>JALAZF010000010.1:2540000-3810000 GCA_022829125.1 Lathyrus tuberosus | reverse complement strand
CTTGCTCAGATAGTAGATGGCAGTCTTCTTCCTTTTGGTTTTGTCTTGTTGGCCAAGTACACAACCCATTGAGTCCTCTAGGACTGTTAAGTAGATGATCGGTGGTCTTCCTTCCACTGGAGGTGATAGAATTGGTGGGTTCAACATATATTCCTTGATACTGTTGAAGTCGGTTTGGCAGTCATCTGTCCAAACGCAGTCCTAATTCTTTTTGAGTAATTTGAAGATCGGCGTGCATGACGCGATCATGAGGAATATAAATCTGGAAATGTAGTTTAAACATCCCAGAAATCCCCTACCTTGTTTTTCAGTTTTTGGGGAAGGCATTTCTTGAATGGCCTTGACCTTGTTAGGATTAACCTCAATTCCTTTCTGGCTGACGATGAACCCTAAGAGTTTCCCTGAATGGACACCGAATGTGCACTTGTTGGGATTCAAGCGGAGTTTGTACTTTCTCAGACGCTCGAACAGTTTTAACAGGTGCGGCACATGCTCCT
Source organism: Lathyrus tuberosus (assembly GCA_022829125.1). Classification (NCBI taxonomy): domain Eukaryota; kingdom Viridiplantae; phylum Streptophyta; class Magnoliopsida; order Fabales; family Fabaceae; genus Lathyrus; species Lathyrus tuberosus. The sequence goes on along the minus strand of JALAZF010000010.1, from coordinate 3,809,503 downwards.
CTTCTGTCTTAGATTTGGCAATCATATCATCGACATATACTTCGATTTCTTTGTGTATCATGACATGAAATAGAGTAGTCATGGCCCTTTGATAGGTTGCCCCGGCGTTCTTCAAATCGAACAACATTACCTTATAACAAAAGGTACCCCATGGGGTGATGAAGGATGTTTTCTCCATGTCTTTTGGCGCCATTTTGATTTGATTATAGCCCGAGAATCCATCCATGAAGGAGAAAACTTTGAACTTTGTTGTATTGTCTACCAACATGTCAATGTGTGGTAAAGGAAAGTCATCCTTCGGACTAGCCTTATTTATATCTCTGTAATCGACACACATTCCGACCTTTCTATCCTTTTTTGGAACGGGTACAATGTTAGCTAACCATTGAGGATATTCTGACGTGGCGAGGAAACCCACGTCAATCTGTTTCTATACCTCCTCTTTGATTTTGATGGCCATGTCCGGGTGAGTCCGTCTCAACCTCTGTTTCACTGGCGGACATTCTGACCGTAACGGTAAATGATGTTCCACGATGTTGGTATCCAACCCTGGCATGTCTTGGTAGGACCAAGCAAATACATCGGGAAGTTCTTTGAGAAGCTTTGTCAAACTCTCTTTGGCAGTTGGACTGAGCAGTGTCCCAATCCTGACTTCTTTTCTCTCTTTTTCTGAACCCAAGTTTATTGTTTTCAACGGCGCTTTGTGAGTGTTTCACTGGCGGACATTCTGACCGTAACGGTAAATGATGTTCCACGATGTTGGTATCCAACCCTGGCATGTCTTGGTAGGACCAAGCAAATACATCGGGAAGTTCTTTGAGAAGCTTTGTCAAACTCTCTTTGGCAGTTGGACTGAGCAGTGTCCCAATCCTGACTTCTTTTCTCTCTTTTTCTGAACCCAAGTTTATTGTTTTCAACGGCTCTTTGTGAGGTTCAATGGATCTTTCCTCTTGTTTGAGTAATCGGGAGATCTCTTCTGGAATTTCGTCGTCAACTTCTTTTTCAACCCCAAATACCAGGAATTCAAAGTTGGGAGAAGGCATCGGATCATATGTTTCAATGGGGTTTAAAACAAGCAATCTGCATGACGTGATGATTTGTTTTAGAAGAGATAGAGAGAATGCAAGAGTGTGTGCAGTGTTTTTCTAAGAACTGCTTATTTTTATTATTTGAATTGTTTTTTAGGATTACCATTTTCTCAAAAATAAAAAAGAGAAAACAACAATAAATGCAGAAATTACGGAACGACGTTATTTTATTTATGAACAAGTAGATTCTTGAAACTATAGCCCTATAAAACAAAACTCTGTCACTTTGGGCAAAGCGAAGAGGGATATTTACAGAAAGTGAGCCCTATTAAAACATCCTTTTCACCTGGGCAGGGTGAAAGGTTAAGATAAAGACGACAATTACTTAGACTTATGAACGATCTTCAGAACATCGACTGCAACCTATTGGCGGCGACCTCCTCAGTGAATCACAAAGTCTGGTACCTTCCTTGATTTGTCTTCAAAAATAACGCTGATTTCTGGCGGAGCAGGATCATTGGAATCTCTCTCCCATGCAGAGTTGTCGTAGGAGGATTCCTTTGTTGTATTTTGCATAGTATTTGTGTTCTCAGGTAAATCTCCCCATCCCGTTAGCTGGATGTCTTCGATCCTGATACGAGAACTCTCAGGAGCAGTTTACTTAACCATATAGTCGTATTTTCCATTTGGTTGTCCTAAGGTGTCCCACACTTCTGTGGAATAGGAGGAGTCATCCCTTTAGATGACGTTGACCTCAGGAAAAGCATAGTTGATGAATTCTAGTCCGGCAAGCTTTGCCAATTCATCGTCGTACTGGATGTTTTTTGAATGCCCTGAGTAATGATCCCATGACATGGTGGGGAAGCAGGTATTCTTTTCAATGATGGTCAGTTGATTTTCATCGTTCGGCGGATCTTCTTGCCTTGAGTTTCCTGGGTACGGCTGCCAGATAGGCAGGCCATCCATCAGGCCATAATAGTCATGGTCAAAGTTGTCTTTCATTAGAGTGTCCTCCTCTAATGAGTTTGGTGGAGCAAGCCATCCTTCAGGATCACAATCTCCATATATTGTCCAGACATCTGACCTGGGTATAAATCTTGGACTCTGTGCGGGATAGCAAAATGGCGTAGGCACCTCTTCTTGAGACATATAACCGTTCTCGTTAAGATAGGATTTCTACTCTTCATCCATATCGGAGGGATCTCCCTCGTTGATGGTATGGACTGCTTGAGGCACTGGGTGAAAGAAACCTCCACTGTGGAAAAAGTCCTGAATGGGATGAAGACTTTCATCGTTAGTAGCAGTCTGGGTACAGGTTGAAGAAAAACCAAGACCTTTCTTTGTTTTATTATCAGTAGGAATGACAAGCTGTCCCCATACCTTTGTATTGTTACTTTTGATCACTTCGAGAGCATCTCTGTATGAGGAAATAGAGGTTCCCTTCTCTGATTGATTCTCATTGCTCACCGAAAGTGCTTGGAACTGAGTTCCAACAACCTCCTCTTGTTCTACACAAGTAGATAATGACAGGTTACTCACGATCAAGGCTTGTTCTCCACAGACCGTGACGAGTTGATCGTTCTTGACGAACTTCAGTTTCTGGTACAATGTCAAAGTGACTTCCCCAGCCTAGTGTGTCTAAGGTCTTCTTAATAAATAACTGTACGCTGCCCGGACGTCCATGACCTGGAAAGTGATTCAGAAAGTGTGAGGACCAATAGTTATGGGAAGGTTGACTTCGCCGATAACTGCTTTCCGAGATCCGTCAAAGGCTTTGACGATGACCTCACTACCCCTCATCGGGGATCCTTTGAATGATAGTCGTATTAAAGTGGACTTTGGCATAACGTTGATGGCCGATCCTGTGTCTACCAGTACGCTGGCTAAAGCATCGTCCTGGCAGTTGACTGTAATATTGAGTGCCATGTTGTGACTTTTTCCCTCCTCTGGCAAATCCTCATCACTGGACCCTAAGTTGTTACAGGAAGTGATGTTAGAGATGATGTTGTCGAATTGTCATATTGACATATCCTGTACCACAAATGCCTGCTCTAAGATTTTCTGTAGAGCCTCTCTATGAGCCTCGGAATTGAGTAAAAGTGATAGCACATAGATCTTTGAAGGAGTTTGTAACAACTGATCAACAATGTTGTATTCACTCCTCTCGGGATCATTGGATTGACCGAATGGTGGATTGGGAGATTCTGTCTGAAGTTCCTTTTCTTTGTTAGGTTCTCCAACTCCTCGGTTGAAGATTCGACCGCTCCGTGTTACTTACTGATGTCTGTAATATTCACGACGGAGGGTAATAGAATTTCCTTTCCATTCTCAATTATTGTTGCTTCGTATTTGTAAGGGATCGCCTTAGCTGATTCATACGGTAATGGTCCTGGTAGATAGATAACTACAGGAGCCTTCTGATTTTTCTGACTGTCCTAAGCAACTTCAATCAGTTCCTGGTTAAGAACTTTTGATTCGTCAAGTAGAGGGATGATGGTACAAACATCTTTGGTCCTTTTATGATCAGAGATTACGACGACATCCTTAATCTGATCAGCGAAATAGTCTGGCGTCCAGTTGATGGACCCCGAAACTGGATATTGTTGAATCTCTTTGCGGTCCAACTGACCTTGAAGGGCTGCTCGCACGAGGTAACATCCTTGGTTATTTTCTGAGCAAACTCTACAGCGTTCATAGTTATGTGGTGGCACCTGGCCATGTCCACTTTGAATACAGTGTAACCTTACTAGATCTGTTTACATTGATCTAGCATCCTGACTTTGATGCCTAGTAGAGTTCCCATTAATAACACTGACTTGTTGCGTGTCTTTGTCCATATAGATCGGAAGCCACCAGTGGTTTAACAAGTGTTATAAAATTCTTTGAACGAGAGCACATCCCTGGTCACTCTCACAGCATCCTTTACAGTTCTGATAATTATGTGAAGTTAGAAAACCGAGCTGGACTTGCTTAGCGTGTAATTCTACCAAGCTGGTATTCATCAAGCGAATATCGATGATCTAAATCATGTTGATCTGATAAAGATTTTTATCATAGTAGTCCTAGATCCACCCAAGATCCATCTGACGCTGGAGGGCCTCTTGTACAAAAGAGCATCTCTGATTGTTTACCGAGCAAATCAGACAGGAATCATAATCGTGCTGTGGCAGATCATGATGTTGGCTTTGCCTTGAGTGCATTGCCACCAGGTTGGCATTCATTGCACGGATGTCGTGGCTCTCAATGATGTTGGAATTCGTATAAGTCATGTTGACCCCACGAATTCGGTGCTCTTGGATGCACCCGAGATCCAATTGTTCCTGTAGAGCTGATTGCACCACAGAACATCCTTGATTGTTCTTAGAGAAGATATCACACTGGTGATAGTTATGAGGTGGTACATGGCCATACCCACTCTGTCTGCGATGCATCTTGACCAGGTTGGTCCTCAATAAGAGTACATCATGAATTAGATAGTTGTCGTTAGACTCTCCTTCTATCAAATTGACTGCAACTTTCTCGTGTTGAGGCAACGGGTTCGTGAGAACATTTGGATTCGTATCTTTGAAAGATAAGACACCGCTCCTAACAAGCTTGTGTATGCCGGATTTGAAACTGAGACGGTTTTCTATGTTATGCCCTGGTCCTCCTTGATGGTAAGGACAAGTCTGGTCCGTTTTGAACCAAAAAGGTGGATTTTTCGGTACTGTAAGAGGATACTTGGTTTGGACGTGCCCCTTGACCAGTAGTAACGGAAACAGTTCTTCGTACAACATCGGTATAGGGTCAAACCCTGGTGGTCGCATTGTACGATTGTTATTGTACGGAGGACGAGCCTGCTGAAGAGGCTGTTGTGTCCTTTGCTGATATTGTTGTTGATTAGGTTGGCTCTGGGTAACCTGAGGTTGATACGTAGGAACAGGTGCAGGGTTGATAGCAGGAATTACAGCTGCTAATGGTTGGTAACGTCGCCTTTGCTTTCCGAGAGAGATAGTCCCCATATCTTGCTCTTTTATCTTAGGGAGAGCACTACGGTATCGTTTTGTATTACTTGATGCTCCAACGTCTTTAACCAGACGTCCTTCTCGGACGACTTCCTCAAGATGAACTCCCGTTCCCACCATCTCGGTGAAGTCACTGGGCGCACTAGCGACCATTCTGTCGTAGTAAAATGAGCTTAAGGTTTTCAAGAAGATCTTTATCATCTCTTTTTCCTCGAGAGGTGGACAAATATGGGCGGCAATTTCGTGCCATCTCTGAGCGTACTCCTTAAAGGTTTTCTTGTCCTTTTGTGACATCGATCTGAGTTGATCTCTGTCTGGTGCCATGTCCAGGTTATACTTATATTGTTGAACAAAGGCGGCGCCAAGATCTCTGAAAGTAGCAATCTTAGTGCGGTTTAAACCCATGTACCATTTGAGTGCGGCACCGGTTAAACTATCCTAAAAGTAGTGAATCAGTAGCTCCTGGTTCTTTGTCTGAGCTGACATTCGCCGAGCGTACATCACCAAATGACTTTGAGGGCAAGAGTTACCCTTGTATTTTTCAAAATCGGGTACCTGGAACTTGTGCGAAACTTTCACATTGGGGACCAAACAAAGGTCTGCGGCATCCTTTCCAAATAGATCCTGACCTCGAATGGCCTGCAGTTCTTTCTGCATCTCCAGGAATTGTTCCTGGACCTCATTCATTCTATCGAACATAATTTCGTTTCCACCAGACAGTATCTGTGGAATCTGTCCCTCCGGGACAGTGTGTACCACGGGTGGTGGTATAGTCATTAGGCAGAGACTCTTGGTGCCTCCCGAGGTTTGTAACCTTCAGGAGTTGTTGTCATGCCCCTGGCATCTTCGCTTTCCCAAAGTTTGTAACCTTCAGGCCCAGCAATTCCTGCTGTATCTTCCAGATCTTCCATGATCGGCGGGATATATCCTTCCGGGATATAGTTGAGTGGCATGCCCCAGGGACGATCTTTCGGCATTTTGTACCTAGGATCAGACTTCTCCACTATGGCCGTTGACGTGGTCTCTGAGATCACAGTCTGTTGTTGTTGCATCTGAGCTTCTGCTAGAGCTTGCATGCTGTTACGAACCTTTCTCAGATCTTCTTTCAGACTGTCGATTTCTTCTCTCAACTCTCTGTTCTCCTCCTCGAGATCATCCATTTTCTTTAGTCGATTGGCCCGAGTATTTTACGAATGAGACATTTTGACTCTATAATCGAGACACAAACGTGAGATTCGTAGGGAAGAAAAATATGTTTATACGAGAATGATGAATGATATGCAATGATTTTATTAATTATTTTTTTGTTTACAAATATCATACAGTGGGGAAATCTCGTTTTATTGAATTCAAAGATTGAGGAAATGGAAATACAGTAGATTACAAAGTGCTGAAAAAGGAAATGTCTAAACTAATGGATCCTGAGTCCTCACTGAAGAGAGCTCAGGTGCTGGCTCTGGTGCTTTCCTTTTCTTTGACCGGGGCTCTTCAGCCGTTGTCGGGTTGTCATCCCTTTGCCAAGTGAAATGAACGAGCAAAAACCTTTGGTCTTCTAGGTTCTCTATAGCATGTTGCTCTAAAATCTCAATAGAGCATCCTTATCTTTCAATAGCTACTGTAGTTTCTTACACTCTACATTGAGAATACGGTACTTGTTCCTCCAAGACCTCCTCTCCTGTTGAACTTTGTTGAGAGTAACTTGAAGTTTTTCCGTGTCGGACATGAAATAAAGGACAAAGTCCCTTAATGGAAGAACTTCCCGACGAGGGTAAGGCATCCTCAGCTTGAGAGCTCTAGTTTGTACCCAGTGGAGATAAGGCTCCACCGAGACAAAGTCCGGTTTCCCTAGAGACTCTCTTCCTTTCCTATGAACGTGTTTCCAAGCATGCACTATTTCTGTCTCTAGTGCCCTGTCGTTTTCTCCTTCCTTCCAGATGAGCACTCCGCAGGACATGCCTCATTGGGTATCCAAATTGACGAAGGACTAACACCGGATAATAGTTGATTCCTCCCTTAGTTCCTATAAGGGATACATTTGGGAAATTTCCACAACGGTCAATGATTCTGATCCCGTCGTAGATTCAATTGTACCAATCGATGTCATAGCTGGTAATAGACATGATTCTCTGCGACCAACGTAAAGTATTCTTTTGATCCCAAAATGCAACAGACTTGGGTAAGTGGAAAATGAACCATTTGTAAAGCAAGGGCACACAACATGTGATCATTCCTCCGCTGTATAGATTCCTTAAGTGTACCGAATGATACACATCTGCGAGTAAGGTTGGTACGGGATTTCCAATCAGACATATCTTAATGGCATTGATATCTACAAAGTTATCGATGTTGGGAAACAAAAATAACCCGTAGGTAAGCAAAACAAATATACTCTTGAAAACGGCCATGTTCCCTATACTAGCAAAGTACAAGGCTTTCTTTATCAAGAATTGGGCTGGCAAACCTTGGCTGCCACCCTTAGTGGTCATGCGAGTCCTGACTTCTGACTCGTCCAAATAAATTGCTCTTGCAATGGTTTGATCTTTTAGAATTTCTTCTAGTCCAGAAAAGGGAGCTTGATCTGTGATATGCAGATCAGTCAGGTGAGAATACTTCTCTAGTGTTGGTGCTAGCTGATAATCTGGGAATGTGAAACAGTGATAGACCGGATCGTAGAACTGAATTAGTGTGGACAGGATTCCCTCAATTACATGGACCCTTAACAAAGATAGTAGTCTTCCATACTTGGCTCTGAAAGCCTCAGGGTTGTTGATCATCCTCGCCAACCCTCTCAAATCCTCTAACTTTGGAACCTTGAAGGTATACTTATGAGTCTTTCTTCTACCAAAATCCATAACGTAATCTCTTTATCTAACATTTGTAATCATTGTCTTAGTTAAACTTGAAAAAGAGATACTAGAAGAGAAGATTTTCTTTTTTGAGTGTTTTTTAAATGAATGTATGAATGCAGCACACAAAAACATAGAAAAAACATGGGGTCAAAGGGTCGGTGTCATGAAGTCAAGGCTCTACCCCCCCCCCCCCCCACCCCAAAGGTTTATACTGGAGATTTTTGTACCTGTCCGCAAGATCATTGATCCCTCTTGGGATAACAATAGCAAGCGGATCGCCAGCGAGCTGATGTATCCTAGAGTGATCTCAAATGAGGGTAGTATCGCGTGACAACTATTTCTGATAGCTTCCGCACTATAAAATGGTTTCAGTCTGCTAAAAACCTCAGCTTCTCAGATAACCCAGTCGACCACACTAATTTCAACAACCGAAGTCGTATAGGCAATGTATCTGCAAAGGGAGTCTCCACTGAGTTTGATGGTCGACCGAGGACTCTTAACTGGGATTCACTCCCCGTAAGATTACCCATATTGCCATCACCTATCTTAGGTGTATACTCAATCTTTCCACATGCGACATCACACGCATTTCCATTAGCAGAAAAATAAACACAGATGTCAATTAGGAAGAGCAGTATATATATTTGTCATAATCATCCTAGACCTCTAGTCTTATGATCTTATACAGACAATGACTCCCCAGCAGAGTCGCCATTTCTGTGATACTTTGTGAACTCGGGGTTTTCTACCTAAGATTGTGAACTTAAGGTTTCTACCGAAGATTGTAAGAAAGAGAAGAGTGTCGCACGTTGTGCGCCATTTTTTCTGTAGCGTGATTTTTGAGGTCTTGAAGCACTATCGCTCGGGTACTATAGTTCGATTCATTTTTTTATCCTGTTAAGCTGATTAAGGAAGGGAAATAGATATCTCCAATTAACCCTGCTTGCAAACTGAGTTTAAACAGCTGACTGTTAGTTTACATATGCTATTAAGATGTGGGCCCCTCTTCGGTTATTTTGTTAAGAACACAGTGTCTAGACTATTTGTGAGGTTTTTTGTAATGTGTTTAGATTTGATGCTTTTGGGTTGATTTGACGGAGATACTGGATTTTGGGTTTTTGGTTAGTATGCTCGCTAAGATTTTTCAATCTTATGCCTATGTATTCCCGTTTAACGAAACAGGGAAATCAGAGTGATCGTAGTTCCTCCTATTCTATGGGAGGAAAAAGGATGTTTTGGTGTCTTGTTCAAAGCCCAAGACATGAAGCTAAAGGTGATTTGTATCTTGTTCAAAGCCCAAGATGTTAAGCTAAAAGGGTTTGGCTGAGAGAGAATTTGTCATCTCTAAAGAGGAGTTGTTGATGTTTGTATGCTGTGACCAAGGCACAAGTTTGATTCTAAAAGGTTGATTGACTAAACCGAGGTTTCCTTATACAAAGCCTAAGAGGAGGCGATTGACCCAACAAGAGGGTGCTCGTACGAAGCCCGAGATATAGGCTAAAAGGGTTGACTCAACAAGAGAGTCTTTTATTTGTCTTATATGAAGCCTAAGACAGAGGCTAAAAAGGTTTGACTCAACAAGAGAGTCTTTTATACTTAACAAGAGAGTGATTTAGTGTCTCGTACGAAGCCCGAGATGGAGGCTAAACGGGAAGTGACCCAACAAGAGAGTCTTTTATACTCAACAAAAGAGTGTTTTGCGGTCTCGTACGAAGCCCGAGATAGAGGTTAAAAGGAGATCGAATCAACAAGAGAGTCTTTTATACTCAACAAGAGAGTGATATTATCTGTCTTATATGAAGCCTAAGACGGAGGCTAAAAGTTTAACTCAACAAGAGAGTATTTTATACTCAACAAGAGAGTGTTTTAGTGTCTCGTACGAAGCCCGAGATAAAGGCTAAAAGGGGATTGACTCAACAAGAGAGTCTTTTATATTCAACAAGAGAGTCTGAATAGGTTAGCTCCGCTGGGGAGAATCATTGTACAAAGCCCAAGAGGAGGCTATCTTACCGCCGTGGATTCTGGCGATCCTGAAGCGAGTACAAGTGTGGGGAACTCTCATGAGAGAGATCGGGTTTCTACCAATGTTTGAAGGGAACTTGAGAATGTCTTCGAGACTCAAGGGTTTTAGACTGTCTAAGTCTAGAGTTTTATCTTTTGTACTATGCCCAAGAGGAGGCACGGGTATTAAGGGATGGGTATCAACCCTACAACGGCCAGAGTTTTGACGCTGGAAAGACTGCTCTAGCAAAGGATGACTAAGTTCTGTCTTATACCTTTAAGAGGTTGTCAGGGTCCTTGTATTAAGCCCCAGAGAAGGCATGAGAACTTCTAAGAAGCCGAAGGGTCCTTGTACAATGCCCAAGAGAAGGCGGGGATGCTTTTAGGAAGCCTGTGGGTCCCCAAACCAAGACAAGTTCAATACATGCTATTCACAGAGAATAGATCAAGCCAGGAAAGTTTGAGAATTTGGAAGAAACTCAAGAGATGCAATTCACGGAGAAAAGATCATCTCTGAGGAGTAGAGTTTCTTTGACAATTTCTATGAGTGATAGTCTGAGAAAGGGTTCACCGAGAATGCTGCCTTTCACGTTTCCATATTGTTTAACCCCAAGAGGAGGGAAGACTGTGTCTGGTAATCCTGTGGGGGATCTAGTTTTGTTTGTATTTAAGAGTGACCAGCAGGCTTAACCTAGTTCTAGACGTAGTTGCCGGGGAAAACTCTAAATAACTATACTAGTATTACACAGTGGATATATAACAAGTATATAAAGGATGTGAAAGAAAACTTACAGTGAAGCAGCCCCACAATACAGTTATATACATATGAAAGCGATAAATGAAAGTTGATAAACACTTACCCGTTGTAGAGCTTCCATGTTGTTTTGTTAGTTGTTCAACAAAGAAAGCTTTGATAACAATATTATATTCAAAATCAAAGGAGAAAGTGCTTTGAAAAGAATGTTGGGGCTTACAGCTCAAGGAGAGGCCCAAGGTTTTAACGATGATCGAACCGCTGTTTTAAAAACTGTACAGAGGGACTTATACAATATTTGAGGCCCACAAAGTTTTATGTACAAGGGGATTGGGTATTACACTCTATTAGAGGCCCAAGAGTTATTTTTGTACAAGAGATGGGACTTACAACTCAAGGAGAGGCCCAGGGTTATTTGTTTGAAAATGGCGACCGCGCTGAGATTTTTGAAGACGCAGTGGGTCTTATACAATGACTGAGGCCCAAAAATGTTTTGGTTTTCAAAGGGGTTGGTTCTTATACTCTATTAGAGGCCCAAGTGTTTTAAAAAGATTTGTGAGGGTGAAAATTAGAGAAACCCTAATTTTGTTTTCCTTAAAAAGTAAATATTCAAAGAAAATCAATAAAAATGATAAAAAATACCAAATAAGTTTGAATAAACCACTTGTGATTTTTGTTTAAGGTTTGAAAAATGAGGTTTTAATCACAAGATGATTTAGAACTCATTTGGTTTTGATTTTCAAAATGAATATTCCCTTTTAAATGTTTAAAAATAATTAAAAATGAATTTATTCACAAAAATACTAATTATATTAAATAAATAATATAAATTTCATTTTTTTCTGGAATAAAATATTTCAATATTTTTGTGATTTTTTTGCAAAAAGAACCAATAAAAAATAATTAAAATTGAGCGAGTTATTAATTTTTCGAATCATTAAAAATAATATGAAAAACAATAAAAAAGTGAAAAAACATTAAAAAGGGGTCTGGGGCGAGGGGGATTCGAACCCCAGACCTCTTGTGTGCAGCATGCGCGCCTTACCACTGGGGGGTGATACATCCCTGTATCAAACCCCAGCCATAAATATATAAGGCTTGCCTTGTTCTTGGCCTGGCCAATGCAAGGCAAGGCAAGGTTTTTGGTCAGAAACGTGAAGGTCATAACTTCTTCATTTCTCCATGGATGGAGAAAAAATTTATATGCATCTGGCTTAGAATTTCACTAGGAATCCAATGGGGGTGGTGGTTTTTCCAGAAAATCAATCCTCCTCAAAACCCGATAGTGGTTTTGAAATAGGCCATAATGTGCATTTTCTGTGCTACCTCTTGGTAAAACCATGAATTACATGATGAATTGGTTCAAACATAACATATATAACATGTATAAGAGATGCATGATCAGTGGACCTCAAAGCAAGGCATATTTTAAAGAGTTCAAGTTGTGATGCTTACCTCCCTTGGAGCTTTTTGGGCTATCTGCCAAGTGCTTTGTTCCAGAAATGTTTTGATGCTTTGAACACTCTCAAATGATCCCTTAGAAGCTTTTAGGATGATTGGAATCAGCTGGAAACCTTAGGAATGGAAATTGGCCCTTTCTTGCAAAAGGGGCAAAAGTGGCCAAAATAGCAACTCTCTCAAATGATGTTCCAGATGTGTGGAACCATTTAGGATAGTTCAAGGATGATATTTGGTGTGTGTTTGATGATTTATCTAGTTTTGAAAGTGACTGAATCAAGACATGGCTTAAAAAATGGCAAAAGGCCCTATTTTGAGGTTTTGAGAGGGGACTTTGTGATTTTGGTGTTACAGGTCACTTGTAAGTGTTTGGATCACTTTTATATGATGTTTATGAGGTGTGTGTGTGATTGGTTTGGTTGGAATAGCTCTCAAACTCAAAACCTGATAGTGACTTGCTTTGCAAGGCAAATTTGGAAGTGAGAAGGTGATTTTGAGGAAAGCATCTATTTGATGGCTTTGGTGTACTCAAACTGAGCACAAATGAGCTCTATTTATAGTAGAGCAAGTTTGTTTTGCAAGCAATAGTGAATGGCAACTGCAGCAGAGGTTTGGCCAATGGTTGCATTTTGGAATCTTAAGTCTCCTCTAGCCATTGACTAGAGGTTAGAGCACTGGCTGCTAGTTCCCTAGTTCTTGGATATGTCTTGACTGAATTTTGTTGGAAATGGTTCAGTCCATGCCACCTTGGTGCATCCATTAAATGCCCCAAACTAAAATTGGAGTCTTGTCCCCTCTTTAGGGATTTCTAGGTTTGGCATGCTATTTTTGGTTCCAAAGACTTGGGAGGCTTATGGATCAGTGTTTGTCCCTCCTTGGTCCCTCACTGAGGTGTTCAGATGGATAGACATGTTTGTCATTTGCACAAATTTGGAAAATCGAGCAAAATGCACAAATCTGCCTTGCCATGACAGTTTGCAGCAAGGCATATTGGCATGGTCATATCTCATGGCTCAAGTGGAATTCCATGGAGTTCTTGGCCATTTTGGAGAGCTCCCATATGATACAACATATGTGTGATCATAGTTTGTTTTGATACCTTTTGGATCCAAGTGAAAAATGCCCCTACATTTGGAAAAAAGTGAAGGCAGATTCTGACTTAGTGAAAATTTCACTAAGTGTTGAAAAAAAGTGACATTTTCACTTTTTGTGATTTTGGCCATTCCATAACTTGAAATCCATGAGGAATTGTAATGAGGTGTAGTTGACACTTTTAAAGTATGCCATGAGAGCTACAAATCCATCTTTGGATCAGCCCAAATGTTTGCTTGGATCTCAAGTTATGATCCTTGGAAGTTGGTACCCTAGCCACTTTGTTCCATAACTTAGAAATTTTCTAAGTTTTTTATGGTTACCCCTTTTACAAGTTATCCCACTTTTCTTTATTTTTCTTGATGAATGATGTTTCTAATCACACATTAACATCATTTTAGGGTCAAAGAACCATATTTGTTAAAAATCTCAAAAAGTCAAAGTTGACTTTTGTGCACAGTTGACTTTTGTCAGATGAGTCCTTGACCTAAATTTAACTTGATGGATTGATTTCATAGGTGTTATAGTGTGTATTGAATCATGTACAAAGGTTTGGGAGTATGCCTGGGTCAAAAGTCAAAGACACAGTTGACTTTTCCCGCAAAACCCTAATTGTGGTTCTGATGAATTTGAAATTTGTTGATCAAGCTTCTTGGATCAATCCATTGTTGTAAATGGATCAATGTAGTGTGTTAGAGACCCTCAAATCCTCTCTTGAGGTCTTGGCTCATATTTTGTCCCAAAAGTCAACTTACGGGTGAATTAGGTCAAGAAACCCTAATTCCTGATTTTTTATGAATGCATCCCCTAACGAAAAATTGACTTGATGATTGGGTTCATGATGTCCCTTGGAGCATCTTATGTTATGCTTTGAAGCATTGGCTCATTCCCGAAGGAAAATTTCCATCTGGAGGCCCTGGTCGACCAAACCCTAATTTGGTGACACTGGCGATCTTGAGGCTTGATCTACTTAGAATGCTGCAACCTTGTTCTTGATGCTTGCTGTGGGAGTCCTCTTGATCCATTGTGGATGTTTGAGAGGTTAGACAAGTTGAAGATCATGTCAATTATTGATTGATCCTTTGTCTAAGAGCTCTGAGAGGGCTTGAAACCCTAAATTTGATTGTAGTGGATGCTCACCCATCTTTGGGGAGACTAATGAGGCATGATGGTCCATCTATATTATGATGATGATTTACACAATGATGGGAAATCTTAGTGGTCAAAATTTGGGGTATGACATATGGCACTCAATATTACAGTCAACTGCCAGGACAATGCTTTAGCCAACGTACTGGTAGACACTGGATCAGCTCTAAACGTGATGCCAAAGTCCACTCTAATGCGACTATCATTCAAAGGATCCCCGATGAGGGGCAGTGAGGTTATCATCAAAGCATTTGACGTATCCTAGAAAGCAGTTAATGGCAAAGTCGACCTTCCATAACTATTGGTCCTCACACTTTCCTAGTCACTTTCCAGGTCATGGACATCCGGGCAACATACTGCTATTTATTAGGAAGATCTTGGAAACACCAGGCTGGGCCAGTCACTTCAACACTGCACCAAAAACTGAAGTTCGTCAAGAATGACTAACTCGTCACAGTCTGCGGAGAGCAAGCCTTGATCGTGAGTAACTTATCGTCGTCCACTTGTGTAAAACTAGAAGAGGTTGTAGGAACTCAGTTCCAAGCACCGTCCGTGAGCAATGAGAATCAATCAGAAAAAGGAACATCGATTTCCTCGTACAAAGATGCTCTCGAAGTGATCAAAAGTAACAATACAAAAGGATAGGGACAGCTTGTCATTCCTACTGATAACAAAACAATGAAGGGTCTTGGTTTCTCTTCAACCTGTACCCAGATAGCTACTAACGATGAAGGTTTTCATCCCATTCAGGATTTCTTCCACAGTGGAGGTTTCCTTCACCCAGTGTCTCAAGAAGTACATACCATCAACGAGGGAGATTCCTCTGATACACATGAAGAATGGAAGTCATATCTTAACAAGGACCGTTATATGTCTCAGGAAGAGGTGCCTACACCATTTTGCTATCCGGCATAAAGTTCGAGATTTATACCGAGATTAGACGTCGAAATGATATACGGAGATTGTGATCCAGAAGGATGTCGTGCTCCACCCACCTCAATAGAGGAGGACACTCTGATGAAAGACAACTTTGACCACTACTATTATGGCTCAATGGATGGTTTACCTATCTGGCAGCCGTACCCAGGAGACTCGTGGCAAAAGAGTCAGCCCAACGATGCATATCAGCTGAGCATCATTGAAAAGAATACCTGTGTCCCCACCATGTCAAGGGATCAACACTCAGGGCATTCTGAAAATATCCAGCATAACGATGAATTTGCAAAGATTGTAGGACAAGAGTTCCTTAACTATGCTTTTCCCGAGGTCAACGTCATCGAAAGGGATGACTCCTCCAGTTGCACCGAAGTGTGGGACACCCTGGGACAACCGAGTGACAAGTTTGATTACCTGGTTAAATACACCGCTCCCGAAAGCTCTCGTATTAAGCTCGAAGACATCCTGCCCACTGGATGGGGAGATATACCTGAGAGTGCAAACACTATGCAAGATACAACTGGGGAATCCTCCTACGACAACTCTGCCTCTGAGACAGATTCCAACGATCCTGCTCCACCAGAAATCAGCGTTATTTCTGAAGATAAATCAAGAGGGAAAGTACCAGACTTTGTGATTCACCAAGGAGTTCACCGCCAATGGGTTGCTGTCAACGTTTCGAAAATTGTCCACAAGTCGAAGTAATTACCGTCTTTATCTTAACCTTTCACCCTTCCCAGGTGAAACAAATGTTTTGACAGGGCTCACTTTCTGTAAATGTCCCTCTTTGCTTTGCCCAAAGCGACTGAGTTTTGTTTTATAGGGTTGTAGTTTCAAGAATCGACAAGTTCATAAATAAAATAACGTCGTTCTGTAATTTCTACATTTATTGCTGTTTTCTCTTTTCACTTTTTCAGAAAGTGGTAATCCTAAAAAACAACAAATAATAAAAACAAGCATCTTTCAAAAAATTACACTGCACGCACTATTGTATTTCTCTCTATCTCTTCTAAAAACAATCATCACGTCATGCAAATTGCTTGTTTTAAACCCCATTGAAACATATGATCCAATGCCTTCTCCCAAATTTGAATTCCCGGTATTTGAGGCCGAAGAAGAATATGACGAATAAATTCCAGAGGAGATCTCCCGATTACTCAGACAAGAGGAAAGGTCCATTAAACCTCACAAAGAGTCGTTGTAAACGATCAACTTAGGTTCAAAAGAGGAGAGAAAAGAGGTCAGGATTAGGGCACTGCTCAGTTCAGCTGCCAAAGAAAGTTTGACAAGCTTCTCAAAAAGTTTCCCGATGTATTCGCTTGGTCCTATCAGGATACGCCAGGGTTGGATACCAGCATCATGGAACATTATCTACCATTAAGATCAGAATGTCCGCCAGTGAAACAAAGGTTGAGACGAACTCATCCAGACATGGCCATCAAAATCAAAGAGGAAGTACAGAAACAGATTGACGCGGGTTTCCTCGCCACGTCAGAATATCCTCAATGGCTAGGCAACATAGTGCTAGTTCCGAAAAAGGACGAAAATGTCAGAATGTGTGTAGACTACAGAGATCTCAACAATGCAAGTCAAAAGGATGACTTTCCCTTTACGCACATAGACATGTTGGTAGACAGTACGGCAAAATTCAAAGTATTCTCCTTCATGGATGGATTCTCGGGCTATAATCAGATAAAAATGGCGCCAAAAGATATGGAGAAAACTTCCTTCATCACCCCATAGGGCACCTTTTGCTACAAAGTAATGCCATTCGGTTTGAAAAACGTCGGGGCAACCTATCAAAGGGCCATGACTACTCTGTTTCATGACATGATACACAAAGAAATCGAGGTATATTCCGATGATATGATTTCCAAGTCCCAAATAGAGGAGGAGCATGTGACCCACCTGTCAAAACTATTCGAGCGGCTTAGAAAATACAAACTCCACTTGGTTCCCAATAAGTGCGCGTTCGGTATCCGTTCAGGGAAACTGCTAGGGTTCATCGCCAGCCAGAAAGGAATTGAGGTTGATCCTGACAAGGTCAAGGCCATTCAAGAAATGCCTTCTCCAAAGACTGAAAAACAAGTCAGGGGATTCCTGGGACGTTTGAATTACATTTCCAGATTTATATTCCTCATGACCGCGACATGTGCGCCGATTTTCAAATTACTCAAAAAGAATCAGGACTGCGTTTGGACAGAAGGCTTCCAAACTGCCTTCGACAGTATCAAGGAATACCTGCTGAACCCACCGATTCTATCACCTCCAGTGGAAGGAAGACCACTAATCATTTATTTAACAGTCTTGGAGGACTCAATGTGTTGTGTACTTGGCCAAAAAGACGAAACAAAATAGAAAGAGTCTGCCATCTATTATCTGAACAAGAAATTTACCGACTGCGAGACTCGGTACACTATGCTTGAGAAAACTTGTTATGCTCTGGCTTGGGCATCCAAACGTCTTCGCCAGTATATGATTCGCCACACTACTTGGTTAATCTCATAAATGGATCCAATCAAGTATGTCTTTGAAAAACCTGCTATCACGGGAAGAATTTCCCATTGGCAGATGTTGTTATCAGAATATAACACAGAGTACCATGCTCAGAAAGTCATTAAAGGAAGTATTTTAGCCAATCATTTGGCTCATCAACCGATTGACGATCAGGAATCAATCAGGTTTGACTTCCCAGATGAAGATGTCATGTATTTGAAAACAAAAGATTGCGATGAACCGCTACCCAGTGAAGGGCCAAAACCAGGTTCCCAATGGGGACTAATCTTTGATGGAGCTGTTAATCATTATGGAAATGGAATTGGGGCAATCATCATAACACCTCAGGGTACCCATATTCCTTTCACTGCCAGACTGACATTTAAGTGCACAAACAACGAGGTCGAATACGAAGCTTGTATCATGGGTCTCGAAGAAGCGATCGACTTATGGATCAAGAACTTGGATGTATATGGCGATTCAGCCCTGGTTGTCAATCAGATCAAAGGAGATTAGAACACATACCAATCAGGACTGATTCCTTACAAAGTCTATGCAAGGAGGTTGTTTCCCTTCTTCAACAGAATCGAGTTTCATCACATCCCTCGTGAAGAGAATCACATGGCTGATGCATTAGGCACTCTCTCTTCCATGATTAGTGTAGGTCAATGGAATGACATACCTAGGATTGACATAATGCACCTTGAGCGGCCCGCCTACATCTTCACAATTGAAGCAGTCATCGATGACAAACCTTGGTATCACGATATCAAATGCTTCCTTCAGAAATAAGAGTACCCACCTGGGGCATCAAAAGGCTGGCTGGTAGCTTCTTCCTGAGCGGTGATACACTCTATAAGAGAAACTTTGCATTGGTCTTGCTCCGATGCATAGACAGACCAGAGGCAGACATACTGATAAAAGAAATTCATGAAGGATCCTTTGGCACTCATGCCAACGGACATACAATGGCGAGAAAAATTCTGAGAGCAGGGTACTACTGGTTGACCATGGAATCCGATTGCTATAAGTACATGAGGAGATGTCATAAGTGTCAGATATACTCAGACAAAATCCATATACCGCCAATGCATCTCAAAGTTCTCTCTTCCCCATGGCCTTTTTCCATATAGGGAATCGACATGATTGGCATGATCGAACCCAAGGCTTCGAACGGACATCGGTTCATCCTAGTAGCCATTGACTACTTCACCAAGTGGGTCGAAGCAGCGTCATATGCCAATGTAACCCGACAGGTGGTGGTCCGCTTTATCAAAAATAATCTCATATGCCGTTATGGTGTTCCTAACCAGATCATTACTGATAATGGATCTAACTTGAACAACAAAATAATGAAAGAGTTGTGCGCTGAGTTCAAGTTCGAACACCATAACTCATCTCCCTACCGACCCAAAATGAACAGAGCGGTAGAAGCGGCTAACAAGAACATCAAGAAGATTGTTCAAAAGATGGTTGTAACCTACAAAGACTAGCACGAGATGCTACCCTTTGCTCTTCACGGTTATCGTACATCTGTCCGCACTTTAACAGGGGCAATCCCTTTCTCTCTAGTATATGGCATGGAAGCGGTTCTCCCTATAAAAGTAGAGATCCCATCAATCCGGGTATTGATGGAAGCTAAGCTAACAGAGGCTGAATGGTGTCAAAGTCGACACGAAGAACTTAATCTAATTGAATAGAAGTGAATAACGACACTATGCCATGGTCAGTTGTATCAGCAAAGAATTAAAATGGCCTTCGACAAAAAGGTCTGACCTTGCGTCTTCAGAAAAGGAGACCTTGTGCTCTAGAAGATACAATCATTTCTCACTGATTCCCGGGGCAAATGGACTCCGAATTGTGACGGACCCTATGTGGTCAAGAAAGCCTTCTCAGGCGGCGCCTTGAAACTCCCAACCATGGATGGAGAGGAATTTTCCCACCCCATGAATGTTGATGTAGTCAAGAAATACTTCGCCTAAAAAAAACGTCTCGGTGGATTGAAAACCTGAAAGGGCGGTCCAGGCAAAAATTAGAGACATGATAAAAAATCATCCCGATGGATTGGAAATCTCAAAGTACAGTCCATGCAAAAGTTAGGGATAATGGCAAGTAACTTCGTCCAGAAAAGGGGCAAATCCCTCAGCAGCAGTCATGCCATCCATCAGGAAAACTCCAGTCAAAGTCATCTTCGATGGAAGCTCAGGATGCCCATAATTCAAAGTTGGAAAAAGGATAATGGTCGTTATGTTCCAATGTAGCTCTTTTCCCTTAAATTACCATTTTCTAAACTTTGTAAATACTCTACGGGATCACGTGTTTGGCTGATTTCCATCCTATCAATAAAATTTGAGCCCTAGTGCTTTTGTTTGCGGTTCTCATTTGTTTTAGCTTTACAGAATTACATTTTAACATGATCAACGATTCCTGAAATAAAACAAAAATGAATTTACTTGTCAAACTTTTCTTTGCTTTTAAAATAAAAATGGCAATTTCTTTTGACTGTTGAACATCGAAAGAACATCGATCGCTTCTCCAGAAGCAATTAAGCTTCAAATTGCATAATCAAAGTACTCCTTCTAAATCAGTACGCCTGAACGAGGGATCAACTGTGTCAGAGATCGTGTTGCATCTGACACCCCCGACCGAGTTCTTATCTCCTAAGCCCGATCAACAGTGATCCCCACAGGGACCATCTCTCTCATAAGCAAGGCAAAATTGCTATCTTGAACCAGTGATACTTCTTCGTCCCCCGCGGTGGCCGAGTATCCAGACGTGTTCATCCACTAGTCTGTATGTCGCGTCAGTTTTATCAGCATATACATACATACATCATGCATTATTGATTTACATTCATATTCATATTGCATCACTATCACTCTAGTCGATCTTATCCCCTAGTGATAAAAGTCTTCTCAATCGAGTTGTCAGTTATTTCCTCGTTAAGAAATGCCTCATCTGACCAATCTGTCCTCCAGTGTATTTATGGGATGGAGAAGGCCCTTGGCCACTTTGATAACTTGAACCTCTGAAGAACAAGAAAACTCTCGACGAATGTCACTATTCTCCATTGAAGATGACATCTTTACTTTCCCGGATTAAGGAAAATCCCAGAGAGAGCCTCGCAACTAAAACCTCTCAGCAACACAGTGGTTCTTCTCTCCAAAAAATCAATGTCACTGAAGTCATCAGCACCTCAAAATTGGGGTACATTGTATGGCATTTCTCTGAGAAGGTATCGAAGAAAAGTATGATGTAATATCCCCAAGCGAAAGCAGTCTCTCAAGAGACTCGTTTTCCCCAGTAGAGTTAGCAAATGGCATCTCTAACAGAGAAGTTTGAACACCTCTACATTTCAGACCAATGGGTTCCCCAGCAAGTCTGACATCAAAACTTTTTCCATCAAATGGCATCTCCCTAGGAAAATTCGGCGAGAAGTTTGAGGAAAAACCACTACGAATAGCGTTTCTTGTCAAGAAAGTTTATTGACAAAAGAAACTGAGACTAGTTCCTTGGTAGGAACCAGGATTGAGGGGAAGTTTACATCAAAAACTGAGACCAGTTCCCTTGCTGAAAACCAGGATCGAGGGGAAGTTTAGTCCAAAAGAAAACTGAGACCAGTTCCTTGGTAGGAAACCAGGATCGAGGGGAAGTTTGTATCAAAAACTGAGACCAGTTCCTTGGTAGGAAACCAGGATCGAGGGGAAGTTTTTACCTTTTCTAAGCATCATTGCTTAGCAAAAGAAGAAGGATGTGTAAACTACCATTCATAACCACTGTCAAAATTTCGGGTATTCTGATATTTAATCATCTTGCACCTCGAATGCCCGAATACCTTCGCCATTCACACCTTCGGGTCCAAGAAGATTAAATAGGGGCATCTGTTATACCCCAAATTTTGACCACTAAGATTTCCCATCATTGTGAAAATCATCATCACAATATGGATGTACCTTCATGCCTCATCAATCTCCTCAGAGATGTTTGAGCATTCACCACAATCAAGAATTAGGGTTTCAAGCCCTCTCAGAGCTCTTAGACAAAGGATCAATCAAGAAATGACATGATATTCAACTTGTCTAGCCTCTCAAACATCCATAAAGGATCAAGAGGACTCCCACAACAGGAATCAGGCACAAAGTTGCAGCATTCCAAGTGGATCAAGCCTCAAGATCGCCAGTGTCACCAAATTAGGGTTTTGGTCGACAAAGGCCTCCAGATAAAAATTTTCCTCTGGGCATGATCCAATGCTTCACACAACAACCCAAGATACTCTAAGTGACCTCATGAACCCAATCAGCAAGTCAATTTTACCTCAGGGGTTGCATTCACACAAAAAAATCAGGAATTAGGGTTTCTTGACCTAATTCACCCCTAAATTGACTTTTGGGACAAAACATGAGCCAAGACCTCAAGACTTTATTTGAGGGACTCCAATACACTTCATTGATCCATTTTCAACAATGGATTGATCCAAGAAGCTTGATCCACAAGTTTCAATTTCTTCAGGACAACAATTAAGGTTTTGAGGGAAAAGTCAACTGTACCTTTGACTTTTGACCAGGACATGCTCCCAAACCTTGGGACATGAATCAAAACACCCTATAACACCTATGGAACATATCCATCAAGTTTTATTTAGGTCAAGGACTTGATTTCATAAAGGATCGCACAGTTTGGAATTCATCTGATAAAAAGTCAACTGTGCACAAAAGTCAAGTTTGACTTTTTGAGATTTTTCATAATTATGGTTCTTTAACCCTAAAATGATGTTAATGTGTGATTTGAATCATCATTCATCAAGAAAAATCAAATAAAGTGAGATAACTTGTAAAAGGGGGTAACCACAAAAACTTAGAATTTTTCTAAGTTATGGAACAAAGTGGCTAGGGTACTTACTTCCAAGGATCATAACTTGAGATCCAAGCAACCATTTTGGATGGTCCAAAGATGGATTTGTAGCTCTCATGGCATACTTTAAAAGAGTCAACTACACCTCATTCCAATTCTTCATGGATTTTTAGTTATGGAGTGATCAAAATGGCTGAAAACATGAAATGTCACTTTTTCCAACACTTAGTGAAATTTTCACTAAGTCAGAATCTGTTTCATTTTTTTCAAAATGTAGGGGCATTTTTCACTTGGATCCAAAAAGTGTCAAGACAAACTATGATCACACATATGTTTTATCATATGAGAGCTTTCCAAAATGGCCAAGAACTCCATCAAATTCCATCTGAGCTAAGAATTATGACAGCTGCAACATGCCTTGCTGCAACTGTCATGACAAGGAAAATTTATGCATTAAGGCTCGATTTGATCAATTTGTGCAAATGACAAACAATTTTATCCATTTGCACACCTCAGGGGGAGACTAAGGAGGAACAAACAGTGATCCATAAGCCTCCCAAGTCTTTGGAACTACATATAGGTTTCGCACCCTTAAAAGCTAAAGATGCCTCAAGACTCCAATTTTGTTTTGGAGCATTCAATGAATGCTTAGAGGTGGCATGTATCAGAGCAAAGATGAACACTTCAGTCAAGCCTTATCCTTGAATCAAAGAACCATAGGCCTGTGCTTTAACCTCTAGTCAATGGCTAGAGGAGACTTAAGATTCCAAAGTGATCCAATTGGCCAACAGCCTGTTGTAGTTACCACACACTAATGCTTGCAAAACAAACTTGCTCTACTATAAATAGAGCTCATTTGTGCTCAGTTTGAGTACACCAAAGTACCCAAACCGATGCTTTCCTCAAAATCACCTTCTCACTTCCAAAATTGCCTTCTAAAGTAAGTCACTATCGGGTTTTGAGTTTGAGAGGAATTCCAACCAAACCAATCCCACACACACACACACCTCATAAACATCATATAGAAGTGATCCAAACACTTAAACAACATCTGGAACACCAATTTCACAAAATCACCAGCCAATTGCTCAAGTTTTCAACCAAGTTGCAGCTGAGGTGCCATAACCTGTTCCAATCCATTTTCAATCACTCCAAGCATTTAAACACATTCCATATGGTGTAGGGAAGCTGTTCAGATCATCAAAACTCATATGTAACACCTCCAACTCAAAAATTAAATTGCTCTTGCTGCCACGACCTTCAAGTAAGCCTAAACTTGGTCATTTCATGATTCATGCATATTTCCTCGCACAATAATTTTGCCATATGTTCATAATCATGTATGGAGGGTTTCCCCTCAATTAATTGCTTTGTATGAATCGTGTATCCAAATTCCCAACCTTCATGCAGAATTTAGGGTTCTTGAGGTTTTGTCTTAATTTCTTATTCCATGCTTAAAATAAATGAAATTAAAGACCATAGACATGATCGTGAGGTGAAAACGAGTAGATTGATATGTGGATTGTGTGATTTCATCAAGTATTCAATGAGATTGAGGGGAAAACGCAAATATGAAGAAACAGAGGTCGCGGGCAAGAACTTGGTGTTCATGGCGCCCTTTTTTGAATTTTTAAATATTTGAACTTTTGTGATTTTATTTAGTTGATTAAAAAATTAATTTCTCTCTGGTTTTTAATGATTTTGAGTTGATTCTTTTTTTTAATAATTCACAAAAATGTTAAAATATTTTATTTTACAATAGTTTCCCAAAAATATTATTTATTTCATATATTTGATATTTTTGCAAAGAATTAATTTTTATTTGTTTTTTAACGTTTAAAATATTTTTTCCTTCTTGATTTTCCAAACTTAAATGGTTTCCAATCATTTTGTGGATAAAAACATGATTTTTCAAACATTAATCCAAGATCACAACTTGTTTTTCACACATGTTTGATAATTTTGATCATTTTAATCAAATTTTTATTTAATTAAAATACATTTTGAAATTAATTTAGGGTTTTGATCTTAATCACCCTAAACAAATCTTTTTCAAACTCTTTGAGCCTCTAATAGAGTGTAAGACCCAACCCCTTTTGAAAATCAAAATAATTTGGGCTTTGGTCATCGTATAAAACCCACTGTGTTTTCAAACCTCGGCGCGATCGCCATTTTTCAAACAAATAATCATCTGGGCCTCTCCTCGAGCTATAAGCCCCATTCCTTTTCTTAAAAAACCTTTTGGGCCTCTTGATAGAGTGTAAGCCCCACCCCTTTATAAATAATACCTTTTTGGGCCTCACACTTCGTATAAGTCCCTCTGTATATTTTCAAACGTTTGGCGCGATCGTCGCCTTTTTAACAAAATCAACTGGGCTTCTCCTTGAGCTATAAGACCCATCTTTATTCATTTTCAAACTCTTTGGGCCTCTAATAGAGCGTAAGACCCAATCCCCTTTTGACCAAAACTTTTTGGGCCTCAGTCGTTGTATAAGTCCCGATACGATATTCAAAACAACAGTGCCATCACTGTTAAAATTTGGCCCTCTCCCTGAGCTGTAATCCCCGATCTCTGTTCAAAATACTTTCTCCTTTGATTTTGAATCCAAATGTATAGTTGCTATCAAAACTTTCTTTAATTTCTTTGTTGAACAACTAAAGAAACAACATGGAAGCTCTACAACGTGTAAGTGTTTATCCGCTTTCTTTTATATACTTTCATATACATAACTGTATTATGGGAAGCTGCGCATGATTAGTCTTCTTTCATATCCTTTTAAATAATTGTCATATATCAACTGTATATATACTAGTATAGTTATTTAGAGTTTTCCCCGGCAGCTAGGTCTAGAACTAGGTAAAGCCCTATTGGTCACTCTTAAATACAAACAAAACTAGATCCCCATAGGATTCCAGATACAGTATTCCCTTCTCTTGGGGTTAAACAATATGGAACAAAGAGAAAGGCAGTATTCTCGGTGAACCTTTTCTCAGACTGTCACCCCTAGAAATTGTCAAAGAAATTCTACTCCCCAGAGTTGATCTATTCTCCGTGAATAGCATCTCTTGAGTTTCTTCCAAACCCTCAAACTTTCCTGGAATGATCTCTTCTCTGTGAATTGCATTTCTTGAACTTCTCTTGGTTTGGGGACCCACAGGCTTCCTAAAAGCATCCCCGCCTCCTCTCGGGCTTTGTACAAGGACCCTTCGGCTTCTTCGAAGTTCTCATGCCTTCTCTTGGGCTTAATACAAGGACCCTAACGACCTCTTGAAAGGTATAAGACAGAACTTAGTTATCCTTTGCTAGAGCAGTATTTCTAGTGTCAAACCTCAGGCCACTTTAGGGTTGATTCTCATCCCTTAACGCCCTTGCCCTCTTTTGGGCATTCTACAAAAGATAAAACTCGTCAACACCAGTAGACTTGGGCAGTCTAAACCCCTTTGAGTCTCAAAGACATTCTCAAGTTCCTTTTAAACATAGGAAAAAACACCGACCTCTCTGGATAAATCTCCAGCAGAAACTTGGTCTCTCTCATGAGAGTTCCCCCCACCCTTGGGCCTGCCTATGGATCTAATCCTCAGTAGTAAAATAACCTTCTCTTAGGCTTTGTATAATGATATTTCCTCAACAAAGTCAGCCTCCTCTTGGGCTTTGTACAATTATCTTCCCCCAGCGGAGCTAACCTTTTCAGACTCTCTTGTTGAGTCAATCGCTTTTCCGACTCTCTTGTTGACTCAATCATTTTTCAGGCTCTCTTGTTGAGTCAATCACTTTTCAGACTCTCTTGTTGAGTCAATCATTTTTCAGACTCTCTTGTTGACTCAATCACCTTTCAGCACTCTCTTGTTGAGTATAAAAGACTCTCTTGTTGAGTCTATCTCCTTTTAGCCTCAATCTCAGGCTTCGTACGAGACAACAAATCACTTTCTTGTTGGGTATAAAAGACTCTCTTGTTGAGTCAATCAACTTTCAGACTCTCTTGTTGGGTCAATCACCTTTGCAAGACTCTCTTGTTGAGTCAAGTCTTTTAGCCTCCGTCTTGGGCTTTATACAAGACATATAAAGGCACTCTCTTGTTGAGACAAACTCATTTCAGCCTCCATCTTGGGCTTTGTACAAGACACATATAAACCTCCCCAACGGAGTTAAAAATCCATTTTAGCCTCAATCTTGGGCTTTGTACAAGACAGAAAGAACATTTTCCCCAGAAAAGTCAAACTGTTAGCCTCCTCTTAGGTTTTGTATAATGATATACCCAAAGAGTCAGTCTCTTTTAGCCTCAATCTTGGGCTTTGTACAAAGACATATATAAACACTCTCTTGTTAAGTCAGTCATCCCTAGCCTCCTCTTAGGCTTTGTATAAGGACTTCCCTAGTGGAGTCAATCAACCTTTTAGCATCAACCTTGTGCTTTGATCAAGGCACGCAAAAGTCAACAATCTCTCTTTAGAGATGACAAATTCCCTCTCAATTACCCTTTTAGCTTCAATCTTGGGCTTTGAACAAGACACAAATACCCTTTCAGCTTCAATCTTGGGTTTTGAACAAGACACCAAAACATCTTTTTCCTCCCTTAGAATAGGAGGAACTACAATTGCTCTGATTTCCCTGTTTTGTTTAAACGGGAATACATAGGCAAAAGATTGTGAAATCTTAGCGAGCATACAAATCAAAAACTCTAGGTCCAGTACCTTCATACATCAATCAAAAAAAATTTAGATATAGTACCTTCCCAAAAGCCTCGTGAATAGTCAAGACAATCTATTCTTAAACCAAATAACCTAAGAGAGACCCACGATTTTGATAGCATCTATAAATCAACAGTCATCTGTTTAAACTCAGTATGCAAGCAGGGTTAATTAGAGACATCTATTTCCCTTCCTTAATCAGCTTCACATGATATAAAATGAATCGAACTATAGCACCCCAAAGCGATAGTGATTCGAAACCACAAAAATCTCGCTACACTTCCCCTCGATCCTGGCCTTCAGCCACGTAACTGGTTTCTGTTTCTTCTTGAAATAAACTTCCTCTCGATCCTGGCCTTCAGCCACAGAACTGGTCTAACTCTCTTTTGAAATAAACTTCCCCTCGATCCTGGTCTTCAACCATGGAACTAGTATCAGTTTCTTCTTGTCGAGTTTCTTTTCTTGACAAGGAACTCTATGTGTAGCGGTCTATATCAAACTTCTCGTCGAGTCTTACTGGGGAAACGCCATTTGATGGAAAAGTTTGAGGTCAGACTTGCTGGGGAAACCCATTTGTCTGAGCTGTAGAGGTGTACAAACTTATCTGTCGGAGATGCCATTTGTTGACTCTACTGGGGAAAAACGAGTCTCTTGAGAGACTGCTTTTTTCTTGGGGATATTACATCATAATTTTCTTCAAGATCATTTCGGAGAAATGCCATGTGATGTGATCCAATTTTGAGGTGCTAATGACTTTATTAACATCGAATTTCCTGGGAGAAAACCCGCTGTATTATCGAGAGTCATTGGTTAAGAGGCTTTCTCTGGGGATTTTCCTTAATCCGGGAAAGCAAAAATATCATCTTCACTGGTGAAGAGTGATGTTCCAAAGGTGTCTGTCGAATGTCTTCTTGCCTTTCAGAGGTTCAAGTTATCAAAGTGATCGAGGACAGGCTCTAATCCAGAAATAAACTGGGGGGAGATTGCTTAGACAACACATTTCTTGACGAGGACAGAACCGACATCCTTATTGGCGAGAGGACGTTATCACTTGGGGATGAAAGTGACCAGAGTGATAGTAATGCAATATGAATATGAATCAATAATGCATGATATATCTATATTTATGCTGACAAAACTGACGCGACATACATACTGGTGAACGAACACGACTGGATACTCGGCCTCTACGGGGGGATGAAAAGTATCATCGGTTCAAGATAGAAATCCTGCCTTGCTTAGGATGGATAAACCCTACGGAGGAGAAAGAATCATCAATCGGTCTTAAAAGGTAAGAATTCTGTCGGGGATATCAGATGAGACTTTTCATCTGAAACAGTTGGTCCTTCATTCGGGTGTACTGGTTTAGAAAGAGTACTTTGATTCTACGTTTTGAGGTTTAATCACTTCCGAAAAAAACATCGATGTTCCTTTTTGTGTTCAGTAGTCAAAAAGAATTGCCATCTTTATTTTAAAAGCAGAAGAAAAATTTGATAAGTAAATTCATTTTTGGTTTTGTTTCAAGAATCGTTGATCATGTTAAAATGCCATTCTGTAAAGCAAAAATAAATGAGAGTTACAAAAAAAAGCACTAAGGCTCAAATTTTATTGATAGGATGGTAATCGGCCAAGCGCGTGATACCATAGAGCATTACAATGTTTTGAAAATGGTAATTTAACGGAAAAGGGGCTACATTGAAATCACAACGACCGTTATTCTTCTATCAACTTTGAATTCTGGACATTCTGGGCTTCTGTCGAAGGTGACCTTGACTGAACTTTTTTTATGAACGGTGTTACCGCTGGGGATTTAACCTTGTTGGACGTAGTTACTTTCCATGAATCCCTGAGTTTTGCCTGGATTATCTTTTGAGGTTTTCAATCCATCGTGATGATTTTTGCTTATGTCTCTAATTTTTGCCTGGATTGTCTTTTGAGGCTTTTCAATCCATCGGGATGATTTTTGCTTATGTCTCTTATTTTTGCCTGGACCGGCCTTTCGGGTTTTCAATCCACCGAGACGTTCTTTTTTTATTTAGGCAAAGTATTTCTTGACTACATCAACATTCGTGGGGTAGGCAAACTCTTCTCCATCCATGGTTGCGAGTCTCAGAGCACCGCCTGAAAAGGCTTTCATGACCACATAGGGACCGTCATAATTAGGAATCCATTTGCCCCAGGAATTAGTGAGAAATGATTGTATTTTCTTGAGCACAAGGTCTCCTTTTCTGAAGACACAGGGTCGGACCTTTTTGTCGAACGCATTCTTCATTCTTTGTTGGTACAACTGACCGTGGCATAAAGATGTCATTCTCTTTTCTTCGATTAGGTTCAGTTCATCATGTCGACTTTGACACCATTCAGCCCCGGTTAGCTTAGCTTCCATCAATACCCGCAGTGATGGGATTTCTGCTTCTATGGGGAGCACGACTTCCATGCCATATACTAGAGAGAAAGGGGTTGCCCCTGTTGAAGTGACAGATGTGCGATAACCGTGAAGAGCAAAGGGTAGCATCTCGTGCCAGCCTTTGTAGGTTACAACCATCTTTTGGACGATCTTCTTGATGTTCTTGTTAGCCTCTTCTACTGCCCCATTCATTTTAGGTCGGTAAGGAGATGAGTTATGGTGTTCTATTTTGAACTCAATGCATAACTCTTTCATCATCTTGTTGTTCAAGTTAGACCCATTATCAGTAATGATCTGGCTTGGAACACCATAACAACAGATGAGATTGTTTTTGATAAATCGGACCACCACTTGTCGGGTTACATTGGCATATGACGCAGCTTCGACCCATTTGGTGAAGTAGTCAATGGCTACTAGGATGAACCGATGTCCGTTTGAAGCCTTGGGTTCGATCATGCCAATCTTGTTGATTCCCCATATTAAAAAGGCCATGGGGAAGCAAGAACTTTGAGAGGCGTTGGCGGTACATGTATTTTGTCAGCGTATACCTGACACTTGTGACACTTCCTCATGTACTTGTAGCAATCGGATTCCACTATCAACCAATAGTACCCTGCTCTTAGAATTTTTCTCGCCATTGTGTGTCCATTGGCATGAGTGCCAAAGGATCCTTCGTGAATCTCTTTCATCAAAATGTTTGCCTCTTGTTTGTCTACGCATATGAGCAAAACCATGTCAAAGTTTCTTTTATAGATTGTTCCACTATTCAGAAAGGAGTTGCCTTCCAGTCTTTTGAGAGTCTTTCTGTCTTTCCTGGATGCCCCAGGTGGGTATTCTTGTCTTTGAACGAAGCACTTGATATCGTGATACCAAGGTTTGTCGTCTAGGACTGCTTTAACCATGAAGATATAAGCGGGCCTTTCAAGGCGCATTATGTCAATCTTCGGTACGTCGTTCCATTGACCTACGCTAATTGTGGAAGAGAGAGTGGCTAGTGCATCTACCATGTGATTTTCTTCATGAGGGATGTGATGGAACTCGATTCTGTTGAAGAATGGTAACAACCTTCTCGTGTAATCTTTGTAAGGAATTAGTCCTGATTGGTATGTGTTCCACTCTCCTTTGATCTGATTGATAACCAGGGTTGAGTCTCCATACACATCCAAGTTCTTAATCCTTAAGTCAATTGCTTCTTCGAGACCCATGATACAAGCTTCGTATTCGGCCTCATTGTTTGTGCATTTGAATGTTAATCTGGCAGTGAGAGGAATATGGGTACCCTGAGGTGTTATGATGATTGCCCCAATTCCGTTTCCGTAAGTGTTGACAGCTCCGTCAAAAATTAATCCCCATTGGGAACCTAGTTCTGGCCCTTCACTAGGTAGCGGTTCATCGCAATCTTTCATTTTTAGGTACATGACATCTTCGTCTGGGAAGTCAAACCCGACTGATTCCTGATCGTCAATCGGTTGATGAGCCAAATGATCGGCTAAAATACTTCCTTTGACGGCTTTCTTAGCATGGTACTCAATGTCATATTCAGATAACAACATCTGCTAACGGGAAACCCTTCCCGTGAGAGTAGGCTTTTCAAAGACGTACTTGATCGGATCCATTTCGGAGATTAACCAAGTAGTGTGACAAATCATGTATTGGCGAAGACGTTTGGCTTCCCAAGCCAGAGCACAGCAAGTTTTCTCGAGCATCGAGTACTGA
This sequence comes from Lathyrus tuberosus, assembly GCA_022829125.1. Taxonomy (NCBI): domain Eukaryota; kingdom Viridiplantae; phylum Streptophyta; class Magnoliopsida; order Fabales; family Fabaceae; genus Lathyrus; species Lathyrus tuberosus. The sequence goes on along the minus strand of JALAZF010000010.1, from coordinate 3,778,073 downwards.
GTTTCACAGTCAGTGAATTTCTTTCTTAAATAGTAGATGGCAGACTCTTTTCTTTTGGTTTCGTCTTGTTGGCCAAGTACACAACCCATGGAGTCTTCTAAGACTGTTAGGTAGATGATCAATGGTCTTCTCTCCACTGTAGGGGGCATAATAGGTGGATTTAACAGATATTCTTTGATATTATCAAAATCTTTTTGGCAGTCCTCTGTCCATACACAGGTTTGATTCTTTCTGAGTGTTTGAAGATTGGTGCGCATGTCGCAGTCATGAGGAATATAAACCTTGAGATGTAGTTCAGACGTCCCAAAAATCCTCTGACTTATTTTTCAGTCTTTGGTGAATGCATTTCTTGAATGGACTTGACCTTGTCAGGATCAACCTATATTCCTTTCTAGCTAACAATGAACCCCAAGAGTTTTCCTAAGCGAACATTGAATGTGCATTTATTGGGATTCAAGCAGAGTTTGTATTTTCTTAGGCGCTCGAATAACTTTGATAGGTGTGTCACATGCTCTTCTTCTGTTTTAGATTTGGCAATCATGTCATCGACGTACACCTCAATTTCTTTGTGCATCATGTCGTGAAACGGAGTGGTCATGGCCCTTTGATAGGTTTCCCCCTCGTTCTTTAAACCGAACGGCATTACCTTGTAACAAAAGGTTCCCCATGGGGCGATGAATGAAGTTTTCTCCATGTCTTTCGGCGCCATTTTTATTTGATTATAGCCCGACAATCCATCCATGAAGGAGAAGACTTTGAATTTTGTTGTACTGTCTACCAGCATGTCAATGTTTGGCAGGGGGAAGTCATCTTTTGGACTTGCTTTGTTCAGATCCCTATAGTCTACACACATTCTGACTTTTTCGTCCTTTTTCGGAACCGACACTATGTTGTCTAGCCATTGAGGATATTCTGAGGTGGCGAGGAAACCTGCGTCGATCTGTTTCTGCACTTCCTCCTTAATCTTGATAGCCATATCCGGATGAGTCCTTCTCAGCCCTTATTTTACCGGCGAACAATCTGATTTCAACAGTAAATGATGTTCCACGATGCTGGTATCCAACCCTGGCATGTCCTGATAGGACCAAGCGAATACATCTAGAAACTCTTTGAGAAGTTTTATCAAGTCTTTTCTGACAGTTGTATTAAGCAGTGCCCCAATCTTAACTTCCTTCATTTCTTCTTCTGAACCTAAATTAACCGTTTCCAACGGCTCTTTGTGAGGCTCGATAGACCTTTCCTCTTGCCTAAGTAATCGGGAGATCTCTTCTGGAAATTCTTCGTCCTCTTCTTCTTCAGCTTCAAATACCGGGAATTCAAAGTTGGGAGAAGGCATTTGATCGTATGTTTCAATGGGGTTTAAAACAAGCAATCTGCATTACGTGATGATTCATTTTTAGAAGAGATAGAGAGAATGCAAGTGTGTGTGTAGTGTATTTTCTGAAAAAATGCTTGTTTTTATTTTAATTTTGGGTTGTTTTAGGATTACCATTTTCTGGAAAAAACAAAAAGTGAAAAAAGCAATAACTGCGGAAATTACAGAATAACTTTATTTATTTATGATTTTGTCGATTCTTGAAATACAACCCTATAAAACAAAACTCCGTCGCTTTGGGCTAAGCGAAGAGGGACATTTGCAGAAAAGTGATCCCTATAAAGACATCCGTTTCACCTGGGCAGGGTGAAAGGTTTAAAACAAAGACGACAATTACTTAGACTTATGGACGACTTTCAGGACATTGACAACAACCCATTGGCGACGAACTCCTCGGTGAATCACAAAGTCTGGTATCTTATTTCTTAGTTTGTCATCAGAAATAACGTTGATTTATGGCGGAGTAGGATCATAGGAGTCTTCCTCCCATGTAGAGTTGTCGTAAATGAACTCTTCTGTTGTATCTTCCCTAGTGTTTTCACTCTCAAGAGGATCTCCCCATCCAGTTGGTTGGATGTCCTCGTATCTGATGCAAGATCTTTCAGGAGTGGTGTACTTGACTAAGAAGTCGTACTTGCCACTCGGCTGTCCTAAGGTGTCCCACACTTCTGTGGGTGTGGTCGAGTCATCTTCCTCGATGATGTTGACCTCAGGAAAAGCATAGTTGATGAACTCTTGTCCTGCAGACTTTGCAAATTCATCATTGTGATGGATATCTTCCGAATGTCCTGAGTAATGATCCCTTGACTCGGTGAGGACGTGAGTATTCCTCTCAATATTACTCAGCTGATAGGTATCGTTGGGCTGACTCTTTTTTCCCAAGATTCCTGTGTATGGCTTCTAGATAGGCAAGTCATCCAGGGGATCATAATAATCTTGATCAAAGTTATCTTTCATTAGATCATCTTCTAATGAATTAGGTGGAGCACGATATCCTTCAGGATCGCAATCTCCGTAGATCATCCAGACATCTGACCCCGGTATATATCTCGGGCTCTGCTTTGGAAAACAGAATGGCATGTGCGTTTCTTCCTGAGACATATAACTGTTATCATTGAGATAAGATTTCCATTCCTCGTCCGTATCAGAGGAGTCACTCCGGTTGATGGTGTGTACTTCTTGAGACACTGGGTGGAGAAAGCCTCCACTGTGGAAGAAGTCCTGAATGGGATGAAAACTTTCATTTTTCTTGGCAGTGTGGGTACAGTTTTAACAGAAACCAAGACCTTTCTTTGTCTTGTTATCCGTAGGAATTACAAGTTGTCCCCATCCCTTTACATCATTACTCTTGATTACATCGACGTTCCTTTTTCTGATCGATTCTCATTGCTCACAGAGAGAGCTTGAAATTGGGTTCCAACAACCTCCTCCGGTTCTAAGTAGGAAAATGATAAGTTGCTTACGATTAAGGCTTGCTCTCCACAGACTGTGACTAGCTTGTCATTCTTGACGAACTTCAACTTTTGATGAAGTGTCGAAGTGACTACCCCAGCTTCGTGTATCCAAGGTCTTCCTAATAAACATCTGTATGCTTCCCAGATGTCCATTATCTGGAAAGTGACTTGGAAAGTATGAGGACCGATGGTTATGGGAAGATTGACTTCGTCGATAACTGTTTTTCGAGATCTGTCAAAGGCTTTGACGATGATTTCACTGCCCCTCATCGGAGCTCCTTGAAATGATAGTCGTATCAGAGTTGATTTTGGCATAACATTCAAAGACGATCCTGTGCCCACCAGTACGCTGCCTAAAGCATCGTCTTGACAATTGACTGTAATGTTAAGCACCATGTTATGATTCTTGCCTTCTTCTGACAGTTCTTCATCGCTGAATCCTAAATTGTTGCAGGATGTGATGTTGGAAATGATGTTGTCAAATTGTTTTATTGTTACGTCTTGTTCCATGGAATCTTGCTCTAGGACTTTATGCAGAGCTTCCCTGTTAGCTTCGGAACTAAGCAAGAGAGACAATACAGAGATTCGAGACGGAGTTTACAATAATTGGTCTACAATGTTGTACTCGCTTTTTTGGATGAGCTTCAGCATCTCATCATTGTTCTTTGTAAGTTCAGAATTACTGGACTGTCCGACTTATTGATTTGAAACTTCCGTTTGAGGTTCCTTTTCTTTGGCAGGTTCTCCAACTCCTCTGTTGAAGATACGACCGCTCCGAGTGACTCGACTGATGTCGACAATGTTCACGTCAGAGGGTAATAGAGTTTTCTTTCCATTTTCGATTGTCGTTGCACCATACTTGTAAGGGATGGCCTTATCTGATTTGTACGATATAGGCCCTGGCAGGTAGATAACCACAAGAGCTTTTTTATTTCTTTGACCGTTATAGGCAATCTCAATTAGTTCTTGGTTGGGAACTTTTCTACTATAAAGAGAGATTCTCGATTTATTGAGTAGAGGGATTATGGCGCATACGTACTTGGTTTTCCTGTGATCGGAGATTACAACAACGTTTTCCTTTTGATGAAGGAGAGAGTCTTGTACCATATTGATCGACCCGGAACTTGAACATGGTCGAATCTCTTTCCGGTCTAACTGATTTTGAAGAGCTGCTCGTACGAGATAACATCCTTAGTTGTTTTCTGAGAAAACTCTACAGCGCTCATAATTGTGGGGTGGCACCCGACCTTGCCCACTTTGTTTGCAATGCATTTTTAGCAGATCTGTTTCCATCAAGCGGACATCCTGACTTTGATGTCTGTCAGGATTTCCATCAGTCAATGATGATCTGTTGTGTGGTTTCATCCAAGTAAATTGGAAGCCACCAGTGGTCCAACAGGTGTTGAAGTATTATTTGTACAAGTGCATACCCTTGGTCGTCTTCACGACACTCTTCACAGTCTTGATAGCCGTGTGAAGCCAGAAAACTGAGTCCGACTTATTTAGCATGTAGTTCTACCAAATAGGTATTCATCAAGCGTATGTCAAATATCTAGACCATATTGACTTGAGGGTTATTTCCTTCACGGTAATCCTGGATCCATCCGAGATCCATCTGACGTTGGAGGGTCTCTTGTATGAAAGAGCATCGCTGATTGCTTGTTGAGCAGATCGCACACATGCTGTAATCGTGTCGTGGCAGATTATGATATTGACTTTGCCTTGAATGCATCACCACCAGATTGACATTCATAGCGAGAATGTTGCGGTTTTGAACAATGTTGGGATATGCATGGGCCATGTTGACCTCCCGGATTCTATGTTCCTGAATCCAACCTAGATCCATCTGTTCTCGTAGAGCTGATTGCACTGCTCCTTGATTATTCTTTGAGTAGATATCACACTACTGATAATTGTAAGATGGGACATGATCGTACCCACTCTGCCTGCAATGCATCTTCACCAAATTGGTTCCTAGTAGAAGCACATCGTGAATTTGATAACTGCGGCTGAATTCTTACTCTATTAAATTTACTGCAGTCTTTTCATGTTATGACAATGGGTTCGTCTGAAGATTTGGATTAGTATCTTTGAAAGATAGGATCCCGTTCCTGACAAGCTTCTGTACATCAGACTTGAAGCTGAGACAATTCTCAATGTTGTGCCCTGGTCCTCCTTGATGGTAAGAGCAAGTTTTATCCACTTTGAACAAAAAAGGTGGATTTTCTGGTACTGTAGGAGGAGCCCTGGTTTGGACATGCCCCTTGGCCAGTAGAAGTGGAAATAGTTCTACGTACACATCAGTATAGGGTCAAACCCTGATGGTCATGTCGTATGATTGTTGTTGTTGTACTGAGGATGAGCCTGCTGAAGAGGTTGTTGTGTCCTTTGCTGAAACTGTTGTTGATTTGGTTGGCTCTGAGCAACCTGAGGTTGATAAGTTGGAGCCGGCGCTGGATTGATAGCGGAAGTTATTGTCGCTACAGGTTGATACCTTCGCCTTTGCTTTCCTAGAGAGATATTACTGATCTCCCGTTCTTTCTTCTTTTGGAAAGCACTACCGTATCTCTTAGTACTGCTATATGGCTCTGTATCTTTGACCAATCGTCCTTCTCAGACTGCTTCTTCAAGGCGTACTCCCATGTTCACCGTTTCATTGAAGTCACCGGGCGCACTGGCGATCATTCGGTCGTAATAGAATGAGATTAAGGTTTTCAAAAAGATCTTGTTCATCTCCTTTTCTTCAAGAGGGGGACAAATCTGGGCGGCAATTTCACGCCATTTCTGAGCATATTCTTTAAAAGTTTCTTTGTCTTTTTGTGACATTGCTCTGAGTTGATCCCTATCTGGTGCCATGTCCAAATTGTATTTATACTACTGAATGAAGGCTACGCTGAGATCTCTGAAAGTACTGATCTTGGTGCGGTTTAAACCCAAGTACCATTTGAGTGCGGCACCAGTTAAACTATCTTGGAAGTAATGGATCAGTAGCTATTGATTTTCTGTCTGAGTTGACATCTTTCGAGCGTAGATCACCAAATGACTTTGAGGGCAAGAGTTGCCTTTATATTTTTCAAAGTCAGGCACCTTGAATTTGTGCGGTATCTTTACATTAGGGACCAAACAGAGGACTGCAGTGTCCTTTCCGAATAAGTCCTGACCGCGAATGGCATGCAGTTCCTTCTGCATTTCCAAGAAGCGTTCCAGGAACTCATTCATCCTTTCATACATGTCTTCGTTTCCACCAGAAATTACTTGTGGAATCTGTCCTTCCGGGACTGTGTGTACAACCGGCTGTGGTATAGACATTACAGTAGTGACTCTTCGTGCTTCAGTGCTCTGAAGTTTGTAACCTTCAGGAGTTGCTGTCGTAAACCTTACATCTTCGCTTTCCCGAAATTTGTAACCTTCAGGTCCAGCGGTTCCTATTACGGCTTTTGGGTCTTCAGCGACCGGCGGGATATATCCTTCAGGTATAAAGTTGAGAGGAATTCCCCAGGGATAACCTTTAGGCATGTTGTACTGGGGATGATTCTCATGCGTCTCCATTACGGGCGTAGATGTGATCTCCGAAATTAGAGTCTTTTGATGCCGCTGCTCCTGAGCTGCTGCCAGGGATTGCATGCCACTGTGAAGTATTTCCAAACTTTCCTTCAGAGCGTCGATTTCTTCTCTCATCTCTCTCTTCTCTTCCTCGAGATCGTCTATTTTCTTTTGTCGATTGGCCCGAGTATTGTACGAGTGAGACAGTTTGACTATAGAATTGTGACACAGACGTGAGACTCGAAGGTAAGAAGAATGCGTTATGTGAGAATGATGAATGATATGCAATGACAATTTTTTGTTTTACTTAAAATAAACTTCAACAAATAGATTGCAAATATCATACAGTGAGGGGAGACCCCTATTATTGAAATTGAAAGATTGTAGTATGTTACAATGAAAAGTACAGTATTTTACAAAGTGCTGAAAAAGGAGATATCTAAGCTCATGGACCTGAGTCCTCTCTGAAGAGAGCTCAGATGCTGGTTCCAGTAGTTTCCTTTTCTTTGATCGGGGCTCTTCAACCGTTATCGGATCGTCAATCATTTGCCAAGTGAAAGGAGCGAGCAAATTCCTGCGGTCCTCCTAACCCTCTATAACATGATGTTCTAATATCTCAATCAGATCATCCTTTTCCTTTAATAGTTCCTGAATCTTGGTACACTCTAAATTGAGGATTCTGTTTTTGTTTTTCCAAGAGCTCTTTTCACGTTGAACTTTGTTGAGAGTGACTTGGAGCTTTTCCGTATCAGACATGAAGTAAAGGACAAATTCCTTTAATGGAAAAACTTCTTGGCGAGGGTAAGGCATCCTCAGCTTGAGGGCTCTAGTTTGCACCCAGTGGAGATAAGGTTCCATGGAGGTACAGTTTGGTCTTCCCAAAGACTCTCTGCCTTTTCTGTGAATATGTTTCCAGGAATGCACTATTTCTTTCTTTAATGCCCTGTCAGTTTCCCCTTCCTTGTAGAAAAGACCTTCCAGATGAACATTATGCGGAATATTCTTCATCGGGTATCCTAGTTGACGGCGAACTAAAATTGGATAGTAGTTTATTCCTCCTTTATTTCCAATGAGGGGTACGTTAGGGAAATTTGCACATCGGTCGATGATCTCTATCCCTTCATAAATCCTATTGTACCAATCTATATCAGAATTGGTAAGAGACATAATCCTTTGTGACCAACGTAGAAAACTCTTGTGATCCCAAAAAGCAGCAGACTTGGGTAAATGGGAAATGAACCATTTGTAGAGTAAGGGTACACAACATGTGATCGTTCCTCCGTTGTACACATTCCTTAAGTGTACATAATGATAAGCATCTGCGAGCAGGGTTGGTACGGGGTTCCCAATCAGAAATATCTTAACAGCATTGGTGTCGACGAAGTTGTCGATGTTGGGAAAAAGGAATAATCCGTATGTGAGCAGGATAAAGATATCCTCGAAAGAAGTTATGTTTCCTATACTGGCAAAGTATAGAGCTTTCTCTGTCAGGAATTTAGCTGGTAAACCCTGGATTCCTCCTTTAGTGGTCATGTGAGTTCTAACCTATGACTCGTCCAAATAGATTGCTCTTACAATGGTTTGTTCCTTTGGAATTTCTTCCAGTCCAGAAAATAGATCTCGGTCAATGATAGGTAAATCGATTAGATGAGAGTACTTTTCCAGCGTTAGTGCTAGTTGATAATCCGGGAATGTGATGCAGTGGTAAACCAAATCGTAGAACTGAATCAGCGTAGACAGGATTCCTTCAACGACGTTAGCCCTTAACAGATGCAACAATCCTCCGTGTTTAGCTTTGAAAGCCTCAGGGTTGGTAATCATCCTTGCTAACCTTCTTAAGTCCTCTAGTTTTGGAGCCTTGAAGGTGTACTTGTGCGTCTTTCTTCTACCGAAATCCATAATGCAATCTCTGATATTTGCAATCATTGTTATAGTTTATTTTGAAAAAAAAGAATTTTTTTTTGCTTTTTTTTTCTTGTTTGAAAAGAGTTTTTTAGATGAATGCATGAATGCAGCACACAAAAACATTTGAAAACATGGGTTCAAGGGTTCAACGTCACGAGCATGGAGTCATGGCTCTACCCATCCCCAAAGGTTGTACTATTTTGGTTAATTTTGTACCTGTAGAATGGGTTCAAAGGTTCCAAAAATCATTGACCCCCTAGGGAAATTAACAGCAAGCTGATTCACTCGAGCGAGCTGTAATATCCTAGGATGAATCTCATTTGAGTGTAGTATCGCGTATCAACTATTCCCGATAGTCACCGCACTACCAAATGGCCATATGCTTAAAGTCTACTAAATCCTCAGGGTCGTGGGTACCGCACTGGGAAAACTATGTTTTCAAGACAATCGGTCGTTCAACATTAAGTATTCACACGGGTACCTCGCCTGATTCAGCGGGCTACCAAGATAGCTTGTTCGGGATTCACTGCCTATAAGTTTCTCTCGTCTATGCCACACTTATCTTAGTGATCTCTCAAACTTTTCACATGCATATTAATCGCATTCCAATTTGACAGAAAAATAAACACGGATATCAAGTAAGAAACACAGTAAATATATATATATATATATATATATATATATATATATATATATATATATATATATATAGTATGAAAACTGCTAAACAACCTAGACCTCTTAGGAATTCTAATCCTAGTTTGGCTCCCCAGCAGAGTCACCATTTTTCTGTAGCGTGCGATTTTTATCGGTGACGCGGCCACCTTATCACCATTGGTTGGAATTGGGTGCTACTTTCTGATTTCTTATTTATCCTATGAAGCTGGAAAGGAAAGGGAAGCTATCTAAAACTAACCTTGCACGCAAATGTTTTCTTTAACAAATGCTAAGAGATTGGGGAGTTTAGGGTCAGGTTATACAATGAGGAGTTGTCAATTACCCATCCTATATACGGTTATCCATAGATTGTTTAGCAATTTCTTCTGTTATCCTACTTGCTGGTGTTTGTCTATCATGAATGGGAAAGTTTCTCCTTTGGGAGTGTTGAGAAAGAGAGTTTTTGTTGATTTTTGGGTTTTTCGATGTTTTTGGTAAGGTACTGGACCTAAGGTTTTTTATTTGTATGCTTGCTAAGATTTCACAATCTTATGCCTACGTATTCCCGTTAAATAAAACAGGGAAATCAGAGCAATCATAGTTCCTCCTATTTCTATGGGAGGAAAAGATATCTGGTGTCTTGTTCAAAGCCCAAGATTGAAGCTAAAGGTTTGAATGAGAGAGAATTTGACATCTCTAAAGGGAGATATCTCATCTGTTTATCACAGTTGTTGGGTAACTAATTATAAAGGAGAATTACTTTAACTAGAATGTATGGAATCCAGCAATGCCATAATTTCCTTTATAAGGGAATTATCCTAAAGGAGGAAACTTTAACTCTATATAGAGCAATGCCATTTTTCCTTAGGAGTCTTTCATGCTAAGAGAGGGACATTGGCTTGGATGTAAATAATCCAGAGGCTTGCCACTTACAGCAATTAGATGAAAGCGGGAATTTACCAGGTTAAGAGATGGACTACATCTTGGATTTTTGAATCAACAAGTGTGCCACTTACAGCAGTTATCTGGGATTAGTTTTTGTTTGATTGTCTGTTTTGATGTGTGATTGCACAGAGAAATGTCTTCCTACAGAGAAATCATGATTTCCTCTTAGGGGATGTTGGTTTTTGTGTGCCTTGATCAAAACCCAAGGTTGAAGCTAAAAGGTTGACTTTGTTTAGGGAGTTTTATATATGTCTTGTACAAAGCCCAAGATTGAGGCTGAAAGAAAAAGATTGACTCCTTTGGGGAATATTTTGTCTGTCTTGTACAAAGCCCAAGATTGAGGCTAAAAAAAGAATTGACTCTACGGAGGAGAGGTTTTATCTGTCTTGTACAAAGCCCGAGATTGAGGCTAAAAAGGTTTTGACTGACTCAACTGGAGACTATTTATATGTGTCTTGTACAAAGCCCAAGATTGAGGCTAAAAGGAAATGAGTCCACTGGGGAAGTTTTTATTGGTGTCTTGTACAAAGCCCAAGATTGAGGCTAAAAGTTATGAGGAGTGACAATTATACAAATCTTAAGAGGAGGCTGGTTATGGAATTCCATATATGAAGTCTAAGAGGAGGCTAACTTCTGCTGAGGATCATTGGGATCCAGAGACAGGTCCAAATTAGGGAATCAACTCTTACTGGGGATTGCAGAAGAATTGAAATATTAGAGACCCTGAAGTTCTGAGTTAGGTTGATGGATAATGATTTGACCCTAGCTAGGGGAATTAAAAGTGAGGATTTAAATATTTGAGTTTTGAAACCTGTGGAGGTTTTAACTCTGTTGGAGATTGATGAGATAATCAGGGTATTTCCCGTGCTTTTTAAGAAACTTGAGGGTTTCTTTGAGATCCAAGAGGAGATGAGACTTTCCAAGTCAACTGGTATGAAAAGGTTTATCTTTGTATGATGCCCAAGAGGAGGTTGGCATTTAAGGGATGAGAATCAACCTTAAGTTGATTTGATGTTTTGACTTTTGAAAGGTCTGCTCTAACGAATGATGACTAGGTTCTGCCCTATACCTGTAGGAGGTCTTTTAGATCCTTGTACTAAGCCCCAGAGGAGGCATGAGAACTTCTAAGAAGCCTGAGGGTCCTTGTACAAAGCCCAATAGGAGGCTAGGGATGCTTTTAGGAAGCCTGTGGGTCCAAACATAAGAAAAGTTCCAGAAAGGTTTCACCGGGAATAATCCTTTATGTAGTGAACAATTCTAGGGTTTGAAGAAATTCAAGAGAGGTTTCACCGGGAATTAATCCTATCTGGGGAAATGAATTTCTTGACAAATTTCTAATAGTGACAGTCTTGAGAAAAGTTTCACCGAGAATAATGCCTTTCTCTGTTCCATATTGTATAAGCCCAAGAGGAGGCAAGACTGTATCTGGAATTTCCTATGGGGAACTAATTTTGACTGTGTTGAAAGAGTGACCACTGGCTTTATCTAATCCTAGACCTAATTGTCGGGGAAAACTCTAAGCAAGATATACAGGCATATAAATATATATATATATATATATATATATATTTATATATATACAGATGAAATATATAAGCAGGTATGTAAAAGAAAGCTGGTAGAACTTACAGGTGAGCAAGCTTCCAGTGTCATAAACAGTTGTATAGTTAGTCATTCAAGAAATTGAAGAAATTTTTGATAACAACTTATAAATTTGAATCAAAATTAAACAAAGAAAGTTGTTTTAAAAAAGAGTTTGGGGCTTATACTCAAGGTGAGGCCCAAATACAAAACAATGATCCTACGATTATTTTGAAAATTGTGTCAGGACTTATACAATGACTGAGGCCCAAATTTACTGTATTTACAAAGGGATTGGGTCTTACACTCTATTAGAGGCCCAAGAGTTTATTTTTGTACAAGGTATGGGGCTTACAACTCAAGGAGGGGCCCAATGAAAGACGGTGAACGCACCGTCGTTTTGAAAACTGTACTGGGACTTATACAATGACTGAGGCCCAAAATTATTTATGTACAAAGGGGCGTTAGGTCTTACACTCTATTAGAGGCCCAAAAGTGTTAAAAAGAATAAAGATGGGACTTACAACACAAGGGTAGGCCCAGATGAAAATTGTTTTGAAAATGGTGATCGCGCCGAGATTTTTAAGATCGTATCGGGACTTATACAATAACTGAGGCCCAAAAAATGGTTTGTGTGACAAGGGATGGGTCTTACACTCTATTAGAGGCCCAAAAGTGTTTATGTTAAGTTTGAAAAATCAAAATTAAGAGAAAACCCTAATTTTGGATTTAAAAGATATAATTTTCAAAGGAAATTAAATAAAAAATGATATAAAATATCAAATATATTCAAAAACAAGTTGTCAACTTTGAAAAATATTTTTAAAAATCATGTTTATTCACATGAATGCTTGAAATTCATTTGGAATGAAAAGATCAAGGTGAAAACTTCATTTTAAAATGTTTAAAAACAAATAAAATAAAATAAAATATAAAAATTCTAACGATATTAAATAAATAATACAAATTGGATTTTTTTGTAAAATAAAATAATTTAACATTTTTATGAATTTTGAAAAAAAGAATTAATTCAAAAACATAAAAAACCAGGGAGAAATTAATTTTAAGATTAATTAAAAAAAACATGGAAAATTCAAATATTTAAAAATTTGAAAGATGGTGCCAAGAACCCATGTTCTTGGTCGCGTGTTTCCTTCTTCTTCATATTTGCATTTTCTCACTTTTCTCTCTGATTACGCAATGATTTTGCACGATTCAAACACCAATCTTGCTCGTTTTTGAACAAGGATCACAACCATATAAATTAATTGCATTTATATTAAGTGTGGAGTGAGAAATCAAAGAATAACCTCAAGAACCCTAATTTCAGCATGAACACAATAAATTCCATACACGATTGATTCATGGCAATTGATTGAGGGTTAACACTTTATATACATGCAGAAACAAGATGGTAACTTGAAATAACATTTATGATGCATGTAGTGTGGAGTTTGAAGGCTTCAAGCTTACCTCTTGCAGCTGGTGATCGAGCTTGATGATAGAGATGTTACAGATGTGTTGTAAGGACCTGGAAAACTTTACTATACCCTATGGAGTGTGTTGAGATGCCTAACCTTGATTGGAGATACTTTGATCACCTTGTGGTACCTCAACTGCAACCTTGCCAAAAAGCTTGAGTAAATGACTGGTGACTTTGTGATTCAGGTGTTCCAGATGAGTTTTAAGGTTATGGATCACTTATATATGATGTATGTGAGGTGTTGGCATGTTTGGTTTTGATGGATTTGCTCTCAATTTGAAAATTCGATAGTGACTACAAGAAGAAACAAAATCTAGTTTTGGGATGTGATTTGGAGGAAAACATGAATTCATAGGTTTTGGGGTGGTTTGATCAGTCACACATAACCTCTATTTATAGTAGAGGAAGTTTGTCTTGCAAGGAATAGTGAATGGAGACTTGGATCAGATTGCAATGAATGCTTTTGTCCTTTGGTCAAAGTCTCTTCTAGCCATTGACTTGAGCCAAGCTTTGCAGGTTTAGATCCTCTGATGTTTGGATATGTCTTGACTCATTTAGACTGGTTTGTGGATCATTCATGCCACCTCAATTCATCACTTTAATGCTTGATGCCAAATTTGAATTTCAAGGTTCCTTTCATGATGATTTTGCACATGGAAGGCTAGGTTCTTGGTATTCTGTGTTATGGATCAGATTCCTCATTCAGTGGTGTTGTAATTGGACAGAATTTGAATGATCAAAGTATCCAAAATTAGTCTAAGGAATCGTGGGTTACAAGTTTGTACTAAATGCTGTCACAAAACAGTTTGTTTTTAAGCAACTTGTGAGATCCATAACTCCTAGCTCAAATGGAGTTTGATTGAGTTCTTGGACATTTTGGAAAGCCCTCATGACATAATTTAACTTTGATGTCCACCAATGGACTTGGTTCATCTTGGATCAAGGTGAAAAATAAGTTTGGAAAAAGTGAAACAGATTCTGACTTGTTGAAAATTTCACTGTGTTGGAAAAAGTGGTCATTTTCATTTTTTGTGATTTTGATCAATCCATAACTCAAAATCCATGAGGATTTGGAATCTCTTGTAGTTAACACTTTTGAAGTATGTCATGAGAGCTTTCATTTGAGATTTGGATGGAAGCAAATGGCCTTGTGGTTTAGGAGTTATGACCTTGCAAAGTTGGTACCAAATCACTTTTGTCACATAACTTAGAAAAATTTTGGTTTCTCATGGTTGCCCCTTTTGCAAGAAACCTCACTTTTCTTGATTTTTCTTGATGAATGATGATTAATATCACACATTAACATTTTTTTTACCTAGGGTAACCATATTTGTGAAAAATTCCAAAAAGTCAAACTTGATTTTAGGCACAGTTGACTTTTTGTTAGATGAATTCTAAACTGTGTGATCCTTTATGAAATCAAGTCCTTGAACTAATTCAAACCTAATGTATGGATTCCATAGGTGTTTTAGGGTGTTTTGAATCATGTCCCAAGGTTTGGTAACATGTCTTGGTCAAAAGTCAAAGGCACAATTGACTTTTCCTTCAAAACCCTAATTGTGGTCCAGATGAAATTGAAAGTTGTGAATCAAGCTTCCTGGGTCAATCCATTGTTGTAAATGGATCAATGTGGTATATTTGAGGCCCTCAAATCATGTCTTGAGGTTTTGGTTCATGTCTTGCCTCAAAAGTCAACTTAGGGGTGAATTAGGTCAAGAAACCCTAATTCCTGATTTTTGATGGATGCTTCCCCTGAGGTTATTTTGACTTGATGATTGGGTCCATGAGGTCCTTTTAAGCATCTTGGATCATGCTTTGAAGTATTGACTCATGCCCAGATGAAAATTTTATTTGGAGGCCTTGGTCGACCAAAACCCTAATTTGGGATATTGTCGATCTTGAGGCTTGATCCACTTGGAATGTTGCAACCTTGTGCTTGATTCTTGAGGTGGGAGTCCTTTTGATCCTTTATTGGTGTTTGAGAGGCTAGAAAAGTTAAAGATCATGTCCATTCTTGATTGATCCTTTGTCTGAGTTCTCTCAGAGGGCTCAAAACCCTAATTCTTGGTTGAGGTGAGTGCTCAACTATCCTTGAAAAGATTGATAAGGTATGATGGCATATCCATATTGTGATGATGATTCTCACAATGATGGGAAATCTTGGTGGTCAAAATTTGGGGTATGACACCTTCCGCGAGGAAGGGTAATTATAGATAGCCCCTGACACAGGGCTAGTGGTCTCCGTTGTGGGCTGGATGTCCAAACCCACAACAGATGACTTCTAGGATTTTTGTGAGTGTATGGATGAGAAGTACGTGCCCATCATCCTGGGTCAACCGCTCCACGTTCTCCTAAAAGTGGAATACTTGCCCGTTACGAAGGGCAGAACGTTTCCACGAGATATGCAGGATCAGCTGGCCACGTGTCCTTAGGTGAGGAGCACGTGGGGGAATGTGCCCTCCAGCAGTTATGATGGATTGGACCTTTGTGTTAGGCCCTATTTGACGTGAGCTCGACTTGCCTGTGCCTGACGGTGGGCCAGCCCCAGGGTCAATCCAGAACAGGAGCCCCCAAGTCGTTGCTCCTAAGCAGGGGGTAATGACTTAGAGTCAGTTCGTATGTCGAAGAGGGATAAAGGAAATCCGCTCGAGGAGAGTGTTTGTTTAGATTTGTGGATGCGAGCTCCCAGAGCCATGCTCGTTAGAGAGCGTAGAAGTTTTTCGCCGAGTTTTTGCTCGCAAGGGACGCTGGGCAATCGCTTGTGCTCGATGACACGATCTTGCTTTAATTTTTTCGTCGCGACCGTGTGCCCACGAGGATGCCCAAGTGTTTGTTTATGCTCAACGGCATGACTTGTTTCAATCCTTTCCTCGAGGACGTGCTCGTGAGAGAAAATCTTTGCCCCTTATGCCTGACACATTGAAATCTGTAGCGTTGAGGGGACTTGAAGGGACAGATGTGTTGTCTCCTCATGCCATGCGTCAGAGGCATTAAATGCATACGATGACCTGTGAGTATGGGTACTCGATGGCTAGGTGACAATTCGTTTTTCCGTGCAAGAGGTTATAAGTATGAGGAAGTGGGACTCATTTGGTACGCTCATTGTATTCTTAAGCTCCTCAAGAATTTCTCTACTCTCTCCAACGTTCGGTCACCGTCGTCGTCGCCGCCGCCAGCCCTCTTTCCGCCACCGTAGATTTCCATAATCCTCTTCAACCAAGTAAGTCTTCGTTGCCTTTCTCCGTTTGAATGGCAGTGGTTAGCTTTAGAATGAAGCTTTAGGGTCCAGTTCCAGTGAATGTTGGTGTTGGGTGGTGGTTCTGCCATTCTCAATCATCGACCGCCGTCGAACTTCGAGTAGGAAAATACTGAATCGCGCATCTCTCGGAGACGCTCATGAACTTCACGATGAAGTTATGCATTTTTCGGCGAGATTATGAACTCCCGGTGAATCCCATGGAGTTCCGATGAAGTTTCCGAGGAACTCATGAAGTTTCTAATGAAGTTTTTGAGGAACTCATGAAGTTTTCGATGAAGTTTCCAAGGAACTCATGAAGTTCCCAATGAAGCTCATAAAACTTTTGAGCTTTCGCTGGGCTTAGTGTCGGGGAGACTTCCTCCTCGCGGCGGTGTAGAGACTCTCTTAAGAAGTCTTGTGTCGAAGAGGCTTCTTCCCCGCGAAGGTTCTGATAGAGAATCTTCGTGTCGAGGGGACTTCTTCCCCGCGAAGGCTCTGATAAAGAATCCTCGTGTCGAGGGGACTTCTTCCCCGTGAAGGCTCTCATAAAGAATCCTCGTGTCGAGGGGACTTCTTCCCCGCGAAGGCTCTGTAGCGAGCGATTTTGGACGTGGTTCTTAAGCACTGTCGCCCTGGGGGTACTACAGGTCGATTCATTTTTTATCCTATTAAGCTGACTAAGGAAGGGAAATAGATGTCTCCAATTAACCCTGCTTGCATACTGAGTTTAAACAGATAACTGTTGGTTTACAGATGCGGTTTAGATCGTAGGGCTCTCTCTGCTTATTTTGCTAAAAACGGAATGATGGGACTATGCTATTGGTAGGATGTTAGGACTGATGCTTTTCGATTGATGTGTGAAGGTACGGGATTTTGGGTTTTTGATTAGTGTGCTCGCTAAGATTTTTCAATCTTATGCCTACGTATTCCCGTTTAACGAAACAGGGAAATCAGAGCGATCGTAGTTCCTCCTATTCTAGGGGAGGAAAAAGGTTGTTTTGGTGTCTTGTTCAAAGCCCAAGACATGAAGCTAAATGTGGTTTGTATCTTGTTCAAAGCCCAAGATGTGAAGCTGAAGGGTCTATTTGTATCTTGTTCGAAGCCCAAGATGTGAAGCTAAACGGTTCTGACTTTAGAGAGAATTTGTCATCTCTAAAGGGGGATATTTGGTCTGTTTGTCACAACTGTTGGGTGACTGATTATAAAGGAGAATTACTTTAACTGGGATATGTGAATCCAGTAATGCCATAATTTTCTTTATAGGGGATTTTTAACCTGAAGGGGAAGACTTTAACTTAGTTTAGAGCAATGCCATATTTCCTTAGGAATTTCTCATGCTAAAAGAGGGACAGTGGCGTGGATGTAAATAATCCAGAGGCTTGCCGCTTACAGCAATTAGATGAGGGAAAAGGAGTAGTTGATGTTTGTATACTATGAACGAGGCACAACTGTTGATGCTAAAAGGTTGATTGACTCAACTGGGGGTTTCCTTATACAAAGCCTAAGAGGAGGCTATTGACCCAACAAGAGGGTGTTCTCATGTGTCTCGTACGAAGCCCGAGAGAGAGGCTAAAAGGGTTGAATCAACAAGAGAGTGTTGTTGTATGTGTCTTGTACGAATCCCAAGACGGAGGCTAAAGGTGTTTGACTCAACAAGAGAGTCTTTGTACCTCGTACGAAGCCCGAGATGGAGGCTGAAAGTGTTTGACTTGACAAGAGAGTCTTTTATACTCAACAAGAGAGTGTTTTTGTATCTCGTACGAAGCCCGAGATGGAGGCTAAAAATGTTTGGATCAACAAGAGAGCCTTTTATACTCAACAAGAGAGTGTTTTGCTGTCTCGTACGATGCCCGAGATAGAGGCTGAAAGTGGTCAAGGGCCAATTCTGATCCAGAAACAAACTGGAGGAGAGAGATTATTTAGATGCAACCTTTCTTGACGAGGAAAGAACTTGACAACTCGATTGAGAAGACTGTCACCACTACGGGACAAGACCGACTGGAGTGATAGTGATGCAATATGAATGTGATTGCAATTCAATAGTGCATGTTGTATGTATGTTTATGCTGACAAAACTGACGCGGCATACAAACTAGTAGATGAACACGACTGAATACTCGGCCACTGCGGGGGATGAAAAGTATCACTGGTCTAGAAGTAGCAATTCTGCCTTGCTTAGGATAAACAATCCCTGTTGGGATCGACGCTGGTCGGGCTTAGGAGATGAGAACTCGGCCGAATAGGTCAGATGGAGCATTCGCATCTGACATAGCTGATCCTTCATTCAGGCATACTGGTTTAGAAGGAGTACTTTGATTCTGCACTTTGAGGCTCGAACACCTTTGGAGAAGCGATCGATGTTCTTTCGATGTTCAACCATCAAAAGAAATTGCCATCTTTATTTTTAAAAGCAGAACAATTTTAACAAGTAAATTCGTTTTTGTTTCGTTTCAAGAATCGTTGATCATGTTAAAATATCGTTCTGTAAAGCCAAAACAAATAAGAATTGCAAACAAAAGTACAAGGGGTCAAATTTTATTGATAGGATGGAAATCAGCCAAACGCGTGATTCCATAGAGTATTTACAAAGTTAGAAAATGGTAATTTAAGGGAAAAGGGCTACATTGAAACATAACGACCACTATCCTTCTACCAACTTTGAATTCGGGACATCCTGAGCTTCTGGCGATGATGACCTTAACTGGAGTTTTCCTGACGGATGATGTAACTGCTGCCGAGGGACTTGCCCCTTTGTCGAAAGTAGTTACTTGCCATTATCCCTAATTTTTGCCTGGATTGGACTTTGAGATTTCCAATCCACCGGGATGATTTTTGATCATGTCTCTAATTTTTACCTGGACCGCCCTTTCGGGTTTTCAATCCACCAAGACGTTTTTTTTTAGGCAAAGTATTTCTTGACTACATCAACATTTGTGGGGTAGGCAAATTGCTCTCCGTCCATGGTTGCGAGTCTCAAGGCGCCACCTGAGAAAGCTTTCTTGACCACGTAGGGCCCGTCATAATTTGGAGTCCATTAACCCTGGGAATCAGTGAGAAATGATTGTATCTTCTTGAGCACAAGGTCTCATTTCCTGAAGACGCGAGGCCGAACCTTTTTGTCAAACGCCCTCTTCATTCTTTGTTGATATAATTGACCGTGGTATAATGCCGTTATCCATTTTTCCTCGATCAGATTTAGTTCTTCGTGCCAGCTTTGGCACCATTCAGCTTCTGCAAGCTTAGCTTCCATCAATACCCGGATTGATGGGATCTCTACTTCTATGGGAAGCACTGCTTCCTTGCCATATACTAGAGAGAAAGGGGTTGCCCCTGTTGAAGTGCGGACGGATGTGCGATAACCGTGAAGAACAAAGGGCAGCATCTCGTGCCAATCTTTGTAGGTCACAACCATCTTTTGAACGATCTTCTTGATGTTCTTGTTAGCCGCTTCTACCTCTTCGTTCATCTTTGGTCGGTAGTGATATGAGTTATGGTGTTCGATCTTGAACTCTGCGCACAACTCTTTGATTATCTTATTGTTCAAGTTAGATCCATTATCAGTAATGATCTGGCCCGGAACACCATAACGGCAGATGATATTGTTTTTGATAAATCGGACCACCACTTGTCGGGTTACATTAGCGTACGACGCTACTTTGACCCACTTGGTGAAGTAATGAATATCTACCAGGATGAACCGATGTCTGTTTGAAGCCTTAGGCTCAATCAAGCCAATCATGTCGATTCCCCATATGGAAAAAGGCCATGGGGAAGAAAGAAATTTGAGATGCGTTGGCGGTACATGAATTTTGTTGGAGTATATCTGACACTTGTGACACTTCCTCATGTACTTGTAGCAGTCAGATTCCATGGTCAACCAATAATACCCTGCTCTTAGAATTTTTCTCGCCATAGTGTGTCCGTTGGCATGAGTGCCAAAGGATCCTTCGTGAATTTCTGTCATCAGCATGTCTGCTTCTGGTTTATCTATGCATCGGAGCAAGACCATGTCAAAATTTCTCTTATAGAGAGTATCAACGCTCAGGAAGAAGTTGCCTGTTAGTCTTCTGAGGGTCTTTCTATCTTTTCTGGACGCCCCAAATGGGTACTCCTGTTTCTGAAGGAAGCATTTGATATCGTGATACCAAGGTTTGTCGTCTATGACTACTTTAATCGTGAAGATGTAAGCGGGCCGTTCAAGGCGCATTACGTCGATCTTAGGTATGTCATTCCATTGACCTACACTAATCATGGAAGAGAGAGTGGCTAATGCATCAACCATGTGATTTTCCTCACGAGGGATGTGATGAAACTCAATTCTGTTGAAGAAGGGTAGCAACCTTCTCGCGTAGTCTTTGTAAGGAATCAATCCTAATTGGTATGTGTTCCAATCTCCTTTAATCTGATTGATAACCAGGGCTGAGTCACCATATACATCCAAGTTTTTGATCCTCAAATCAATCGCTTCCTCGAGACCCATAATACAAGCTTCGTATTCGGCCTCGTTGTTCGTACACTTGAACGTAAGTCGGGCATTGAAAGGAATGTGGGTACCCTGAGGTGTTATGATGATTGCCCCAATTCCATTTCCGTAATGATTGACAGCTCCGTCAAAGATAAGTCCCCATTGGGAACCTGGTTTTGGCCCTTCACTAGGTAGCGGTTCATCGCAGTCTTTCATTTTTAAGTACATGACATCTTCGTCTGGGAAGTTAAACCCGATTGATTCCCGGTCGTCAATCGGTTGATGAGCCAAGTGATCGGCTAAAATACTCCCCTTAACGTCTTTTTGAGCATGGTACTCTATGTCATATTCTGATAGCAACATCTGCCAACGGGCAATCCTTCCCGTGAGAGCAGGCTTTTCAAAGACATACTTGATTGGATCCATATCGGAGACCAACCATGTAGTGTGACAAATCATGTACTGGCGCAGATGTTTGGCTGCCCAAGCCAAAGCGCAGCAAGTTTTCTCAAGCATAGTGTACTGAGTCTCGCCGTCGGTGAATTTCTTGCTCAAATAGTAGATGGCAGACTCCTTCCTTTTGGTTTCGTCTTGTTGGCTAAGTACACATCCCATTGAGTCCTCTAGGACTATGAGGTAGATAATCAGTGGTCTTTCTTCCACTTGAGGTGATAAAATCGGTGGGTTCAACAGATATTCCTTAATACTGTCGAAGGCAGTTTGGTTGTCTTCTGTCCAAACGCAGTCCTGATTCTTTTTGAGTAATTTGAAAATCGGCGCACATGTCGCGGTCATGAGGAATATAAATCTGGAGATGTAGTTCAAACGTCCCAGGAATCCTCTAACTTGTTTTTCAGTTTTCGGAGAAGGCATTTCTTGAATGGCCTTGACCTTGTCAGGATCAACCTCAATTCCTTTCTGGCTGACGATGAACCCTAAAAGTTTCCCTGAACAGACACCGAAGGTGCACTTGTTGGGATTCAAGCGGAGTTTGTACATTCTCAACCGCTCGAATAGCTTTGGCAGATGTGTCACATGCTCCTCTTCTGTCTTAGATTTTGCAATCATATCATCGACATATACCTCGATTTCTTTATGTATCATGTCATGAAACAGAGTAGTCATGGCCCTTTGATAGGTTGCCCAAACGTTCTTCAAACCGAACAGCATCACCTTGTAACAAAAGGTACCCCATGGGGTAATGAACGAAGTTTTCTCCATGTCTTTCGGCGCCATTTTGATTTGATTATAGCCCGACAATCCATCCATGAAGGAGAAAACTTTGAACTTTGTTGTACTATCTACCAGCATGTCGATGTGTGGTAAAGGAAAGTCGTCCTTTGGACTGGCTTTGTTTAGATCTCTGTAATCCACACACATTCTGACTTTTCCATCCTTTTTCAGAACTGGTACGATGTTGGCTAACCATTGAGGATATTTTGATGTGGCGAGGAAACCCGCGTCAATCTGTTTCTGTACCTCCTCTTTGATTTTGATGGCCATGTCTGGGTGAGTCCGTCTCAACCTCTGTTTTACTGGCGAACATTCTGATCTCAACGATAAATGATGTTCCACGATGTTGGTATACAACCCTGGCATATCCTAATAGGACTAAGCGAATACATCGGGGAATTCTTTGAGAAGCTTTACCAAACTCTCTTTGGTAGTTGGACTGAGCAGTGCCCCAATCCTGATTTCTTTTCTCTCTTTTTCTGAACCCACATTGATCGTTTCCAACGTCTCTTTGTGATGTTCAATGGACCTTTACTCTTGGCGGAGTAATCGGGAGATCTCTTCTGGAATTTCGTTGTCAACTTCTTCTTCAGCCCCAAATACCGGGAACTCAAAGTTGGGAGAAGGCATTGGATCGTATGTTTCAACTGGGTTTAAAACAAGCAATCTACATGACGTGATGATTTGTGTTTTAGAAGAGATAGAGAGAATGTAAAAGTGTGCAGTGTATTTCTTTTTCTACTGCTTGTTTTTATGATTGAGATGTTTTTTAGGATTACCATTTTCTGAAAAAAGCGAAAAGAGAAAACAGCAATTAATGCGGAAATTACAGAACGACGTTATTTTATTAATGAACAAGTCGATTCTTGAAACTACATCCCTATAAAAGAAAACTCTGTCGCTTTGGACGAAGCGAAGAGGGATATTTACAGAAAACAAGCCCTATCAAAACATCCGTTTCACCTGGGCAGGGTGAAAGGTTAAAGTAAAGACGGCGATTACTTTGACTTATGAACAATCTTCGAAACATCGACAGCAACCTATTGGCGGCAAACTCCTCGGTGAATCACAAAGTCTGGCACCTTCCTTGATTTGTCTTCAAAAATAACGCTGATTTCTGGTGGAGCAGGATCATTGGAATTTGTCTCCCAGGCAGAATTGTCGTAGGAGGATTCCTCTGTTGCATTTTGCATAGCATTTGTGCTCTCAAGTAGATCTCCCCATCCAGTTGGCTGGATATCTTTGAGCCTGATACAAGAGCTTTCGGGAGCGGTGTACTTGACCATATAGTCGTATTTCCCACTTGGTTGTCCCAGGGTGTCCCACACTTCTTTGGAATTGGAGGAGCCATCCCTCTCGATGACGTTGATCTCTGGAAAAGCATAGTTGATGAATTCAAGTCTTGCAAACGTTGCAAATTCATCATCGTACTGGAAGTTTTTTGAATGCCCTGATTGTTGATCCCATGACATGGTGGGGACGCAGGTATTCTTTTCAATGATGCTCAGCTGATTTTCATTGTTCGGCTGATTTCCTTGCCCCAAGTCTCCTGGATACGGCTGCCACATTGGCAGGCCATCCACCGTGCCATAATAGTTGTGGTCAAAGTTATACTTCATCAAATTGTCCTCCTCTAATGAGTTTGGTGGAGCACGGCATCCTTCCGGATCACAATCTCTGTATATCATTTCGACATCTGACCTGGGTATAAATCTCGGACTCTGTGTAGGAAAGTAAAAGGGAGTTTGCGTTTCGTTCTGAGACATATAACCGTCCTTGTTAAGATAGGACTCCCATTCTTCCTCCATATCAGAGGAATCATCTTTATTGATGGTATGCACTTCTTGAGGCACTGGGTGAAGGAAACCTCCACTGTGGAAGAAGTCCTGAATGGGATGAAGACTTTCATTGCTGGTAGTAGCTGTCTGGGTACAGGTTGCAAAAAAACCAAGACCCTTCTTTGTTTTATTGTCAGTAGGAATGACTAGCTGTCCCCATCCTGTTGTATTGGTAGTCTCGACCGCTTTGATAGCATCTTTGTATGAGGAAATGGAAGTTCCCTCTTCGGATTGATTGTCCTTGCTCACCGACAGTGCTTGGAACTGAGTTCCAATAACCTCCTTGGGTTCTACATCAGTAGATGATGATAAGTTACTCACGAGCAAGGCTTGTTCTCCACAGACCGTGACGAGCTGGTTGTTCTGGACGAACTTTAACTTTTGGTGGAGGGTCGAGGTGACCGCCCTAGCCTGATGTATCCAAGGTTTTCCTAATAAACAACTGTACGTTGCCCAGATGTCCATGACCTGGATAGCGACTTTGAAAATGTGAGGACCAATAGTTATGGGAAGGTCGACTTCGCCGATAACCGTTTTTTTGGACCCGTCAAATGCTTTGACGAAGACCTCACTGGTTCTCATCGGGGGTCCTTTGAAGGATAATTGCATCAAAGTGGACTTCGACATAACATTCAGGGCTGACCCTGTGTTTACCAGTACGCTAGCTAAAGCATCGCCCTGGCAGCTGACCGTGATATTGAGCGCTATGTTATGACGACGACCCTCTTCAGGTAATTCCTCATCACTAAATCCCAAGTTATTGCAGGAAGTGATGTTAGAGATAATGTTATCGAACTATCTGATTGTTACATCATGTTCCACAAAGGCTTGTTCCAAGACTTTCTGTAGAGCCTCCCTATGCGTTTCTGAACTGAGTAAAAGTGACAGTACAAAGATCTTTGAAGGAGTTTGTAACAGTTGATCAACAATGTTGTATTCACTCCTTTGGATGAGCTTCGACATCTCATCATCATTTTTCGAAAGGTCGGGATTACTGGATTGACCGACTGGTGGATTTGGAACTTTTGTCTGAGGTTCCTTTTCTTTGTTAAGTTCTCCAACTCCTCGGTTGAAGATTCGACCACTCCGTGTTACTCGACTGATGTCTGTAATATTTACGACGGAGGGTAATGGAATTTCCTTTCCATTCTCGACTGTTGTTGCACTGTATTTGTAAGGGATAGCCTTAGTTGATTCATACGGTAATGGTCCCGGTAGATAGATGACTATGGGAGCCTTCTGATTTTTCTGACCATCGTAAGCAATTTCGATCCGTTCCTGGTTGGGAACTCTCGATTCGTCAAGTAGAGGGATGATGGTACAAACATCCCTAGCCCTCTGATGATCAGATATTACGACAACGTCCTCAATTTGATCAGTGAGGTAGTCTGGCACCCAGTTGATTGGTCCGGAACCCGGATATGGGCGAATCTTTCTACGATCCACCTGACCCTGAAGAGCTGCTCGCACAAGGTAACATCCTTGGTTACTTTCTAAACAGACTCTATAATGTTCATAGTTGTGTGGTGGCACCTGGCCACGCCCTCTTTAAATACAATGTAACCTCACTAGGTCAGTTTCCACAGATCGAACGTCCCGACTTTGATGCCGAGTAGGGTTCCCATTGGTAATACTAATTTGCTGGGTGTCTTCATCCATATAGATTGGAAGCCATCAGTGGTTCAACAAGTGCTGAAAGGTTTCCTGGACAAGGGCATATCCTTGATCGTTTTTGCAACCCGCCCTACAGCTCTGATAATCATGTGATACCAGGAACCCGAGCCGGACCTGTTTAGCATGTAACTCCACCAGGCTGGTATTCATCAAGCAAACATCGAAGATTGGAATCATGTTGATCTGATAGGGATTCCTATCATGGTAGTCCTAGATCCATCCAAGATCCATCTGACGCTGGAGGGCCTCTTATACAAAAGAGCATCCCTGTTTATTTACCGAGCAAGTCAAACAGGAACGGTAATCGTGCCGCGGCAGATTATGATACTGGCTTTGCCTGGAATGCATCGCCACCAAGTTGACATTCATTGCACGAATGTCGTGGTTCTGAATGATGTTAGAATTCGTGTAAACCATGTTAACTCCACGAACTCGGTGCTCTTGGATCCATCCGAGATCCGTCTATTCCTGTAGAGCTGATTGCACCACAGAACATCCTCGATTGCTTTTAGAGCAGATATCACATTGGTGATAGTTATGAGGTGGCACATGGCCATATCTACTCTGTCTACAATGCATCTTGACCAGATTGGTCCTTAATAAGAGTACATCATGAATTCGATAGACGTTGTTAGTCTTTCCCTCTATCAAATTGACTGTAGCTTTCTCGTGTTGAGGCAGCGGGTTTGTGAGAACATTAGGATTTGTATCCTTGAAAGATAAGACCCCACTCCTAACAAGCTTTTGTACGTCAGATTTGATATTGAGACAGTTCTCTATGTTATGCCCTGGTCCTCCTTGATGGTAAGGGCAAGTCTGATCCACCTTAAACCAAAAAGGCGGATTTTTCGGTACTCTAAGAGGAGACTTAGTCTGGACGTGCCCCTTGACCAGTAGTAATGGAAACAGTTTGGTGTACAACATGGTTATAGGGTTAAACCCTGGTGGTCGCGTTGTACAGTTGCTATTGTATAAAGGACTAGCCTGCTGAAGAGGCTGTTGAGTCCTTTGCTGATTAGGTTGGCTCTGCGCAACCTAAGGTTGATACGTAGAAATAGGCGCAGGATTGATAGTAGGAGTCACAGCCGCTACTGGCTGATAACGCCGTCTTTGCTTTCCGAGGGAGATATTCCCAATATCCTGCTTTTTTTTCTTAGGGAGAGCACTACCGTATTCCTTTGTACTACTTGATGATCCAATGTCTTTGACTAGACGTCCTTCTCGGACGGCTTCCTCAAGACGAACTCCCATACCGACCATCTCGGTGAAGTCACTGGGTGCACTGGCAACCATTCTGTCATATTAAAATGAGCTTAAGGTCTTTAAGAAGATATTTGTCATCTCTTTTTCCTCAAGAGGTGGACAAATTTGAGCGGCAATTTCACGCCATCTCTGAGCGTATTCCTTAAAGGTTTCCTTGTCCTTTTGTGACATTGATCTGAGTTGATCTCTGTCGGGTGCCATGTCCAGATTGTATTTATATTGTTGGACGAAGGCAGTGCCAAGATCTCTGAAAGTACTAATCGTAGCACGGTTTAAACCCATGTACCATTTTAGTGCGGCACCGGTTAAACTATCCTGAAAGTAGTGAATCAGTAAATCCTGATTCTCTGTCTGAGCTGACATTCGCCGAGCGTACATCACCAAGTGGCTCTGAGGGCAAGAGTTACCCTTGTACTTTTCAAAGTCGGGCACCTGTAATTTGTGCTGGACTTTCACATTGGGGTCCAAGCAGAGGTTCGCGGCGTCCTTTCCAAATAAATCCTGACCACGAAGGGCCTGCAGTTCTTTCTGCATTCCCAGGAACTGTTCCTGGAACTCATTCATTCTTTCGAACATGTTGTCATTTCCACCAGAAGGTATATGTGGAATCTGTCCTTCCGGGACAGTGTGTACCACGGGCGGTGGTATAGTCGTTATGGCCGAGACTCTCAGTGCCTCCCAAAGTTTGTAACCTTCAGGAGTTGCTGTCATGCCCCTAGCATGTTCGCTTTCCCGAAGTTTGTAACCTTCAGGCCCAGCGGTTCCTGCTGCGGTCCCCTGATCCTCATTAATCAACGGGATATATCCTTCCGGGATATAGTTAAGTGGCATGCCCCAGGGACGATCTTTCGCCATTTTGTACCTAGGATCAGACTTTTCCACTATGGGTGTTGAGGTGATCTCTGAGATCACAGTCCTTTGTAGCTGAGCTTCTGCCATGGCTTGCATGTCGTTACGAAGCTTTCTCATATCCTCTCTCAGAGCGTCGATCTCTTCTCTCAACTCTCTGTTCTCTTCCTCGAGATCATCCATCTTTTTCTGACGATTGGCCCGAGTATTGTACGAATGAGACAGTTTGACTCTAGAACCAAGACACAAACGTGAGATTCGTAGGTAAGAAGAATGTGTGACGTGAGAATGATGAATGCAATGATTATATTAATTATTTCTTTTTTGGTTTAATCAAAATAAACTTCGACAATTAGATTGCAAATATCAAACAGTGGGGAAACCCCGTTTAATTGAATTCAAAGGATTTCGAAAATAGAAATACAGTAGATTACAAGGTGCGGAAACAGAAACCTAAGCTAAGGGGTCACGAGTCCTCTCTGGGGAGAAACCGGGTGCTGATTCTGGTAGTTTCCTTTTCTTGGACCAGGGCTCTTGGGCCGGTGTCGGGTTGTCATTCCTTTGCCAAGTGAAAGGAACGAGCAAATTACTTTGGTCATCCTGATTATCCACAACATGTTGCTCTAAAATCTCGATCAGAGCATCCTTATCTTTCAGCAGTTGTTGTATTTTGGTACACTCTACATTGAGGGTGCGGTATTTGTTCTTCCAATACCTCCTTTCCTGTTGAACTTTATTGAGAGTAACCTGAAGTTTTTCCGTTTCAGTCATGAAGTACATGACAGATTCCCTCGGCGGAAGAACTCTGTGACGAGGATAAGGCATCTTTAGCTTGAGAGCTCTAGTTTGTACCTAGTGGAGATAAGGCTCCACCGAGACACAGTCTGGTTTTCCTAGAGACTCTCGTCCTTTCTTACGAACATGTTTCCAAGCGTGCACTATTTCCATCTTTAGTGCCCTGTCATTTTCTCCTTCTTTGAAGAAAAGACCCTCCAGATGAGCATTACGCGGGACATGCCTTGTAACACCCCTTCTATACCCCGTACAAAAATCGGAATAAACTAATCTTATAAATAAAACATCAGAGCAAAGAATAATTTATCATGATATAGCCAGAGATGTCACACCAACGTGAACTAAAACATTATGCTCATATAGATATATAACAACCTGATAGTCATATAATCCTAGGAACTCAGTTCCAAAAATATCCTCGTTCAGTTACAGAACTAAAGCGGAACATCCATAACTGATGTCATCACAAAAGATAAGTATGTCATATACATGTTCATAGAAGCCACCATATACAAGCCAAAAGAAACATCTACACTCGAACCCCGACTACCCGTGTTACATACCAGAGCCGACGGAACGACAAAAGACGAAGACACTAATCTTCGCAAAAGACTCCAGCCTCTAATCTGCAATGCCTCATAGAGCATTAAACCACAGCAGAAGGGTGAGAAACAGGATTATAATATAATTGCATATCATTATATAACACTTAGCAAAATATGCACAATTATTCTCACCACACAAATATGATACTTGTAAACAACACAAGACATATTCAACCCATTTCACACATCAATCACATAAGCATATACATTAACACAATGCATAACAAATCCTTCTCAAAATTCAACACATAAACATTCATGTAATGAATTATGCAAATGCACAGAGACCGACACAACGACTCTATGCATGCGGTACCATTAGTCCCCCAGGAACTCTTGGAATCATCGCTCGTTACTTAGGGTAACTCCCCGTCGGGCATACGATGTTCCCCGTCGCTACCACTTATCACCAAGCATACGACGTTATGGATCGTTTTTAGTCCTTTATAATAGGCACACGATCAATACAACAATTGCTTACACCCATAAGGGATCTACAATTCAACATGCATTGTTTACACCCACGAAGGGATCTTACAATGTCTAACTGCATTGTTTACACCCACGAAGGGATCTTACAATGTCTTCATGCATTGTTTACACCCACGAAGGGATCTTACAATGTCTTCATGCATTGTTTACACCCACGAAGGGATCTTACAATGTCTTCAACATGATGCATGTCATATAATGACCCATGGCAATCAAGACTCATACATTAAATCATGCATTTCAAGTACATATAAAGTAATGCACACAATTGCCCAAAATGGCCACAAACACTAATATACCATTCCACAACATCAAATTCCCATCAAAGAATCATCACACAAGCCATCTCATAACATATCATAACATGTCTTACAATATTGAAAAATAACTCAAAATTCCATTTTACGATTTCTCGGAAAAGTCGGCTAAAAGTCGGCCAAAAATAATATTTTCTATCATCATCAAAAAGTACTCATCGACAGCTTCGATTCGGTATAAAGAACTCTTAAATACGATAAACGGTTAACAAGATATGAATATTTCAAAATAACGCAAAACATAAACCGGACGCCCGACACTACGAAACGGTTCATAAAAACTGTACCGATTGGAGCAAGTTCAGACCCCAAAACTATTTTTCCTAGAAAGAACATCTCGTTAGCTTCCCAACGCTTCGAACGAGGGTTAAAATCGACTTACGGTTCAAGAGATATGAATTTCCGAAAATTACACGAAAACAGAATTTTCACCTACAGCACGCGTCCGTACGACGCGCACAAAAACCAGAATTTTGGGGCAGCTGCTGCCAGCCGCGCGAAACCCCTCAAAACCCGACCGATTCTCAGAATTCCCTCAAACAAAACACGCGGTAATATCACATAAATGCATACGGACATATTAGGATCAAGAAAAACCCGATTCCTCGACTTTTCGAAATCACTATTCATACACATAATCAAAACTCAAAAACACAAAATCTTCAATTATCAACCGATTTTAACGAAACGAGTTTCTATAACGTCGGCCTAACCTCACACGACTAAACTACACAATTTGTTTCGAATTTCATCCGTAAAAACTCCCGATTTTATCGATTATGTCAAAAACTAACCTAAACTCAATATTTTCCTACACAATCCAAACAATTCAAAAACAAACGGATATAATCGTATACAATGATAAAATAACCGAGTTTCGCACCCTTACCCGATAAGAAACCGATTCCCGAAGCTCGTTTGGTGAATTTTCCAACTTTTCTTCACTTTCTCTTCACTTCTCTATTTCTCTCTTTTTCTTCTCTTTTGAAAAAACTCTTACTAACTTTTCTTTTTCTTCTTTTCTAAACTTATAATACTTTCTAACTTACTAACTTATTATATTTTCTTAACTTAAAATCTACACTTCTAATAAATATTAAAACTAACTATTAATTAAATACCACTAATTATAAAATATCTAATATACCCTCTATTCTAATTTTCCCGCGAAATCTCCAAAAACGGTAAAAATACAACATATGTAAAAACAACATATTAACTTACCAACATCATAATTAACATAAATATCTATTAAGTACACAAAATCCAAAACATCACAGAAACGTACACGCCGCCCGGCGACACATACTTCGCCCGGCGAGGCTAATAAAACACCAACTTCACCATTCACATAAATATTGCTCAATTAAATAAAAGACTCAATAACAAAACATCAATTAGCACAAAAATAGGGAATATCAAAAACAGACCGTTACAACTCTCCCCCACTTTAGAAATTTTCGTCCTCGAAAATATTACCTGATTCAAACAACTCCGGATACGACTCCCGCATCCGACTTTCCAATTCCCATGTCAAATTGCCCTCAGCAGCGCCTCCCCACGCCACTTTCACAAGTGCAATCTCCTTGCCTCTTAAACTTTTCAACTCGCGATCTAAAATCCTCACCGGTAAAACCTCAACCGTAAGATTATCTCTTACCTCAACCTCATCCATCGGAATCACATGAGACGGATCTGGAACAACTTCCGTAGCTGTGAAACATGGAAAACATCATGTAGATTCGAAAGATTCGGTGGCAATGCTATCCTGTAAGCCACTGCACCAACTCTTTCGGATATCTGATATGGACCAATAAAACAAGAAGTCAACTTCTTCGACTTCAAAGCACGACCCACACCCGTAACCGGTGTAACTCTCAAAAACACATGGTCGCCTTCTTGAAATTCAAGATCTTTCCTTCTCTTGTCATGATAGCTCTTTTGTCTACTTTGAGAAGCTTTCATCTTCTCCCGAATAAACTTCACTTTCTCCGTTGTTTGTTGTACCATTTCCGGTCCAACTATCGTCCTCTCGCCGGTTTCATGCCAACACAAAGGTGTTCGACATCTCCGACCATACAAAGCCTCAAATGGTGCCATACTTATACTCGAATGAAAACTGTTATTGTAAGTGAATTCAATCAACGCCAAATAACCATCCCAAGCACCACCTTGCTCGAGTACACAAGCACGCAATAAATCCTCCAACGATTGAATCGTCCTCTCGGTTTGACCGTCCGTTTGCGGATGATAAGCCGAACTCAATCTTAGCTTAGAACCCAAAGCCTTTTGTAAACTCTCCCAAAACCTCGATGTAAACCTAGGATCTCTATCCGATACAATACTCTTAGGAACTCCATGTAACTTCACCACCACAAGAACATAAATCTCGGCTAACTTCTCCAAAGGATAACTAATATCAATTGGAATAAAGTGAGCAGATTTAGTAAGCCTATCAACAATTACCCAAATAGCATTATGACCTCTTTGCGTATTC
Organism: Lathyrus tuberosus; assembly: GCA_022829125.1. Taxonomy (NCBI): domain Eukaryota; kingdom Viridiplantae; phylum Streptophyta; class Magnoliopsida; order Fabales; family Fabaceae; genus Lathyrus; species Lathyrus tuberosus. Next base: position 3,745,864 of record JALAZF010000010.1, on the reverse strand, counting down.
GGCAATGCCGTAACAAAATCCATCGATATACTATCCCATTTCCATTCCGGAATATCCAACGGTTGCATAAATCCACTCGGTTTTTGATGTTCCACCTTAGACTTTTGACAAGTTAAGCATGCATACACAAATTGAGCAACGTCCCTCTTTAATCCGAACCACCAAAAGATTTTTCTCAAATCTTGATACATTTTGTTCGCTCCCGGATGAATACTTAAGTTACTTCGGTGCCCTTCTTCCAATATCATCTTTTTTAACTCCACATCATCGGGAATACAAATACGACCACGGAATCTCAAAACTCCAAAATTATCAACTTTGAAATCTTCATTCTCATTCAACATCAAATCAACGAATTTCAAGTCCAACTTTTGCTTTTCACCTACCGTTGCAAGAAAATCATTTGTAACATGTAGCATACCAAGTCTCACACTTCTCGGCGTCATTTCACAAACTAAACTCAAGTCTCTAAAATCCTCCAAAAGTTCCCATTCTTTCATCATCAATGCGGACATATGTAACAACCTCCGACTTAAGGCATCGGCCACCACGTTTGCCTTACCCGGATGGTAATTCAAACCAAAATCATAATCCTTTAAAAGTTCTAGCCACCTCCTTTGTCTCATGTTCAACTCTTTTTGATCAAATAAATATTTCAAGCTCTTGTGATCACTAAAGACTTCAAATCTCGCACCATAAAGATAATGCCTCCATATTTTCAAAACAAACACCACGGCCGCTAACTCCAAGTCATGTGTAGGATAATTCTTTTCATGCACTCTCAATTGTCTAGATGCATATGCCACAACTTTTCCATCTTGCATCAAAACACCACCTAAACCCGTCAATGAAGCATCACAATACACAACAAATGGTTCATTAGGATTAGGCAAAATCAAGATCGGAGTCGTTGTCAACCTTCTCTTTAGCTCATTGAAACTCTCTTCACAATGAATATCCCAAATGAAAGCCTTTCCTTTACAAGTCAATTGCGTTAAAGGAAGTGCCAATTTCGAAAATCCCTCAATAAACCTCCGATAATAACCTGCCAAGCCTAAAAAGCTTCGAATCTCCGTAACCGACCTAGGAGCCTCCCATTGCATCACCGCATCTATCTTGGATGGATCAACACTAATACCACTACCGGAAATAACATGTCCAAGGAAACTTACTTCCGACAGCCAAAATTCACATTTTGACAACTTAGCATACAATTGTTTTTCTTTCAAAATTTGCAACACAATTCTCAAATGCTCTTCATGCTCCTCTTGAGACTTAGAGTAAATCAAAATATCATCGATGAACACAACCACAAAACGATCCAACTGTTCATGAAAAATACGATTCATGTATTCCATAAACACACCCGGCGCGTTAGAAACCCCGAATGGCATCACAGAGTATTCGTAATGACCATACCGTGTCCTAAAGGCCGTCTTTTGAATATCCTCTCCTTTCACACGAATCTGGTGGTATCCTGATCTCAAATCAATCTTGCTAAAAACATTCGTACCAACCAATTGGTCCATCAAATCATCGATCCTTGGAAGCGGATACTTGTTCTTAATTGTCACTTTGTTCAACTGTCGATAATCAATGCATAACCGCATACTCCCGTCCTTCTTCTTTACCAACAATACCGGAGCACCCCAAGGAGAAACACTTGGCCTTACAAATTTCTTGTCCAACAAGTCATTCAATTGCTTTTTCAATTCTACCAATTCCGATGCCGACATACGATACGGTGCCATCGAAATCGGTCTAGTACCCGGAACTAGATCAATAGAAAATTCAACTTCTCTTTCCGGCGGTACGTCCGTAATATCTTCCGGAAATACTTCTGGAAATTCACACACCACTGGAAACACATCAAGCTCAACTTTACTCTCCACCGACAATGATGCAAACAAACCAAACAATTGAGCTTCGTCCGCTAAAAGTTTCTTCAACTCTTTAGTGGATAGGAAACTCTCAAATTCATCACCTTCCATAGAAGGAAACCTTACTAACTTGTGATAGCAATCTATATGAACTCGATTAAATTGCAACCAGTTCATACCCAAGATCACGTTCAATCCCACCAACGGCAAACATACTAAATCCATAACAAAGTCTTTACCATACATGGTTAAAGGACAACTCATACACACCAAAGATGTATTTACCGACCCTGAAGCAGGAGTCTCAATAACCATTTCAGCACCCATCAAAGTTAACGCAAGATTCAAACGCTTCGCGCACTCAGACGAAATAAACGAATGAGTCGCTCCCGTATCAATAACAGCAACTAAAGGTGTACTATTAATAAAACACGTACCTTTAATCAAACGGTCTGCATTCGTAGTTTGAGTCCCCGCCAATGCAAACACCTTTCCGCCCGCTTGAGCTTGTCTTGGTTTCGTGCACTTTGTACTATAGTGACCATTCTCCCCACAATTATAACACTTGACCGTATTCCTCCTACAATCAGCAGCCACATGACCCGTCAAACCACAATTAGAACACTTGTTCATATTCCTCCTACACTCCGACACACGATGACCCATACCACCACAATTATAACATTTCACAGAAGAATTCATTCCTCCTCCACTCGGCTTCCTATCAAAAGTAGCCTTCTGTTTCCCCTTATCAGCAGAAGTCACATAAGGCCTACCTCTGAACTGCCCTTTTCCTTTCTTATCATTCAGATTCTTGTAATGAGTAGCACGTGCTTTGCTATCCTCATCAAAAATCCTACTTTTGTTCACCAACACTGGAAACTGCCTGATCTCCTGATAATCGATACCCTGCTTGATTTCTGGCCTCAAGCCATTCACAAACTTCAAACACTTTGACCTCTCAGAACCAGCCGTATTATAATTAGGACAGAACTTCACAAGTTCCTCAAACTTAGCAGCATAATCCGCAACAGAGGAATTATCCTGCTTCAGTTCAAGAAATTCAATTTCCTTCTTACCTCTCTCATCTTCCGGAAAATACTTTTCCAGAAAAGCATCCTTGAACACAGCCCATGTAACCACTATTTCATCCTCCTCAAACCTCTGAGAAGCATTCGCCCACCAATCTTCAGCTTCCTTTTCCAACACATGAGTACCAAATTGCACCTTCTGATCCTCGGAACACCTAATGAAACGGAAGATCTTCTCAATCTTCTTCAGCCAAATCTGTGCTCCCTCAGGATCATGAGTACCTTCGAAGCTCGGTGGATTATTCTTCTGAAACTTATCCATACTACGCGACTCCTCGTCCGCCACAGCATTCGGTAAATTCTGCATCGCTTGGGCCATAGCTTGCATGGCCGCAGTCATAGCAGCGTCACGTCTTGCCGCCATAATCTGAACATTCCCAATGATAGCAAATTATGGTTAAACAACCACTCCACAGAGTGCAACAGACCAACAAGACACAACCGACACGACAACATGGTCGGATAAACCAAACATTGGCTCTGATACCACTTAATGTAACACCCCTTCTATACCCCGTACAAAAATCGGAATAAACTAATCTTATAAATAAAACATCAGAGCAAAGAATAATTTATCATGATATAGCCAGAGATGTCACACCAACGTGAACTAAAACATTATGCTCATATAGATATATAACAACCTGATAGTCATATAATCCTAGGAACTCAGTTCCAAAAATATCCTGGTTCAGTTACAGAACTAAAGCGGAACATCCATAACTGATGTCATCACAAAAGATAAGTATGTCATATACATGTTCATAGAAGCCACCATATACAAGCCAAAAGACACATCTACACTCGAACCCCGACTACCCGTGTTACATATCAGAGCCGACGGAACGACAAAAGACGAAGACACTAATCTTCGCAAAAGACTCCAGCCTCTAATCTGCAATGCCTCATAGAGCATTAAACCACAGCAGAAGGGTGAGAAACAAGATTATAATATAATTGCATATCATTATATAACACTTAGCAAAATATGCACAATTATTCTCACCACACAAATATGATACTTGTAAACAACACAAGACATATTCAACCCATTTCACACATCAATCACATAAGCATATACATTAACACAATGCATAACAAATCCTTCTCAAAATTCAACACATAAACATTCATGTAATGAATTATGCAAATGCACAGAGACCGACACAACGACTCTATGCATGCGGTACCATTAGTCCCCCAGGAACTCTTGGAATCATCGCTCGTTACTTAGGGTAACTCCCCGTCGGGCATACGATGTTCCCCGTCACTACCACTTATCACCAAGCATACGACGTTATGGATCGTTTTTAGTCCTTTATAATAGGCACACGATCAATACAACAATTGCTTACACCCATAAGGGATCTACAATTCAACATGCATTGTTTACACCCACGAAGGGATCTTACAATGTCTAACTGCATTGTTTACACCCACGAAGGGATCTTACAATGTCTTCATGCATTGTTTACACCCACGAAGGGATCTTACAATGTCTTCATGCATTGTTTACACCCACGAAGGGATCTTACAATGTCTTCAACATGATGCATGTCATATAATGACCCATGGCAATCAAGACTCACACATTAAATCATGCATTTCAAGTACATATAAAGTAATGCACACAATTGCCCAAAATGGCCACAAACACTAATATACCATTCCACAACATCAAATTCCCATCAAAGAATCATCACACAAGCCATCTCATAACATATCATAACATGTCTTACAATATTGAAAAATAACTCAAAATTCCATTTTACGATTTCTCAGAAAAGTCGGCTAAAAGTCGGCCAAAAATAATATTTTCTATCATCATCAAAAAGTACTCATCGACAGCTTCGATTCGGTATAAATAACTCTTAAATACGATAAACGGTTAACAAGATATGAATATTTCAAAATAACGCAAAACATAAACCGGACGCCCGACACTACGAAACGGTTCGTAAAAACTGTACCGATTGGAGCAAGTTCAGACCCCAAAACTATTTTTCCTAGAAAGAACATCTCGTTAGCTTCCCAACGCTTCGAACGAGGGTTAAAATCGACTTACGGTTCAAGAGATATGAATTTCCGAAAATTACACGAAAACAGAATTTTCACCTACAGCACGCGTCCGTACGACACGCACAAAAACCAGAATTTTGGGGCAGCTGCTGCCAGCCGCGCGAAACCCCTCAAAACCCGACCGATTCTCAGAATTCCCTCAAACAAAACACGCGGTAATATCACATAAATGCATACGGACATATTAGGATCAAGAAAAACCCGATTCCTCGACTTTTCGAAATCACTATTCATACACATAATCAAAACTCAAAAACACAAAATCTTCAATTATCAACCGATTTTAACGAAACGAGTTTCTATAACGTCGGCCTAACCTCACACGACTAAACTACACAATTTGTTTCGAATTTCATCCGTAAAAACTCCCGATTTTATCGATTATGTCAAAAACTAACCTAAACTCAATATTTTCCTACACAATCCAAACAATTCAAAAACAAACGGATATAATCGTATACAATGATATAATAACCGAGTTTCGCACCCTTACCCGATAAGAAACCGATTCCCGAAGCTCGTTTGGTGAATTTTCCAACTTTTCTTCACTTTCTCTTCACTTCTCTATTTCTCTCTTTTTCTTCTCTTTTGAAAAAACTCTTACTAACTTTTCTTTTTCTTCTTTTCTAAACTTATAATACTTTCTAACTTACTAACTTATTATATTTTCTTAACTTAAAACCTACACTTCTAATAAATATTAAAACTAACTATTAATTAAATACCACTAATTATAAAATATCTAATATACCCTCTATTCTAATTTTCCCGCGAAATCTCCAAAAACGGTAAAAATACAACATATGTAAAAACAACATATTAACTTACCAACATCATAATTAACATAAATATCTATTAAGTACACAAAATCCAAAACATCACAGAAACGTACACGCCGCCCGGCGACACATACTTCGCCCGGCGAGGCTAATAAAACACCAACTTCACAATTCACATAAATATTGCTCAATTAAATAAAAGACTCAATAACAAAACATCAATTAGCACAAAAATAGGGAATATCAAAAACAGACCGTTACATGCCTCATCGGGTATCCAAATTGACGACGAACCAATACTGGATGGTAGTTGATTCCTCCCTTAGTTCCTATGAGGGGTACGTTGGGGAAGTTTCCACAACGGTTGATGATCCTGATCCCGTCATAAATTCTATTGCACCAATCTATATCAGAGTTGGTAAGAGACATGATTTTCTGCGGCCAACACAAGGCACTCTTATGATCCCAAAACGCAGCAGACTTGGGTAAATGGGAGATAAACCATTTGTATAGCATGGGTACACAGCATGTGATCATCCCTCTGCTGTACAAATTGCTTAAGTGTACAGAATGATACGCATCCGCGAGCAAAGTTGGCACAGGGTTTCCAATGAGAAAAACCTTAATGGCGTTGATATCGACGAAGCTATTAATGTTGGGAAACAGAAATAACCCGTAGGTGAGTAAGACAAAGATGCTTTCAAAAGCAGTCATGTTCCCTATACTAGCAAAGCACAGAGCCTTCTTTGTCAGGAACTGAGCTGGCAAACCTGGGAGCCCACCCTTGGTGGTCATGTGAGTCTTGATTTCTGACTCATCCAAATAGATTGCTCTTGCAATGGTTTGATCTTTTGGAATTTCTTTCAGTTCAGAAAAAGGAGCTCGATCAGTAATGTATAAATCGGTTAGGTGAGAATACTCCTCCAGCGTTGGTGCGAGCTGGTAATCCGGGAATGTGAAACAGTGATAGACCGGATCGTAAAACTGAATGAGTGCCTCCATGATTCCTTCAATCACATGGACTCTTAACAGAGGTAGCAGACCTCCGTACTTGGCTCTGAAAGCTTCAGGGTTAGTGATCATCCTTGCTAATCCTCTCAAATCCTCTAGTTTTGGAACCCTGAAGGTATACTTATGAGTTCTCCTTCTACCGAAGTCCATGAGCGTAATCTTTTTCTCTGACGTTTGCAATCATTGTCTTAGTTTAGTTTGAAAAAAGAGAGACTAGAAGGGAATTTTTTCTTAGATGTAATGTTTTTTAGATGAATGCATGAATGCAGCACACAAAAACATAGAAAAACATGGGGTCAAAGGGTCGGTGTCATGAAGTCAAGGCTCTACCCCCCCCCCCCCCCCCAAAGGTTTATACTAGTGATTTTTGTACCTGTCTCTCAAAATCATCAGTTCTTGTTTAGAAAACACCAGCGGGCCGGGAACCGTGCTAGGTGATGTTTTTCGAAGAACCATCAGAAGAGGGTTGTATCGCGTGACAACCATTTCCCATAGTTCCCGCACTACTAAAAGAGGTTTTTCCTAGGTGTATACTCAATCTTTCCTCATGCGGCATCACACGCATTCCCATTAGCAGAAAAATAAACACAGATATCAATTAGAAAAAGCAGTATATATATTTGTCCTAAAGTCCTAGACTTTAAAGAGCTATGAATCCTATGTTCCTAACAAAAATGGCTCCCCGGCGGAGTCGCCATTCTGTGGTACCTTCCCAACTTTAAAGGTTTTGACCTAAGATCCTAGTGAAGTAAAAAAAAGTCCTATCCCAGTGAAACCCCCAAACAAAGAAAGAAAGAAAAGGAAGAAAAGGGCCCCAGGGTGGGCGCCATTTTTCTGTAGCGAGCGATTTTGGACGTGGTTCTTAAGCACTGTCGCTCTGGGGTTACTATAGGTCGATTCATTTTTTATCCTATTGAGCTGACTAAGGAAGGGAAATAGATGTCTCCAATTACCCCTGCTTGCATACTGAGTTTAAACAGCGGTCTGTTAGGTTACGGATGCTATATGGTAATGGGGCCTATTTCTTCTTACTTTGTTTAGAACGAAACACCAGGAATGTTCATGGGGAGTTTTGTTAGGATGCTAGGACTGATGCTTTTCGTTTGATATGTGAAGGTACGGGATTTGGGGCTTTGGATTAGTGTGCTCGCTAAGATTTTTCTTTCAATCTTATGCCTACGTATTCCCGTTTATCGAAACAGGGAAATCAGAGAGATCGTAGTTCCTCCTATTTTATGGGAGGAAATGGTGTTTTGGTGTCTTGTTCAAAGCCCAAGACGTGAAGCTGAAAAGGTTGTTTATATCTTGTTCAAAGCCTAAGATGTGAAGCTGAAGGGTCTATTTGTATCTTGTTCGAAGCCCAAGATGTGAAGCTAAAAAGGTGTTGTCTTTAGAGAGAATTTGTCATCTCTAAAGGGGGTATGTTTGTCACATATGTTGGGTGACTGACTATAAAGGAGGATTACTTTAACCGGGATATGTGAATCCTAGCAATGGCATAATTTCCTTTATACGGGATTTTAACCTAAAGGAGAAGACTTTAACTCAGTGTAGAGCAATGCTATCTTTCCTTAGGAATTTCTCAAGCTAAAAGAGGGACAGTGGTGTGGATGTAAATAATCCAGAGGCTTGCCGCTTACAGCAATTAGATGAAAGGAGTTGTTGATGTTTGTATCCTGTGAACGAGGCACACTTTTGATGCTAAAAGGTTGATTGACTCAATCGCGGTTTTTCTTATACAAAGCCTAAGAGGAGGCTATTGACCCAACAAGAGGATGCTTTTGTGTCTTGTACGAAGCCCGAGAGGGAGGCTAAAAGGAGTTGACTCAACAAGAGAGTGCTTTTTAGATGTGTCTTGTACGAAGCCCAAGACGGAGGCTAAAGGTTGACTCAACAAGAGAGTCTTTTATACTCAACAAGAGAGTGTTTTGTATCTCGTACGAAGCCTGAGATAGAGGCTAAAAGGATTATTGACTCAACAAGAGAGTCTTTTTGTATCTCGTACGAAGCCCGAGATAGAGGCTAAAAGGATTGCTGTTTCAATTGAGTGACAGGTCCAGTAGGTTAGTTAAAAGAGAAAATCAATTCTTATAAAGAGACTAATTAAAGGTAAGGCTATGCTTTGGTATTGATCAGAGGATCAGGGTTATTTCCTGTTCTTTAAGGAAATGGGGAATCCAGAGGGTATTGGAGACTGTCCGAGTCTACTGGTGTTTTTTCCTACTTGAGAATGCCTTCGAGACTCAAGGAGATTAGACTGTCCAAGTCTAGAGTTTTATCTTTTGTACTATGCTTAAAGAAACATTAGTAGTACGTTCACGGTAAAAATATCTAGACTCTTTGAAAGACTGTTTTATTAAGATGACTAATTTTTGTTCCTATACCTCTAGGAGGTCGTCGGGACAATTAGTACGAAGCCCAAGAGGAGGCTGGAAACTTTTAAGAAGCTGAGGGACAATGTGTACGAAGCCCAAGAGGAGGCTCTCTTCCCGAAGGAAGAATCCTTATACGAAGCCTAAGAGGAGGCTGTGAATACTTCTAAGAAGCCGTAGGGTCCTTGTACAACGCCCAAGAGGAGGCGAGGATGCTTTTAGGAACCCTATGGGTCCCCAAACCCCGAGAAATTCAAGACAGGCTATTCACAGAGAATAGATCAAGCCAGGAAAGTCTGAGAATTTGGAGGAAACTCAAGAGATACCATTCACGGAGAAAAGATCATCTCTGGGGAGTAGAGTTTCTTTGACAATTATGGGTGACAGCCGAAGAGAAGACTGTATCTGGTTATCCTATGGGGGATCTAGTTTTGTTTATTTAAGAGTGATCAACAGGGATTAGTGCTAGACGTAGTTGCTGGGGAAACTCTATATATCTATACTAGTATTACACAGTTGATATGAGTTTATGAAAGAAGACTTACAGTGAAACAGCCCCACAATACAGTTATATGTATATGAAAGCGGTAAATGAAAGCGGGTAAACACTTACTCGATTGTAGAGCTTCCATGCTGTTTGGTTAGTTTGTCCAACAAAGAAAGCTTTGATAACAATATTATATTCAAAGTCAAAGGAGAAAGTATTTTGAAAGGATGTTGGGTATTACAGCTCATGGAGAGGCCCAAGGTTTATCAGTGATCGCATTGTCATTTTGTACAGAGGGACTTATACAATTGACTGAGGCCCAAAAAGTTTTCTTTACAAGGGGATTGGGTCTTAAACTCTAATAGAGGCCCAAGAGATTTATTTTTGTACAAGTGGTGGGGCTTACAGCTCAAGGAGAGGCCTAGGGTCATTTGTTTGAAAGTGACGATCGCGCCGAGATTTTTTAAAACGCGGTGGGTCTTATACAATGCATTGAGGCCCAAAATGGTTTGCTTTTCAAAGGGGTTGGGTCTTACACTCTAATAGAGGCCCAAGAATAATGTTGAATGGGTCTTATAGCCCGAGGAGAGGCCCAGGGTTTGTTTTTCAACGGGCGATGATCGCGTCGAACTTTTTGAAATACAACGGGACTTATACAATAAGTGAGACCCAAAAATAGGTTTGTATTTACAAAGGATTGGGTGTTACACTTTATTAGAGGCCCAAAAGTGTTTGAAATTGTTTGAGGAGGGTGAAAATCAAAGAAACCCTAATTTGTTATTCTTTAAAAGTAAATATTTAAAGAAAATTAAATAAAATACCAAATAAGTTTGAATAAACCATTTGTGATTTTGGTTTAAGGTTTGAGAAATGAGGGATTAATCACAAGGTGAATTAAAATTCACTTGGTTTTGGTTTTCAAAGTAAATATTCACTTTTAAAATGTTTAAAAACATTAAAAAGGAATTTATTCACAAAAATACTACTTATATTAAATAGATAATATAAACTTAATTTTTTTTGTGAAATAAAATATTTCAACATTTTTGTGATTTTTTGCAAAAAGAACCAATAAAAAATAATTAAAATTGAAGGAGTTATTAATTTTCCAATTAATTAATAAAACATGAAAATATTGGAAAAAATAGTAAAAATGTGAGAAAACACAAAATGACATGGGTGGGGTTTGGGTTTGAACCCACGACCTCAAGGTTATAGGGCGCGCGCCTTACCACTGGGGTGGTGATACATCCATTGCTTGAAGTGAAACCACAAATATACAAGGCTTGCCTTGTTTTTGGCCTGGCCCAAGGCAAGGCAAGGCAAGTTTTGGGTCAGAAACGTGAAGGCCACAACTTTCTCATTTCTCCATGGTTTGAGACAAAATTTATATGCATCTGGCCTAGAACTTCACAAGAAATCCAATGGTGGTGGTATTTTTTTCAGATCATACTCCCTCCTCAAAATTCGATAGTGGTTTTGAAAAAGGCTTATAATTGCATTTTCTATGCTACACATTGATACAGGCATGAATTACATGATGAATTGGTTCAAACACAACATATATAACATGTATGAGGTGTGTATGATCAGTGGACTTCAAAGCAATGCATATTTTGGAAAGTTCAAGTCATGATGCTTACCTCTTTTTGAGCTTTTGGAGTTTTCTGTGCAATCTGCCAAACTTCTTATTCCAGAAATGGTTTGATGCTTTAGACACTCTCAAATGATCCCTTAGAAGCTATTATGATGGTTGGAATCAGCTGGAACCTGCAAAAACACAAATTGGCCCTTTCTTGCAAAAGGGGTTAAAATGACCAAAATAACAACTCTCTCAAATGGTGTTCCATATGGGGGGAACCATTTGGGACAGTTCAAGGATGTTATTTGGAGTGTGTTTGAGGTTTTATATGGTTTGGAAAGTGACTGAATCAAGACATGGCTTGAAAAATGCACAAAAGGCCTACTTTGAGGTTTTGAGAGGTGACTTTGTGATTTTGGTGTTACAGATCACTTTTGATAGTTTGGATCACCTACATATGATGTTTATGAGGTGTTAGGATCATGAGTTGTGATGGACATGCTCTCTAACTCAAAAACTCAGAGTTACCTTGCTAAAGAAGGCATTTTGGCCTAAAGAGAGGGATTTTGAGGAAAGCATATGTTTGATGGCTTTGGTGTACTCAAACTGAGCACAAATGAGCTCTATTTATAGTAGAGCAAGTTTGTTTTGGGATCAATAGTGAATGGCAACTGCAGCAGAGGTTTGGCCAATGGTTGCACTTTGGAATCCAAGTCTCCTCTAGCCATTGACTAGAGGTTAGGGCACAGGGCTATGGTTCTCTTGGTCTTGGATAAGTCTTAACTGAATTCAGTTTCAAATGTGTCAGTCCATCCGACCTTGGTGTATGTATTGAATGCTCCAATCCAAAATTGGAGTCTTGTCCCTCTTTTAGGCAATTCTAGGTTTGGCATGCTACTTCTTGTTCCAAGGACTTTGGAGGCTTGGCTCAGCGTTTGTCCTATTTAAATTTGATCCTCAGATGTGTCCAAAGTGATGACAAAGCTTGGAATTATATGATTTTTCCAAATCGAGCAAAAATGCAAAATTCTGCCTAACCTTGGCAGTTTTCAACAAGGCATATTGCCATTGTCATATCTCATGGCTCAAGTGGAATTTAATGGAGTTCTTGGCCATTTTGGAAAGCCCTCATATGATACAACAACTGTTTGATCATATTTGGTTTTGATACCTTTTGGATCCAAGTGAAAAATCCCCCTACATTTGAAAAAAGTGAAGGCAGATTCTGACTTAGTGAAAATTTCACTAAGTGTTGGAAAAAAGTGACATTTTCACTTTTTGTGATTTTGATCATTCCATAACTCAAAATCCATGATGAATTTGGAAGGAGGTCAGTTCTAAGCTTTTTTAAAGGGTAATGAGAGCTACAAATCTAGCTTTGGATGGGGAAAAATGGCCTTGTGTTTAGGAGTTATGATCCTCCAAAGTTGGTACCCTTACCACTTTGTTCATAACTTAGAAAATTTTCTAAGTTTTTATGGTTACCCCTTTTACAAGCTATCCCATTTTTCTTGATTTTTCTTGATGAATGATGATTCAAATCATACATTAACATCATTTTAGGGTTAAAAAACCATTTTTGTGAAAAATCTCAAAAAGTCAAAGTTGACTTTTGTGCAGAGTTGACTTTTTGTCCGATGAATTCCAAACTGTGCGATCCTCTATGAAATCAAGTCCTTGACCTAAATCAAACTTGATGGATTGATTTCATAGGTGTTATAGGGTGTATTGAATCATGTCCTAGGGTTTAGGAGCATGTCCTGGTCAAAAGTGAAAGCTACAGTTGAGTTTTCTCGAGAAACCCTAATTGTGGTACTGATGAAATTGAGGTCAAATTGATGTATGCATCCCCTGAGGTCAAATTGACTTGATGCTTGGGCCCATGAGGGTCCATGGAGTATTTTAGGATATGCTTTGAAGCATTGGCTCATGCCCAGAGGAAAATTTCCATCTGGAGGCCCTGGTCGACCAAACCCTAATTTGGTGACACTGGCGATCTTGAGGCTTGATCCACCTGGAAGGGAGCAGCCTTGTGCTTAATCCTTAAAGTGGGAGTCCTCTTGATCCACTGTAGATGTTTGGGAGGTTAGACAAGTTGAAGATCATGTCATTTCTTGATTAATCCTTTGTCTAAGAACTCTGAGAGGGCTTGAAACCCTAATTTTGACTATGGTAAGTGTTCACCCATCCTTGGGGAGACTGATGAGGCAAGATGGCTCATCCATATTCTGATGATGATTTGCACAATGATCTGAAATCTTAGTGGTCAAAATTTGGGGTATGACAGTACTGTCTACCATCATGTCAATGTGTGGTAAAGGAAAGTCGTCCTTTGGACTAGCCTTGTTTAGATCTCTGTAATCGACACACATTCTAACTCTTCCGTCCTTTTTTGGAACGAGTACGATATTGGCTAGCCATTGAGGATATTCAGACGTGGTGAGGAAACCCGCATCAATCTGTTTTTGTACCTCCTCTTTGATTTTGATGGCCATGTCTGGGTGAGTCCGTCTCAACCTCTGTTATACTGGCGGACATTCTGACCTTAACGGTAGATGATGTTCCACGATGCTGGTATCCAACCCTGGCATGTCCTGATAGGACCAAGCAAACACATCGGGAAACTCTTTGAGAAGCTTTGTCAAACTCTCTTTGGCAGTTGGACTGAGCAGTGCCACAATCCTGATTACTTTTCTCTCTTTTTCTGAACCCACGTTGATCGTTTCCAACGGCTCTTTGCGAGGTTAAATGGACCTTTCCTCTTGTCGGAGTAATCAGGATATCTCTTCTAGAATTTCATTGTCAACTTCTTCTTCAGCCCTTAATACCGAGAACTCAAAGTCGGGAGAAGGCATCGGGTCGTATGTTTCAACGGGGTTTAAAACAAGCAATCTGCATGACGTGATGATTTGTATTTAGAAGAGATAGAGAAAATGCAAGTGTGTGCAGTGTATTTTTCTTTGAAAACTGCTTGTTTTTATTATTGAGTTGTTTTTTAGGATTACCATTTTCTGAAAACAAAAAGAGAAAACAACAATTAATGCAGAAATTACAGAGCGACGTTATTTTATTTATGAACAAGTCGATTCTTGAAACTACAGCCCTATAAAAAAAACTCTGTCGTTTTGGGCCAAGCGAAGAGGGAAGTTTACAGAAAGCGAGCCCTATCAAAACATTCGTTTCACCTGGGCAGGGTGAAAGGTTAAAAGACGACAATTACTTTGACTTATGGACAATCTTCGGAACATCGACAGCAACCCATTGGCGGCGAACTCCTCGGTGAATCACAAAGTCTGGTACCTTCCTTGATTTGTCTTCAGAAATGACGCTGATTTCTGGTGGAGCATGATCATTGGAATCTGTCTCCCAGGCAGAGTTGTCGTAGGAGGATTCCTCCGTTGTATTTTGTATAGTATTTGTGCTCTCAGGCAAATCTCCCCATCCAGTTGGCTGGATGTCTTCGAGCCTGATACGAGAGCTTTCAGGAGCAGTGTACTTGACCGTGAAATCAAATTTTCCACTTGGTTGTCCTAAGGTGTCCCACACTTATTTGGAACTGGAGGGGTCATCTCTCTTGATGACATTGACCTTAGGAAAAGCATAGTTGATGAATTCTAGTACGGCAAGCTTTGCCAATTCATCCTCGTACTGGATAGGTTCTGAATGACCTGAGTGTTGATCCCATGACATGGTGGGGACGCAAATATTATGTTCAATTATACTCAACCGATTTTCATTGTTCAGCTGATTCTCTTGCCCCAAGTCTCCTGGGTACAGTTGCTAGATAGGTAGACCATCCATCGGGCCATAATAGTCGTGGTCAAAGTTGTCTTTCATGAGAGTGTCCTCCTCTAATGATTTTGGTGGAGCACGACATCCTTCCGGATCACAATCTCCATATATCATTTCGACGTCTGACCTTGGTATAAATCTCGGACTCTGTGCAGGATAGCAAAATGACGTAGGCACCTCTTCTTGAAACATATAGCCGTCCTCGTTGAGATAAGACTTCCATTCCTCATCCGTATCCGAGGAATCTCCCTCGTTGATGGTATGGACTGCTTGATGCACTGGGTGAAGGAAACCTCCACTATGGAAGAAGTCCTTAATGGGATGAAGACTTTCATCGTTAGCAGCTGTCTGGGTGCAGGTTGCAGAAAAACCAATACCCTTCTTTGTTTTATTATTAGTGAGAATGACAAGCTGGCCCCATTCTTTTCTATTTTTATTCTCGATCACTTCGAGAGCATCTCTGTATGAGGAAATCGAGGTTCCTTTCTCTGATTGATTCTCATTGCTCACCGAAAGTGCTTGGAACTGAGTCCCAACAACCTCCTCGGGTTCTACACAAGTAGATAATGACAAGTTGCTCACGAGCAAGGCTTGTTCTCCACAAACCATGATGAGTTAATCATTCTTGATGAACCTCAGTTTTTGGTGAAGTGTCGAAGTGACTGCCACAGCCTGGTGTATCCAAGGTCTTCCTAATAAACAGTTGTATGTTGCCCGGACGTCCATGACCTGGAAAGTAATTAAGAAAGTGTGAGGACCGATAGTTATGGGAAGGTCGACTTCGCCGATAACTGCTTTCCGAGACCCGTCAAATGCTTTGACGGTGACCTCACTGCCTCTCACCGGGGGTCCTTTGAATGATAGTCGCATTAAAGTGGACTTCAGCATAACGTTGATGGCGGATCCTGTGTCTACCAGTACGCTGGCTAAAGCATCGTCCTGGCATTTAACTGTGATATTGAGCGCCATGTTGTGACTTTTGCCCCCCTCTGGAAAGTCCTCATCACTGAATCTAAGTTGTTGCAGGAAGTGATGTTAGAGATGATGCTATCGAACTGTCGTATTGACACATCCTGTTCCACAAAGGCCTGCTCTAAGACTTTCTGTAGAGCCTCCCTGTGGGCTTCGGAACTAAGATCTTTGAGGGAGTTTGTAGCAGTTGATCAACAATGTTGTATTCACTCCTTTGGATGAGCTTCAGCATCTCATCATTGTTTTTTGAAAGGTCAGGATTACTGGATTGACCGACTGGTGGATCAGGAGCTTCTGTCTAAAGTTCCTTTTCTTTGTTAGGTTCTCCAACCCCTCGGTTGAAGATTCAACAGCTCCGTGTTACTCGACTGATGTCTGAAATATTCACGACGGAGGGTAATGGAATTTCCTTTCCATTCTCATTTATTGTTGCACCGTATTTGTAAGGGATCGCCTTGCTGATTCATATGGTAATGGTCCCGACAGATAGATAACTACGTGAGCCTTCTGATTTTTCTGACTGTCGTAATTAACTTTAATCAGTTCCTTGCTAAGAACTTTTGATTCGTCCAGTAGAGGGATGATGGTACAAATATCCTTGTTCCTCTCAGGGTCAGAGATTACAACCACGCCTCTGATTTAATTTGCGAAGTAGTCCGGCATCCAGTCAACGGACACCGAAGCTAGGTATGGGTGAATCTCCTTGCGATCCAACTGACCTTGAAGGGTATCTCACACAAGGTAACATCCTTGGTTATTTTCCGAACAGACTCTACAACGTTCATAGTTGTGTGGTGGCACCTGGCCACGCCCTCTTTGAATGCAGTGTATTCTCACTAGATCTGTTTCCGTAGATCGGACATCCTGACTTCGTTGCCGAGTAGGGTTCCCATCAACCACACTGATTTGTTGCGTGTCTTCATCCATATAGATTGGAAGCCACCAGTGGTTTAACAAGTGTTGTAAAGTTCTTTGAACGAGAGTGCACCCTTGGTTACTCTCACAACATCCTTTACAGTTCAGATAATCATGTGAAGTGAGAAAACCAAGTTGGACCTGCCTGGCATGTAACTCCACCAAGCTGGAATTCATCAGACGAATATTAAAGATTTGAATCATGTTGATTTGATAGGGATTCCTATCATGGTAGTCCTGGATCCATCCAAGATCCATCTGACGCTGGAGGGCCTCTTGTACAAAAGAGCATCCCTGTTTGTTTACCGAGCAAGTCAGACAGGAATTATAATCATGTCGCGGCAGATTATGATATTGGCTTTGCCTTGAGTGCATCACCACCAAGTTGACATTCATTGTATGGATGTCGTGGTTCTGGATGACGTTGTAATTCGTATAGGTCATGCTGACTCCACGAACTCGATGCTCTTGGATCCATCCGAGATCCAATTGTTCCTGTAGAACTTATTGCACCACAGAACATCCCTGGTTGTTTTTAGAGCAGATATCACACTGGTGATAATTATGAGGTGGTACATGGCCACATCCGCTCTGTCTATAATCCATCTTGATCAAGTTGACCCTTAATAAGAGTACATCATGAATTTGATAGGTGTTGTTAGACTCTCCCTCTATCAAATTGATTGCAGCTTTCTCGTGTTGAGGCAGCGGGTTTGTAAGAACATTAGGATTCGTATCTTTGAAAGATAAGACCCTGCTCCTAACAAGCTTTTGCACATCGGATTTGAAACTGAGACAGTTTTCTATGTTATGCACTGGTCCTCCTTGATGGTAAGGACAAGTCTGATCCGATTTGAACCAAAAAGGTGGATTTTCCGGTACTGTAAGAGGAGACTTAGTCTGGACGTGCCCCTTGACCAGTAGTAATGGAAATAGTTCGGCGTATAACATGGGTATAGGGTCAAACCCTGGTGGTCGCGTTGTACGGTTGTTGTTGTATGGAGGGCGAGTCTGCTGAAGAGACTATTGTGTCCTTTGCTGAAATTGCTGTTGATTAGGTTGGCGCTGGGCAACCTGAGGTTGATACGTAGGAACAGGCACAGGATTGATAGCAGGAGTTATCGCCGCTACTGGTTGATATCGTCGCCTTTGCTTTCCAAGAGAGATATTCCCGATATCTTGCTCTTTTTTCTTAGGGAGAGTACTACCGTATCGTTTTGTACTACTTGATGATCTAGCGTCTTTAACTAAACTCCTTCTCGGATGGCTTCCTCCAGACGAACTCCCATGCCCACCATCTCGGTGAAGTCACTGGGTGCACTGGCGACCATTCTGTCATAGTAAAATGAGCTTAAGGTCTTTAAGAAGATCTTTGTCGTCTCTTTTTCCTCAAGAGGTGGAGAAATCTGAGCGGCAATTTCACGCCATCTTTGAGCGTACTCCTTAAAGGTTTCCTTGTCTTTTTGTAACATTGATCTGAGTTGATCTCTATCCGTTCCCATGTCCAAATTGTATTTATATTGTTGAACGAAAGCAGCGCCAAGATCTCTGAAGGTGCCGATCGTAGCGCGATTTAAACCCATGTACCATTTGAGTGCGGCACCGGTTAAACTATCCTTAAAGTAATGAATTAGTAGCTCCTGGTTCTTTATCTGACCTGACATTCGCTGGACGTACATCACTAAATGACTCTAAGGGCAAGAGTTACCCTTGTATTTTTCAAAGTCGGGCACTTGGAACTTGTGTAGAACTTTCACATTGGGGACCAAGCAGAGGTCTACGACGTCCTTTCCAAATAGATCCTGACCGTGAAGGGTTTGCAGTTCTTTCTGCATTTCCAGGAAATGTTCCTGGAACTCACTCATTCTGTCAAACATGCTTTCGTTTCCACCAGAAGGTATCTGGGGAATCTGTCCTTCCGGGACAGTGTGTACTATGGGTGGTGGTATAGTCATTATGGCTGAGACTCGGTGCCTCCCAAAGTTTGTAACCTTCAGGAGTTGCTATCATGCCTCTGGCATCTTTGTTTTCCCGAAGTTTGTAACCTTCAGGCCCAGCGGTTCCTGCTGCGGTTCCTTGATCCTCATTGATCGGCGGAACATATACTTCCGGGATATAGTGGAGTGGCATGCCCCAGGGGCGATCTTTCGGCATCTTGTACCTAGGATCATACTTCTCCACTATGGGCATAGATGTGATCTCCGAGATCACAGTCCTTTGTTGTTGCATCTGAGCTTCTACTAGAGCTTGCATGTCATTATGAAGCTTTCTCAGATCCTCTTTTAGAGTGTTGATCTCTTCTCTCAACTCTCTGTTCTCTTCCTCGAGATCATCCATCTTTTTTTGACGATTGGCCTGAGTATTGTACGAATGAGACAATTTGACTCTAGAATCGAGACGCAAACGTGAGATTCGTAGGTAAGAAGAATGCATTTATGAGAATGATGAATGCAATGATTATTAATTATTTTTGTTTATTCAAAGTAAACTTTGACAATTAGATTACAAATATCAAACAGTGGGGAAACCCCGTTTTATTGAATTCAAAGGATTGCGGAAATGGAAATACAATAGATTATAAAGTACTGAAAAAGGAAATCTAAAGTAATGGATCCTGAGTCCTTTCTGAAGAGAGCTCAGGTGCTGGTTCAGGTACATTCCTCTTCTTTGACCAGGGCTCTTGGGCCGTTGTCGGGTTGTCATTCCTTTGCCAAGTGAAATGAGCGAGCAAATTCCTTTGGTCATCCTGATTCTCTACAGCATGTTGCTCTAGAATCTCAATCAGGGCATCTTTTTCTCTTAACAGTTGCTGTATTTTCCTGCACTCCACATTGAGAATATACTACTTGTTCCTCCAAGACCTCTTCTCCTGCTAAACTTTGCTGAGAGTAACCCGAAGTTTTTCCGTCTTAGACATAAAATAAAGGGCAGAGTACCTTAATGGAAGAACTTCCTGACGAGGGTAAGGCATCTCAGCTTGAGAGCTCTAGTTTGTACCCAGTGGAGATAAGGCTCCACTGAGACATAGTCTGGTTTTCTTAGAGACTCTCGTCCTTTCCTATGAACGTGTTTCCAAGCATGCACTATTTCCGTCTTTAGTTCCCTGTCATTTTCTCCTTCCTTTGAAGAAAAGACCGTCCAGATGAGCATTCTGTGGGACGTGCCTCATCGGGTATCCGAATTGACGACGGACGAGAATTGGATGATAGTTGATTCCCCCATTAGTTCCTATAAGGGGTACATTTGGGAAATTTCCACAACGGTCAATGATCCTGATCCCGTCGTAGATTTGATTGTACCAATCGATGTCAGAGTTGGTAAGAGACATGATTCTCTGCGACCAACGTAAAGTATTATTTTGATCCCAAAATGCAGTAGACTTAGGCAAATGGGAAGTGAACCATTTGTATAACAGGGGTACCCAACATGTGATCATTCCTCCTCTGTATAAATTCCTTAAGTGTACCGAATGATACGTATCTGCGAGTAAGGTTGGTACGGGGTTTCCAATCAGGAAAATCTTAATGGCGTTGATATCTACAAAGTTATCGATGTTGGGAACCAAAAATAACCCGTAGGTGAGCAAAACAAAGATGCTCTCGAAAGCGGCCACGTTCCTTATACTAGCAAAGTACATGGCTTTCTTTGTTAAGAACTGGGTATAAAAGCCTTGGATGCCACCCTTAGTGGTTATGTGAGTCCTGATTTCTGACTCGTCCAAATAAATTGCTCTTGCAATGGTTTAATCCTTTGGAATTTCTTCCAGTCCAGAAAAGGGAGCTTGATCAGTAATATGTAAATCAGTCAGGTGAGAGTACTCCTCCAGCGTTGGTGCAAGCTGATAATTCGGGAATGTGAAACAGTGATAGACCGGATCGTAGAACTGGATTAGCATGGATAGGATTCCCTCGATTACATGGACCCTTAATAGAGACAGTAGTCCTCCATACTTGGCTCTAAAAGCCTCATGGTTGGTGATCATTCTCGCCAAACCTCTCAAATCCTCTAACTTTGGAACCTTGAAGGTATACTTATGAGTTTTCCTTCTACCGAAATCCATTAGCGCAATCTCCTTTCTCTGATATTTGCAATCATTGTCTTAGTTTAATTTGAAAAAGAGAGACTAGAAGAGAAGATTTTCTTTGTCTTAATGTTTTTTTAAATGAATGTATGAATGCAGCACACAAAAACATAGAAAAAACATGGTCAAATGGTCGGTGTCATGAAGTCAAGGCTCTATCGCCCCCGCCCCCCAAAGGTTTATACTGGTGATTTTTTGTACCTGTCTCTCAAAATCATTGATTCCCTTAGAGATAACATCAGCGGGCCGGGAACCGTGCTAGGTGATGTATCTTAGAGCAATCTCAGATGAGGGTAGTATCGCGTGACAACTATTTCCGATAGCTTCCGCACTACAAAATGGCTTAAGTCTGCTAAAAACCTCAGCTTCTCAGATAACCCAGTCGACCACACTACTTTTAACAACCGAAGTCGTATAGGCAATGTAGATGCAAAGGGAGTCTCCACTGAGTTTGATGGTCGATCGGGGACTCTTAACTGGAATTCACTCCCAGTAAGATTACTTGCATTGCCATCACCTATCTTAGGTGTATACTCAATCTTTCCACATGCGGCATCACACGCATTCCCATTAGCAGAAAAATAAACACAGATATTATTTAGGAAAAGCAGCATATATATTTATCTTAATCATCCTAGACCTCTAGTCTTATGATCCTATACAGACAATGACTCCCCAGCAGAGTCGTCATTTCTGTGACATGAATTTAGGGTTTCAAACAGAGAGATAAGAGGACAAAACCCTTCGGCCCCACGGTGAGCGCCATTTTTTCTGTAGCGAGCAATTTTTGACGTGGTTCTTAAGCACTGTCGCTCTGGGATACTACATGTCGATTCATTTTTTATCCTATTAAGCTGACTAAGGAAGGGAAATAGATGTCTCCAATTAACCCTGCTTGCATACTGAGTTTAAACAGATGACTATTGGTTTACAGATGCGGTTTAGATCATGGGCCTCTCTCTGCGTATTTGGCTAAAAACGGAATGATGGGACTATGCTATTGGTAGGATGTTAGGAATGATGCTTTTTGATTGATGTGTGAAGGTATGGGATTTTGGGTTTTTGATTAGTGTGCTCGCTAATATTTTTCAATCTTATGCCTACGTATTCCCGTTTAACGAAACAGGGAAATCAGAGCGATCATAGTTCCTCCTATTCTAGGGGAGGAAAAAGGTTGTTTTGGTGTCTTGTTCAAAGCCTAAGACATGAAGCTAAATGTGGTTTGTATCTTGTTCAAAGCCCAAGATGTGAAGCGGAAGGGTCTATTTGTATCTTGTTCGAAGCCCAAGATGTGAAGCTAAACGGTTCTGACTTTAGAGAGAATTTGTCATCTCTAAAGGGGGATATTTGGTCTATTTGTCACAACTGTTGGGTGACTGGTTATAAAAAAGAATTACTTTAACTGGGATATGTGAATCCATTAATGCCATAATTTCCTTTATAGGGGATTTTTAACCTGAAGGGGAAGACTTTAACTCAGTTTAGAGCAATGCCATCTTTCCTTAGGAATTTCTCATGCTAAAAGAGGGACAGTGGCGTGGATGTAAATAATCCAGAGGCTTACCGCTTACAGCAATTAGATGGCGGAAAATGAGTTATTGATGTTTGTATACTGTGAACGAGGCACAACTTTTGATGCTAAAAGGTTGATTGACTCAACTGGGGGTTTCCTTATACAAAGCCTAAGAGGAGTCTATTGACCCAACAAGAGGGTGTTCTCATGTGTCTCGTACGAAGCCCGAAAGAGAGGCTAAAAGGGTTGACTCAACAAGAGAGTGCTGTTGTATATGTCTTTTATGAAGCCCAAGACGGAGGCTAAAGGTGTTTGACTCAACAAGAGAGTCTTTGTACCTCGTACGAAGCCCGAGATGGAGGCTGAAAGTGTTTGACTCAACAAGAGAGTCTTTTATACTCAACAAGAGAGTGTTTTTGTATCTCGTACGAAGCCCGAGATGGAGGCTAAAATGTTTGGCTCAACAAGAGAGCCTTTTATACTCAACAAGAGAGTGTTTTGTTGTCTCGTAAGAAGCCCGAGATAGAGGCTGAAAGGGGATTGACTCAACAAGAGAGTTTTTTATACTCAACAAGAGAGTGTTAAAAGGTTAGCTCCGCTGGGGAGAATCATTTATACAAAGCCTAAGAGAAGGCAAGTGTGCTGGTGACTGTGTCAGTTGAGTGACAGGTCCAATATGTTGGATAAAGAGAAAATCAGTTCTTATATGGGTAATGTTGCACTTTGGGTTTGATCAGGGGATCATGGTTATTTCCTGTTCTTTAACGAAATGGGAAATCCAAAGGGTATTGAGACTGTCCAAGTCTACGGGTGTTTTGATAAATCGATTCTCAGGTAGTGCATGATCTTTGTATGGTGCCCAAGAGAAGGGTGGTATGTTAAGGGATGAAGGTCAACCCATTAACTGGTCTGACATTTGACTCAGAAAGACAGCTCTAGCAAATTGATGACTAGGTTCTGTTCCTATACCTTTAGAGGTCTCTGGGTCCTTGTACTAAGCCCAAGAGAAGGCATGAGAGCTTTTAAGAAGCTGAAGGGTCCTTGTACAATGCCCAAGAGGAGGCGGGGATGCTTTTAAGAAACCTGTGGGTCCCCAAACCCCCAAGAAATTCAAGACATGCCATTCACCGAGAATAGATCAAGCCAGGAAAGTCTGAGAATTTGGAAGAAACTCAAGAGATGCCATTCACGGAGAAAAGATCATCTCTGGGGAGTAGAGTCTCTTTGACAATTTCTAAGGGTGACAGTTTAAGAAAGGGTTCACTGAGAATGCTGCCTTTCACGTCTCCATATTGTTTAACCCCAAGAGGAGGGAAGACTGTGTTTGGTAATCTTATGGGGATCTAGTTTTGTTTGTATTTAAGAGTGAACAACAGGGCTTTACCTAGTGCTAGACGTAGTTGCCGGGGAAAACTCTAAATAACTATACTAGTATTACACAGTGGATATATGACGAGTATATAAAAGTTTGTGAAAGAAGACTTACAATGAGCAGCCCCACAATACATTTATATATATGAAAGCGGATAAAGAAAGCGGGTAAACACTTACTCGGTTGTAGAGCTTCCATGCTGTTTGGTTAGTTGTTCAACAAAGAAAGCTTTGATAATAATATTATATTCAAAATCAAAGGAGAAAGTGCTTTGAAAAGATTGTTGGGGCTTACAGCTCAAGGAGAGGCCCAAGGTTTTATCAGTGATTGCAGTGTTGTTTTGTACAGGGACTTATACAAGTGACTGAGGCCCAAAAATGTTTTCTGTACAAAGGGATGGGTCTTACACTCTCTCAAGAGGCCCAAAGGTTTATTTTTGTACAAGTGGTGGGGCTTACAGCTCAAGGAGAGGCCGTCTTACACTCTACTAGACGCCCAATGATTTTTAAAGAATGAGGCTTATAACACGAGGGTAGGCCCAAGGGTTTGATTTTTGAACTGGCGATCGCGCCGAGGTTTTCTATCAACGCAGAGGGACTTATACAATATCTGAGGCCCAAATATTTTGGTTAAAAGGGGATTGGGTCTTACACTCTATTAGAGGCCCAAAAAGTTTTGAATGGGTCTGATAGCTCGAGGAGAGGCCCAAAAGATTTGTTTTAAACGGGCGATGATCGCGCCGAACTTTTGAAATACAATGATACTTATACAACATTTGAGGCCCAAAATTGTTTGTATTTACAAAGGATTGGGTCTTACACTCTATTAGAGGCCCAAAAAGTTTGAAAAAGTTTGATGAGGGTTGAATTAATAAAAAACCCTAATTTGTTTCCAAAATGTATTTTAATTGAATAAAAATTCAATTAAAATGATCAAAATTGTTAAACATGTGGAAAACAAATTGTGATCTTGGATTAATGTTTCAAAAATCAGGTTTTGATCCACAAAATGATTGGAAATCACTAAAATTTGAAAAATCAAGAAGGAGAAAATATTTTAAATGTAAAAAACAATTAAAATATTATTTCTTTACAAAAATATCAAGTATATGAAATAAATAATATTTTTGGGATTTTTTTGGGAAAATAAAATATTTTAACATTTTTGTGAATTATTAAAAAAAGAATCAACTCAAAATCATTAAAAGTCAGAGAGAAAATAATTTTTGAATCAATTAAATAAAATCACAAAATTCAAATATTCAAATATTTGAAAAAGGGCGCCAAGAACATGGCAAGAACACGCGCCCTTCCTCTATCTCTGCAGATTTGCATTTTCTATCCAATCTCACTGAATACTTGATGATATCATGTAATCTACATATCAATCTACTCGTTTCAACCTCACGATCATGTCCATGGTCTTTAATTTCATTTATTTTAAACATGGAATAAGAAATCAAAGAGAAACCTCAAGAACCCTAAAATTTGCATGAAGGTTCAGAAATTCCATACACGATTCAAACAATGCAATTGATTGAGGGAAAACACTCCATGCATGATTATGAACATATGGCCAAATTATTGTGCAGCAAAAAATGCATGGATCATAGAGTTAGAAGAGCTCATGCTTACCACTTGCAGTTGGTGATCGTGTTTTGTGTTAGAGGTGTTACAGCTTGGTTCCAAGGTTATGGATAGATTCCCTAGGTGCTGTGGAGTGTGTTTGGATGCTTGGAGTGGATTGAAATGATCTGGAACTTGAGATGGTACCCCAACTGCAAATCTGTCAAAGGCTTGAGCAGTTGGCTGGTGATTTTGTGATTTTGATGTTCCAGATGTTATGTGAGTGTTTGGATCACTTCTATATGATGTTTATGAGGTGTGTGTGTGTGATTGGTTTGATTGGAATTGTTCTCAAACTCAAAACCCGATAGTGACTTGCTTTGGAAGGCAAATTTGGCAGTGAGAAGGTGATTTTGAGGAAAGCATTTGTTTGATGGTTTTGGTGTACTCAAACTGATCACAAATGAGCTCTATTTATAGTAGAGCAAGTTTGTTTTGCAAGGAATAGTGAATGGCAACTGCTGCATAGGTTTGGCCAATGTTGAGCAATGAGAATCCAAGTCTCCTCTAGCAATTGACTAGATGACATACCCCAAATTTTGACCACTAAGACTTCCCATCATTGTGAAAATCATCATCACAATATGGATGAACCATCTTACCTCATCAGTCTCCCCAAAGATGGGTGAGCATCCACTACAATCAAATTTAGGGTTTCAAGCCCTCTCAGAGTTCTTAGACAAAGGATCAATCAAGAAATGACATGATCTTCAACTTGTCTAGCCTTTCAAATATCCACAAGGGATCAAGAGGACTCCCACTTCAAAGATTAAGCACAAGGCTGCTCCCTTCCAGGTGGATCAAGCCTCAAGATCGCCAGTGTCACCAAATTAGGGTTTGGTCAACCAGGGCCTCCAGATGAAAAATTTTCTTTGGACATGAGCCAATGCTTCAAAGCATATCCTAAAATACTCCATGGAACCTCATGGACCCAAGCATCAAGTCAATTTGACCTCAGGGGATGCATACATAAAAAATTAGAAATTAGGGTTTCTTGACCTAATTCACCCCTAAGTTGACTTTTGGGACAAATCATGAGCCAAGACCTCAAAAGAGGATTTGAGGGTCTCCAACATACCACATTGATCCATTTGTAACAATAGATTGATCCAGAAAGCTTGAGCAGCAAGTCTCAATTTCATCAGTACCACAGTTAGGGTTTCGCGGGAAAAGTCAACTGTAGCTTTGAATTTTGACTAGGACATGCTCCCAAACCCTAGGACATGATTCAATATACCCTATAACACCCATGGAACATGTCCATCAAGTTTGATTTAGGTCAAGGACATGATTTCCTAAAGGATTGCACAGTTTGGAATTCATCTGATAAAAAGTCAACTATGCACAAAAGTCAACTTTGACTTTTTGAGATTTTTGACAAAAATGGTTTTTTAACCCTAAAATGATGTTAATGTATGATTTGAATCATCATTCATCAAGAAAAATCAAGAAAAGTGGGATAACTTGTAAAAGGGGTAACCATAAAAACTTAGAAAATTTTTTAAGTTATGAACAAAGTGGCAAGGGTACCAACTTTGGAGGATCATAACTCCTAAACCACAAAGCCATTTTTCCCCATCCAAAGCTTGATTTGTAGATCTCATTACCCTCTACAAAAGCTTAAAACTGACCTCCCTCCAAATTCCTCATGGATTTTGAGTTATGGAATGATCAAAATCACAAAAAGTGAAAATGTCACTTTTTTCCAACACTTAGTGAAATTTTCACTAAGTCAGAATCTGCCTTCACTTTTTTCCAAATGTAGGGGGATTTTTTACTTGGATCCAAAAGGTATCAAAACCAAATATGATCAAATAGTTGTTGTATCATATGAGGGCTTTCGAAAATGGCCAAGAACATCACCAAATTTCACTTGAGCCAAGAGATATGACAATGGCAATATGCCTTGCTGAAAACTGCCAAGGCTAGGCAGAATTTTGCATTTTTGCTCGATTTGGAAAAATCAGATTATTCCAAGCCTTGTCATCACTTTGGACACATCTGAGGGTCAAATCGAAAGGGGACAAACACTGAGCCAAGCCTCCAAAGTCCTTGGAACAAGAAGTAGCATGCCAAACCTAGAATTGCCTAAAAGAGAGACAAGACTCCAATTTTGGATTGGAGCATTCAATGCATACACCAAGGTGGCATGGACTGAGCCATTTACAACTAAATTCTGTCAAGACTTATCCAAGACCAAGGGAACCACAGCCCTGTGCCCTAACCTCTAGTCAATGGCTAGAGGAGACTTGGATTCCAAAGTGCAACCATTGGCCAAACCTCTGCTGCAGTTGCCATTCACTATTACTTGCAAAACAAACTTACTCTAATATAAATAGAGCTCAATTGTGATCAGTTTGAGTACGCTAAAGCCATCAAACAGATGCTTTCCTCAAAATCTCTTCTTTCACTCCAATTTTGCCTTCTAAGGCAAGTCACTATCGGGTTTTGAGTTTGAGAGCTTTTCCAATCACACACACACCTCATAAACATCATATAGAAGTGATCCTAACACTCACATAACATCTGGAACACCAAAATCACAAAATCACCAGCCAGTTGCTCAAGTTCTTGACAGATTTGCAGTTGGGGTACAATCTCAAGTTCCAGATCATTTCAATCCATTCCAAGCATCCAAACACACTCCATGGCACCTAGGGAAGCTATCCAGATCATTGGAACCTAGCTGTAACACCTCTAACACAAAACACGATCACCAGCTGCAAGAGGTAAGCATGAGCTCTTCTAACTCTATGATCCATGCAATTTTTGCTGCACAATAATTTGGCCATAAGTTCATAATCATGCATGGAATGTTTTCCCTCAATCAATTGCATTGTTTGAATCATGTGTGGAATTTATGAACCTTCATGCAGAAATTAGGGTTCTTGAGGTTTCTCTTTGATTTCTTATTCCATGTTAAAAATAAATGAAATTAAAGACCATAGACATGATCGTGAGGTTAAAACGAGTAGATTGATATGTAGATTGCATGATATAATCAAGTATTCAGTGAGACTGGATAGAAAACGCAAATCTGCAGAAACAGAGGAAGGGCGTGTGTTCTTGCCATGTTCTTGGCGCCCTTTTTCAAATATTTGAATATTTGAATTTTGTGATTTTTTTATTTTATTTAATTGATTCAAAAATTAATTTCTCTCTGAGTTTTAATGATTTTGAGTTGATTCTTTTTTTAATAATTCACAAAAATGTTAAAATATTTTATTTTACCAAAAAATACCAAAAATATTATTTATTTCATACAATTGATATTTTTGCAACGAATTAATATTTTAATTGTTTTTGACATTTAAAATATTTTTTCCTTCTTGATTTTGCAAATTTTAATGACTTCTAATCATTTTGTAGGTCAAAACATGATTTTTGAAACATTAATCCAAGATCACAATTTGTTTTCCACATGTTAAACAATTTTGGTCATTTTAATTGAATTTATTATTCAATTAAAATACATTTTGAAAACAAATTAGGGTTTTTGATTAATTCAACCCTCATCAAACTTTTTCAAACACTTTTGGGCCTCAAATAGAGTGTAAGACCCAATCCTTTGTAAATACAAACCCATTTTGGGCCTCACTTATTGTATAAGTCCCGTTGTATTTCAAAAAGTTCGACGCAATCATCGTCTGTTGAAAAATAAACTTTGGGCCTCTCCTCTAGCTATAAGACCCATTCAAAATCTTTTGGGCCTCTATTAGAGTGTAAGACCTAACCTCCTTTGAAAACCAAACCATTTTGGGCCTCAATGCATTGTATAAGACCCACCGCGTTTTCAAAAATCTCGGCGCGGTCGCCATTTTCAAACAAATGATTTTGGGCCTCTCCTTGAGCTGTAAGCCCCACCACTTGTACAAAAATAAATCTTATGGGCCTCTATTAGAGTGTAAGACCCATCTCCTTGTACAGAAAATTTCTTGGGCCTCAGTCACTTGTATAAGTCCCTCTGTTCAAAATGACAGTGCGATCACTGATAAACCTTGGGCCTCTCCTTGAGCTGTAAGCCCCAACATATTTTCAAAGCACTTTCTCCTTTGATTTTGAATATAATATTATTATCAAAGCTTTCTTTGTTGAACAACTAACCAAACAGCATGGAAGCTCTACAACCGAGTAAGTGTTTATATGCTTTCTGTACCCGCTTTCATATACATATAACTGTATTGTGGGGTTGTTTCACTGTAAGTCTTCTTTCATAAACTCATATCAACTGTGTAATACTAGTATAAATATTTAGAGTTCCCCAGCAATTACGTCTAGCACTAAGCCCTGTTGGTCACTCTTAAATAGACAAAACTAGATCCCTCATAGGAATACCAGACACAGTCTTCCCTCCTCTTGGGGTTAAACAATATGGAGACGTGAAAGGAAGCATTCTCGGTGAACCCTTTCTCAGACTGTCACCTTTCAAAATCGTCAAAGAAACTCTATTCCCCAGAGATGATCTTTTCTCCGTGAATGGCATCTCTTGAGTTTCTTCCAAATTCTCGGACTTTCCTGGCTTGATCTATTCTCTGTGAATAGCCTGTCTTGAATTTCTCGGGGTTTGGGGACCCACAGTCTTCCTAAACGCATCCCCGCCTCCTCTTGGGCATTGTACAAGGACCCTACGGCTTCTTAGAAGTATTCACAGCCTCCTCTTAGGCTTCGTATAAGGATTATTCCTTCGGGAAGAGAGCCTCCTCTTGGGCTTCGTACAAATTGTCCCTCGGCTTCGTAAAAGTTTCCAGCCTCCTCTTGGGCTTCGTACAAATTGTCCCGACGACTTCCTAGAGGTATAGGAACAGAAATTAGTCATCTTCATAGAATAGTCTTTCAAAGAGTCTAGATCTTTCTACCGTGAACGTACTACTATTGCTTCTTTAAGCATAGTACAAAAGATAAAACTCTAGACTTGGACAGTCTAATCTCCTTGAGTCTCGAAGGCATTCTCAAGTAGGGAAAAACACCAGTAGACTCGGACTGTCTCCAATACCCTCTGGATTCCCCATTTCCTTAAAGAAATGGAAATAACCCTGATCCTCTGATCAATCCCAAAGCATAGCCTTACCTTTAATCAGTCTCTTTATAAGAACCGATTTTCTCTTTTAACCAACCTACTGGACCTGTCACTCAACTGAAACAGCAACCCTTTTAGCCTCAATCTCGGGCTTCGTACGAGATACAAATCACTCTCTTGTTGAGTATAAAAGACTCTCTTGTTGAGTCACACCCTTTAGCCTCTATCTCGGGCTTCGTACGGGATACAAAAAGACTCTCTTGTTGAGTCAATCTCTCTTTTAGCCTCCGTCTTGGGCTTCATACAAGACACATATAAAAACACTCTCTTGTTAAGTCAACCCTTTTAGCCTTTATCTCGGGCTTCGTACTAGACACATAAAAACACCCTCTTGTTGGGCCAATAGCCTCCTCTTAGGCTTTGTATAAAGAAAAACCCCAGTTGAGTCAATCAACCTTTTAGCATCAAAACTGTGCCTCGTTCACAGGATACAAACATCGACAACTCCTTTGATCTAATTGCTGTAAGCGGCAAGCCTCTGGATTATTTACATCCACGCCACTGTCCCTCTTTTAGCATGAGAAATTCCGAAGGAAAGATAGCATTGCTCTACACTGAGTTAAAGTCTTCTCCTTCAGGTTGAAAATCCCCTATAAAGGAAATTATGGCATTGCTGGATTCACATATCCCGGTTAAAGTAATCCTTCTTTATAGTCAGTCACCCAACAGTTGTGACAAATAGACCCTTCAGCTTCACATCTTGGGCTTTGAACAAGATACAAACCACCTTTTCAGCTTCACGTCTTGGGCTTTGAACAAGACACCAAAACACCATTTCGTCCCATAGAATAGGAGGAACTACGATCGCTCTGATTTCCCTATTTCGGTAAACGGGAATACGTAGGCATAAGATTGAAAGAAAAATCTTAGCGAGCACACTAATCCAAAAACCCAAATCCCATACCTTCACATATCAAATGAAAAGCATCAGTCTTAAACTCCCACCAATCGCCCAGACACTATTTTAACAAAATAACTTAAGAGATACCCACAATCTCAATAGCATCTGTAAACCAACAGTCATCTATTTAAACTCAGTATGCAAGCAGGGTTAATTGGAGACATCTATTTCCCTTCCTTCATCAGCTTCAATAGGATAAAAAATGAATCGAACTGTAGTACCCCAAAAGCGATAGTGCTTCGCAACCACGTCCAAAATATTGCGCTACACTAGAGGTTACGGAACAGGCTGCTGGTCTCCTTGGTCTTGGATAAGTCTTGACTGAATTCAGTTGGAAATGGCTCAGTCTATGCCACCTTGGTGCTTCCATTGAATGCTCCAAAACAAAATTGGAGTCTTGTCCCTCTTTTAGGCATTTCTAGGTTTGGCGTGCTATTTTTGGTTCCAAAGACTTGGGAGGCTTGGGATCAGAGTTGGTTCCTCCTTGGTCTCCCCTTGAGGTGTTCAGATGGATAAGTGTGTTTGTCATTTACACAATTGAGCAAATCGAGCAAAACTCCAAAATCTGCCTTGCCATGACAGTTTGCAGCAAGGCATATTGGCATTGTCATATCTCATGGCTCAAGTGGACTTTGATGGAGTTCTTGGCCACTTTGGAAAGCCCTCATATGATACAACAACTATTTGATCATAATTGGTTTTGATACTTTTTGGATCCAAGTACAAAATGCCCCTACATTTGGAAAAAAGTAAGGCAGATTCTGACTTAGTGAAAATTTCACTAAGTGTTGGAAAAAAGTGACATTTTCACTTTTTGTGATTTTGATCATTCCACAACTCAAAATCCTTGATGAATTGGAATGAGTTGTAGTTGAAGCTTTTGTAGAGGGCCATGAGAGCTACAAATCCAGCCTTGAATGGGGAAAATGGCCTTGTGGTTTAGGAGTTATGATCCTCCAAAGTTGGTACCCTAGCCACTTTGTTCCATAACTTAGAAAAATTTCTAAGTTTTTATGGTTACCCCTTTTACAAGTTATCCTACTTTTCTTGATTTTTCTTGATGAATGTTGATTCTAATCACACATTAACATCATTTTAGGGTTAAAAAACCATAATTATGAAAAATCTCAAAAATTCAAAGTTGACTTTTGTGCACAGTTGCCTTTTTGTCAGATGAATTCCAAACTGTGCGATCCTCTATGAAATCAAGTCCTTGATTTAAATCAAACTTGATGGATTGATTTCATAGGTGTTATAGGGTGTATTGAATCATGTCCTAGGGTTTGGGAGCATGTCCTGGTCAAAAGTCAAAGGCACAGTTAACTTTTCTCGCGAAACCCTAATTGTGGTTCAGATGAAATTGAAACTTGTTGCTCAAGCTTCTTGGATCAATCCATTGTTACAAATGGATCAATGTAGTTTATTGGAGACCCTTAAATCCTCTCTTGAGGTCTTGGCTCATGTTTTGTCCCAAAAGTCAACTTGGGGGTGAATTAGGTCAAGAAACCCTAATTCCTAATTTTTTATGAATGCATCCCCTAAGGCAAAATTGACTTGATGATTGGCTTCATGATGTCCCTTGGAGCATCATAGGTTATGCTTCGAGGCATTGGCTCATGCCCAGAGGAAAATTCCCCTTTGGAGGCCCTGGTCGACCAAACCCTAATTTGGTGGCACTAGCGATTTTGAGGCTTAATCCACTCAGAATGTTGCAGCCTTGTGCTTGATTCTTGAAGTGGGAGTCCTCTTGATCCATTGTGGATGTTTGAGAGGCTAGACAAGTTGAAGATTATGTCAATTCTTTATTGATCCTTTGCCTAAGCACTCAGAGAGGGCTTGAAACCCTAATTGTAGTGGATGCTCACCCATCTTTGGGGAGACTAATGAGGTATGATGGCCCATCCATATTGTGATGATGATTTGCACAATGATGGGAAATCTTCGTGGTCAAAATTTGGGGTATGACAGGCTCTGATAAAGAATCCTCGTGTCGAGGAGGCTTTTCCCTACAAAGACTCTGAGGTTTTCGCTAAGGTTTCGTGTCGAGGAGCGGATCCTCACAATCTCCGCGCTTTCCATTTAAACAAATAGTTTTCGGTCGGGAGTATGTCCACGTGTCACTCCTCGCCCTTTCTCTTGATTTGCAATGGAAAGGTGGATTTGATTTAATCGTTGAATTCACTATTTTCTTCTGCTTTTCAAGTTAAAATGGCCTGTCATGTCGAGGAATCGTATCTGGTCGACACCATCACCGATAAAGACTTGCAATGGATCAGGACAGAACCTCGCGGGATAGCTTCACGCTTAGCCGATGACTCGTTGGACGCCTTTACCCTTATCTCAGAACTGGAGCACCTAGAGGATCCGAAGAGCTGGAAGGTATATAAACCCAAGAAGACAGAGCGAATTTGCTTGACCTTCAAGAAGGACCGCTTCGCGATGTATGAGATTGCTTTCAAGGAGGCGGGGTTGCGTTTGTCGTTCAGCGACTTTGAGACAGGGCTCTTTGTTCGGTTGGAGTTGGCACCTTCCCAGCTGCACCCAAACACAATTGCGTTCATCCAGGCATTCGAGATTGTATATCGGTATCTCGAAGTTGGTGCCACTCTCCCCTTGTTCTTCTGTTGTTTCCACTTGCAACGACAATCCTCCAATGGAAAGCACAACTGGGTGTTTTTCAAGCAACCGAGGAAGTTGTTCAAAACATACGTGGACTCTGTTCACGCCTTCAAGGACAGATACTTTCTGATTTGACCTATGTCGGAGGTAGCCGTCGACCACGTGGTAGCGATCGAGGATGATGGCAGTATGCGCCGCGATGAAAACGGGGAGGCGGTGATGAAGTTGGAGCCTAAGTATCCCATTTATTGGTAGAAGAGCCATTCAGACAAGGGCAAAGAGTATTACCTCACCAAGCCTAACGAGCTAGACGTCGAGGATCAACTTGCCTACAACAAGATTATGGCTTTCGTGGATAGCTTCGTGCCTAGTCAGTGCGTGACCAAAGGCGTGAGTGCTATCGTTGACGGGGACGACCATCCCGTTTGTGAGGCTCGACTCATTAACACAAAGGACCTCCTAAAGTGTCGTACTGTTGAGGATGCCTTAGCGCTTTTAGGTAGGTTGTTTCTCTTATCTTGCTTGTGTGCTCATTTTTCCTTAGTATGTTAACTCGTGTTCGTCTTTGTTGCAGGTAAAATGGCTAATCTTCAAGAGTGCATCATCAAGCTCATCGTGGCAAAGGCAGGAAAAAAGACTCCTAAGTCTAGGGTCACTCAGATTCTGGAAGTGTCCAATGAGGACTCCGGTAAAGGTGCCTCCTCTTCATCGTCGGGCAGCCAGTCTCCCCCTCAACAGGACTCTCCAGCCAGGAAAAGGGCATCACAGAGAAGAAATCGGGTCCATTGATCTCATAGTGGAAGGCGCTGAGGATCATTCCTTAGTCATGTCTGAAGTGGAGTCGAAAGATATCCAGGGCCTCAACAATGTGGCCAGGAGAAAAGTATTGTTTTAAGACGCAGCCGCCGTGATGAGGGTCCTGGAAATGTCCCTTGCTCTTAATGAAGAGGAGACCTGTCCCGTCGCCGAGATGAAAAGGTTACGGACAGTAAACACGAAGCTCAAGGTGAAGAAGCTCAAGGTAGAGAATTCCTTCTTCAACTACAAGGAGAGGCACGCGATCCAGGTCAATCTCTTCGCTGAGCTGGCCGAGGCGAAAGAGGCACTGGCCAAGGCCGCTGAGGAGAAGGAAACCCTTGAGGTGAAGACCACTGAGTTAGTAGCTGCCGCAGCCCCCGCCGATGAAGAGTCTGCCAAAGAGAGGGCCTTGCTGACCCGTGGTGGGTTGGTCTCGCAGATCAGGGTGCTTGAGCAATATTGTTTGGACACTCTCGGGATGGGTTTCAACAACGCGGTGTCTCAACTTCAATTTGTGAACCCCGTGGTCGAGCTTGTCATCAAGGGGATCAGGTTTCTGAACCAGGTGGTCGATGGCAAGATAGTCGCTCCTTCTAGCCCTGACGATGACGGTGACATCGAGGAGGAGACCCAGCCCGAAGGGAATGAAAATGTTTAGGTTTCTGCTTGTAGTTGCTTGGCCTGCGTGCCATGATTTGTATTTGCCTGGCCTACGCGCCATGGCTTGTAATATTTGAATAGTGGGCTTTGCCCATTTGTTGTATTTGAATATTTGATTTGTAATCCTAATATAACTGCCTTTTCGACATGTGTGTATGCCTTTGTGTGATTTGCTCGCCGATCATATATTGGTTTCCTTGGTTAATATTTATGCTTGTTTTCAAACTGTTTTTGCTAAGTGTATGTGGGGTATTGCTTGACAAAATTTGTGCTCGACAGTGTGGGGAACTTGTTTGAGTGATCGGAGTTGGCTTCTGACTGATAGCAGATCCAAGATCTCAGTCGAGGTCTTAACTCTGTGGTGTGAACCTCCCATCGCGAGTTGGGCGTTCTTCCTTTGTGGTATGTCGACGAAGGAGCTCAGTTTAGGATTCCCCATCGGGCCAAGAATCTGCTCATCAAAAGAGTGGAAACTTGCCTTTTTGTCTAAGTTTGGGATGCTGTGCTTGTACCAAAGCAAGCCTCCGTGGTCGGGCGTGTCCCTTCATTGTTGAGTGGGGTACGCCGACTGTCAAGTTTAGTTGTAGTATTGTTTTGGTTTTTCTGCATTCCATGGTCGAGTAAGTTCTTCCCCGTGCAAGTTTTCGAGCTAGTATCTTTTTTTGCTCGGACGCAATAGGGGTCTTCCCAGTTGGCGGCGAGCTTGCCCTCATGAGGAACTTCATGATTCCTTCGCAAGACTAGACTGCCGACTTGTAATTCCCGTCTTATGACTTTGGTTTCATGTCTTAAGGTTATGTTTTGTTTCAACATGGTTTCTCGGAGAGCTTCCCCTGACCGAATCTCTTCGATCAGGTCGAGCTCATCTCTCAATGACTCTTCTTTCATCTCCTCTTCGAGGGGAAGTTCAGTCCTTCTCGAGGGTTCTCGGATCTCCACGGGGATGACTGCCTCGGTCCCGTAGGTTAATTGGAACGGGGTTTCCCCAGTGGTCGAGTGTGGGGGTAGTCTATAACCCCAGACAGAGCACGCAGTGTAGCTCCTAAACCCATTTCTTCTTGGCCTCGCTCAGTCTCCATTTTAGCCCTCGTAAGAGTACCATGTTCGCAGATTCGGCATGCCCGTTCATTTGCGGGTGTTTGACCGAAGTGAAATGTTGTTTGATGCCTAGCTTGGCGACGCAGTCTTGGAAGTTTTTGTCTGTGAATTGCTTCCTGTTGGCGGTGACGATTACTTATGGCACGCCAAATCAGGCGAGTATGTTTCTTTTTGTAGAAATGGAGTATGTTGTGCGAAGTGATTCTGGAGAGGGCCTCCGCCTCTATCCACTTCGTGAAATAGTTGACGCTGACTATTAGGTACTTATTTTGGTACGACCTCGTCGTAAATAGTCTGAGGATGTCCATTCCCCACCAGGCAAATGGACACGGGGACATAAGGGTTTTGAGCTCGTTGGGCTGCGCGAAGTGCATGTCCCTGTGGTGCTGACATTTATCGCACTTTTTGGCATATTCTTTTGCATCGTGTTGCAAGGTAGGCCAATAGTATCCTGCTCGCAGGGCTTTCAGTGCGAGGAATCTCCCCCTGAGGTGTTGAACGTTGATCCCTTCGTAGATTTCATGCAAGATGTGGGCGAATGTGGATTCCTCGACACATTTGAGGAGAGGGATGGAGAATCCCCATCTGTATAACTTGTTTTCGATCAAATCGTAGGAGCAAGCTCTGTGCCTGATTACATTAGCCTCTTTCTGGTCGGGGCAGATCCCCCGTGGTGAGGTAGTTGTACACTGGGTTCATCCAGCAGTCGATGTCGCTGATGGTGTTCACGTCAATGGTCACGGTGGGCTTCTCGATGCTTGGTCGAGAAAGTATCTCCAGGATGAAGGACTTGTTTCCGCCCTTCTAATTTGTGCTTGTGAGCTTCGACATGATGTCCGCTCGGGTGTTGCATTTGTAGGGAACATGGTTTACCTCAGCATGGTCGAATTTTGTCGTTCTCTCCTGAACCAGGTCCAAGCATTCTGAGAGGTTTTCGTTCTTAACTTGATACTCTCCTCGTACTTTAGACGCGACGAGTTGAGAATCGGTGAAGATCTTCACTTCTTTTGCTCCCAAATCTTTGGCTAAGCGTAGCCCTGCGAGGAAGGCCTCGTACTCTACCTGGTTATTCGAAGTCGGGAAGGATAGAGCTAGAGAAACTTCGATCAAAATTCCCTCCTCATTTTCCAGGATGGTGTAGCGTGCAATTTTTTTCAGTGACGCGACCACCTTACCTCAAATGATTGGATGCTACTATCTGATTTCTATATTTATCCTATGAAGTTGGTTAAGGAAGGGGAGGATATCTTAAACTAACCCTGCACGCAAATGTTTTCTTTAACAAGTGCTAAGAGATCAGGGATCGAGGTCTGGTTATACAAAGGGAAGCTATTAACACCCAGTTGTCATACCCTAAATTTTGACCACAAGATTTCCCATCATTGTGCAAACATCACCATAATATGGGTGTACCTTCATGCCTCATCAATCTTCTCAAAGATTGTTGGACATTCACCTCAACCACGAATTAGGGTTTTAGACCCTCTCAGAGTACTCAGACAAAGGATCAATCAAGAATGGACATGATCTTCAACTTGTAAAACCTCTCAAATATCCATGAAGGATCAAGACGTTTCCCACATCAAGAATCAAACACAAAAGTGCAACATCTCAAGTTGATCAAGCCTCAAGATCATTAGTGTCACCAAATTAGGGTTTTGGTCGACCAAGGCCTCCAGAGGAAAATTTTTATCTGGGCATGAGCCAATACTTCAAAACATGATTCAAGAATCTCAAACGGACCTCATGGATCCAATCATAAGTTCAAAATATCCACAGGGGATGCATTCATCAAAATCAGGAATTAGGGTTTCTTGATCTAATTCACCCCTAAGTTGACTTTTGTAGCAATGCATGAGCCAAGCTCTCAAGAAATGTTTTGAAGACCTCAAATATCTTATATTGATCCTTTTAAAAGTTCAAATGGACACAAAGAACTTGGTTCATGAGCAATATAAAGATGCAAATTCATCTGGACTACAAATTAGGGTTTTTGAGAAAAAGTTAACTCAACCTTTGACTTTTGACCAAGATATGATCTCAAACCTTGGGAAATGATTCAAGACACACACATATGGAATCCATCCATTATGTTTGAATTAGGCCAAGGACTTGATTTCATAGAGAATCACAAAGTTTGAAATTCATCTGACAAAAAGTCAACTATGCCAAAAAAACAAGTTTGACTTTTGGGATTTCTTGACAAACATGGCTTCTCTAAGTCAAAAACAATGTTAAATTATGGTATTGATCATCATACATCAAGAAAAATCAAGAAAAGTGGGGTTACTTGCAAAAGGGGCAACCTTAAGAAACTTGAATTTTCACTAAGTCATGGAAAAAAGTGATTTTTACCCAACTTTGCAAGACCGTAACTTGTGATCCAATTAACCTTTTTCTTCCATCCAAAGCTCAAATTGAAAGCTCTCATTACATAAGACAAGATTGTCAACTACAACATATTCCAAATCCTCATGGATTTTGAGTTATGGATTAATCAGAATCACAAAAAATGAAAAACAGACATTTTTCAAACACTTAGTGAAATTTTTGGACAGAATCTGTTTTGTATTTTCACTAACTTTGAGGCCATTTTTCATTATGATCCAAGATTATTTAAGACAAAAGTTAAACATCAAAGTTGAAGTATGATATAGGGGCTTTCGAAAAAGTACAAGAGTCTCCCATGGTTCAACATGAGCATGGAGTTATAAGCCTCCAAAAATGGCATTTTCACCCTGCCTACACAACAACATTGGTACATAACTTGTAACCCATGATTTCTTGATCCAATTTTGGACACTTGCATCATTGTATCTCTGTCCAAAATCAACATAAATGATGGAGAATCTGATCACAAGGCCACCAAGTCAAAAATCCAATCCCTTAGGCATGTGGCATTCAAGGTTCATTTCCAAAAACTCAAACTTTGTCATGAAGCATTGAATGGATGTATAGAGCTGGCATGTATCAGTACACAACATTGCAAATGAGTCAAGATTAGTCCAAGAATCATAAGACCATATGCCTGCAAGATTGATTCAAGTCAATGGCTAGAGGAGACTTTGGCTACATGACAAAACCCAATGGATAATAGGGTGATCCAACCCCCAATCACTATTGCTCCCAAAACAAACTTGCTCTACTATAAATAGGGACCCTTTCTGGTCGGTTTGAGTACACCAAAGCATAACAACACATGCTCTTCTTCATTTCACTCTCAAAAAACTAGAAATTGCTTCCTTTTCATGTAACATATGAATTTTGCAATAAGAAGCAATTCTATCAAAACCAATGCTGTAGACACATCATATACATCATATGCGAGCTATCCAAACACTTCCCACACATCTGTAACCTAGGAATCACAAAGCTCAAAATCAAACTCAGACCTATTTGCAGTTGAGTTGCCACAAGGTGATCCAGGTTGTTTCAATCCATTCTAAGCTTCCAAACACCTTACATAAGGTCCATTGAAGTTGTCCAAGTCATCAAACAACATCTGTAACACCTTAAACACACAATTTGATTTCTTCTTGCAAGAGGTTAGCCTGGACTCTCAAACTCTATGATCCATGCATCATAAATGTGTTTTCAAGTTACAAACATGTTTCTGCACTTATGTAGAGTGTTTCCCCTCAATCAATTGCTTTGTAGCTATCGTGTATAGGATTTCATAGTGTTCTTGCAGAAATTAGGGTTCATGTGTTCATTACTTAATTTCTCACTCCACACTTAATATAAATGCAATTAATTAGTACCATTGGAATCCTTGTTCAAAAACGAGCAATTTTCATATTTACCAAAGTCAAAACCATTGAGTAATCAAAGAGAAAAGTGTGGTTTTGCAAATCCTCCATGGCGCAGGCACGAAGAATAAGAAGGTGATCGTTGGTGCCTTTTTCAAATTATTTTGAATTTTTAGTTATTTTCTTAATTGATTTCAAAAATTTATTCCTCTCTCAATTTTAATCATTTTTTATTGTTTCTTTTTTTAAAAATTCACAAAAATGTTAAAATATTTTATTCTACAAAAAAATCAAATTTATATTATTTATTTAATTATAGTATGAATTTTTGTAAAAAATTTCATTTTAATTAATTTTGAACATTTTTAATGAAATTTTTCCTCTTGATTTTTCAAATTCAAATGAATTTCACACTTTCATATAAACATAACATGATTTTTCAAAACATTTTTCAAAGTTCACAACTTGTTTTTAAATATATTTGATATTTTATATCATTTTCTTTGAAAAATTGTTTTTTTAATTAAAATTAGGGTTTTTCTTAATTTTAATTTTTCAAACTTCATTTGAAACACTATTGGGCCTCTTTGTAGAGTGTAAGACCCATCCCCTTTGTAAATACATAATTTTGGGCCTCAGTCATTGAATAAGTCCCGATACGATTTTCAAAATAAAAGGTGTGATCGCTGTTTTCATCTGGACATCTCCTTGAGCTTTAAACCCAACTCTTGTATAAAAAAAACATTTTTTGGGCCTATTTGTAGAGTGTAAGACCCATCCTTTTGTGTAAATAATTTTGGGCCTCGGTCATTTTTTTAGCCTTTTAAAATAAACAATTTTGGGTCTCTCCTTGAGTATAAGCCTCAATCCTTTGTACTTAAACTTTGTTTTAAACCATAAACAACTTCCATGGGCCTCTCCTTGAGTTGTAAGGCCCATACCTTTGTTTTCAAAATCATCTGTCTGTTTTTTAACTGGTACTAAGAGGAGTATTATTCCTAGTGAAACTACTCTTAGACCACTTGGGCCTCTCTTTGAGTTATAAGCCCCAAACATTGTTTTCTTTCAAACAAATTTCTTTTAATTCAAATTCAAATATTTTTTCTCAAAACTTTCTTCAACTTCTTAAAACTCTAATTATACAGTTGTAGTCAACACAACATATCACAATACACTTGGGTCTCTTTTCAGAGTGTAAGTCCCAACATCTTTTCAATTCAATACATATTTGTTTATATACCTGTCAATTCATTTATTTGTATATATTCTGGTGCATATTCATTTAGAGTTTCACCGGCAGTTAGGTCTACACTTAGGTCAAACTAGAGATTACTTTTAACTTAGTTCAAAACTAGTTCCCTCATAGGAAACTCCCTCAATACAGTCTGCCTCCCCTTGGGCATATTCAATATGGAACAGAGAAAGGCATTATTTCCAGTGAAACTTTTCTCAAGACTGTCAAAACTTATATATATATATATAAGAAATTCATTTCCCCAGAGAGGATTAATTCCCAGTGAAACCTCTTTTGAGTTTCTTCAAACCTTAGAACTGTTCAACAAATAAAGGATTATTCCTGGTGAAACTTTTCTTGAACTTTTCTTTGGCTTGAACCCACAAGTTTCCTAGAAGCATCCCCAGCCTCCTCTTGGGCTTAGTACAAGGACCAACATGGTTTTTAGAAGTTCCCCAGCCTCCTCTTAGGCTTAGTACAAGGACCCAAAGGCTTCCTAAAGGCATAGGATAGAAATTAGTTATCTCTACTAGTTCAATCCCCAGGAGAGTCAAAATTTTAGAACATCATAACATTCTACGGTTGATCTTCATCCCTTAAACCAACAACCTTCTCTTGGGCATCATACAAAGACATCTCTCTACACCAGAGCCTACCTCTTTTTAATAGACTTGGACAGTCTCAGCCTCCTCTTGGGCTTCATTCAAGTAAACTTGGAAATTTTCATCTCCTCTTGAATCTCACACAGAGACCCTCAAGTTTCCTAAAAGCATAGGAAAAACCCTGATCATTTTGCCCATACACCAGTCTCCAGGAGAGTAAAAAACCTCTAAGGTTTTCAAATTCATCTTTAAACTCCCCTGACACCCAACAAGGTTTAAACTTTCACCTTAAACATCCCAGCCAGGGACAATTGACTATCAAGAAATCCTCAATGAAATCAGAGCCTCATGGCATCTAGTACTTCAACTCTTCTCTAATTCCAAGCAAGAGTAAATCCCTTTGGATTCCCCCTAATACAATTTGGACCTGCTCCTGGATTTCCATAAATCCTCAGCAAGACTCTCTCTAGCATAGGGTAATGCTCAATCCCCAGCAGAGTCGCCATCTGTCGTACCTCAAAAAATACGATCCTCGCGATGGACGCGGAAAAAAACTGTTCGAAACAGAGTCGCCACCGAATTTTATTTATCCCAAAAGAGGGAAAGGAAAATATCGATAAAACCTTTAAAGGAGGAACAAGACCATGGTCGTCGCAACCAAATTCGGGTTCGGGAGTCGGTTACGCTAGAGGGAAGGTATTAGCACCCTCTATGTCCGTTGTACTCAACGGGAACCTCTTGATTCGATTCGTGAGAAAGGTTAGCTTGGTTTGTTTGTTTTCTTCTAAGGGGATATTGCTTTTTAAGGGGAAAATGGGTGGTTTTTTTTAGTGTGCTCGGCAAGGATTGAGACCCTTGTGCCTACATATTCCCTCGTGCAATGGGAAAGTCAGAGCATTTGTAGTTCGTGGGACTATGGTTGGTTGGTGTTTTTTAAACGAACGAGTGTTTAATTCACATTCTAACTACTAAACATTGGCTTGTGTTCTCGTTAAGGGAGGTTGAAGCACTAGTTCATATGCGCGGAAGAATGGACTAAACAATGTTCTTTTTGTGAAAAGTTGTTTGATTTGGATTAAGTGTGTTAAGATTTGATTGAAAAAAAAGAGTTTGATATGCGTATGTTTTAGGGTTTCGATCGCGTAAGAAGTGTTTGGTTTATTAAGTATTTTGAGGGAAGAATGACGACTATTCGATAAACGAGACGTCGACCTCGCAACCAATTAATCGGGGCATTACTGAGATGTAAGATCTCAACGACACCTTTTTCATTCTATTAATTATAAAATTGTTTGATAAATATTAAGTGTTTTAAGACGAAAGGTTGAATGAACAACAACCAAAGGGCGTGCCTCAAGAGCCATTCATTCGAAGATCCAAGGAATGCTAGACTCCAAAAATCTCCTTCTTTCGTTAGTTGATTAAGAAAGTGTTTGAAATAGGTTGAATCAGATTAGTTACGAAAAGAAGTGAGGATCGATACTAGTCCCTAGGGGTGCTCCTAGTAACGAAACCTCGAGATGTGCAAGTGTGCGTTTGATGGCGAGGCAAAAGGCGCTCGACTTACGATTAGACTCGATGGCGAATCGAGGACTAGTTTGGAAATGGTTTAGTTGAAATGGTCGAAATATTTAATGAATGACAACCCAAGGGGTGTGCCTCGAGAGCCATCCATTCGAAGACCCAAGGAATGCTAGATTCCAAGAATCTCCTCCTTTCGAAAGTTTGATTGAAAAAAAAGGGTGACATGCAATAAAAGGTCTCCAATTTAGTGCATTTAGATTAAGTGTATGAACAAAGAAAATTGTTAGATAAACATGAATATGAACATGATATGGAAAATATGAATAGTATGAATAAAAATATAATCGAGATAATATTTGACGGAAAATAAACAAGATAATGATTAATCTGGTGAATCGGGAAATAAAAGGTGACGACCTCGTCTTAATCAAAAACTCTAAAAAAAGGTTCCATGATGTTTAAGACCTTCATTGATCAGAAATGAAAAGAATATAGTGCAAAGTAAAATGTGAAATAAAATCGAAATCGAAGAAAAGTCTCATCTTAACCGACAAAATTTGGTTTTAGATGTTCATCGACCCATAAAAAATGAAAAGTAAAAGTGAAAATAAAATCGGTCTCGTCTTAATCAAGATCTTTAATCTTAGATCGATAAGCTATGATTTTTTGACTTTCATTGACCGATAAAAAATAAAAATAAATAGGCCTCATATTAATCAAGATTTTGAATCGATTTTAAGAAAATCAACTAAATCATGAGTGTTGTTATATCATTGGCCAATGTCGAAATCGAAAAGAAAATCGAGGACGAAAATCTAAATAAAAATTAAGTCAAGAAATGAATCTAAAAATGATAACCCAAAAAAATAATGAGAAAACAAAATAGTGTTTAAAGATAATTAGCAAAACACCTAATGAAATATTTAGAAAAATATTAACAAGAAATTTATTTTTAACAAAATGATATTAACAAAGATTAACTAAAAGCAAA
The DNA here is from genome assembly GCA_022829125.1 of Lathyrus tuberosus. NCBI lineage: Eukaryota > Viridiplantae > Streptophyta > Magnoliopsida > Fabales > Fabaceae > Lathyrus > Lathyrus tuberosus. The sequence goes on along the minus strand of JALAZF010000010.1, from coordinate 3,701,060 downwards.
TAACAAAATTATTACTATAATATTTTCAAAATAGTATTAACAAAATAATAATTAACAAAGATTTTTTTAACAAAATAATTTTAAAGAAAAAATTAATAAAAGTTAAAGGAAATAATTAACAACTTATTGAAAATAAGATTATAAGATAATTTTTTTTAAAAAGAAAGCTAAAAAAAGAAGGGTTTGGGCCAGGGATAGGTTATTTGCCTACAACAAGGAGGTTGATCCAAACAAAACAACAGAACCAAAATCCCAAGGGGCTAGCCGGATTCGGGTTGGGTCCATCTAACCCGGTTGGGTCCAAACACACAAGTAAACCTAATTTCAAGGAAAGGGAATACGACTACTTCAAGAGAAATGGGAACATCACTTCAAAATCAAAACCTTCTGCCAACAACAACATCAACCGATGCGAACTCCTCGCCACGATCGAGCCAACAAGCATGGAGATGATCCTTTCTCAAGATGATCGTGAAACCAAGTAAATATCTCTCTTTTTCGATCGCGATTCGTCCCACTTTCACCCTCGAAATCGCCATTCTCAGAAACTCGCTCACTGCAAATTCATCTCCTCTCAAGTTTTTTCAGTTCGTCTCTTTTTCTTGAACCTTATCTTTGTGTTTTATTCTGAATTTCACCTCAATCTCATTATTATGGCGCGATTTGGTTGTTGTTGTAGGGTTCAAACAATCTTCTGAGTTTGTGCCCAGTACGGTTCATTGCAATTTGGTATCACCAGAGTTGAAAGATGGTCGAAAATTGTGCCCTCGTCGGAGAGAGTTTATTTTGACCAGAAAAGGGTAGTTAGAGGCGTTTCTGTTTGGTGAAGATGGAGACGATTTAAGGTGGTTAGGGGCGGAGTTTGATGGTTGGAGGAAGTCTGAAGTGAGTTGCTCTGTGTGAGGATGATTCAAGTTGGTGTTAGTGTTGTTGTTAGAGGTGTGTTAATAATGGTTTGAAGTTGAGCGGTCGTTTGTGGAGAGATGTGAAGGTGATTGGAGTTGAACGGGGTTGGTTATCGAAGACACATCATGGCAACAGAATGTATTAACACGGTGGGGTTGTGGAAGATGAAGGAGGAATTTATGGAGGTGTTTCCTGCGGTTGGTTCAAGGCTACTGTTCTTTGTGGTTCAGTGATAGAATACGATCTGCATTGAACATAACAAATTCGAAAATGATGAGGGTGAGTTTCTACAGAAGAAATTTCCAATGTTGTTGTTGTTCAGATCTGGTTGAGTACTATGAAACTTATGAGGTTTTTGATTTTTGAAGATTTTTTTGGATTGAAGAAGTATGTTCTAGAGAGTTTTTTTTTTAATTTCTCCTCCTCTTGATCTGTTGAAGCTCTGTCTTTATATAACATGAAGAACTAGGGTTTTTGGTTTGAAGTTTCCTGAAGAATCTTTTTGTTATGGTATGTCTGAAATTACTTTCTCGAATTCAAAAGCTCATCTTGCCAAACTGTGAAAACTTCTCTGTTGTGCTTCTCTGCTACTGTCTACATTTGCTGAATTTTGTCTTATTGTGGATGATACATCACTCTCAATGCTCAGTTTTTTGCTTTGGCTATTTTGATCACAGGTTTTGTGTGTTGCAAGCTGTTCGTGTCGAGCCATTGTTGTTATTATACAGGCCTGTTGTTGGTAACAGCAGCTGGTATGGTTTTTGCAGGAAGGGTACAGTGGGGCAGGTCTTTATTTCGTTGTGTTGTTCATAAAGTGAAGTCACTTTCAAGTTGGAAACATGGAAGAGGCGCATGGCTTGTATTGTATTTTTTGCTTCTTTGATTTCTTTGCTCTTATTATAATGGGCCATTGGATCGTATTGGGCTTAGACTCATATTTTTTGTAGACCTTTTGTATGAATGGCATTGAATAATGAAATGGACATTTTGTGAATGAAAAAAAATAGATTATAGTTATTGGAATGGAAATAAATATGGAAAATAAATTGAATACAGATGATAGAAATGAATTAGAAAAATGGATTTGAATAATTTGAAATTGGGTTAGACAAAAGAGGATTTGGTTAATGAATGGATATTGAAATTGGTTTAGAAAAGTGGATATGAAAAATGGTTAATAGAATTTGGGTTAGAAAAAATGGAGAATTATGGATAATGGATAATGGGTTTATGGCAGAAATTGAATATGGATTATTAGAATCTAGAAAATGGAAGTGAATTGGTTTTGCAATATGCCTCCACAACACTTACAATCTTGATAATTAAACTTGAACGCCACTCATTAAATCAAAGAGGATCTGCCTTGAATCGAACTAATTAATCATAACAAATGAATCCACTTGATCATGGCCACTTGAGTACCAATAAGTCGAAATCCTCGTTTTGAACCAACTGAACAAGAACATGCTTTTAAAATCAAAAGATTATGAATCGAACCGTGAATCTCGATACACTGCACCCAACCCTGATTGGAAAACAAATCTGGTCCTTGGTAATCATTAACCATGAAGCACTTGACTTACACACAACCTGATAACTTGGTCCACACACAGACAACCTGAATTGAATCTTCAGACACAACCACTGGAATGAATCACACCCTGGCCTTGATCTTGCAACAAACCTTTCTCTGACTGACAGATTAAATCAACGAACATTGTACCTCAGTTCACACTACATATATACCAAACCTGACAAACTTGCCTGAAGCCCGACTCACCCAAACAAAACCTTAAGCAGGAACATCATATTTTTTTGATTTTTTAATAATGGTTAGTGGTCGGATGTACAGATGAAAATTATATACAGGTAGGACAAATTTGGGGTATGACACACTCCTATCCCTTTCGATCTCCCTTCTGATCTATCACCTTCTTGGTTAAGATCCGTTGTTTCTTGGGTTAGCAAACTATCTTTGTTTCAATACCCTATTCTTTTCTTGTGGTCAATCATTGTTTTTTGATTCCCCTGAAGAGTCTCCTTCCTCTTTCTTCGGTTAAACACAGTACACCTGTTGCGACCGAATCCCCTGCGGAGTTCGCAACCTTCTTTTGGTTCTTCTCCCTTTGTTTGGTTAATCACTGTTTGTCAGTTAAAACACCAATGTTTGCACTCCTTCTCAGTTAACCATAGTTCGTCTGTTAACACTGAACCCTCTTGGGTTAATCACCTTCTCTCAGTTAATCACCTGTTTCTTCAGTTAACCACAATCCGTCTGTTAGCACTAAACCCTCTTGGGTTAATCACCTCCTCTTGGTTAATCACTCATTTTTCTCAGTTAATCCCAGTAATCTGTTAAAAACTGAACCCCAGCTGTTAGCAAGCTCGTTTGGTTCAATACCCTTCTTCGTTGGTCAAGTGTTGTTTGTTCAGCCAATACCAACACCCCTTTTGGGTTACGACCTTCGATCGGTCCTACACCCATTCTTCTGGTTAATCACAGTTTTCTCTGTTAAAACCAATGCTTCTCTATCCCCACAGAGTTGCAATCCTTGTTTCCCTCAGTTAACCACTATTTATCAGTTAACATACCGATGTCCCCTCAGAGTCAAACACCTTCCCTTAGTTCGGCACTCTCTCTTTTGGTTTATCACAGTCTGTCTGTTAAAACCATTGCATCCTTTATCCCCAGCGGGGTCCTTTCTATTCATTTTGCTCTTTCTTTCTTGGTTTCGACACTAATCCTCTTTGTTATCCCCAGCGGAGTTTCTTCTCTTCGTTGCTTTCTTGGTTTCGACACCATTCCTTTCTTATTCCTTGTGCAGCAGCTCTTACTGTTTGGCTTACCCCAGTAAGTGTCTTTCTCTTTTGCTCTTGGTTTTGACACCACTTTCCTTTCCTTTTCCTTTTCCGTCTTAGTTCCCCGAACTACGGAAGCTCTGATTCTGCATTCTTTTGAATGTATGATATGTAGGCACGAGATCACGATGATCTTGGCAAGCACACTTCCACCTTTCTTTCCTTCTCCTTTTCTTCCTTCCTTTCTGTCCCCTGGTTCCATGAACTACGACGCTCTGATTTCCTCATTGCACTATGAGGGTACATAGGCATGAGGGCCCCAATCCTCCGCGAGCACTTTCTTTCTTTTCTTCTTTCTCCCTTCTCTTCTCTCTCCTCTTTCTTTTAGCTAGAAGCCTTTAGATAGATAACCCATTAAAGCCTAGAAGCAAGCGAAATGGTTCCCGTCGAGTACGACGGATGCGTAAGGTGCTAGTACCTTCCTTTCGCATAACTGACCCCCGTTCCCGTTTCTCTTCCCTTTGGGTTTTGTCGATATTTTCCCTGTCCTTTGGGACTAAATAAAGTTCGGTGGCGACTCTGTGTTATCTTTGAGTGTGCGATTCACTCGGGTATAAACCAACCATCTTCAGCTGGCGACTCTGCTGGGGAGTCCTTGCTCTTGCAGGTTGCGGTCTCGCCTAGTTTTGTTTTTTTTCTTGCTTGCTTGGGTGTTTATCTTTTGCGCTTTACTAGCTTTATCTTTACTCGCTTTATTTTACTTGCTTTAGCTTTATGTTTATTTACTGCATTTCTTTACTGCTTTGAATATTCATATGCTGCATATTCTGGATATCTGCTATTTTCTTCTGTTGTTGGGATGGGTAGATATTATTAGAGAGAAAGGTCCTAACATCGGGCCTAGTATACACATAGGATAGAACGTGGATAGTTGTGAGGACTGCGTTTTGCGCGTTGGGTTATCACGAGAGCCACATCCCAGATCGTGATTCGCTTGAGAATACTTCCGTCTTGTGAGAATTCACTCTGGCGGGGGATTTTCATTCTGAGTCCTATGGTTTGGGCAACCTTTCTAGGGACCACCTTGTTGTGTCTAGATCACACCTGTGAGGGGGATGGGTTTTTGCAGGAAAACAAGCCACTTCATACCTTTGTTCTCTCACACACACCAGATTTCTTCACCGACACATCAGATTATGTTGCACTGACACAGAATTATATGCCGATATCCAGATTGTTCAGACTTGATTATTCAGATAGTGTTGGCTTCTTGTTGTTATGTTGCATATCATTTCATCATGTAAATTAATTTTTGCATGTGCATTTCCAGGTTTTCGAGGAATTATCTTTTGTTGGCATTATCATAGAGATGAGTACTGGTTGTCGTGGCATCTTCAGTTACAAGTTTTGCATGCGCTTTACATTAGTAAGAAGGATGTGTAGGATAATCTCAAGACCAAAGGGAAAGGTATTCGAGGTTCGCTTCGAAGTTCTTGGTTGACAAGGCCACTTCTTTTGCTAAGGATGGACACTGGAAGGCTTTCAACGTCGTTCTTGCTTTGATGATATATGGGATTGTCTTGTTTTCGGACATGGAGGATTTTGTATATCAGGCTGCCATTAGTATTTTCTTGTCCAAGAACCCTGTTCCGACACTTCTTACTGATACTTACCATTCTATTCATTCCAGGAATGAAAAGAAAAAGGGAACCATTGGCTATTGCGCTCCTTTGTTGTACCGATGGTTCATGTCTCACCTTCCAAAGAAGGGTCCCTTTATTGAGAATAAGGGTAATCTCAAGTGGTCTCAACGAATCATGTCTCTTATTGCTGATGACATTTCTTGGTATTCTCGAGTCTTCGACGACATTCCGATCATTCCTCATTGTGGGAAATTCTCTAATGTGCCTCTCTTGGGTACAAAGGGTGGAATTAAATACAATCCGAGAATGGCCTTCCGACAGTTGGGATACCCTATGGTTGCCAAGGCTGATCCTAAGGTAGTGAAGGAGTTCATCTTTCATGAAGGGGTTGATGACAAGGGTTTGTTGAAGAGGTTCAGTGCCGCTTGGACTCTAATTCATCTCGAAGGAAGAGCCGATTTGGGCAAGAAGAATTGCGTAGCCAAGGAAGCTTACACACTTTGGGTCAAAGAGTGCGTCAAAGAGATCTTGTTGCCATTCTCTCCTGAGCCTTCCATGAATGCCAAGCCTCCTGAACTTGCCATTGTTCCTCCATCTGAGTTAGACCAACTCAAGCTGATTATTGAGAAGTTGAAGAAGGAGAATGCTAATCTTCGTCTCAACCTTGATAGAGTCACTTCTGAGAAGGATAGCTTACAGATTAAGCTCCATCAGAAGCCCGAGCGCATGCTCAAAGAGGTGGAGGTTGAACAAAACAAGCGTAGGAAGGTGGGTGATACTTTGAAGAGCACCTACGAGGGACTTGCTTCAAAGAAGAGACAACTCGCTGATGCCCATTATCAAGTTTACAAGGGTGAGTTGAGCTACAACAAGCAACTTGAAGAGCTTCGAGGGAAGTTATCAAAATTAAAGACAAAATGGAAAAGGGAGCAAGAACGTGCTAATCAGTTAGCAAAGGACTTTTCTCAGTGTCAAGATAAGCTAGACAAAGTCTTCGGTGAGATTCAGAAGCTGCAAGATCAAGTACATAAGAGCAGAGAGCAGATTAGTCAGCTCAACACAGAGAGCACTCATTAGGAGCATGAAAGTCGTCATCTGCAAAACCTCCTGGATCAGAAAGAGGACTTTCTTCAGGATGTGCTTCAGGGACCTAGTCATTCTTTGCTACGTAACCTTATGAAGGATGTGAAGTATTGGAGTGAGAGGCATGGCCGTCTAGCCAGATTTGCTGAGCATGAATTGGAGGATGTACCTGGGTTGTTGAGGGATGCATATGCTGATGTATTGCCCCACCAGCTTCCTTGGGTTGTTTTCCATTCCTTGTTTGTGTGTAGGGTGGTATTTGATAGGATCTATGCAGATTTTGTTGTAGCCCAAAAGGCAAATATTTGACTTGTATTAAACTTATGCTTCTTTCCTTTATTGTTGAATGAATGAATGAAGTTGCTTGCCAATCTTATCTTTCGCACCTTTACTTATATGCTTTATGTATATCGTCAACAAAGATAAGTTTAAGAATTCCTTGAATTTAAAACTTTATTTTTGCATGCATATCATACATTCATTTGCACACATATGCACGTCCCTTTATCTGAAACCGTTGCTCATCCTTATCTGCCTTCCTTGTAGCAAGACAACGACTCGACATCGGTATTTTACTCGCTCAAACAAATCCAGAATCATGGCTGACTTTGAAGCTGAGAACGGTGCTTACAAGGAAACTCTGGCTCAATTCCAAGGTCAGATGGATCAGTTCTAGATGAACATGGATGTCATTATGGAATTCCTTCGTGCCCAGAAGGACGCTGCTGCTGTAACCCCTACTGATGCAACTGTTGTCACTCCTGTTGTGATTGTTCCTCCTGTTGTTACGGCTACTCCTGCTGTTGTTGTTCCTTCTCCTGCTATTGTTGAAGTACTAGTTGAGCCTGTGAATCAGCCTGTTGTTCAACCTAGTTTGAACCAGATGCCCGCTGGTTTTCCTTGGGTCATGTCTCCAAATTACACTCCTCAGATTACAAATAATGGTAGTGCCTTCATACCATATCAGCCTTTTGTTGCGCCCATGCCCAATGGGAATGTTGCTGCATATCCATGGGTCATGCCTACTCCAGTCCCGCCTCCAGTGGTGAGTGATGATCCTGAGAATCTTCAGGTTCAAACTCATCAAACTGCTGGATTGGATGACATTGAAACTCCTGATGAAGAAGAGCATGTGTATAGGGGTCCTCCTTTCTAGGTTCCAGTCTCATCTCATGCTGCTCAAACTGCTGTTCAGAATGTTCATCCTAGGATGTTCTATCCTGGGGCATCTTCTTCAACTGCTGGGATACCTTCTCCGATTTATCCATTTGGTGTTCAGATGGGTCAGAACGCTGGTCAGATGATTAATCCGGGTTTGGTGTATCCGTCTCAGTTTGCTACTCCGCAAGTGAACACTCATGCCACTTCCCAGCTGCCAAATCCTCAGATTCTTGTCAGACCCACTAATCAGAGTAGACCTGCTGACTACAAGTTGTTGGAAGATCGTATAAGAGCTATTGAAGGGTTTTCTGCTTTTAGCATGGAGGCCAAGAACTTGTGTTTGGTTCCAAATGTTATACTGCCACAGAAATTCAAGATACCTGAGCTTCCAAAGTATAAAGGTTTAAGTTGCTCGCGTAGTCACATCACTGTGTACTGCAGGAAGATGGCATCCTATATTGATAATGATGAATTACTAGTTCATTGTTTTCAAGATAGTTTGTCTGGTGCTTCATTGGATTGGTACTTATGCTTGGAACGCAGCAAAATCTGTACTTGGAGGGATTTATCTGAACCGTTCATGAAATAATACAAATACAATCTTGATCTAGAGTATGCACAAAGATGGCGTGAGATGGCATCTCGTGTGCGACCTGCTCTCTCTGACAACGAGTTGGTTGACATCTTAATGGGTACCTTGCAAGGATCCTTATACGAAAAAATGGTGGGTAGTTCTTCATCGAACTTCGCTGATGTTTTAATGATTGGTGAACGGATCGAAAATGGTTTGAAGACTTGAAAGATTCCTGGAGCTGCTTCCCAGCAGTCGGCCGCTAGAAAATCTCAGAACAGTCAGTCTAAGAAAAAGGAAGGTGAAGCCAACATTGTGACAACTCAAGTTTATCCTCAGTATCAAGCTCCCGTGGCACCCATGTCGTATTATCCATATCCATATATTGCTGATGTACAGTATCAATAACCTCCATATCAGTATTCTCCACAACAACCAGTTCAGAATGCTCAGAATCAGCAACAGAATCAACAGAACAACAAAAATCAGCAGAATCAAAACCGTCAGAACATCAACAATCAAGGAAACCGTAGGCGTCCGAATTTTGATAGAATTCCGGTGTCATACACGGAATTGTTTTCTTACTTGGTTCACCAAGGGGCAATTGTTCCCAAGCAGATTGCGCCTGCAATTCCTCCATTTGGGCCGAAGCATAATCCAAATGCGTCTTGTGCTTATCATCCTGGATACATAGGACATGCAACAAAGGATTGCTTTGTTTTCAAAACCAAGGTTCAGGAACACATTGATAAGAAGGTTCTGACTTTCGCTGAGGAAGGACCTAACATTCAGAATAATTCGTTGCCGAATCACAGTGGACCTGTAGTTAACATGATCGAGGATAATTCAAGGGTTGAATTGGTCATGGATGTTGACGAGGTAAAGACCCCGATGATTGTGGTTTTCAAGAAATTGAATGAACACGAGCTGTTGAAAGGATTGCATGGTAAGTGTCAGATTTGTGACGATAATCCCAACCAGTGTCGAAGCTGAAGGGTTGTGTCCAGATTTTGATGAACCGAGGCGAAGTGCAATTTGCCAAGTCTAAAACGGTTGAGGAAGTTGCAGCTATCGAGCCGTTCACCATCGTCTATAGGAAGGTTCCAGTTGAATCCCCTAAATAGAAGAAGGTGCAACCCATCGTCGTTTGCCCGCCGAAGCCGTTTCCGTCAAAATTCTAAGGAGGTACCTTGGAGATATGGGTCAACTGTGTTTTCTGGAGTTCAAGAGATAAGGTTTGTTAAGTCTGAGATCGTGAACGTTACAGTCGTTGGAGGCATGACTCGTAGTGGACGAGTGTTCGCTTCGAAGGTCACTACGAAGCCTGTGCAAATTCCAAACGTTTTTATTCCCAAGGAGACACCTGCATCTGCAACCCCTGTTGTTCAACAAGGGGCATCTTCTAATGCCATTCCAGTACCGACTATCCCGTCTGAGGATGTTTCGAAGAACATAGATACCCTTGATGATCAAGAGTTCCTTAAGTTGACCAAGAAAAGTGACTTTTCGTATCATTTACGATGTAGTTTCGTTGTTTTGCATGTGAATTGATTATACCATTGCTTGATCCATGATCTTGATTGTTTAATTGATTCTATTGTTGATCATTTGTTGCTTCTAAACTTAATTTTTCGTGCATAATTGTATGCCCTAGCATTGGAGTGATTACATAGTCAAAAAGTTGGCCAAAAGCACTTTTCAAAACTGATTTTCTGCTCCCTGTCCAGTGTTAATCGATTAACATTTTGCAGTACAATAGTGTTAATCGATTAACCAGTGTTTTTTTTCACTTTTTCAAGTGTTAATCGATTAACACTTTGCAGTGCAATAGTGTTAATCGATTAACACTGAACCAGAAGGCCATTTTCGTGCATTTTCAAGTGTGTTTGCCATGCTTTTTTCATTTTAACTTCCATTGATTGTCATGCTTGATTTTATTGATGTTTTAAGTGTCATTTAACTTCTATTTGAAGCTTATTCATGAACTTTTGTTGCACACTTTCGATTATTCAAATTGTTCATATTTTTGGCATCATGTGAATATAATCATTCTTGCGTTTCTCTTTGATCACATAACATGACTTTGTGTTGCATATTTGTTGATCATTTGGTATTGTTTTGTACTCCCTTTCTTGGTTTTGCATTAAGTTCATTCCTCATGGATGAGCTTAATTTTGTATAATCAATAATTCACACCTTTTGCTCTAATGATTTTCCACTCTCTTTGGAAAATTGTTAGCATGGCATTTCCCTTTGATTAATTGATCGAAACCATGTTTCGATTAGTTGATCTTCCCCTTCCCTCTCTTTATGCTTCCTTTAGAGCTTTCTCTCTCGATCCCCCGTGGAGTTGGAGTTTCGCGCTACGCCCTACATCGGAGCACTGTACAAATTGGAGCTGTTACACTGTCTGTTTTACCACGCAGGAGCACTGTACAACTTGGAGCTATTGTGTTGTCTGTTTCAACTTCTGCATTACACCCTGTGTGTTAGGGAGGAATGAGAAGGGAGAATTCCTACTCTCATTCTGACTACTTCAGGTAGGGGACGAATGACCCTGTGCTTGGCTTAGTCATCTCTATCTCCAGGCGGTGGTGCGCTTTCTTTCTCCAGTCGGGTCAATCCTTGATCACTCCTATCTCTTTCGATCTCCCTTCTGATCAATCACCTTCTTGGTTAAGATCCTTTGTTTCTTGGGTTAGTAAACTATCTTTGTTTCAATACCCTATTCTTTTCTTGTGGTCAATCATTGTTTTTTGATTCCCCTGAAGAGTCTCTTTCCTCTTTCTTCGGTTAAACACAGTACTCCTGTTGCGACCGAATCCCCTGCGGAGTTCGCAACCTTCTTTTGTTTCTTCTCCCTTTGTTTGGTTAATCACTGTTTGTCAGTTAAAACACCAATGTTTGCACTCCTTTTCAGTTAACCACAGTCCGTCTGTTAACACTGAACCCTCTTGGGTTAATCACCTTCTCTCGGTTAATCACCCGTTTCTTCAGTTAACCACAGTTTGTCTGTTAACACAGAACCCTCTTGGGTTAATCACCTCCTCTTGGTTAATCACTCATTTTCTCGGTTAATCACAGTAATCTATTAAAAACCGAACCCCATCGGTTAGCAGCCTCGTTTGGTTCAATACCCTTCTTCTTTGGAGAAGTGTTGTTTGTTCAGTCAATACCAAAACCCCTTTGGGTTACGACCTTCGATCGGTCCTACACCCATTCTTCTGGTTAATCACAGTTTTTACTATTAAAACCAATGCTTCTCTATCCCCACAGAGTTGCAATCCTTGTTTCCCTCGGTTAACCATTGTTTATCAGTTAACATACCGATGTCCCCTCAGAGTCAAACACCTTCCCTTGGTTCGGCATTCTCTCTTTTAGTTTATCATAGTCCGTCTGTTAAAACCATTGCTTCCTTTATCCCCAGCGAGGTCCTTTTTATTCATTTTGCTCTTTCTTTCTTGGTTTCGACACCAATCCTCTTTGTTATCCCCAGCGGAGTTTCTTCTCTTCCTTGCTTTCTTGGTTTCGACGCCATTCCTTTCTTATTCCTTGTACAGTCGCTCTTACTGTTTGGCTTACCCCAGTAGAGTATCTTTCTCTTTTGCTCTTGGTTTTGACACCACTTTCCTTTCCTTTTCCTTTTTCGTCTTAGTTCCCCGAACTACGGAAGCTCTGATTCTGCATTCTTTTGAATGTATGATACTTAGGCACGAGATCGCGATGATCTTGGCGAGCACACTTCCACCTTTCTTTCCTTCTCCTTTTCTTCATTCCATTCTGTCCCATGGTTCCATGAAATACGACGCTCTGATTTCCTCATTGCACTATGAGGGTACGTAGGCACGAGGGCCCCAATCCTCCGCGAGCACTTTCTTTCTTTTCTTCTTTCTCCCTTCTCTTCTCTCTCCTCTTTCTTTTAGCTAGAAGCCTTTAGATAGATAACTCATCCAAGCCTAGAACCAAGCGAAATGGTTCCTGTCGAGTACGACGGATACGTAAGGTGCTAGTACCTTCCTTTCGCACAATCAACCCCCATTCCCGTTTCTCTTCCCTTTAGTTTTTGTCGATATTTTCCCTGTCCTTTGGGACTAAATAAAGTTCGGTGGTGACTCTGTGTTATCTTTGAGTGTGCGATTCACTCGGGTATAAACCAGCCATCTTCAGGGACCCACAGACTTCCTAAAAGCATCCCCGCCTCCTCTTGGGCTTTATACAAGGACCCTTTGGCTTCTTAGAAGTTCTCTTGCCTTCTCTTGGGCTTAATACAAGGACCCTGATGACCTCTTAAAGGTATAAGATAGATCTTAGTCATCCTTTACTAGAGCTGTCTTTCTAGTGTCAAACCTCAAGCCACTTTAGGGTTGATTCTCATCCCTAATGCCCCTGCCTCCTCTTGGAGGAATCATACAAAAGATAAAACTATTCCACACCAGTAGACTTGGATAGTCTAATCCCCTTGAGTTTCAAAGACATTCTCAAGTTCCTTACAACTATAGGAGAAACCCCGGTTACTCTGTGAAATTCTGGCCTATATATCAGATGTCCTATCGAGATGTCGAGACACTGATATACAACAACAATGAACAAGTGCAAAATAAAAGTGTGCATAAAATGTAAAGAACACCAGAAATTGTTAACCCAGTTCGGATCTAACTATCCTACATCTGGGGGCTACCAAGCTAGGGATGAAATCAATATTCGATAGTATCAATTCACTGATAACCACTCCCAGTTCAATCAGCTCACTTAATCACTACCCTTCCTATGAATTCTACCTAAGACTCCCCTAGGTATGAGGCCCTCCTCAAATCCCTCTTCAATCACAACCCGTGACTGGTTCCTTACAAGACAAGTAACAATGGTCGAAACACAAATTCTCAATACTTCACAGCTTATGAGAATTAACACTCAGCTACTCAATGGTTAAAAGCTTATGAGCAACCTTACACAACTTACACTACAGTCCTTGTACTGTTATCATAAGATACCAATTAGGCTCACAAAACACAAGCACACAACCCTAAAAATACATGTAAGTTTGACACCTAAAACTAGGTTTACATCAGTCTATTTATAGCTTGTAATCTGGACTGAATTGGGCTTAAAAAACACAGCAATTAGGCTGCTCACAAATCTGCAAAATTAACTCCAATAAAATAGGTCTTCAATCCAAAGTTTCCTATTATGTCTCCATAATTAGAAACAGCAGCAAATCTGAAAACCAACAATTAACCCTAATCCAAAAATGCTTTGGATGCCACATAGGATAACCAAATATTCACAGAATATTCAGTTACACATCATAGTAACAGAATCTGCAATAAAACTGACTTCACAACGCGATGTCCTATGAGCTGCCATGGAACATCTTCATACGACATGTTGAACAAAGAGTAATGAAACATATTATTAGACATCTTCATTCAACATCTGCTGCTACATGAGTTTTAGCAAAATAATGCCAACCATAAAACCAAGGAAATAACAATCTCCCCCTTTGGCTTATTTTTGGCTAAAACTCCACACACACTTAAACACTATCAGTATCAGCAGCGGAAAAAAAAACACCATTAATAGCAGCACTCCCCTTCAGCTGCAAAAAAAAAACACACAGTACCAGCAAAACTCCACACACACTTAAACACCATCAGTATCAACAGCGGATAAAAAACACCATTAATAGCAGCACTCCCCTTTAGCTGCAAAAAAAACACAGTACCAGCAAACATCTCATCATAGCAACTCCCCCTCAACAGCAGCAACACACCACATTCTGCCCTCAGCACAAGCACACATAATCTACCTGCAGCACACACACTCCCCCTCAATAGCACAAGCACTTACTAATGCTGCTCCCCCTCACACTTACTACTCCCCCTTTTTAGCCACAAATATGACAAAGAGAGGTCATAGACAAATGTAACCAAATCACATAGCATTATATTGTTCAACACCAAACTAGAATAAAGTTGTCTAAAAGAAAAAAACTTGCAGAAAAAATATAAAACAGACAAAAACAGAAGATAAACTTGCAGACAGCCTAGTTAATCAGCACTGTCCTCTTCATCAGCAACCTCATCACCTTCAGATTCAGAGGCACCATTCACAGAACCGGAATCATCAGACTGCTGGACACTCCCTCTATCAGACTCAGTAGATTCACCTTGTCTATCATCTTTAGTCCGCTCTTGATCTTTAGCAGCATTTCTCTTCTCAACCAAGGCTTTAATCAGCTACTTGAGCTTTGTCTTCCTTGTTGTATCTCTCCTGATGGATTCTTCCAGTTCCTTGCATGTCTCTTGCAACTAGGCAATGGCTTCATCATCAAGATTAGCAGGACCAGGAGTCTGTGTAGATGTCCCAACTACATCAGACACATGAACTCCACCTAGCAGCCTATAATGCAAAGTCATTGGAGGTTTTCTCTTGCTGACTTTGTCACTTCTTACTAAGCAGTCAGGAAATTGGTTCAGGATTATTCCGCAGATTAAGGATGGAAAACATATGGGTAGCTTAACAGCAGATGAGCTAGCTTGCTTCAGAACTTGTTCAAAGATATATGCTCCAAAGTTGAAAGGAACCTTCTTTCCAATAGCATAAATGAATTTTCCAAGCATGGATGAGATGGTGGAAGTATGGTTGGTAGAAACCCAGTTTACCACTGCAATTCTGTGAAGGATAGCATATTTGACACTTAGCTTTCCAGAAGAGATCTTTCCTTCATTTGGCCTAACTTTGATGCAACCACCAGTTATCTCCTCACTGATTTCATCATCTGTTGCTCCTAACTCAGCATGATGGTCCGTAGGTCTCCCCAGAAAGTTATTAATCACTTTGGGAGAAAATTTCACAGCTTTGCCTCTTACATAGACTTTTCTGAGTTTGCTATTACAGTCTTCAGGGATACTCACAACAAACTCCTTAAGCAACTTCTCATAACATGGTCCTATGTCAGACACAGTCTTCATCAACCCAGCAGCTTCAATGAGATCAACCACTTCCTTATACTTGTTGAAGTCTTTTCCTAGTTCTCTCTCTAAAGCTACCCTTCTTTGGCTGACAATTTTCCACCTATCAGTTTGCCTGACAGTTTGATCCTCCCTTCTCCCACTGATGTCCTGGACATCCGTTCTAGCATTTGACTCATTCAAGCCTGTGACCCTTCTTTTCTTGATTGGAACCACAACTTTACTCCATTGCTTAGAGGGAATTGCTCCAGCATTTCTTTTGTTACTCTCCACATTAGCAGATTTCCTAATCATTTCTGCATCCTTTGGATTCTCAGTCACAATGGTATTCTCTTTTCTACTCTTGATTCTTTGTAGTATGTCAGCTATTGGTTCCTCATCATAGTTTTTCTCAGCAACGTTACTACACATCTCAGCCCTCTTCTTGCTTCTTCTTTCCCTAGCCACCTGAACTGGTATCTCTCCTGATAGATTCTTTGAACTATTATTTGTATTTCCAGCCATGGATGTTGGGACGTCAGACCCGACATCTTTATCAGCTTCACTAACAGCAAAGGTGGCAAATCTTCTAAGACTCTGATCTCTACTGAAAACATTATCATCAAGAGTCCTACTATCATTCTTAGTTTTATCCACCCTCCTATTTGAATTCTTTTTAGTGACATTTTTTCTAGGGTTTAACTTATCAGAATAAAACCTAGTAATCATTTTGTCTTTCTTCCTAGATGAAAGGGGTTTAGACTTCTTACTTGACATACTTTCATTCACAGAGTGGGAAACTGGTTGCTCACCTCTAGTGTCAGAATGAACTACATTCAACGGGGCGATAACCAGAACAAGGTCTGTGAGTTTGATCATTCGGTGAGGATCATAGTCTTCGTCATTGACTTGAGAAGTTCTTGAATCAGTAGGAGAATCATGATGTTGAGACATTTTTTGTTGCTTACAAAATGCAGTATTTAAGAGAGTAAGAGCAAACCCTAGCAAAGAAGAGTTTTGAGAGAGTAGGTCAGATGAAGTTTTCGCACTGTAGGATTGAAGTTGGAATATGTTAGCTGGGCTATTTATAAGTTTTGGAAATGGGTCCTTATACACGTGCCATTCACAAGTTCTTTGGTTTAACACTTCCATAATTGTGCTTTCGTCTTTCCACAAATAGCAATTTTCTGAGGTTCTTTCACCTCTCATAACAATAGCTTTATTTTCATCCATTATTAAACATTCGTGGGTTGTAAAAATGACCATAAGACCTTGATCACACAACTGGCTTATGCTTATTAGGTTAGTATCTAACCCTTCAACAAGCAATACTTCTTCCAGTATTGGTTGTCCTGGACCATCCACTCTTCCAACACCAAGCACTTTTCCTTTTGATCCATTACCAAAAATCACCTCATTAGGAGCTTGATACTTAACATGTGACATATATCCACTAACGCCAGTCATATGTCGAGAACATCCACTATCAAAGAACCATTTTACATTTGTAGAGACTCTAAAAGACTTGTAGTCCCTATGTTCTTTTACACTGTCCTTTGAAGTCCATATCCTTTTTGTTTCAACCCAGCTCTTTTTCCTACTATACTGTTGCATGGGTTTGGGATAACCATGTAGCTTGTAGCAAAAAGCTTTTATATGACCAAACTTCCCACAATGGTAGCATGTCCACCTTTGATTCTTTTTCTTTATGAACTTCTTCTGATGCTTGGGAGGATGTTGCAGCATGTTATTCAACATCTTCAAACTTCTCTTATCTTGAGCGGGTACTTCCTCTGATTCATTTGTACCTTTAAATCCAATACCACTGACATTTCCAGTATCTCTTCCTGACTTCAAAATTTCATCAAGTACATCCGAACTCCTATTTAACATTCTGACATTTTTGATCATGTTGTCCAGTTTTGAATTCAAATGATTTACTTCACTTTGTAGATCAGCTATAGTAGACATATACTCAGTATTCTCAGCTTCTAAATGAACAATAACACCTGCTTGTTCTTCTTTCTGCTGACATACTTCTTCATGTTCAAAGCACAATTTCTTATAGGAGTTAGCCAGCTCTTCAAAAGTAAGCTCTTCAGGTTCATCATCTGATTCACATACTCCTGTTAATGCTGTCACCAACTTTGCAGATTTCTCATCAGTGTCAGTTTCAGAATCATCTTCTGACCATGTCACAGATAATCCCTTCTTTTGTCTTTTGAGATAAGTGGGACACTCAGTTTTTACGTGCCCAAATCCTTCACATTCATAGCATTGAACTCTCTTCCCTTGATTAGAGTCTTCTTCAGTTCTGGATCTTCTGCCTCCTTCCTGGTCTTTGTTGATGTCGAGAGACTTGTTCCGAACATTTTATCTTGACTTCCAGTCCATCCTTTTCAACACTTTATTAAATTCTTTTCCAAGCAACACTAGCTCTTTGGACACATCTTCATTTTTGACCAGTTTTCCTTCATCATCTGAGTCATCAGCACTTGACACAAGTGCTATACTCTTCTTCTTTTCAGCTTTTTCACTGAATCCTAACTCAAAAGTTTGGAGTGATCCCATAAGCTCATCCACCTTCATCTTGTCAATGTCCTGAGCTTCCTCTATAGCAGTAACCTTCATATCAAATCTCCTAGGAAGAGACCTGAGAATCTTCCTGACCAACTTATTGTCAGACATCTTTTCTCCTAAGGCACTAGAGGCATTAGCTATCTCAATAATGTTCATATGAAAATCATGAATGCTCTCATCCTCTTTCATCTTCAAACTCTCAAACTTGCTAGTGAGAAGCTGAAGCTTTGACATTTTCACCTTTGAGGTCCCTTCATGAGCAACTTTCAAGACCTGCCAAGCCTCTTTGGCAATAGTACAATGCTCAATCAGTCTAAAGATATTTCTGTTGACACCATTGAACAATGCATTCATGGCTTTAGAATTTCCAACAGATCCTTTGTAGTCAGCATCATCCCAGTCCTCTTCTTCCTTTAGAACATTAGTAAGATTTCCTTCTCCATCTCTTACCTTTGGAGGCTCCCAACCTTTGAGAACAGCTTTCCATGCTTGATCATCCATGGACTTGATGAAAGCTATCATCCTAGGTTTCCAATACTCATAGTTAGAACCATCCAGCAGAGGTGGTTTATTCAGAGCTCCTCCATCCTTGTCCATTGTACCAGAAAGTACCTTCCCTGAATCTCACCCAGAAACAACAAAGGGTGCCTGCTCTTGATGCCAATTGAAATTATGTCCTATATATCAGATGTCCTATCGAGATGTCGAGACACTGATATACAACAACAATGAACAAGTACAAAATAAAAGTGTGCATAAAATGTAAAGAACACCAGAAATTGTTAACCCAGTTCGGATCTAACTATCCTACATCTGGGGGCTACCAAGCTAGGGATGAAATCAATATTCGATAGTATCAATTCACTGATAACCACTCCCGGTTCAATCAGCTCACTTAATCACTACCCTTCCTATGACTTCTACCTAATACTCCCCTAGGTATGAGGCCCTCCTCAAATCCCTCTTCAATCACAACCCGTGACTGGTTCCTTACAAGACAAGTAACAATGGTCGAAACACAAATTTTCAATACTTCACAGCTTATGAGAATTAACACTCAGCTACTCAATGCTTAAAAGCTTATGAGCAACCTTACACAACTTACACTACAGTCTTTGTACTGTTATCATAAGATACCAGTTAGGCTCACAAAACACAAGCACACAACCCTAAAAATACATGTAAGTTCGACACCTAAAACTAGGTTTACATCAGTCTATTTATAGCTTGTAATCTGGACTGAATTGGGCTTCAAAAACACAGCAATTAGGCTGCTCACAAATCTGCAAAATTAACTCCAATAAAATAGGTCTTCAATCCAAAGTTTCCTATTATGTCTCCATAATTAGAAACAGCAGCAAATTCGAAAACCAACAATTAACCCTAATCCAAAAATGCTTTGGATGCCATATAGGATAACCAAATATTCACAGAATATTCAGTTACACATCATAGTAACAGAATCTGCAATAAAACTGACTTCACAACGCGATGTCCTATGAACTGCCATGGAACATCTTCATACGACATGTTGAACAAAGAGTAATGAAACATATTATTAGACATCTTCATTCAACATCTGCTGCTACATGAGTTTTAGCAAAATAATGCCAACCATAAAACCAAGGAAATAACACTCTAGATCAATCTCCAGCAGAGCTAAATCCCAGTCTCTCTCCCAAAAATCTTAAATCAAAACCTCAAGGTATCTGACATCTCAACTCTTCTATAATCTTCAGCAAGAGTTGACTCCCCACTTGGACCTGCCACGGGATCTCAATTATCCCCGACAAAAGATAGCCTCCTCTTAAGGACCTTTCCTCATCCGAAAACTAGCCTCCTCTTAGGCTTTGTATAATGATTCTTCCATAGCAAAGTCAGCCTTTTCTTGGGCTTTGTACAAATGATTCTCCCTAGCGGAGCTAACCTTTTCAGACTCTCTTGTTGAGTCAATCAACTTTCAGACTCTCTTGTAGAGTCAATCAACTTTCAGACTCTCTTGTTGAGTCAATCAACTTTCATACTCTCTTGTTGAGTCAATCAACCTTTTCAGACTCTCTTGTTGAGTCAATCAACTCTCAGACTCTCTTGTTGAGTCAATCATCTTTTCAGACTCTCTTGTTGGGTCAACCTTTTTTAGCCTAAATCTTGGGCTTTGTACAAGATAGATAAAAATACTCTCTCGTTGAGTCAATCTTTATCCAAACTTGGTATAAAGATTTCCCCTAGCAAGAGCTAGCCTCCTCTCAAGCTGTGTAGAAAGATTTCTCCAGCTTGTTTAGCCACAATCCTGGGCTTTATACAGGACAGATAAAAGCACTCTCTTGTTGAGTCAAACCCTTTTAGCCTCAATCTTGGGCTTTGTACAAGACATAAATTTCCCTCTCTTGAGCTTGGGACAAATATCTTCCCTAGCAGAGTCATCTTCCCCAAGCAGAGTCAAATCCCTTTTAGCCTCAATCTTGGGCTTTGTACAAGACAGATAATACTCTCCAGCAGAGTTAAACCCTTTTAGCCTCCATCTCGGGCTTTGTACAAGACACATAAAAATATCCTCACCAGAGTCAGTTAAATTTCTCATTTCAGCCTCAATCTTGGGCTTTGTACAAGACACATACAAACCCTCCCCAGCGGGGTCAAAATCCCTTTTAGCCTCAATCTTGGGCGTTGTACAAGACAGATAACACTCTCCCGCAGAGACAAACTTTTAGTCTCCTCTTAGGCTTTGTATAATGATATCCCCAAAGAGTCAGTCTCTTTTTAGCCGCAATCTTGGGCTTTGTACAAGACAGATAAAACACTCTC
The DNA here is from genome assembly GCA_022829125.1 of Lathyrus tuberosus. Lineage (NCBI taxonomy): Eukaryota > Viridiplantae > Streptophyta > Magnoliopsida > Fabales > Fabaceae > Lathyrus > Lathyrus tuberosus. Next base: position 3,680,562 of record JALAZF010000010.1, on the reverse strand, counting down.
TTGTTGAGTCAGTCAGTTCTAGCCTCCTCTTAGGCTTTGTATAAAGAAATCCCCTAGCCGAGTCAATTAACCTTTTAGCATCAACCTTGTGCTTTGATCAAGGCACACAAAAAGTCAACAATCTCTCTTTAGAGATGACAAATTCCCTCTCAAATACCTTTTTAGCTTCAATCTTGGGCTTTGAATAAGACACAAATAAACCTTTTAGCTTCAATCTTGGGCTTTAAACAAGACACCAAAACATTATTTTCCTCCCTTAGAATAGGAGGAACTACGATTGCTCTGATTTCCATGTTTCATTTAAACGGGAATACGTAGGCATAAGATTGCAAAATCTTAGCGAGCATACTAAACAAAAAACCCTAGGTCCAGTACCTTCACACATCAATCAAAACTTAGGTCTAGTACCTTACCAAAAACACCCGTAAATCAACAAAAACTCACTCACTCACTCATATTTCCCAAGAAACTTTCCCAACCCATTAACAGATAAACACTATCAATTAAAAAGCGAGACCTAAAGCTAAGATCCTGTGGATAACCACATATAGGATGGGTAATTGACAACTACCCATTGTATAACCTGACCTCGGACCCCCTAATCTCTTTTAAGCGTTTGTTCCGGTAAAAAATCGCGTGCAAGGTTAGTTTTAGATAGCTTCCCTTCCCCTTCCAGCTTCACGGGATAAATAAGAAATCAGAAAGTAGCACCCTTTCTCCTCGAGGAGGAAACCCCAAACTTCAGCGATAAGGTGGTCGCGTCACCGACAAAAATCGCTCGCTACAGTAAAATGGCGACTCTATTGGGGACGTCTTTGATCTGTTAGGACTAGGATTATAGCTCTTAAGAGGTCTAGGATGTTAGTTTTAGGAATAAATATATATATATCGCTTTTCCTAATTGATATCCGTGTTTATTTTTCTGCTAATGGGACTGCGGGTGATGCCACATCTGGAAAGATTGAGTATACACCTAAGATAAGTGATGGCACTAGACGTGTAATCTTACAGGGAGTGACTCCCAAATAAGAGGCCTCGGTCGACCATCGAATCAGTGGAGAGACCCTTTGCGGATTCAATGCCTATACGACTTCGGTTGTTGAAAGCAGATTGTTCGATTGGGTTATCTGAGAAGCTGAGGATTTTAGTAGACTGAAACCATGTTACTATTTTGTAGTGCGGAAGCTATCGGAAATAGTTGTCACGCGATACTACCCTCATTTGAGATTACTCTAAGATACATCAGCTCGCTCGGGTGAACCAGCCTACTGTTGTTATCCCAAGAGGGATCAATGATTGTGAGGACAGGTACAAAAAATCACCAGTATAACCTTTGGGGATGGGTAGAGCCATGACTTCATGACACCGAACCTTTGACCCCATGTTTTTTCTATATTTTTGTGTGCTGATTTCATGCATTCATTTCATTAAAAAACATTAATCAAAAGAAAAAAATCTTCTCTTCTACTCTCTATCTTTTTCAAATTAAATTAAGACAATGATTGCAAATATCAGAGAAAGGAGATTGCGTTATGGATTTCGGTAGAAGGAAGACTCACAAGTACACCTTCAAGGTTCCAAAACTAGAGGATTTAAGAGGATTTAAGAGGATGCTCACTAACCCTGATGCTTTTAGAGCTAAGTATGGAGGACTGATGTCTCTGTTAAGTGTCCATGTCATTGAAGGAATACTGGCTACGCTCATTCAATTTTATGATCCAGTCTATCACTGTTTCACATTCCCAGATTATCAACTCGCACCAACACTGGAGGAGTACTCTCACCTGACTGATTTACCCATCACTGACCAAGCTCCCTTTTCTGGTCTGGAAGATATTCCAAAGGATCAAACCATTGCAAGAGCAATCTATTTGGACGAGTCAGAAGTTCTGACTCACATGACCACTAAGGGTGGAATTCAGGGTTTTCCAGCCAAGTTTTTGATAAAGAAAGCCCTGTACTTTGCCAGTATAGGGAACGTGGCCGCTTTCGAGAGCATCTTTGTTTTGCTCACCTACGGGTTATTTTTGCTTCCCAACATCGATAACTTCGTAGACATCAATACCATTAAGATATTTTTTATTAGAAACCCTGTACTGACCTTGCTCGCAGATGCTTATCATTCTGTACACTTAAGGAATTTGTACAGCGGAGGAATGATCACATGTTGTATGCCCCTGCTGTAAAAATGGTTCATTTCCCACTTGCCCAAGTCTGCTGCATTTTGGGATCTTAAGAATACTTTACGTTGGTCGCCGAAAATCATGTCTCTTACCAACTCTGACATCGATTAGTACAATCGAATCTATGATAGGATCAGAATCATTGACCGTTGTGGAAATTTTCCTAATGTACCCCTCATAGGAACTAAAGGAGGAATCAACTATCTTCCAATTTTAGTTCGTCGTCAATTCGGATACCCGTTGAGGCATGTCCCGCGTAATGATCATCTGGAAGGTCTTTTCTTCAAGGAAGGAGAAAACAACAGGGCACTAAAGACAAAAATGGTGCATGCCGGGAAACGTGTTCACAGGAAAGGAAGAGAGTCTCTAGGAAAACCGGATTGTGTCTCTGTGGAACCTTATCTCCACTGGGTACAAACTAGAGCTCTCAAGCTGAGGATGCCTTACCCTCATCGAGAAGTTCTTCCATTAAAGGAGTCTGTCCTTTATTTTATGTCTGATACGAAAAAACTTCGGGTTACTCTCAACAGAGTTCAACAGGAGAAGAAGTCTTGGAAGAACAAGTACCGTATTCTCAATGTGGAGTGTAAGAAAATACAGCAAATATTAAAAGAAAAAGATGCTCTGATCGAAATTTTAGAGTAACATGCTGTAGAAAATCAAGAAGACCAAAGGAATTTGCTCGCTCCTTTCACTTGGCAAAGGAATGACAACCCGACAACGGCTCAAGAGCCCCGGTTGAAGAAAAGGAAAGTACCAGAACCAGTACCTGAGCTCTCCTCAAAGAGGACTCAGGATCCATTAGCTTAGACATTTCCTTTTACAGCACTATGTAAATTACTGTATTTCCATTCCACAATCTTTGAATTCAATAAATGGGGTCCCCCCATTGTTTGATATTTGCAATCTAATTGTCGAAGTTTATTTTGATTAAACAAAAAAATATATAATATAATCATTGCATATCATTCATCATTCTCACATAACACATTCTTCTTACCTACGAATCTCACGTTTGTGTCTCGATTCTAGAGTTAAACTGTCTCATTTGTATAATACTCGGGCCAGTCAACAAAAGAAAATGGATGATCTCGAGGAAAAGAACAGAGAGTTGAGAAAAGAACTCGATGCTCTGAAAGAAGACTTTAGAAAGCTTCACAATGATATGCAAGCTCTGGCAGCAGCCCAGATGCAACAACAAAGGATTGTGATCTCAGACATCACATCGACGCCCATAGTGGCACTACTACAAAAAATCCATTTAACAACGGTTGGAAATGACATATAATGACGGGGGTGAAGGCGTTGTTATGTAGAGTGTTGTTGTATATGAGGTACGTACAATGACAGTCCTGGGACCGTTGTTGTATTCCAATATGCACGCACCATTTCACAACGGTTAGTTTACTCAACCGTTGTGATATAACTAAAGGTGATCTGGTTCGATTCTCAGCTACAACATTTTTTATTTATATTATTCTGGTCAGCGTTTGACATACAACTACGGATAGGTTTATAACCGCTGCCAAAAACAGCCTGTTTTAAATATAAAAATTACCTGCTTATCAAATTCTTCCTATATTTTATCATATCAAAACAGCTTCTGTTTACATGCAAACACAATATGTGCATCAAACACAATTCTTCATATATTTTATCCCTATAAATGAATCAGAGAATTTACATAAAAAGAAATTTGTCGTACCTCGAAAAATACGATCCTCGCGATGGACGCGGAAAAAACTGTTCGAAACAGAGTCGCCACCGAACTTTATTTATCCCAAATGAGGGAAAGCAAAATATAGATAAAACCTTTAAAAAGGATAAGAAAATGGTCATCGCAACCAAATTCGTGTTCGGGAGTCGGTTACGCAAGAGGGAAGGTATTAGCACCCTCTACGTCCGTTGTACTCAACGGGAACCTCTTGATTCGATTCGTGAGAAAGTTAGCTAGGTTTGTTTGTTTATCTTCTAAGGTAAAAGGATTAATTTTTAAAAGGTAAAAATGGGTGGTTTTATTATTAGTGTGCTCGGCAAGGATTGAGAACCCTTGGGCATACGTATTCCCTCGTGCAATGGGAAAGTCAGAGCATTCGTAGTTCGTGGGACTACGGTTGTTTGGTTTGTCTTTTTTATGTAGGCGCCAATTGCCCACACACAAGTAAGTAAACTCGCACCCAAGCAATTGGGGAGAAAGGTTAAAGACTTAGCCCCCCTCTTTTACACCTTTTAAGAAATTATGTTAGATAAGGATTAAATGTATTAGAAAATTTGATTGAGAAAAGAATTTAATTGGTATTTGTTTTAGGGTTTCGGTCGCACAAGGCGAGGAAAGGAGTTATATTCGTATTGGATGTTTTTAGAGGTGACAATTGTCCACACACGAGTAAGAGAACTCGCACCCAAACAATTGAGGAGAAAGACCAAAGACTTGATCCCCCTCACTTCACCTTTGGTAAAAATGTTTAAGTAAGGATTGATTATTTTGATAATTTGATTTGAAAAGGTTTGAATGTTTGTCGAGTTCATATGTTTTAGAGGAGTCAATTACCCACACACGAGTAAGCAAACTCGCACCCAAGTAATTGAGGAGAAAGATCAAAGACTTGATCCCCCTCACTTCACCTTTTGAAAAAATGTTAGATAAAGGTTTAATGTTTTAAAGGATTGATTGGAAAAGGCTTAAATGTTGTCGATTTTCGTGTGTTTTAGAGGCGTCAATTGTCCACACGCGAGTAAGGAAACTCGCACCCAAACAATTGAAAAGAAAGACCAAAGACTTGGTCCCCCTCTTTTTCACCTTTAAAAAAATGTGTTTGAATAGAGATTAAATGTATTAATGATTGATTAAGAAAAGGAGTTTGAGTGTTATCGGATTATATGTATTTTAAAGGCGTCAATTGCCCACACACGAGTAAGGAAACTCGCACCCAAGCAATTGAAGAGAAAGACCAAAGACTTAGTCCCGCTCTTTTTCACCTTTATGAAAATGTTTAAGTATTATTACGTATGTTGGTTTGATTTGAGAAAAGCACTCGACGTTGGATCGAGGTTTTAATTTACATATGAAATGGTTGAGGACTAATGGAAAGGAGTTCCTAAAGGTTTAAGGTAAGGTCGATTGCGAGGCAAAAGCGCTCGACTTACAAGAGGCAAGGGACTTGATATGTGGATCAAGTGTGCTAGGAAGATTAATTGAATTTGATTTGGAAAATACTTGACGTTGGATCAAGCTTGTTTATTGTTGTAAAAAAGGTTGATTTTAATCTTATGGAAAAGGGGTGTAATTAATCAAGTGGGAATAATCGAGCCATGATTAAAGTGAGCCCATCACATACACGCATACAAACCAAAGTGAAATGTGCAACAATTATCGTTGTATAAAGCCCAAGAGGAGGCATCGTGAGGTCGATTGCGATCGTAAAAATGATCGACTTACAAGGTATGAAAATGGTTGAAATAAAGTCACAATATTAGTTTGAAAAAGATTTTTTGGTTTGGACAAGTATAATATGAATAGCACACATATAATTAAAGCATGAAATAAACCCACATGAATAGAGCACACACAAAATAACTATAAAATAAAATAGTGGGATAAATAAATCAAGCACATTAGTTAGGTTAGTAACCTAATTCTAAGTTAATTCTAAGGAGGGAAGTCCTAAACTAAATTTAAGTTCTAGGTTTCTTAGATTAAAATTCCAATAATTAATTAGATTAAATCAAAATATTTAATAAAATTAATTCTCAAAAATTAATTAATATTAAATAAAATAATTTAATAAAATTAACTAAATAAGAATTGAGGACTTAATTAAATAAAAGTATCCTTTAGATTTTTTTGAAATAAAACCAAATTAATAATTAATCAAATTAAAATTCAATATTTAATAAAATTAATCATAAATAGATTAATTAATATTAAATGAAAAATTTTAATAAAATTAACTAAATTGTTTGATAATAATATTTTTAAAGAAAGTCTGTTTTTAAAGGAAATAAAATAAAAGGTTTTTTAAAATTTTTAGAGAGAAAGGAAATTCAAATAATTAATTAAATTAAACTAAAATATTTAATAAAATTAACTATAAAAGTTAATTAATATTAAATAAAATGGTTTAATGGAATTAATTGAAATTTGATTAGTAAGAGTTTTAAGAATTAATGAAAATGAAAAAAAAGTAATTTTGGATTTTTTTTTTAAATAAAAGGCATTATTAAAATAAAAACTAAAAAAAAAACAGAAATAAAAAAACAAAATGGGCCAGATTAATGTTAGCAATTGGGGGTGCGGTTAATAGAAATCCCCAGGCCCATATAGGATGAAGCCCACACGTTGGGGGTGCACCATGAGCCTTCAGCAGATCTGGGGCGTTGAGTTCCCCTATGAGTCAACGTTTGACTCTGATTTGAGGGTTATGATGCGAAGGTACACGGTGGGATGCATGGAGGGGGACGCGTGGGAAAACCCAAGGATCAAGATCGGTGACACTTGTCACCGGTACCGCTTGCCATACCCACCAAACTGTGTACGCGTGGTAAAGAGAAACAAAAAAACAAAAAGAGTGCATCACCTCAAAACTCTTCACTCTCTCAATACGTTCTCTCTCTCTCAATGCCTCTCTCTCTCTCTCACTAATTCTCCTCGCCGGAACCCTATCACCACCGGAGAAGAAGGTGGCTGGCGGCGGCGCCGCCCCTCTTCTCCGGCCAAACACCAAATAGAGACCCTAAAGCCACATAAAAACGCGCTCTGAATCCAAATCTACCCTCCGTTTTCTCTCAAACAAACCACAAGCTCTCAAAAATGAAATACCACAAAAACCTAGGTCTACTCAGAAATGGGGTAAACAAGCAATTAACGGAGGGATACAAGACAAGGATATATGGGGAACTCAAATCAAAATGGTAAAAATATCAAAGGAAGAAACGAATACCTAGATCGGAGCAACTCCGATCGGACGCTTTTTCGGCGAAGGTAAAACTCTTCCTCTTTCTTCCCTTTCTTTTTTACGTCCTCCTTCTCTTTCCCCTTTCTTTTGACGTCCTCCTTCTTCTTCCTTCTTTTATCGTGTTGAATCTAATAGGCTTTAGGAATGCAAATGCGCGGCTAAGCTCACCCTAAACAGAGTTCTGATGTGAGCTCTGAGGGGGTTAGAGAATAGAGCTTTTAGAAAGGTTAGGGATGAAATTTTTTAGAGTAACGGTAGGGTTTCTCCCCCCTCTTTAGATGATGAACAATAGTGCTTATATAGGATCTTGATACGTGCGAATTTGGGAAGGATTCAGAGAGGTACGTGTGATTCTGTTAAGGAATTGTGAGGTGGCATTGATTCGTTAGAGAGTGGTACGAACCTGATTTTGTGGGATCCTCAGAGAATGGAATTGTGAAACTATCTCCTTTTTGCCTGTAGTGAGCTTCTAGAATAAGCACCTTTTCACCTATTTTTTACTGCCCGTAAATGTGTAATTTTATAGTTTTCACTGTTATTGACTTGCTAATGTGGAAGTCCTCATTTTGTTTTGACTCTCGATGAACATTTGGAATGAATTGTATGTGTAACGTGTTTTTTTGTTTTCCTTGTATTCTTTTCTTCTCATTCTTGAATACTCCTATGTTGACTTTGTGTTTTCATGTACCTGCTCTGACTAGGTATACACCAATGCGGCTGAGATAGTATGGTTGCTGCTCTGGGCCATCATTTCATCTGTAACATTTTTCTGTAAGATCACTGAGAAGCTACTGAGCCTACCTTCATTTCTTGCAAGGACCCTTTCATCATCGACTTATGCACGGTAAGCCTTACTCTGCTCTCATCTGAACTTCCTATGTGTAGTCGAGTCACTTGCAATATTTGGAACCTTGAAACATAAAGGCTCGCCCCCTATTAATAGCATATGCGAATGATCTTTTTGTTATGCCATCATTAGTGTGCTAACATAACTTCATTATTCCTTTCCATGTCCAACAAACTTGGTGCGTTTGTGACTGGTGAAGTATGATTGCTTTTGAATTGTAAACTAACTTGTGGCCTTGTATCTTATTATGTTTTCATGTGCTTGCTCTTGATTGGTACAATGGTGAGGTGTTTGGCAAAATTAATTCTCGGAGGCTTACATCCCTGCACATTCATCCCCTAACCTAGCTTTTGTGGTAAGTTGCTTCAATACTTTGCTTTATATCCGGTATCATGGCTTGCTAGTTTATAAGTTGTAGCTACCATTTCCTTGTAGAATTTCGCACTAGGAGTATTTGTATTACTTTGAGGTTTTGCCATTTGTGATGATTGGTTTTACTGCTGTTTTAAATCCACATTATGCCATGATATTGGAACTTTATTTGGAGTCAACTGGGCCTTGAATAGCTTGTAGCAGCACAACATATGTCACAACTCTGTTTCTGCTACTGCTGTATTGCGTTGTACATGTTTGGTCTTACATTTGTGAACTTGTTATGATATCATCTTTTATCTCATTGTTGCTGCTAGTGTGCTTGTTATTCATGCACTTGAATGGTTTGGCTTTGAAATTGCTCACTTTCTTTTGCAAGTTCATGTTCAACCCGTACTTGCACTAACCATTAATTCACCTTTTCATGTATACTTGTGGGAGCACAACTTAAAGCAAATTGAGTAGGACGAGGCAACTTGGATTTGGGGTTTGGCACAAAGGAGACATGGTTGTTGGGCATGGAGGTGAATTGGCATGAAGAAGATCTCGGTATTGCCTCCTTGTGGCAGTCTGAATTTTGTTAGTATTAATGCCTTGCCTTTAATTCTTCTGAACTTTTCATCTTTTGTTGGTACATGATATTTGAGTTTCATGTTGCAAAACAGTTGCGTATTTTATATTGAATTATCCTGTTTGCATTTGTTTCTAACCTTTTATATTTATTTCCATTTCATGTACAACCTTTGGAGCAACTTGGGTAAAGCTTGGAATTTGGATTGATGAAGAAGCCATTGGTGCCTTAATAATGGAGCTTGGATAATGAGAGTCGTGGTTTATGAAACAGGATAGCTTTGGCGTTGATCACACTGTTTATGAATCGACCAATATACTTTTGAGTCTTGTCGCGAGGAAATTGCTTGGGCTGTTCGCATGTTGTTTCAAAACTAATACTGAATTTTGGAATGGCTTGGTTTCTTTCTTTTACTAATCAACAATTTCACCTTTTGCAGCAACTTAGAAACTCTCTGGTAAATAACAAAATGCTCATCATATTTGTCCTTAGATTTCTCTAATGCATCCAGAATCTGAAGCTAGTCTCCGATGTAATCCAAAAGTTTTGAATTCCATTTGTAAATTTTATCATTGCTTCATGTTCTGGCTCTTGTAACTAGTTGTAGCTAGCTTAGAATAACATATTTCTGTTGGAATTTGGAACTTTTGTATCAACAGTGTTATGCACATGCCTTAACATTAAGATAGATGAAATTGGTTTGACGCAGTAGGAAGCAACTTGTATTCTTGAAAAATCCATTCGTCTTGTAAAGCTTGGTATTATCTTGAATCCCAGAAATGAAATGTGTCAATATTTGATACCCATTTCGTAACATAACTTGGACTTTCAAAGTATGCACCATTTGTGAGACCACAGGAATGCTTTTCTTGACTTAATATTCTATTTCACAACATTTGAATGGTAACAAGGATATGTTATCAAGTACTACCCATGAAGACAGATCCTGCTTTCAAATGTGACCTTGAATCGTAATTAAAATGCACGGTTCCCATTTGAAACAACTTAACCAATTAAAAAATATAGTTGTTAAATCAAGCATGTCTTAAGTATGATCATAACTTGCAAAAGCTTGAGACAAAATCTGATTGGTCATAATCTCATTACATGTAAAAATAATCCAACTTATGACTTGAAGTAATTCCCACATGACTTGAAAATTATCCAAACATTGCCTTGGTTACGCTTTAAAAATGCATGATCATAACTTGAAACCAACAAATTAAATTCAATTTTGTCAGTAATTGATCTTGAAACTAACCATAGTTTGAAACTTGAAACAAATTCAAGCACTGACTAATGACCATGTCTTGAGATGAGTTGGTCATACAACCTGGACCATTGACTTTGTCACAGTTGCTTGTTCATGAGAATAAAGACACATTTCTCTATCTGAATTTAATCACACTTGCAAGGGCGTGTAATTACACTGGGCACAAACAAGACCTCCATAACCTGAATTTCAGAGGATTAAGACTAAAGGCCAGATGATTATCTCGAGAGAGATCATGAAGCAACACACATGCTTGGTATAAGAAAAAAATAAGAGGGTAGGACAAATTTGGGGTATGACAGATGCCCCTATCTAATTGTCTTGAACCCGAGAAAATGAATTGCTGAATAGCGTTCATTTTTTGGGGTAGAAGTCAATTAGATATAAGAAAACCCCAAAATTTGTCTCACAAAAGGTAAAGTGTTGTAGAGTAAGAGCTGACAGAACGAGGTAGCGGGGTTCAAACTGAACAAAATAATTTGAGATCCTTTGGGTGGTCGAAGCAGTCCCTTATCCATTAAGGTTCTCCGATGATACCAAAGCAGTATTTCTGAAGGCAGACGATTCTCTGGATCGTCGAAGCAGTACCTCATCCGTTAAGGTTCCTCAATGATACCAAAGTTGCATGTTTGAAAAGGCGCGAGATTCTCTGGGTTGTCGAAGCAGTCCCTCATCCGTTAAGGTTCCTCAACGATACCAAAGCAGTATTCTCTAAAGGCAGACAATTCTCTGGATCGTCGAAGCAGTACCTCATCTGTTAAGGTTCCTCAACGATACCAAAGTAGTATCTTTGGAAGCAGAAGATTCTCTGAAACACTGAAGCAGTACCTTATCCGTTAAGGTTCCTCAACGATACCAAAGCAGTATCTCTGAAGGCAGACGATTCTCTGGGTTGTCGAAGCAGTCCCTTATCCATTAAGGTTTCTCGATGATACCAAAGCAGTATCTCTGAAGGCAGACGATTCTCTGGGTCGTCGAAGCAGACCCTTATCCATTAAGGTTCCTCGATGATACCAAAGCAGTATCTCTGAAGGAAGATGATTCTCTGGGTCATCGAAGCAGTCCCTTGTCCATTAAGGTTCCTCAATGATACCAAAGCAGTATCTCTGAAGGCAGACGATTCTCTGGGTCGTCGAAGCAGTCCCTTATCCATTAAGGTTCCTCGATGATACCAAAGCAGTATCTTTGCGGTAAATTTGTTGAGGGATAGTTGAGCAAGATTCCTGTCGGAGGAAGTGTGTTGGCTCTGCAGGGGAAAGCTCACAAGAAACTTTCTAGGATATCCTCTACTTAGGGAGCACTGGAAGCAACAACTGTTGGGGATTGTCATTATCAACTGCATGGTTAAAGAATGACTTGCTGGGGAATAGAGTTCCTTGAGCATGTGCGGGGTATCAACATCTCTTTAGAGGAATACTGCCGACTTTGATGGAGGACTGGCCAAGATGCTTGCGAATTAATCCTGGATCCTGCTATGATATGTTGGGGATGGGTATGCCATGCATTGAAAAATGCACTGAAACACATGCTAAGATGCAACTGTCGGGGAATCTAATGCACGTATGATATGATAATGCTCAATATAATTATGTAATGTTATGCTAGCATGCTATGCATATGACGATGCAAATGATCAGGCGCGATGGGGGTAAGTTTCCTCGTCGTGGGTATCACCAAGGATTGGATTTGCCAATTGGACTTTGTTTTTTTTTTGTGTTTTCTAATGAATTGGACTTGGGTTATTTTGGTGTTATGAGGATGCCAACGAGTGTGGACTTTTGAGTAGTTGCCAATAAAGGATTGTACTTTGGGTTTTACTTCCAGACTAAGACTGGATTGGAGGATAGATTACCAGACGAGAACTGGTGTGAAAAGGGTATTCGCCAGACGAGAGCTGGGCCTTAAAATGATTTGCCAGACGAGAACTGGGCCTTAAAATGATTTGCCAGACGAGAACTGGGCCTTGAAATGATTTGCCAGACGAGAACTGGGCCTTAAAAGATTTTCTAGATGAGAACTGGGCCTTGAAATGATTTGCTAGACGAGAACTGGGCCTTGAAATGTTTTACCAGACGAGAACTGGACTTTAAAACGGATTGCCAGACGAGAACTGGACCTTAAAATGGATTGCCAAAAGAGAACTGGACCTTTGGATTGCCAAGCTAAGTTGGACTTTGGATTCCCAAGCTAAGTTGGACTTTGGATTACCAAGCTAAGTTGGACTTTGGTGTCAAGTCTTGCGATACCAGGCTTTGAGACGTCAAATCTTGTTGGAAGGTTAGGCTTGAGGTATGATACACATGTCTGAGCGAAGTGACATGACTAATGCATATGAACGATTTATGCAATGATATGGAGGTTTCCAAAGATGCCCCAGGATAAAGGATGGATGGGTAGGTTCCTATGCAGCAAGGTCTCTTGTCAGAAGGAAGGCAAAAGGTTATTTGTGGGGTGATAGCATGATTCCCCGACACTCGTCTTGAACTCAAAGGTCATTTGATGGTGTTCGCATGAGCAGATTGAAAGCAACGGAGAGGTTTGCCCCTGTGTAACTGATGCGTTGTATTCGCAAGTGCACGAATCGCGTCAGAGTAATATAAAAAGTTATCGTATCCACAGAGACCAAATTTCGATCTAACGATTTCCGTTTGTTACAGTGCTTATCTAAGGTAGTTCAATTCAGGGTTTACTAATGCAGAGGAAAATAAATAAAAGTAAATGACGAGGTAATAAAATTCAGACAAAACAATAGGCTTGAATGTAATTCTCATAACCGATAATATTTATATATTCATCAACAGGACTACTTACGGGCAGTATCTTCTATTTTAAGAAAAGAATTCAATTTAACAGGAATTTTCGCTTTCGCGTAGTCAGAACCAAGTTTACCCTCTAAACTAACCCCTTTATTGTCACTTATAAAAAGGCGCGCATTGCGTTAGAGTCATGGAAAACTTACTTTTAAGAAATGTAAATTCTAAACTAAACAGAAAAGTATTTTGACCTGAAATCTCTAAACTAAAGAGGCTCAAAATGAACCAGATTCTAATCCCACTAACGCGTCCGAAAATAATTTTAAAATCTCTTTTCTAAAGTGTTAAAAATCCCTACTCAACTGAGCAAAGCGCTTTCGCTGTATTTGATCAGTTGAGAACTAAACAAGTTCACAAATGGTTGGACGACTTTCGATCTTACCCAACATTGCTTTTAAGTACAGAAAACTTGTGTTAAAGATTAAAATAGCCCTTAAGTATTTCTATTAACATATAGACGTATTACGGTGATTATGGTCTTTACATTCTTACCTATCTAAAACTTAACCAGCCATGGTAGTTATAACAGTCATATTAATTCTTATCATGTATGGAATTAAGTCTTTTGAAAAGTAAAGTTTTGAAAAGTAAGGCAAGACAATAAATAAACAAAATAAAGCAAGTGCAAGAAATAAATGAAAGTAAATGCGATTAAAATAAAACCTGCTCCAAAGCGGAGTCTTTAAATCTGGTACAATGTACGGAAAAGAAAATGCTGGCAGGATTACTTCTACCAAAGTGCTCCAACTTGATTACAGACACTCAAAGACTTGATTACAAACTCGATCACACACAGCGCAATAACTCCTCGATGTGAGAAGATTACCGCTTTACAAGAGTGAAATTTATGCCTAGTATGATGTAAACTAAGATTGGATGATCCTAAAATTCGAGTTCTGAGAGTATTTATAGGCAAAGTTGGCATGGTGCAAAGACAAAAGTGACCTTGGCTTGAAAAATGGGCGGGAACTAATTTTGCCTTGTCGCGCCTGCGACAGGCCTACCGCGCCCGCGACACGAAGAAAATGGCAAAGGTGAGTGCTGATCGTGGGAACGTGGCAGTTGAGTTGTGGAGATCATGGGACACGTCGTCGCCTACCCTAGGGCGCCCGCGACAAGAGAAGCAACCAGAGTAAATTGCTGCAAACTTGAATTCTAGCTCCTTTTGCATCCTTTTTCGTCTGGGACCTCGATTTATTGAAAACCTGAAAACAAAGGAAAACATAACAATAACAAAGCATAAAAAATAGAAAAAAACTAATATGCATGTGAAATCAGAGTCGAAAATACAGTATAATTTAGTGTCATCAAATTCTCCCACACTTAGACCTTTGCTTGTCCTCAAGCAAAACATTTAAAGCTCATAGAAAAATCAGTGTCGATCGATGATTTTTGGACGAAAAGGGCTTCTAAGTCCGAGTCTGGATGCAGTGGTCGGTACTAACTGAGTGAACCAAGGGCATCGTGATGACACTAATCCGCAAATACGGACATAAACTTCGCTCATATACCAATCAACCTATTATATCCCACAATACTTTGGCCTTCCTTTTCCATCTCTTTTGAGTCCTTTTCATTCAAGCGCAATCATATTAAGCCCGTTTTCCGCACATGCTTCATGGTAGAGTGACTTGTTAGTGATTCTGATCTTTTCATACCGGATTTCTGGCACAAGGAACTGTGTAAAATCCTTTTATTCCTCTCAAGTGCAGTTGTAGGGGATCGGATCGTAATCTTCCCTACCGAGTTCAGCGCCAGATACCTCTGAACCAACTGAAATGAGCAAGCTAAACATCTTATTACTTTTTTTTTTAAATGAATGCACTCAGATCAGTCACTTATATTCGTCGGTCTCCTACTTAGAACATGTTTAGGCCGGAGCTGATTGCTGAAATAAACTACTAAGGATGATTTTGAAATGAAATTAGGGTCATGGTACATGGGGTTTCAGGTGTGATTCTTATATTTACGAAGTTCATGGTGTAAGGACGATACTGATGTTTCGAAGGTTCTCCCAAGTCACCGCATCCTAACCCGAACCTGTCTTAAAGTCCAGAAATTTTTCAGAACAACACTTTTTTCTAGAAAAATTATTATTATTTTATTTTTTGGAGTTAAAATATGTGGGAAAAAATGAAGGTGAACCAAAAAATATACTTATACTAATGACTCTTCAAACACAAGCATTTTCTAAAACAGAAACAAAAGTAAATAACTGAAGGGAAATAAAAATAAACTACTAAAACGACGGAATTAAAATAATAAAATCTCCTCCCACACTTAAATCAAACATTGTCCCCAATGTTTCGAAGTAAGCTAAGGAGAAAGGAACCTGGCAAAACTAGTGAGGACCGCTGGTGCCCTCGCCGCCCTGTGTTGAATGCTCGGAACGACGGGATCTACTACGGTGATGGTCTCGCTGGTCCATCCTAGCCTGCAATTCTGTCTGAGCAGCTTTCACCTCACAAAGGTTACCTAAGATGGAACCCTGAGTGGCCTCCATAAGCTGAAAGTGCTGATGGTTATATTGCTGTTGACGGGACTGCTCAGTGGTGATCGCAAGCAGAGTACGGGAGATGGTCTCGTAAGTCTGGTCCGTCATCTGTTGCTGAATGGAAGAGAGCAGGTCTTCATGCCGTGCTTCTCTAGCTATATGGTCTCGCCACATCTCCTCCGTAATATAAAATCCGGGAGCAGCTCCTACAAAAGTGTTAGAAGAAGATGGTGCGGTGTGTGATTGTGTAGGGCGAGGGGGGGACACACGCTCTCTATGGTCATACTCATCATCTGTGTCGGGCCCCTCATTGTCATGGACATTAGGAGGAATTGGACCTAGAAAATGTGGGGCAGTAAGGTCATAGATCCAGTTCCTCTCGAATCGTACATCTGTACGTCTACTGCACGACATAACAATTGATTCGATGGCTACCCCGTGAATCATCAACTCATAACCACCAGCCCTCCTCGATCGGCATAATTTCATGTCTTTCAGAAATTTTAAATTAATTGTGCGAGGGGGCAGTAGTTCTAAAGTAGCTATCTCATCATTCAAATTTAGTGCCCGAGCAATAGACGTAATCAATCCGCCAAAAACTATCGGTCCACCCTTATTTACCGTTAAGCACATGTGGGCAATCATAAATGGAACCGGATTAATTCTTACATTTGTGAGGCATCCTTGCAAGAACAAAAGTTCTTTGCTATTAACTTTGTTTTGATTCTCCCGGCCAAAAATAGAGCATGCCAAAAGATATCTGAAAATTCTTATGGTCGGGTTATGAATGGTCGAGGCGAGTATTCCCTTAAAGGAATCAACAATAGTATCTGACAACCTGCGCCAGAAGGCGAATATCTCGACTGACCATTCAGCATCTGAAGGAGCCTCACAAACAGCACCCTCCCCATGAGGGAATCCCAATAGACCTGCTAGTTCATCGGTACTGAACTGATACTCAATAGCAAACAGTCTAAAATGCACGGTACCGACTGTGTTAGCAGTGTCGGGACGAACGACATAAACCAATGAACTCAAAAACTCAACCGTCATCCTCTCATAGGTGGGTTCTTTTGTGGTGAAAACAGTGCCTAAACCTACAAAGTCTAACATATGGAAAATGCTATGATGAATCCCTAAAGCGTGCAAGCAAGTATCGTCGACATACCTCGTCGAGAGAATTTCTCGATCCTGAAGCTTTTGAAGTTGCCGCCTCTGCCTATTCCCAGATTGTCCTTCCCGAAGAATGACTCCATTAAACTCCATTGATGAAGATGGTGAAGAGGGTGGGAGAAAAGTGGTATGATAAAGGTTGGATTTTTTTAGGTTTTTGTTGATGGAAATTGAAATGGAAAGTTAAGAGATGATTAGTGAATGCTAGAGATATGAATTTCAATGGGGTTTTATAGGGATTTTTCGAAGGGAAAAAAATGGGTTTGAAAAGGTTGGAGTTTCAAAAATGATGGAAATGGAGGTTCTGTCCCGATTTTACAAGGACGCTGCCGCGGGCGCGACAGGTGTGTCGCCTCTAAAGGTCACGTGCATGTCGTCGACTGGTGGCATCCTGAAAGAAAAGGTTAGGAAAAACAGGCCCTGAAATCAAACACACCAAACAAGTTAGACATATATGTACAAACAAGCAAACAAACGTAAATCAAAATAAACTGATAGAAAATAAATACGAAAAGGAAAAGAACCATGGGTTGCCTCCCATGCAGCGCTTGCTTAACGTCGTTAGCTCGACGAGTTCAAGTCATGTATCTGGTGCGAGAATAGGTGGGTCTGTTAACGTGAACCTGGAGTAGTATGCTGGAATGTCACCTCCTTCATAATGCTTAAGCCTTTGTCCATTTACAACGAACGGACTGCAAGATTTATTCTTAATTTCCAATGCCCCGTATTTTAGGACTTTGGAAACTTCGAACGGGCCCGTCCATCTAGATCGAAGCTTACCTGGAAAAAGTCGCAGTCTTGAATTGTATAGAAGAACAGGGTCACCTATGTTGAAGTCTTTCTTGACGATCTTCTTGTCATGCCATGCTTTGGTTCTCTCTTTATATATGATGGCATTTTCATAGGCTGATTGTCGGAGCTCTTCTAGCTTATGTATGTCTAAGATGCGTTTCTCACCAGCTGCTAGGTAATCAAAACTTAAGGTTATGATGGCCCAATATGCTTTGTGTTCCAATTCAAAGGGTAAGTGACATGATTTTCCGTAAACTAGTTGGTAAGGGGTTGTTCCAATGGGAGTCTTATAGGCTGTCCTGTAGGCCCACAGTGCCTCTGAAAGCTTCTGTGACCAATCCTTTCTGGATATCGAGACCGTTTTTTCTAAGATATGCTTGATCTATCTATTGGATACTTCTACTTGCCCACTGGTTTGCGGGTGGTAAGGTGTGGCTACTCTATGTTTAACTCCATACTTCCTCAACAGTTTGTTAAAAATCCTAGATATAAAATATGATCCTCCATCACTTATGACTAGCCTGGGAACTCCGAATCTAGGGAATATATTCTGCTTGAACATCTTAATCACTACTCGGGTGTCGTTTGTGGGTGCAGCTATAGCTTCAATCCATTTGGACACGTAATCGACAGCGACTAAAATATATTTGTTTCCTAAGGATGATGGAAAAGGTCCCATAAAGTCGATTCCCCAAACATCAAAAAGTTCTACTTCTTGAATGTTTCTCAATGGCATTTCATTTCTCCTCGAGATGTTTCCGGAGCGTTGACACGGATCACACTTGGTTATATATGTATGAACATCACGCCATATAGTTGGCCAATAAAGACCAGCTTGTAAGATTTTAGCGTGAGTCTTAGATGTGCTTGCGTGTCCTCCGTAGGGTGCTGAGTGACAATGTTCTATGATATGGTGCACTTCTTCTTCTGGAACACACCGGCGAAAGATTCCGTCAGTGCCTCTCTTAAAAAGGAGTGGTTCATCCCAATAGAAATGTTTAACGTCATTGAAGAACTTCTTTTTCTGCTGATAGCTGAGGTCCGGAGGTATTATATCTGCAGCAAGATAGTTAACAAAATCTGCATACCAAGGTACATTATTTACCGCTAAGGATTTTTCAGAATCTTCTAAGGTTTCTAAACTTACATCTCCAATGGCATCTAGCTTAGCGATTAACCTGTCATAAGCAAAGTCATCATTTATGGGCACTACATCAGGTTTCAAGAACTCAAGCCTGGAAAGGTGATCGGCAACTACATTCTCGGTGCCTTTCTTATCTCTGATATCAAGGTCAAATTCTTGCAATAAAAGTATCCACCGGAGTAACCTAGGTTTAGCATCCTTTTTATTCAAAAGGTATCGGATGGTGGCATGATCAGTGTAAACAATTATTTTGGCTCCCAACAAATAGGATCTAAATTTGTCTATGGCAAAAACTACGGCTAGGAGTTCTTTTTCTGTGGTTGCATAGTTTACCTGAGCGGCGTCTAGAGTTCTACTGGCGTAGTAAATCACATGTAACTTCTTATCAGATCTTTGCCCTAGCACTGCTCCTACAGCGTAATCACTAGCATCACACATGATTTCAAAAGGTTTTGTCCAATCTGGTGGTTGCATAATGGGTGCTGAGATTAAAGCTTGTTTTAAAAGGTTGAATGCTTCGTTGCATTTTTCATCAAAAATGAACTCGGCATCTTTCATCAGAAGACCTGTCAAAGGTTTAGTGATCTTAGAGAAATTTTTAATGAAACGCCGGTAAAATCTAGCATGTCCAAGAAAACTTCGAACTTCTCTAATTGTTTTGGGTGGTTTAAGATTCTCTATCACCTCGATCTTAGCTTTATCAACTTCAATGCCTTTTTCAGAAACGATATGTCCTAGAACTATACCTTCAGTGACCATGAAGTGACATTTCTCCCAATTTAATACCAGGTTTACTTCGACACATCTCTTCAAGATCTTTTCAAGGTTGACTAGACAGTTATTGAAATCAAATCCGCAGACTGAGAAATCGTCCATGAATACTTCCATAATTCCATCAAGATAATCAGCGAAGATTGACATCATGCAACGCTGAAAAGTTGCTGGGGCATTACAGAGTCCGAAAGGCATACGTTTATAGGCAAAAGTTCCATATGGGCATGTGAAGGTTGTTTTCTCTTGGTCATCAGGGTGTATAGGAATTTGGAAAAAACTTGAATATCCGTCGAGGTAACAGAAGTAGGAATGTCTAGCTAGACGTTCCAACATATGATCTATAAAAGGTAATGGGAAATGGTCCTTCCTAGTGGCTTTGTTTAATTTTCTGTAATCTATGCACATACGCCAACCTCCTTCTATCCGTTTTGCAACGTGCTCACCTTTTTTGTTTTGTACCACGGTGATGCCTCCCTTTTTAGGTACTACATGCACAGGGCTTACCCATTTACTGTCCGAGATCTGATATATTATCACTGCTTCCAACAACTTAAGAACTTCCTTCTTAACTACCTCACTCATTATAGGGTTAATCCTTCTTTAGTGTTCTCTTGAAGGTTTAGCATCTTCTTCAAGTGAAATCCGGTGCATGCACACGGATGGACTTATTCCTTTAAGATCTGAGATGTTGTACCCTAGTGCTGAGGGATATCTTCGCAAGACATCTAAGAGTTGGTTTGTTTCATTTTGGTTCAGAACGGCACTGACTATAACTGGTCTGTCCATTTCTTTGTCTAAAAACTCATATCTTAGATTCTTGGGTAATTCTTTTAATTCTAAGGTTGGTTTGCTGGGGTTTTGTATAGGATCTGGGGTTAAGGATAAACATTCAAAAAGGCTATCATCTATGTAGGGTTCCATACTGTCATCACCTTTCACAATGGGCGTTGAAGGTAGTTTTATTCTTTCTATTGGCTCTTCCTGGTTAAGTTCACGGACACATTCATCAATGACATCAACTGCATAACATGCATCTCCTATTACTGGTGCCGCGAGAAACTTTGCTAGGACAAACTCTATTTTTTCGTTACCTACCTCAAAAGTTAATTTTCCTTTCTTGACATCTATTATGGCTCCTGCAGTTGATAGGAAGGGTCTACCTAGGAGGATTGGGATATCTTTATCTTCTTTGATGTCCATTACGACGAAGTCGGTGGGAATGAACAACTTGCCTATTCTAACTGGGATGTCTTCTAATACGCCTACAGGGTATTTTATAGATCTGTCAGCTAATTGGAGAGACATCTTAGTAGGTTGTAAATCTCCTAGTTTCAATCGTTCACAAACAGCAAGGGGCATTAGGCTTACACTGGCTCCTAAGTCCAGAAAGGTTTTATCTATGACATGATTCCCCAAAATACAAGGTATGGAGAAATTCCCCGGATCTTTGTCTTTTTTGGCAAGTTTGTTCTCGGAAATGGAATTACACTCCACTGGTTTTGGATCGTCAAGTCTACGTTTATTGGTGAGGATGTCCTTCAGGAATTTAGTATAAGATGGTATTTGGGTGATGGCTTCTGTAAAAGGAATCTCTACATGGAGTTTTTCTATAACTTTAACAAACTTTTGGAATTGGTCATTGATCTTAGTTTGTTTAAGTCTTTGTGGATAGGGAATTGGTGGTTTGTATGGCTGAGGGGGTGTTGAAGCTTCGTCCGTAACTTCTCCTTTATCTTTGCCTTTTGGTTTCTCAATTTCTACGGGTTTCTCACCTTCGGGGGTAGCATCCTTTTTGGAAATTTCGGAGTCACTCAATGTCGGGTTTTTAGGCCCTTCATAAGTGGTTCCACTTCGTAAGGTAACAGTGTTAGCTTGCCCTCGAGGGTTCTGTTGAGGTTGTCCAGGAAATTGTCCTCCAGGAGTAGTTTGGGGTGCTTGCTTTAAGGCTACCTGAGAGATTTGGGTTTCAAGCATCTTGCTGTGGGTCGCCATTTGATCCATTTTGGTTCCTAGTTGGGTAAGCAGCTCATTCACATGAATATTCTGATTTAGGAACTCTTTGTTTTGCTGGGCTTGTGCTGTCATAAAATCATTTAGCACTTTCTCAATATTTGGCTTAGGTGGCACTGCTTGCATAGGTTGGTTTTGTCTAGGTACTTGATTGTTGGTTGATCTCGGAGGTGCTTGGTTTTGGATAGGGTTATTAGGGTGATTCCTCCATCCAGGGTTGTAAGTATTTGAGAACGGGTTTCCTTGGGCATAGTTGACTGGGTCCGGGTTAGTCTCGTTTAACAGATGGCAGTCAGCTGATTGATGACCTTTAGTACCACAAAGTTCGCAATCCGATACTACTGCTGCTGCAGCGGTTGGTTGTGCGTACATTTGATCGATCTTGAGGGCCATAGCATCCATTTTGGCTTGCATCATGCCTATAGAGCTTACCTCATGTTTACCTCCTTGGGATTCTTTCTTTTCCACTGTTGCTCTTTCGTTTCCCCATTGATGATGGTTTTGAGCCATATCTTCAATGAGACCACAAATGTCAGGATACGGTTTGTTCATCAGGGCACCGCCAGCG
This sequence comes from Lathyrus tuberosus, assembly GCA_022829125.1. Lineage (NCBI taxonomy): Eukaryota > Viridiplantae > Streptophyta > Magnoliopsida > Fabales > Fabaceae > Lathyrus > Lathyrus tuberosus. The sequence continues at coordinate 3,658,593 of JALAZF010000010.1, read as the reverse complement.
GCAGCGTCAATGGACATCTTTGTGTTATAATGAAGTCCGTGGTAAAAGGTATGTATAATCAACCATTGCTCCAAACCGTGGTGTGGACAAGCCCTTAGAAGGTCTTTATACCTCTCCCAAGCTTCAAATAGCAATTCTCCTTGGTTTTGGGTAAATCTTGTTATTTGGTTTCGGAGAACGGTTGTTTTGCTTGGGGGAAAGTATCTAGCAAGGAATGTTCTCCTAAGGTCTTCCCATGTTGTTATAGAATTGGCTGGAAGGGAATCTAACCAAGTTAGGGCTTTGTCTCTAAGGGAAAAGGGAAATAGTCTTAAACGAATCGCCTCAGGACTAGCACCATTGGTCTTAAAGGTGTTTGACAACCAGATAAAGACTTTTAGATGTTGGTTTGGGTTTTCAGATGGTAGTCCTGCGAATTGGTTTTGTTGAACTAGTTGTAATAGGGACGGTTTTAGTTCAAAATTATTGGTAGGTATGGTAGGGTTAACTATACTAGAGCTCGGTTCTTCGTCAGCAGGCTGAGCGAATTCCTTAAGGGGTCTTTGGTTACGATCTTCGGCCATAGCTTGCTTAATTCGACGAAGCCAAAGTCGTGCGCGAGCGTAACGTTCTGGTTCCACTAAAGGATCTATTACACTACTGGAGCTGCGAGATCTTCGCATCGACCAGTTCGTGCGGCCCTAGTCTAAACGGTGATAACAAACGAAATTCGAAATTCGGCGAAATTGGTCCCCGGCAACGGCGCCAAAAACTTGATGCGTTGTATTCGCAAGTGCGCGAATCGCGTCAGAGTAATATAAAAAGTTATCGTATCCACAGAGACCAAATGTCGATCTAACGATTTTCGTTTGTTACAGTGCTTATCTAAGGCAGTTCAATTCAGGGTTTACTAATGCAGAGGAAAATAAATAAAAGTAAATGACGAGGTAATAAAATTCAGACAAAACAATAGGCTTGAATGTAATTCTCATAACCGATAATATTTCTATATTCATCAACAGGACTACTTACGGGCAGTATCTTCTATTTTAAGAAAAGAATTCAATTTAACAGGAACTGTCGCTTTCGCGTAGTCAGAACCAAGTTTACCCTCTAAACTAACCCCTTTATTGTCACTTATAAAAAGGCGCGCATTACGTTAGAGTCATGGAAAACTTACTTTTAAGAAATGTAAATTCTAAACTAAACAGAAAAGTATTTTGACCTGAAATCTCTAAACTAAAGAGGCTCAAAATGAACCAGATTCTAATCCCACTAACGCGTCTGAAAATAATTTTAAAATCTCTTTTCTAAAGTGTTAAAAATCCCTACTCAACTGAGCAAAGCACTTTCGCTGTATTTGATCAGTTGAGAACTAAACAAGTTCACAAATGGTTGGACGGCTTTCGATCTTACCCAACATTGCTTTTAAGTACAAAAAACTTGTGTTAAAGATTAAAACAGCCCTTAAGTATTTCTATTAACATATAGACGTATTACGGTGATTATGGTCTTTACATTCTTACCTATCTAAAATTTAACCAGCCATGGTAGTTATAACAGTCATATTAATTCTTATCATGTATGGAATTAAGTCTTTTGAAAAGTAAAGTTTTGAAAAGTAAGGCAAGACAATAAATAAACAAAATAAAGCAAGTGCAAGAAATAAATGAAAGTAAATGCAATTAAAATAAAACCTGCTCCAAAGCGGAGTCTTTAAATCTCGTACAATGTACGGAAAAGAAAATGCTTGCAGGATTACTTCTACCAAAGTGCTCCAACTTGATTACAGACACTCCAAGACTTGATTACAAACTCGATCACACACAGTACAATAACTCCTCGATGTGAGAAGATTACCGCTTTACAAGAGTGAAATTTATGCCTAGGATGAAGTAAACTAAGATTGGATGATCCTAAAATTCGAGTTCTGAGAGTATTTATAGGCAAAGTTGGCATGGTGCAAAGACACAAGTGACCTTGGCTTGAAAAATGGGCGGGAACTAATTTTGCCTTGTCGCGCCCGCGACACGAAGAAAACGGCAAAGGTGAGTGCTGATCGTGGGAACGTGGCAGTTGAGTTGTGGAGATCATGGGACACATCGTCGCCTACCCTGGGGCGCCCGCGACAAGAGAAGCGACCAGAGTAAATTGCTGCCAAACTTGAATTCTAGCTCCTTTTGCATCCTTTTTCATCTGGGACCTCGATTTATTGAAAACCTGAAAACAAAGGAAGACATAACAATAACAAAGCATAAAACATAGAAAAAAACTAATATGCATGTGAAATCAGAGTCGAAAATACAGTATAATTTAGTGTCATCAGTAACTCATCTTGCCCCAGTCTGGGTCTATGAAGAATTTCTCCTTGACAGGAAATTGGAAGCAGTTGTACCATGAGATGAACTCGAGATGGCATGCCCCAGAATTCCAAGTCGTGAAAGGCTTCTTCCTTCATTGAATGACGCTTGAGGTATTTAGCTTCAAAGTACCCTTGAGGTAGCTTGCCCCAGAATGAGAGTTGGAGCGACTTAACTTGTGTTGATTGAACATTAGAGGGGTTTTCCTTTAATCAAAATAACCTCCGGGTGGCCTGCCTCTGGTTGGTAGAGTCTTGAGATGATTCACCATGATCAACCTGTTCTGGAATGATTTGCCCCATAATCAACTAATGCTTTGAGGACTTGCTTTAAACTGACTGATTTCATAATCATTGGATGTCAATGCCCCTGTTCCATAGGGTTATGAGGTGTTGTTAGCTCAAGTCAACTTTGTTGAATGATCTAGCTCTCTTTGATTGCTCCTTGTTGGAATTTCCTTAATGTCAACCACTGACTTGCAGTCAAAATTGTTCGCTCACAAATGGTAATTTTAATGCGATGCTCATGCAAGTTTTGAAAATCAGTCATTATCAGAATGATGTGATAGTGTGTGACGGATGAATCATTAGTCCAAACGTGGTGCTGATTTAGCTGATGTATGAAAGATATAGCAAGAATATGACACCAAAACAAGTGATTAGCAAATTTGTATGAGTCAGTTTACGCAACCTTGCTGTAGTATGCTTTCAGAATAAACCACGCCTCAATTAGGTCTTTTGAGAGTTGTAACGTGGTCTGGTTCACGGTAATAGAAACAAAGGATATAAGGCTCAAAGTGTGTTTTGTACCCACCCCTTCTTCGTGATGATCTCCAGTCTTACGTTCAGTTAAATTGACACACATTTGTCTCCTAAGAACGCTTGACGGTGTAAGTGATGAATGATTCAAGGTTTGCTCGAAATGGCAGTCACCTTATTCTATTTTGATGGGTATCAGTGACCCTTTGATTTTGATAAGGTGGCCAGTGGATCTTATTTTGTTTTTGTTGAGGATTCGAGGAACTCTTTTGTTTTTTTATCCCTATCTTTTGCATGGATTGACTTTGCTTTTCGAGTCCATCAGGGTTGCCTTGATTTTTGCCTAAGTCTCCTTTGAGGTGCTCGACTTAGCAGGCTTTTGTTTTTTTATTTTTTTTATTTTGTCAGAGGATTGTGACTGCCAAGTCATGGGTAATTGATGAACAACCATCATGTTTTTGGATTTTGCTTTTGTGAACTGAGTGCGTAATTAGGTTAACTGAACACTACCCTACCCCAGGTTGAGTGTAAGGGTTTGAATATCCGAAGGAAACTGCTACTTCTAGGCTCGAAGTGGTTTACTAGGGATTAACTCCTTGTCTCTCAAGTGTTTAGGGATTTGAAACAATGCCTGTACATCCTTGGCAGGATTCCATCCGAAAGCATACTATAAGCAATTATGGGTACCTTGTTTTCATCATCCTCCCTCCAATCTTTGCTAAACAAAAGTTTGATAAAGAGAGTGGACAAGAAGTATATGGAAGAATGTTGTTTTTGCTTTTTGATATAAGTGAAGAAAAATGAGCGAATGCGACATGACTAATTCAGAAACTGCATGATCACATCATTAATATTACCATTCGGAATAAACAATGTTTAAAACAAGTAGCATTTAATCATAAAGAAATTACAAATGCGAATGATAAAAAACAATGGTTGCTAGTATCTGAGGAAGTCTTCCTGTCTGAACCACTGGCTTTAGGGGATGCCTCTTGAAGTCTTAGAACTCATTTGGGCGAGAAGCTGACGTGCACAATCAAGTCTCCTTCTTAGAAGGATATGTACTTTTTGTCAATCAACTATTGTACCTTGGCTTGAAAAGCTTTACAATCTTCAGTCGAATGTCCCATTGATCCAGCATGATATCCACAATGCGCATTGGGGTCATACCCAGGCGGGTATGGTTCTGGCAAAGGCTTGATATCTTTGGGCTCCACCAGTGAGTTTTGGACCAGATGCGGCAAAAGTTGACTGTACGACATAGGAACTAGGTGAAGAGGATCAGTCCTTCTTTCCAAGTTGTTTCGAGGCCTATGATGATTCTGACGATGATTCTGATATCCTTGACCACGGGCTCGTTGATTTGTACGAGGAGAAATCATGGGTTTCTGGTATGACGCCCTAGGATTGACAGGTTGCCCATAAGGATGATATGGCGCTGACAATGATAACTTCCTAGAAGCTGAAGGGCCATAAAGTTTTGCTGGTGTACCTTGACAATACTCAACATTTGCTATGACTGCATCAATCCCATTATCCTCTTCCTCTTGGGGATTGCTGAAGGATTCAGTCTCACTAACTTTATTACTCGAGGCGTCTTGGACTTGCTTAGCTTTGAGGTAACTCTCGACGCGTTCTCCCACTATTATAAGGTCAGAGAAGCTTGAGAATGAACTGCCAGCCATCCTTTCAAGGTAGGTGTCATGCAGACTATCCAAGAACATGCCAATCAATTCTTTATCCAAGAGTGGTGGTTGTACCCTACCTGCCAACTCTCTCCATCATTGTGCATAACCCTTAATGGATTCACCGCTCTTCTGAGATAGGCTTTGCAAATACGCGCGACTGGGAGCCATGTCCAAATTGTACTCATATTGCTTTAGGAAAGCATTGGACAAGTCTTTCCATGATTGGATACAGCTTCTTTTTAAATCCATGTACCAATTCAAAGATGCACCACTTACACTGTCTTGAAAGCAGTAAATCATCAACTTGTCATCGCGGACATGAGGAGTCATCTTTCGGCAGAACATCACCAAATGACGCTTTGGGCAACTGAGACCAGCGTACTTCTCGAACTTGGGTACTTCGAACTTCGGAGGAATTACCAAGTCTGGCACTAGGCACATATCAACAGCATCGAGCCCAGAAGTATCGCGCGCTTTCATAGCTTGAACCTTCCCTTCGAGGGCACAAAACCTTTTCTCCATGCAATCAGATATCATCTGAGACTGAGCAGGGATGTTCACTTGTGGAGTATGGTCGCCAGGTAGACGATCATACAATGGGTTAGTCGTCACAGCAAAACCTGATGAGGGGGTAAAATCCTCCATCCCAACATGTTGAAAGCTATATTCTGACATAGCTATCACAACTTTCAAACTGTCTATGCCCCTCCTCTCCGCTTGAACTTGCTTTAAATGCTTTGCGGCTACCACAGGTTCAGTATGAGCGTCGGGAAATCAGCTGGCAGGAAATGGACAAAGGATCAGATGAGTTGGTTGGAAAATGATATGCTAGTGTCATGAGTATGCAATGCTGGGTTCCAGGATCAAAACAACATCTGATTTTGAGGAAGGAGTTAGACACAGGATATCTCTGATCATAGGACCCCCACAGGTAGGCTCTAAACGGGTAGGTGCCTAGAGTTATGGATATCTTTCAAAGACATTATAGCCATGACGAAGGAACATCAGACGATAATATCCTTGAAAGTATCTCGTCTAGGTGAGGTCTTCGTTTCTTCCCCACGAGAAAGATTCCTTGGAGGCGCCCACTACACAACCATCGACACATGGGTTTAGGTTTCTTAGAATCTTAGATCGAGGTCGAAAATATTACTGTCAGGAAGTAATATGTTTGAGGGATCTCATCTGATTGGGGCGTTTGCATTAACTCACATAGAATTAACACTACTAACCGCCATGGGTAAATTAGGTTTTGGTCCTTGGTATCAACAACCCTCCTCAAAAGTATTACCACCATAACAAAGTTTCACCACAGCAATAATATTTCCAAGGGAGTCTACTCCAAGCGGGGTCTTCGCTTCAGCTCACGTGGAAGGAACCACGTAAGCCTACACTACACAACCACCAATGTCACATCTAGGGTTATACTCGGACTCGGGTGTAGAGCCATCTCGTAGAGCACCAATGATCAGAGAATTCCCACAGTGTCACAAGACAATAATAACAAGATATAATAAAGATAATCAAGATAATAGATAAAAATTAAGCAAGAAAGCAAACAAACAAGAGAATATAAGCAAACAAGCGGATCTAACACTCACGAATCGAGTCAAGTTAGGCTTGACTCTCTCTAGCATAGGGTAATGCAAGTCCCTAACAGAGTCGCCATCTGTCGTACCTCGAAAAATACGATCTTCGCGATGGACGCGGAAAAAACTGTTCGAAACAGAGTCGCCACCGAACTTTATTTATCCCAAATGAGGGAAAGGAAAATATCGATAAAACCTTTAAAAAGGATAAGAAAATGGTCATCGCAACCAAATTCGGGTTCGGGAGTCGGTTACGCAAAAGGGAAGGTATTAGCACCCTCTACGTCCGTTGTACTCAACGGGAACCTCTTGATTCGATTCGTGAGAAAGTTAGCTAGGTTTGTTTGTTTATCTTCTAAGGTAAAAGGATTAATTTTTAAAAGGGAAAAATGGGTGGTTTTATTATTAGTGTGCTCGACAAGGATTGAGAACCCTTAGGCCTACGTATTCCCTCGTGCAATGGGAATGTCAGAGCATTCGTAGTTCATGGGACCACGGTTGTTTGGTTTGTCTTTTTTATGTAGGCACCAATTGCCCACACACGAGTAAGTAAACTCGCACCCAAGCAATTGGGGAGAAAGGTTAAAGACTTAGCCCCCATCTTTTACACCTTTTAAGAAATTGTGTTAGATAAGGATTAAATGTGTTAGAAAATTTGATTGAGAAAAGAATTTAATTGGTATGTGTTTTAGGGTTTCGGTCGCACAAGGCGAGGAAAGGAGTTATATTCGTATTGGATGTTTTTGGAGGTGACAATTGTCCACACACGAGTAAGAGAACTCGCACCCAAACAATTGAGGAGAAAGACCAAAGACTTGATCCCCCTCACTTCACCTTTGGTAAAAATGTTTAAGTAAGGATTGAGTGTTTTGATAATTTGATTTGAAAAGGTTTGAATGTTTGTCGAGTTCGTATGTTTTAGAGGCGTCAATTACCCACACACGAGTAAGCAAACTCGCACCCAAGTAATTGAGGAGAAAGATCAACGACTTGATCCCCCCCACTTCACCTTTTGAAAAAATGTTAGATAAAGGTTTAATGTTTTAAAGGATTGATTGGAAAAGGTTTAAATGTTGTCGAGTTTCGTGTGTTTTAGAGGCGTCAATTGTCCACACACGAGTAAGGAAACTCGCACCCAAACAATTGAAAAGAAAGACTAAAGACTTGGTCCCCCTCTTTTTCACCTTTAAAAAAATGTGTTTGAATAGAGATTAAATGTATTAATGATTGATTAAGAAAAGGAGTTTGAGTGTTATCGGATTATATGTATTTTAAAGGCGTCAATTGCCCACACACGAGTAAGGAAACTCGTACCCAAGCAATTGAAGAGAAAGACCAAAGACTTAGTCCCCCTCTTTTTCACCTTTATGAAAATGTTTAAGTATTATTACGTATGTTGGTTTGATTTGAGAAAAGCACTCGACGTTGGATCGAGGTTTTAATTTACGTACGAAATGGTTGAGGACTAATGGAATGGAGTTCCTAAAGGTTTAAGGTAAGGTCGATTGCGAGGCAAAAGCGCTCGACTTACAAGAGGCAAGGGATTTGATATGTGGATCAAGTGTGCTAGGAAGATTAATTTAATTTGATTTGGAAAATACTTGACGTTGGATCAAGCTTGTTTATTGTTGTAAAAAAGGTTGATTTTAATCTTATGGAAAATGGGTGTAATTAATCAAGTGGGAATAATCGAGCCATGATTAAAGTGAGCCCATCACATACACGCATACAAACCAAAGTGAAATGTGCAACAATTATCGTTGTATAAAGCCCAAGAGGAGGCATCGTGAGGTCGATTGCGATCGTGAAAACGATCGACTTACAAGGTATGAAAATGGTTGACATAAAGTCACAATATTAGTTTGAAAAAGATTTTTTGGTTTGGACAAGTATAATATGAATAGCACACATATAATTAAAGCATGAAATAAACCCACATGAATAGAGCACACACAAAATAACTATAAAATAAAATAGGGGGATAAATAAATCAAGCACATTAGTTAGGTTAGTAACCTAATTCTAAGTTAATTCTAAGGAGGGAAGTCCTAAACTAAAATTAAGTTCTAGGTTTCTTAAATTAAAATTCCAATAATTAATTAGATTAAATTAAAATATTTAATAAAATTAATTATCCAAAATTAATTAATATTAAATAAAATAATTTAATAAAATTAACTAAATAAGAATTGAGGACTTAATTAAATAAAAGTATCCTTTAGATTTTTTTGAAATAAAACCAAATTAATAATTAATCAAATTAAAATTCAATATTTAATAAAATTAATCATAAATAGATTAATTAATATTAAATGAAAAATTTTAATAAAATTAACTAAATTGTTTGAAAATAATATTTTTAAAGAAAGTCTGTTTTTAAAGGAAATAAAATAAAAGGTTTTTTTTTAATTTTTAGAGAGAAAGGAAATTCAAATAATTAATTAAATTAAACTAAAATATTTAATAAAATTAACTATAAAAGTTAATTAATATTAAATAAAATGGTTTAATGGAATTAATTGAAATTTGATTAGTAAGAGTTTTAAGAATTAATGAAAATGAAAAAAAAAAGTTATTTTGGATTTTTTTAAATAAAAGGCATTATTATAATAAAAACTAAAAAAAACCTAAATAAAAAAACAAAATGGGCCAGATTAATGTTAGCAATTGGGGGTGCGGTTAATAGAAATCCCTAGGCCCATATAGGATAAAGCCCACACGTTGGGGGTGCACCATTAGCCTTCAGCAGATCTGGGGCGTTGAGTTCCCCTATAAGTCAACGTTTGACTCTGATCTGAGGGTTATGATGCGAAGGTACACGGTGGGATGCATGGAGGGGGACGCGTGGGAAAACCCAAGGATCAAGATCGGTGACACTTGTCACCGGTACCGCTTGCCATACCCACCAAACTGTGTACGCGTGGTAAAGAGAAACAAAAAAACAAAAAGAGTGCATTACTTCAAAACTCTTCACTCTCTCAATACGTTTTCTCTCTCTCAACGCCTCTCTCTCTCACTAATTCTTCTCGCCGGAACCCTATCACCACCGGAGAAGAAGGTGGCTGGCGACGACGCCACCCCTCTTCTCCGACCAAACACCAAATAGAGACCCTAAAGCCACGTAAAAACGCTCTCTGAATCCAAATCTACCCTTCGTTTTCTCTCAAACAAACCACAAGCTCTCAAAAATGAAATACCACAAAAACCTAGGTCTACTCAAAAATGGGGTAAACAAGCAATTAACGGAGGGATACAAGACAAGGATATATGGGGAACTCAAATCAAAATGGTAAAAATATCAAAGGAAGAAACGAATACCTAGATCGGAGCAACTCCGATCGGACACTTTTCCGGCGAAGGTAAAACTCTTCCTCTTTCTTCCCTTTCTTTTTTACGTCCTCCTTCTCTTTCCCCTTTCTTTTGACGTCCTCCTTCTTCTTCCTTCTTTTATCGCGTTGAATCTAATAGGCTTTAGGAATGCAAATGCGCGGCTAAGCTCACCCTAAACAGAGTTCTGATGTGAGCTCTAAGGGGGTTAGAGAATAGAGCTTTTAGAAAGGTTAGGGATGAAATTCTTTAGAGTAACGGCAGGGTTTCTCCCCCCTCTTTAGATGATGAACAGTAGTGCTTATATAGTATCTTGATACGTGCGAATTAGGGTAGGATTCAGAGAGGTACGTGTGATTCTGTTAAGGAATTGTGAGGTGGCATTGATCCGTTAGAGAGTGGTACGAACCTGATTTTGTGGGATCCTCAGAGAATGGAATTGTGAAACTATCTCCTCTTCGTCTGTAGTGAGCTTCTAGAATAAGCACCTTTTCACCTGATTTTTTACTGCCTGTAAATGTGTAATTTTATAGTTTTCACTGTTATTGACTTGCTAATGTGGAAGTCCTCATTTTGTTTTGACTCTCGATGAACATTTGGAATGAATTGTTAGTGTAACGTGTTTTTTTGTTTTCCTTGTATTCTTTTCTTCTCATTCTTGAATACTCCCATGTTGACTTTGTGTTTTCATGTACCTGCTCTGACTAGGTATACACTAATGCGGCTGAGAAAGTATGGTTGCTGCTCTGGGCCATCATTTCATCTGTAACATTTTTATGTAAGATCACTGAGAAGCTACTGAGCCTACCTTCATTTCTTGCAAGGACCCTTTCATCATCGACTTATGCACGGTAAGCCTTACTCTGCTCTCATCTGAACTTCCTATGTGTAGTCGAGTCACTTGCAATATTTGGAACCTTGAAACATAAAGGCTCGCCCCCTATTAATAGCATATGCGAATGATCTTTTTGTTATGCCATCATTAGTGTGCTAACATAACTTCATTATTCCTTTCCATGTCCTACAAACTTGGTGCGTTTGTGACTGGTGAAGTATGATTGCTTTTGAATTGTAAACTAACTTGTGGCCTTGTATCTTATTATGTTTTCATGTGCTTGCTCTTGATTGATACAATGGTGAGGTGTTTGGCAAAATTAATCCTCGAAGGCTTACATCCCTGCACATTCATCCCCTAACCTGGCTTTTGTGGTAAGTTGCTTCAATACTTTGCTTTATATCCGGTATCATGGCTTGCTAGTTTATAAGTTGTAGCTACCATTTCCTTGTAGAATTTCGCACTTGGAGTATTTGTATTACTTTGAGGTTTTGCCATTTGTGATGATTGGTTTTACTGATGTTTTAAATCCATACTATGCCATGATATTGGAACTTTATTTGGAGTCAACTAGGCCTTGAATAGCTTGTAGCAGCACAACATATGTCACAACTCTGTTTCTGCTACTGTTGTATTGCGTTGTACATGTTTGGTCTTACATTTGTGAACTTGCTATGATATCATATGTTATCTCATTGTTGCTGCAAGTGTGCTTGTTATTCATGCACTTGAATGGTTTGGCTTTGAAATTGCTCACTTTCTTTTGCAAGTTCATGTTCAACCCGTACTTGCACTAACCATTAATTCACCTTTTCATGTATACTTGTGGGAGCACAACTTAAAGCAAATTGAGTAGGACGAGGCAACTTGGATTTGGGGTTTGGCACAAAGGAGACATGGTTGTTGGGCATGGAGGTGAATAGGCATGAAGAAGATCTCGGTATTGCCTCCTTGTGGCAGTCTGAATTTTGTTAGTATTAATGCCTTGCCTTTAATTCATCTGAACTTTTCATCTTTTGTTGGTACATGATATTTGAGTTTCATGTTGCAAAACAGTTGCGTATTTCATGTACAACCTTTGGAGCAACTTGGGTAAAGCTTGGAATTTGGATTGATGAAGAAGCCATTGGTGCCTTAATAATGGAGCTTGGATAATGAGAGTCGTGGTTTATGAAACAGGATAGCTTTGGCGTTGATCACACTGTTTGTGAATCGACCAATATACTTTTGAGTCTTGTCGTGAGGAAATTGCTTGGGCTGTTCGCATGTTGTTTCAAAACTAATACTGAATTTGGGAATGGCTTGGTTTCTTTCTTTTACTAATCAACAATTTCACCTTTTGCAGCAACTTAGAAACTCTCTGGTAAATAACAAAGTGCTCATCATATTTGTCCTTAGATTTCTCTAATGCATCCAGAATCTGAAGCTAGTCTCTGATGTAATCCAAAAGTTTTGAATTCCATTTGTAAATTTTATCATTGCTTCATGTTCTGGCTCTTGTAACTAGTTGTAGCTAGCTTAGAATAACATATTTCTGTTTGGAATTTGGAACTTTTGTATCAACAGTGTTATGCACATACTTTGACATTAAGATAGATGAAACTGGTTTGATGCAGTAGGAAGCAACTTGTATTCTTGAAAAATCCATTCGTCTTGTAAAGCTTGGTATTATCTTGAATCCCAGAAATGAAATGTGTTAATATTTGATACCCATTTCGTAACATAACTTGGACTTTCAAAGTATGCACCATTTGTGAGACCACAGGAATGCTTTTCTTGACTTAATATTCTATTTCACAACATTTGAATGGTAACAAGGATATGTTATCAAGTACTACCCATGAAGACAGATCTTGCTTTCAAATGTGACCTTGAATCGTAATTGAAACGCACGGTTCCCATTTGAAACAACTTAACCAATTAAAAATATAGTTGTTAAATCAAGCATGTCTTAAGTATGATCATAACTTGCAAAAGCTTGAGACAAAATCTGATTGGTCATAATCTCATTACATGTAAAAATAATCCAACTTATGACTTGAAGTAATTCCCACATGACTTGAAAATGATCCAAACATTGCCTTGGTTACGCTTTAAAAATGCATGATCATAACTTGAAACCAACAAATTAAATTCAATTTTGTCAGTAATTGATCTTGAAACTAACCATAGTTTGAAACTTGAAACAAATTCAAGCACTGACTAATGACCATGTCTTGAGATGAGTTGGTCATACAACCTAGACCATTGACTTTGTCACAGTTGCTTGTTCATGAGAATAAAGACACATTTCTCCATCTGAATTTAATCACACTTGCAAGGGCGTGTAATTACACTAGGCACAAACAAGACCTCCATAACCTGAATTTCAGAGGATCAAGACTAAAGGCCAGATGATTATCTCGAGAGAGATCATGAAGCAACACACATGCTTGGTATAAGAAAAAAATAAGAGGGTAGGACAAATTTGGGATAAATATCGTTTAGGATAAATACGGTGACATTACTGTGTTCCTTGCACGATCCACTCCACAAACCAATGAAAGATCTTGTATTAACTTAAGTGTCTTTGTTTAATAATATCATTTTCTTTGGCATTAATTGTAATTAGTTTATCATGTAATATGTTTAATTCAATTTTCAATGTGCAGTATTGTGGAGCAAGTTAATATAATTAATAATGTTAGAAAAAGCCCACATACCTTGCTCCTAAAGTAAGTGGCTTGATTACCTGTTTATTGCATTTACATTCATGCATGTGTGGTTGTATTCATGTTTTAATATTAATGTAATTTGTAGACGAGGAAACAACGCGGGAGTTACGAGTGTGGGTATTTTATCATGAAACACATGTTAAACATTGTCCTTGTCGGCACTGTTGATTCATGGGATACGGTATATATGCCATAAAATGTTTACATATATTAATATATAAGTTGACTATTGAATTATTATCATGCATGATCTTCAATTTTTTGCTCTTATGTAGATGTTTAACGACGAAACCCCATTCCCTGTTGAGGTCTTTGTGGATCTTCGTAAACATTGGGCGTATATCCACAATGCGCTTAAGGGTGCTCCTGCTGTTTGATATATCAGCAACATTTTTTGATGCACATATTTTTGGGTTTTGACGCACATAATGTGAACAGTAGTTTTGGCTTTTGATGCACATAATGAAATCAATAATATTGGCTTTTGATTTAAACAATGTTAGCAGTTTAAATCTCTGATTCATTTAGCTTTTGATGTAAATTTCTTTGTATGTAAATTCTCTGATTCATTTATAAGGATAAAATATAGGAAGAATTGTGTTTGATGCACATATTGTGTTTTCATGTAAACAGAAGTTGTTTTGATAGGATAAAATATAGGAAGAATTTGATAAGCAGATAATTTTTATATTTAAAACAGGCTATTTTTGGCAGTGGTTATAAACCTATCCGTAGTTGTATGTCAAACGCTGACTAGAATAATATAAATAAAAAATGTTGTAGCTGAGAATCGAACCAGATCACCTTTAGTTATATCACAACGGTTGAGTAAACTAACCGTTGTGAAATGATGCGTGCATATTGGAATACAACAACGGTCCCATGACCGTCATTGTACGTACCTCATATACAACAACACTCTACATAACAACGCCTTCGCCCCCGTCATTATATGTCATTTCCAACCGTTGTTAAATGAGTTTTTTGTAGTAGTGCCACTATGGGCGTCGATGTGATGTCTGAGATCACAATCCTTTGTTGTTGCATCTGGGCTGCTGCCAGAGCTTGCATATCATTGTGAAGCTTTCTCAAGTCTTCTTTCAGAGCGTCGAGTTCCTCTCTCAACAATACAAGCCCACAGAGGAATTGTGCAAGGCAACATTCTTTTCCTCCGTCATTTATCCGGCTTTTCAAGTACTTTTCTCTGATATTTTTATCATTATACGCCCAAGAAATAAAAGTTGGATCCAAGATTCCATAGGTACTTGATTTATTCAATTCTATACAAACACGGTGAATGTACCTAAATGGTCAAAGAAAATGAATAAATTAAGGGAGAAAATACAAAAAATTATAATGTTCTATAATGACATGTATATTCGACTATATACTTACGTGCACCAAACTTGCAAAATAGCTATGTCAAGCCACTTAAATCCTGCGAGAAAATCCCTCACATCTTCAGGAGTGTAATACACTAAATCCAATTTCGGGAAATGTTCTAGAGGGAGAGCTTGCGCAAGGCCTGTTGTTGAAATGGACAAGTATAAACTTGTTATTTCATTTGGACTAGGGTCCAATGTCCTATTGCGATTATCTACAGGGGGAGGGGCTATACAATTACTTCCTTTTGTAGAAGTGTGATTTACGACACTTCTACTTGGAGTTTGATCATCACCAGCGCAATGATGATCTTCATTAGTTCGTTGTTCGAGGCTTTCACTTAATCTATACATCATAACATTCAATTAGAACATAAAACAAAAATAAGCACAATATATTCAATTAGAACATACAATATATATCATACAAAAATAAGCGCGATTTACGACACATACCGAATACAACTCTTGTAACTTTTCCACCTCTTTCTCCCTTTTTTCCCTCTCCTCTTTAAACAGCCTCCTTTGCTCTGCCAATTGCTTCTCAACATTCTCAATCTTTTGTTGTTGAGCAAGAAATTCAGTAGTTTTGGTGCTTCTTCTTTGAGATCCAAAGTATGACCTCAAGCCGACACCATCTCCAACACCACGGACACGACCTCCATGCTCAGCTGTTCCGATAGCTTTGACTAATATGTCATGTCGTGCTTGCGAAAAAAATGTGCCTTCACGGGCCGCCACAACCAAATTATCCTACATAACATGAGCAACTTACATAAGCAAATGCATTTAAATAACAACTCGTGAGCAACTTACATAAGCAAACGCATTTAAACAAAACATATACTTACAGTTTTCTCAGCAACTACTCTTGAAGCCTCAGAGGTGTACTCTCCATTAGGTCTTAATCGAGCCCTCTTCCATTTCTCATGTCTTGAAGATGGAGATGGAATGTCACCATCTCCTCCTTCTTGTTGTTTTTCCTGCATGATCCTCTTCTCAAGTTTCCTGTAACCCCCACGAGACAATCTATGGGGGTACATGTTTTTCTCCTTGTTCTGAATTCCTACTTAGCCTTTAGCCTATTACTAACATAGTGAAAAATGTGTATGATTAGTATCTATAACTCATTAGCATAACATTATAGGTTACATAAGACTAGTACTAACCTTGAATTCCTCAGAACGGTGTTTCTTCGCAAACTTGTGCCACACCTTCTTCAATAAAAAACTATACCGAATCCATGGAGGTTGAAGACCGCTCTTAGGCTTCATAATATAGTCAGCTGTGAGCCGTGACTTAAATCCCCTCCAACGAACACCGGCATAAGTTATCCACTTTCTTTTCAATTTTAAGTCATCGGTAAACTCAAAATTCAACTACATTACATAAATATATAAGTATGAATTAGAAACTATAGGTAGTGATATCAAATATATGAAAATTATAGTATGAAATACCTTAACGTCTGTCCATTTGTTGTCTTTGACATTAACAACCACTTATCTCTAATCATCAATCAGTATACTGACTTTGCTACGTGCAAGGAAACCAACATAACTTCTAAAAGTAGCATAATGTGGACAATCCACTAATCTGTAGTGCGAATCATACTCGATCAGAATTTTTACACCAAATGAGTTGCGGACTGATGTGAATTGGGACATCATTGTGACACCTCTTTGTGATCTTTTCGATTGAGTATCAATCGTTTGAGTTGTATTCGCAGAACACTCAATCGTTTGAGCATCTTCGCTGCTTCCTGATGTAGAACTCGACAAGGTCGACATCTATGTTCAAAAACAACAACAACAACATGAACAACAATGGCAAATGAGTTTACTATAGATGCATGGGGAAAATATTTTACGTACCCTAAACGTGACGCTAAGTAAAAGATGTTGGTGTTGTTGTTGTTGTTGTCTTCCTTCCTTACGACAACGACGGTGACGATGATGATGACGGTGTTGATAGGTGCGTAATCTTCTATTTTCTTCATGATCGTGACGATGATGACAAAAATGACAACAACACGGTGAATAATGGATACTGATGATGCAAGCTTTGGTTGAAATCGTGTATTGTTTCACAGTATTGAACGTTAGGGTTTAGGGTTGAAATCGTGTAACATTTCGTCTGGTTTCTATTTTCAATGGAAAAAAGGATACTGAAGAGACAATGAAACTAACTAGCTTTGAGAATATTGAAAAGCTACTGCGACGGTCAACATTATAAACTGTTATGATGTATTATTTTCATAATGAAATTTCATATTAAAGTGCCAGAGTTATATTTAGAATTAAAAATTAAAAAAACATACAAAATATATCACAACGGTGTAAATAAACAACCGTAGTCATAACTTTTAATTTTTTTTAATTAAAAGTAAATAAAAAAGAAAAGGCGTGCTTTAACATAAAAGGAATAATATATATGATGGCGCTGAGGTTCGAACACATGAAAGCTTGATGGTATCACCACGGTTGATTTATCAACCGTTGTTATATACAGATAATCACCATTGTTGGTTTATCAACCGTTGTTATATACAAATAATTTTTATTCAATAAACAAATAAAATACAACCGCGCCTTAGTTTAGATATGTCACAACGGTGTAGGGATGGACTGTTGTGAGCATGGCGTCGTTGCTTACGCATTTTTTAGTAGCGTGGAGAAGTATGATCCTCGATATACCATGCCTAAAGATCATCTCTGGGGCATGCCACTTAACTATATCCCGGAAGGATATATTCCGCCGATCACTGAAGATCCAGAAACTGCAGCAGGAACCACTGGGCCTGAAGGTTACAAACTTCGGGAAAGCGAAGATGCCAGGGGCATGACAACAACTCCTGAAGGTTACAAACTTCGGGAAGCACCAAGAGTCACTGCCGTAATGATTGTACCACCACCCGTGGTACACACTGTCCCGGAAGGATAGATTCCCCAGATACCGTCTGGTGGAAACGAAAGTATGAACAATAAAATGAGGGAATTCCATGTACAGTTCCTGGAGATGTAGAAAGAACTGCAAGCCATTCGCGGTCAGGATTTATTTGGAAAGGACGCCGCAGACCTTTGTTTGGTCCCCAATGTGAAAGTTCCGCACAAATTCAAGGTGCCCGAATTTGAAAAGTACAAGGGTAACACTTGCCCTCAAAGCCATTTGGTGATGTACGCTCAGAGGATGTCAACTCAGACAGAGAACCAACAGCTACTAATCCATTACTTCCAGGATAGTTTAACCGATGTCGCACTCAAATGGTACATGGGATTGAACCGCACTAAGATTGTCACTTTCCGAGATCTTGGCGCTGCCTTCGTTCAACAATATAAGTATAACCTGGACATGGCACCAGACAGAGATCAAGTTAGAGCCATGTCGCAGAAGGACAAGGAAACCTTCAAGGAGTATGCTCAGAGATGGCGTGAAATTGCCGCCCAGATTTGTCCACCTCTTGAGGAAAAAGAGTTGACAAAGATCTTCTTGAAAACCTTGAGCTCATTTTACTACGACAGAATGGTCGCCAGTGCGGCCAGTGACTTTACTGAGATGGTAGGCATGGGAGTTCGTCTTGAGGAAGCAGTTCGAGAAGGACGTTTGGTTAAAGATGCCGAATCATTAAGCAGTACCAAAAGATACGGTAGTGCTCTCCCTAAGAAAAAATAGCAAGATATTGGTAATATCTCTCTCGGAAAGCAAAGGCGACGGTACCAACCAGTAGCAGCTGTAACTCCTGCTATCAACCCTGCGCTTATTTCTACGTATCAACCTCAGGTTCCTCTGAGCCAACCGAATCAATAACAATATCAGCAAAGGACACAATAGCCTCTTCAGCAGGCTCGTCCTCAGTACAACAACAGTCGTACAGCACTACCGCCAGGGTTTGACCCTATACCAATGTTGTACGCAGAACTGTTTCCGCTATTACTGGTCAAAGGCCACGTCCAAACCTTGTCTCCTCTTGCAATACCGAAGAATCCGCCCTTTTGGTTCAAAACGGATCAGACTTGTCCTTATCATCAAGGAGGACCAGGGCATAACATAGAAAACTGTCTCAGCTTCAAATCTGATGTACATAAGCTTGTTAGGAGCGGGGTCTTTTCCTTCAAGGATACAAATCCAAATGTTCAGACAAACCCGCTGCCTCAACATGAGAAGGCTGCGGTAAATTTGATAGAGGGAGAGTCTAACCACAACTATTAAATTCATGATGTACTCTTATTGAGGGACAACCTGGTAAAAATGCATCGCAGACAGAGCGGATATGGGCATGTACCATCTCATAACTATCACCAGTGTGATATCTGCTCTAAGAACAATCAAGGTTGTCCTGTGGTGCAATCAG
Organism: Lathyrus tuberosus; assembly: GCA_022829125.1. Lineage (NCBI taxonomy): Eukaryota > Viridiplantae > Streptophyta > Magnoliopsida > Fabales > Fabaceae > Lathyrus > Lathyrus tuberosus. Next base: position 3,639,610 of record JALAZF010000010.1, on the reverse strand, counting down.
CTCTACAGGAACAGTTAGATCTCAGATGGATCCAAGATCACCGAATTCGTGAAGTCAACATGACTTATACGAATTCCAACGTCATTCAGAACCGCGACATCCATGCAATAAATGTCAACTTGGTGGCAGTGCACTCAAGGCAAAGCCAACATCATAATCTGCCACAGCACGACTATGATTCCTGTCCTATCTGCTCAACAAACGATCAGGGATGCTCTTTTGTACAAGAGGCCCTCCAGCGTCAGATGGATCTTGGATAGATTCAGGATTACCGCGATAGAAATCAGTATCAAGTAAATATGATTCAAATTTTTGATATCCGCTTGATGAATACCAGCTTGGTGGAGTTGCATGATAAGCAAGTCCAGCTCGGTTTCCTGACTTCACATAATTATCAGAACTGTAAGGGATGTCGTGAGAGCGACCAAGGATGTGCTCTTGTTCAAAGAACTTTGCAACACTTGTTAAACCACTGGTGGCTTCCGATCTATTTAGACAAAGACACATAAGTCAGTATGATTAATGGGAACCCTACTAGGCATCAAAGTCAGGATGTTCGATCAATGGAAACAGATCTAGTGAGGTTACTGATAACACTAAAACACACTATATATTTGACTCCGATTGCACATGTTTTTAGTTGTTTATTTGTTAATTTCCTTTGTTATTATGGTATTTTGTTTTACTTTCAGATACATAGCCTGATTTGAGCTTGCAGTGAAGAAACGACGCAAAACAGAGCTAAAACGGAGATTTCCTGTGCAAATTGTACACTAGCCGTTTCACTCAGCGAACGCCATAGAGGACGCCATTTGAGTAGGAGGTTTCGCCAACATTCCAACGGTCACAAAAGACGTTTTATTCCTCTTGCACACTCGGCGGGCGCGGAGAGGGAGTCGGCGGGCGCCGACCCTTGTAACAGGCAAATGGTCAGAAACGTTAGAAGCAGTTACACACGAAGAAAATTATTATTTAACCGTTTTCTCATAACGTCGTGTGGCAGTTACAGCTTCATGACCACTATAAATAGGCCTTGTATTTTCACTTTCATTGCATCCAATCCTAGTTTCCAACCTTAAGCATAAAGTTCATTTTGTAAAGCAATAATCCGTCACATCGAGGGGTTATTGCACTATTGTTGTGAGTTAGATTGGAGCAACCATAGTTAGAAGTTATTTACATTCAAAATTATTTACTTTCCCCGCAATTTACTTTCCAGCTCTGTACCAGATTCAGTCTCCGCTTTGGAGCAGGTTTCTTTTATAAATTGCATTTTATTATATTCCGCATCGCTTTTATATTCGATTATTTTCCTGCACTGCTTTACATTCATTTATTTTCTGTCTCTGCCCTTTCTTTGTTATTTTAAGTTTCTGCGTGATCTGCTTATCTTTTGGAACTGAACTCAAGCGTGACACTTGTATTCATTCTCTCAAAGTATACTCTCACACTTTGCACGTTTTTATCTTACAAATGCTTTACTTTGCAAACCAATTTATTGTTATGTTTTTAGTTACCATCTCCAGCTAAATCCCTTGTGCTGGGATGTGAGGATCGTCGTTTCGACGGTACTCCACATGTCATCTCTTTAGAAATACTTTAGGGGCTGTTTTTTATTTTAATTAAACTCTTCTGAACTTCAATTGATCGGTCATTACGTAAATGAGACCGTGTTTTTGTTTGCGTAATGACTGTGACTAGATCGGGTAAGATCGAAAGCCGTCCTACATTTTAGAAAAGAGTTTGTTAGTTGTTAATTGATAAATACAGCGGAAGCACTTTATTGATTAAATAGGAAAGTTTTATATTATTAGAAAGATGTTTTAAACTATTTTAGGATGCGTTTATAGATTTAGGATCCGGTAGGCCGAGCATATGCCGGAAACCCTTTGGTATGAAATATTTTCAATCGAAAGCACTTTTTTAACTAAGTCTTAGAGGTAATTACATAAAAAAGGACTTTATCACTTTAACGCAGAGAGAGACCGGTGCAGCATGAGCGGCTGGTATAAATTAAAGGTTAGGTCTGGTTTCGATCACGCTAACGCGGAAGATCCTTTTTAATTAACTCTTTTTCAAAGAAGAAAACATTTCCCCTTAAGTGTTACTATTTAGATGATAGGAGTATTATTTGATTGACGTGAATTGCATTCCAGTATAGTATTTATCTGGTTTATTTCTATTTTTCGTTCTATAGAAAACTTTGACTCTGATATTTATTAGCCTTAAATAAACAACGTAACAATAGTAATCGATAGATTGACATTGGTCTCTGTGGGATCGATAAATCTTTTATATTACTCTGACGTAATCCGTATACTTGCGGATAACACGCATCAAGTTTTTGGCGTCGTTGCCGGGGACCAATTACGTCAAAATTTCGTACCCTGTTGTTACACCGTCTAGACTAAGGCATCCCTTAGCCGGTAAATGTGAAGAACTCGCAGTACCAGAAACTTAGTTGATCCATTAGAAGAACCTGAACGTTACGCCCGAGCTCGTCTTCTATTTCGAAAACTCAAAAGAGCAATGGCAGACGAAGAAAATGCTAAACCTCTTAAGGATTTCGCCCTACCCTCTAACGAAGAACCTCATTCTAGTATAGTTAACCCAGCTATACCAGCCAATAACTTCGAATTAAAACCATCTTTATTACAATTAGTAAAACTGAACCAATTCGCAGGTCTTCCTACGGAAAACCTGAACCAACATCTTAAAGTATTTATTCAACTAGCCGATACCTTAAAAGGAAACGGAGCTCCTCCTGAGGCAATAAGTCTATGACTATTCCCATTTTCCCTCAGAGATAGAGCCCGGTCATGGTTAGATTCCCTTCCAGCTAACTCTATAACCACTTGAATGACCTAAAAAAAGTATTCCTTGCTAGATACTTTCCACCGAGTAAAACTATTGTTCTACGAAACCAAATAACTCGATTTACCCAAAGCGAGGGAGAATCACTTTTCGACGCTTGGGAGAGATATAAGGAACTATTAAGAGCATGTCCACATCATGGCTTAGAACAATGGCTCATAATCCATACCTTTTATAATGGACTCATGTACAACACTAAGATGACCATAGACGTTGCCGCTGGTAGCGCTCTAATGAACAAACCCTACCCCGAGGCTAGCGCTCTCATTGAGGATATGGCACAAAACCATTACCAATGGGGAACCCAACGAGCACTGGTAGAGAAGAAAGAGACCAAAGGAGGTGTGTATGAAGTTAGTTGTTTTGACCATATGAACGCAAAGATGGATGCTATAGCTCAAAAGGTAGAAAACCTGAATATCAATCCCACAGCAACCATAGCAGCTATACAACCCGGATGTGAAATATGTGGAACCTCAGGACATACTGTAGCTGAATGCAACCTTTTAGCCGAGAGCACCACGGGTCAGGTTAATTACGCCCAAGGAAACCCTTATTCAAACACATACAACCCTGGATGGAGGAATCACCCAAAATTTTCAAATAAGAATAATAACCCTACTCAAAACTCAACACCTCAAAGACCACCCGGTTTCCAAACTCAAAGACCAAATCAATCTGCACCATATCCCCTCAGAAATCAAATCTTGAGAAAAAGATGGACGAATACATCTCAGCCCAATTACATCAGAACAAGGATTTCATGAACCAAAACATTCACATGAATGGACTAATTGCTCAGTTGGGTACTAAACTCGATTCTGTAATTACCCATAACAAAATGCTTGAAACCCAAATCTCTCAAGTAGCACAACAACAATTTACTCATGCTACACCTGGAGGACAATTCCCTGGACAACCTCAACCTAACCCTAAAGGGCATGCGAACGCTATAGCCCTAAGGAGTGGGACCACTTACAATGGGCCTACAAACCCTAGGTTGAATAATCAAGAACCTCTTAGGAACGAAGTTATGAATACACCTGAGAAAGAAGTTGAGAAATCGGTGGAACCTGAGAAGTCTAAGGATACGGGAGTTAAGGAGAAGGAAAGAGAAGAGAATGAAAAAGTTTATGTACCACCTCCTCCTTACAAACCTTCGATTCCATACTCCCAAAGACTTAAACAAACTAAATTAGATAACCAATACAAGAAATTCATAAAAGTGATTGAGAAACTCCACGTAGAGATTCCATTCACAGAAGCTATTACCCAAATACCATCTTATGCCAAATTCCTGAAAGACATTCTAACCAACAAACGAAGATTAGATGATTCTAAAGCTTTAGAATGTAATTCAATTGTTGAGAATAAGCTTGCTAAGAAAGAGAAAGACCCAGGAAGTTTTTCCATACCTTGTGTTTTAGGAAACCAAGTTATTGATAACCTTTAGCCGTTTGTAAAAGGTTAAACCTAGGAGAAATACAACCGACTAGGATGTCTCTCCAATTAGCCGACAGATCAGTTAAGTATCCAATTGGCATTTTGGAAGACGTCTCAGTTAGGCTTGGTAAACTTTATATTCCAACAGACTTCGTCGTAATGGATATTAAAGAAGACGATGAGATCCCAATCCTTTTAGGTAGACCCTTCTTATCAACAGCTGGAGCTATAATAGATGTCAAGAAAGGTAAAATGACATTCGAAGTAGGTAATGAAAAAGTAGAATTTATATTATCCCAATTCTTAAATGCACCGGCCATAGATGACTCATGTTATGCCATCGATATAATTGATGAATGCATAAGAGAACTGGATAAAGAAGATCCAGTAGAAACCTCAAACTACCTTCGATCCCCATAATGGAGGACGAGAGATTCGAACGCTTATCTGAACCTTACATAGATAACAGTCTTTACGAATGCTTGGCACTTACCCCAGATCATATGCCATGTCCGAAAAAACCATCAATAGAGCTTAAGGAGCTACCTAAGAATTTAAGATATGAATTCTTAGACAAAGAATTAAACCGCCCAGTCATAGTCAGTGCCACGTTAGATGGTCCTGAAACTAATCAACTGTTAGATGTTTTAAGAAAATATCTCTCAGCTCTAGGTTATAATATCTCTGATCTCAAAGGAATAAGTCCTTCCGTGTGTATGCACCGAATTATGCTGGAGGAAGACGCAAAACCCTCCAGAGAACATCAACGAAGGATAAATCCTATAATGAGTGACGTAGTAAAAAAGGAAGTGTTAAAGTTGTTAGAGGCTGGAATAATATACCAAATATCCGATAGTAAATGGGTAAGCCCCGTACATGTGGTAACTAAGAAAGGAGGTGTCACCGTTGTACAAAACGAAAAAGGAGAACAAATAGCCAACTGTATAGAAAATGGTTGGCGGATGTGTATTGATTACGGGAAGCTTAATAAGGTAACTAGGAAAAATCACTTCCCACTTCCATTCATAGACCAAGTGCTCGAACGTTTAGCTAGGCATTCTTACTTTTGCTATTTAGATGGATACTCCGGATTCTTCCAAATACCCATTCACCCTGATGATCAAGAGAAAACAACCTTTACATGTCCCTATGGAACATTTGCTTACAGACGAATGCCAGTTGGACTATGCAATGCCCCAGCTACCTTCCAACGTTGTATGATGTCATTCTTCGCAGATTTCCTTGATGAGATCGTGGAAGTATTTATGGACGATTTCTCGGTATGTGAATCCAGTTTTAAAAAATGTTTAACCAACCTTGAGAAAATCCTGGAAAGATGTGTAGAAGTCAACCTCGTTCTAAACTGGGAAAAATGCCATTTTATGGTTATTGAAGGCATAGTACTAGGACACATAGTGTCCGAAAGAGGCATTGAGGTTGATAAAGCCAAGATAGAAGTAATAGAAAACATTCAACCACCCAAAACCATTAGAGAAATCCGAAGTTTTATTGGACACGCCGGTTTCTACCGACGCTTCATTAAAGACTTCTCCAAAATAACCAAACCATTAACCAACTTACTTATGAAAGATGCTGAATTTAAATTCGATGATAAATGTCTTGAAGCCTTTAAATACCTAAAACAAGCACTGATTTCCCCACCCATTATTCAACCTCCTGATTGGAACCAACCTTTTGAAATTATGTGCGACGCTAGCGATTACGCTATCGGCGCTGTTCGAGAACAAAAGAAGGATAAGAAACTCCATGTGATTTACTACGCCAATAGGACTTTAGATGCGGCTCAGCTTAATTATGCCACGACCGAGAAGGAACTCCTGGCAGTAGTCTTTGCAATCGACAAATTCCGATCCTATTTAGTAGGAGCAAAAATCATAGTCTACACTGATCACGCTGCAATCAGATATCTATTAAGAAAAAAAGATGCTAAGCCTAGGTTACTACGCTGGATCCTTTTACTTCAAGAATTTGATTTGGAGATGCGAGATAAGAAAGGCACTAAAAATGTGGTTGCTGACCACCTTTCAAGGCTTGAATATCTAAAACCAGATCTTGTCCCTATCAATGATAATTTCGCATACGATAGATTAATAGGAGCAGTTAGAACCATCCATGATGATCCTGACCCCTATTTGGAATTAGACATTGAAAAGGCTCTCGTAGTGACAACCGTACCTTGGTACGCAGATTTTGTTAACTATCTAGCAGCTGATATCATACCACCTGATCTAAATTACCAACAGAAGAAGAAGTTTTATCATGATGTAAAACACTTCTATTGGGACGAACCCCTCTTATTCAAAAGAGGCGCAGATGGAATTTTTCATCGCTGTGTCCCTAAAGAAGAAGTAGAAACTATAATTAAACATTGTCACTCTTCACCATATGGTGGACATCTAGGTTCATCCAAAACATGCGCTAAAATACTTCAAGCAAGTCTTTTCTGGCCAACTTTATGGCGCGATGTTCATGTCTACATTGTAAGATGTGACAAATGTCAATGCACAGGGAACGTCTCAAGAAGAGATGAAATGCCTCTGAGAAATATTCAGGAGGTAGAGCTCTTCGATGTTTGGGGTATAGATTTTATGGGACCTTTTCCATCTTCGATGGGAAACAAGTATATCTTAGTAGCTGTTGATTACGTATCCAAATCGATTAAAGCTATAGCTTCACCCACCAACGATACTCGTGTAGTCATTAAACTATTTAAAAACTATATTTTCCCTAGATTTGGAGTACCTCGATTAGTAATAAGCGATGGAAGATCACACTTCATATCTAGGATATTCGAAAACCTTTTAAAGAAATACGGAGTTAAACACCGAGTAGCCACACCTTACCACCCGCAGACTAGTGGACAAGTAGAAGTATCAAATAGGGAAATAAAACAAATCTTAGAGAAAATCGTATCAATTTCTAGAAAAGATTGGTCCTTAAGACTACAAGAAGCTTTGTGGGCTTATAGAACTGCTTTTAAAACCCCTATAGGAATAACCCCATATCAATTAGTCTACGGAAAATAATGCCATTTACCCTTTGAGCTTGAACATAAGGCCTACTGGGCCATAAAAGCTCTTAATATGGATTACTTAACAGCCGGAGATAAACGTATTCTAGATATCCACAAATTAGAGGAGTTACGCCGAAATGCTTATGAAAATGTCGTAATATATAAAGAAAGAACCAAAGCATGGCATGACAAAAGGATTGCAAAAAAGGAATTCAACGTAGGCGATCCTGTACTACTTTTCAATTCTAGGTTACGATTGTTTCCAGGTAAGTTACGCTCGAGGTGGACTGGACCCTATGAGGTCACCAAAGTCCTGAAATCTGGAGCATTTGAAATTGCAAATCATTCATGTAGACCTTTTCTAGTGAATGGATAGAGATTGAAACCCTACTATGGAGGTGACATACCCACCTATTACTCTGGTCACACTCTAATAGACCCACCTATAGAAACATCCACAACATAAGTTTTACATTTGTCCAGCTAACGACATAAAACAAGCGCTGCGTGGGAGGCAACCCACGGTTTTATTTTCATTATTTTTATTTATGCATATAATTTATTTCAGAAAAAGATTTATTATATTAACTGGACTGACTTATGAAATGTCTATGTTTACAGGTTACAGATCACATCATCCCAGATATCCTATACTAACTTTCTTTTCAGGATGCAGAGCTATGATGACATGCACATCGTGTTCAGAGATGACGCACAGAGGAAGAAATATGTAGTCCTTTCTGAGAGACCGATACTACCCACTAGGTACCCTGACCCAAACGGTCTAACAACCTTAGGTATCGAGGCCAGTGTGAGGTACCTTTGTCTCCAACTCCAGTGGGATGAGTATTCTGAAGCAATGAATGTAACCTATAAGCATCTAACCTTAGAGTTCCTCAGTTCACTCATTTATGACTCGTACAGTGGAAGAGGTTACAACAGTGGAAGCATTAGATTCATACTATTTGGAAATGAGTACACCTTTAGCCACAGATATTTTGCTAGAATACTTGGTTTTCAGTGTGGCTTGGATGCAATCCATTTTATGCATGAAACCAATGTTATGCAAGATGAACTTCATAGATTCTGGAGAAAAATCACCGGTGGAGGAGGACCTGATCCTTCCACCCAATTAGCAAACAAAATCCACAATCCAGCTTTCCGTTATTTCCAAATGATCCTAGCCGAGACTTTCTTTTGTAGAAGTGAAACCGAGAACCAGGTTACTGCAGAAGAGATTCTGATGCTCTTTTGCACTGCTGAGTCACGCCCTTTAGCCAGTGGTAATTTTTTGATGCATAACCTATACTTAACTGCTGGATCTTCCAAAGGACCTATCCATGTAGGTGGCACAGTTACACACATAGCTTATGCCCTAGGTCTAGCCAACAAGCTAACTCATCTTACCTCCCATTGTGGCCACACCTTAATTGACATTAATCATTGCCTTGACTGTGGCCTTATCAGGAGAGCATTCTTTAGTGCAGATAACTTTAAGCTCCTAATAGACGACGAAGTCGTTCACTACTTTGGTTTGCCAAACCACACCCGGACAAGTATCCATGACAAAGCTAACTGGTCATACGCTTTGGAAGGCCAAGACGAGACACCCATCCGACCTAGGAACCCACCTGTGCCTGAGTACCACCCTACACCTTATCCTGAAAGGACTACTGTCTATTCCTCTAACGTTAATCTGCAACGCAGGGACATATATTCAGAGTTTGACGCTATGCGCAAGGAAATCATTTCACTTCGCGAAGAATGCGCCGAGCTCACCTTACAGATACAGATCTCAGACGCAACGAATGCTTCATCATATGATCTTTTATACCAGGAGATTTGCGATCTCAGACGCCAGCTTGCAGAAGCACTGGCTCCTTGTCCTCACATAAGTCAGGATGTCCACCGACAATCTTCCTAATATTCAGGAGCTCTGGGTCATAGCTCTCACTTTGTGTGGAGAGACTTACCACGTGCTTATTATGATAGTTTATTTTTACCTTTACCGCATTCATGTTTTTACCATTATTATCGTTTTTATTATTAGACTATTAGTAGATTTCATTTTCCATCGTTATAATTAGACTCATTGCATCCTTATGCTATATGCGAGTGTCATATTATTTCAAATTATAATAAATATCCACGTTATTGCAATCTATTGGTAATATTTAAAATTTTTTATTTCATTAATTTTTATAATTTAATATTTTTTAGAGTTAATAATATAATTGTTATTTAAATCCTGCATTCATAAATATATAAAATAATAACTAAATAAACAAAATATTCTCTATGTTTCTTACATGTAACAATATGCTATAGACACCTCAAGGAGGGATATATGGACCAACAAAAGCCCAAAACCCGTGCCAACCCAATTTACACCGCGGACCCCTACTTGGCGGAGGCGGAGGCGTCTTGGGATCTTAACGGACCAGAATAGTAAAACCCCCATTTTTGCCACTCTCTTCATCTTCTACCTCCAATAATTTCGATTTTAATCACCATAAAACCCCACTAATCCATTAAAATCCCTTATTTTATAACTTCTCCACTACCATTAAACCCTCCATTCCACATTTTCTCTATAAAAACCATAGATTTCACCCAAATCTACAAAAACCCAAATTACCCACTTTCCACCACCAAGCCTTCATTTCACTACATCAATGGCAGCGGAGAACCAAGAAAACATCATTTTTCGAAATGGAGATGACGGAGTCAAGCAATGGGAAAAATGGGACAGACTGCAGACACGCAACATTCTTGTGACGAGGTACATTAATGATATCTGTCTGTATAACCTTGGTATACGGTATAGCGTATTTTATCTGTTAGAAAATTTAAAATTAGATAATATCTTTATTCGCAAGGAGCCTACTTATGAAAGTCTAACCCACAAATTTTTGAGTTCTTTGGAGTACACTATCAGAGATAACACTGCTAGCACTGTAGGCACAGTGAGGTTTAGAATGTCCAATGTTGAATACATTTATACCACTGATGCACTAGCTGAGTTATTAGGATTCCATTACGGGAATGGTGCAGTTTGTGAGGCACCCATAGACACAAATTGGTCAATTGAGGCTTTCCAACTGTGGAAAGACATCACGGGTCAGACCACCTACTCCTTTGACAAAAATTTGGCTTCCGACATTCATAACCCAACCATACGAGTATTTCGCCTTTTATTAGCTGATACTATTTTTGCTCGTGAAAATCCTAACAAGATGAATTCCAAAGAATTTATATTTTTACAGGTTACTTTATATAGAAAAAGATTAAATCCTTTACCATTTATGATAGCACATATTCGAACTGTTGAGAAAAAGGGCAACACCGTGTCATTTGGAGGATTGATTACCTTCATTGAACGAGCCCTCTACTTGGACACCGAGTTAGCCACGTTGGAACCACTCCCACCTCGCACCATTGATTAAAAATTTCTGCGAGATATGCGTTTATGCAAAACGAGGCCGGAAGGAGGTTATATCCTCATGGTTCGCAACGCTTCCATCCCGAGTGTCGCTTTACCTTGCTCAAGTCTCACTAATGTGCGCAAAAGAGGAAACTGGCTCTATGATTTGAAGGCTGCTCCTATTTTAGGTCCGTTACTACCAAACGTCCTAGAGGACGAAGGAAACGAGACGGATGATGAGTTTGACCGTATCGAGCAGTCTCCCATTCATGTATCACCTGCACAAACCCCACTTGTTACTAACCATCCTGTAGGTACTTCTTCCAGGTTTTATATCACCGAAGAAATGTGGCTAGCACAGCAAGCCAGAGAAGAAGAGTGTGATGGCATGTTCTATGCCATGTACCAACAACAGCAGGAGATGATGGACTTTATGCGGGAGTCACAACAATCCACTCTTGAGAGTTTCCAAGCACTCAGAGATCAAAATGCCTCTCTAATAGAGAGGATTGAGCAAATGGAGTTGTCACATACCACCCGACACCGCAATCGAAGTCGTCGTCCCAGATGTTCAGAGCAGGGTGGAGATGGCCCCAGTGGCCCACATGATTGATTGCCAGGTTTCACCTATCCCTTTCTCACTTTTATCGAAACATTGAGGACAATGTTCGGTTTAAGTGTGGGAGGAGATATTTACTTTTTTTAGTTGTCTTTACTATTTCTATTTTATTTACTATTTTCACATGTGCTTGACGAGTCATTTCGTGTAGTTTGTCTATTTTCCCAATTCTTGAGCCTTAACAAAAAATTGTGTCAAAGAAAACAACATTTATTTTGAAATTTTGGGTTATTAGGACAAGTAAGTATCATTTGCAAAGGCTTGGGAAAACTTTTTGAAAAATCGATATCGTTTTTACACCGTAAGTTCCTTAAATATAGGAGCCTATCCAGTTTTTTTATACGGTGGCCTTAAAATCTCACCCTTCACCACTTACCCTTAAGTAGTTTATTCTAGTAGTCAGCACCATCTTAGCCACCACTAAGTGACAAACCGATGCAAATACGTAAGATCCTGCCAAAGAAAAAGAAAAGAGAAATAAAAAAAATCCAAGAAGATGCTAATGTATCTTTAAAAAAATAGCAAAAAGTATAATTTTTTTTATAATAATAGGATCAGGATTACCACAGGTTATGTTCACCATGCGAGTGAAAGATAACGGGCTTAATGTGACTGCACCTAAATGAAAAGGGGTAAGAAAGGAATGAGTAAGATAGGCCTAAGTATAACATCACAGTTTGGATTGGTTTGTATAGGAGAGGAACTTATGCCCGCAAATCGCAGAAAGTGTCATTACGATACCCTTAGTTCATGAGTTAGTACCTACTGAGGCATCATTGATCAAACTTAAGTCTTTAGCCCAGATAAGATACTTGTATGTTTGCTGTTTTTTCTTTTTTCTGTTTATGAGAATTTGCTTGAGGACAAGCAAAGGTCTAAGTGTGGGAGAATTTGATAACACTAAAACACACTGTATATTTGACTCCGATTACACATGTTTTTAGTTGTTTATTTATTATTTTCCCTTGTTATTATGGTATTTTGTTTTACTTTCAGATACAAGGCCTGATTTGAGCTTGCAGTGAAGAAACGACGCAAAACAGAGCTAAAACGGAGATTTCCTGTGCAAATTGTACACTAGCCGTTTCACTCGGCGAACGCCATAGAGGACGTCATTTGAGTAGGAGGTTTCACCCACATTCCAACGGTCACAAAAGACGTTTTATTCCTCTTGCACACTCGGCGGGCGCGGAGAGGGAGTCGGCGGGCGCCGACCCTTGTAACAGGAAAATGGTCAGAAACGTTAGAAGCAGTTACACACGAAGAAAATTATTATTTAACCGTTTTCTCATAACGTCGTGTGGCAGTTACAGCTTCATGACCACTATAAATAGGCCTTGTATTTTCACTTTCATTGCATCCAATCCTAGTTTCCAACCTTAGGCATAAAGTTCATTTTGTAAAGCAATAATCCGTCACATCGAGGGGTTATTGCACTATCGTTGTGAGTTAGATTGGAGCAACCATAGTTAGAAGTTATTTACATTCAAAGTTATTTACTTTCCCCGCAATTTACTTTCCAGCTCTGTACCAGATTCAGTCTCCGCTTTGGAGCAGGTTTCTTTTATAAATTGCATTTTATTATATTTCGCATCGGTTTTATATTCGTTTATTTTCCTGCACTGCTTTACATTCATTTATTTTCTGTCTCTTCCCTTACTTTGTTATTTTAAGCTTCTGTGTGATTTGTTTATCTTTCGGAACTGAACTCAAGTGTGACATTTGTATTCATTCTCTCAAAATATACTCTCACACTTTGCACATTTTTATCTTACAAATGCTTTACTTTGCAAACCAATTTATTGTTATGTTTTTAGTTACCATGTCCAGCTAAATCCCTTGTGCTGGGATGTGAGGATCGTCATTCCGACGGTACTCCACATGTCATCTCTTTAGAAATACTTTAGGGGTTGTTTTTTATTTTAATTAAACTCTTATGAACTTCAATTGATCGGTCATTACGTAAATGAGACCGTGTTTTTGTTTGCGTAATGACTGTGACTAGATCGGGTAAGATCGAAAGTCGTCCGGCATTTTAGAAAAGAGTTTGTTAGTTGTTAATTGATAAATACAGCGGAAGCACTTTATTGATTAACTAGGAAAGTTTTATATTATTAGAAAGAGGTTTTAATTTATTTTCGGACGCGTTTATAGATTTAGGATCCGGTTGGCCGAGCATATGCCGGAAAACCTTTGGTATAAAATATTTTCAATTGAAAGCACTTTTTAACTAAGTCTTAGAGGTAATTACATAAAAAAGGACTTTATCACTTTAACGCAGAGAGCGACCGGTGCAGCGTGAGCGGCTGGTATAGATTAAAGGTTAGGTCTGGTTCCGATCACACTAACGCGGCAGATCCTTTTTAATTAACTTTTTTTTCAAAGAAGAAAACATTGCCCCATAAGTGTTACTATTTAGATGATAGGAGTATTGTTTGATTGACGTGAATTGCATTCCAGTATAGTATTTATCTGATTTATTTCTATTTTTTGTTCTATAGAAAACTTTGACTCTGATATTTATTAGCCTTAGATAAACAACGTAACAATAGTAATCGATAGATTGACATTGGTCTCTGTGGGATCGATAAATCTTTTATATTACTCTGACGTAATCCGTATACTTGCAGATAACACGCATCAGTTACACTGCATACAGAGCGGACGTGGCCAGGTGCCACCACATAATTATGAATGCTGTAGAGTTTGCTCTGAAGATAATCAAGGATGTTACCTCGTGCGAGCAGCCCTTTAAAGTCAGTTGGACCACAAAGAGATTCGACCGTGTCCAAGTTCTGGGTCAACCAATTTGATGCCACACTTTGTCGCTGATCAAATCAAAGATGTTGTCGTAATCTCTGATCAAAAGAGGACCAAAGATGTTTGTACCATCATCCCTTTACTTGACGAATCGAAAGTTCCCAACCAGGAACTAATTGAAATTACTTACAATGGTCAGAAGAATCAGAAGGCTCCTGTAGTTATCTATCTACCGGGACCATTACTGTATGAATCAACTAAGGCTATACCTTTCAAATACGGTGCAACAACAATTGAGAATGGGAAGGAAATTCCATTACCCTCCGTCGTGAATATTGCAGACATCAGTCGAGTAACACGGAGTGGTCAAATCTTCAACCGAGGAGTTGGAGAACCTACCATAGAAAAGGAGCCTCAATAGGAAGTTCCTGATCAACCAGTAAGTTAGTCTAGTGAACCTGACCTTTCAAAGAACAGCGATGAGATGCTGAAGCTCATCCAGAAGAGTGAATACAACATTGTTGATCAGCTGTTGCAAACTCCTTCAAAAATCTCAGTGCTATTAGTTTTACTCAGTTCCGAAGCTCACAGGGAGGCTCTACAAAAAGTCTTAGAGCAAGTCTTTGTGGAACAAGATGTGTCAATAAGACAATTTGACAGCATCATCTCCAACATCACTTCCTGCAACAACTTGGGGTTTAGTGATGAGGAATTGCTAGAAGAAGGCAAAAGTCACAACATGGCACTCAATATTATAGTCAACTGTTAGGACGATGTTCTAGCCAACGTACTGGTTGACACCGGATCGGCTCTAAATATTATGCCAAAGTCTACTTTAATGCGACTATCATTTAAAGGATCTCCGATGAGAGGCAGTGAGGTCATCGTCAAAACATTTGAGAATCCCAAAAAATAGTTATCGGCGAAGTCGACCTTCCCATAACTATCGGTCCTCACACTTTCCAATTCACTTTCCAGGTCACGGACATCCGAGAAGCATACAACTGTTTGTTAGGAAGACCTTGGATACACGAGGCTTGGGCAGTCACTTTGACGCTTCACCAAAAGCTGAAGTTCGTCAAGAACGACCAACTCGTCACAGTCTGCGGAGAGCAAGCCTTGATCGTGAGTAACTTATCGTCGTCCACTTGTGTAGAACCAGAGGAGGTTGTTGGAACCCAGTTCCAAGCACTTTCGGTGAGAAATGACAATCAATCAGAAAGAGGAACGTCGATTTCCTCGTACAAAGATGTTCTCGAAGCGATCAAAAGTAACAACGCAAAAGGATGGGGACAGCTTGTCATTCCTACTGATAATACGAAAAAGAAAGGTCTTGGTTTTTCTTCCAACTGTACCCAGACTTCTATTAACGATGAAAATCTTCATCCCATTCAGAACTTCTTCCATAGTGGAGGTTTCCTTCACCTAGTATCTCAAGAAGTACATACCATCAACGAGGGTGATTCCTCTGGTACATATGGAGAGTGGAAGTCCTATCTTAACAAGGATGGTTATATGTCTCAGGGAGAGGTGCCTACTCCATTTTTCTATCCCGCACAAAGTCCGAGATATATACCAAGATCAGATGTCAAAATGATATACGAAGATTGTGATCCGGAAGGATGGCGTGCTCCACCAAACTCATTAGAGGAGGACGCTCTGATGAAAGACAACTTTGACCACGACTATTATGGCCCGATGGATGGACTACCTATCTGGAAGCCGTATCCAGGAGACTCGGGGAAAAAGAACCAGCCGAACGATGCATATCAATTGAGCATCATTGAAAATAATACCTGCGTCCCCACCATGTCATGGGATCAACACTCAGGACATTCAGAAAATACCCAGCACGTTGATGAATTTGCAAAGCTTGCAGGACTAGAATTCATCAACTATGCTTTTCCCGAGGTCAACATCATCGAAAGGGATGACACCTCCAATTCCAAAGAAGTATAGGACACCTTGGGACAACCGAGTGGCAAATACGACTTCATGGTCAAGTACACCGCTTCCGAAAGCTCTCGTATCAGGCTCGAAGACATCTAGCCAACTGGATGGGGAGATCCGCCTAAGAGTGAAAACACTGCGCAAGATACAGCTGAGGAATCCTCCTACGACAACTTGGCCTGGGAGGCAGATTCCAACGATCCTACTCCACCAGAAATTAGATTTATTTCTGAAGATAAATCAAGAAAGAAGGTGCCAGACTTTGTGATTCACCGAGGAGTTCGCCGCCAATGGGTTGTTATCAACGTTAAAGTAATTGACATCTTTGTTTTAACCTTTCACCCTACCCAGGTGAAACGGATGTTTTGATAGGGCTCACTTTCTGTAAATATCCCTTTTCGCTTTGCCCAAAGTGACTAAGTTTTGTTTTATAGGGCTGTAGTTTCAAGAATCGACAAGATCACAAATAAAATAACATCGTTCTGTAATTTCCGCATTTATTGTTGTTTTCTTTTTTCGCTTTTTCAGAAAATGGTAATCCTAAAAAAATAACTCAAATAATAAAAACAAGCATTTTTCAAAAAATACACTGCACGCACTCTTGCATTCTCTCTATCTCTTCTAAAAACAAATCATCACGTTATGCAGATTGCTTATTTTAAACCCCATTGAAACATACGATCCAATGCCTTCTCCCAACTTTGAATTCCCGGTATTTGAGGCTGAAGAAGAAGATGACGACGAAATTCCATAAGAGATCTCCCGATTACTCAGACAAGAGGAAAAGTCCATCAAACCTCACAAAGAGCCGTTGGAAACAGTCAACTTGGGTTTAGAGGAGGAGAGAAAAGAGGTCAAGGTTGGGGCACTGCTCAGTCCAACTGTCAAAGAAAGTTTGACAAAGCTTCTCAAAGAGTTTCCTGATGTATTCACTTGGTCCTCTCAGGATATGCCTGGGTTGGATACCATCATCGTGGAACATCATCAACCGTTGAGATCAGAATGTCCACCGGTAAAACAAAGACTAAGACGGAATCACCCGGACATGGCCATCAAAATCAAGGAGGAAGTACAGAAACAGATTGACGCGGGTTTCCTCGCCACCTCAGAATATCCTCAATGGTTAGCCAACATAGTACCAGTTCCAAAAACGGACGGAAAGGTTAGAATGTGTGTAGACTACAGGGATCTGAACAAGGCAAGTCCAAAGGATGACTTTCCCTTTCCGCACATATACATGTTGGTAGACAGTACAGCAAAGTACAAAGTCTTCTCCTTTATGGATGGATTCTCGGGCTATAATCAGATAAAAATGGCGCCGGAAGACATGGAGAAAACTTCGTTCATTACCCCATGGGGTACCTTTTGTTACAAGGTAATGTCGTTCGGTTTGAAGAACGCTGGGGCAACCTATTAAAGGGCCATGACTACTCTGTTTCATGACATGATACACAAAGAAATCGAGGTATATGTCGATGATATGATTACCAAATATAAGACAAAAGAGGAGCATGTGACCCATCTGTCAAAGCTATTCGAGCGGTTGAGAAAGTACAAACTCCGCTTGAATCCCAATAAGTGCACGTTTGGTGTTCGCTCAGGATCGTCAGCCAGAAAGGAATTGAGGTTGATCCTGAAAAAGTCAAGGCCATTTAAGAAATGCCTTCTCCAAAGACTGAAAAACAAGTCAGGGGATTCCTGGGACGTCTGAACTACATTTCCATATTTATATTCCTCATGACCGCGACATGTGCGCCGATCTTCAAATTACTCAAAAAGAATCAGGATTGCGTTTGGACAGAAGATTGCCAAACCGCCTTCGACAGTATCAAGGAATACCTGTTGAATCCACCGATTATATCACCTTTGTAGAGGGGAGACCATTGATCATATACCTAACAGTCTTGGAGGACTCCATGGGTTGTGTACTTGGCCAACAAGATGAAACCAAAAGGAAAGAGTCTGCCATTTACTATTTGAGCAAGATTTTTACCGACTGTGAGACTCGGTACACTATGCTTGAGAAAACTTGTTGTGCTTTGGCTTGGGCAGCCAAACGTCTTCGCCAGTACATGATTTGTCACACTACTTGGTTAATCTCCGAAATGGATCTGATCAAGTACGTCTTTGAAAAGCCTGCTCTCACGGGAAGGATTGCCCGTTGGCGCATGTTGTTATCGGAATACGACATTGAATATCATGCTCAGAAAGCCGTCAAAGGAAGTATTTTAGCCGATCATTTGGCTCATCAACCGATTGACGATCAGGAATCAGTCGGATTTGACTTCCCAGACGAAGATATCATGTTTTTAAAAATGAAAGATTGCGATGAACCATTAACCAGTGAAGGGCCAGAACCAGGTTCCCAATGGGGACTTATCTTTGACGGAGCTGTCAATCATTATGGAAACGGAATTGGGGAAATCATTATAACACCTCAGGGTACCTACATTCATTTCACTGCCAGACTGACATTCAAGTGTACCAATAATGAGGCCGAATACGAAGCTTGTATCATGGGTCTTGAAGAAGCAATTGACTTAAGAATTAAGAACTTAGATGTATATGGCGACTCAGCTCTGGTTATCAATCAGATCAAAGGCGATTGGAACACATACCAATCAAGACTGATTCCTTACAAAGACTACGCAAGAAGGTTGTTACCCTTCTTCAACCGAATCAAGTTTCATCACATCCCTCGCGAAGAGAATCACATGGCTGATGCGTTAGCCACTCTCTCTTCCATGATTAGTGTAGGTCAATGGAATGACATACCTAAGATCGACATAATGCACCTTGAACGAACCGCTTACATCTTCACGATTGAAGCAGTCATGGATGACAAACCTTGGTATCATGATATTAGATGCTTTCTTCATAAACAAGAGTACCCACTTGGGGCATCCAGAAAAGACAAAAAGACCCTCAGAAGACTGGCAGGCAGTTTCTTTCTGAGCGGTGATACACTTTATAAGACAAACTTTGACATGGTCTTGCTCCGACGCGTAGACAGACCAGAAGCGAACATGCTAATAAAGGAAATTCACGAAGGATCCTTTGGTACACATGCCAATGGACACACAATGGCGAGGAAAATTCTAAGAGCCGGGTACTATTGGTTGACAATGGAATTCGACTTCTACAAGTACATGAGGAGATGTCATAAGTGTCAGATATACTCAGACAAAATCCATGTACCACCAACGCATCTCAAAGTTCTCTCTTCCCCATGGCCTTTTTCCATATGCGGAATCGACATGATTGGCATGATTGAACCCAAAGCTTCGAACAGACACCGGTTCATCCTGGTGGCCATTGATTACTTCACCAAGTGGGTCGAAGCAGCGTCATACTCAAATGTAACCTGACAAGTGGTGGTACGATTTATCAAAAACAATATCATTTGCCGTTATGGTGTTCCTAGCCATATCATTACTGATAATGGATCCAACTTGAACAATAAGATGATAAAAGAGTTATGCGCTGAGTTCAAGATCGAACACCATAACTCATCTCCCTACCGACCTAAGATGAACAGCGCGGTAGAAGCGGCTAATAAGAACATCAAGAAGATCGTTCAAAAGATGGTTGTAACCTACAAAGACTGGCACGAGATGCTACCCTTTTCTCTTCACGGTTATCACACATCTGTCCGAACTTCAACAAGGGCAACCCATTTCTCTCTAGTATATGGCATGGAGGCAGTGCTTCCCATAGAAGTAGATATCCCATCAATCCGGGTATTAATGGAAGCTAAGCTAACAGAGGCTGAATGGTTTCAAAGTCGATACGACGAACTGAATCTGATCAAGGAAAAGCGAATAACGGCACTATGCCACGGTCAGTTCTATCAGCAAAGAATAAAGAAGGCGTTTGACAAAAAGGTCTGACCTCGTGTCTTCAGAAAAGGAGACATCGTGCTCAAGAAGATACAATCATTTCTCACTGATTCCCGGGGCAAATGGAATCTAAATTATGACGGCCCCTATGTGGTCAAGAAAGCTTTCTCAGTCGGTGACTTGAGACTCGCAACCATGGATGGAGAGGAATTTTCCGACCCCACAAATGTTGACATAGTCAAGAAATACTTCGCCTAAATAAAAATAAAAAACGTCTCGGTGGATTGAAAACCCGAAAGGGCGGTCTAGGAAAAAATTAGAGACATAATAAAAAAATCATCTTGATGGATTGGAAATCTCAAAAGTATAATCCATGCAAAAGTTAGGGATAATGGCAAGTAACTACGTCTGACAAGGTTAAATCCCCCAGCAGACATGCCATCCATTAGGAAAACTCCAGTCAAGGTCATCTTCGACAGAAGCTCAGGATATCCTGAATTCAAAGTTGGTAGAAGGATAGCAGTCGTTATGTTTCAATACAACCCTTTCCCTTAAATTACCATTTTCTAACTTTGTAAATACTCTATGGAATCACGCGTTTGGCTGATTTCCATCCTATCAATAAAATTTGAGCCTTAGTGCTTTTGTTTATAATTCTTATTTGTTTTAGCTTTACAGAACGGCATTTTAACATGATCAACGATTCTTGAAATAAAACAAAAATGAATTTACTTGTCAAACTTTTTTCTGCTTTTAAATAAAGATGGCAATTTCTTTTGACTGTTGAACATCGATCGTTTCTCTAGAAGTAATCGAGCTTCAAAGTGCAGAATCAAAGTACTCCTTCTTAACCAGTACGCCTGAATGAAGGATCAGCTGTGTCAAGTGCGAATATTCCGTCCGACATCCCCGGCAGACTTCTACCTCCTAAGTCCGACCAACAGTTTTTCCCACAGGGACTATCTCTCCTAAGCAAGGCAGAATTGCTATTTTGAACCAAATGGTACTTCTTCGTCCCCAGCAGTGGTCGAGTATCCAGTCGTGTTCATCCACTAGTTTGTATGTCGCGTCAGTTTTGTCAGCATAAACATACATACATCATGCATTATTGATTTATATTCATATTCATATTGCATCACTATCACTCCAGTCGGTCTTATCCACTAGTGATAAAAGTCCTCTCAATCTTGTTGTCAGTTCTTTCCTCGTCAGGGAAAGTCACGTCTGAACAATCTCTCCTCCAGTTTATTTCTAGAATAGGGACGACCCTTGGCCACTTTGATAACTTGAACCTCTAAAAGGCAAGAAGGAATTCGACAAATATCACTCTTGTACATTGAGGATGATATCTTCGCTTTCCCGGATTAAGGAAAATCCTCAGAGAAAGCCTCTTAATCAAAGATTCGGCAATACAGCAGTTCTTCTTTGGAAAATTCGCTTACAAAAAGGTAATCAGCACCTCGAAACTGGATTACATCACATGGCATTTCTTCGAGAAGATCTCGAGGAAAAGTATGATGTAATACCCCCAAGCGGAAAGCAGTCTCTCAAGAGACTCGTTTTCTCCAGTAGAGTCGACCAATGGCTTCTCCAACAGAGAAGTTTGTGCACCTTTACAATTCAGACGAATGGGTTCCCCAGCAAGTCTGACAGCAAAACTTTTTCCATCAAATGGCATCTCCCCAAGAAAATTCGGCGAGAAGTTTGAGGAAAATCGCTACGAATAGCGTCCCTTGTCAAGAAAGTTTATTGACAAAAGAAACTGAGACCAGGTCCTTGGTAGGAAACCAAGATCGAGGGGAAGTTTATATCAAAAACTGAGACCAGTTCCATGGCTAAAGACCAGGATCAAGGGGAGGTTTATTCCAAAAGAAAACTTAGACCAGTTACTTGGTAGGAAGCCAGGATCGAGGGGAAGTTTGTATCAAAAACTGAGACCAATTGCTTGGTAGGAGACCAGGATCGAGGGGAAGTTTTACCTTTTCTAAGTATCGACGCTTAGTAAAAGAAGATGAATGTGTAAACTACAATTCATAACCACTGTCAAAATTTCGGCTATTCCGATATTTAATCCTCTTGCACCCCGAATGCCGAATACCTTCGCCATTCACACCTTCGGGTCCAAGAAGATTAAATAGGGGCATCTGTCATACCCCAAATTTTGAACACTAATATTTCCCATCATTGTGCAAATAATCATCACAATATGGATGTACATTTATGCCTCATCAATCTCCTCAAGGATTGTTGAGCATTCCCTGCAGTCAAGGATTAGTGTTTCGAGCCCTCTTAGGGCACTTGGACATAGGATCAATCAAGAAATGACATGATCTTCAACTTGTATAACATCTCAAACCTCCATAAAGGATTAAGAGGACTCCCACATCAAGAATCAGGCACAAGGTTGCAGCATTCCGAGTGGATTAAGCCTCAAGATCGCCAGTGTCACCAAATTAGGGTTTTGGTCGACCAGGGCCTCCAGATGAAAATCTTCATCTGGGCATGGGCCATTTCTTCAAAGTACAACTTAAGATACTCCAAGGTACCTCATGGACCCAACCATCAAGTCAATTTTACCTCAGGGGATGAATTGACCAAAAATCAGGAATTAGGGTTTCTTGACCTAATTCACCCCTAAGTTGACTTTTGGGACAAAACATGAGCCAAGACCTCAAGACATGATTTGAGGGTCTCTAATAAACCACATTGATCCATTTACAACAATGGATTGATCCAAGAAGCTTGATCCACAAGTTTCATTTTCATCAGGACCACAATTAGGGTTTCGAGGGAAAAGTCAACTGTACCTTTGACTTTTGACCTGGACATGCTCCCCAAACCCTGGGACATGATTCAATACACCCTATAACACCTATGGAACATATCCATCAAGTTTGATTTAGATCAAGGACTTGATTTCACAAAGGATCGCATAGTTTGGATTTCATCTGATAAAAAGTCAACAGTGCACAAAAGTCAAGTTTGACTTTTTGAGATTTTTCACAATTATGGTTCCTCAACCCTAAAACAATGTTAATATGTGATTTGAATCATCATTCATCAAGAAAAATCAAAGAAAGTGGGATAACTTGTAAAAGGGGTAACCATAATAACTTAGAATTTTTCTAAGTTATGGAACAAAGTGGCTAGGGTACCAATTTCCAAGGGTCATAACTTGAGATCCAAGCAACCATTTTGGATGGTCCAAAGATGGATTTGTAGCTCTCATGGCATACTTTAAAAGTGTCAACTACATCTCATTCTAATTCCTCATGGATTTTAAGTTATGGAGTGATCAAAATGGCTAAAAACATGTTTCAAGGGTTGTATCTCCTTGCTCAAAATCTGCCTTACTTTTTCCAAAATGTAGGGACATTTTTCACCTTGATCCAAGTCAAACCAGGTCTAGGGGTGGACATCAAAGTTAAAGTATGACATGAGGGCTTTCTAACAAATATCAGATCATCTCCAAATTCCATTTGAGCGAGGAGATACGACCCTTGAAACATGGCCTCATAAACTTATTTTCTCCAAGACAGTTTTGGCATATTTGATGCATTTTGCTCGATTTGATCAAATCTGACAAATCCAAGCCTTGTCATCATTTTGGACACACCTGAGGATCAAATCCAAGGGGGATGATCTGATCTCCAAGCCTCACAAGTCCATGAATCTACAAGTAGCATGCCAACCCTAAAAAAGCCTAAAAGATGCCAAGACTCCAATTTTGTTTCCAAGAATTCAATGGATGTACCAAGGTGGCATGAACTGAGCCTATTCTAACTGAATGAGTCAAGGATAATCTCTGAACTAAAGAACCATAGGCCTGTGCTCTAACCTCTAGTCAATGGCTAGAGGAGACTTGAGATTCCAAAGTGATCCAATTGGCCAAAGGCCTGCTGCAACCACCATTCACTATTGCTTGCAAAACAAACTTGCTCTACTATAAATAGAGCTCATTTGTGCTCAGTATAAGTACACCAAAGCAACCAAACTGATGCTTTCCTCAAAATCCCTTTCTCTAGGCCAAAATGCCTTCTTTTGCAAGGTAACTCTGAGTTTTTGAGTTAGAAAGCATTTCCACCACAACTTATGATCCAAACACATCCAATATGTCATATCTAAGCTGTCCAAACTCTCATATGTGACCTGTAACCCCAAAATTACAAAGTCCCCTCTCAAAACCTCAAAATTGCACTTTTTTGTATTATTCAAGCCATGTCTTGATTCAGTCACTTTCAAAACCAGATACGACCTCAAACACACTCCAAATATCATCCTTGAACTGTCCCAAATGGTTACGTCTGGAACACCATTTGAGAGAGTTGCTATATTGGTCACTTTGGCCCCTTTTATAAGAAAGAGCTCAAACTTGTTCCTGAGGATTCCAACTGGTTCCAACCATTCTAAAAGCTTCTAAGGGATCAATTGAGAGTGTCTAAAGCATCAAATTACTTCTGGCACAAGAAACTTGGCAGATAGCCCAAAAAGCTCCTAAAGAGGTAAGCATCACAACTTGAACTCTCTGAAATATGCATTGCTTTGAAGTCCACTGATCATGCACATTTCATACATGTTATATATGTTGTGTTTGAACCAATTCATCATGTAATTCATGCCTGTAACAAGAGGTAGCATAGAAAATGCAATTATAGGCCTATTTCAAGAACACCGTCGGGTTTTGAAATAGGAGCCTCATCTGAAAAAACCACCACTACCATTGGATTCCTTGTGAAATTCTAGGCAGGATAGGCCTAAATTTTGTCCCAATCCATGGAGATATGAGAAAGTTACAAGCTTCACGTTTTTGGCCAAAACCTTGCCTTGGCCAGGCCAAAAACAAGGCATGCCTCATATATTCATGGGGTGGTTTTGATACACGGATGTATCACCACCCCAGTGGTAGAAGGCGCGCGCTGCACCCTATAGGTCTGGGGTTCGAATCCCCCTCGCCCCAGATCCTCTTTTTACCACTTTTTTCCATTTTTTTTATATATTTTGTTATATTTTAAATGATTTGGAAAATTAATTTCTCCTTCAATTTTAATTATTTTTATTGGTTCTTTTTGCAAAAAATCACAAAAATGTTAAAATATTTTATTCCACAAAAAAAATCTGATTTATATCAATTATTTAACATAGTTGATATTTTTGTAAATAAATTCATTTTTATTGTTTTTAAACCTTTTAAAAATGAATATTCACCTTGAAAAAACAAAACCAAATGAGTTCTAAATCATCTTGTGATTAAAACTTCATTTTTCAAACCTTAACCAAAAACCACAAGTAGTCTATTTAGACTTATTTGGTATTTTTGTCATTTTATTCATTTTACTAAAAGGATTACTTTTAAAAAATGATGAAATTAGGGTTTCTTTTATTTTCACCCTAACAAACTTTTTTCAAACACTTTGGGCCTCTTGATAGAGAGTAAGTCCCATCCCTTTGTAAATAAACAATTTTGGCCCTCGCGTATTATATAAGTCCCTCTGTATATTTTCAAAAGTTTGGCGCGATCATCGCCTTTTTAACAGAATCCATGGGCTTCTCCTTGAGTTATAAGACCCATCTTTATTTATTTTCAAACTTTTTGGGCCTCTAATAGAGTGTAAGACCCAATCCCTTTTTTAAACCAAAATAGTTTGGGCCTCAGTCATTGTATAAGTCCCTCTGCGTTAAAAAATCTCGGCGTGATCGCCATTTTCAAACAAAAAAATCATCTGGGCCTACCCTTGTGTTGTAAGTCCTATTTCTTTTCTTTAAATAATCTTTGGCTTCTCCTTGAGTTGTGAGACCCAACCCTTGTTGTACATAAACCTTTTTGGGCCTCAGTCGTTGTATAAGCCCCGATACAATATTCGAAACAACGGCGTGATCACTGTCAAACTCTTTGGGCCACTCCTTGAGTATAAGCCCCGCAATCTTTTCAAAAACAACTTCCCTTTTGATTTAGATTCAAATATATCTATTGTTATCAAAACTTTCTTTAATTTCTTTGAACAACTAACAATACAGCATGGAAGCTTGCTCACCTGTAAGTTTTATCCGCTTTCATTTACTTGCTTTAATATATATAATTGTATTGTGGGAAGCGACACATGATTAGTCTTCTTTCATTCTTTTAAATACACGTCAAAAATATATATAACTGTATTGTGGGAAGTTGTGCATGGTTAGTCTTCTTTCATACCTTTTAAATACTTGTCATATATCAACTGTATATATACTAGTATAGTTATTTAGAGTTTTCCCCGGCAACTAGGTCCAGAACTAGGTAAAGCCCTGTTGGTCACTCTTAAAATACAAACAAAACTAGATCCCCCATAGGATTGCCAGATACAGTCTTCCCTTCTCTTGGGGTTAAACAATATGGAACAAAGAAAAGGGCAATATTCTCGGTGAACCTTTTCTCAGATTGTCACCCCTAGAAATTGTCAAAGAAATTCTACTCCTCGGAGTTGATCTATTCTCTGTGAATAGCATCTCTTGAGTTTATTCAAATCAAAGAACTTTCACTAAATGATCTATTCTCTGTGAATAGCATTTCTTGAACTTTTCTTGGTTTCGGACCCACAAGCTTCCTAAAAGCATCCCCGCCTCCTCTTGGGCTTTATACAAGGACCTTTCGGCTTCTTAGAAATTATCATGCCTTCTCTTGGGCTTAATACAAGGACCCTGACGACCTCTTAAAGGTATAATATAGAACTTAGTCATCCTTTGCTAGAGCAGTCTTTCCAGTGTCAGACCTCAGGCCACTTTAGGGTTGATTCTCATCCCTTAATGCCCTTGCCTCCTCTTGGAGGCATCATACAAAAGAAAAAACTCTTCCACACTAGTAGACTTGGATAGTCTAATCCCCTTGAGTCTCAAAGACATTCTCAAATTCCTGAGAACTATAGGAGAAACCCCGGTTACTCTGGATCAATCTCTAGCAGAGCTAAATCCCAGTCTCTCTCCCAAAAATCTCAAATCAGAACCTCAAGGTATCTGACATCTCAACTCTTCTGTAATCCTCAGCAAGAGTTGATTCCCCACTTGGACCTGCTGCGGGATCTCAATTATCCCCGGCAAAAGATAGCCTCCTCTTAAGGACCTTTCCTCAGCAGAAAACTAGCCTCCTCTTAGGCTTTGTATAATATTCCTTCCTTAGCGAAGTCAGCCTCCTATTGGGCTTTGTACAAACGATTCTCCCTAGCGGAGCTAACCTTTTCAGACTCTCTTGTTGAGTCAATCAACTTTCAGACTCTCTTGTTGAGTCAATCAACTTTCAGACTCTCTTGTTGAGTCAATCAACTTTCAGACTCTCTTGTTAAGTCAATCAACCTTTTCAGACTCTCTTGTTGAGTCAATCAACTCTCAGACTCTCTTGTTGAGTCAATCACCTTTTCAGACTCTCTTGTTGGGTCAACCTTTTTTAGCCTCAATCTTGGGCTTTATACAAGACAGATAAAAATACTTTCTCGTTGAGTCAATCTTTATCCAAACTTGGTATAAATATTTCCCCTAGCAAGAGCTAGCCTCCTCCCAAACTGTGTAGAAGGATTTCTCCAGCTTGTTTAGCCACAATCCTGGGCTTTATATAGGACAGATAAAAGCACTCTCTTGTTGAGTCAAACCCTTTTAGCCTCAATCTTGGGCTTTGTACAAGACATAAATTTCCATCTCTTGAGCTTGGGACAGATATCTTCCCTAGCAGAGTCATCTTCCCCAAGCAGGGTCAAATCCCTTTTAGCCTCATTCTTGGGCTTTGTACAAGACAGATAATACTCTCCAGCAGAGTTAAAACCTTTTAGCCTCTGTCTCGGGCTTTGTACAAGACACATACAAACCCTCCCCAGCGGGGTCAAAATCCCTTTTAGCCTCAATCTTGGGCGTTGTACAAGACAGATAACACTCTCCCGCAGAGATGAACTTTTAGCCTCCTCTTAGGCTTTGTATAATGATATCCCCAAAGAGTCAGTCTCTTTTTAGCCTCAATCTTGGGCTTTGTACAAGACTGATAAAACACTCTCTTGTTGAGTCAGTCAGTTCTAGCCTCCTCTTAAACTTTGTATAAAGAAATCCCCTAGCCGAGTCAATTAACCTTTTAGCATCAACCTTGTGCTTTGATCAAGGCACACAAAAAGTCAACAATCTTTCTTTAGAAATGACAAATTCCCTCTCAAATACCCTTTTAGCTTCAATCTTGGGCTTTGAACAAGACACAAATAAACCTTTTAGCTTCAATCTTGGGCTTCGAACAAGACACCAAAACATTATTTTCCTCCCTTAGAATAGGAGGAACTACGATTGCACTGATTTCCCTGTTTCATTTAAACGGGAATACGTAGGCATAAGATTGCGATATCTTAGCGAGCATACTAAACAAAAAACCCTAGTGTTGCGGTGAAAATTGGATAACAAGCTATTACTTAACTTGCATCATTTTCTTTTACAACCGACTTTGATTTATCCAAAGGAAAGGTTCAAGATCGTTAAAAAAACCTAAAGGGGGGAGATCTAAGGTTCAGGGGTTGGTTATACAAAGGGAAGGTATTAACACCCTAAGTATCTGTAGTACTCTACAGGAACCTCTTGCTAAGTTTGTGTTATGTTATGTTTGCTTGCTAAGAACACGAAATAGCATTAGTCTCGTCCTAATCATGATTTAATCGAGATATCGATAATCAATGATTCTTGACTTTCATCGACTAAAAAGTGAATGAAACTGAAATAAAGAGAAAGCGGTCTCATATTGATCAAAGTTTTGTTGATTCAATGAAGTCAACCAAACCATGAAGTTTGTTATGTCATCGACCAAAATAAAGATAATGAAACCGGAATGAAAAAATAAGGTTGGTCTCGTCTTAATCAAGATTTAAATCGATAAATCGATAATCTTAGATTTTTGACTTTCATCGACCAATAAAAATAAGTAAAAAGTGGCCTCATATTTATCAAGACTTTATTGATTTGAAATAATCAAAGTCAAGATTTGTGCAATGTCATCGGCCTAAAGTAAAGAAAATGGACTCGAAATGAAGAATAAAGTTAGTCTCATCTTGATCAAGATTTAATTGGAGGATCGATAATCTTTTGATATTCGACTTTCATTGACCAACAAAAATAAAGAAACGAGCCTCATACATATCAAGACTTTTTAGTCATTTTGCATAAATCAACTAAGTCATGATTTTGTAATATCATTGGCCCTTAAAAAAGAAATAAAGATCATAAGCGAAAAATAAAAATCAAAACAAAACTCGAAAGAAAAAGTTATGAATTCAAGAAATAACATGATAAATTGAAACTAAAGATTCAAAGTGCTCCTAAAATAAAAACTAGAGAAACAAAATTATGAAATAAATGGAAAATAAAATAAAAAATAGTATGAAATAATAAAAGGGTGGTGATGAAGCATGTTTTTTGTCTTTTTGAATTTTTATCTTATCTTTTAAACATCATTCATAATAAAACCAAACAAAAATTATAGGATATTACAATACTTTATCCAGAAAAATATTAACATGCTAATGAACTTGATAACAGCATAGATAAATGATCATGGTACTTTGAAAACAGAGAAATAAAAGAGGTGAATGTTACCTAGTGGAGACGGTCCACTGCCTCTTCAATGACACGAGTTATGGAAAAATGAAGACGAGCCTTCTCTCCAGAAAATTTGCAAGAATAATTGAGGGAGAAAATTAAGAGAGTATTCAGCCTTTGTGTGGGGTGAATCTGGTGTGTCAAATGAGAGAAAGAGAGATCTTATTTATAGTGTGAATAAAGTGGGAGTGTTGATGTGGCAATCCATGTGACTTTATGAGAATGATTCTTGGCCATTGATGGGTGAAGTGTGAGAATGATTTTTGGTCATTGATAAATCCAAGTTGGCAATCCATGTGAAGTGTTAGAATGATTGAGTGGTCCCCACTTACCATGAAGATAAACAAAATAAAAGTAATAATAATAATAATAAAGCTTAGTAATAATAAAACTAATAATAATAAAACTAATAATGATAATAAAACTAATAATAATAAAATTAATAATAATAATAATAAAGAAATAATAATAATAAAACTAAAAATAATAAAAAAGATAATTGAAAATAGTTAGTGGAAAAAAGAAATAAAACAAATTAAATTCTAACAAAAAATGCATGATTATTGATATGTTTACTAAAATGCGAAAACAGAGACCAATGAAAAGGATATGCAAATGATCAGAATATCGGAGGGTAAAATTTGGGGTAGAACACCTAGGTCCAGTACCTTCACACATCAATCAAAACTTAGGTCTAGTACCTTACCAAAAACACCCATACATCAACAAAAACTCACTCACTCACTCATACTTCCCAAGAAACTTTCCCAACCCATTAACAGATAAACACTATCAATTGCAAAGCGAGACATAAAGCTAAGATCCTGTGGATAACCACATATAGGATGGGTAATTGACAACTACCCATTGTATAACCTGGCCCCAGACCCCCCAATCTCTTTTAAGCATTTGTTTCGTTAAACAATCGCGTGCAAGGTTAGTTTTAGATAGCTTCCCTTTCCCTTCCAGCTTCACGGGATAAATAAGATATCAGAAAGTAGCACCCTTTCTCCTCAAGGAGGAAAACCCAAACTTCAGCGATAAGGTGGTCGCGTCACCAATAAAAATCGCTCTCTACACAAGTCAAACCAGGTCTAGGGGAGGACATCAAAGTTGAAGTATGCCATGAGGGCTTTCCAACAAGTACCATATCATCTCCAAATTCCATTTGAGTAAGGAGATACAACCCTTGAAACATGGCATCATGAACTGGTTTTACAAGGCAGAATTTGTGCATTTTGCTCGATTTGTCCAAATCTGATAAATGCAAGCCTTGTCATCTATTTGGAGACATCTGAGGATAAAACAAGAAGGGAATGATCTGATCCCCAAGCCTCCAAAGTCCAAGAATCTACATTAGCCATGCCAAACCTAAAAGAGCTAAAAAGTGCCAAGACTTTAATTTTGTCCCCAAGCCTTTAATGAATGCATCAAGGTGGCATGAACTGAGTCTATTCCAACTGAATTCAGTCCAAACTTATCTCTGAACCAAATCTACAAAGCCTGTGCTCTAATCTCAAGTCAATGGCTAGAGGAGACTTGAGATTCCTTTTGCATAACATTGGCCAAAGGCCTGCTGCAGCCTTCATTCACTATTGATGCCAAAACAAACTTGACACACTATAAATAGGCATCAATTGTGATCAGTTTGAGTACACCAAAGCACCCAAACTGATGCTTTCCTCAAAATCCCTCTCTTTAGGCCAAAATGCCTTCTTATGCAAGGCATCTCTGAGTTTTTGAGTTAGAGAGCATTTCCATCATAGCTCATGATCCAAACACCTCTAATATGTTGTGTCTAAGCTGTTCAAACACTAACATGTCACCTGTAACACCAAAATCTCAAAGTCCACCTCCAAAATCTCAAAATTGGACTTTTTTGCATTTTTCAAGCCATGTCTTGATTCAATCACTTTCAAAACCAGATAAGACCTCAAACACACTTCAAATATCATTCTTGAACTGTCCCAAATGGTTCCCCTCATCTGGAACACCATTTGAGAGAGTTGTTATATTGGTCACTTTTGCCCCTTTTGCAAGAAAGAGCTCAAACGTATTCCTGAGGATTCCAACCGGTTCCAACCATTCTAAAAAATTCTAAGGGATCAATTGAGAGTGTCCAAGGCATCAAATTACTTCTGGCACAAGGAACTTGGCAGATAGCACAAAAAGCTCCTAAAGAGGTAAGCATCACAACTTGAACTCTTTGAATTATGCATTGCTTTGAAGTCCACTGATTATAAACATCTCATAAATGTTGTATATGTTGTGTTTGAATCAATTCATCATACAATTCTTGCCTGTACCATGAGGTAGCATAGAAAATGCAAATGGTGGCCTATTTTAAAACCACTATCGGGTTTTAAAATAGGGAGCTCATCTGAAAAAACCAAGGGCACCATTTGATTCCTTGTGAAATTCTAGGCAGGATAGACCTAAATTTTGTCCCAATCCATGGAGAAATGAGGAAGTTATAACCTTTACGTTTTTGGCCCAAGAACGTGCCTTGCCTTGCCTTGGCCAGGCCTTAAACAAGACACTCCACTCCTTATGTATTCATGGGGTGGTTTTGATACACGGATGTATCACCACCCTAGTGGTAGAAGGCGCGCACTGTAACTTGAAGGTCTGGGGTTCAAACCCCCCTCGCCCCAGACCCTCTTTTTACTATTTTTTCCATTTTTTAATATTTGTCATATTATTTTAAATGATTTGGAAAATTAATTTCTCTCTCAATTTTAATCATTTTTTATTGATTTTCTTTGCAAAAAATCACAAAAATGTTGAAATATTTTATTTCATAAAAATATCAAATTTATATAATTTATTTAACATAGTTATATTTTTGCAAATAAATTCATTTTTATTGTTTTTAAACATTTCAAAAATGAATATTCATCTTGAAAATCAAAAGCAAATGAGTCCTAAATTATCTTGTGATTAAAACCTCATTTTTCAGACCCTATTCAAAAATCACAAGTAGTTTATTTAGACTTATTTGGTATTTTTATCATTTTTTTCATTTTAATTAAAAGGATTACTTTTAAAAGGAAATGAAATTAGGGTTTCTTTGGTTTTTGATCTTTATCAAACCTTTTAAAACACCTTTGGGCCTCTAAAAGAGTGTAAGACCCATCCCTTATACAAAAAACCTTTTTTGGGCCTCAGTCATTGTATATGTCCCGATACGATTTTCAAAATAATGGTGCGATAGTTATTTTTTATTTAGGCCTCTCTTTGAGTTGTAAGCCCCATCTTTTTGTATAAAATAAACTCTTTGGGCCTCTAATAGAGTATAAGATCCAACCACCCTTTGTACATAAATAATTTTGGGCCTCAGTCATTGTATAAGTCCCAGTACAATTTTCAAGACAACGGTGTGATCACTGTTAAAACCTTGGGCCTCTCCTTGAGTATAAGCCCCAATGATCTTTTCAAAACAACTTCCCTTTTGATTTAGGTTCAAATATACAGTTGTTATCAAAAACTTTCTTTAATTTCTTTGAACCACTAACAATACAGCATGGAAGCTTGCTCGCCTGTAAGTTTTTATCCGCTTTCATTTACGTGCTTTAATGTATATAAACTGTATTGTGGGAAGCTACACACTGTAAGTCCTTCTTTCATATTCTTTTGAATACTTGTCATATATCAACTGTATATATACTAGTATAGTTATTTATATTTTTCCCCGACAACTAGGTCTAGAACTAGGTAAAGCCATGTTTGTCACTCTTGAATACAGCAAAAACTAGATCCCCATAGGATTTCCAGATACAGTATTGCCTTCTCTTGGGCTTAAACAATATGGAACAAAGAGAAAGGCAGTATTCCCTATGAACCTTTTCTCAGACTGTCACCCTAGAAATTGTCAAAGAAGTTCTACTCCCCGGAGTTGATCTATTCTCGGTGAATAGCATCTCTTGAGTTTCTTCAAACCTCAGAACTTTCACTAAATGATCTATTATCAGTGAATAGCATTTCTTGAACTTTTCTTGGTTTGGGACCCACAGGCTTCCTAAAAGCATCCCCGCCTCCTCTTGGGCTTTGTACAAGGACCCTTCGGCTTCTTAGAAGTTCTCATGCTTCCTCTTGGGCTTAATACAAGGACCTTGAAGACCTCTTAAAGGTATAAGACAGAACTTAGTCATCCTTTGCTAGAGCAGTCTTTCCAGTGTCAAATCTTGGACTTAGGGTTGATTCTCATCCCTTAAAACACCCGCCTCCTCTGGAGGCATCATACAAAAGATAAAACTCTTCCATACCAGTAGACTTGGACAGTCTAAGTACCCTTGAGTCTCAAAGACATTCTCAAGTTCCCTATAGAACATAGGAAGAAACCCTGATCACCTGATCAATCTCCATTAGACAGAAAACCCATGGGTTCTAAAACCCAGTCTCTCTCTTAAAATTCCCTAGCCAGGGTCAGTTTATCATTAGTAAAACACTATCTAAAATCAGAACCTCAAGGCATCTGATATCTCAACTCCACTGTAACCCTCAACAAGAGTTGATTCCCAATTTGGACCTGCCTTGGGATCTCAATAATCCCCGGAAGAAGCTAGTCTCCTCTTAGGCTTTGTATAATGATCATTTCCTCAACGTAATTAGCCTCCTCTTGGGCTTTGTACAATGATTCTCCCCAGCGGAGCTAACCTTTTCAGACTCTCTTGTTGAGTCAATCACCTTTTCAGACTCTCTTATTGAGTCAATCAACTTTCAGACTCTCTTGTTGAGTCAATCACTCTTACAGACTCTCTTGTTGAGTCAATCACCTTTCAGTACTCTCTTGTTGAGTCAACCCTTATAGCCTCAATCTCGGGCTTCGTACGAGACAGATAAAAACACTCTCTTGTTGAGTCGATTTTTCCAGCTCCTCTTCAGATTTGTATAATGATTTCCCCTAGTAGGAGTTAGCCTCCTCTCAAGCTATGTATAATGATTTCTCCAGCTTGTTCAGCCACAATCCTGGGCTTTGTATAGGATAGATAAAAGTACTCTCTTGTTGAGTCAAACCCTTTTAGCCTCAATCTTGGGCTTTGTACAAGACATAAATCTTCATAACCTTATCTTAAGCTTGTGACAAATATCTTCCCCAGCGGAATCAATTCCTCCCAACCTTCATTTAGGCTTTGAGAAATAAATTCCTAAGCAGAGTCAAACTTATTTCAGCCTCCATCTTGGGCTTTGTACAAGACAGATAATACTCTCCAGCAGAGTCAAATCCTTTTAGCCTCCGTCTTGGGCTTTGTACAAGACACATAAAATATCCTCAGTCGAGACAGTAAAGTCTCTTTTAGCCTCAATCTTGGGCTTTGTACAAGACAGATAAATATTTCGTTCCCCAAAGAGTTAGTCTCTTTTTAGCCTCAATCTTGGGCTTTGTAAAAGACACAGATATAAACACTCTCTTGTTGAGTCAGTCATTCCTTACCTCCTCTTAGACTTTGTATAAGGACTTCCCCAGTGGAGTCAATCAACCTCTTAGCTTCAACCTTGGGCTTTGATTAAGGCACACAAAAATCAACATCTCCCTTTAAAGATGACAAGTTCTCTCTCAGTCAAACCTTTTAGCTTCAATCTTGGGCTTTGAACAAGACACAAAATAACCCTTTAGCTTCAATCTTGGGCTTTGAACAAGACACCAAATCATCTTTTTCCTCCCTTAGAATAGGAGGAACTACGATTGCTCTGATTTCCCTATTTCAACTGGAACAAGATTGCGAAATCTTAGTGAGCATACTAATAAAAAAACTCTAGGTCCAGTACCTTCACACATCAATCAAAACTTAGGTCCAGTACCTTACCAAAAACATCGGGAAGAACACAAACATCAACAAAAACTCCATCTCCCTGTCATACTTTCCCAAGAAACTTTCCTAACCCATTACCAGAAAAACACCATCAAGTACAAAGCGAGACCTAAAGCTAACAACCTGTGGATAACCATATATAGGATGGGAAATTGACAACTCCCCATTGTATAACCTGATCCCGGACCCCCCAATCTCTTTAAGCGTTTGTTCAGTTAAACATTTGCGTGCAAGGTTAGTTTTAGATAGCTTCCCTTTCCCTTTCAGCTTCATGGGATAAATGAGAAATCAGAAAGTAGCACCCCATCCTCATTGTGAGGAGAAAACCAGCAATAAGGTGGTCGCGTCACCGATAAAAATCGCTCGCTACACCAGTGCGCCCAGTGACTACACTGAAATGGTGAACATGGGAGTATGCCTTGAAGAAGCAGTCTGAGAAGGACGATTAGTCAAAGATGCAGAGCCATCCAGCAGTACTAAAAGATGCGGTAGTGTTTTCCAAAGGAAGAAAGAGCAAGATATCAGTAATATCTCTCTAGGAAAGCAAAGGCGAAGGTATCAACCGGTAGCAGCAGTAAATCCCGCTATCAACCCAGCGCCAGCTCCGACATATCAATCTCAGGTTGCTTAGAGCCAACCAAATCAACAACAGTATCACCAAAGGCAGCAACAACCTCTTCAGTAGGCATGCCCGCAGTACAATAACAATAATCGTATTACACATCCATCAGGGTTTGAACCTATACCAATGTTGTATTTAGAGTTATTTCCGTTTCTATTGGCCAAGGGGCACATTCAAATCAGGACTCCTCTTACAGTACCAAAAAATCATCGTTTCGGTTCAAAGTAGATCAAGCTTTCCCTTACCATCAAGGAGGATCAGTACATAACATTGAGAGTTGCCTCAGCTTCAAGTTTGATGTACAGAAGCTCGTCAGGAATGAGGTTTTATCTTTCAAAGACACTAATCCAAATGTTCAGACAAACCCATTACCACAACATGAGAAAACTATAGTGAATTTGATATAAGGAGAACCTGGAAGCATTTATCAAATTCACAATGTACGCTTACTGGGAACCAACTTGGTAAAAATGCATTGCAGACGGAGCAGGTACGGCCATGTGCCATCTCACAACTATCATCAGTGTGATATCTATTCCAAGGACAACCAAGGATGTGCCATAGTAAAGGCGGCTCTTCAAGGACAAATGGATATGGGTTGGATTCAGGATCATAGGATTCGTGAAGTAAACATGGCCCATGCACATCCAAACATTGTTCAGAACCGTGACATTCGTGCAATGAATGTCAATTTAGTGGAAATGAATTCAAGATAAAGTCAGTATTACAATTTGTCGCTGCACGATTATAGCGCTTGCCTAATCTGCTCGAAAGACAATCAGGGATGCTCTTTTGTACAAGAGGCCCTCCAACGTCAAATGGATCTCGGATGGATCCAAGACTACCATGAAAGGAATGATCATCAGGTTAACATGGTTCAAATCTTTGACATCCGCTTAATGAATACCAGTCTAGTGGAATTGGATGCCAAGCAGGTCAGACTTGGTTTTCTGGCCTCGCATGATTATCAAGACTGTAAAGAATGCTGCGAAAATGACCAAGGGTGTGCTCTTGTACAAAGGACTCTTCAACATTTATTGGACCACTGTTGGCTTTCGATCTATCAGGATGAAGACACTTAACAAGTTAGCGTGACTGATGGGAATCCTGGTAGACACCAAAGCCGTTATATCTGCTCACTAGAACCAAATCTGGTAAGGATGCATTGCATACAAAGTGGGTATGGTCGGGTACCACCTCATAATTATGAGCGTTGTGGAATATGCTCGAAAAATAACCAAGGATGTTATCTCGTACGAGCAGCTCACCAGCATCAGCTAGACCGAAAGGAAATTCAACCACGCTTGAATTCTTAGTCAATTAACATGATACAAGATTGCCTCCCTGTTCAAAACAAGGACTAAGGACTACTAGACAAAAGCACTATCATAGTCTCCAATCATGGAATAACCAAGGATGTTTGCGCCATAATTCCTCTGCTCAATGAGTCAAAAGTCTCTCTTGACAATAGAAAATTTCCAAATTTAGAGTTGATCGAGGTTGCCTACGACGGTAAAAAGGCCCAAAAAGCCCCTGTGGTCATCTACTTGCCAGGTCCAATACCATACAAGTCAGAAAAGGCTATCCCATACAAGTACGGTGCAACGGCCATAGAAAATGGAAAAGAAACTCCATTACCCTCCATTGTGAACATTGGCGACATCAGTCGAGTTACCTGGAGCGGTCAGATCTTCAACAGAGGAGTTGGAGAACCTGCCAAAGAAAATTAAACTCAAGTCGAAGCTCATCCAGAAAAGCGAGTACAACATTGTGGATCGATTGTTACAAACTCCATCTCGGATCTCTGTGTTATCTCTCCTGCTTAGTTCAGAAGCTAACAGGGAAGCTCTGTAGAAAGTTTTAGAACAGGCCTTTGTAGAACAAGATGTGACCGTGGGTCAATTTGACAACATTCACCCCAACATCACTTCCTGCAACAATTTGGGATTCACTGATGAAGAACTGTCGGAGGAAGGCAAGAACCATAATATGGTACTCAATATCACAGTCAACTTCCAGGACGATGCTTTAGCCAGCGTACTGGTAGACACAGGTTCATCCTTGAAAGTCATGTCGAGGTCAACTCTAGTACGACTATCTTTTTAAGGTACGCCCATGAGAGGCAGTGAGATCATCGTCAAAGCCTTTGACGGATCTTGAAAAACAATTATCGACGAAGTCGATCTTCCCATAACCATTATTCCTCACACTTTCCAAGTCACTTTCCAGGTCATGGACATCCAAGCAACATACAGCTATTTATTAGGAATACCTTGGATACACAAAGTCGGGGCAGTCACTTCGATACTTCACCAAAAGCTGAAGTTCGTCAACAGCGACAAGTTAGTCACGGTATGCGGAGAACAAACTTTGATCGTGAGCAAATTATCATCATTCTCCTGCTATTTTGACTTTTCGTTTTTCAGAAAATGGTAATCCTAAAAAACAACCCAAAATAAAAACAAGCGATTTCAGAAAATACACTGCACACACTTTTGCATTCTCTTTGTCTTTTCTAAAAAGGAATCATCACGTCATGCATATTACTTATTTTAAACCCCATTGAAACATACGATCCAATGCCTTCTCCCAACTTTGAGTTCCCGGTATTTGAAGCAAAAGAAGAAGGAGACGAAGAAATTCCGGAAGAGATCTCCCGACTACTCAGACAAGACGAAAGGTCCATTGAACCATACAAAGAGCTGTTGGAAACGGTCAATTTGGGTTCATAAGAAGAAAAGAAATAAGTTAAGATTGGAGCACTGCTCAGTCCAACTATCAGAGAAGGCTTAACAAAACTTCTCAAAGAATTTCATATGTGTTTGCTTGGTCCTACCAGGACATGCCAGGGTTGGATACCAGCATCGTGGAACATCACTTGCCACTGAAAATAGAATGTCCTCCAGTAAAACAAAGAGTGAGAGGGACTCATCCAGATATGGCAATCAAAATAAAGGAGGAAGTGCAGAAGCAAATCGACGCAGGTTTTCTTGCTACTTCAGAATATCCTCAATGGCTAGCCAACATAGTGCCAGTTCCCAAGAAGGACGAAAAATTTAGAATGTGTGTAGACTATAGAGATCTGAATAAAGCAAGTCTAAAGGATGACTTCCCCTACCACACATTGACATGCTGGTAGACAACACAACAAAATTCAAAGTCTTCTCCTTCATAGATGGATTCTAGGGCTATAATCAAATCAAAATGGCACCAGAAGATATGGAGAAAACATCATTCATCACCCCATGGGGTGCCTTTTGTTCCAAGGTAATGTCTTTCGATCTAAAGAACACAAGGGCAACCTATCAAAGGGCCATGACGGCTCTGTTTCACGACATGATGCACAAATAGATTGAAGCGTGCGTCGATGACCTGATTGCCAAATCTAAAATAGGAGAAGAACATGTGGAACACCAATCAAAGTTATTCGAGCATTTGAGAAAATACAAACTCCGCTTAAATCCTAATAAGTACACATTCGGTGTTAGCTCAGGAAAACTCTTAGGATTTATCGTCAGCCAAAAGGGAATTGAGGTTGATCCTGACAAAGTTAAGGCCATTCAAGAAATATCTTCTCTAAAGACTGAAAAATAGGTCATAGGATTTTTGGGACGTCTGAATTACATCTCAAGATTCATATCCCTCATGACCGCGACATGCGCGCCGATCTTCAAACTACTCAGAAAGAACCAAAACTGTGTATGGACAGAAGATTGCCAAAAAGCTTTTGACAGCATCAAAGAATATCTGCTGAATCCACCAATTTTGTCTCCTCAAGTGGAAGGAATACCACTAATCATCTACTTAACAGTCTTGGAAGACTCCATGGGTTGTGTGTTTGGCCAACAAAATGAAACAAAAAGAAAAGAGTCTTCCATCTATTACTTAAGCAAGAAATTCATGGACTGTGAGACTCGATACACTATGCTCGAGAAAACTTGTTGCGCTCTGGCTTGGGCAGCCAAACGTCTTCGCCAGTACATGATCTGTCACACTACTTGGTTAATCTTGGAAATGGATTCGATCAAGTACATCTTTGAAAAGCATGTTCTCACAGGAAGGATTGCCCGTTGGCAGATGTTGCTATCAGAATAAGACATCGAGTACCATACTCAGAAAGTCGTCAAAGGAAGTATTTTAGCCGATCATTTGGCCCATCAGCCGATTGACGATCAGGAATCAGTCAAATTTGACTTCCCAGGCGAATATGTCCTGTACTTGAAAATGAAAGATTGCGATGAGCCGCTACCCAACGAAGGGCCAGAACCAGGTTCCCAATGGGGACTAATATTCGACGGAGCCATCAATGCTTATGGAAATGGAATTGGGGCAATCATCGTAACACCTCAGGGTACCCATATTCCTTTCACTACCAGATTAACGTTCAAATGCATAAACAATGAGGCCGAATACGAAGCTTGTATCATGGGTCTCGAAGAAGCTATTGACCTAAGGATAAAGAACTTGGATGTGTATGGAGACTCAGCCCTGGTTGTAAATCAGATAAAATGAGAGTGGAATACATATCAATCAGGGTTGATTCCTTACAAAGACTATGAGAGAAGGTTGTTACCATTCTTCAACAGAATCGAGTTTCATCATATCCCTCATGAAGAAAATCACATGGCTGATGCACTTAATACTCTATCGTCCATGATTAGTGTGAGTCGATGGAACGACGTACCCAAGATTAACATAATGCGCCTTAAATGGCCCGCTTACATCTTCGTAATTGAAGCAGTCATAGATGACAAACCATGGTATCACGATATCAAATGCTTCTTTCAAAGACAAGAATACTCGCCCGAGGCATCAAGAAAAGACAAGAAGACTCTCAAAAGACTGGCTGGCAACTTCTTCCTAAACAATGATATACTCTACAAGAGAAACTTCGACATCGTTTTGCTCAGATGCGTAGACAGACAAGAAGCAAACATGCTAATGAAAGAAATTCATGAAGGATTCTTTGGCTCTCATGCCAATGGACACACAATGGTAAGAAAAATTCTGAGAGCAGGATATTATTGGATGACAAGGGAATTCGATTGCTACAAGTACATGAGGAGGTGTCACAAGTGTCAGATATACGGCGACAAAATCCATATACCACCAACGCATCTCAAAGTCCTTTCTTCTCCACGGCCTTTTTCTATATGGGGAATCGACATAATTGGCATGATTGAACCCAGAACATCAAACGGACATCGGTTTATCCTGGTAGCCATTGACTACTTCACCAAGTGGGTCGAAGAAGTATCATATACCAATGTGACCAGACAAGTGGTGGTCCGATTTATTAAGAACAGTCTCATCTGCCGTTATGGTGTTCCAAGCCAGATCATTATGGATAATGAATCCAACTTGAACAACAAGATGCTGAAAGAGTTGTGTGCTGAGTTCAAGATCGAACACCATAACTCATCTCCCTACTGACCTAAAATGAATGGAGTGGTAGAAGCGGCTAACAAGAACATTAATAAAATCATTTAGAAGATGGTTATAACCTACAAATATTGGCATGAGATGCAACCCTTTACTCTTCACGGTTAGCGCACGTCTGTCCGCACTTCAACAGGGGCAACCCCTTTATCTCTAGTATATGGCATGGAAGTAGTGCTTCCTGTAGAAGTAGAGATCCCATCACTGAGAGTATTGATGAAAGTCAAGCTAACAGAAGCTGAATGGTTTCAAAGTCGACACGATGAACTGAATCTGATCGAAGAAAAGAAAATGACGGCTTTATGCCATAGTCAGTTATATCAGCATAGGATGAAGATGGCGTTTTATAAAAAAGTCCGACCCCGTGTCTTCAGGAAAGGAGACCTTGTGCTCAAGAAGATACAATCATTTCTTACTGATTCTAGGGGCAATTGGACTCCGAATTACGATGGCCCTTATGTTGTTAAGAAAGTCTTCTCAGGCGGTACCTTGAGACTCACAACCATGGATGGAGAG
Organism: Lathyrus tuberosus; assembly: GCA_022829125.1. Taxonomy (NCBI): domain Eukaryota; kingdom Viridiplantae; phylum Streptophyta; class Magnoliopsida; order Fabales; family Fabaceae; genus Lathyrus; species Lathyrus tuberosus. Next base: position 3,597,689 of record JALAZF010000010.1, on the reverse strand, counting down.
GAGTTTACCTACCCCACAAATGTTGATACTTCGCCTAAATAAAAAAAAGGGATAAATATACTCCACCCCCTGCCAAAGTAGCGAGATTTGTTTTTGCCCCCTTGAAGTTTTTTTTTATCCCCCCTCAATAAATCAAGATTCCATTTTCCCACACCCCTCATGCTGACTGTTCCACGGAATATTCATATGTCGCATGGAATGCATTGGTGAGTTGGATTAAGTTATGCCATGTCATTTAATTTTAACCTAAAGGTCAAAAATCTATTTACATTCTTTTTAGTTACCCCCCCCCCCCCCCCGTGAAAAGCTAGGGTTAGTAATTTGTGATTTTCTACCGCGCGAATGAAGCAAAAAGAGAAGACGAAGGCATCGGAAAAGACGAAGCCATCGGAGAAGACGAAGACAATGGTGGATAGCGGCCAAGACGGAGAGGATTCATCACCGGTAAGTTTGTTTTCTCTTCGTTTTCACGCCAATCATGTAGGAGCTGTATTGATTTTGCGTTTTATGAGTGGACATTGGTTGCCAACATGGGCTATGGAAGAGAAGTTTCAGGTCACTCATTCTTATAACAAACAATAATTTATAGTAGATATTGCAAAAAGGTCATGCACTTGTAATTTCTGGGAATTAGTTGGCATTCCTTGCAGGCATGTTGTTGCAGCATTAGGATTTAGGCAACAATATCCAAAAAAAATTGTTGATGATTGTTATTCTAGGGAAAAATATGCCCTATGCTATGGATTTACTGTCAGCCTCATTAATGGGCAAGAAATGTGGCCAGAGGTAGAAACTGAAGAACTACTACCTCCCAATTTTAAAAAGGGTCCTGGTAGACCAAGGAAATTGAGGATAAGGGAGAGTGGTGAGGATGGTGCTAGAAGAAGGCTTACAGGAGTATCTTATAGGTGCACTAAATGTGATAAAATTGGACACAATGTTGCTTCATGCAAAAGCAAAGAACAATATCTCAATGCCTTGAAAAGAAAGGTGTGTGTGTGAATACTTGTAATTAAACTGTTTTATCATTGCCTATTCTTGTATATATGATTGTCTAATACTTGTTCATTACTTGGCTGTATATGTAGAAAAAAGTGAAACCTGGTGCAGGAAACCAAGATACTAAGGTCAAGCCTGATGAAGTTTAGACCGGTGCAGTGCATGTCAATGATGCAGTTATGGCTGATGCAGATCAAGCTGGTGTTCATGCTGATGATATTGAATTTGATGGAGTTCATGCTAGTGGTGTTCATGCTAGTACAGTCCAACAAGACCAATATGTGTTTGGTGATATCTCTGATGAGGTGATGTCAAGCTTACCTGATATTAACACATTACAACCAGGTTCTAGCAAGGGCTCAATAAGTCACAAAGGGAAAGCAAAGGCTAAGGACAAGAATGAAGCAAAACATGTTAGAAAGAGGGTTAGTGAAAGAATTAAACTTAGGATTTTTCAAAAACCCATCATTGGTCCTGGTTCAAAACCAGACCAACCAATGTATTTGACTGAAGAAGAGGATGGCATTCTGACACAAGAAGGACAAGGATCCCAAGTTACAAAGAAGGCCACAAAGAAAGCAAAAAAGAAGTAGTGAACTTTGTTATAATGTTTATGTATGGTTTTGATGCACACTTTTGGTGCTCCTTTTGTAATGAATCTAATGCACATAGTATGTGCTCATTTTGTGTTAACTCCAATGCACACTTTTGGTGCTCTTTTGTATTGACAAAAATGCACACTTTTGGTGCATTATTGTAATGACAGTAATGACTTCAATGCATATTTTGTGTTATTAACCTAATAATTAGACTTCAACATAACTACAGTAACAACATTTCATTGATAAAATTCAAATTTTTCATTGATAAAGTTCAAACTACAACAACATTACATAAACTTCAAACTTTTCATACATAAACTTCAACAAAACTTCAACAACTTTAACAACATTACAATAACACATCAACCCAAGCTAACATCATATACCCTTGAACAACATTACAATAATAACACAAGATAAAATAAGTGTCATCTTCAACTTCAAATTGATCTTTCTTTGGACTTCAACCTTCATCTTCACTCTTTCTAACTTCTGCAATGTGGCCTCTAATTTCACTTCACCTATCTCACACTTTTGACAATATGCTTCACTCTTAAAGTTCCCCTTCAAAGAATCTCCCATTTCATCATCCCACAAAAATAGGTCACAGCCAGTACCATTCTACATCAACATTGAACATGTAAAAAACGGTTAACATAAACAACAACATTTTCCTACTTAACCCAACATATACCAAACCAAAAGTCTTACCGCTGCGTTTCTACTTCTCCAGAACTTCCTATTGCAATTTTGAGTTGTGTTAGAGACCCACATCTTCATCGCACTGTTGCATCCACATCTGGGTAACCCATGAAAATCGATTGAACTTGTGTTGCTGCTTGAACTGCATTTGCTTCCAAACATGGTGAAGAAAGTAAAGAAGAAGAAGCAAGCCCTAGAAATAATGGCGCAGGTTTGTTGAAGAAGGAGAAGAACTATGTTTTTTTAATTTCTTTTTAGCATTTAGAACAATTGGAATACAGTCAGCAAACTTAATCCAACTCACCAATGCATTCCATGCCACATATGAATATTCTGTGGAACAGTCAGCATGAGGGGTGTGGGAAAATGGAATCTTGATTTGTTGAGGGGGGATAAAAAAAACTCCAAGGGGGAAAAAACAAATCTCGCTACTTTGGCAGGGGGTGGAGTATATTTATCCCAAAAAAAAAAAGAACGTCTCGATGGATTGAAAATCCAAAAGGGCGGTACAGGCAAAAATTAGAGACATAACCAATTATCATCTCGATGGATTGAAAACCTAAAAAGGCAATCCAGGCAAAAGTTAGGGGTTCATGGCAAGTAACTACGCCCGACAAGATTGGCTCCTTGGTGGTAACGTCATCTGTCAGGAAAACCTCAGTCAAGATCACCTTCGACAGAAGCTCAGAATGTCCAGAATTCAAAGTTGGTAGAAGGATATTGATCGGTATGTTTCAATGTAGCCCCTTTCCCTTTAAATTACCATTTTGTAAAATTTGTAATGCTCCATGGGATTACGCGTTTGGCTGATTACCATTCTATCAAAAAAATTGAGCCCTAGTGCTTTTTGTTTGGAATTCTCAATTATTTTGCTTTACAAAATTACATTTTAATATGATTGACGATTCTTGAAACAAAAATGAATTTACTTTTATTTTCAAAACGGAAAGTTCAAGTTTTACTTTTGCTTTTAAAATAAAGATGGTAGTTTCCTTTTGATTAATGAGCACAAAAAGGAACATCGACGGCTTCTCCGGTAATGATCAAACCTTAAAATGCAGAATCAAAGTACTCATTTTGATCAGTATTGTCATACCCCAAATTTTGACCACCAAGATTTCTCATCATTGTGCAAATCATCATCACAATATGGATGTACCATCATGCCTCATCAATCTCCCCAAAGATGGAGGAGCATTCATTGCAATCAAGAATTAGGGTTTTTAAGCCCTCTTGGGGCACTTAGACAAAGGATCAATCAAGAAATGACATGATCTTCAGCTTGTCTAACCTCTCAAACACCCATAAGGGATCAAAAGGACTCCCACATCAAGAATCAAGCACAAGGATGCAACATTCCAAATGAATCAAGCCTCAAGATTGCCAGTGTCACCAAAATAGGGTTTTGGTCGACTGAGGCCTCCAGATGAAATTTTCCATCTGGACATGAGCCAATGCCTCAATATATGGTCCAATAAGCTCAAAAGGATCTCAAGAGCCCATCCACAATGGAAAAATCACCTTGAAGGTCCATCTATCAAAAAAATCAGGAATTAGGGTTTTGACCTAATTCAACCCTTGAGTTAACTTATGAAGTGAGTCCTAGCTTGAAGCTTCAAATTGAACTTCAAGGACCTCAAATACATCATATTGACATGGCTACAAGATTGGATTGACTCAAAGAGCTCAAATCATAAGCCACAAGCACTCAAAACCATCTGATCACAAGTTAGGGTTTCTGACGGAAAAACTCAACCCTATCCTAGACTGTTGACCTACCCTTGATCTCAAACCTTGGGGAGGGGTCCAAGACATTCCTAAATACCCATGTAGGCCATCCATGAAGTTTAATTGAGCCCAAGGATTGATTTCACAAAAGGATCGCAAAGTCAAAATTTCATCTGATAAAAAAGTCAACTGTACAAAAAGTCAAAGTTTGACTTTTTGATTTTTTGGTCAACCAATGCTCCTTAACCCTAAAACAATGTTAATATGTGATTTGAATCATCATTCATCAAGAAAAATCAAAGAAAATGAGTTAACTTGTAAAAGGTGTAACCATAAAAAACTTAGAATTTTTCTAAGTTATGGAACAAAGTGGCTAGGGTACCAACTTCCAAGGACCATAACTTGAGATCCAAGCAACCATTTTGGGTGATCCAAAGCTGGATTTGTAGGTCTTGCTACACTCTACAAAAGCTTCAATTACATCAAACTCCAATTCCTCATGGATTTTAAGTTATGGAGTGATCAAAATGGCTAAAACATGAAAATGACACTTTTCCAACACTTAGTGAAATTTTCACTAAGTCAGAATCTGCCTTACTTTTTCCAAAATGTAGGGACATTTTTCACCTTGATCCAAGTCAAACCTGGTCTAGGGTTGGACATCAAAGTTAAAGTATGCCATAAGGGCTTTCCAACAAGTACCAGATCATCTCCAAATTTAATTTGAGCAGGGAGATACAACCCTTGAAACATGGCAGCATGAACTGGTTTTACAATGCATAAGTGTGCACATTTGCTCGATTTGTCCAAATCTGATAACTCCAAGCCTTGTCATCAATTTGGACACATCAGAGGATCAAATCCAAGAGGGGTGATCTGATCTCCAAGCGTCCCAAGTCCAAGGATCTACATATAGCCATGCCAAACCTAAAAGAGCTAAAGAGTGCCAAGACTCCAATTTTGTTTCCAAGCCTTTAATGAATGCATCAAAGTAGCATGAACTGAGCCTATTCCAACTGAAGTTAGTCAAGACTTATCTCTGAACTAAAGCTACAAAGCATGTGCTCTAATCTCAAGTCAATGGCTAGAGGAGACTTGAGGTTCCATTTGATCACAATTGGCCAAAGGCCTGCTGCATTTGCCATTCCCTATTGCTTGCAAAAAAAACTTGCTCTACTATAAATAGAGCTTATTTGTGATCAGTTTGAGTACACCAAAGCACCCAAACTGATGCTTTCCTCAAAATCACCACTTTCACTGCAATTTTGCCTTCTAACTCAAGCCACCATCGGATTTTGAGTTTGAGAGCAATTCTAACCAAACCAATCACACACACACCTCACATATAACATATAGAAGTGATCCATAACACAAAATCACATCTGGAACATCAGATTCTCAAAATCACCAGCCAACTGCTCAAGCATTTGACAGATTTGCAGTTGGGGTACCATTTCAAGTTCCAGATAATTTCCATTCATTCCGAGCATTCAAACACAATCCTTGGCACCTAAGGAAGCTGTCCAGATCATTTACAACACCTCCATCACCAAACTCGATCACCAGCTGCAAGAGGTGAGCATGAACTCTTCAAACTCCATGATACATGCATATTTTACTGCACAATAATTTTGCCATATGTTCCAAATCGTGTATGGAGTGACAACCCTCAATCAATTGCCATGAATCAATCGTGTATGGAATTTCATTGTGTTCATGCTGAATTAAGGTTCTTGAGGTTTTCTTCTGATTTCTCACTCAATACTTAATATAAATGCAATTAATCTATGGTTGTGATCCTTGTTCAAAAGCGAACAAGATTGGTGTTTGAATCATGCAAAACCATTGAGAAATCATGGAGAAAAGTGAGAAAATGAAAATCTGCAGAAACAGGGCACGCGGGCAAGAACTTGATGTTCTTGGCGCCCTTTTTCAAATATTCAAATATTTGAATTTTTGTTATTTTTGTTAATTGATTCAAAAATTAATTTCTCTCTGAATATTTATGTTTTTGAATTGATTCTTTTTCTCAAAATTCACTAAAATGTTTAAATATTTTATTTTACAAAAAAATCCAATTTATATTATTTATTTAATATAGTTAGAATTTTTGTAATTAATTTCATTTTAATTGTTTTTTAAACATTTTTAAATGGAGTTCCTACTTTGATCTTTCAAAACCAATTGAACTTCAAACTCTCATGTAATTAAACATGATTTTTCAAAATATTTTTCAAGGTGTACAACTTATTTTTGAATATATTTGGTATTTTATATCATTTTTTCATTTAATTTCCTTTGAAAAATAACATTTTTATTTAAAATTAGGGTTTTCTTTTGATTTTAAATTGTAAACACTTTTGGGCCTCTAATAGAGTGTAAGACCCAACCCCCTTTTAACCAAAACCATTTTTGGGCCTCAGATATTGTATAAGTCCCTCTGCTTAAAAAAAATCTTGGCGCGATCGCCATTTCAAAACAAAAATCATCTGAGCCTCCCCTCGTGTTGTAAGTCCCATCTTTCTTTTTCAAAACACTTTTGGGCCTCTCCTTGAGTTGTAAGACCCATCCCTTTGTACAGAAAACCTCTTTGGGCCTCAGTTGTTGAATAAGTCCCGATATGATCTTCAAAACAACGGTGCGATCACTGATAAACCTTCGGCCTCTCCTTGAGTATAAGCCTCAACAATCTTTTCAAAAACTACTTCCCTTTTGATTTAGATTCAAATATACATGTTGTTATCAAAACTTTCTTTAATTTCTTTGAACAACTAACAATACAGCATGGAAGCTTGCTCACCTGTAAGTTTTTATCAGCTTTCATTTATTCGCTTTCATATAAATATAACTGTATTATGGGAAGCTACTCCCCTGTAAGTCCTTCTTTCATATCCTTTTAGATACTTGTCATATATCAACTGTATATATCCTAGTATAATTATTTAGAGTTTTCCTAGGCAACTAGGTCTAGAACTAGGTAAAGCCAGTTGGTCACTCTTGAATACAGTCAAAACTAGATCCCCATGGGACTTCCAGATACAGTCTTGCCTTCTCTTGGTCTTAAACAACATGGAACAAAGAGAAAGGCAGTATTCTCGGTGAACCTTTTCTCAGACTGTCACTATTAGAAATTGTCAAAGAAATTCTATTCCCCAGAGTTGATCTATTCTCGGTGAATAACATCTCTTGAATTTCTTCAAACCTTAGAACTTTCACTAAATGATTTATTCTCGGTGAATAGCATTTCTTGAACTTTTCTTGGTTTAGGACCCACAAGCTTCCTAAAAGCATCCGCGCCTCCTCTTGGGCTTTGTACAAGGACCCTCCGGCTTCTTAAAAGTTCTCATGCCTTCTCTTGGGCTTAATACAAGGACCCTGAAGACCTCCTAAAGGTATAAGACAGAACTTAGTCATCCTTTGCTAGAGCAATCTTGCCAGTGTCAAATCTCAAACCAATTTTGGGTTAATTCTCATCCCTTAAAACACCTGCCTCCTCTTGGGCATCATACAAAAGATAAAGCTCTTCCATACCAGTAGACTTGGACGGTATAATCTTGAGTCTCAAAGACATTCTCAAGTTCCCTACAAAACACAAGAGAAACCCCGATCCTTCTGGATCAATCTCCACTAGAGTTATAAAACCCAGTCTTTATCCTAAAATCCCCAAGCCAGGATCAGTTTATTCTCAGTATAACACTATCCCAAATCAGAACCTCAAGGCATCTGATATCTCGACTCTTTTGGAACCCTCAGCAAGAGTTGATTCCCCATTTTGGACCTGCCTAGGGATCTCAATAATCCCCAGCAGAAAGATAGCCTCCTCTTAGGCTTTGTATAATGATCTTTCCTCAGCATAACCAGCCTCCTCTTGGGCTTTGTACAAATGATTCTCCCCAGGGGAGCTAACCTTTTTAGACTCTCTTGTTGAGTCAGCTAACCTTTTCAGACTCTCTTGTTGAGTCAATCAACTTTCAGACTCTCTTGTTGAGTCAATCACTCTTCCAGACTCTATTGTTGAGTCAATCACCTCTCAGTACTCTCTTGTTGAGTCGGCTTTTTTTAGCCTCAATCTCGGGCTTTGTACGAGACAGATAAAAAGCACTCTCTTGTTGAGTCAATCTTTTCCAGCCTCCTCTTAGGCTTTGTATAATGATTTCCCCTATCAGGAGTTAGCCTCCTCTCGAGCCGTGTACAATGATTTCTCCAGCTTGTTCAGCCATAATCCTGGGCTTTGTACAGGACAGATAAAAGCACTCTCTTATTGAGTCAAACCCTTTTAGCCTCAATCTTGGGCTTTGTACAAGACATAAATTTTCATAACCTTCTCTTAAGCTCGGGATAAACATCTTCTCCTACGGAGTCAATTCCTCCGAGCCTTCTTTTAGACTTTGAGAAATGATTCCCTAAGCAGAGTCAAACTTATTTCAGCCTCAATCTTGGGCTTTGTACAAGACAGATAATACTCTCCAGCAGAGTCAAATCATTTTAGCCTCCGTCTTGGGCTTTATACAAGACACCTAAAAATCCTCAGTTGAGTCCGTCTCATTTTAGCCTCAATCTTGGGCTTTGTACAAGACAGATAAAGATTTCTTTCCCCCAGAGTCAGTTTCTTTTTAGCCTCAATCTTGGGCTTTGTACAAGACAGAAAGAATATTTTCCCCGAAAAAGTCAAACTTTTAGCCTCCTCTTAGGCTTTGTATAATGATATCCCCAAAGAGTCAGTCTCTTTTAGCCTCAATCTTGGGCTTCGTACAAGACATATGAACACTCTCTTGTTGAGTCAGTCATTCCCAGCCTCTCTTAAGCTTTGTATAAGGACTTCCCTAGTGGAGTCAATCAACCTCTTAGCTTCAACCTTGGGCTTTGATCAAGGCAAACAAAAATCAACATCCCCTCAGAGGAAATTAAAATCTCTCTGTAGGAAGTCATTTCTCTATTTATCACTTATCAAAACAGACATTCAAAACAAACCCTAATCCCAGATAACTGCTGTAAGTGGCACACTTGTTGATTCAAATATCCAAGCTGTTGTCCATCTTTTATCCTGGTAAATCCTCTCTTTCATCTAATTGCTGTAAGCGGCAAGCCTCTGGATTATTTACATCCACGCCACTGTCCCTCTCTTAGCATGAGAAATTCCTAAGGAAAGATGGCATTGCTCTACACTGAGTTAAAGTTTTATCCTTCATGATAAGACCCCTATAAAGGAAATTATGGCATTGCTGGATTCACATATCCCAGTTAAAGTAATCCTTCTTTATAAACAGTCACCCAACAACTGTGATAAACAGACTAAATGTCTCCCTTTAGAGATGACAAGTTCTCTCTCAGTCAAACATTTTAGCTTCAATATTGGGCTTTGAACAAGACACAAATAAACTTTTTAGCTTCAATCTTGGGCTTTGAACAAGACACAAATAAACCTTTTAGCTTCAATCTTGGGCTTTGAACAAGACACCAAAACATCTTTTTCCTCCCATAGAATAGGGGGAACTATGATTGCTCCGGTTTCCCTGTTTCGTTTAAACGGGAATAAGTAGGCATAAGATTGCAAAATCTTACCGAGCATACCAATCAAAAACTCTAGGTCCAGTACCTTCACATACTAATCAAAAGTCAGGTCCAGTACCTTACCAAAAACATCGGGAAACCCCAAACATCAACAAAAACTCACACTCTCTCTCATGCTTTCCCAAGAAACTTTCCCAACCCATTAATGGATAAACACCATCAAGTACAAAGTGTAACCTAAAGCTAACAACCTGTGGATAACCACATATAGGATGGGTAATTGACAACTCCCCATTGTATAACCTGATCCCGGACCCCCCAATCTCTTTAAGCGTTTGTTTAGTTAAACATTCGCGTGCAAGGTTAGTTTTAGATAGCTTCCCTTTCCCTTCCAGCTTCACGGGATAAATAAGAAATCAGAAAGTTGCACCCTTCTCCTCTTCATTGAGGAGAAAACCCAATTTCTGCGATAAGGTGGTCGCGTCACCGACAAAAATCGCACGCTACAAGTACACCCTGAATATAGGATCAACTACTTCAGATGGAATATCCCGTCTGACATCCCTAGTAGGGTTCTTACCTCTGAAAACCAATTGTTGGTTTTTCTCCCCCAGTAGGGTCCACCTTTAAAAAACAAGAACGGATTTTTATCCCTAGCAGGTTTGTACCTCCGGAAACCAGAACGAACGCAGGAATCTCTGTTCCCAAGCAAAATTACAACTTTCAGGATCTTGGATAATACCCCCATCTCCAAGAGTGGCCGAGTATCCGGTTGTGTCCATCACCAGTTTGTATGTCGTGTTTGTTTTGTCAACATAAACATACATACATCATGCATAATTGATTCATATTCGTACACATGTTGCATTAATATCACTCTGGTCATAATCATCCCCAAGTGATAAGCGTCCTCTCTCCGATAGAGTCGTCAGTCTTCCTTTCTATGATAAACAGGACCAAAATCCCGGTTTAAGTTCTTTCCTTATCAGGAAACACCGTCTAAACAATCTCTCTCTAGTTTATTCCTGGATTGAAATCTGCCCTCGACCATTTTGATAACTTGAACCTCTGGAAGGAAAGAATAAATTTGGTTATACACCTTTGGAACTCCACTCTTCGCCACTGAAGATGATATTTTGCATTCCCAGATTAAAGAAAATCCCCAAAGAAAGCCTCTCTCCAAAAGACTCTTGGCAATACGGCTGTTTCTCCCCAAGAAAAATTTATTGTCAATAAAGTCATCAGCACCTCAAAATTGAATTACATCGCATGGCGTCTTTCCGAAAAAGTCTCGAGGGGAAGTATGATGTAATCTCTCCGACAAATGGTATCTCTAACAGAGAAGTTTGCACACCTTTACAGTTCAGACCAATGGTCCCCACCAACAAGTCTGACATAAACATGTTTTTCCATCAAATGGCATCTCCCCAGCGAGAAGTTTGGTGAAAACCATCACAAATACATTCCTTGTTGAGAAATGGACTTGACAGGAAGAAACTGAGACCAGTTCCGTGGCAAAAGATCAGGATCGAGAGGAAGTTTATTTCAGAAGAAAACTGAGACCAGTTCCGTGGCTGAAGACCAAGATCGAGGGGAAGTTTATTTTAAAAGAAAATTGAGACCAGTTCTGTGGCTGAAGACCAGGATCGAGGGGAAGTTTATTTCAAAAGAAAACTGAGACCAGTTATGTGGCTGAAGACCAGGATCGAGGGAAAGTTTAATTCAGAAGAAAACTGAGACTAGTTATGTTGCTGAAGACCAGGATCGAGGGAAAGTTTCACACTTTTCTAAGTAACATTGCTTAGCAAAAGAAGATGGATGAGCAAAATAGCTACCATTCATAACCATAGTCAAAGTTTCGAGTATTCCGATATTTAATCCTCTTTTACCTTGAATGTCCGAATGTCTTCGCCATTCATACCTTCAGGTCCAAGAAGATTAACTAGGGGCATCTGTCATACCCTAAATTTTGACCACAAGATTTCCCATCATTGTGCAAATCATCACCACAATATGGATGTACCTTCATGCCTCATCAATCTTCTCAAAGATTTTTGGACATTCACCTCAACCAAGAATTAGGGTTTTGGACCCTCTCAGAGTACTCAGACAAAGGATCAATCAAGAATGGACATAATCTTCAACTTGTCAACCCTCTCAAACATCTATGAAGGATCAAGAGGTTTCCCACATCAAGAATCAAGCACAAGAGTGCAACATCTCAAGTTGATCAAGCCTCAAGATCATTAGTGTCACCAAATTAGGGTTTTGGTCGACCAAGGGCTCCAGATGAAAATTTTCATCTGGGCATGAGCCAATACTTCAAAACATGATTCAAGAAGTTCAAAGGGGCCTCATGGATCCCATCATAAGTTCAAAATAGCCTCAGGGGATGCATTCATAAAAAGTTAGGAATTAGGGTTTCTTGGTCTAATTCGCCCCTAAGTTGACTTTTAGAGCAATGCATGAGCCAAGCCCTCAAGAAATGTTTTGAAGACCTCAAATATCTTATATTGATCCTCTTACAAGTTCAAATGGACACAAATAACTTGGTTCATGAGCAATACAAAGATGCAAATTCATCTGGACCACAAATTAGGGTTTTTGAGAAAAAGTCAACACTACCTTTGACTTTTAACCAAGACATGATCTCAAACCTTGGGAAATGATTCAAGACACTCAAAAACACCTATGGAATCCATCCATTAGGTTTAAATTAGGTCAAGTACTTGATTTCATAGAGAATCACAAAGTTTGAAATTCATTTGAGAAAAAGTCAACTGTGCCAAAAAATAAAGTTTGACTTTTGGGATTTCTTGACAAACATGGCTTCTCTAAGTCTAAAGCAATGTTAACTTATGGTTTTGATCATCATCCATCAAGAAAAATCAATAAAAGTGGGGTTACTTGCAAAAGGGGCAACCTTAAGAAACTAGAATTTTCACTAAGTCATGGAAAAAAGTGATTTTTACCCAACTTTGCAAGACCATAACTTGTGATCCAAGTAACCTTTTTCTTCCATCCAAAGCTCAAATGAAAGCTCTCATTACATATTACAAGATTGTCAACTACAACATATTCTAAATCCTCATAGATTTTGAGTTATGGATTGATCAAAATCACAAAAAATGAAAAATGGACATTTTTCAAACACTTAGTGAAATTTTTGGATAGAATCTGTTTTGTATTTTCACCAACTTTGAGGCCATTTTTCATTATGATCCAAGATGATTCAAGACCAAAGTTAAACATCAAAGTTGAAGTATGATATAGGGGCTTTCCAAAAAGTACAAGAGCCTCCAATGGTTCAACTTGAGCAAGGAGTTATAAGCCTCCAAAAATGGCATTTTTCACCCTGACTACATAATAGCATTGGTACATAACTAGTATCCCACGATTTCTTGAGCCAATTTTGGACACTTGCATCATTGTATCTCTGTCCAAAATCAACATGAATGATGGAGAATCTGATCACAAGCCCACCAAGTCAAAAATCCAATCCCTTAGGCTTGTAGCATTCAAGGTTCATTTCAAAAAACTTCAACTTTGTCATGAAGCATTGAATGGATGCATAGAGCTGACATGTATCAGTACACAATATTGCAAATGAGTCAAGATTAGTCCAAGAATCAGAAGACCATAAGCCTGCAAAATTAACTCAAGTCAATGGCTAGACGAGACTTTGGCTACATGACAAAACTCAATGGATAATAACATATTTGGAACACCAGAATCATTAAGTCACTATCCATTTGCTCAAGCGTTTTGTCAAAGTTGCAGTTGAGGTGCCACAACAAGATCCAGTTGCTTTCAATCCATTTCAAGCTTCCAAACACCTTACATAAGGTCCATTGAAGTTGTCCAAGTCATCAAACAACATTTGTAACATCTCCAACGCACAATTCGTTTTCTTCTTGCAAGAGGTAAGCCTGAACTCTCAAACTCTATGATCCATGCATCATAAATGTGTTTTCAAGTTACAAACATGTTTCTGCACTTATGTAGAGTGTTTCCGCTCAATCAATTGCTTTGTAGCTATCGTGTATAGGATTTCATAGTGTTCTTGCAAAAATTAGGGTTCATGTGTTCATCACTTGATTTCTCACTCCACACTTAATATAAATGCAATTAATTGGTACCATTGGAATCCTTGTTCAAAAACGAGCAATTTTCATGTTTACAAAAGTCAAAACCATTGAGTAATCAAAGAGAAAAGTGAGCTTTTGCAAATCGTCCATGGCGCGGGCAAGAGGAAGAAGAAGGTGACCATTGGCGCCTTTTTCAAATTATTTTGAATTTTTGAAATTTTGGTTATTTTCTTAATTGATTTCAAAAATTAATTTCTCTCTCAATTTTAATAATTTTTTATTGGTTCTTTTTTCAAAAATTCACAAAAATGTTAAAATATTTTATTCTACAAAAAAATAAAATTTATATTATTTTTTTAAAATAGTTTAAGTTTTTGTAAAGAATTTCATTTTAATTGTTTTTAAACATTTTTAATGAAATTTTTCCTCTTGATTTTTCAAATTCAAATGAATTTCACACTTTCATATAAACATAACATTATTTTTCAAAACATTTTTCAAATTTCACAACTTGTTTTTAAATATATTTGATATTTTATATCATTTTCTATTTAATTTTCTTTGAAAATTTGCTTTTTTAATTAAAATTAGGGTTTTTCTTAATTTTAATTTTTCAAACTTCATTTGAAACACTTTTGGGCCTCTTTGTAGAGTATAAGACCCATCCCTTTTGTAAATACATAATTTTGGGCCTCAGTCATTGTATAAGTCCCGATACGATTTTCAAAATAAACGGGGTGATCGCTGTTTTTCATTTGGGCATCTCCTTGAGCTATAAGCCCCAACTCTTGTATAAAAAATAACATTTTTGGGCCTCTTTGTAGAGTGTAAGACCCATCCCTTTGTGTAAATAATTTTGGGCCTCAGTCATTGTATAAGTCCCTCTGTGGTTTTCAAAACCGCGACACGATCGTCGCCTTTTCAAATTAACAATTTTGGGTTTCTCCTTGAGTATAAGCCCCAGTCCTTTGTACATAAACTTTGTTTTAAACCATAAACAACTTCGATGGGCCTCTCCTTGAGTTGTAAGCCCCATACCTCTGTTTTCAAAATCATCTGTCTGTTTTTTAACTGGTACTAAGAGGAGTATTATTCCCGGTGAAACTGCTATTAGACCACTTGGGCCTCTCTTTGAGTTATAAGCCCTAAACATTCTTTTCTTTCAAACAAATTTCTTTTAATTCAAATTCAAATTCAAATTTTTTTTCTCAAAACTTTCTTCAATTTCTTAAAACTCTAATCATACAATTGTAGTCAACACAACAGATCACAAAACACTTGGGTCTCTTTTCAGAGTGTAAGTCCCAACATCTTTTCAATTAAATGCATATTTGTTTATATACCTGTCAATTCATTTATTTGTATATATTCTTGTGTATATTTGTTTAGAGTTTCCCCAGCAGCTAGGTCTACACTTAGGTCAAACCAGAGGTTACTTTTAACTTAGTTCAAAACTAGTTCCCTCATAGGAAACTCCCTCAATACAGTCTGCCTCCTCTTGGGCTTATTCAATATGGAACAGAGAAAGACATTATTCCCGGTGAAATTTTTCTCAAGACTGTCAAAACTTAAATATATATATATATATATATATATATATACACATATATATATGTACAAGAAATTCATTTCCCCAGAGATGATTAATTCCCGGTGAAACCTCTTTTGAATTTTTTCAAACCTTAGAACTGTTCAACAAAGAAAGGATTATTCCAGGTGAAACCTTTCTTGAACTTTTCTTTGGCTTGGACCCACAGGCTTCCTAGAAGCATCCCCGGCCTCCTCTTGGGCTTAGTACAAGGACCAACACGCTTCTTAGAAGTTCCCCAACCTCCTCTCGGGCTTAGTACAAGGACCCAAAGGCTTCCTAAAGGCATAGGATAGAAATTAGTTATCTCTACTAGTTCAATCCCCAAGAGAGTCAAAATTCCAGAATGTCATACCATTCTAGGGTTGATCTTCATCCCTTAAACCAACAGCCTTCTCTTGGGCATCATACAAAGACCTCTCTCTACACCAGAGCCTATCTCTATTTAAGAGACTTAGACAGTCACAGCCTCCTCTTGGGCTTCATTCAAGTAAACTTGGAAATTTTCATCTCCTCTTGAATCTCACACAGAGACCTTTAAGTTTCCTAAAAGCATAGGAAAAACCCTGAT
Source organism: Lathyrus tuberosus (assembly GCA_022829125.1). Classification (NCBI taxonomy): domain Eukaryota; kingdom Viridiplantae; phylum Streptophyta; class Magnoliopsida; order Fabales; family Fabaceae; genus Lathyrus; species Lathyrus tuberosus. Next base: position 3,581,900 of record JALAZF010000010.1, on the reverse strand, counting down.
CATTTTTCCCATACACCAGTCTCCAGAAGAGTAAAAAACCTCTAAGGTTTTCAAACTCATCTTTAAACTCCCTTGACACCCAACAAGGTTTAAACTTTCACTTTAAACATCCCAGCCAGGGACAATTGACCATCAACAAATCCTCAATGAAATCAGAGCCTCATGGAATATAGTACTTCAACTCTTCTCTGATTCCCAGCAAGAGTAAATCCCTTTGGATTCCCCCCAATACAATTTGGACCTGCTCCTGGATTTCCATAAATCCTCAGTAATAGATACCCTCATCTTAGGCTTCATATAAGAACTTCCTCAGTCAGCCTCAATCTTGGGCTTTGTACAAGACAGATAAAACACTCCCCAGTGGAGTCATTTTCCTTTAGATTCAACCTTGGACTTTGAACAAGGCATACAAAAATCAACACCCCCTCAGAGGAGACCATAAGTCTTCTCTGCAGGAAGACATATCCTCTAAACATTACATATCATAACAAACAATCAAAACCTTTTCCAGATAATTACTATAAGTGGCACACTTATTGATTCAAAATCCAAGCTGGAGTCCCTCCTTTATCCTGGCTAAAACTTATCTTTCATCTAACAGTTGTAAGTGGTAGGCCTCTGGATTCCTCACATCCAAGCCAATGTCCCTCTGTTAGCATGAAAGACTCATAAATAAAAGTTGGCATTGGTCTACGCTGAGTTAAAGCTTTCTTCCTTCATGACATCACCCTTATAAAGGAAATTATGGCATTGTTGGATTCCTCATATCCCAGTTAAATTAATTTCCCTTATAACCAATTTCTCAACATTTATGATGAATAGGTGAGATATCTCCCTTTAGAGATGACAAATTCTCTCTCAGTCACCCTTTTAGCTTCAATCTTGGGCTTTGAACAAGACACAAATACTCAGATAGCTTTAATCTTGGGCTTTGAACAAGACACCATATATCTTTCCTCCCATAGAAATAGGAGGAACTATGATTGCTCTAATTTCCCAAAACTCTTTATGGGAATACGTAGGCATAAGATTATGAAATCTTAGCGAGCACACAAGTCAAAATATTTAGGTCCAATACCTTCCCAAGAAAAACGGAAAACCCAAAAACAACAAAAACATTCTCTTAAAACTCCCAAAGGAGAAACTTTCCCAATCCACAGCAGATAAACACAAGAAAATATTTCAAGTTAATAGAAATACATGCAAAAGAAGGTTTATATGGATTACCATAGATACACTGGGTGTTAATAGCTTTCTTTTGTATAACCAGACCCCGATCCCCGATTTCTTTGCATTTGTTAAAGAAAACATTTGTGTGCAGGGTTAGTTTAAGATATCTTTCCCTTCTTTAACCAGCTTCATAGGATAAATACATAAATCAGAAAGTAGCACCCAAATCCCATTTGCAGTAAGGTGGTCGCGTCACCAGGAAAATACCGACGGCTAAACTAGTGTATCTATGGTAATCCATAGGAACCTTCTTTTTGCAAGTATTTTTGTTAACTTGAAATGCTTTCTCGTGTTTATCTGCTGTGGATTGGGAAAGTTTCTCCTTTGGGAGTGTTGAGAGAATGTTTTTTTGTTGTTTTTGGGAACGTACTGGACCTAAAGTTTTGGATTTTTGTGCTCGCTAAGATTTCGCAATCTTATGCCTACATATTCCCGTAGAGAATTTTGGGAAATCAGAGCAATCGTAGTTCCTCCTATTCTATGGGAGGAAAGATATTTGGTGTCTTGTTCGAAGCCCGAGATTGAAGCTATTGGAGTATTTGTGTCTTATTCAAAGCCCAAGATTGAAGCTAAAGGTTGAATGAGAGAGAATTTGTCATCTCTAAAGGGTTATATCTCACCTATTTATCACAAATGTTGAGAAATTGGTTATAAGGGAAATTACTTTAATTGGAATATGAGAAATCCAGCAATGCCATAATTCCCTTTATAAGAGGGATGTAATGAAGGAAGAAAACTTTAACTCAGTGTAGAGCAATACCATTTTTCCCTTATGAATCTTTCATGCTAAGAGAGGGACATTGGCTTGGATGTGAAGAATCCAGAGGCTTGCCACTTACAGCAGTTAGATGAAAGATGAGTTTTAGCTAGGATAAGGGAAGGACTCCAGCTTGGATTTTGAATCAATAAGTGTGCCACTTATAGCAATTATCTGGAAAGAGGTTTTGATTATTTGTTTTGATATGTGATGTATAGAGGGGATATCCTCCTACAGAGAGAATTTAGGGTCTTATCTGATGGGATATTGATTTTTGTGTGCCTTGATCAAAGCCCAAGGTTGAAGCTAAAGAAAAATGACTCCACTGTGTGGTGTTATATCTGTCTTGCACAAAACCCTAGATTGAGGCTGATTAGAGGAATTTCTTATAGGAAGCCTAAGATGAGGCTGACTTTTGCTGAGGATTATTGAAATCCAAGAGTATGTCCAAATTGTATCGGGGAATCCAAGGGGATTTACTCTTGTTAGGAATTAGGGAAGAGTTGAAGTATCAGATTCCATGAGGCTCTGATTCTGCTAGGGTTTTGTTGAGGTCAATCTGACCTTGGCTGGGATTTTCAAGGTGAAAGTTAAGCCTTGTTGGAGGTTAGAAGAAATTTAAAGATGAGTTTGAATACCTTAGAGGTTTAACTCTTCTGGCAATTGGAGTATTGTTAGAGTGATCAGGGTTTATCCTATGCCTTTAGGAAACCTGAGGGTCTTTATGTGAAGTCCAAAGGGAGACTATGATAATGAGACTTTCCAAGTCTACTTGAACAAGCCCAAGAGGAGGCTGAGACTGTCCAAGTCTCTCAAGAAGTGGTAGGCTCTGGTGTAGAGATGGGTCTTTGGATGATACCCAAGAGGAGGTTGTTGGTTTAAGGGATGAAGATCAACCCTTATAATGGTATGATGCTCTGGAAATTTGACTCTCCTGGGAATTGAACTAGTAGAGATGACTAATTTATATCCTATACTTTTAGGAAGCCTTTGGGTCCTTGTACTAAGCCCAAGAGGAGGCTGGGGAACTTCTAAAAAGCCTGTTGGTCCTTGTACTAAGCCCAAGAGGAGGATGGGGATACTTCTAGGAAGCTTGTGGGTCCAAGCCTAAGAAAAGTTCAAGAAAGGTTTCACCAAGAATTAATCCTTTCTAGGTTGAACAGTTCTAAGGTTTGAAGAAATTCAAAAGAGGTTTCACCGGGAATTAATCCTCTCGGGGGAAATGAATTTCTTGAACATATGTATATTTCTAAGTTTTGACAGTCTTGAAAAAAGTTTCACCGGGAATAATGTCTTTCCCTGTTCCATATTGAATAAGGCCAAGAGGAGGTAAACTGTATTGAGGGAAGTTTCCTATGAGGGAACTAGTTTTGACTAAGTTAGAAGTAACCTTTGGTTTGACCTAAGTGTAAACCTAACTATTGGGGGGAAATTTAGACAGATATGCACAAGTATATACAAATGAATAAATTTACAGGTATATAAACAAGTATGCATTGAATTATAAAGAGGTTAGGACCTGCACTCTGAGACGAGGCCCAAGTGTATGGTGATTGATTGTGTTGATTACAACTGTATGATCAGGGTTGAAGAAATTGAAAAAAAATTGAGAAAACTTTGAATTTAAATTAAAAACAAGTTGTTTGAAAAGAAAAGAATGTTTGGGGCTTATAACTCAAAGAGAGGCCTAAGTGGTCCAAGAGTAGTTTCACCGGGAATAATGCTCCTCTTAGTACCAGTTTTAAAACAGACAGATGATTTTGAAAACAGAGGTATGGGGCTTACAACTCAAGGAGAGGCCCATGGAGTTTGTTTATTGTTTAAAACCAAATTTATGTACAAAAGATTGGGGCTTATACTCAAGGAGAGGCCCAGATGATTTATTTTGAAAACAGGAATCGCACTGCGACACCGACAGACGTTGTGGGACTTATACTATAGCAGGGGCCTAAAAATTGTTTTTGTACAAAGAGATGTTGGGCCTTACACTCTATTAGAGGCCTAAAATGTTTGTAGAGAAGAAGGAATGGGGCTTATACTCAAGGAGAGGCTCGAATTATTTATTTGAAAAGGCGACATCGCGCCACAATTTTGAAAACCACAGAGGGACTTATAGAGTGACTGAGGACCCAATTATTTATTTACAAAAGGGATGGGTCTTACACTCTACCAAGAGACCCAAAAGATTATTTTTATACAAGAGTTGGGGCTTATAGCTCAAGGAGATGCTCAGATGAAAAAACAGCGATCGCACCGTTTATTTTGAAAATCGCGTCGGGACTTATACAATGACTGAGGCCCAAAATTATGTATTTACAAAAGGGATGGGTCTTACACTCTACAAAGAGGCCCAAAAGTGTTTCAAATGAAGTTTGAAAAATTAAAATCAAGGAAAACCCTAATTTTAATATAAAAAAATTATAATTTTTCAAAGGAAATTAAATAATAAATGATATAAAATATCAAATATATTAAAAAAAAACAAGTTGTGAATTTTGAAAAATGTTGTGAAAAATCATGTTATGTTTATATGAAAATGTGAAATTCATTTGAATTTGAAAAATCAAGAGGAAAATTTCATTAAAAATGTTAAAAAAAACAATTAAAATGAAATTCTTTAAAAAAATTCCAAATATATTAAATAAATAATATAAATTTTCTTTTTTGTAGAATAAAATATTTTAACATTTTTGTGAATTTTTAAAAAAAGAACCAATAAAAAATTATTAAAATTGAAGGAGAAATTAGTTTTTGAAATCAATTAAGAAAATAACCAAAAATTCAAAAATTCAAATAATTTGAAAATGCGCGCCAACGGTCATCTTCTTCTTCCCCGTGCCCGCGGCATGGATGATTTGCAAAACCTCACTTTTCTCTCTGATTACTCAATGATTTTGCATGATTCAAACATCAATCTCACTCGTTTTTGAACAAGGATTCCAATGGTATCAATTAATTGCATTTATATTAAGTGTGGAGTGAGAGATCAAGTGATGAACACATGAACCCTAATTTCTGCAAGATCACTATGAAATCCTATATACGATAGTTACAAAGCAATTGATTGAGGGGAAATACTCTACATAAGTGAAGAGACATGTTTGTAACTTGAAAACACATTTATGATGCATGGATTATAGAGTTTGAGAGTTCAGGCTTACCTCTTGCAAGAAGAAATCGAATTGTTTGTTGGAGGGGTCACAGATGTTATTTGATGACTTGGACAGCTTCAATGGACCTTATGTAAGGTGTTTGGAAGCTTGGAATGGATTGAAACAACCTGGATCACTTTGTGGCAACTCAACTGTAAACAGGCCTGAGTTTGATTTTGAGCTTTGTGATTCTGAGGTTACAGATGTGTGGGAAGTGTTTGGATAGGTTACATATGATGTATATGATGTGTCTACATCATTGGTTTTGATAGAATTGCTTCATATTGAAAAATTCGCATGTTACTTGAAAAAGAAGCAAATTCTGGTTTTTGAGAGTGAAATGAAGAAGAGCATGTGTTGTTATGCTTTGGTGTCCTCAAATTGATCAGAAAGGATCCCTATTTATAGTAGAGCAAGTTTGTTTTGGAAGAAATAGTGATTGGCAACTGATCATGGTGTGTAGCTTGTAGCCATTGACTTGGATGTTCCAAAGTGCCAAGTCAACTCTAGTCTTGACTCCATTCAATTTCTGCAGGTTTGAACACTCAGAGTTTGGACTACATCTTGACTGGTTTGGATGGTTATGGCTTGGTTCATGACACCTCAATGAATTGCATTAATGTAACCTTGCCAAAATTAAATTTCAAAGTTCATTTCATGATGGTTTTGCACATGCCAAGTTGAATTATTGACTCCTTGATCAAGAAGCAAGTGAGTCATCAGAAGTTTTGTGTTTTGGGAAGATGACTAAGTTGGAAAAATGGCAAGACTTGAGTGAAAAAATCGTGTGGCACAAGTTAAGTATTCATGTTGTTGTGTAGGCAGGGTGAAAAATGCCATTTTTGAAGACTTATAATTTCTTGCTCAAGTTGAATCATGGGAGGATCTTGTACATTTTAGAAAGCCCTTATCTCATACTTCAACTTTAATGCTTAACTTTGGTCTTGAATCATCTTGGATCATAATGAAACATGGCCTCAAAGTTGGAAAAAATGCAAACAGATTATGTCCAAAATTTCACTAAGTGTTTGAAAAATGTCCATTTTCCATTTGGTCATGTCCCAAGATAGGTTTGAGATCATGTCTTGGTCAAAAGTCAAAGATAGGGTTGACTTTTTCTCAAAAACACTAGTTTGTGGTCCAGATGAATTTGCATCTTTATATTTCTCATGAACCAAGTTCTTTGTGCTCATTTGAACTTGTAAGAGGATCAATATGAGATATTTGAGGTCTTCAAAACATTCCTTGAGGTTTTGGCTCATTCCTTGCTCCAAAAGTTAACTTAGGGGTGAATTAGGTCAAGAAACCCTAATTCCTAATTTTTTATGAATGCATCCCCTGAGGCTATTTTGAACTCATGGTTGGATCCATGAGGTCCCTTGGAGCTTCTTGGATCATGTTTTGAAGTAATGGCTTATGCCCAGATGAAGATTTTCCTCTGGAGGCCTTGGTCGACCAAAACCCTAATTTGGTGACACTGATGATCTTGAGGCTTGATCCACTTGAAATGTTGCACTATTGTGCTTGATTCTTGATGTGGGAGACCTCTTGATCCTTCATTGATGTTTGAGAGGTTTAACAAGTTCAGGATCATGTCAATTCTTGATTGATCCTTTGTCTGAGTACTCTGAGAGGGCTCAAAACCCTAATTCTTGATTGGAGTGAATGCTCAACAGTCTTTGAGAGGATTGATGAGGCATGAAGGTACATCCATATTATGGTTATGATTTTCACAATGATGGGAAATCTTGTGGTCAAAATATAGGGTATGAAAGATGGTTCCTGCTCCGCTTCCTGTTGAGTTGGACACCCCGTCTACGAAGATGGTCCATTTGTGCGCCCCGTCAGTCGGGGAGGCAGGTGCGACCATCTCCGCTACAAAGTAGGCTAGTACTTATGCTTTGAAGGCTTTCCTATTTTTGTACCGGATGTCGAACTCAGAAAGCTCCAGCGACCATTTTAGCATCCTGCGCGCCATGTCGAGATGGCCGAGCAGCTGCTTTATGGGCAGGTCAATTCAAACCACGATTATGTGATCCAGGAAGTAATTATTCAATCTTCTCATCGCGTTGATGAGGGCCAGAGCGACATTCTCGATTTGCTGGTACTTGAGCTTGGGGCCTTGTAGGACCTTGCTAGTGAAATAAATAGGTTTTTCCCCTCGGGGGTTTCGCGAATGAGGGTCGTCCTGATGACATTAGTTGCAACGGCGGGGTAGAGGTAGAGTGTCTCCTCGTTTCCTGGTGGCAAGAGGGCTGGTGGTTGTTGTAACACCCTTTTCTACCCCACAAATATTGCAGTAGATTAAATCAAATATCAGAGTAAAACCAGAACCACCTCAAAGGGTGCATATTTCTCAATAATTCAATTAAACAAAATTGCTCCATAAACAACGGGTTTTCCTCAGAATAATTCAAAAACCATCAAACAGCAGCGGAACCACCATAACCACAACAACCCAACATAAAAAGTTTTTCAAAATAAAACCATAGTCATCAAATAACAACAAAATAACAAATCAACAATGGTTCGACTCAACGACCCAACCCGATGTTACAATATCAGAGCAAGACCCTCTACATCGACCAAAAGCAAAATAAACTCCAAAAGTCCTCGAAGGAATCCACGGCTAATCCTGATCACCTACATGTTACCCACGTGGAGGCAACATTCAAACAGGTAGGGTGAGTAATCACAATTCATTATAATCAATATAAAAACAGGATATGCATAAAATGGCGTCATCATCATATACAACATCATCAGGTTCATCAAAGGAAAACATCAAAAAGCACGATATCATAAATCACATCAATGCCAAATAAATGCAATGCACAACAAGACTCATGCATGTTGTACCAATCGTCACAATCGATGGACACTAGGCCATCACCCTCCAAAGATCCCCGTTATTAGGATCGATTCTACACAAGAACCGGAGCACGTCAAACCACCTCACATCCACACAATGGGATGGAAGCCACAATAGACCAAAGTATAACATCACTGTAATGTTATGAATGCATGATACACAATGTCATAATCATCATCATCAACACAAGTCATTACGTGCATCATCATTCATCACAATCTCATCATATCATCATTCATTCATCAAAACATCATGCATCATCATCTTATAATCATCAATACAACTCATGGAAATTCACATCAAAATAGTCATGCATCATCATCTCACATCATCATTTAATCATCGAACATCACATATACGCAGCTCATAACGTCAATATACATCATGGTAATTCATATCATCAATTAACCTTCAAAATCATGTATAACAGATCAAAATCATCAATAAACTCATAGTAATTCAGATCATCAATTATTCATCAAAACATCACGACATCATCATCTCATAATCATCAATAACATCATGGTAAATCATCAGAATAATCACAACTCAAATGTCAAGACAGCACAAGAAACATAAAACGAAGTTCGCGAACAGCAGCCGTTCGCTACAAAGTTCACTATGCGAACAAGTTCGCTGGGATGTTCGCTTTGCGAGCTTCGAACGAATCCAAGAACCACATACAAAAACTAGAGAATTCCACCTTCTGTCTCACCTCGCCACCCTCATTTGTCTAGCGAGCTACTCACTAGAAAGTTCGCTTTGCGAACTCAAAGGTCATTCCCAATTTCATCTCAGTATCACAGAACAAAAGTATCGCGCATTCGCTGCGCTGCTCGCTTTACGAGCCTGGGGCGAAGGTTCGCCTTGCGAAGGATTCGTTCGCTGTGCGAACATGCGATTTCCTGCAATCGCAGCTACGCATCAGTAGCACTTCAGACCATCAAATTCTTACAGGTTCAACCTCAATTCACCCCAAAACATCCCCAAAACCTTCCTAAGGCATCATGGAAATCAAAGGCATAAAACCTACGACTATTAGGTTGAATAATTTCACTATCCTAACTCAAAATCACCCAAACCTTCACAAAATCTCAAGATTCTCATAAACCTCATAAATCCTTTCCCCATACAAGACCCCACATATCATCAACAGAAGGTTTAGCATTGAAGGCCTATTTTTATCCGAATCAATTCCATCCTTCATATTAATCATCAATCCACAAAAACAACGCCTAAATCACCAATTTACTCATAAACCCACAAACCCTCATAAACCCCCAAAAATTCGCTTTAAACACATCGAATCCCTATATTGAAAATAATGAAAGGCAATACTCCCCATACCTTAGATTGTCGATTCAGAGCTTTCTCCATTGAGTCTTTGGAAACCTTCTCGAATCCTCGCCTTTTCCTTTTTCCTCAGAGCTCTCGTCTTCTTTCCTTCTTTTCACGGTCTAACAAAATGAATCTCATTCTTCCCAAAACTCTCCTTTTTGTTAAACCTAACCCTTGGGCCTCTAAATTGGGTTTTTCCCAATTTAGCCTCACTAATCCTCCTCAAAAGTCCATCTTGCCCTTAATTCATCTAATATTATTTAAATTAATAATAATACTAATATATTCCATATTATATACTATTATTTAAATAAATAACCAAAACTCCACAAAATTCCACACATAGCCCAAATCACTAAAAATCATGAATATTATACTTAAATAAATTAAATAAATATTCTTACAAATTTGGGGTGTTACAACTCTCCCTACTTAAAGAATTTTCACCCTAGAAAATTACCTCAAAGAAATAGAGTCGGATACGACTCCCTCATCTGATCTTCACGTTCTAAAGTCCAACTTTTGCTAGCCGGTCCACCCCACAACACTTTCACCAAAGTTATGTCCTTACCCCGCAGTTGCTTCATCTCTCGATCGTCAATCCGCACAGGTAAAGCTTTCACCATCAGATTATCCCTCACTTGTACATCATCCATTTGAATCACATGCGACGGATCAGGAATGTACTTCCTCAACTGAGACACATGGAACACGTCATGCAAATTCGCAAGTGACGGCGGTAAAGAAATTCGATAGGCTACCTCTCTTATCCTCTGCAAAATTTGATATGGACCAACAAAACGTGGAGTGAGCTTCCTAGACTTCAAAGCTCGACCCACCCAGTCACTGGCGTCACCCTCAAAAAACACATGACCTCCATCTTGGAACTCAAGTGTCTTCCGTCTCTTATCATGGTAACTCTTCTAGCGACTCTGCGACACTCTCATCCTTTCTTTGATCATCTTAATCTTCTCAGTCATTTCTTGCACAATCTCAGGTCCGAGTACAACACTCTTGCCCGACTCATACCAACACAAGGGAGTCCTATACCTTCTCCCATACAAAGCTTCATAGGGCGTCATTCCAATACTAGCGTGAAAGCTATTATTGTACGTGAACTCAATCAAAGGTAAATGGCTATCCCAAGATCCTCTGTGATCCAACACACAAGCCCTCAGAAAATCCTCTAAAGATTGGATAGTCCTTTCTGTCTGACCGTCCGTTTGCGGATGATAGGCAGAACTCATCCTCAACTTAGTACCCAAAGCATCTTGCAAACTCTTCCAGAACCTAGGTGTAAACTCGGATCTCTATCCGACACAATACTCGACGGTATCTCATGCAACTTCACAATTTCCTCAATATACATCTCAGCTAGCTTCTGCATAGAATGACTAATCTTCGTTGTTAAGAAATGAGCCGATTTAGTTAATCTATCCACAATCACCCAAATAAAATCATTCCCTTTCTCAATCTTCGGCAATCTCGATACAAAAATCCATGGAAATACTATCCCATTTCCATTCTAGAATATTCAACGGTTGCATCATACCCAACGGCTTCTGATGTTCGATCTTCGACTTTTGACAAGTCAAACAAGCATAAACGAACTCGGCAATATCCTTCTTCATAGAATACCTTTCTCGATCTCTGGAACATCTAGAACACACACTCTATCTCAAAACCTCATCACACCATTCTCATCAATCCGGAATTCACCTCTGTTACCTTGGTTAATTAACGTTAATTGGTCCACCAACTTCAAATCCACCTGCTGACCCACTCTGATTTCTTCCAAAACACCATTTTTCAGCTTCAACATTCCTAACTTCACACTGCCAGGAGTCTCTTCACATGCCAAACTTAAATCTCGAAACTGTTCGATTAATTCGAATCCTCTCACTATAAGCATCAACATACGCAATGACTTTCTGCTCAACGCGTCGGCCACTACATTTGCTTTGCCCGGATGGTAACTCAAATCAAAATCAAAATCCTTCAACAACTCTAACCACCTTCTCTGCCTCATATTCAATTCTCTCTGATCAAATAAGTACTTCAGACTTTTTATGGTCACTAAACACTTCAAACTTAGAGCCAAACAGATAAGTCTCCAAATCTTCAACACGAACACCACAGCGGCCAACTCTAAGTCATGCGTAGGATAATTCCTTTCATGAACTCTCAATTTTCTCGAAGCATAGGCAACAACTTGTCCATTCTGCATCAATACTCCACCAAGACCCATCTTCGACGCATCACAATACACCACAAAAGATTAGCTCGAATTAGGAAAAATCAACACTGGAGCGGTCGTCAACTTCTTCTTCAATTCAAAAAATCTCTCTTCGCAAGCTACATCACATACAAAAGGTTGACCCTTTCGAGTCAACAGAGTCAAAGGTAATGCCAACTTAGAAAAGCCTTCGATAAACTTGCGGTAATAACCCGCCAATCCCAGAAAACTTCGTATCTCGGTAGCAGACTTCAGAGTCTCCCACTGTAACACAACATCAATCTTAGAGGGATCAACAACAATCTCACCACTTAAAATCACATGGCCAAGAAAAATTCACTTCCTTCAACCAAAACTCACACTTCGACAGTTTCACATACAACTTCTTCTCTTTCAACACTTGCGACACAGTCCTCAAATGCTCAACATGCTCTTCTTCAGGCTCAGAGTATATCAGAATATCGTCAATAAAAACCACCACAAACTTATCCAAATACTCATGAAAAATCTGATTCATATACTCCACGAACACCAGGTGCATTAGATACACCAGCCGACATCACAGCATACTCATAGTCATCATACCTCGTCCTTAAAGATGTCATCGGAATATCATCAGGCTTAACACGTATCTGATGATAACCAGACCTCAAATCAATCTTGCTAAACACAAAGGCATCTACCAATTAATCCACCAAATCGTCAATCCTCGGAAGTGGATACTTATTTTTTATCGTTACTTTATTCAACTATCTATAGGGATGGCAGGAAGACCCAAACCCGTGGGACCCACCCGCACCCGAACCCGAGTCAACGGGTGAAAACCCGAGTTGATTGGATTCGGGTTCGGGTTCGGGTGCCACCCGATATTTCGGGTGCGAGTTTGGGTAGTGTAAAATCCGTGCCCGAAACCCGAAACCATACCTGATATATATATATATATATATATATATATATATATATATATATATATATATATATAGTTTTTGCTACGGGTTCGGGTTTGGGTGAAAAAACCCGAACCCAACGGGTGTGGGCGTGGGTGTTATTTTGCCACCCGAATAGCCTTTGGGTTCGGGTGGTGATTTCGGGTACGGGTTTGGGTAGTGTGAAACCCTCACCCGACCCAACCCATTGCCATCCCTAACTATCTATAATCCACACACCATCTCATAGTACCATCTTTCTTCACCGACAACACAGGAGCACCGCACAAAGAAACACTCGGTCGACCAAACTTTATCCCAAGCAACTCTTCCAATTGTTTCTTCAATTCTCCTAACTCAGATGCAGACATCCAATAAGGAGCCATTGACACCGGACTCATACTTGGGATCAAATCCACCGCAACCTCAACCTCACGCTCTAGAGGCCAATCACTTACGCCATCAGGAAACACTTCCGAAACTTCACAAACAAAATGTAAAACACCAACTTCTCCACTTTCACTAATACTCAAAATTACCCTCAACATAAATTTCTCGGCACCATCCTGCATCGACTCATCAAAACCATCTGTAAGCACTTGGCTTAACTTTAAATAATTCACTGCGTGCACCACTTAAGCTCACAAGACACGTCCATCCCATCCAACATGATCGCGTCTATTATCAACAAGAGATTAAGGGTGATTAGTTCCTTAATTTGTCAATAACAGCCGACTATCATGAGGCGGTACAAACTATCTTACCAAACTATTGTAGCATCCAACACCACACTCAGCCATTGCTCCACCCTTGAAGCATCTTGGAGAAGCACCATCTTCTCCCCACTTGTTTCATTCCCAACCTGCAAATGGAAAACAAAACAAGCATCGACAGTGTTTTCATACACATGTCGCACACTAGGGAATAGACAACATTAGACAACCTGGCCGGACGGACCGACCTTCTCTGATACCACTAATGTAACACCTTTTTCTACCACAAATATTGCAGCAGATTAAATCAAATATCAGAGTAAAATCAGAACCACCTCAAAGGGTGCATATTTCTCAATAATTCGATTAAACAAAATTGCTCCATAAACAACGGATTTTCCTAAGAATAATTCAAAAACCATCAAACAGCAGCGGAACCACCATAACCGCAATAACCAAACATAAAAAGGTTTTCAAAATAAAACCATAGTCATCAAATAACAACAAAATAACAAATCAACAATGGTTCGACTCAACGACCAAACCTGATGTTACACTATCAGAGCAATACCCTCTACATCGACCAAAAACAAAATAAACTCCAAAAGTCCTCGAAGGCATCCACGGATAATCCTGATCACCTGCACGTTATCCACGTGGAGGCAACATTCAAACAGGCAGGGTAAGTAATCACAATTCATTATAATCAATATAAAAACAGGATATGCATAAAATGGCGTCATCATCATATACAACATCATCAGGGACATCAAAGGAAAACATCAAAAACCACGATATCATAAATCACATCAATGCCAAATAAATGCAATGCACAACAAGACTCATGCATGTGGTACCAATCGTCACAATCGATGGACACTAGGCCATCACCCTCCAAAGATCCCCGTCATTAGGATTGATTCTGCACAAGAACCGGAGCACGTCAAACCACCTCACATCCACACAACGGGATGGAAGCCACAATAGACCGAAGTCTAACATCACTGTAATGCTATAAATGCATGATACACAACGTCATAATCATCATCATCAACACAAGTCATTACGTGCAGCATCATTCATCACAATCTCATCATATCATCATTCATTCATCAAAACATCATGCATCATCATCTTATAATCATCAATACAACTCATGGAAATTCACATCAAAATAGTCATGCATCATAATCTCACAATCAATATAACTCATGGTTATCCACATCATCATTTAATCATCGAACATCACATATACGCAGCTCATAACGTCAATATACATCATGGTAATTCATATCAACAATTAACCTTCAAAATTATGTATAACGAATCAAAATCATTAATAAACTCATAGTAATTCAGATCAACAATTATTCATCAAAACATCACGACATCATCATCTCATAATCATCAATAACATCACGGTAAATCATCAGAATAATCACAGCTCAAACGTCAAGACATCACAAGAAACATAAAACGAAGTTCGCGAACAGCAGCTGTTCGCTACAAAGTTCGTTGTGCGGACAAGTTCGCTGGGATGTTCTCTTTGCGAGCTTCCAGCGAATCCCAAAATGACATACAAAAACCAGAGAATTCCCCCTTCTGTCTCACCTCGCCACCCTCATTCGCCTAGCGAGCTACTCGCTGGAAAGTTCGCTTTGCAAACTCAAAGTTCATTCCCAATTTCATCTCAGTATCATAGAACAAAAGTATCGCGCATTCGCTGGGCTGCTCGCTTTGCGAGCCTGGGGCGAAGGTTTTCCTTGCGAAGGATTCATTCACTATGCGAACGTGCGATTTCCTGCAATCACAGCTACGCATCAGTAGCACTTCAGACCACTAAATTCTTACGGATTCAACCTCAATTCTCCCCAAAACATCCCCAAAACCTTCCTAAGGCATCATGGAAATCAAAGGCATAAAACCTACGACTATTAGGTCGAATAATTTCACTATCCTAACTCAAAATCACCTAAACCTTCACAAACTCTCAAGATTCTCATAAACCACATAAATCTCTTCCCCATACAAGATCCCACATATCATCAACAGAAGGTTTAGCCTTGAAGGCCTACTTTTATCCAAATCAATTCCATCCTTCATACTCATCATCAATCCACAAAAACAACGTCTAAATCACCAATTTACTCATAAACCCACAAACCCTCATAAACCCCCAAAAATCTGCTTTAAACACATCGAATCCCTATATTGAAAACAAAGAAAGGCAATACTCCCCATACCTTAGATTGTCGATTCAGAGCTTTCTCCATTGAGTCTTTGGAAACCTTCTCGAATCCTCGTCTTTTCCTTTTTCCTCAAAGCTCTCGTCTTCTTTCCTTCTTTTCACGGTCTAACAAGATGAATCCCATTCTTCCCAAAATTCTCTTTTTTGTTAAACCTAACCCTTGGGCCTCTAAATTGGGTTTTTCCCAATTTAGCCTCACTAATCCTCCTCAAAAGTCCATCTTGCCCTTAATTCATCTAATATTATTTAAATTAATAATAATACTAATATATTCCATATTATATACTATTATTTAAATAAATAACCAAAACTCCACAAAATTCCACACATAGCCCAAATCACTAAAAATCATGAATATTATACTTAAATAAATTAAATAAATATTCTTACAAATTTGGGGTGTTACAGTTGCGAAAGAACTTGTTTGAGATGGAGGAGGGCTTGTTCACACTCCTCAGTTCATTCGAACTTTGCTTCTTTGCGCAGAAGTTTGAAAAATGGAAGTGCGTGTAGGGCAGATTTAGCTACGAAGCGGGATAGCGAGGTGAGCATCACGTTTAGGGATTAGATCAATTTCTTCTAGTCCGACACTGGAAATTCGGAGAAAGCCCTGCATTTGTCGGTGTTCGCTTTGATTCCTCGTTCTGTCAGATAGAAGCCGAGGAACTTGCCTGCTCGGGCACCGAAGGTGCACTTCTCCAGGTTGAATCTCATCCTGCATCTCCTCGCCTGGTCGAAGACCCATTTAAGGTGGAGGGTATGGTCGGTTTCCTCTTCGGATTTGACGATCATTTCGTCCATATAGACTTCGAGCATGTCACTAATCTCCCTTCGGAAGACCCTGTTCATCATTCGCTGGTAGGTAACACCGACGTTTTTCAGGCCGAAGGGCATTACGTTGTAGTAATAGTTCCCCGACTCGGTCATGAAAATCATGTATTTTTTGTCCCCCTTTGCCATGAGGATTTGGTTGTATCTTGAATATGCGTCCATGAACAACAATAGTTTGAAACCTGCAGAGCTATCGACAAGAGTATCTATGTTAGGCATGGGATAAGCATCTTTAGGGCAAGCCCTGTTAAGATCGGTGTAATCAACGTAAAGTCTCCACTTTCCATTGATTTTTTTAATGAGTACAACATTTGAAATCCAAGCTATGTACTGGTCTTCCGAAATAAAATTTGCCTCTAGGAGGTGTTTTATAGCTTTTTCAGCAGCCTCCCCTTTTTTGGGAAACTGCCTACACCTACATTATACTACGGCCCTTACGGCAGGATCTATGGTAAACTGGTGGCAGGCGACGCCGGGGGTCCAGTCCGTGCATCTCCACAGCGCTCCAAGCAAACAAATCAGCATTTTCCCTCGAGCAAGCCTTCAGTTTTTTCCTCGTGAGGTTGGGGAGAACGCCTTTATTCGGGTTGCTGCTGAGAAGGATGACTTTAAACTCGCCATCAGTAATGGGGCGCCTGGGATGAGCATGCTCCTCGTTGACCTCTGGTGTCGGGGAGGCTTTTGCTGCTGGTCAGGCTCCATTCACTTTATTCTTCTGCTCCTTCAGATCATCCTTGGTGAAGCAATTATTCAGGTCGACTGAGTCGATGTGAGAACAGCTTCGGTTCCTCCGAGGCACTAGGGCAAGCAGACTTGCTAGCAGCTTTGGACGATGCGTTGATGGTGCTCAGTCCCTTCGAAACCACTTCGAAGCATCTCCTCACAGCTTCTATTTCCCCGTAGAGAGTGGGGATGGGGCCCTTCACCGTGTAGTATTTCATCTTCATATGAACGGTGGAAGGCACAGTGATCAGTTCGGCTAGAGCGGGTCTTCCCAGGATGCACTTGTACAAAGAAGGGAAGTATATGACCAAGAACTGGACCTTGATCAACTTGGCGGTCTCGTTGTTCTCGACAGTAACAATCAGCTCTACGTAGCCCAACGGGCTTGTGACATTTCTGTTGAAGCCCTTCAGATCGGAGCCCACATATGGCGTCAAGTGCGTCTCGTTGAGCTGCAGCGTCGAGAACGGCTATGAGTTCATTATGTCAACCGAGCTTCCCTGGTCGACCAATATGCGGCAAACGTCAAAGTTCTCCATTCTTGCCCTAACGAGTAAAGGGATGCTGAAGTTTGGGGCCCCTCCGGGGAGCTCCTCGCGGTAGAACGTGATAGGGTTCGAGCCTCCTTGACTTTTGTCGAGGGTAAAGTTTTTGCTCGAACTAGCGTTGATTAGGTTGTCGAACTTCCTCTTCACCGATCCCACAGTCATCTTGTTGAACCCTCCTCAAAATATTACCATGGAGGAAGGGAAAGTCTCCCATACGCTATGCGCTGTGAAGCACAGGGAGTTTCAGCATCATTGGCGACATAGAAGTCCTTTGGCCGAGAGATGGACATGGCGACAGGCAAGTCGGCGGTGTAACACCCCATTTTCTACCCATCGAATAATGTAAAATCAGAGTTACAAAGTTTCAACGTACATATGGAATGTTACAATTTCTGCATAAAATAACGACAATTAATCACTTGGAAAACAAATACATAACACATAATTTCGGATGAACCGATGACAACCTGCTCAGTCTTTAAAATAAAACAACTTTCATTACTACGCAGCGGATTCACAAAAATTCAACTTTAATAACATACCGTCTTTGTTCACATGACACATCTTCAAAACAAAAAGTCTTTCACGAAAAAAACTTAAAAATTCAGCAACAATAATAAAACTAACTATAAAGGAAACATGCGTTCATCCCCCTGAGTGTTACGTATCAGAGCGACGACACCGACTCGAACTAATGAAGGTAGACAGCCTTCACTCTGGATTACCTGCAGGATGGCGTATAAACCATCACCAAACACAGAAGGGGTGAGATATCAAACAATATAATCGGGCATATAATAAACAATATATTAAATAGATTGTATAAAATCACCACTTCACAACATTACCATCAACATTAATCAACCACACAACAACAATTTTATGCAACATGGAATGCGACTCAGAAAATGCACATGCATATGGTACCATTGTAGCAGAACTCCCAACTTAAAAATCTGCCAATTAATAGAGGCGTCAACAAGGCATAAGCCTTCAACTTAATTTGCCAATCCAGACCAACTTACCGAGCATCAACTCCAACTTGATATGCTATGTATGCAACAATAGTATGAACACACCAGCAACTACAACAACAATTACAACCACAATTCAACTTTGGCATTAAGCCTACAACTGAATTCTTGCCAATAATTAGAGGCAATGCAACAAAATTCACACCTGTTAGATTAGTCTTCTACTAATTTATCACCGTTACTGCTACTGAAAATACTACCTGTTAGTTCATGCCTTTGCTGTCATTTTTCTATTACTGAAGCTAATGACAGTGGCTACATTATTTTTCTGCTTACTGTTACCAACATATTATTAATATTCCAAACAAATATGATTTCTTTTCTGTTACTGTCACTAACACAATGCTAATATTTCAACCCAATATTATTTTTCCGGCTACTGTTGTTAATATAATACTAGTTTTCTTAATATTTATTACCAACATAATATTAGTATTTCATAATATATCTTACTAACATTTTATTAATATTATACCAACCAATTATTAAAGTTCTAACATACTACTAAACAAATGTTATTTGCTACTACCAGTACTACCGTTTTTCTGTCCTTAATAATCTAAAGTTGAATTGTTAGTAATCCAAATTTTCATTAATAATCCAAATTACCATTTTTCTATTACTAAAGCTAAATTCCTAGTAATCCACTTTTAATAATCTAACCACTACACACCCACACACATAAGGTGGCTTGCGCCACCTTCACACACACACACCAGGTGGCTTGCGCCACCCCCCTTTTTTCTTTTTTTTTTTCTTTTTTAAAAAACAACATCACTTAATTTCCTTTTCTCAGTGTATTTCGTTCCAGCCCCTCCAATTCACAAACCTCTCCCAGAACAGTTCCCAATTCACCCATCACAGTACAACCGAACGCAATAAAATTACGCCTTACAGCAACATAGACCAATTTTTTCCTACAACTAATTCATCAACAGCAACCATATTTCAATATCCATGACAACCATTACAACACAGACAGAGGTAATTCTACAAACCCAACCCCACATATCATTCATCAAATACCCTATTATAGAGTCAGAACCCCACCCTTACCTTGGATTGAAGGTCGCTCTACTCTCCGATTGGGTTCTCGCGCTTGCAGCCTCTACGTATTTTTTTCCAAACCCTTGTTCCTCTTTCCTCTTCTCCGTAACTGCTACTTCTAATTCCTCACAATTCTAATTACCTAATAATAACACTATTATTCTATTTGTATTATTGGGCCTCATTACTACACCCCCACTAATTCTACTTCTAGTCATCAAAGCCCAACTAATATAATCTAGTATTATTTCTAATACTATATCTACAACTTAATCAATTTAATTAAATTAATCCAACTAAAGCCAACATAACTTAAATGAATTAAATTAATTCATCTAACACCGACATGGCAACTCAACACACATTTTCGACAACCAAAACAATTCAAACAAATAATACGAAGACATTTAATTAAATAATTAATTAAATAACCGGGTGTTACAACTCTCCCCCACTTAGGATATTTTCGTCCTCGAAAATTTACCTTGTTCAAACAGCTCGGGATAGGATTCCCGCATCTTGCTCTCCAACTCCCACGTCATACTTTCTCCGGCAGCTCCTAACCAAACTACTTTTACCAACGCAATCTCCTTGCCTCTTAGAGTCTTCATTTCACGATCCGTGATCCGTACAGGCATCGTTTCTATAGTAAGATTATTATCTCGTACTTGCACATCATCCATATGAATTACATGAGATGGATCTGGAACATACTTCCGGAGTTGTGACACATGAAACACATCATGTAAATTCGAAAGATTAGGCGGTAAGGCCACTCTATAAGCAACATTTCCAACTCTGTCCGATATCTGATACAGACCAATAAAACGAGGAGTAAGCTTCTTAGACTTCAATGCACGCCCAACACCTGTCACAGGGGTAACTTTAAAAAACACATGGTCACCTGCTTGAAATTCTAAATCTTTCCTTCGCTTGTCATGATAACTCTTCTGCCTACTTTGGGAAGATTTCATCTTTACGTTTTATTATTTTTTTCCACCTTTTTAGGTATTTATACTAGATATTAAGTTTTTTAAAAAATATTTATGGTGAAACTTTGCGTTAAAATTCTTCTTAAACTTGCATAAGGGCGAATTCGTAAATAGGCAAGGAATAGAAATTTGATTAATATTACATATTTTTCTTTTATATTTATAGTGCATATTAATTAAATTCTTTAAAAATTTATATTTATCAATTGATGTGTAAAGTAAATTTACTATTCAAAGCATAATGTATACTAGTGCATATAGATTTTTAGTGTCATATTTTTTCTATTAGTTTTTGTTTTAAAAAAAAGAGTGTTACATATTTTAGTTAAATTTTTTAGAGCATTTACAATTTAAATGCCTGATTTTAAGGAGATATATATTTTAGAATTTAGAATTTATTATTAACTAAAATGAAAAAATGTATATTAAAAATTTATTCTTAAATAAAAAAATTAAAAAGAAAATGAAAATTTGTTCTAGATAAGTTGGGACAACTCCACCATGAAAAATGATTCTTTAGCTAGACATTATTGAAATTATTAAATAAAAACTTGTTAAAAAATAATAAATTTTATTTATTTACTTTTAAGATTAAAAACAGAAAGTTTGTTTTAGGAGGCAAAATTTGAGGAACTTTATTAGGGGTGTCATATAACCATAAAATATATACAAATTATTTTAATACTTTATAATCAAATCATGTTGTACTAGTGATTAAATTATTTGAATTTTGACTTAACCATTTGTTTTATTAAAATTATTAACTTTGTTTTCTAAAAATACTTAAATAAAAATTTTCAATAGGGGTTTGTAGGTTTAAATCTTAGGTTTAACCATTTTTTATTAATTTAAAAAATTAATAAAAAGTTTTAACTACGAGTTCAGCACACCACTAAATATTTAAAAAATAATTGCTTACCAATAAACTAGATATAAAGAATACATATAAGTGTCTAAGTTAATATATATTAAATTATTAAGGGGTGTCATTGCTCCCAAATTAAAAATAATAACATTCAGAAATTGTTAGCTTTGGCACGTTCCTCACCCAGTTCTCGTTATCCACCGCCCTAACCGGTCAAACCACTCGTAAGAGCCAATTGCCATCGCGTGCTACCGCTCGATTATGTTTTCCATCGATATATTCTATTAGCCGTCGTTTCAATTCCGTCAGCCACCATTTGATTTTGTTTTCCACCGTTCGATTCCGCCAGCCACCATTTGATTCTGTTCGCCACCAGTTAATTTCGTTTTCCACCATTCGATTCCATTTCTGGTAGTTCAATTTTGTTTTCATGGTTATCTTGATTTTCCTATTGAATATGAACCTGAAGTTCCAAGAAGTCCTCTTAGATCTAGGTTTGTTCTTTTTCCCAAATTACTTTTATTTAGGGTATGCTTAAACTTTGTTAAGTTATTGAATTTTTCATTATTCCTTTTAGTTATTCTTTTTAATAATTATGACTTGTCTACTTGCTAATTAGTTTTCTAAAGTGGATTTGGTTCATTGTAACTAGTAAAAGCACCATTGATTGTTCCACTACCAAGAATATCTGTGTTTTTGTGTTTGATAATGTTGTTGCTGATGTTTATTGAGAGAGTTTATATGATATTGAGTTGAGAAACTCTTGTTATCCACTGGTTCTTGTTTAAATTCCTATGTAGAGTGAAAGCAAAGGTGTTTTTTTCCACTTTACTACTATTTTAATTTTAAATGTAATTTCTTTTGTTAAACATGGTAATTAAGTAGTTTTATGAAATATGTATTTGGTCTTGTATGCGTGACCAATTTGTTATTTTCTCTTTCTTTGTCTTAGGTTTATCAATTGTCAATTGGAGTTAGAGGTAGTCTTTCTTGGCTTTGTGATAAGTTCATTATACAATTTCTTGATGACTCCAGTGACCCAACAATCAAGGTAGCCACTAAAATTAAATCCTTGATTTTAAATTTCATTTAGCTTATGTTTAGTTTTGTGAAAAATTTACTAAGCTAACTCAAAATCACTGCATAAGAAGGAATTAAACATAGTTATGTGAAAAAATGTGTTTTTTTTTTGCATTATTTCATTCAGATTTTCATCCAGAGTCGAATTCCTTGTGGAGGCCACACGGTGCCATTTTTGGTGCTTAATTTTAAACTTAGCATTATTCAAGCTTGTTGGAAAAATGGTAATTTTCTTTCTCTTTAAAGTTTCAATATTTTGATTCTCTTAATTGTGACTTCATTTGACATAATCTTAGTATGGTGTCTTAATTAGATAGTGATTTTTTAAAACATATTTTTAGTTTTATAAAACTGTCAATGGATTGTTTAGTTTTGGGAATTTTTATTTAGATGCAAATAAAGAATGCATGTAGTATCCCAAATCTTCATCTTATATCTATCTCCATAGGTTATTCCTATTTTCGAGTCTCCATTGTCGACCTTACATGACTCCACACCTTCGAGAAATTTTTGAATTTGTCTACTTCATGTAAAATATTTAAATATGTATTCAGTCTTCGTATGCGTAACCAATTTGTTAGTTTCTCTTTCTTTGTATTCAATAGAAATATGTCGATTTGTGCTTTTACGATTGGTCTAACATAGTCTTCGCTTTAGAATAATAAAGAAAAATGCATTTCAATTGTGCGGAAAAAAATTGAGAATGTGAGTGAAGTTGTCTATTAAACACCGAGGATGTAAATTTGATATATTTGCCATTCTTGCTTATATGTTTGGCCATAAAAGCTCAAACTTATTATCTATTGTAGGTAATCGATGGTTGTTGTGTGACATGCTTGCAAAGGAAAGGAAGCTACTCATGAATATATTAAAATGGAAGTTATATTTTTCTTGTATTATTTGTAATTTGAATTTGACTAATTAGAATAACTATTTGGGTAACCTTGCATTTTTGTTAACTATTTTAATTTGATGTATCTATATAACTAAATGACCATTATGATTAATGACGACATGAGTATTATATATATCTTTTTTGACCAAAGTTAGCTATACATTTTGATTGGAATCATTTGCAAAATTTATGCTGATGATAAAAATCAGTTTTTTAATTATATTTTCAACCTATGGCAACAGTTTTAAGGTGTTGCTATATTAAACGCCGTGGCTTTTTGATATGTTTTAACCACGGTTACACAAGTTTTGCTTGAATTAAACCGTGGCTTTTTGTAGTTACAGCTACGGTAATATTCTGTTGGTTAAAGATAACCGTGGCTTAAAATTAGCGTTTGAACTGTAGCTTGTTCATGTTTAAACAACGGTGTTTAATATCCGTGGTTATAAGTAAAAAATCCGTAGCCTAAAGGAATAGGCCACATGCGCTTATTCCACAGCTGAGAAATCGTTGCCTAAAGGCTTAGGCTACGGTTTTAGTGGTTTTAACCGCACTTTTCAGGCGTTGCCTAAAGCAAAAAATGTTGTAGTGTCAGGTCCAAGCACTACACTTTCTCCAGATACATGCCAACATAAATGAGTCCTACACCTCCGACCATATAACGCTTCAAAAGGTGCCATTCAAATACTGGAATGGTAACTGTTATTATAAGTGAACTCGATCAATGGAAGATAAGTATCCCACGAACCTCCCTGCTCAAGAACACAAGCTCTCAACAAATCCTCCAACGACTGGATAGTCCTCTTAGTTTGACCATCCGTCTGAGGGTGATACGCTGAACTCAACCTCAACTTAGAACCCAACGCCTCTTGCAAACTCTTCCAAAAATCAGAAGTAAACCTCGGATCTCTATCCGAAACAATACACAGAGGAACGCCATGCAGTTTTACAATCACGCTAGTATAAACCTCCGCCAACTTCGATACTGGAAAACTGATGTTAATAGGAATAAAATGAGCCGACTTCGTAAGCCTATCAACAATCACCCAAATCGAATTGTGTCCCCTTGAAGTATTAGGTAATCCCGTCACAAAGTCCATTGAAATGCTATCCCATTTCCATTCTGGAACTTCTAACGGTTGCATCAACCCTGCCGGCTTCTGATGTTCAACTTTCGACTTCTGACAAGTTAAACATGCGTACACAAAACGAGCTACATCACGCTTCATCCCAGGCCACCAAAACAATTTCTTCAAGTCCTGATACATCTTTGTAGCCCCCGGATGAATACTCAATTTACTTCTATGACTTTCCTTAAGAATCGCTTTCTTCATCTCTGCATCATCAAGAATACAAATGCGATTATGGAATCTCAACACACCATGGGCATCTAACTTGAAATCATCATTCTCATACTGATCGATCCCAACCATCGAATCTACCAGTTTCACGTCTAACTTCTGAGCTCCCTTGATACTATCCAGAAAATCATTGTTAATCTTCAACATTCCGAACATAACACTCTGCGGTGTCACTTCGCAAACTTAGCTCATATCTCTGAACTGCTCAATTAATTCCAATTCTGTAACCATCATCGCCGACATATGCAAAGTTTTCCGACTTGGGGCATCAGCCACAACATTAGCTTTGCCTGGATGATAGTTCAAACTGAAATCATAATCTTTTAATAATTCCAACCATCTTCGTTGTCTCATATTCAATTCCTCCTGATCAAATAAATACTTTAAACTCTTATGGTCACTAAACACTTCAAATCTAGAACCATAAAGATAATGCCTCCAAATCTTCAGCACAAAAACAACTGCAGCAAGTTCTAAATCATGCGTAGGGTATTTCTTTTCATGAGTCCTCAACTGCCTCGACGCATAAGCAACCACCTTATCATTCTGCATAAGCACACCTCCTAAACCCATCTTAGAAGCATCACAATACACCACAAAAGGTTCTCCTAGATTAGGTAATGTCAAAACCGAAGTCGATGTCAATCTCTTCTCCAACTCCGTAAAACTTTCTTCACATTGAATGTCCCACACAAAAGCTTTACCTTTACAATTCAACTTAGTCAACGGAAGTGCTAACTTAGAAAATCCTTCGATAAACCTGCGGTAATAACCGGCTAGTCCCAAAAAGCTTCTAATCTCGGTAGCCGACCTTGGAGTTTTCCATTGCAACACATCATCTACTTTAGACGGATCCACAGCAATGCCACTACCTGAAATGACATGACCGAGAAAACTAACCTCCTTTAACCAAAATTCACATTTAGACAGCTTTGCATATAACTTCTTCTCTTTCAAAACTTGCAATACTAGTCTTAAGTGTTCTGCATGCTCTGTTTCCGATTTAGAGTAAATCAATATATCATCAATGAACACCACCACGAACCGATCCAAATAAGTGTGAAAGATATGGTTCATGTACTCCATGAATACTCCCGGCGCATTAGTAACACCGAAAGGCATCACCGAATACTCATAATGTCCATAACGCGTTCTGAAGGCCGTCTTCTGAATATCTTCATCTTTCACTTTAATCTGATGATAGCCCAACCTCAAATCAATCTTGCTAAACACACGAGCACCTACCAATTGATCCATCAAGTCATCTATTCTCGAAAGCGGATACTTGTTCTTAATCGTCACTTTATTTAATTGTCTATAATCAACACAGAGCCTCATACTTCCATCTTTCTTCTTTACTAACAACACTGGAGCTCCCCACGGCGATACACTTGGCCTCACAAACTTCTTTTCAAGCAAATCCTCCAATTGTTTCTTTAATTCTGACAATTCAGATGCAGACATCATGTATGGTGCCATAGAAACAGGTCTGGTACCAGGTACAAGGTCAATTGCAAATTCCACTTCTCTTTCTGGCGGTACATCAGGAATTTCATCAGGTAAAACTTCAGGAAATTCACGCACCACTTGCAACTTCTCAATTACAGCTCAGCTCTCAATAGACAACGACGCCATCACCGAGAACATCTGAGCTCCTTCTTGCATCAACTGCTGTAACTGTCTAAAAGACAACAAACCAACTTCTTCCTCTTCAGGAGTAGAAAATCTCACTGACTTGTTATAACAATTGATATGAACATAGTTATATTCTAACCAGCTCATTCCCAAGATTACATCCATCCTAGTTAACGGAAAACACACCAAATCAACAGTAAAGTCTCTGCCGAAGATCGTCAAAGTACACTTTAAACACACAAGAGAAGTAGTCACCGATCCCTTAGCCGGAATCTCGACGACCATTTCTCCATTCATAGAAGACAACATAAGACCCAATCTTTCAACACATTCAGCAGCAATAAAACAATGAGTAGCACCAGTATCAATCATAGTGATTAAAGGAGTACTATTAATGAATCATGTACCTCTGATGAGTCTGTCCTCAGTAGTTGTCTGAGTCCCAGCCAAAGCGAACCCTTTCCCACCGATTTGCACCTTCTTTGGTTTCTGACACTGACTACCAATGTGTCCTTCTTCACCACAGTTGAAACAAATCATCTCTTTATGCTTGCACTCAGATATTGCATGCTCAGTCTTACCACAACGGAAACACCTCTTCACTTCAGTAGTACACACATTACTCTTATGACCAGGTTTTCCACATTTGAAACAAACTATGCCAGCAGGAGCATCTCCCCCACTAGTCCTCTTGCCATCAGTCACTTTCTGTTTACCTTTTCCAGCTGGAGCATCATAAGGTTTGCCACGATTCTGCTGGTGCTTGCTCTTCCTCTCTTTAATGATCTTATAATGAGCATTGTTATCCTCTTCATAAATTCTGCAACTATCAATCAAATCAGAGAAGACACGGATCTTTTGATATCCAATTACCTTCTTGATCTCTGGGTGCAACCCACTCTCAAACTTGATGCATTTTGAAAACTCAGCAGTATCCCCATTATAGTGCGGATAAAACTTAGGCAACTCAACAAACTTTGCAGCATATTCAGTAACCGACATACTTCCTTGCTTCAGCTCAAGGAACTCAATTTCCTTCTTACCACGAACATCCTCTAGATAATACTTCCTCGGGAACTCCCTTCGGAACACAGCCCAAGTGATACCTTCACCTGCAGCTTCCAACCTCTGACGAGTCTCTAGCCACCAGTCATCAGCCTCGACTGCTAGCATGTGAGTCCCATATCGAACCTTCTGCGCTGGAGTGCATTCCATCACACGGAAGATTCTCTCCATCTCTTTCAACCAATCCAACACTCCATCAGGATCATACTTGCCCTTGAAGGTAGGCGGATTCTCCCTCTGAAAAGTTGCCAAACTGCGAGATCCAGCATTCTCGTCAGCGTTCGGTTGATTCTGCAAAGCCTGAGCCATTGCTTCCAACGCAGCAGCAATTGCAGCATCGTTCCTTCCAGCCATCTCAACTTATCACTACAACATAAACAATGGTTAGAACTAATTAACAATACTCGATTGTTAAACAAAGTTACGACTCGACAACGTGGCCGGACGGACCGACCTGCTTTGATACCACTAATATAACACCCCATTTTCTACCCGTCGAATAATGTAAAATCAGAGTTACAAAGTTTCAACGTACATATGGAATGTTACACTTTCTGCATAAAACAACGACAATTAATCACTTGGAAAACAGATACATAACACATAATTTCGGATGAACCGATGACAACCTACTCAATATTTAAAATAAAACAACTTTCATTACTACACAGCGGATTCACAAAAATTCAACTTTAATAACATACCGTCTTTGTTCACATGACACATCTTCAAAACAAAAAGTCTTTCATGAAAACAACTTAAAAATTCAGCAACAATAATAAAACCAACAATAAAGGAAACATGCGTTCATCCCCCTGAGTGTTACGTATCAGAGCAACGACACCGACTCGAACTAATGAAGGTAGACAGTCTTCACTCTGGATTACCTGCAGGATGGCGTATAAACCATCACTAAACACAGAAGGGGTAAGATATTAAACAATATAATCGGGGATATGATAAATAATATATTAAATCAGATTATATAAAATCACCACTTCACAACATTACCATCAACATTAATCAACCACACAACAACAATTTTATGCAACATGGAATGCGACTCAGAAAATGCACATGCATGTGGTACCATTGGAGCAGAACTTCCAACTTAAAAATCTGCCAATTAATAGAGGCGTCATCAAGGCATAAGCCTTCAACTTAATTTGCCAATCCAGGCCAACTTACCGAGCATCAACTCCAACTTGATATGCTATGTATGCAAAAACAGTATGAACACACCAGCAACTACAACAACAATTACAACCACAATTCAATTTTGGCATTAAGCCTACAACTGAATTCTTGCCAATAATTAGAGGCAATGCAACAAAATTCACACCTGTTAGATTAGTCTTCTACTAATTTATCACCGTTACTGCTACTGAAAATACTACCTGTTAGTTCATGCCTTTGCTGTCATTTTTCTATTACTAAAGCTAATGACAGTGGCTACATTATTTTTCTACTTACTGTTACCAACATATTATTAATATTCCAAACAAATATGATTTCTTTTCTGTTACTGTCACTAACACAATGCTAATATTTCAACCCAATATTATTTTTCCGGCTACTGTTGTTAATATAATACAAGTTTTCTTAATATTTCTTACCAATATAATATTAGTATTTCATAATATATCTTACTAACATTTTATTAACATTATACCAACCAATTATTAAAGTTCTAACATACTACTAAACAAATGTTATTTGCTGCTACCAGTACTACCGTTTTTCTGTCCTTAATAATCTAAAGTTGAATTGTTAGTAATCCAAATTTTCATTAATAATCCAAATTGCCATTTTTCTATTACTAAAGCTAAATTTCTAGTAATCCACTTTTAATAATATAACCACTACACACCCACACACACAGGTGGCTTGCGCCACCTCACCCACACACACCAGGTGGCTTGCGCCACCTTCACACACACACACAAGGGTGGCTTGCGCCACCCCCCTTTTTTTCTTTTTTTTTTCTTTTTTAAAAAACAGCATCACTTAATTTCCTTTTCTCAGTGTATTTTGTTCCAGCCCCTCCAATTCACAAACCTCTTCCAGAACAGTTCCCAATTCAACCATCACAGTACAACCGAACGCAATAAAATTACACCTTACAACAACATAGACCAATTGTTTCCTACAACCAATTCATCAACAACAACCGTATTTCAATATCCACAACAACCATTACAACACAGACAGAGGTAATTCTACAAACCCAACCCCACATATCATTCATCAAATACCCTATTATAGAGTCAGAACCCCACCCTTACCTTGGATTGAAGGTCGCTCTACTCTCCGATTGGGTTCTCGCTCTTGCAGCCTCTACGTATTTGTTTCCAAACCCTTGTTCCTCTTTCCTCTTCTCCGTAACTGCTACTTCTAATTCCTCACAATTCTAATTACCTAATAATAACACTATTATTCTATTTGTATTATTGGGCCTCATTACTACACCCCCACTAATTCTACTTCTAGTCATCAAAGCCCAACTAATATAATCTAGTATTATTTCTAATACTATATCTACAACTTAATCAGTTTAATTAAATTAATCCAACTAAAGCCAACACAACTTCTATCAATTAAATTAATTCATCTAACACCGACATGGCAACTCAACACACATTTTCGACAACCAACACAATTCAAACAAATAATACGAAGACATTTAATTAAATAATTAATTAAATAACCGGGTGTTACAGGCGGCGGCGTCGGAGGACGACTTCTCCTCTTCGATCTTCTGTGCTTCCCTGGCGTGCTGCTTAGGAGCCTCTCTCCTCTTGGTGTATTGTTGCAAGTGTCCATCTCTGATAAGGATTTCAATTGCATCCTTTAGGTGGATGCAGTCTTCAGTTACGTGCCCGTGGCTCTTATGGAACCAGCAGTTTTTCGTCTTGTCCGCGTTGGGATTGACAAATGGCTGTCTGGGAAAATGGACTCCGGCCCGGCGAAATTTTGCGTTGGGGCACTCGGATAGGATGCGGCCGCAGGAGGCAGTCAACAGCGTGTAGTCGGTAAAGCGACCAACAGGTCATTTGAACTCCCTCGGATCATGGGGCTTGTCTTCCTTCCTTTTTTCTCCTCCGCGGCGGGGAGCTGCTTCATCGTACCACGAAACCCTAGCATTTTCTTGGTGCCTCGAGTATTGAGCGTTATTGGCAGCCTCCTTCTCCTCGTACTGGATGTAAGCATGGGCCTTAAGGAGAAGGGCGTCTACTGACGAGGGTGTTTCGATACCCGCCGCTTTGGCAAAGTCACTGCGGGGGCGCAACCCTCTCTCAAGCAGATATTTCTTTATGTCGTCAGCCGTGGAGACTTGGACGACTTTGCGGTTGAATCTCTCAATGAAAGAGATTCGTCCTTCCCCTGTATGATCGCCTTAAGTGTCGCCTCCGACTTTGGATGGTGACGGGAATCAGTGAAGTGTCTCGATAATTGCCTTCCTAGGTCCTTCCAGGAAGTGATGGATTTTTCGGCAATGCTTTTGTACCATGCCATGGTGCCCTTCCTCAAGGTTGTGGGGAACATCCTGCACTTGATGGTGCTATTGTCGTGTTGATCAGCCATGATTGGTAGGTTTGAGAATGTTGCTTTGGTCTTTAGGTTTCAGAGAAAGAAAATATGAGGGAGCAAAGGTTTCTCACAGACGGCGCCACGTATCTTACTGGGGTCAGAAGAATCTTCAGTGGCCAACAACACGCCGTAGAGTAGCTATGGTGAACAAAAGTGGATGGAGAGGGGGTACCTACAGACACTCAGACGCCCAAGTAAGTTCAGACAGAGTGAGAGCAAGTAAGTAAAGAGTGAATATTGAATACATGACCCTTTTAATAGGAAGGGTATTTATATAGAGCCCTCGACGTAGGGTCAATGGTCTTTGTTGTGGGCTGGATGTCCAGGCCCACAATGGATGATTGCCAGAATTTCCATGTGTGTGGGGGTGAGCAGCACCTGCCCATCATCCTATGTCAACCGCTCCACACATTCTCCGGAAAGTGAAAGACTTGCCCATTACAAAGGGCGGAACGTTTCCACGAGATACGCGGGATCAACTAGTCACGTGTCCTCTGGTGAGGAGCACGTGGGGAATGTGCCCTCTAGTGTTTATGATGGATTGGGCGTTTGTGTTGGGCCCTCTTCGACATGAGCTGGACTTGCCTGTGCCTGATAGTGGGCCAGCCTCATGCCCAGTCCAGAATACTTTGAATTAACAATCATTCTAATTCTTCTCTTTGACTTCCAATGATCATTCTTCATATTTTCTTCATCTATGATATTTACGTGTCTTCAAACCTGTTTATCTTTTTCTTCTTTATTAATATATACTTGTCTTCATCAAAATCAAGCCAAGTAGAAGAAACTTTCTTCACAATCTCCATCTTTTTATGATTGTAGGTCCTTTTGGAATTGATTGCATTATGCAAAACAACATGGAGTTTGATCAACCTGGTTCTAATGCAGAAGAGACACATGCTAAACCCGGTGTTACAACATGTGTGTTGCAAAATTTGGTCGCTAGCAATAGACAGATGGTATTGCAGTTTGGTTCAAAATTATTCTATCCAAGATTCACGCTTGAATGAAGATCTACATGTCATGGAAAATAGTTAACTTGGATGTACTGGTACGACATTATCATACCCCAGTTTTGTCGATCAATCAATAAATCAATGCATTCACCAGACATTTGCATCATCTGCATATCATAACATGCATTTCTTTCCGCATAATGCTTAAAATGTTGACTAGAATAATTTTTCGATTTTATAGACACACTGGTTGAATCGGTTCTCAATTGTGCGTAAAATTAGCGGACCAAAATTTTTGAGACTGGACTTGCAGTTGTCAGTTATATTGATCTACCGTTTGTGTAGTTCAACATGGCGTGCTTGGTTTAATTTTTAGATCTCATTTGTATTCGCATTTTGATCAGCCTAAGTCTTTTCAACTGAGCATTTTTTATTGCAAAATTTGACTTTTATCTGTCTGTTTTCCAAAAATTTATTTCGCGTAGATCATTTTAATGCATTCATTTAATTTTTACGCTCATTTTCGCGTCTGATTTTTATTCATTTTATTTTATTTTTGTCAAAATATCAAGGAAAACATAAATAGAGGCATACATAATCATGTTTTTATTAAAAAGATTTCACTTTGTTTTATTTTATTGCATATAAATTCAATTTTTTATCCTAGAAATATCCAAGGGAAATGTGGGCATTTTGAACTAATTGATAAACACTAATGTGTGTTTTTATGTGTTAATTCCTGGCCAATAGACGAAAAGTTATCAATGACTCTCATTTGTTACTTTCCATTCACTTGGATTGTTATCTACATCTATTTACACTACTACGAAAACCCCATTTAACGCGCCAGGTTTACCACGGTTTCGTATCCCACCGTTGTAACAGGATTAAAAATTTATAACGCCATATTTAACGACGGTTGTATTACATAACCGTTGTAATACAAGCTGTGTAACAAGCTTCGATTCCTAGCTCTATATTTTTTTTCCATATTTTTACATTTTAACACGCTTGTATTAGAAGACCGTTGTACTACATGTATCACGCTTCGATTCACAGCAATGTATTCTTTAGTATTTTTAAGTGCAATAGAGTATATATATAACTTTAAAAATAAAACTGTAAGAGATGAACATATATAGACATAATTTTATTTTAATATTCCATTGAGAGTACATTGATAAACATATTACATATCAAGATCATTGTCAGAGCCCATAGCATAAAATGCATCTTCATAATCTAGACATCTCTCCTCACTCCCCTCATCAGAATCATAATATACAGGCCTCCTTTTCTTCTTTATCTTCTTCTTCTTCGGCTTCTTCTTCTTCTTCTTCTTCTTCTTCTTCTTCTTCTTCCTATCCTTCCTTACCCTTAAGGCATCCCTAAAGTTGGCAGTTGCTGGTTGGACGACCTCCTGGATTGGCGCCTGACGTTCCTCATTGAGGTTTCTAGGATTCTCATTTGTTGAACTCATTGTTACGAAGAATATATTATTTAGATATGTAAAATTGTCTATTTATAGATGAGGTTGAAGATGAAAAGACTGATAGTTTAATGCTTGTAATGATGATAACTTGTAAACCGTTCATATTCTGGAACTATATTTTCTTGTAAACCGTTCATATGTTAGGAAGTGCAACGGTTAATAATATCACGACGGTTATAAGTAATGACCGTAGCGATATCACTTATAATCCAGGCGTAATTTTAGGAAAATGTTGTTGCCTGGTGTCGAACCTTGTACCACGTATAAGGGGTATCGCTACGGTTATTATAACTAACCGTTGTGATATTATTAAATTAATATATAATCTATCATAACGGTTATTTAAGAAAACCGTTGTGAAACATTTACCTATATAAGGGAATTAACTTTCCCTTTTTGACAGTCGCGCCGTTTCCTTCACAGCGAAACCCTAGCACCCAAACTTCATCTTTTTTTAGAATATGCGAGAAGAAATACAAGAAGTATGAAGCTTTTGATTTAAGCTTCTTCCTCCTTGTAGTTCTTCCTGCAGAATCTAAAACTAGATGAACATGGTGATGATGCTGGCGGTAGCAAGCGTAATTTACATATTGTTTATGGAAAATAAGGTAGTCCTCTACTTCAATCTTTTTGTTAAATAGTTCCCATTATCTCGTTTGCTTCATGTTGTTTTTGTTGATTGTTCTCATTTTGTGCAGATTCGACTTCAATGCTTCACAAGCAAGGTGAACTTCGTTGTAATGGTACAGTCTCACTTCTTAAAGTTTTGTTTCAACTTTTGGTTGTTTTGTTTTGAATACTAACTAATTTTCTTCATTGCTTCCCACTTCTTAGGGTTTGTTTCACATGGTGATGATGCTGGTGGTATATATATATATATATATATATATATATATATATATATATATATATATATATATATATATATATATATGAATTCATTCTGATAAGGTACATATATATGCATTCATTCTTATATTGTATATGAAATTTAGTTTATTATATACTATGTACATTGTTTGTTTTACTATCCTTTTATTGAAAATGCAATCAGTTAAATTGATATAGAACATTATTTTATTATATATATACTATGTATATTGTATATAATTAAATTTAATACTAACTAATTTTCATCATTGCTTCCCACTTCTTAGGATTTGTTTCACATGGTGATGATGATGGTGGTACCTATATATGAATCCATTATGATAAGGTATATATATATATGAATTCATTCTGATATTGTATATGAAATTTAGTTTATTATATACTATGTATATCGTTTGTTTCACTATCCTTTTATTGAAAATGCAATCAGTTAAATTTCTATAGAACATTATAATCTGAAAATTAGGATGTATTTGAAAACCAACCTTTATCATGTCAATGTTTTCGGAATTGCATCCATTTCATTCAGCACATTTAATGTTCCTTAACATAAAATTTATGGTCCAATGGTCCATTTCCTTCAATTCATCGATATCTTTAATTATAGTTTACCTCATCATCGTCACTAATCGTCGTGGTTGTTAAGATCATGATTGTTAGTTCTTGGATTGGCTGGAATTTTGGTAAAACAAAGTATGTTCAATGTTGATGTCAAGGTGTTGATGTTGCAACATTGAGTCTTAACACTGGGCTGTGTTAAGTAGTTGATTTGCTGAAGTTGGATGTCTGATGTCACATGGCGATGTTGTGACATTAGATCTGCAGAATTAATAACATCAGGTTGTGATGTTGTTAGGGTTTGCGTGTTAACTGGAATTGTGGAGAGTAAGCTGTCTCATTGGATGCGAATATATTGGGATAGATATTTTCTGCTACATAGGAGATCTGGTGCAGATTTGTAGGAGATTTAAAAGGTTGAAGATTTGAAAAGATTTTAGGAGAAAATCTGTTTTAAATATTCAGTTTTAAATAACAAATCAGGTCAGATATTGTAGCAAGACCAGGACCAATTCAAGGAGCTATATAAAGCGCACAAGACCAAAGGAAAAGGTAGACAGAGATACAGAGAAAGAATCAAGAGCATAGGCTGAGTGTCTTGAGTATTTTGTACGAGTCTTGTATCCAGTATTCTAGGGTGAATTGCTGAGTCATATTCTGTCCTCTCTTAGAACATGTGAAGCAATAGAGAGTTGCTACTTGATCAAAGCTGTGAAGTAAGATCAAGGTTGCTCAAAGAGGTTGTTCCTTGAGTATTGTTTTGGGGATTGAGTAGTGTTCTCATATCTAAGTGGTTTCTTAGGTAGAAAGTCACTAGTAGGAATTAAGTTTAGGAGATTGTCAACTGGGTTGTTGAGTCTGTAAATTAATTCTACAAGTAGTGAATTTCATCCCTGGCTTGGTAGCCCCCAGACGTAGGTAGTTAGACCGAACTGGGTGAACAATTTGGTGTTTTATTTGTTACTGTTATTGTTGTCCATTTGCAGAGTGTGTTGTTGTGACATCGCACCTTAACATCACACGTCTGATACCAGAATTTCAATTGGTATCAAAGCAGGCATCCTGTCTGTCTCTGGGTGAGATCTAGGGAAGTTACTTTCTGGTGTAAAGATGGACAAAGAAGTTGGAGGATTCGTCAACAGACCCCCTATTTTGGATGGATCCAATTATGACTATTGGAAGCCAAGGATGACTACTTTCTTAAAATCCTTGGACAGCAGGGCATGGAAGGCCATTATTAAAGAGTGGAAAGCACCTGTTGTGTGTGAGAAAGATGATACTGGCAAAGATAAAGAAGGCACCTCAAAGCCAAAGCCTGAAGAAGAATGGACCAAGGAAGAAGATGAGCTTGCCCTTGGAAATTCCAAAGCTCTAAATGCAATCTTCAATGGAGTGGATAAGAATATTTTCAGGTTAATCAATACCTGTGAGGTTGCTAAGGAAGCATGGGATATTTTGAAGGCCACTCATGAAAGTACATCTAGAGTTAAAATGTCAAGACTTCAGATTTTAACATCAAAATTTGAAAGCCTGAAGATGAAGGAAGATGAGACTATTCATGACTTCCACATGAATGTTCTGGAGCTGGCTAATGCATCCAGTGCTCTTGGTGAGAAATTGTCAGATGAAAAGCTTGTAAGGAAGATCCTTAGGTCCCTTCCTAAGAAGTATAAGATGAAGGTAATTGCCATTGAAGAATCACAAGACATCAGCAAGATGAGAGTTGATGAGCTCATTGGATCTCTTCAAACTTTTGAGCTTGGGTTGAATGAGGAAGAACCAGAAAAGAAGCCAAAGAGTATAGCCTTGGTGTCAAATGATCAAGAAGAAAAAGGAAAGAGTTCAGAATCCCAGGAGGATCTATCTCAAGCCATAGTTATGTTGGGAAGACAGTTCAACAAAGTGTTCAAGAGAATGAATAATAACTTCAGGCCTAATGTCAAGAACATATCTTCTGACACCAGCAAGTCAAAAGAGAAGGATGAAGAGAAAAATGCCCAAGATAAAGGAGTTCAGTGCTTTGAGTGTGAAGGGCATGGACATGTCAAGAAAGAGTGTCCCACCTTCTTGAAAAAGTAGAGGAAGGGCATGACAGTTTCCTGGTCTGACTCTGAAAGTGAAAGTGAAGGTGAGTCAGCAAAGCATGTTAGAGCTTTAAAAGGAACTGTTGTTTCTGATGATGATTCTAGTGATGGAGAAATAACGTATGAGGAGTTGGCATCTACTTATCAAGAGCTGTGTTTAAAAAGTGCTGAGATTTGTCAAGAAAACAAGTGCCACAAGCAACAGATTGCTCAGCTTGAGAATGAAAAAGTTGATCTGGAAAATGAAGTTGTACTAGTTTAAGCTCACCTTGATCAAATGACCAAGTCTGTTAGGATGCTGAGCTATGGTACAGACACACTTGATAAGATCCTTCAGACAGAAAAGGTTGCTGGTGATAAGTCTGGTATAGGATATGTGGCAAGCACTTCAGGAGTAAAGGAGGAGGTGTCCCAACCAATGTCTCAAACAAAGAGATAGGATCCTACCCCTAAGAGGGTTGTTCAGCCTCAGAATGTTGAGAAAAGGAATGGTCCCCATCAAAGGAAGATGCAGTCTCAAGGAGCCAGTCAGTATATGCCTCCCCAATATCACAAGAGCATGCAAGCTGCAAGGTTCAAACAGAACATGTCTCATCAGATGTCTCAACATCAGGAAAACTGGTATGGATATGGATTCAACAATGCTGTGCCTCATAACTATGGAAGAAGGAAGCCTCATCACCATAGGAGACAGCCTAGAAGATAGCATCCTCAGTACAGAAGAAGACATTCCAACTATGGAAGAAGAAGACAACATTATGGGTGGCAGCCACAGCATTATCATCAAAGTGGCAAAAGATTTAACCACTTTAGAGATGACAGAGTAAGATGCTTCTATTGTGGAAGGTTTGGACATATGCAGTACTCTTGTTTTAAATTAAATGGTTATCCACAATCTGCTCCTCAAGGAAAACCAAAGGAGGTCAGACCTAAAGTTGCTAAACAATGGGTTCCTAAGGAGAAGGTGAAATGTCTTTTAGCCCACACCTCAGATGGACTTGTTGCCATGGATGCATGGTACTTTGACAGTGGATGTTCAAAGCATATGACTGGATTCAGAACTCTGATAGTTGAAGTCAGTCATTGTCCCTCTCACGAGGTTATGTTTGGCAATGGTGTAAAAGGTGTAGCTGCGGGAGTTGGAAAAGTGAAAGGTGGTGGTAGACCTGAACTGGGCAATGTTCTGTTTGTCAATGGTTTAAATGCAAATTTGATCAGCATAAGCCAATTGTGTGATGAAGGGTACAAAGTTAACTACACTAAAGATGAGTGTGTGGTTTCTGATGAGCATAATCAGGTTGTTATGAAGGGTGCCAGAACCAAAGATAACTGCTATCAGTGGATTTCCCTTGAAGGTAATTCAACTAATGATGCTCAAGTTGATGTTATAACATCAGACTATGACGTCAGGATGCTGAAAGGTCACTCAGAGTTAATGACTTCTGATGTGAATTTTTTTAAATTTTTAAAAGGAAAGTCTTTATGGAGGGAGAAAATTAGTAATTGGTCTTTAAGAGGGACTCAAAATCAGGCGCCTTACCACATTGATTCTATATCAAGATTCATCAAAGAGTCTTCGCCTCAACGGTTCATCTCCCTCAATAGAATAGAAAAATCTTCTCTAAACCTAGTCTGTTACAAAGGAACGATGTCTTCCCCATCCAAGAACTCTGATTCTCAAAGACCTGCGCATGTACGAACTAGGGTTTCTTCGGAAAAAGAACTTGGTGACAAAGAACACATTCCTATGGCACTTCCAGACTTAGGTAACTCTAAACGTTCAACCAAGCTGAATAAAACTTAAACTAGGTCATCATCCTCTCAACCTATTGAGGAGAAGTATGATGTGGACATGCATTTGGAGCAGATTGCCACCAAAATTCTTGAGAAGGGAATACGGGTGAAAGGGATTTTTGTCCCATTAAGGCAAATGCCTGCTGAACAGGTAGACTCTCAAAGTGCGGACACAAATCTTCAACGACTGGCCTTGACGGTGATTCGAGACGCTAAAAGTGGTAATAAAGAAGAAGATCTTGAAGATACTGATGTCTTCTTTGATGTCAGAAAATCGTCCCCTTGGAATGAAAGTCACAGGTGTAAAGGGAAGGATCAGGTTGAGGTTATAGATGTTGAGGACTCATCTGATAGTGAGGATAGGAAAGGGAAAAGAGTGGAGTCCCTTCCTAATGAAGATATGGTCAAGGATAAGAAAAGGACTTCAGTCGCAGAATCTCCCAAGTCGTGGAGCAAAGTTGCCAGGTCTGGCAAGAAGAGGAGAATCAGGGAAGAATCAGATTCAGAGTGTGATGTTCAAGACATCAACCCTGTGATGAAAGGAGCTGTTGATCAAGTACCTGATAACATCTTGTTTCACTGTGCTAGAAGTGCATCCATGTGGAACTGTGTGAGCCAACGAAGGATAGCTCTGGAAAGAGAGCTAGTAGGTGATGACTTAGAGTCTACTGGAATTATAGATCTAATTAAGTTTGCTGGTCTTATAAGGACTATGTCAGGATTGTCTAGTTGCTATGATAGACTGGTCAGAAAATTTATAGTGAATATCCCTGAGTCTATTGATAACAGCAAAAGCCTAACCATCAGAAGAGTTACCGTCAGGGGTAAGTGTGTCTGGTTCTCTCCTACGGTGATCAATGCCTACTTAGGAAGAAGTGAGGAAGATGTTGGCGAATTAGAAGCTTCTAATAATGTTATCTGCAAAGAGATCACAGCTGGTCAGGTAGAAGTTTGGCCTACCAGAGGAAAGTTGTCAGGAAGTTTATTAAGTGTGAAATATGCTCTTCTTCATAGAATAGGTGCGGTTAACTGGGTTCCTACTAACCACAAGACCTCTATTTCTGTTGGACTGGGAAAATTAGTTTATGTCATTGGAACAAAGAAACTAATTGATTATGGCTCTTACATCTATAATCAGACTATCAAGCACGCTGCAACAAGAGCTGTGAAATTGCCTATTGCATTTCCATCCCTCATTTGTGGGATAATTCTGTCTCAGCATCCTGGGATTCTTAACCAGGGTGATAGTGTGTGTAGAAGGAAGCCTGGATTATCGTTTCATCAGAAGCTGTTTAAAGGAAGACATGTTACTGATAATGTCAAAGCATCTGCTAATCATACTCATGTCAAGACTGATATGATTTCTGAACTGGAGGAAGCCTGTAAAGAACTTGATGAAGTCATCAGAGTAAACATTGAAAGGAAGGACAAGTTTAAAAAATTACTTATGTCCCTGAAGATGAAGGAAAAAGAAAGTGAGAAAGTAGTTGCTGATAAGACAGATGAGTCTAACAATGACAGTCCAAAAGAAGATGAAGAAAATGATGATCTCAGCTCAGATGATCAAAGTTTTTAATGTTCCTCTTAATTAGTAGTTTTAGTTTTATTTTCTGCTTTTGTTTCAGCACTGAATGTGCTTGGTTATGTAATTTGAATATTGTGTTGAATATGCACCTGTTTATGTTTTTCTTTCTATGATTTGTTTTGCCTGGTTGCTAACTGTGAGGCTAACAATGAGAGCTAGAGTGTACTAACTGTAGTTAATAGGACTTCTGATTGAAGCTTGTCTAATTGTGGCTAAAAAGGGGGAGAAGTAGCCAAGGAAAGAAAGAAAGCCAAAAGTTTCAAATGCTGCCAAAAAGAGTTGTTGTGTTGTCAAAGGAATATACAGAAATTAAGGGGGGGTAATGAGTAATTACTGAATCACTGAACTGTGTGATCAGCTGGCTTTGCTGGTTCATGATTGAGAGGGAGCAACATTGTTGTTGTTCGGATGGTGCTGCAGTGAAGCAAAGTCCATAGTGAAGTTTTTATGATGCTGAAGTGTTTATGATACTGCTGCTGCTGGATGTTGAAGTGAATTAAAGTTGCTGCTAATGTTGAAATGTGTGCAGCAGAGTTTTGTGAAGAAAATTGAAGTTACTGCTAATGTTGAATTGTGTCAGCTGGTTGAAGATGCTGCTGCTTGGAGTTTCAAAATCATTGATTAAAGTTTTTTTCGCTGCTGAAGTCTCTGAAGGTGCAGAGTGCAGAGATTGTTTTAGCCAAAATTAGCCAAAGGGGAAGATTGTTAGTTCTTGGATTGGCTGGAATTTTGGTAAAACAAAGTATGTTCAATGTTGATGTCAAGGTTCTGATGTTGCAACATTGAGTCTTAACACTGGGCTGTGTTAAGTAGTTAATTTGCTGAAGTTGGATGTCTGATGTCACATGGCGATGTTGTGACATTAGATCTGCAGAATTAATAACACCAGGTTGTGATGTTGTTAGGGTTTGCGTGTTAGCTGGAATTGTGGAGAGTAAGCTGTCTCATTGGATGCGAATATCTTGGGATAGATATTTTCTGCTGCATAGGAGATCTGGTGCAAATTTGTAGGAGATTTAAAAGGTTGAAGATTTGAAAAGATTTTAGGAGAAAATCTGTTTTAAATATTCAGTTTTAAATAACAAATCATGTCAGATATTGTAGCAAGACCAAGACCAATTCAATGAGCTATATAAAGCGCACAAGACCAAAGGAAAAGGTGGACAGAGATATAGAGAAAGAATCAAGAGCATAGGCTGAGTGTCTTGAGTATTTTGTACGAGTCTTGTATCCAGTATTCTAGGGTGAATTGCTGAGTCATATTCTGTCCTCTCTTAGAAGCTGTGAAGCAATAGAGAGTTGTTACTTGATCAAAGCTGTGAAGTAAGATCAAGGTTGCTCAAAGAGGTTGTTCCTTGAGTATTGTTTTGGGGATTGAGTAGTGTTGTCATATCTAAGTGGTTTCTTAGGTAGAAAGTCACTAGTAGGAATTAAGTTTAGGAGATTGTCAACTGGGTTGTTGAGTCTGTAAATTAATTCTACAAGTAGTGAATTTCATCCCTGGTTTGGTAGCCCCCAGACGTAGGTAGTTAGACCGAACTGGGTGAACAATTTGGTGTGTTATTTGTTACTGTTATTGCTGTCCATTTGCAGAGTGTGTT
Organism: Lathyrus tuberosus; assembly: GCA_022829125.1. Taxonomy (NCBI): domain Eukaryota; kingdom Viridiplantae; phylum Streptophyta; class Magnoliopsida; order Fabales; family Fabaceae; genus Lathyrus; species Lathyrus tuberosus. The sequence continues at coordinate 3,539,800 of JALAZF010000010.1, read as the reverse complement.
GTTGTGACATCGCACCTTAACATCACACGTCTGATACCAGAATTTCAATGATCATTGTTATGATGATAAAATCGTGGTGATTTTTGGCGATGATGAGGTAAACTATAACAAAAGATATCGATGGATTGAAGGAAACCGACCATCGAACCATAAATTTTGTGTTAAGGAATATAAAATGTGCTGAATGAAATGGATGCAATTCGAAAAACAATGGTGTGTTTAAGTTGGTTTTCAAGAACAGTTTAATTTTCAGATTATATAGTTCTTTACCAATTTTAATGGTTGTATTTCTTTAATAAGGTGGATGGTAAAACAAGCAATATACATTTGTATTTAATAAACTAAGGATACATTCCACAACGGTTGAGACAAATAACCGTTGTGATAGTTAACATATATGAACACGGTTCATACTTATAACCGTTGTGATAGTTAATATATATTACAACGGTTGAAATACCTAACCGTTGCAATATATCGCGCGCTTTCAAAATACAACAACGGTTTCCAGACCGTTGTAGAAACGGCGAACTTACAACAACAATCTACATAACAACGCCTTCGCCCGCGTCATTATATGTCATTCCCAACCGTTGCTAAATGGGTTTTTCGTAGTAATGCTATCTCCACCAATCAAAATTCAAAGAAAAGAAAATGAAATTAAAAAAGGGAAAAAAGCAAAACTGTAAAGGGTGAAAACGTGATAGCTAAAACGTTCGATATCTCTCTCTATCTATCTATCTATCTATCTATCTATCGATCTATCTATCTATCTCTTTCTCTCTCTCTCTCTCTCTCTCTCTCTCTCTCTCTCTTTCTCTCTCAAACACACACAAAAAAATATTTCGTATGGAATGAAAAGCAAACAATGCCTTGAATCAAGGGCCTCACTTTTGGAAACCACTCTCTCTCTCTATCTCTCTCTCTCTCTCTCTCTCTCTCTCTCTCTCTCTCTCTCTCACATACACACACACACACACACATACACACGCACACACACACACACACACTTGACTACACATAGAAAAAAAACGTTTATTTTAAAGAAATGAAAAGCAAATAATGCCTTGAATCAAGGGGCTCACTTTTGGAAATATCTCTCTCTCTCTCTCTCTCATATATATATATAGGATTATGCTAATACACACTCATATAGGTGTGTATTAGCAACATACACCTTAGTGTATTTTTGTGTAGGACCCACCAATTTTGTGTGGGACCCACATTAGAAAGATGAAGAAAAAAATAGAAAAGAAATAGATGTAATGTATTTTTGTGTGGAGTCCACCAATTTTGGGCGTGTGTTAGCATTTCTCATATATATATATATATATATATATATATATATATCACGTTACCTCACTAGAATTTTTTTTTTAAACTAACACACTTTTTCAAAAAAAATTCCAAAAGAACCAACTTTTCAGGATAATTACAGAAATTGCTGGGTTTGAAAACTCGATAAAAGGGTGGCGCCATATGAAATGACGCCTCAGTTAGAGGCCACAAGCCATTTCATATGGCGCCTCAGGCCATATTTTTACCATGAGAAAATTCCCTGAGGACAAGCCATATGAAATGGCGCCTCAGGCCATTTTCCTTTTTTTTAAAAATTTTTTTTTAAGTTTAATTTATATTTTTTTTTAATATACTAAAAATTATATTATTTTATATGTTATGTTGTGCCTATAAATAAGGGCTCTCCTTCACTTATTTTTGCACAACAATTGTCACCCAAACCCTTATTTCCTCCTTTCCCTCACCAATATCCCAAACTCTCCCTTACTCAACACGATGTCTTCATCCTCAAATAGCCGGTCGTCGTCGTCATCAGCAACGGAGGAAAAGTGGCCAGAGTTTCCACTGATGACACGAAATGCCCTAGTTATATATTCAGCTGTCAAGCCTCCGTTGGAGATGCTACTCTGGAACACCCAGACGTTTGAGCATTTGCACAGGGAACTTTGTCGCTGGCTACCAGAAGAATTTCAGGCAGGTGAAAAGATCAGGAAGATAGAGAGGCAGGTTGAGAAGTCTGGTCCTGAAGGAGTCACCCGGACTTGGAGGAAAGTGGAAAATGATGTTGGCGTCCTCATGATGATGATGTTAGAACAGGAAATTAAGTTGATGGTTGTAATTGCCTAGATAAGCTGCTTTTATGTGTTGTTATTGTTATTGTTATTATTATTGTTATTGTTATTTTATGATTTGGTAATAGGTTTCGTTAAGTGATGCTTCGTTTAGGGTTGTTATGTTGTTGTATTGAGTTATGTATGCCATCAATGAAATGAAATTTGTTCTTATTATAAATCGACAAGATTAAATAAGTAATTATGCCGCTGTGCTAGGACCTAATACATTTGGACACTTAGTGCGATTGTGGTCTGGCTGGAGGCACAAACTACACAACCTCACCATTTTTTCACTTGTATCCGTCTCCGTTTGAATTCGGCTGCTGATAGGGAGACCCTTTTTATTTCTTCACATCAAGTCGTTATGCCACACAATTTCGCCTTCGTATGTAGGCCAATAGTCCTCCTTTGCGACTACTTGAAAGCTTTTACGGTACACGTTACATAGAGTACTGACTTGGTGAAGAACATGGAGATAGTTAGTTGGGTCCAGTCGAACCTTGGAACAGGCTGCTATGACATGGGAGCAAGGCATACGAAATGCCTGAAACTTTCCACAATCACACCAACTTCTATCTAGTTCCACTCGATAAGATCCCCTAGGTAATCCTTTGTTGTGATCAATAGACTCTGCAATACTGAAGTGTCCTGCAAAACGGTCGAAGACCGTGACGACGTGTGTGTTAGCCTTTGCAGCCTCGTCCTTCAAGAATGTCATGGAATAATCACTAACCAGCTGCCCAGATTGTATGACCGAAACCATTTTAGTACGTCTGGTATCAAAGAGCACAGCGAGCCTAAAATAAGTTGACCTCGCAAGAGCGGTTATCAGCAGGTTCCAGATGCCTTTGAATACTGAGTTCATAGACTCAACGAGGTTTGTTGTCATATGGCCCCATCGCCGCCCATTTTCATACGCCCTTGTCCACTTCTCCCGTGGTATGTTATCAATCTAAATCAATGCTTCTGGGTTTGTTTGTCTGATCTCGTCCCGGTAGTATCTGAACGTAGGCTCTGTTAATGCATATCCCGCGTTAGTAACCAGCTGCTTTAGGCCCTTGTCTATGAACGCACGCAAGACATGTTGCCCAATGTGCCTAATGCAATACACGTGGCTCGATGGAGGACCCTTCCAATCGTTATCAGGATTATTGTAAGCACTATCGATTGAGGGATGCCTATCGGAGATCAGACATACGTCAGGTTGGGGAGCAACATATTGTCGGAGATTTTTTAAGAAAAAACTCCAACCTCCAGCAGTCTCCCCTTCAACTAGAGCGAACGCGATAGGGAAAATGTTGTTGTTGCCATCCTGTGCCACGGCCATTAGTAGCGTGCCCTTATATTTTCCGTACAACCATGTTCCATCAATTTGAATTATAGGTTTACAAAACGTAAATTCTTTGATGCATGGTTCAAACGTCCAAAAGAGTCTGTGGAAAATGTCATTTCCACTTACACAATTCCCGTCAGGTGTATATGCCGGCAATGTCTCTAACAAGACAACAGTACCTAGAGCATATTGTTTTAGGGCGACGAGGTATCTTGGGAGTTCTTTGTAAGAGTCCTCCCAATTTCCAAAAATCCTTTCAACCGCCTTCGTCCTAGCAATCCACGCCTTCTTGTACGAGGGAGTATAGTTGTATCTTTGCACCATATGAGTTATGATGGTACTGACTTTCACAGAAGGGTTGTCGCTCACGATTGATAGAATTTCACTGCAGATCATCTGAGAGCCGAGCTTGCGATGATTCTGACTCGGATTGGTTAGTATGCAAGTGTGCTCCGGACCCATTGACCCTATCTTCCAGGAATCGCTTCGCTTCCGGAAAGATGCCGTTAGTCTAAAGGGGCAGGCCTCGTTGCGGCAGTAGATCTTGTATAGAGTCGGATTTGTTCGATCGACTCTATAATCTGCAACCAAGGTCATATGGTATTGTTTAATTGCTTGAACACAATCTTCTTTTGTACGAAAATTGTCTCCAACTTTTAGTACTCCCTCCGTCTGTTTGTATGGGTCGTAAAAAATATCTGCTGATGGTTGATCGTCGCCTAGGCTTAGTGTTGTCATGTGTTGGGGTGGGCGATAAACATGACTGTCTGGCAATTGGTCTGCCTCGTCGCCGTTTATCATTTCGTCAACAATGTCCTCCGTTTCTTCTTCCTCCTCGTCAACTGCATCCACCTTAGCTTGTTCGTTGTCAGAATCGTTGAAAACCTGCGATACCTCAAGTTGTTGAGACAATGGTTGATTTTGTAACGTAACATATAACTCAACCTCATTAAAACCGGAATGCTCATGGCTGAGAAACATATTACGCACATCTTCATCATCCCGTATTTTCATCTGAAAAAATTTGTACACATCATGCCCCTAAAAAAAGATAGGGTTTTTGTATATAAACAGCCCAACTGGGCCGCACTGCAATTTCTTCTCTAACCAGGCTTTCAAATGATAGAAATTTGTTCTTCTATCAATTAAAAACCTAGTCACTTCTGTATCCCTAAAATTGAAACCACTCATTGGACAATCAAATATCTCACCAAGGATATGTGCAGTTATCAAGTATTGTGGTCTTTGAGCCATATCTGAATTTGTGTTAGGAAGAAATGGGTTACAAACTTTAAAGTTTGGAAGAAAAATAGTTTGCAGATTGTAAATGGTTTGAATGTAAGTGATGATAGGATGTATATTTCATGTGTATTAATAGGCAGAAAAATATTACAAGAAACGTGTCTCTTTAGTCTAATTGCTTCAGAAAAGCATTGCCAAAGAGCCATGTGCTGCTCTGCATGCCTACACACTATCCTTGACATGACCACACAAGACTGCATGCCTACACTAAGCTTGACAAGACCACACAACTCTGCATGGCTACACTATTGACAAGATCACACTCTGTATGACTCAACAATGCATGCCTACACTCTTTTTCTACTGTTCCTAACCATGCCTCTGCACAAATTTAAAAACAAACATTAAAAAAAATAGAAAATGGCCTGAGGCGCCATTTCATATGGCTTGTCCTCAGGGAATTTTCCTAGGGCAATTATATGGCCTGAAGCGCCATATGAAATGGTTTGTGGCCTCTAACTGATGGAACGTTTTTCAAACCCTGCCACTTTCGTAAATAGTTTGAAAAATCAGTTTTTTTAGTATTTTTTTTTTTAAAATGTGTTAGTTTAAAAAAAAAGTCACCTCACTGATCCACTTCCTGCTTCATTTTTTTCTCTCTTCTTTTCAACACAGACCCACTTTTTTTTACTTTCCACTTTTTCCTCCGCCATAAGCCTCACCTTTCGCCAGCCGCACCTTCGTCTCCCTTCCACGCCCACCGCTACTTACAATCATCAATAGCCATAGTCGCGGTCACACCTCACTTCACCCCCAACCTTTAAGATCACTTCTCATTCTCTCCGTCCAAGATTCCGGCAGAAACCTCCTCATCCCCCTCCATCGTAAGCTTCACAACACTGAACACCTTCTTTTTTCTTCATCTTGGTGCAAGAACCACCCACTCTATCTTCTACCACCATCCGTAAATCAACTTCTCTGGCAACCATAACTCACAACCTAAACTCTCTCTCTCTCTCTCTCTGTTGATAACTAACCTTCTTCTTCTTGAGTATATTGAATTCCATCTTCATCTTTTCTTTTTTTTTCTTCCTTCAAGATTAGATTTTTCTTTGACCCTTTTCCTTTCTTTTTCTGAAACGATTCTTCTTCTTCCAAGTCAATTTCATGTTCTTGTGTTTTAGATTTTAGATCTTAGCTTTCGGTGGTTGATCGGAGTAGATGCCACCGTCAAATGGGTTGCAGAACGGCGGCGGCAATGGTGGTGTTGAGGGTGGTAAGGGGCTGAGTTATATTGAATATTATGTTTCGAAATTTAATACTCTTGATAGTATGTCTATTAAGTATGGTATTGAGGTAGCTGATATCAAAAGGATGAATGGTTTGGCGACAAATTTCAAAATGTTTGCACTGCAGATGTTGTGAATTCCATTACCAGGTCGACATCAACTGTCCCCCTCCTCTGTAATTCACCGTCGGCGGTTACACATTCCGGCCACCCTCTACACTCTTCAACCTGTGTTTTTCCGGTGACATTCAACTCCCTTTTCATCTCGCTATTCCACCTTTGACACAGTAACGCAAACCACTGCGGACAACCACATCCGTCACCCTCAGTTCACATCTTTTCCAACAGTAACAACGCGAAGCGGTAATATTGACGACATTGCATTCTGTAACGATTTGAATAAAATTTACTTCGTTTTGTACTGATTGTTGTAGTGATATGTGTTGTAATTAATTTTTCCATTCGATTACATTGCACTTATTCTGGTTTAAGTGTCGTAATAATTTTTATCATGTTTGGATCTCCTTGTTATCTATTTCTGGGCTCTATTTTGTTTATGTTTGATGCAACCTTTGTTTGGATATAAACAAATATGTAATGAAAGGAGAGAAATGCGATGTATTGTGAGAGATTGTGTGTATTATTCATATGTGTAGTTGCTGTATGTTGCATGAGTATATGTATGCATAGAAACTTGGATTATTTGGAGATGCTTTATACAACATGGTCAAGTTGGTCTTTAATGGTGGAATATTACAGTTGCTATTGATGGAAGGAAACATTTATGTGACCTAGTGAATGGTGGGTTTATTCAAAAGAAATTCTACATAATGTATGAAGCCTATTTTCAATGTTATGTTAATTGTTTTTGTTGGTGATTGGGAGTCAAGGTTTCTAATGAATGAGATAATAACCTTGTCATGTTATATTAAAATAAATAGTTTTCACAAATGATAATTCAAAATCTAGAAGTTAAATCTTGCTCATATCCTTTATTGTAGACATTTCATGGGTGAGTATGAAGCATAGCCACGTTAAATTTTATTACCTTCCATAATCCTATTTATTTTATTTTTATTATCTCATTTATTTCTTTTTAAATTGTTGTAATTAATTAAATAAATAGATAATAATTAAATAGATATGTTTAAATATAATTAAAACTCTTGGTCCAACGCCAATTGAACTTTTCAAAACCATTAGTCCAACATCAAGTGAATTTCTCAAAATCGATTAATTTCGCATTGACACAAGTCAAACTCTTTACATAATCAATTTTTAACACTTGATCCAACGTCAAGTTGTTCGTTTTCAAAAGCTTTTTACAATAACTTGGAAGAAAAAATATCGATTGGGTGTAGACCTTCTATTTCTCTGAGTGTATGGACACTGCTGTATAGTTCCATGTTTGAACACTTGCCTTCCATATTAAAACACAATAATCAATTGAATTAAGTTGGTTCTCCTATAGAAGAAAAATGATTGATGGGGTATAGACTTTCTCCTTCTCCGATTATTTGGCCGCTGTTGTAGAGCTCCCTGTGCGAATAATCGTCTTCCGTTAACGAATCTTGACTTAATTCGCCACATATTTTTTCACAATAAATTAGAAGATAAAGGATTGATTGAGTGTAGACTTTCACTTTCCCCGAGTGTTTGGACACTTCTGTAGAGCTCCTTGTCTAAATACTCATCTTCATACTAAAACCAATCTCAAACCATCAAACTTGTCTTTTTTCACCCGTGTGCGACTCCGAAAAACTTTTTTACAAAACGAGTATGTTTTATCCATTTTGACGTGAAACAAACTAAAGTTTCAGCCTCCAAGAGCGAGCAGCAAGTAAAAGTTTAATTGCTCGAAATGTCTAAAGTATCACTCTCTAAAAAGATAATAATTAAATAGATAAGTTTAAATATAATCAAAACTCTTGGTCCAACGTCAATTGAACTTTTCAAAACCATTAGTCCAACGTCAATTGAACTTTTAAAAACCATTAGTCCAACGTCAAGTGAATTTCTCAAAATCGATTAATTTCCCATTGACACAAGTCAAACTCTTTACATAATTAATTTTTAACACTTGATCCAACGTCAAGTTGTTCGTTTTCAAAAGCTTTTTTACAATAACTTGGAAGATAAAATATCGATTGGGTGTAGACCTTCTATTTCTCCGAGTGTATGGACACTGTTGTATAGGTCCATGTGTGAACACTTGTCTTCCATATTAAAACACAATAATCAATTGAATTAAGTTGGTTCTCCTATAGAAGAAAAATGATTGATGGGGTGTAGACCTTCTCCTTCTCCGATTATTTAGGCGCTGTTGTAGAGCTCCCTGTACGAATAATCGTCTTCTGTTAACGAATCTTGACTTAATTCGCCACATATTTTTTCACAATAAATTAGAAGATAAATGATTGATTGGGTGTAGACTTTCACTTTCCCCAAGTGTTTGGACACTTCTGTAGAGCTCATTGCCTAAATACTTGTCTTCATACTAAAAACAATCTCAAACCATCAAACTTGTCTTTTTTCACCTGTGTGCGACTCCGAAAACCTTTTTTACAAAACGAGTATGTTTTATCTATTTTGACGTGAAACAAACAAAAGTTTCCGCCTCCAAGAGCGAACAGCAAGTAAAAGTTTAATTGCTTGAAATGTCTAAAGTATCACTCTCTAAAACGAAACCAACAAACAGTTCTTTTTACCAAGAACTAGTGTCACAACTATGAAAAACACACGGCGGAAAAACAGAAGAGTCGCCACCGAACGTTATTTATCCCGACGGAGGGAAAGGAAACGATCAAAGAAAATCTCAAGAAGGGAAAAACATGGTCATCGCAACCATAGTTTGGGTTCGGAAGTCGGTTACGCGAGTGGAAGGTATTAGCACCCCCTTGCGTCCGTTGTACTCAACGGGATCCACGCTTGTTGTCTAATCAAAGGGTGAGTTATCTAATGCCTGCTGCTAAACGCAAACGAAAAACAAAAGGAGACTCGATAGGACATCGCCGTCCTAGGTCTACGTATTCCCTCGTGCAATGGAAAAGTCAGAGTCAACGTAGTTCAGAGGACTACGGGTGAAGGGGGAAAGGTTGCTCGCCAAGACACCGCCATCTTGTGCCTACGTATTCTCAACAGGAATGAGAAATCAGAGCAACCGTAGCTCGGCAGACTACGAAACCACATATTGGCTAAGTGTTTTTTTATTAGCGAAGTTAGGTTCGCGTCCGGCAGTTAGGGTCGATGTCTGTTTGCGACAAAACAGAAATAACGTGCTATTTTCTGAAAATGATTTGAAACCCATCTCGAAGGACAAAAAGATTTGTAGTTGATTTGTGTTTTTTAGACATACGTGAGTTAAGTTAGTTTGAAACTCGTATCGCACTAAAGTCTATGACATAGGATCGAATGTGTTGCAAGATCGACCCAAGACAGGACGTATGCAAAACACCATAGACAAGGTAAGGAGGGACTCCCGCTTATCACTTCCCATGTACTTAAGGCTTGTGGTGTACAATACTCGTTGTATTTATTAAGTGTTTTGACTTTGTTTTTGAGATGAGAAGAGAAAGGACTCAAAGGGAAAAAGGAAATCTAGGGGAAACTTACCTAAATGTTATCATGCAAATGGCCCTATAGTTGAGGATGAGAAGGGAAGTCTACCTAATATTATCATACAAACGATGGACCTAAAGTTGAGGTTCAAAGGGACTACCCTAATTTTGTCATGCAAAGGAATGAAAGCCTAATATCTCTCCTACCTCAAGCTTAATCAGAAATTAAGTCGAGCTAGGAATCCTAAGGGATCATGTGAACGAGCACAAGTAAACATTATACTAATCAATCACAAAAAGAACGATGTCGTGATCTCAGCTGAGAAACAAAACTGAGTGACTCCTCGTACTCAACCAAAAGAAAAATAACAAGAAAGAACGGTGTCGTGATCTCAAAACTGAGTGACTCTTCGTTCACCACAAAGTATGACGAAAAATGGTAACAAACGAAACCAAAGTATCAAATGAATTGGCACACAAGCCAAACATACAACTAGGAGCGAAGACTCCTCAATCAACAATAAGTTGTAAGCAAAGATGCTAAACCCTAAGCATGCCTCATATCATCAACAACATGTTTTCGAACTAGACACAAAAAAGAGATTCAAAGCATCAAACAAGTTAAGCATCCAAGTACTAAAACACGATGAGCAAACAGAGCCTACTTCGAGGCAGGACTTCAAATGTACTCAATATGCTTATAACATGGATAAAATCCTAGAATGAGGCATGAACCTTGAGATTCAAGTGGTACCTAACAGAGAAGGTCTGTTGCCTCTTCAATGCGCGCCAAAAGCCCAAGAACACATGTAGAAGCTTCAAATGCCAAGTATCAAGGTCACGAGAGAGTATCAACAAGGATGCATCAAGATTTAACCAAAACTTCTAATCAAAAAACATTCTAATCAAAATTATCAAGAATTCTAATCAAAATAATCCAAAGACTAAACAAAAGTGTCATTAAGAATTTAATCAAAAATAAATGTCAGAATTAAACAAAATCAACAAGAATACAAATCCAACTCAATATTAACTTCTAAAAGAAGATCTAATTAAAATCAAATCAGAACTCAAATTATCAAAACTTAAATTCAATAAAACTAGAAAACAAGATTATTAACCAAAATTCTAATATCAAAATCTAAATAATCACAATAATCCAAGCCTAAAATCAAGAAAATTAAATTGATCAATTAATAAAAATTCTAAAACAATCAAAATAATCATTCAAGAACTAATACTAAAAATTAATCCAAGATTAAAAAAACAGCAGAGTCAAAACCAATTTAACCTACAAAAACCTAAAACCCAATTCAAAGAAAAAGGGTGTAGAAAAGAATCCCATGGGCTGAAAAGCTAGCCCATCATCCCTACAACAATATGGTGGTGCAAATTACAAGTGGGTTATAAACCCAACCCACAAAACCAATCCCCTCTTTTTCAAAAAGATATTACCATCAGATAAAGCAAAAACAAAGAGAAAGTAAGGTGCATCACGGTTCAACACTATTACATCAATATAGTTTTCAGTCAAAAGAAAATCCAAACGTTGACCACTTAAAACAAAATATTACCTCCGTTCTTTTATATAAGAGACAATTCAATTTTTTGGTTCATTTAATAATTAATGTATTTGGTCAGTTTATAGACTAAATACATTGATTATTCAATGAACTTAAAAAATAATTTGTCTCTTATAAAAAAGAACAGAGGTAGTAAACAGTAAGATACAGATCATTTTATTAAAATAAGCTCTCTCTGAAACAAAATTGGTAAACGAAAGAAAAAGAGAGATCTCAGAACGTGACTATCATCGTGCATCTATCATCAAGAAGAAAATAAACCTTCTCCGCCTCTTGTTCGTGATTCGAGCTCGATCCTCCGCATGTGGTTTGTTATTGCTCGTTCTCGTCTTGGATCGCCGTTTTCGTTTCAAGGTTCGCTTCAGTTTTGTTTCTGGTTTCGATCTCCCTCTTCTTCTCCTTCTTGTTTGTCTCAATTCAGTTCGGAGTTTGGTTGTATGGTGGTTCATTTTGGTTTGCTTTTTAATTCAATCTTCCTCTTCTTCTTCTTCTCGTCTGATTTGGCTTTGCGGTTTTATTTGGGATTGGGTTTTGAAACCGGTTTCAAAGAAGGGTTCGAAGCTGGAGGGTGATTTGGAAGTAGAAAATGTTTTGTGTACGAGTGAGGTAGTGGAAATTTGGAGAGAGATGAAGGTTGTTGAAGGTACAGGTCGAGTTGTTGTGTGTTAAAGAAAAGGATGAAGGGTCTGTGGAGATTGAAGGGTATTGAGTTAACGATTTGAAGGTGGAGAAAAGGTTGGAGTTGAAGGTTTGAGTCGAAGAAGGAATTTCTATGGAGGTTTTTTGTGTGCACAGAATCTCCTTTCTGAAAGAGAGAGAGCTCGTGTTAAAAGGAGGGAGTGAGGAAATTTTTGTGGTTCTGTGTGATTTTCACAAGCTGTGTGGTTATTGTGCAAGGCTTCCGTAAAGGTCGTGAGTGGTGTGTGAATCATGTGTGTATGGGGGGTCGTGTAATTTGCTGAAGGTTTATTCATGGCTCACGTAGTTTTTGTATAGATGCTGATGGTTATTTTGTCATGTTATGGCTTGTTTTTTTGCAGGTCATGAAGTAGAGGTTTGCTCGAACAAAACTGCATGTTATTCAATTAGGAGCAGCTTCGAGTGATTTAATTGCGTGATGGAGTGGCTTGTCATGTTATGTGGCTGGTGCTTTCAAATGTTGTGACAATTTGTGGGCTGCTTGCTGAAAGTGTGGAATTGCTAGCTGGAGTTACGGTTTTGTCGTGAATGGAATATTGCCTTGGTGCTTTTTTCACTTTGAAAAAGTTGTTTCGTTTGAAATTTGGCTGGCTTGGAAAAGTGAAGTTTGGCAACATAGTGATGTGTGAATCAAATGGCAATTTGGATTGTTCTGTAGCTGTTCATGGCTTGGTTACATTATGAGCTTAGCATAAGCCTCTTTTATTATTTTTTGTAATTTGTATGTAACATATAATGTAGATGGGCTTATGATATGGTCTGAATGAAAGAATTGGATTATGTTTCTCTTTTTTTTTTTTTAATTTGAATTGAACATGGATTTAAGAGAAAGGATAAAAAAATAGATTGAAAAATATAAATTAAATGGATAAAATTAGAAAAATAGTTTTAGATAAAAATGGAATTTTAATTTTAAAATATGGATATAAATGAAATGGTTATTAACAGGAATTTGGTTTGGAATTGAATTGTGAATCTAGAAAAATGAATTAAATTGAAAGGTGGATTTGAAGAATGGTTAATGATCTCTAAAAAAAGGACTGGACTTTATTTTAGACATGAAATAGATAATTGGATAATTGAAAAGAATAAAAAAGGTTAAAGTGAAATTTGGATTTAAAAAGGTTAGAAATTTTGATTAGGGAATTTGGTTTGAAAATGGATATGGATATGGATACGTATATGGATATGGACCAATATTTCCAACAACGCGGCCATGAAATCTCAACTTTCAACTCAAACTCAATCTTGTTTTCTTCCGCAAACCTCTGATTAAATGAACACGGCTACCATAAACAAATTGCAACAACCAACTGAATCAATTTGAAACCTTGCGTCGATTATTGAATCCACACTGAGGAAAATAAATCCACAGTTGAACCACCAATAAACTGATGAGCCATAACAAACCTGATGATTGAACGGAACTCCCCATGAATTAAAATTTAATGCCCCGATGACTTCCACACCACATAACTTGACCTTGGATACGCATTGGCTGAGAAATAGTCCACTGACACATGTACCTGGGTTGAAGCTATGCCATCGTCCCTGACAACCCTGACCTCCTATCCATGATGAGAAGTAAATCCTAACCTTGAGCCAATTGAATACAAGCTTGCCAATAAATTTGAACCAAAGAAATTATGAAACCCTAATCACTTGATGCCTTTTGAGAAATCTTGAATCAAATACACTTGATACTTGATGATCTTGGATGAGAAATTACAACAATAAGAATTCAAACCTTCGCCAAACTTGAATGAAAGTATCTCAAGGCAAATAGGAGGCCTTGAATCAGAAAAACTTCTGATTTCATGTCTTAGAAGGCCAATGAAAATTATGATTATGAACTATGACCTAATGGAGATGCAAATGAACGCGAAACACAAGCCAGTTAGAGTTAGAAACAAGAGGGCAAATTTTGGGGTGTTACAGCTACCCCTATTAAATCAACTTGGACCTGATGGAATGATAGCAACGACTTTCAGACATTCAAGGTAAAAGGAGATTGATACCAAAAGAACCCGGAAATTTGCAATCTGTGGAGAGATATGATAAAGTGATTACCATCCGAAGGTGGACTCAAAGTAAAGACGCCACTCGAAAGCGGACTTGAAAGGGATGCCGGCTGGAGGCGGTCTCACATCAAAAGAATGCAACCAGATCATGAATTCTCAACAAGGAATGTCGACCGAAGGCTGACTCACATCAAAACAGAGGATGTACTTTAAGAAGCATGTCGGCCAGAGGCGGACTCACATCAATGTAAGAAAAATTTCCCGGCCGAAGGCGGACTCACATCCAAGGATTATAGGAAGAATGTCGTCCGGAGGCAGACTCACATCAAGAGGATAATAACCGAAAGTGAATTTAAGAGGAATGCCGGCTAAAAGGAGGACTCACGATCCCAAACAAAAGTTAACTGGCCGAAGGCGGGTTCACAACCAAAGGATAACAGATGAATGCCGACCACAGGCGTGCTCATATCATCGCAAGAAAAGGAACATCGGCTAAAAGGCGGACTCATATCCAAACACAAAGGTAGGCCGACACGAAAGCGGACTCATAACCGAAGGTTACCATCACAAGATAGATTTTAAAAGGAAGGGCGACGCGAAGGCGAACTCACATCTAAATACAAAGGTAGGCTGACACGAAAGCGGACTCATAACCGAAGGTTACCATCACAAGATGGATTTCAAAAGGAAGGCCGACACGAAGGCAGACTCACATCCAAACACAAAGGTAGGCTGACACGAAGGCGGACTCATAACCGAAGGTTACCATCACAAGATGGATTTCAAAAGGAAGGTCGACACGAAGGCGGACTCACATCCAAACACAAAGGTAGGCCAACACGAAGGCGGACTCATAACCGAAGGTTACCATCATAAGATGGATTTCAAAAGGAATGCCGACACGAAGGCGGACTCACATCTAAACACAAAGGTAGGCCGACACGAAGACGGACTCATAACCAAAGGTTACCATTACAAGATGGATTTCAAAAGGAAGGCCGACACGAAGGCGGACTCACATCCAAACACAAAGGTAGGCTGAAACGAAGGCGGACTCATAACCGAAGGTTACCATCACAAGATAGATTTCAAAAGGAAGGCCAACACGAAGGCGAACTCGTATCCAAACACAATGGAAGGCCTACACGAAGGCGGACTCATAACCGAAGGTTACCATCACAAGATGGATTTCAAAAGGAAGGCCGACACGAAGGCGGACTCATATCCAAACACAAAGGTAGGCCGACACGAAGGCGGACTCATATCCAAACACAAAGGTAGGCCGACACGAAGGCGGACTCATAACCAGAGGTTACCATCACAAGATGGATTTTCAAAAGGAAGGCCGACATGAAGGCAGACTCATATCCAAACACAAAGGTAGGTTGACACGAAGGCGGACTCATAACCAGAGGTTACCGTCACAAGATGGATTTTCAAAAGGAAGGCCGACACGAAGGCGGACTCATATCCAAAGGTAGTAGAATCAACAGATCTACAAAGATGACTCCGCTGGGGATAAGAGAAGCCTAAATTGACAACACTGCAGGGGAGTAAAAGCATGATGAAAGAATTCATCGTCAACTTCATCGGAGATAGAGTAAGATTGAATCTCTTGAAACATGCCATTTTCTGCTGAACAACGTCGGGCAAAGATAATATCAAACCTGGATTATGCTTCGAATGCATATGTTTGATTTTTTCTATGGCGTAATGCTCCATACGAAATGGAAATGCTACACAATTGGAGGATGCAATGCAAAGATGCTTATGATATGCAAAAGACACTTCACCGAGAGAAGTGCCGAGAAACCCGAAAACAAACTCTGTTGAGGAAGACAAACTGAACGACCTTCCTAATTAAAACCTCCGCTAAAGATAAAACCTAAAGAGAACTCCCCCTACGTTGGGAATCATAAACAACACCTGCTGAAGATAGAACCCTAAAGATCTGATGTGGAAAAGTTCCAATAACCATTGGAATTAGAAATTTGTCGGGGATGTCAACCACTATTGATCTAACTGCCGAGAGAATCAATACCAAACTGTGCTTGGGGATTGAAATCAATAATGTCGAACCTACCGGGGAATACCATTGAATTTAACCTGCTATTGGGGAAAATGACTTTACCCTGCTAGGGATAATAGCATACCATTGCTGGCGAGACTACACTTCCTGACCTGATGAGGAAAGCATACACCAAGACTCTGTGGAGAATATAAGATATCTGTTAGGGAGAGACATCCAACAAGTCTCCTGCTGGAGATGCAACATTGTCCTATCTGGGACAATTAGCTTCTGAATACTTGTGGGGAGTAATAAACCAATTTGACCGGGGAAAGCAATCCTCTGCGTTCTTGCTGAAGAGAGAGGAATTCCCAATACTCTACTGAGGATGATAGATCTTCGATAATCTCTGTTGGGGAGAACAACTCAACTGGGGAGAAGAGAGATCAAACGATCCTCATGTCGGGGGATGTGAAGATATGCGAGCCACTGGGAATGATTGGGCCAAATACAGTCGGGCTTTTAGTTTAGGCGCGAGGCCAGATTTATGGTTATTGGATTTTTTTAGGGATTTTATTCTTGGTTTCCAATGAAATTGGACTTTGAAGGAGAACTACCAGACAAGAACTGGTTTAAAATAGGGTAGGCGACCAAACGAGAACTAGTGGCAAAAGGTTAAGTTATCAGACAAGAACTGATTTTGTGGTTTTCCATATGAGAACTGGACTTTGAAACGGTGTTTACCAGATGGGAACTAGTTTAAGATAGGCTAAAGAAACAGTGACCAGACAGGAACTAGTTAAAAAGGTTGTCTACCAGACGGGAACTGGTATTTGGTGAAGGGAACTGGCTTTGAAGTATTTTAGGTTACAAATCTTTTGACGGATGACAGGTTGCAGGATAAAGCCCAAAGAGGATGATTTATGCAATGATATGAAGATTCCCAGCAATGGAAGGGAGGTCCTTTGGTATTAATGCTTCTTCAAAAGGCTAAGGTTATCTGATGAGGTGATTACATGATTCCCTGAAACTCGTCTTGAACTTAACAGTTGCTGATGAAATGGAACTTGCTTGAGTAGCTCTGAAAGCAATGAAAAGTTCTGCCCCAGTGTAGTTCAACTTGTCCCAGTCTGGTGGATCTTTGAAGAAATTTCCCTCGAAAGGAAGTTGGAAGCAATTGTACCATGAGATGACCTCGAGATGGCTTGCCCCAGAATCTGAGTCATGAAAGGATTTGTCCATGATTAACCGACTCTTGGAATGATTGACTTTATGTACTCTTGTGGTAGCTTGCCCCTGAATGAGCGTTGAAGCGACTTAACTTGTGCTGATTGAACACCAGATGGATTTTCCCTTAACCAATAGGACCTTTGGGTGACCTGCCCCTGATTGGTAGAGTCTCGAGATGATTCACTTCTGATCAACCGGTTCTCAAATAGTTTGCCCCATAATCAACCTATGCTTGAGGACTTATCTTTTGATTGACTGATTCCATACTCATTAGATATCAATGCCCCAGATCCAAAGGGCTACAAAGTACACCTGAATTTGATCAACTTTGCTGAATGATCCAGTTCTGTTTGATTTCTCCTTGTTGGAATTTCCTCAATGTCAATTACTGACTTGCAATTAAACCTGTTTGTTCACAAATGATAATTTTAATGCGATTCTCATGCAGATTCTGAAAAATCAATCATTATTAGAATGATGTGATAGTGTGTGACGAATGAACCATTAGTCCAAACGCAGTGCTGATTTAGCTAGTAAAAGATACAACAAGAAGAAGATTAACAAATCCTGTAGGAGTCAGTTTACGCAACCTTATTGTAGTATGCCCTCAGAATAAACCATGCCTCAATTAGGTCCTTTAAGAGTTGAATCGTGGTCTGGTTCACGGTTATTGAAACAAAGGATGAAAGTCTCAAAGTTTGAGTATTACCCACCCCTTCTTCATGATGATCTCCAATCCTACGTTTAGCTAACTCGGCCCAAGCGCTTACCTCTCAAAAGGTTTATTGAATTGTACCAGTAATGGTTAAGGAACCACGAGGTTTTCGGAGTGATAGTCACCCCTCTTGTTTTCGGTGTCTGTAGTCACACGACTTGCTCTTGCTCGAGGATTTTTCTTTTGTCATCCTTTTTGCTTTTTATTCTTTTATCTTCCCTAACTTTTGCCTGGACTGATTCTTTTTTATTTTTTTTTTCGATTTTGAAGTCCAACTGGATGCCCTAACTTTTGCCTAAGTCATTTGTTTTCAAGTTCCGACTTAGCGGGCTTTTTCGTTTTTCTTTTCTTTTTTTTAAAAACAAGTCGTGTGACACTGGCTCTCTTGATTTCTCCGAAAGGGTTGTGATGGCCTCATTCTTCGTGGTGAGGGATAACCATTGTGGTTCATGAGGTATGACCTCCTGAGAGGGATAAGATGTGATTGGTCCTCAAATGGGAACACTCCTCTTGGAATTTGAATGCTCAGTCAAATTAACTGACAACTACCCTGCCCTAGGTTAAGATTGAGGGTTTAGAAATCCGAAGGAAACTCCTACTTCTAGGCTCGAAGCGGCTAACTAGGGACTAACTCCTTATCTCTTTGGTGTTTAGAGGATTTGAAACAATGCATGTACATCATCAGCAGGATTTTATCTGAAAGCATACGATCAACAATTATGGGTATTCAGTTTTTGCCATCCTCCCTCCAAGTATTTGCTAAAACAACAGTGATAAAGTGAAGTGAACAAGAGGTATATGTGTTTGTGCTTTGTAATAAATGAGAAAAATGAGCGAGTGCGACATGATTAATTCAGAAAATGCATAATCACTTCACTAATATTACCATTCAAAACAACAATGTTTAAAAACAAGTAGCAATTAACAGGAAAGAAACTACAAATGCAAATGATAAAAATGCCCAAGGACAGCTAATGTTGAGAATGTCTTCCTGTCTGGACCACTGGCTTTAGGAGATGACCCTTGGAGTCTTCGAACTCAAACAGATGAGAGGTTGACATGCACAACCAAATTTCCTTCTGGAAAGGATATGTACCTTTTGTCAATCAAATGTTTCACCTTGGCTTGGAAGGCTTTACAATCTTCAGTTGAGTGTCCCATGGATCCTCCATGATATCCACACTGCACATAAGGATTGTACCCAGGAGGGTAAGGTTCTGGCAATGGCTTGAGAGTTTTGGGCTCCACCAACGAGTTTCGGACCAGATGTGGAAGAAGTTGACTATACGACATGGGCATTGGATGAAAAGGAGCATTCCTTCTTTCCAAGTTGTTGCGAGGCCAATTCTGATTCTGGCGCTAATTCTGATATCCTCGACCATGAGCTCGTTGATTTGCATGAGGAACAACCCAAGGTTTCTGGCATGGTGCCTTAGGCAAAAATGACTACTGAGAAGATGAAGGACCAAAATATTTCAACGGTGCACCTTGAGAATATTCAACATCTGCCATGACTGCATTGATTACATCCTCTTCTTCCTCTTGGGACTGAGGGATTCAGTCTCACCAGCCTGGCTACTCGAGACATCTTAAATTTTTCCACTCTTTAGGCCGCTCTCAATGCATTCCCCAGTTATCACCAGATCAGAGAAGTTTGATGTCCCATTACCGATCATTTTATCTAGGTACGATCCTTGCAAAGTATCCACGAATATGTCAACCAATTCTCTGTCCATAAGCGGTGGTTGTACTCTGGAAGCTAATTCTCTTCATATCCAAGCATGCCCTCTGAAGGATTCATGGTTCTCTTAAAACAAGCTTTGCAACTGCATGCGACTGGGAGACGTGTCAAGATTGTATTCATATTGTTTCAAAAAAGCTCTGGCTAAGTCCCTCCATAATTGGATGTGGCCACTCTCTAACTGCATGTACCAACTTAAAGATGCCCCACTCAAACTGTCCTGGAAACAGTGGATCATTAGCTTATCGTTGTGAACCTACGAAGTCATTCTTCTGCAAAACATCACCAAATGTTGCTTCGGGCAACTATCCCCCTTGTATTTCTCAAACTTTGGTGTTTTGAAGCCTGGAGGTAACACTAAGCCGGGTACTAGGCACATGTCTGAAGCGTCTAGACCAAAAGTATCCTGAACCTCCAAGGCTTTGAGTTTCTCATCTAACACATGATATCTTTCATCAAACTCAAGAGCTCTCGGGTCCTTGGTTTTCATCATCGGGATCTTTCTTTGGGAATTCGGCATAGAAAATGCAAGACTCTGATAGTCGGTAGTATCAAAAGAAGAAGAATGTCCACCTTGGACAACAGACTGTTCATGTAAACCCTGATTCTCAATAGAGAGCTGCACAGATTGAGCTTGAGTAAGATTGTTCACTTGTGGAGAATCCTCATCAGACAGAAAACCATACAGCAGGTTGGTCATCACAGTAAAACCTGGCGGGAGATCAACATTCTGGAGGCTGTTCTTTGACATAGCTACCAATAACTTCCAACTTGACTTGACTTCTTAACACTGTTTGATATTGCTTCTAACACTTTGTCGTCTTTCAATAGTCCTACTTGTTCAGAACGAGCACCGAGGAATCCTATGGCTGTTCACAGACAAAGGCAGGATAAGAGATCTGGCCAGTTAAAGAATGATATGTAAAATGATGCAGAGATTCTTATGCAATGCAATGCAAAAGACATGGGATCAAAGCTTCCATAAATTCAAAATAATCGTTGTGCTGCTGACTGGATAAAGATCAGAAGTCCACTCTGAAGAGAAAACCAGAATACCATAATACCAGAATAATAAGAATACTAGGTTCAGAATACCAAGTTCGAAGGTCCGCACTGATCAGAGAACCAGAAATCCGGGGTAGGTGGAAAGTCAAGGTTTCCTAGAAAACCCATTCCCTCTCACATGTGGGTTCTAGTCTTAGATAAGGCAACCCTAGCAGGTCCTCAATATCACGGACTCTCAGGTCGAGAAATGATGATAATTTCACCATTTCTGGTTTGGCATCATCACCAATCAAGGAGGTCTCAACTGATTTCCAATGAACGGTCTCTAGAGTCATAAGCTCTCTAAGTCGACATCCTGACATGCACAAGACGCGCAAGTTGGAATATCTCCCAAGAGAACCTCGCCTGGATGTGGATTTCGTGTAAACTAAATGTACCAAGACGCTATGCAGGTCACACTACTTTCCACTCTAATCCTATGTGTATACTCAAGCCTAGGTATTGGGCTTATCTCTCGTGGAACCAACCCACCCAACAGCACAACAGCAGCAGAGCAATATGATAACAATAAACAAGTGCAAATAATGCGATAAAATATAGTAAAGTACAACAGATAATATACAACAGATATAACACACAAATGCACAGAAATAAGCACCCAACGAATAGAAACAGATAAGCGATAGGATTGACTCGCATAGGGAACCAGAGTCCCCAATGGAGTAGCCAGCTGTCGCAACTGCGAAAAACAACCAGCGGAAAAAGAGAAGAGTCGCCACCGAACGTTATTTATTCTGACGGAGGGAAAGGAAACGATCGAAGAAAACCTCAAGAAGGGAATGACATGGTCTTCGCAACCATAGTCTGGGTTCAGGAGTCGGTTACGCGAAGGAAGGTATTAACACCCCCTCGCGTCTGTTGTACTCAACAGGATCCACGTTTTTTGTCTAATCAAAGGGTGAGTTATCTAAAGCCTACTTCTAAACGCAAATAAAAAACAAAAGGAGACTCGATAGAACATCGTCGTCCTAGGCCTATGTATTCCCTCGTGTAATGGGAAAGTCAGAGTCAACGTAGTTCGGAAGACTACGGGTGAAGGGGGAAAGGTTACTCGCCAAGACATCGCCGTCTTGTGCCTACGTATCTGTCATACCCCAAATTTTGACCACTAAGATTTCCCATCATTGTGCAAATCATTATCATAATATGGATGTACTTTCATACCTCATCAGTCTCCCCAAAGATGGGTGAGCATTCACTACAATCAAGAATTAGGGTTTTGAGCCCTCTTAGAGCACTTAGACAAAGGATCAATCAAGAAATGACATGATCTTCAACTTGTCTAGCCTCTCAAACATCCACAAAGGATCAAGAGGACTCCCACATCAAGAATCAAGCAAAAGGTTGCAACATTCCAAGTGGATCAAGCCTCAAGATCGCCGGTGTCCCCAAATTAGGGTTTTGGTCGACTGAGGCCTCCAGATGAAAATTTCCATCTCGGCATGAGCCAATGCCTAAATGTGTGGTCCTATAAGCTCAAAAGGTTCTCAAGATCCCACCCACAATGGAAAAGTCACCTTGAAGGTCCATCTATCAAAAAATCAGGAATTAGGGTTTTGACCTAATTCAACCCTTGAGTTGACTTGTGAAGTGAGACATGGCTCGAAGCTTCAAAATGAACCTCAAAGACTTCAAATACATCATGTTGACATGTTTACAAGATTTGATTGACTCAAAGAGCTCAAGTTATAAGCCACAAGAGCTCAAAACCATCTGATCACAAATTAGGGTTTCTGATGGAAAAAGTCAAACCCTATCCTTGATTGTTGGCCTACCCTTGATCTCAAACCTTGGGGAGGGGTCTAAGACATTCCTAAATACCCTTAGAGGCCATCCATGAAGATTAATTAAGCCCAAGGATTGATTTCACAACAGGATCACAAAGTCAAATTTTCATCTGATAAAAAAAGTCAACTGTACAAAAGTCAAAGTTTGACTTTTTGAATTTTTGGTCAACCAAGCTTCCTTAACCCTAAAACAATGTTAATATGTGATTTGAATCATCATTCATCAAGAAAAATCAAAGAAAGTGAGTTAACTTGTACAAGGGGTAACCATAAAAAACTTAGAATTTTTCTAAGTTATGGAACAAAGTGGCTAGGGTACCAACTTCCAAGGACCATAACTTGAGATCCAAGCAACCATTTTGGGTGATCCAAATCTGGATTTGTAGGTCTTGCTACACTCTACAAAAGCTTCAACTACATCAAGTTCCAATTCTTCATGGATTTTTAGTTAGTAGTGGATTAAAGTGGTGAAAAAACCAAAATATATCAAAAAACACTTAGTGGAAATTCTGCCTTGTAATTTCAGCATGAAACATCAAACTTCCAAGGCATTTTTCACATTGATCCAAGATGAATCAATGAAATCTTCAAACTTCAATGTTTTAGTAAATCATTCAAGTTTTTCAAAAAGTACAAGAAGTCTCTCTAATTCATTTTGAGCTGAGAGATACATCCATGGGAAGTTAGCTCTAAAATCTGATTTTTCACTAAGTCAGAATTGTGCATTTGGTCGAATTTGCATATTATGAGTCATCAAACACATGTTTATCCATCTGCACACCTCAGGGGGAGACCAAGGAGGAACAAACACTGATCCATAAGCCTTCCAAGTCTTTGGAACTACATGTAGGTGTGCCATCCCTAAAAGCTAAAGATGCCTCAAGACTCCAATTTTGTTTTGAGACATTCAATGGATGCATAGAGCTGGCATGTATTAGTCCATGATCAACCAAATGAGTCAAGATAAGCTCATACAACAGAGGACCATAGGCCTGTGCTCTAATCTCAAGTCAATGGCTAGAGGAGACTTGAGATTCCATTTGATCCACATTGGCCAAAGGCCTGCTGCAGTTGCCACACACTATTGCTTGCAAAACAAGCTTGACACACTATAAATAGGCCTCAATTGTGATCAGTTTGAGTACACCAAAGGTCCTAAACAGATGCCTTTCTCAAAATCACCACTTTTACTCTAAAAACACCTTCTCTTGCAAGTCACTATCGGGTTTTGCATTTGAGAGTGATTCCAACCAAACCAATGATTCACACACATCAAATATAACATATAGAAGGTGTCTGAACACTCACCTCCCATCAGTAACATCAAAATCACCAAATGGCCATCCAATTGCACAAAACTCATGACTTGCTGCAGAAGGAATCAGGTTGATCAATCCAGAGGTTTTCCAATCAACCTAAGCATTCAAACATATCCATTGAGGTACAAGGAAGCTATCCAAATCGTTGGAATTCATCTGTAACACCTCCAAACCAGAATTCGATTCTCACTTGTAGAGGTAAACCTTAAGCTCTCAAACTTAATGAATCATGCATCATAAACCTATTTTCTTGTTACCATTGTGTTTCTGGATGTTTGTAGATCATTTACCCTCAATCAATTGTTATTTACAGTTCGTGTATAGGATTTCATTGAGTTCATGCCAATTTTAGGGTTCTTCAGGTTTTAACATGATATGTTCTGATTCACTTAATTTCAATAAAATTGAGTATTGCCATTGTGTTCCTCGTCTGAAAATACACGATTTTATTATTTGGATCATGTGAAATGGTTGAGAGATGAGTGAGATAGGAGGCTTCACGTATCTGAGCTTGAGGATAAAGATGGCCATGGCGCCATGCCTCAGAAATTCAACCAAGTTTGTTATATATTTATTGCTTGCCATATATTAAATGAATTGGCATTGCGCCCCAGTGGTTGATCAATTGGTTTGTGTGTATTGAGCGAGCGAGAGGTCTGGGGTTCGAATCCCCCTCGCCCCAGATCTCTTTTTTATCACTTGTCCCATTTTTAACATTTTTCATATTATTTTTTTTAATGATTTGAAAAATTAATTTCTCTCTCAATTTTATTCATTTTTTATTGGTTCTTTTTCTGAAAAATCACAAAAATATTAAAATATTTTAGTCTACAAAAAAATCAAATTTATATTATTTATTTAATATAGTTGGTATTTTTGTGAATAAATTCATTTTTTTATTGTTTTTTAACATTTTAAAAGTGAATTTTTATCTTGAAAATCAAAATCAAATGAGTTCTAAATCATCTTGTGATTAAAACCTCATTTTTAAAACCTTAACCAAAAATCACAAGTAGTTTATTTAAACTTATTTGGTATTTTTATCATTTTTTATTGATTTTCTTTAAAGAATTACTTTTAAAAAAATGAAATTAGGGTTTTGTTTGATTTTGATCTTTATCAAACATTTTCAAAACACTTTTGGGCCTCTAATAGAGTGTAAGACCCAATCCCTTTTTAACCAAAACCATTTTTGGGCCTCAGACATTGTATAAGTCCCAACACATTTTCAAAAACCTCGACGTGATCGCCAGTTCAAAAACAAATCTCTTGGGCCTCTCCTTGAGCTATAAGTCACATTCCTTTTCTTAAAAATACTTTGGGCCTCTAATAGAGTGTAAGACCCAACCCTTGTCACAAAAACCTTTTGTGGGCCTCACTCATTGTATAAGTCCCACTGCGATTTCAAACATCACGGCGTGATCGTCGCCTTTTTAAAGAAAAATCAATTGGCCGACCCTTGTGTTGTAAGTCCCATTTCTTTTTCAAAACACTCTTGGGCCTCTCCTTGAGTTGTAAGACCCATCCCTTTGTACAAAAAAACCTCTTTGGGCCTCAGTCATTGTATAAGACCCATTACAATTTACAAACAACGGTAAAATTACTGTTTTTCATCTGGGCCTCTCCTTGAGTATAAGCCCCAACAATCTTTTCAAAAACAACTTCCCTTTTGATTTAGGTTCAAATATACAGTTGTTATCTAAACTTTCTTTAATTTCTTGAACAACTAATAATATAGCATGGAAGCTTGCTCACCTGTAAGTTTTTATCATCTTTCATTTACCTGCTTTCATATATATAACTGTATTGTGGGAAGCTGCTCCCCTGTAAGTCCTTTTTTCATACCCTTTTAAATACTTGTCATATATCAACTGTATATATACTAGTATATCTATTTAGAGTTTTCCCCGACAACTAAGTCTAGAACTAGGTAAAGCCAGTTGGCCACTCTTTAATACAGTCAAAACTAGATCCCCATAGGATTTCCAGATACAGTCTTTCCTTCTCTTGGGCTTAAACAATATGGAACAAAGAGAAAGGAAGTATTCTCGGTGAACCTTTTCTCAGACTGTCACTATTATAAATTTTCAAAGAAATTCTACTCCGCAGAAATGATTCATTCCCGGTGAATGACAGCTCTTGAATTTCTTCAAACCTCAGAAATGTTCACTAAATGACTCATTCTCGGTGAATGACATTTCTTGAACTTTTCTTTGGTTTGGACCCACAGGCTTCCTAAAAGTATCCCCACCTCCTTTTGGGCTTTGTACAAGGACCCTCCGGCTTCTTAGAAGTTCTCATGCCTTCTCTTGGGCTTAATACAAGGACCCTGAAGACCTCTTAAAGGTATAGGACATAACTTAGTCATCCTTCGTTAGAGCTGTCTTTCTAAAAAGAGTCAAAACCTCAAACTAATTTTAGGGTTGATACTCATCCCTTAAAAGAGTCAGCCTTCTCTTGGGCATTATACAAAGATAAACTCTTCCATACCAATAGACTTGGACAGTCTAAACCCCCTTTTGGATCTCAAAGACATTCTCAAGCATCTTACAAACATAGGAGAAACCCCGGCCAGTCTGGATCAATCTCCAGCAGAGTTAAAACCCATAGGTTCTAAAACCCAGTCTCTCTACAAAAATTCCTTAGCCAGGGTCAGTTTATCATCAGTATAACATTATCCTAAATCAGAGCCTCAAGGCATCTGATACCTCAACTCTTCCGTAACCCTCAGCAAGAGTTGATTCCCCATTTAGACCTGCCTCGGGATCTCAATAATCCCCAGCAGAAGCTAGCCTCCTCTTAGGCTTCGTATAAGGATCCTTCCTTTCCTCAGCACAGCCAGCCTCCTCTTGGGAATTGTACAATGATTCTCCCCTATGGAGATAACCTTTTCAGACTATCTTGTTGAGTCAATTACCGTTTCAGACTCTCTTGTTGAGTCAATCACATTTCAGCACTCTCTTGTTGAGTCAACCCTTTTTAGCCTCAATCTTGGGCTTTGTACAAGACAGATAAAACCATTCTCTTGTTGAGACAATCTTTTACAGCCTCCTCTTAGGCTTTGTATAATGATTTCCCCTAGCTGAAGTTAGCCTCCTCTTAGGCTTCGAATAATGATTTCTCCATCTTTTTCAGCCACAATCCCGGGCTTTGTACAGGACAGATAAAAGCACTCTCTTGTTGAGTCAAACCCTTTCAGCCTCAATCTTGGGCTTTGTACAAGACACCATATAAATTTCCCTAAACAGAGTCAGTCCTCTTTTTTAGCCTCAATCTTGGGCTTTGTACAAGACAGATAATACTCTTCCACAGATTCAAACTCATTTCAGCCTCAATCTTGGGTTTTGTACAAGATACCTAAAATCTCCTCAACCGAGTCAGTAAAAGTCTCAGTTTAGCCTCAAATCTTAGGCTTTGTACAAGATAGATAAGGAGTTCTTTCCCACAGAGTCAGTCTTCTTTCAACCTCTATCTTGGGCTTTGTACAAGACACATACAAACCCTCCCAAGCAGAGTCAAAATCCTTTTTAGCCTCAATCTTGGGCTTTATACAAGACAGACAGAACATTTTCCACGAAAAACTCAAACTTTTAGCTTCCTCTTAGGCTTTGTATAATGATATCCCCAAAGAGTCAGTCTCTTTTAGCCGCAATCTTGGGCTTTGTACAAGACATATTTTAACACTCTCTTGTTGAGTCAGTCATTCCCAGCCTCCTCTTAGGCTTTGTATAAGGACTTCCCTAGTGGAGTCAATCAACCTCTTAGCTTCAACCTTGGGCTTTGATCAAGGCACACAAAAATCAACATCCCCTCAGAGGAAATCCAAGTCTCTCTGTAGAAAGTCATTTATCTGTTTATCACTTATCAAAATAGACATTCAAAACAAACCTTAATCCCAGATAACTGTTGTAAGCGGCAAACTTGTTGATTCGAATATCCAAGCTATTGTCCATCTTTTATCCTGGTAAATCCTCTCTTTCATGTAAGCGGCAAGCCTCTGGATTATTTACATTAACGCCACTGTCCCTCTATTAGCATGAGAAATTCCTAAGGAAAAATGGCATTGCTCTACACTGAGTTAAAGTTTTCTCCTTTAGGAAAAATCCCCTATAAAGGAAATTATGGCATTGATGGATTCATATATCCCAGTTAAAGTAATCCTTCTTTATAAACAGTCACCCAATAGTTGTGATAAACAGACAAAGAGGTCTCCCTTTAGAGATGACAAATTCTCTCTCAGTCAAACTTTTAGCTTCAATCTTGGGCTTTGAACAAGACACAAATACTCAACCTTTTAACTTCAATCTTGGGCTTTGAACAAGACACCAAAATATCTCTTTCCTCCCTTAGAATAGGAGGAACTACGATTGCTCTGATTTCCCTGTTTCATTTAAATGGGAATACATAGGCATAAGATTGTGAAATCTTAGCGAGCATATTAAACAAAAATGCTAGGTCCAGTACCTTCATACCAATAAAAAACTCCAGGTCCAGTACCTTCATATCAATCAAAACTTAGGTCCAGTACCTTACCAAAAACATCAAAAAAACCCAAACATAAAAAAAAACTCACACTCTCTTTCATATTTCCCAAGAAACTTTCCCAACCCATTAACGGATAAACACCATCAAGTACAAAGCAGAACCTAAAACTAACAACCTGTGGATAACCACATATAGGATGGGTAACTGACAATTCCCCATTGTATAACCTGACCCCGAACTCCCCGAATCTCTTTAAGCGTTTGTTTAGTTAAACATTCGCGTGTAAGGTTAGTTTTAGATAGCTTCCCTTTCCCTTCCAGCTTCACAGGATAAATAAGAAATCAGATAGTAGCACCCCGTCCTCTTTATTGAGGAGAAAACCCAAATTCCGCGATAAGGTGGTCGTGTCACCGACAAAAATCATGCGCTACAGTAAAATGAAGACTCAGCCAGGGAATATTTTGTAGGATCTGTCTTACCTTAGTCATCATCGTCCCCATTTTCCACAGAAAAATGGCGAGTCTGCTGGGGAGTCATTTTGTCTGTCTAGGATATAGACTAGAATTCTTAAGAGGTCTAGGATGTTAGTTTTAGGAATGAATATATATATATATATATATCATTTTTCCTACTTGATATCCGTGTTTATTTTTCTGCTAATGGGAATGCGGGTGATGCTGCATGTTGAAAGTTTGAGTGATACCTAAGATATGTGATGGCATAGACGGGTGGTCTTACAGGGAGTGATTCCTGAATAAGCGATCCCGGTAGACCATCAAATCAGTGGAGATACCCTTTGCGGATTCAATGTCTAACGACTTCGGTTGTGAAAGCAGATTGTTCGATTGTGGTATCCATGAAACTGAGGATTTAGTATACTGAAACCATGTGACTATTTAGTAGTGCGAAAGCTATCAGAAATAGTTGTCACGCGATACTACCCTCAATTAAGATTACTCTAAGATACTACAGCTCGCTCGGGTGAACCAGCTTGCTGTTGTTATCCCAAGGGGAATCAATGATTTTGAGGACAGGTACAAAATTCACCATAGTACAACCTTTGGGAATGGGTAGAGCCATGACTCCATGCTCGTGACACTGAACCTTTGAACCCATGTTTTTTCTATGTTTTTGTGTGCTGCATTCATGCATTCATTTCATCTAAAAAACTTTCAAACAAAGAAAATTTTTCTCTTCTAGTCTCTCTCTTTTTCAAATTAAACTAAGACAATGATTGCAAATATCAGAGAGAAAGATCGCGTTATGGATTTCGATAGAAGGAAGACTCAAAGTACACCTTCAAGGTTCCAAAATTAGAGGATTTAAGAGGGTTGGAAAGGATGATCACCAACCCTAATGCTTTCAGAGCTAAGTACGGAGGTCCGCTGTCTCTGTTAAGGGTCCATGTAGTTGAAGGAATCCTATCCACGCTGATTCAGTTTTACGATCCGGTTTATCACTGTTTCACATTCCCGGATTATCAGCTAGCACCAACACTGGAGGAGTACTCTCACCTAACTGATTTACCTGTCACTGACCAAGCTCAATTTTCTAGACTGGAAGAAATTCCAAAAGATCAGACCATTGCAAGAGCAATCTATTTGGACGAGTCAGAAGTCAGGACTCATATGACCGCTAAGGATGGAATTCGAGGTTTACCGGCCAAGTTTTTGATAGAGAATCCCCCTGTACTTTTCCAGTATAGGAAACGTTACTGCTTTCGAAGATATCTTTGTTCTACTTACATATGGGTTATTCCTTTTTCCCAACATCGATAACTTCGTCAATACCAATGCCATTAAGATTTTTCTGATTGGAAACCCCGTGCTGACCTTGCTCGCAGATGCTTATCATTCTGTACACTTAAGGAATTTGTACATCGGAGGAATGATCACATGCTATGTACCCCTTCTATACAAATGGTTCACTTCCCATTTACCTAAGTCTGCTACTTTTTGGGATCACAAGAGTACTTTACATTGGTCACAGAGAATCATGTCTTTTACCAACTCTGACATAGATTGGTACAATCAAATATATGGGGGGATAAGAGTTATTGACCGTTGTGGAAACTTCCCTAATGTACCCCTCATAGGAACTAAAGGAGGAATCAACTATCATCCAATTTTAGTTCGTCGTCAATTCGGATACCCGATGAGACATATCCCGCGTAATGTTCATCTGGAAGGTCTTTTCTTCAAGGAAGGAGAAAATGACAGGGCACTAAAGACAGAAATAGTGCATGCCTGGAAGCATGTTCACAGGAAAGGAAGAGAGTCTTTAGGAAAACCAGACTGTGTCTCTGTGGAACCTTATCTCCACTGGGTATAAATTAGAGCCCTCAAGCTGAGGATGCCATATCCTCGTCAAGAAGTTCTTCTGTTAAAGGAATCTGTCCTTTATTTTATGTCTGATATAGAAAAACTCCAGGTCACTCTCAACAAAGTTCAACGGGAAAGGAAATCTTGGAAGAACAAGTACCACATTCTCAACGTGGACTGTACCAGAATACAATAATTGTTAAAAGAAAAGGATGCTCTGATCCAGATTTTAGAGCAACATGATGTAGAAAGTCAAGAAGACCGAAGAAATTTGCTCGCTCCTTTCACTTGGCAAAGGAATGACAACCCAACAACGGCTCAAGAGCTCCGGTCAAAGAAAAGGAAAATACCAGAACCAGGACCTGAGCTCTCTTCAGAGAGGACTCAGGATCCATAAACTTAGACATTTCCTTTTACAGCACCTTGTAAAATACTATATTTCCATTTCCGCAATCTTTGAATTCAATAAAACGGGGTTTCTCCACTGTATGATATTTGCAATCCAATTGTTGAAGTTTCTTTGAAAATAACAAAAAAAATTTAAATATAATTATTGCATATCATTCATCATTCTCACATAACGCATTCTTCTCACCTTCGAATCTCACGTCCGTGTCTCGATTCTAGCGTCAAACTGTCTCATTCATACAATAGTCGGGCCAATCGACAAAAGAAAATGGATGATCTCGAGGAAGAGAACAGTGAGTTGAGAGAAGAAATCGACACTCTGAAAGAAGATTTGAGAAAACTTCACAGTGACAAGCAATCTCTGGCAGCAGCTCAGAGGCAACAACAGAGGATTGTGACTCAGAGATCACATCTACGCCCATAGTGGAGACGTATGATCCTCGGTACAACATGCCTAAAGATCGTCCCTGGGTCTGAAGGTTACAAACTTCAGGAAAGCAAAGATGCAAGGGACATGACAGCAACTCCTGAAGGTTACAAACTTCAGGATAGGGAAGCACCAAGAGTCACTGCCGTAATTACTATACCACCACCCGTGGTACACACTGTCCCGGAAGGACAGATTCCACAGATACCTTCTGGTGGAAACAAAAGTACGTACGACATAATGAATGAGTTCCAGGAGCAATTCTTGGAAATGCAGAAGGAACTGCATGCCATTTGCGGTCAGGATTTATTCGAAAAGGATGCCGCAGACCTTTGTTTGGTCCCCAATGTGAAAATTCCGCACAAATTCAAGATGCCTGAATTTGAAAAATACAAGGGCAACTCTTTCCCTCAAAGTCATTTGGTGATGTACGCTCGAAAGATGTCAACTCAGACAGAGAGTCAATAGCTACTGATCCATTACTTCCAGGATAGTTTAAGCGGTGCCGCACTCAAATGGTACATGGGTTTAAACCGCACTAAGATCGTCACGTTCAGAGATCTTGGCGCTGCCTTCGTTCAACAATATAAGTATAACCTGTACATGGCACCAGACAGAGATCAACTCCGAGCCATGTCTCAAAAGGATAAGGAAACCTTTAAGGAATATGCTCAGAGATGGCGTGAGATTGCCGCCCAGATTTTTCCACCGCTTGAGGAAAAAGAGATGACAAAAATATTTTTAAAGACCTTGGGCTCATTCTACTACGACCGAATGGTCGTCAGTGCACCCAGCGACTTTACTGAAATGGCGAGCATGGGAGTTCGTCTTGAAGAAGCAGTCCGAGAAGGACGTCTGGTCAAAGATACTGGACCATCAAGCAGTACCAAAAGATACGGTAGTGCTTTCACTATGAAAAAAGAGCAAGATATTGGTAATATCTCTCTCGGAAAGCAAAGGCGACGGTACCAACCAGTAGCAGTTGTAACTCCTGCTATCAACCCTGCGCCTGTTCCAACGTATCAACCTCAGGTTGCTCAGAGCCAATCAAATCAACAAAGGACACAACAGCCTCTTCAGCAGGCTCGTCCTCATTACAACAACAACCTTGCGATGCGACCACCAGGGTTTGACCCTATACCAATGTTGTACGCAGAACTGTTTCCACTACTACTGGTCAAGGGGCACGTCCAAACCAGGCCCCCTCTTACAATACCGGAGAATCCGCCTTTTTGGTTCAAAGCAGATCAAACTTGCCCTTACCACCAAGGAGGACCGGGGCACTCAGCTTCAAATCCAATTTGTAGAAGCTTGTCAGGAACGGGGTCTTATCCTTCAAGGATACAAATCCAAATGTTCAGACGAACCCGTTGCCTCAACACGAGAAAGCTGCAGTAAATTTGATAGAGGAAGGGTCTAACCACAACTATCAAATTCCCAATGTACTCCTATTGGGAACTAACCTGGTCAGAATGCATTGCAGACAGAGCGGATACGGTCATGTACCGTCTCACAATTATCACCAGTGTGATATCTGCTCTAAAAATAATCAAGGATGTTCTATGGTGCAATCAGCTCTGCAAGAATAGATGAATCTCTGATGGATCCAAGATCACCGAATCTGTGAAGTCAACATGACTTATACAAATTCCAACATCATTCAAAACCACGACATCCATGCGATGAATGTCAACTTGGTGGCAATGCACTCAAGGCAAAGCCAACATCATGATCTGCCGCGGCACGATTACAATTTCTGTCTGATCTACTTGGTAAATAATCAGGGATGCTCTTTTGTACAAGAGGCCCTCCAGCGTCAGATGGATCTTGGATGGATCCAGGATTACAGTGATAGCAGTCATAATCAAGTCAATATGATTCAAATCTTCGATCTTCGCTTGATGAATACCAGCTTGGTGGAATTACACGCTAAGCAAGTCCAGCTCGGTTTTCTAACTTCACATGATTATCAGAGCTGTAAAGTGTGTCGTGGAGATGACCAAGGATGTGCACTTGTTCAAAGAACACTGCAACACTTATTGAACGACTGGTGGCTTCCGATCTATCTAGATGAAGACACACAACAAGTCAGTATGATTAACAGGAACCCTACTAGACATCAAAGTCAGGATGTTCGATCAATGGAAACAGATCTACTAAGGTTACACTGCATACAAAGTGGACGTGGCCAGGTGCCACCACACATCTATGAGCACTGTAGAGTTTGCTCGGAGGATAACTAAGGATTCTACCTCGTGCGAGCAGCCCTTCAAAGTCAGTTGGACCACAAAGAGATTCGACCATCTTCAAGCTCTGGTCTAGTTAGCATAATGTCGGACTATCTTCCCAATCGAGGCAAAGAAGTTGTCTTAATCCCTAAACGAGAAATGGCCAAAGATGTATGCGTCATAATCCCTTTACTCCATGAATCAAGAGTTCCTCTTGATAGTGGAAAGATTCTCAACCTTGAACCAATTGAGGCCGGCTACGATGGTCAGAAAAATTAGAAGGCTCCTATAGTTATTTATCTGCCGGGACCAATACCATACAAATCCGATAAGGCTATCCCTTACAAATACGGTGCAACAACAATTTAGAATGGAAAGGAAACTCCATTACCCTCCGTCGTGAATATTACAGACATCAGTCGAGTGACACGGAGCGGTCGAATCTTCAACCGAGGATTTGGAGAACCTACCAAAGAAACAGAACCTCAAACATAAGGTCCCATTCGACCAGTCGGTCAATCCAGTAATCCCGACCTTTCAAAGAACAACGATGAGATGCTGAAGCTCATCCAAAAGAGAGAGTATAACATAGTAGATCAGCTGTTACAAACTCCTTTAAAAATCTCCGTGTTATCTCTTTTACTCAGTTCCGAAGCTCACAGGGAGGCTCTACAGAAAGTCTTAGAGCAAGCCTTTGTCGAACAAGATGTAACAATAAGACAATTCGACAACATCATCTCCAACATCACTTCCTGCAACAACTTGGGGTTTAGTGATGAAGAACTGCCGAAAGAAGGTAAAAATCACAACATGGCGCTTAACATTACAGTCAACTGCCAGGACGATGCTTTAACCAGCGTACTGGTAGATACCGGATCAGCTCTGAATGTTATGCCAAAGTCTACTTTAATGCGACTATCATTTCAAGGATCTTCGATGAGGGGCAGTGAGGTTATCGTCAAAGCATTTGACGGATCCCGAAAAACAGTTATCGGCGAAGTCAATCTTCCCATAACTATCGGTCCTCACACTTTCCAGGTCATGGACGTCCAGGAAGCATACAGTTGTTTGTTAGGAAGACCTTGGATACACGAGGCTGGGGTAGTCACTTCGACACTTCACCAGAAGCTGAAGTTCGTCAAGAATGACCAACTAGTCACAGTATGTGGAGAGCAAGCCTTGATCGTGAGCAACTTATCGTCGTCCACTTGTGTAGAACCAGAAGAGGTTATTGGAACTCAGTTCCAAGCACTTTCGGTGAGCAATGACAACCAATCAGAAAATGGAACATCGATTTCCTCGTACAAAGATGCTCTCGAAGTGATCAAAAGTAACAATGCAAAAGGATGGGGACAACTTGTCATTCCTACTAACAATAAGACAAAGGAAGGTCTTGGTTTTTCATCAACCTGTACCCAGACTGCTATTAACGACGAAATTTTTCATCCCTTTCAAAACTTCTTCCACAGTGGAGGTTTCCTTCACCCAGTATCTCAAGAAGTACATACCATCAACGAGGGTGATTCCTCTGATACAGATGAAGAATGGAAGTCCTATCTTAACTAGGACGATTATATGTCTCAGGGAGAGGTGCATGCGCCGTTTTTCTATCCCGCACAGAATCTGAGGTATATACCGAGATTAGATGTCAAGATGATATACGGAGATTGTGATCCTGAGGGATGTCGTGCTCCGCCAAACTCATTAGATGAGGACACTCTGATGAAAGACAACTTTGACCACGACTATTATGGCCCAATGGATGGCCTGCCTATCTGGCAGCCATATATAGAAGACTTGGGGCAGAAGAGTCAGCCCAACGACACCTATCAACTGAGCATCATTGAAAAGAATACCTGCGTCCCCACCGAATCATGGGATCATTACTCAGGGCATTCAGAAAATATCCAGCACGATGATGAATTTGCAAAGATTGCAGGATAAGAGTTCATCAACTACACTTTTCCTGAGGTCAACGTCATCGAAAGGGATGACTCCTCAAGTTCCAAAGAAGTGTGGGACACCTTAGGACAACCGAGTGGAAAATTCGACTACTTAGTCAAATACACCACTCCTGGAAGCTCTCGTATCATGCTCGAGGACATCCAGTCCACTGGATGGGAAGACCCACCTGAGAGTACAAACACTGTGCAAGATACAACAGAAGAGTTCGTCTACGACAACTCTTCCTGGGATACAGACTCCAACGATCCTGCTCCACCAGAAATCAACATTATTTCTGAAGGCAAGTCAAGAAAGAAGGTACCAGACTTTGTGATTCACCGAGGAGTTCGCCGCCAATGGGTTGTTGTCGATGTTCCGAAAGTCATCCATATGTCTAAGTAATTGTCGTCTTTGTTTTAACCTTTCACCCTGCCCAGGTGAAACGGATGTTTTATAGGGCTCACTTTCTGTAAATGTCTCTCTTTCCTTTGCCCGAAGTGACAGGGTTTTGTTTTATAGGGCTGTAGTTTCAAGAATCGACCAAATCATAAATAAAATAACGTCGTTCTATAATTTCCGCATTTATTGTTGTTTTCTCTTTTCGCTTTTTCAGAAAATGGTAATCCTAAAAACAACTAAAAAAATAATAATAATAACAAGCATTTTTCAGAAAATACACTGCACACACTCTTGCATTTCTCTCTATCTCTTCTAAAAAATAATCATCACGTCATGTAGATTGCTTGTTTTAAACCCTATTGAAACATACGATCCAATGCCTTCTCCTAACTTTGAATTCCCGGTATTTGAGGCTGAAGAAGAAAATGACGAAGAAATTCCAGAAGAGATCTCCCGATTACTCAGACAAGAGGAGAGGTCCATTGAACCTCACAAGGAACCATTGGAAACAGTCAACTTAGGTTCAGAAGAAGAGAGAAAAGAAGTCAAGATTGGGGCACTGCTCAGTCCGACTGTCAAAGAAGGTTTGATAAAGCTTCTCAAAGAATTTCTCGATGTACTCGCTTGGTCCTATTAGGATATGCCAGGGTTGGTTACCAGCATCGTGGAACATCATCTACCATTAAGATCAGAATGTCCACCGGTAAAACAAAGGCTAAAACGGACTCATCCAGACATGGCCATCAAAATCAAAGAGGAAGTACAGAAACAGATTGACGCGGGTTTCCTCACCACATCAGAATATCCTCAATGGCTAGCCAACATAGTGCCAGTTCCAAAAAAGGACGGAAAGGTCAGAATGTGTGTGGACTACAGGGATCTAAACAAACCCAATCCAAAGGATGACTTTCCCTTACCACGCATTGACATGCTGGTAGACAGTACAACAAAGTTCAAAGTATTCTCCTTCATGGATGGATTCTCGGGCTATAATCAGATAAAAATGGCGTCGAAAGACATGGAGAAAACTTCATTCATCACCCCATGGGGCACCTTTGTTTACAAGGCAATGCTGTTCGGTTTGAAGAACGACGGGGCAACCTATCAAAGGTCCATGACTACTCTGTTTCAGGACATGCTACACAAAGAAATAGAGGTATATGTCGATGATATAATTTCCAAATCTAAGACAGAAGAGGAGCATGTGACCCACCTGTCAAAACTATTCGAGCGTTTGAGGAAATACAAACTCCGCTTGAATCCTAACAAGTGCACATTCGGTGTCCGTTCAGGGAAACTGTTAGGGTTCATCGTCAGCCAAAAAGGAATTGAGGTTGATCCTGACAAGGTCAAGGCCATTCAAGAAATGCCTTCTCCAAAGACTGAGAAATAAGTCAGAGGATTCCTAGGATGTTTGGATTACATTTCCAGATTTATATTCCTCATGACCGCTACATGTGCGCCGATCTTTAAATTACTAAAAAAGAATCAGGACTGCGTATGGATAGAAAACTGCCAAAAAGCCTTCGACAGTATCAAGAAGTATATGTTAAATCCACCTATCATGTCACCTCCAGTGGAGGGAAGACCGCTGATCATCTACTTAACAGTCTTGGAAGACTCCATGGGTTATGTGCTTGGTCAACAAGACAAAACAAAAAGAAAAGAGTCTGCCATCTACTATTTGAGCAAGAAATTTACCGACTGTGAAACTCCGTGCACTATGCTTGAGAAAACCTGTTGTGCTCTGGCTTGGGCAACCAAACGTCTTCGCCAGTACATGATTCGTCACACTACTTGGTTAATCTCCAAAATGGATCCGATCAAGTACGTCTTTGAAAAACCTGCTCTCACGGGAAGGATCGCCCGTTGGCAGATGTTGTTATCAGAATACGACATCGAGTACCATGCTCAGAAAGCCGTCAAAGGAAGTATTTTAGCCGATCATTTGGCTCATCAACCGATTGACGATCAAGAATCAGTTGGATTTGACTTCTCAGACGAAGATGTCATGTACTTGAAAATGAAAGATTGCGATGAACCACTACCCAGTGAAGGGCCAGAACCGGGTTCCCAATGGGGACTTATCTTTGACGGAGCTGTCAATCATTATGGAAATGGAACATCAACAAAAACTCACTCACTATCTCATATTACCCAAGAAACTTTCCCAACCCATTAACGGATAAACACCATCAAGTACAAAGCAGAACCTAAAACTAATAACCTGTGGATAACCACATATAGGATGGGTAACTAACAATTCCCCATTGTATAACCTAACCCCGAACTTCCCGAATCTCTTTAAGCGTTTGTTCAGTTAAACATTCGCGTGCAAGGTTAGTTTTAGATAGCTTCCCTTTCCCTTCCAGCTTCACGGGATAAATAAGAAATCAGAAAGTAGCACCCCCCTCTTCTTCATTGAGGAGAAAACCCAAATTTTGCGATAAGGTGGTCGCGTCACCGACAAAAATCGCGCGCTACAGTATCCTCAATCGGACGAGAGAGAGGAAATCAGAGCAATTGTAGTTCGACCTATGAGTCGAAAAGAGGGAAGAGTGCTCGCTAAGAATTCGTCGTCTTGTGCCTACGTATTCTCAACAGGAATGAGAAATCAGAGCAGCCGTAGTTCGGAAGACTACGAAACCACAAATTGGTTAAGTGTTTTTTTATGAGCAACGTTAGGTTCGCATCCAACAGTTAGGGTCGATGCCTGTTTGCGATAGAATGGATATAACGTGCTCATTTCTGAAAATGATTTGAAACCCATCCCGAAGGACAAAAAGATTTGCAGTTGATTTGTGTTTTTTAGATAGAAGTGAGTTAAGTTAGTTTGAAACTCGTATCACACTAAAGTCTATGACATAGGATTGAATGCGTTGCATGATCGACCCAAGAAGGGACGTATGCAAAACACCATAGACAAGTTAAGAAGGGACTCCCGCTTATCACTTCCCATGTACTTAAGGCTTGTGGTGTACAATACTCGTTGTA
Source organism: Lathyrus tuberosus (assembly GCA_022829125.1). Taxonomy (NCBI): domain Eukaryota; kingdom Viridiplantae; phylum Streptophyta; class Magnoliopsida; order Fabales; family Fabaceae; genus Lathyrus; species Lathyrus tuberosus. The sequence goes on along the minus strand of JALAZF010000010.1, from coordinate 3,500,874 downwards.
TTTATTAAGTGTTATGACTTTGTTTTTGAGATGAGAAGAGAAGGGACTCAAAGGTTAAAAGGAAATCTAGGGGAAACTTACCTAAATGTTGTCATGCAAATGGCCCTATATTTGAGGATGAGAAGGGAAGTCTACCTAATGTTATCATACAAATGATGGACCTAAAGTTGAGGTTCAAAGGGACTACCCTAATGTTGTCATGCAAAGGAATTGAAGCCTAATGTCTCTCCTACCTCAACTTTAATCAGAAATTAAGTCGAGCTAGGAATCCTAAGGGATCATGTGAACGAGCACAAGTAAACATTATAATAATCAATCACAAAAAGAACCATGTCATGATCTCAGCTGAGAAATAAAACTGAGTGACTCCTCGCACTCAACCAAAAGAAAAATAACAAGAAAGAACGATGTTGTGATCTCAAAACTGAGTGACTCTTCGTTCACCACAAAGTATGACGAAAAATGGTAACGAACGAAACCAAAGTATCAAATGAATTGGCACACAAGCCAAACATACAACTAGGAGCGAAGACTCCTCAATCGACAACAAGTTGTAAGCAAAGATGTTAAACCCAAAGCATGCCTCATATCATCAACAACATGTTTTCGAACTTGACATAAAAGATAGATTCAAAGCATCAAACAAGTTAAGCATCCAAGAACTAAAACACGATGCGCAAACAGAGCCTACTTAGAGGCAGGACTTCAAATGTGCTCAGTGTGCTTCTAACATGGATAAAATCCTAGAATGAGGCATGAACCTTGAGATTCAAGTGGTACCTAACAGAGAAGGTCCGTTGCCTCTTCAATGCGCGCCAAAAGCCCAAGAACACATGTAGAAGCTTCAAATGCCAAGTATTAAGGTAACGAGAGAGTATCAACAAGGATACGCCAAGATTTAACCAAAACTTCTAATCAAAGAACATTCTAATCAAAATTATCAAGAATTCTAATCAAAATAATCCAAAGACTAAACAAAAGTGTCATTAAGAATTTAATCAAAAATAAATGACAGAATTAAACAAAATCAACAAGAATACAAATCCAACTCAATATTAACTTCTAAAAGAAGATCCAATTAAAATCAAATCAAAACTCAAATTATCAAAACTTAAATTCAATAAAACTAGAAAACAAGATTATTAACCAAAATTATAATATCAAAATCTAAATAATCACAATAATCCAAGCCTAAAATCAAGAAAATTAAATTGATCAATTAATAAAAATTCTAAAACAATCAAAATATTCATTCAAGAACTAATACCAAAAATTAATCCAAGATAAAAAAAAAACAACAGGGTCAAAACCAATTTAACCTAAAAAAATCTGAAACCCAATTCAAAGAAAAAGGGTCTAGAAAAGAATCCCATGGGCTGAAAAGCCAGCCCATCATCCCTACAACAATATGGTGGTGCAAATTACAAGTGGGTTATAAACCCAACCCACAAAATCAATCCCCTCTTTTTCAAAAAGATATTACCATCAGATAAAGCAAAAACAAAGAGAAAGTAAGGTGCATCACGGTTCAACACCATTACATCAATATAGTTTTCAGTCAAAAGAAAATCCAAACGTTGACCACTTAAAACAAAATAAACAACAAGGTACAGATCATTTCATTAAGATAAGCTCTCTCAGAAACAAAATTGGGAAACGAAAAAAAAAGAGATCTCAGAACGTGACTATCATCGCGCATCCATCATCAAGAAGAAAATTAACCTCCTCAGCCTCTTGTTCGTGATTCGAGCTCGATCCTCCGCGTGCGGTTTGTTATTGCTCAAGTTTGTTTTCGCGTTCTCATCTTGGATCGCCGTTTTCATTTCAAGGTTCGCTTCAGGTTTGTTTCCGGTTTCGATCTCCCTCTTCTTCTCCTTCTAGTTCGTCTCAATTCGGTTCTGAATTTGGTTGTATGGTGGTTCATTTTGGTTTGCTTTTTAATTCAATTTTCCTCTTATTCTTCTTCTTGTCTGATTTAGCTTTGCGGTTTTATTTGGGATTGGGTTTTGAAACGGGTTTCAAAGAAGGAGAAGGGTTCGAAGCTGGAGGGTGATTTGGAAGAAGAAAATGTTTTGTGTACGAGTGAGGCAGTGGAAATTTGGAGAGAGATGAAGGTCGTTGAAGGTACAGGTCGAGTTGTTGTGTTTTGAAGAAAATGATGAAGGGTCTATAGAGATTGAAGGGTATCGAGTTAACGATTTGAAGGTGGAGAAAAGGTTGGAGTTGAAGGTTTGCGTCGAAGAAGGAATTTCTATGGAGGTTTTTTGTGTGCACAGAATCTCCTTTCAAAAAGAGAGAGAGCTCGTGTTAAAAGGAGGGAGTGAGGAAATTGTTGTGGTTCTGTGTGATTTTCAAAAGCTGTGTGGTTATTGTGCAAGGCTTCCGTAAAGGTCGTGAGTGGTGTGTGAATCATGTGTGTATGGGGGGTCGTGTATTTTGCTGAAGGTTTATTCATGGCTCACGTGGTTTTTGTATGGATGTTGATGGTTATTTTGTCATGTTATGGCTTGTTTTTTTGCAGGTTATGAAGTAGAGGTGCGTACTGGTACGTGTTTGCTCGAACAAAACTGCGTTTTATTCAATTAGGAGCAACTTCGAGTGATTTCATTGCGTGATGGAGTGGCTTGTCATGTTATGTGGCTGGTGCTTTCATATGTTGTGATAATTTGTGGACGGCTTGTTAAAAGTGTGGAATTGCTAGCTGGAGTTACGGTTTTGTTGTGAAGGGAATGTTGCCTTGGTGCTTTTTTCACTTTGAAATAGTTGTTTCGTTTGAAATTTGGCTGGCTTGGAAAAGTGAAGTTTGGCAACATAGTGATGTGTGAATTAGATGGCGATTTGGATTGTTCTGTAGCTGTTCATGGCTTGGTTACATTATGAGCTTAGCATAAGCCTCTTTTATTATTTTTTGTAATTTGTATGTAACATATAATGTAGATGGGCTTATGATGAAAGAATTGGATTATGTTTCTCTTTTTTTTTTTTTTTAAATTTGAATTGGACATGGATTTAAGAGAAAGGATAAAAAAATGGATTGAAAAATATAAATTGAATGGATAAAATTAGAAAAATAGTTTGGGATAAAAATGGAATTTTAATTTTAAAATATGGATATAAATGGAAATGGTTATTAACAAGAATTTGGTTTGGAATTGAATTGTGGATCTAGAAAAATGAATAAATTGAAAGGTGGATTTGAAGAATGGTTAATGGTCTCTAAAAAAAGGACTGGACTTTATTTTAGACATGAAATGGATAATTGGATAATTGAAAAGAATAAAAAAGGTTAAAGTGAAATTTGGATTTAAAAAGGTTAGAAATTTTGATTAGGGATTTTAGTTTGAAAATGAATATGGATATGGATACGGATATGGATATGAACCAATACTTCCAACAACGCGGCCATGAAATCTCAACTTTCAACTCAAACTCAATCTTGTTTTCTTCCGCAAACCTCAGATTAAATGAACACGGCTACCATAAACAAATTGCAACAACCAGCTGAATCAATTTGAAACCTTGCGTCGATTATTGAATCCACACTGAGGAAAATAAATCCACAGATGAACCACCAATGAACTGATGAGCCATAACAAACCTGATGATTGAACCAGACTCCCCATGAATTAAAATTTAATGACCTGATGACTTCCACACCACATAACTTGACCTTGGGTACGCACTGGCTGAGAAATATTCCACTGACACATGTACCTAGCTTGAAGCTATGCCATCGTCCCTGATAAACCGGACCTCCTATCCATGATGAGAAGTAAATCCTAACCTTGAGCCAATTGAATACAAGCTTGCCAACAAATATGAACCAAAGAAATGATGAAACCCTAATCACTTGATGCCTTTTGAGAAATCTTGAATCAAATACACTTGATACTTGATGATCTTGGATGAGAAATTACAACAATAAGAATTCAAACCTCTGCCAAACTTGAATGAAAATATCTCAAGGAAAATAGGAGGCCCTGACTCAGAGAAACTCCTGATCCCATGTCTTAGAAGACCAATGCAAATTATGATTATGAACTATGACCTAATGGAGATGCAAATGAACGCGAAACACGAGCCAGTTAGAGTTAGAAACAAGAGGGCAAATTTTGGGGTGTTACAACTACGTAGCCTTGAGTTCTTCATTGCACCTGGAGATACGTAGAAGCAGGATTTTGAAATCTTGTCAAGCACATTAATAAAAAACCTAAAAAAAAATTCTTTCTTTTTCTCGCTCAATAGATAGAAGATCGCAAATTAATATCACGCTAACATTCACTCGCATAAATAACTAAATGAGTCATGTTGAGTACAACAGATGTGATGGGTGCTAATGCATTCCCCTTGCATAACTGACTCCTGAACCCGCTCTTGGTCGCGACGACCATTTCTTTTTTCTTTCGTGGGTTTTATTGATATTTTCCTTTTTCCTTTGAAATAAATAAAGTTCGGTGGTGACTCTGCTGTTATTTGCGTGCGATGCACTCGGATATTTTTGCGCCACAACAGCTTGCGACTCTGCATTGGATACCGTTTTCTATAGCATATCCACCCTAGTTTAATTTATGTTTGTGATGAATGTTAGCTTTTATTTACTTTCTTTTTTTTCTCCTCTTTATCTTTATGTGCTTTTATTAACTGTATATTCAACTACTGTATAATCTGATGTGGCATTGTTGGAACTTTCTGGTTATTGGCACATTGTGAGGAAAAGCTTTATACCCGAGCTACGAGAAAAACCTAGTATTGACCTGCAAGACTTAGGACTCGTTGGGTTGATGCGAGAACCCACTCAAAATATATCCTTTTGAGAGTATTATTGACTCATGAATAGTCGTTGTGGCAGTAGTATTTTTAATTGGGATCTGCGACTCTAGGAACCGTGTCTATAACCTTGGATTCGATGGTTGTGTAGTGTTGACATGCAAGACGTATAACTCGTTGGTTTGGCGCAAAGACCTCACCTAGAGTAGATCCTCTTGAGGTTATTATTGTCTTACGATTAGTCGGTGTGGCGATAATATTTTCAAATAGGGTCCATGACTCTAGGATTCTAATTAAACCCTAGAGCCACCCTGTTGTGAGAATCATTTTCTGCCTAACAATCAGAATTGTTCTGTCATGAGAAGTTCGTAATTCAAACAAATTGAAATTTCATCGTACCAACAAAACATGCATGCTAGCATTGCATTACATATCATGGCATTGCATTTTTTTTTAAATTGAAAATTTCAAAAAAAAAACGCATGCATCTGAATTCATCAGCATGCATGCATATTACTCCACAAAAAAAAAACTCATTCTAGCCTTTGTCTGTGTCAAGTGAGGTGATTCCCTTTCATTCACAGTGAACTCGTGGTAGCTACCAAAGGACAAAGAAGCGTTTGGAACTAAATCAAGTTGGGCTAAGAAATGACATAAACATCACAAAAGGAAGGATGAACTAGATGTTGAAAGCTCCACTAGCTGTCGAAGAACAATTTTCAGCATGCCGTTACAGAGAACGTTGATCCTACATCATACTTTACCATGGTGACTAACCCAATGTACGATTCTCCTCCACTAGTGGATGATCCTATCTAACCTTGGACAGTGCACAACGATGTATCCAATAAGATCCCAACAGTGCAAGGACACTCAAGTGTTCAGGATAGGCATATCCCACCTCCTCGTGCTACTGAAAAATCTCAATTTTCACACTACGTTCAAAACCCTCAAGAGGTGGATCCAGTGAACAATATTAGAGCTCATCAGGATACCGAAGCTGTCCAAATGTGTCGTATTCTAGAAGAACAAATAAGAGTCGTAGAAGGGAAAGATGCCTATGGTCTGGATGCTCTCGACATGTGCTTGTTTCAAGACATGGAAAATCCTCCAAAGGTCAATATGCCATATTTTGAGAAGTACAAAGGGGTTAGTTGCCTAAAAGTTCATTTGAAGATATATTGTCATAAGATGGTTGCATACGCTTGAGATAACAAGCTGATGATCCATTGCTTCCAGGATAGTCTAATTGGAGAATCCTTGGATTGGTATATGCAACTCAAGAGAAGAAATGTGCATACATGGACAGAGCTAGTTGAAGCATTCTCAAAGCAATATAAGTGTAACACTAATATGGCTCTGACCCGTACTCAATTACAAAATCCTACTCAAAAGAGTAACGAGTCATTCAAAGAGTACGCCCAAAGATGGAGAGAGTTGGTTGTTCGCGCCCAACCACCAATGCTTTATATGGAGCTTGTTGATATGTTTATGGGTACCTTGCAGGGCCGTGCACGGAAAGGATGATAGGCGGTGTGTTTTCAGGTTTTTCTGACCTATTGATAGTTAGAGAACGCATCAAGAGCATACTCAAAAGTGGAAGAATCCAAGGTGCCTCGAGTAGCCAGACTAGTGAGGAGGAATCCTCTAGCGATTCCAAAAAGGAAGAGGATGATGAAATTGATATAATCAGGGTAGCTCCACAAGCTCTGTCTCCAGTACCTTATGGTAAATATTCGTATGTAGCGGCTATTCAATGGCAGAAACCACTACTTCTTGTACCTTAGTATCAACAACCATGGGCAGCTCCTCTTGCAAATCAGCAAGCACGGTGTTGAGGATATTAGAATCAACATCAGAGCCAGCTCAGACCTCAAAATAATCTAGAAAGAAGGAATGCTCCTTTTGACCCAATCCCTATGACATGTAGTCAACTCTTGTCACATCTGCTACAAAGCTCGTTGGTGCTTCCCAAATCTCTTAAACTACCACCGCAACCATCCCGTCCCAAGTATGACCCTAACATCACATGTGAATATCAAGTCATATCAACATGACACTCGACCGAGGTCTGCAATGCGTTCAAGGATAAAGTACAGTAGTTGATCGACAATAAGTACTTAACCTTTCAAGAAGGAAACTTGTCGGGGAACGGAAACCCCTTGCCCAACTGAGTGCCAAGACTGCAAGAAGCATCCCCTGAAGCCGGTGAATTGGACGGAAAGCTCATCCTCATAGTTAATAATCATCAGGTTATCTTTATAATTTTCATTGACAATTTCGTTGTTTATCAAAGTACTGCTTACTTTTAAGTTTGTTGCTTTGTAAATGGTAATATTAATAGAATAAGCATACATGTTTTGAGTCAATACATTCTTATTCACTTTGCATATATTCATTCTTTCCATTTTCATAAACGAAAAAAAATGCCTTATTTCTCCAATTCACGTTTCTTTATCAAAATTTTATTTAAGCAAAGATCGGAGGGAGAATGATGAAAACGAAATACCCAAATTACTGATAGTATGCTTTCAAATAAAACTTTACTGGCGATGTATGGCATTGTTTTAATTAAGGAAGATAATCCCTTGTAAACCCCTTTTGAGCCTATAAGTTTGTGTTTCTTTCTATATGGAAAAAAACAATTAATTTGAACCCGTGGTAGGGTAGTTGTTCGGTTAATTTGGATATGCATTCTAATCCCAAGAAAAAAAGCATCCCATCTGAGGTTCAACTGCATCCTCTCTTCACATACATCACACAGTGTCGAAGAAGTAGTGAACATTCAAAATCTTACAACAGTTGTTTCTCTTGAACCATTAAAACACGGAAGTCACAACCCTTTCAACAAAAATCAAGTGAACAAATGTCATTCAAGTTGTTCCCAAAAATGCAAAAAAATGAGAAATAAAAAAAGGAAAAAGAAATCCCGTTAAGTCGAAAATCTAAAAAATGACTTAGGCAAAATTTAGGGAATCCCGCTGGACTGACAACTCAAAAGAAACAGTTCAGGAAAAAATAGGGATAACAAGAAAATCGATAAGAAGGATCGCCAAAAATCCGTAAATAAAAGAAAGAACAAGAACAAACTTGTATGCCACCTCAAGCGAAGAAACATCATTGGTTCCCGCACCATAATATCTTTGCCCTCAAAATCTTTTTGGAGCTTGAATGCGTGGGTCGAATTAACCTAATGTAGGACTGGAGGTCATCAAAGAGAATGGGGTGGATTAAAATTGAATTTTGAGCCTTATACGCTTTTGTTTAAAAAAACTGTGAACAGACCATGTTACAACATGCAAAAGACATAATTGAAGTAAGCTTTACTTTGAAGGCATACTACAACAAGGGTGTGTTAGCTTGACTCCTAAGATATTTGTTAATCATTTTTGTTGGTATAAGTTCCCGCATCATCTTTCACATTCTGAATAAACCAGTGATTCATTCATTGTTCATCACATCATTTCAATAATGACGTTGATTTCAAAACTTGCATAAGCGTTGCATTAAAATTACCATTTTTGAATAAACAATTTTATCTGCAATTCGGTGCTTAGCATCAAGGAAGTTCCAACAATGAACAATCAAAAAGGAATTCGATCATTCGTAGAGAACCCAAGCTGGGGAAAACCATCTCAAGACCCTATTGACCAGGGCCAAGCAGTCAAAAGACATTGTGATCAAGGGAAAATCCCTCGAAAGATCAGTTAGCCCGGGGCAAATTGTTTCAAGATTCAGTCAATTTGGGGTAATCACTTCAATGCTGAGTAAATACCTCAAAGAATCGGTTAATCAGGGACATCCTGTATCGAGGTTCGAAACACTGGGGCAAGCCATCTTAAAATTATATTATGGTAAGACTACTTCCAAACGTTCTCTCAAGGAAAATCTCCCTAGAGACCCAATAGATTGGGGAAAGGTATGTTACAGAAGGATAAGTCCTCTCCATACCTTCAAGCTTCTCAAGAGAGACGCTGTCATACATCAACAACCATTGAGTTCAAAAATGAGTGTCACAAATTAAGCTAGCACAACATCCTCTTTAAGAGAAACTTGTTTCAAGAACCCTTCTTGGTCTTAACCATTCAAACAATCAGAGCATCCTCATGCATTGTCATCAATCATGTTTGCATGCATTAGCATTACTCTTGCATCAGAGCATGCATCTCATATTGTGCATCATGCCAGCACATGTATTTCAAAAGTCCAACCTTGTCTGGAAAACCAAAACCAGTTCTCATTTAGTAATTTAGTTTTCAAAAGCAGTTCCTGTTTGGTATCCAATCTAGTTCCCACTTGGCTACTTAATTTTCAAGTCAGTTTCCATCTGGAAACCTTTAGCCAGCTCTCGTATAACATCCTTTTTCCAATTCCCCTATGGTAGCCTAAATCAAATCCAGTTATCATCTGGTAGCCTTTTTTTAAGTCAGTTCCCGTCTGGCATTTAAATCAATTCCAATTCTCATCTAGAAGTTAAATTTTAAATCCAGTTCTCATCTGGCTGATTAATTCTTAAATTCAGTTCTTGTCTGGTTGTTAAATCAATTCCATATATCGTCTGGAAGTTAACTTTCACATCCAGTTCCTGTCTAATAGCTTAATATTTCAAAGTCAGTTCCCACTTGGTAGTCAGTTCTCGCCTGGCAATTAATAATCAAATCCAGTTCCCATTTGGTAGCCTATTTTTAAGTCAGTTCTCGTTTGACAGTTAAATCAAATTCAGTTCCCGTCTGGTAGTTATATCTTAAAGTCGGTTATCATCTGGAAACTTAATTTTTTTCACTAGTTTGAAGGTAACGAAAACAGAAGAAGGGGGGTTTGAATTGTGTTTCTAAAAACAAAAACTTTTGCTACCCAAAACAACATGGAGAAAACAAAGAACAAAAATAATAAACACAATTAATTTTATCTTGGTTTTCTGTTAACAAAGCTACCTCTAGTCCACCCGCCAAGGTGATTTTGCCTTATCACAGGGACTTAATCCACTATAACTAAACTTGATTACAACCACAAAGACTAAATGTCAATGTGTTCTTAAATAATTCTGACTAAATCCTAGTCACTCAAAGAAATACAATCACAAATATTGGGATACAAAGTGTGTTTACGAAATGCTTCTAAGAAAGCAGAATACACAAATGAATTAAAAAGTATTTCACACCAAATATTTTCTATGAAGAGTATGAACAAAAGTTCCTTGTTTGTTTGTTTCTCTTTCTCTCAAAGATATTCACGGTATGCAATGTTCATGTAAATGATATTCTCTCAAAGTTAGCATTGTTCCATTCTTCAAAGTCTCCTTTATATAGGCAATGAAAAGATACGCTGGAGGGTAGAATTGGAATCCACAAATGTAGTTGTATCCTTGCATAATTGTCTTTGAAAATGGGAGACACAATGGTACAATAGTACAGTCCGTTTCCTACAAAATCAGTGTAGTGGAATGAATATTTGATGTTGTACTGTGTATTATTTTCTCACATAAAACCTTTTTGATCTTATCTTCAAATATTCAGGGGATTCAGATAGAGAGTTGATGAAGCATGCAGAGAAGAAGATTCAGAGTCTCTATGAGAGATTCTCCAGAAACTTGGTCTTCAGAGTCTTGATCTAGTTTATCAGAACCTGGTCTTTAGAGTCTTGTGACACAATTCATCAGAGTTGTTGAGCGCAAGACCTCAGAGGTTGACAATGTCATAGGCTTCTCTTGCCAGAGTCATAAAGCTTTGGATGAGTAATGTTCAGAAGCGTTGAGTAGAGTAGTCCAGAGCTTGATTATCGTGTAGAATACACTTCTTAGAGTCAGAGTGTACTAGATTCAAAATCTGATGATGTCACATGTCACTTCTTTAGAGTCAAAACTTATATCTAGTATACGCACACTTAACAAAACCATTAGGGTACAAAATTGTTCTCTAAGTATCAATGTATTGTATCATCAAAACACAAGGCTAGATGTAGAACCAAATCTTGTTCTTACAATCTCCCCCTTTTTGATGATGACAAAACCATGTATTTTATGAATAATTTTTACTTGGTTTAATCACATAAAAACATATCAGAGTGAGGTTTGTAAGCTCCCCCTGTGTTTTATACTGTTAAGAAATATTTTTCAACTCAAAACTTTAGAGTTAAGTTTGCAAGCTCCCCCCAAGTTTAAGACTTTAAATATTTTTAATATATAAAACATTTCAATCAGCCTGAAAGTAACAACTTCCCTGTACGAGAAATTTTGGTTGAAATTTCTTCTGATTTGAACTTTCTTAACTTCATGTATCAGAGTGTTGTATCAGAAAGTCTGTTTATCAAGAATCTATCTTGTATTAGAGTCTTTGTTAAACTTGTATCACAACTTGATTGGAAGTTCTTGATTCCTTGTATCAGAACCAAATTTGAAGCTGGCTTGTATAAAGGCTTGGTTTAAAAATCATATCTCAAATTCTTCTTTCTGAATAGACTGGTTAACTAAACTTCTAGAAATCATGGTTAACTAAATAGGATTTTCGTAGTATCATTGGTGAACTTTATCAAAGTTCCCAGAATCAGATGTCAGAAAGAATTATTAGAGTCATAAATGTTTGGGATATAGAAGGAAAATAAATATATCAAAATTGTATCTACTCTTCTCCCCCTTTGTCATCAATAAAAAAGATAAAGATAAAGACAAAGGACCATTTCATTAAAATCAAAAGAGATAAAGATACATAAACATTACTAGAGATCAAAAACTAAAGAAAGCAACATTTAAAAACTTTGGTTTCTAAGTTAGGGTTAGCAGTCTAGACAAAATAGCTTGAAGCATTCCTTAAATCTTTGTGTTGGTCTGAGCTTGTTCTTTGAACATATTCTCTTGATTGTCCAGGATATAAATAACAACAAAATTCTCTTTCTTTAATTCTTCCAGAGTCTTCAACACAAAAGGAATGGACTCCGATTCTTCCATGGGTTTTGTCCCAAAGACAGTTTCAGTCTTAGTTTCCATTTCAACTTCAGTTTAAGGGGGAATGACTTTTGTCTCTTCTTCAGCTTGAGGTGTAGGTGGAGGTTTTTGGGTAAACATCTCTAGAAGTGGTCCATGACTCCATAAAGCTTGTCAAAAAAATATTTTCTTAAAAGCTTTGTAACTGTGTTCTCTCAGTTCCCAGGAACTAGAGTTGATCCATCTTCTTAACTCAGCACATAGAGAATCACTCTCAGCAGGATTAACACAATTTGTGTAATCTTGTTTCAAAGAGTGGAGATGCTCATTCGCTTCAGACTCAAACTGCCTAACTAATTCATCAACCTCCTCAGGGTTGATTACGGGTTCAGGGTTGAGTTCTTTTTATGTTTCAGATTCAGGTTCAAGAGTAGGTTCAGGTTGAGAGTTAGGTTACGGGTTATTTTTAGGTCCAAAAGGTTTAGGTTGAGATTCAGTTTTATCAGTGTCAAATGAGATATTGATAGTCTGATCTAAGGAATCAGTGGCTGAAGGACCAATATTTAGAATATATTCTATAAGAGTGTCTAGGATTGGGGTGTCAATGATATTGGGTTGAAGTGGTGGAGTTGGTGGTGTTAGTGTTTGTTCTGGAAAAGCACGAACTCCGGGGATAACAATGTTGAAAGATGTGTATATGGAATGGATAGTTTCAGAAAGGGGATTTTGAGGTTGATTTGGTTGAGGTTTCTGAAGGGACAGTTTCAGAAACTTGTGGTTGTATGGGTTTATATGGTTGTTCAATGGTTGCAATAGTGGAATGGTCAGATAATATGTCATCAGGATGGTTTAAAATTTGTGAGAGAAATGTTTTGGGTATTTGAGATTGTTCAGAAATAATAGTTTCATGTACATAAGTTTTAATTGGTTGTTTTTGTTTGGGGTTAGTGATTTTCCAAAAGGAATGGATGCAGAAGGTCTTGGGTGAGGTTAGAAAGAATTAAAAGAAGAAGTAGTAGAATCATAATTAGAAGGCATCTCAGCTATAAGAGACTTACCAATTGATTGCTTCTGGGTATGAGGATCACTCTCAGAACCTGTGCCTTCTGTTTCAGGTATAGTTACCAAAGACATCTTCAAAACTGTAGAAATCTTGGCCTTCTTGATTAGAGAATTCATTGTTCTAGAGGGTCCATCACCCATCTTCTTGGATTTCCTCTTCCTCTTGAGATAATATACATCAGTAGTATGTCATGGCAGTTCTTCGAAGGAGTACGCTATGGGAGTGACACTTGTTGCAAGACATTCAACAATGTATGACTCCAAAACTTCAATGGAATCTTCCTTGGTGAAGATTGGATAGTCATCTATAGGTATCCTTCTGGTGACTACATAATTCTTATCAACAGATTCTGAGGGATCAACAGTTGAAGATATTAGAGACATGTTCTTCAGATTCTTCCCATTGAAAAATTTCCCAATGTCAATGTCAACTTCCTTGGTCATGCCTACCTCTATCAGAGTCTGAACCAACTTACTTTCAAACAACATGTCTGAAATAAGTCGTCCCAGAGGTATCCACTCTCTGGGTTTCAGACTTCCATTTTTGGTCTCATTGACCAGCTCCCTCAAATACTTGAAGAGAATAGAGGGTAAGTTCATATTGGTTCTAGAAGATATGTGAAAGAGCATATACGTTTGATCTATGTTGATGTATTCGAAAGAGTTTGTTAAAGGTCTGTGGTGCACACAACCTAGAAGAATCTTAAACCATACTCTGAGATGGTTGTGCATATTATTGGCGTTTGAAGAATTCTTTCCATCTTGGAATATCACAGCAGCTATTTCATCCAACTTGTCCCTCTTAGCTGGAATATCAAAGCATCATTTTCCATATCCATCATGATTGATAAGCTTTGCTATTGACTTCTCAGAGATGTTGATCATGTTCCCTAAAACATATGAGGTTATTTGTAGTTTTGAAGCAACAACATGGATCCATAACTGCTTGACCAATTCAGGGTAAACTGGTCCTTTAAGGCGATTGAAAAATTCCTCCCATCATTGAGATTTCACACCATCAGTGAGATCAAAACCATTATCTTTAATGTTGTCGAAATCGACTATCATTTCACAGAGAACTAATAATTCATTAACATGAATAGAAAGAGTAATCTCTTGATGTCCTTCTTTCACTTGGTCTTGTTGTTGATTTTTAGTAGATTGTTGTTGTTTTTGCTTAGAAACTTGTTGTTGTTGAGAATCTGCTATGGTGAAGAACTGGTTTTAGGGTTGTAGAGAATTGGTTGAAAGAGTGAAAATGTAGGATTGTGTGTAGCGTGAGTGTGTGAATTGTGAGTGAAGTGGGTTTTATAAAGGTTTGCAATTATGACAAAATCTTGAATAGTGTAACAATTGTTACAAAGGGGATGACATAGAGAGATTTAAATTATTCCAAAGAAATCTCTTCTCCCAATGCGTCACTCAATTGTTAGAAGCATTTCAGTTCAAGACAATTGTCCTTAATCTGAATCGCATGCTTAGGGTTGATTGACGGTTAATTAATATAGTAACTTTTCGTAATCCAGAATGCAGAACATTTTACAAAAAGGTTTTGAGTGGATACTTCTGATACAGGAAACCTTCTAAGTTTAGAAGACTCACTATTCAGATCCAAAAAACCTCAAAGTCTCATTTAATCATTCTGAAAAATTAAACATTCTGAGATATATATCCTTTACATTCTGGACATAAGTCCATTTTCAAATTCTTTAGAATGAAAACAAATCTATCTTCAGCAAGGGGTTTTGTAAAGATATCAGCCCATTGATGGTATGTATCAATGAATTTTAAGTTTAAAATTCCCTTCTGAACATAATCTCGTGTAAAATGATGTTTAATCTCAATATGCTTACCTCTAGAATGTACAATGGGATTCTTAGATAAACAAATAGTTGAGGTATTCTCACAAAGGATAGGAATGTTACTCTCATATATATGAAAATCTTCTAGTTGAGTTTTCATATATAGGATTTGAATGCTACATCCAGATGTCGCAGTATATTCAGCTTCAACTGTTGATTATCTCTTTTTGGACCATGAGATCAAGTTGTCTCCCAGAAATTGACATCTTCCAGAAGTGCTTTTTCTTTCTATTCTATCTCCAGTATAATCAACATCTTAATAACCTACTAGCTTGTACTCTTTATATTTTCTATAACGCAATCTAAGGTTAGTGTTACTTTTTAGATACCTAAAGATCCTCTTAACACCTGTTAAGTGGGATTCTCTAGGATTTGATTGGAAGCGAGCACATAAACACACACTAAATAAAATGTCAGGTCTAGAAGCAGTTAAGTATAAGAGAGAACCTATCATACCTCTGTATACCTTTTGCTATACCTTATTGCTTACCTCATCCTTCTCCAAAATACAAGTAGGATACATTGGATTCTTAGCTACCTTGCAATCTGATATGTCAAACTTATTTAGAAGTTCTTTGGTATATTTGCTCTAATGGATATATGTTCCTTCTGAACTTTGATTAATCTGGATACCTAGAAAGAACTTGAGTTCTTCCATCAGACTCATCTCAAACTCTGCCTGCATGGACTTAGAAAACTCCTTGCACAAGGTAGCATTAACATAACCAAATATAATATCATCTACATAAATTTGAACAACTAGAATATGATTTTTGAATGTGTTACAGAACAAAGTAGTATCAACCTTTCCTTTGGTAAAATCATTTTCTAAAAGAAAATTGCTTAGTCTTTCATACCATGCTCTAGGATCTTGTTTCAGACCATATAAGGATTTCTTAAGTTTGTAAACTAAATCTGGGTTTTTATGATTTTCAAAACCAGGAGGTTAGTGTACACACACTTCTTCAGTTATGTAACCATTCAAAAATGCACTCTTAACATCCATCTGATATAAGATCATATTATGATTAACAACAAAAGAAATTAAGATACGAATAGACTTTAACCTGGAAACTAGTACAAAGGTCTCAGTATAGCCAATCCCTCTTGCTGACTATAGCCTTGTGCCACTAGTCTAGCCTTGTTCCTTACCACTTCTCTTTTTTCATTCAGCTTGTTTTTTAAGACCCATTTTGTTCCAATGACATGAATTCCTTTGGCTCTTGGCACAAGTTTCCACACATCATTTATGGAGAATTGGTTCAATCCATCTTGCATATTTAGAATCCACTCAGTGTCCATAAGTGCTTTATCAACAGATGCAAGTTCAATGAGGGACACCAAACCCAGAAGTGTCTCTTTAGAAGGTTTGAATGAGGATCTGGTTCTGACTGGTTCAGTTTTATCTCCCAGAATCAATTCTTCAGAGTGTGAAGATCTTTGTCTATTCTTCCTCAGAGGTTTCTGAATATCAACAGCTTCTGGTTGAACGGTTTTAGAGTTTTTTTCCTCATATTCTTTAGCTTCTGATTCTTTACCTTCAGAGCCTGAATAGGTAATCTCCAGATCTGCAAACTTCTCAACTAGCTTTGACTTTTCAGAGTCAAGCTTATCATCAAATATAACATGAATTGACTCCTGAACGATTCGTGTTTCAGTGTTATATACTCTATAGCCTCTAGAGCATTCAGAGTATCCTAACATTATACACTTTTGTACCTTAATATTAAACTTGTTCATATTGTTCTTAGTGTTTAGAATAAAACAATTACATCAAAAAGGATGGAAATATGATATATTGGGTTGTCTATTCTTCCCCAATTCATAAGGAGTCTTACCTAGAGTAGCTCTTATAGAGATCATGTTCTAAATGTAACAAGTTGTGTTTACTTCCTCTGCCCAGAAATTCTTAGCCACATTTGTCTCATTGATCAATGTTCTAGCCATACCTTGCAAAGTCCTATTCTTCCTCTCTACAACTCCATTTTGTTGTGGATTTATAAGGCAGGAGAATCCATGGGAAATACCATTCTCATCAAAGAGTTTCTCAAATCTTTATTCTCAAATTCACCACCATAGTCACTTCTGACTTTAACAATTCTAAAGTCTTTCTCGTTTTGCACTTGAGAGCAGAAGGTAGAAAACACAGAATGTGACTCATCCCTGTGTATTAAGAATATGACCCATGTCCATCCGCTATAGTCACCAATAATTACTAAGCCATACTTCTTGCCATTGACAGAAGCAGTTTTCACTTATCCAAGGAGGTCAATGCGCAGAAGTTCCAAAGGCCTAGAGGTGGAAATACCATTTTTTTCTTTGAAAGAAGTTTTTGAAAACTTGCCTTTCTAACATGCTTCACAAAGAGCATCTGAAGATAACTTCAGATTTGGAAGGCCTCTGACTAAATTAAGCTTATGTAGCTGAGAAATTCTCCTCATGCTAACATGGCCCAATCGTCTATGCCAGACCCATTGATCTTCATTAACAGACATGAGACATTTTACATTCTAATTTTTAAGATCACAAAATCTAATTTATAAATGTTATTTTTTATCTTTCCATTGAAAAGAATGGAGCCATCCTTCTGACTAACAGCTTTACAAGACTTTTGATTAAAGATTATTTCATAACCATTGCCACTTAATTGACTTACAGACAATAAGTTATGCATTAATCTGTCAACTAATAAAACATTGGTAATAGAAGGAGAGAAACATTACCAACTATTCCAAAGCCTATGATCTTCCTTTTCTGATCACCTCCGAAACCCACAAAGCCACCTGGCTTAAGTTCCAGATCTTGGAATATATGGCTTCTTCCTGTCATGTTTCGTGAGCACCCAGAGTCCAGGTACCATGATTGGTGTTTTAACTATACTGCTACGGATGTCTGCAACATATATTGTCTTGTCCTTAGATACCTGTCACTCCCGGGATTTTCATCTAGGTACAAACGCGAAAGTCGCGCGGAAACAGAGTCGCCAATAATGTGTATTTATCCCAAGAGAGGGAAAGGAAACACTGTGTAACCTGAGGGAAGGGAAAAGCATGGTCTCACGACCAAGAGAAACGGGTAAGGGAGTCGGTTACACGAGGGGAAGGTATCAGTACCCCCCACGTGTCCATCGTACTCGATGGGATTCACACTTATTGTCTTGATCAAAGGGTGTCGTCGTCTGGAGCTCCACTGCTACTGGAAAGGAAAAGGAACAGGAACGGAGGAGAATTAAGAAACGATGAAGAAAAGGAAAAGAAGTGACTCGATAGGACATCGACGTCCTATGCCTACGTATTCCCTCAGGCAATGGGAAAGTCAGAGTCAATGTAGTTCAGACAAGAACTAATGGGGGAGGTTGCTCGCTAAGACATCGCTGCCTTGTGCCTACGTATCCTCAATCTAACCAGAGAGAGGAAATCAGAGCAGTCGTAGTTCGACCTAACGAGGTCGATCAGTGTTTTTTATGAGCGACATTAAATTCGCGTCCGGCAGTTAGGGTCGATGCCTGTTTGCGACGAGATGGAAATAACGTGCCCTTTTCTGGAAATAATTTGAAACTTAACAATCCCAAAGGATGAAAGAGGTTTGAGTTTGTTTTTATGTTTTTTAGATAGAAGTGGATTGAAGTTAGTTCGTAACATGCATTGCATCCAAGTCTAAAACATAGGAACGAATGCGTCGCATATCGTCCCTAACAGGACATACGCTAAACACCCTAGAAGAATGAAGGGAGACCCCCCATTCCTCACTTCCCACATACAAGGCTCATGCGCAATACACGTTAAATTTATTAAGTGTTTTAGAATGGTTATGAGATGAGAAGAGAAGACTCAAAGGAAAAGAAAACACTAAGGGGAATTCTATCCTAATGTTGTTATGCAAAAGATAGCCCTAAAGTTGAGTTTGAAAGGGAGCAACTAAATCTAAAGAAATGAGAGGGATAACACTACCTAATGCTTATCCTACCTCACCTTAATAAAAAATTAAGGATGAGCTAGGATCCCAAGGGGTATCTGAAGAAGTTAATCACAAACAAGCATTGCTTCATGTAATCCACACACAAAAGAGAAAGAGTAAAAGAAATGAGAGATGAAAGGAGGAATGAGCATGGATAAGTATCCACATGCTCATGTGTCTTACCTCTGCCCGTACATAAAAGGTTAGCACAAAATAAGCACAAGTATTGAATACAAGTGAAAAAAAAGCAAAACAAACAATGCTAGTTGCCTTAAAAAGGCAACCTAAGAAGTAAACAAGATTTGAACTAAAAGGAATGATTCCTAAGGGTTAAGGATCATCTAAGGTCAGTAGGTATAGGTCAAGGTACCCTACTAAGGTTAACATGCCAAATGAAAACAAACTATGCCAAACTATGCATCAAATGATCATACAAACGCAAGTTGTGCATCAACTATGCAAGATGGATGTATATGATTCATGAACATGAATAAATGCATGTACAAACATTCAAGTCAGAATTGAATGACATTTATAAAGGTATGGAGATGTCATTAAGATGGCATATGAATTATGAATGCAAGCATTGAGAAGATGAAGCAAGAAGAAGTGAAAACCACTTAAGCTCAAACAATGAAGCATACTTGTAATGCTAGTCAAAGATGAAGATGTCAAGTGCTCATACATGTTTAATGGATGCAAGTCAGTAGCATAGGAGGTACATGATGAGGTCAGAATGAAAGGATAAACATACAAAGTTCACACACATCTCATGTTGATGCAAGTTCAAGAGTAGAAGCAAACATGTACAAGTAATGCCAAACAAGTATTCAAATGTTTATGAACTTAGGAAGTATGCAAGATGCAATTATAATTCATGTTATATGATTGAGAATTATTGGAAACAGAATGTGAACAAGTTTTAAATGTAAAACCAAGGTCATACACACATCAATGCAAACAAGTGATCAAAGAAGGACAAGAATCAATGCACAAGTTCATAGTACAATGCAAGTGTAAACAAGTATGTTCAATGCATATGCAATGGTTAATGAATGACCTATAACATGAGATTGATGACCTATAATGCTCATATAACATGTATCAAAGAAGTACCAACAAGTATCATGTGAATTGGTAAAGCAATGCAAGCAAAACCCTAGCATAAGTCTTCTAACAACACATATACATGGTTACAATTAAGAATTAAAAAAGAACATGTTAAAAGGACAAGAAGATTGAAAGATGCAAGTATATTAAAGTGAAAACAACAGCTGAACATGTCTCAAAAGAATGGATCAAAATTCATTAAGGATCATACTCAAACATGCTTCACAAGTTCACACAAATAACACAAGAACTATGCACAAATATGACATTCAAACATAAATAAAATATGCTCTTAAAAATCCAAAAAAATTTGCATGAAAGGACTCAAGATGTCACAAAAGTATGTATCAATTCTCAGGTGCAAATTCAACTCATAAGTACCTCAAACAATTCATCAATTCAACATGTATCATGAATGAAGTTCAAACAACATGCATCACAATGGAATATTCACAAAAAATAGTAAAATACTCCAAAAATGAGAAAATAAAATGTCAAAAATTATTTAAATATGTGAGGATGATCCATGAATTTATTTAGAATTTTTAAGATAGGAGAAGTATTTTTAAAAATGAAATACAAACAAGTATGAAAAAAGAAATTAAAATTCAAAGAAAAAGATCCAGGGAGTGCATGGGTAGTAAATATTCAGTTTAGAATGCGCACTGGGCTTAAAGGAGGGGTGTGGATTGTGAAAAGTATCAGGCCCAATGCGTTGGAAGCCTGAGGTGCATGTGGTGAGGCTTAGTCAAAATGTTTGACTGAATAATGAGCATTGGATCAAGTCAAACAAGATGATCAGACAAAGTAAGGAAATCAGATGGCTCATGATCAACGCACATAATAGTTATGATGTAATGCACGCATGAGAGCATAAAATTCAAAAATATCTCAGCAAATGAAGCACGTGATGAGGAGCATCCTCATTAATGCGCTGACGCAATCTAGGGCGTTAGATCAAGATGCATCAACGACTATGATTGGATCTGAGATTAGGTTAGGGTTTATGGATGGATGAAGATTAGGTTAGGTTTTGGCTTGATCTCCCAACCAGCCAAATAAAGGCAATACAAAGCTTGTAAATGCTTGAAATTCAGTTGATGAAAATGAAGATTGAAGTGGAAATGAGAGTGAGGCAGTGGCTATGTTTCAATCCTTTCCCTCCATTAATTCTTGATGAAGAATGAAAATGAAGAATACAGAGAGAATTGAGATTAAGCTTTGAAAAACAGAAAAGTTTGAGAGAAAAGGAGCGTGAAAAATGGTGAGAATGAAAAGTGTCAACAAATCCAGTTAGAAAAGCTTTATATATGGTAAGTTAACTTCTAACCACTGTGGTTTACAGTTAGAAGTGAGGTTAGGTTAGTTAGAAGGTGAATGAAGTTGAAAATGAAATTGAAAATGGAGAGGGTGTGAGGTTAATGGCACGGGTTATAGTTCATGTGTGGAGGGAGTATGAAATCCTATGGTATGGTTTATGATGGAGGGTGATGATGTAATATTGCAGCACAAAACTTATCCACCAAGTTTCTTTTTCTTATGGTTTGTACAAATAAAGGAAAAGAGTACATGAGTATGTATGTATGGAAAGGGTGTTGTTTGGCTTGAAATGGAAATGTTATGTGTGCATGGCTGTAATGAGATAGCATGCGCATACAACATGTTTCTTTTGGATTGGAATGAAACAACAAGAGTTTATACACATACTTATGGTAATGACTTTGACAAGAAATATCTCACTAATCAATGGATGAAAATGATTGATAATGGGGGCTGGAAAGATCTTATGGTGGAGAACAATGTTGGTGTTAAGAACAAACACAATAGAAGCCTTTAAGATACCTAAAAATGCTCATGAAAGTACTTGGTCACAACTGACTTGGCAGGCCAACCTGACTTGGTTCGTGCACAGCCCATGCGTGTGAGATGAATCAGGTTGAGACCCCTATTTTGACCCTCCATATCTCCCAAATGGTTGATCATATGAAAAATTCCCCAACATCAAAGTTGTAGAGGAGATTGAGAAGAACAAAACTCATGTTGAACATTTTTTCATTTGAAACCTCCATCATAGAGTAATTGGCCTTGGAACTTGGACACTGCGTGCACACAAAGTGTTTATTGAAATGCAGGCGTGCTGGCTCGCCCATGACTTGCCTGCCTGGCCCAAAATGCCTTGAAAACCTCCAACTTTGATCAATCATAACTCCTTCAATTTTGATCCAATGGAGGAGTTCTTGGTATGGTTTTGAAGCTTATGATGTGAACTTTAATTAGGTCTCATGAAAATTTCAATTTAAAGCTTGTATCATGAAGAAAGAATGCCTCAAAGATGGTCCTTCACCTTGCCAAAACTTACTAAATTTAGAAACCCTAGTTTCTATTTTTAGCAACTTTTCACATCTCTTGATCTCTTGGGAATCTCTTGACATTTCTTGATCAAATCTTCATCAATGGACATATTTGAGATGAGGAACATGAATTTGACCTCAAAAAGTCAGGAGTTGACTTTTTCCTCTGCACAATTGACTTTTCCCCAATCTGATTGATTCTCCACCAATTGATCAATTGAAGATCTTCTGAAATGAACCAATGGACAATACACCCTCCTTAGATAATTGAGAGCATATAGAAAACATTGAGATCAAGCCTTGGCTCAAAAACACAATTGTACTGACTTTTCACCAAAACCCTAATTTTGCACTGGTTAGGAGAATGTGATTCACTTGAAATTTCTTGTCAAGCTTGATCATATGATGAGGTGATGGACTAATAAGATACCTTGAGGTCCAAGGCTCCTTTGTGGATCAAGTAATGATGACATTGAGACTATCTCTCCTCTTGGTGTCTTGGATTGCACACATGAACTTTTACTTGAAGCTCTGGAGAACATCTTCTTCTCTTGAGTTAGCTCATATACCTTACTCCCATGCTAAGAACCAATGATATGCGGAATTGATAATGCAAAATGAGATGAAACATAACCCAATTAGAGGTTAGAAAAAGAAAGCGCAAATTTTGGGGTGCTACAGCTGCCC
Source organism: Lathyrus tuberosus (assembly GCA_022829125.1). Taxonomy (NCBI): domain Eukaryota; kingdom Viridiplantae; phylum Streptophyta; class Magnoliopsida; order Fabales; family Fabaceae; genus Lathyrus; species Lathyrus tuberosus. The sequence continues at coordinate 3,478,159 of JALAZF010000010.1, read as the reverse complement.
CTATTCAATCAACTTGGTCCTGAAGGCATGATAGCAACGGCTCTTAGACATTCAAGGATACACGGAGATTGAATACCAAAAGAACCCTAAAATTTGCAAACTGTGGGGACAATGAAATGGAGTGTTTGCCAGCTGAAGGCAGACTACCCAACAAAACAATACGAGGACGGCCGAAGCCGAACTCGAAAAGGAACACCGACCGAAGGCGCTCTACCCAAAATAATACGAGGACGGCCGAAGACGAACTCGAAAAGGAAGACCGACCGAAGGCGCTCTACCCAACAAAATAATACGAGGACGGCCGAAGAAAAACTCAAAAAGGAAGACCGACCGAAGGCGCTCTACCCCACAAAATAATACGAGGAAGGCCAAAGACGAACTCGAAAAGGAAGATTGACCGAAGGCGCTCTACCCAACAAAACAATACGAGGAAGGCCGAAGACGAACTCGAAAAGGAAGGCCGACTGAAGGTGCTCTACCTAACAAAATAATACGAGGAAGGCCGAAGACGAACTCGAACAGCAAGACTGACTGAAGGCGCTCTACCCAACAAAATAATACGAGGACGGCCGAAGACGAACTCGAAAAGGAAGACCGACCGAAGGCGCTCTACCCAACAAAATAATACGAGGACGGCCGAAGACGAACTCGAAAAGGAAGACCGACCGAAGGCGCTCTACCCAACAAAATAATACGAGGACGGCCTAAGACGAAATCGAAAAGGAAGACCGATCGAAGGCGTTCTACCCAACAAAATAATACGAGGACGGCCGAAGACGAACTCGAAAAGGAAGACCAACCGAAGGCGCTCTACCAAACAAAATAATACGAGGACGGCCGAAGACAAACTCGAAAAGGAAGACCGACCGAAGGCGCTCTACCCAACAAAATAATACGAGGACGGTCGAAGACGAACTCGAAAAGGAAGACCGACCGAAGGCGCTCTACCCAACAAAATAATACGAGGACGGCCTAAGACGAAATCGAAAAGGAAGACCGACCGAAGGCGCTCTACCCAATAAAATAATACGAGGACGGCCGAAGACGAACTCGAAAAGGAAGACCGACCGAAGGCGCTCTACCCAACAAAATAATACGAGGAAGGCCGAAGACGAACTCGAAAAGGAAGACCGACCGAAGGCACTCTACCCAACAAAATAATACGAGGATGGCCGAAGACGAACTCGAAAAGGAAGACCGACCGAAGGCACTCTACCCAACAAAATAATATGAGGACGGCCGAAGACGAACTCGAAAAGGAAGACCGACCGAAGGCGCTCTACCCAACAAAATAATACGAGGACGGCCGAAGACGAACTCAAAAAGGAAGACCGATCGAAGGCGCTCTACCCAACAAAATAATACGAGGACGGCCGAAGACGAACTCGAAAAGGAAGACCGACCGAAGGCGCTCTACCCAACAAAATAATACGAGGACGGCCGATACAGAACTCGAAAAGGAAGACCGGCCGAAGGCGCTCTACCCAACAAAATAATACGAGGACGGCCGAAGAAGAACTCGAAAAGGAAGACCGACCGAAGGCGCTCTACCTAACAAAATAATACGAGGACGGCCGAAGAGGAACTCGCAAAGGAAGACCGACCGAAGGCGCTCTACCCAACAAAATAATACGAGTACGGCCGAAGACGAACTCGAAAAGGAAGACCGACCGAAGGCGCTCTACCCAACAAAATAATACGAGGACGGCCGAAGACGAACTCGAAAAGGAAGACCGACTGAAGGCGCTCTACCAAACAAAATAATACGAGGACGGCCGAAGACGAACTCGAAAAGGAAGACCGACCGAAGGCGCTCTACCCAACAAAATAATACGAGAACGACCGAAGACGAACTCGAAAAGGAAGGCCGACCGAAGGAGCTCTACCCAACAAAATAATACGAGGACAGCCGAAGACGAACTCGAAAAGAAAGACCGACCGAAGGAGCTCTACCCAACAAAATAATACGAGGACGGCCGAAGACGAACTCGAAAAGGAAGACCGACCGAAGGCGCTCTACCCAACAAAATAATACGAGGACGGCCGAAGAAGAACTCGAAAAAGAAGACCGACCGAAGGCGCTCTACCCAACAAAATAATACGAGGACTTCCGAAGGCGAACTCGAAAAAGAAGACCGACCGAAGGCGCTCTACCCAATAAAATAATACGAGGACGACCGAAGACGAACTCGAAAAGGAAGACCGACCGAAGGCGCTCTACCCAACAAAATAATACGAGGAAGGCCGAAGACGAACTCGAAAAGGAAGACCGACCGAAGGCGCTCTACCCAACAAAATAATACGAGGACGGCCGAAGACGAACTCAAAAAAGAAGACCGACCGAAGGCGCTCTACCCAACAAAATAATACGAGGAAGGCCGAAGGCGAACTCGAAAAGGAAGACCGACCGAAGGCGCTCTACCCAATAAAATAATACGATGACGGCCGAAGACGAACTCGAAAAGGAAGACCGACCGAAGGCACTCTACCCAACAAAATAATACGAGGACGGCCGAAGACGAACTCGAAAAGGAAGACCGACCGAAGGCGATCTACCCAACAAAATAATACGAGGACGGCCGAAGACGAACTCGAAAAGGAAGACCGACCGAAGGCGCTCTACCCACCAAAATAATACGAGGACGGCCGAAGACGAACTCGAAAAGGAAGACCGACCGAAGGCGCTCTACCCAACAAAATAATACGAGGACCGCCGAAGACAAACTCGAAAAGAAAGACCGACCGAAGGGGATCTACCCAACAAATTAATACGAGGACGGCCGAAGACGAACTCGAAAAGGAAGACCGACCGAAGGCGCTCTACCCACCAAAATAATACGAGGACGGCCAAAGACGAACTCGAAAAGGAAGACCGACCGAAGTCGCTCTACCCAACAAAATAATACGAGGACGGCCGAAGACAAACTCGAAAAGGAAGACCGACCGAAAGCTCTACCCAACAAAATAATACGAGGACGGCCGAAGACGAACTCGAAAAGGAAGACCGACCGAAGGCGCTCTACCCAACAAAATAATACGAGGAAGGCCGAAGACGAACTCGAAAAGGAAGACCGACCGAAGGCGCTCTTCCCAACAAAATAATACGAGGACGGCCGAAGACGAACTCGAAAAGGAAGACCGACCGAAGGCGCTCTACCCAACAAAATAATACGAGGACGGCCGAAGACGAACTCGGAAAGGAAGACCGACCGAAGGCGCTCTACCCAACAAAATAATACGAGGACGGCCGAAGACGAACTTGAAAAGGAAGACCGACCGAAGGCGCTCTACCCAACAAAATAATACGAGGACGGCCGAAGATGAACTCGAAAAGGAAGACCGGCCGAAGGCGCTCTACCCAACAAAATAATACGAGGACGGCCGAAGACGAACTCGAAAAGGAAGACCGACCGAAGGCGCTCTACCCAACAAAATAATACGAGGACGGCTGAAGACGAACTCGAAAAGGAAGATCGACCGAAGGCGCTCTACCCAACAAAATAATACGAGGACGGCCGAAGACGAACTCGAAAAGGAAGATCGACCGAAGGCGCTCTACCCAACAAAATAATACGAGGACGGCCGAAGTTGAACTCGAAAAGGAAGACCGACCGAAGGCGCTCTACCCAACAAAATAATACGAGGACGGCCGAAGACGAACTCGAAAAGGAAGACCGACCGAAGGCGCTCTACCCAACAAAATAATACGAGGACGGCCGAAGACGAACTCGAAAAGGAAGACCGACCGAAGGCGCTCTACCCAACAAAATAATACGAGGACGGCCGAAGACGAACTCGAAAAGGAAGACCGACCGAAGGCGCTCTACCCAACAAAATAATACGAGGACGGCCGAAGACGAACTCAAAAAGGAAGACCGACTGAAGGCGCTCTACCCAACAAAATAATACGAGGACGGCCGAAGACGAACTCGAAAAGGAAGACCGACCGAAGGCGCTCTACCCAACAAAATAATACGAGGACGGCCGAAGACAAACTCGAAAAGAAAGACCGACCGAAGGGGATCTACCCAACAAATTAATACGAGGACGGCCGAAGACGAACTCGAAAAGGAAGACCGACCGAAGGCGCTCTACCCACCAAAATAATACGAGGACGGCCAAAGACGAACTCGAAAAGGAAGACCGACCGAAGGGGATCTACCCAACAAATTAATACGAGGACGGCCGAAGACGAACTCGAAAAGGAAGACCGACCGAAGGCGCTCTACCCACCAAAATAATACGAGGACGGCCAAAGACGAACTCGAAAAGGAAGACCGACCGAAGTCGCTCTACCCAACAAAATAATACGAGGACGGCCGAAGACAAACTCGAAAAGGAAGACCGACCGAAAGCTCTACCCAACAAAATAATACGAGGACGGCCGAAGACGAACTCGAAAAGGAAGACCGACCGAAGGCGCTCTACCCAACAAAATAATACGAGGAAGGCCGAAGACGAACTCGAAAAGGAAGACCGACCGAAGGCGCTCTTCCCAACAAAATAATACGAGGACGGCCGAAGACGAACTCGAAAAGGAAGACCGACCGAAGGCGCTCTACCCAACAAAATAATACGAGGACGGCCGAAGACGAACTCGGAAAGAAAGACCGACCGAAGGCGCTCTACCCAACAAAATAATACGAGGACGGCCGAAGACGAACTTGAAAAGGAAGACCGACCGAAGGCGCTCTACCCAACAAAATAATACGAGGACGGCCGAAGATGAACTCGAAAAGGAAGACCGGCCGAAGGCGCTCTACCCAACAAAATAATACGAGGACGGCCGAAGACGAACTCGAAAAGGAAGACCGACCGAAGGCGCTCTACCCAACAAAATAATACGAGGACGGCTGAAGACGAACTCGAAAAGGAAGATCGACCGAAGGCGCTCTACCCAACAAAATAATACGAGGACGGCCGAAGACGAACTCGAAAAGGAAGATCGACCGAAGGCGCTCTACCCAACAAAATAATACGAGGACGGCCGAAGTTGAACTCGAAAAGGAAGACCGACCGAAGGCGCTCTACCCAACAAAATAATACGAGGACGGCCGAAGACGAACTCGAAAAGGAAGACCGACCGAAGGCGCTCTACCCAACAAAATAATACGAGGACGGCCGAAGACGAACTCGAAAAGGAAGACCGACCGAAGGCGCTCTACCCAACAAAATAATACGAGGACGGCCGAAGACGAACTCGAAAAGGAAGACCGACCGAAGGCGCTCTACCCAACAAAATAATACGAGGACGGCCGAAGACGAACTCAAAAAGGAAGACCGACTGAAGGCGCTCTACCCAACAAAATAATACGAGGACGGCCGAAGACGAACTCAAAAAGGAAGACCGACCGAAGGCGCTCTACCCAACAAAATAATACGAGGATAGCCGATGATGAAATCAAAAAGGAAGACCGACTGAAGGCGCTCTACCCAAAATAATACGAGGACGGCTGAAGACTAACTCGAAAAGGAGGACCGACCGAAGGCGCTCTACCCAACAAATTAATACGAGAACGGCCGAAGACAAACTCGAAAAGGAAGACCGAGCCAAATGTGGACTTCCCTGGGGATAACAGGACAGCCAAGGCTAAAAGCCACAATCTTACGACCTTCGAATTTATCTGGAATCAAAGTTGGGGAAAAGAGAAGTCTAAACAGACAACTCTACAGGGGTGTACTAAAATGTACAACAATAAGAAGGACGAATCCACTGGAGATTTCACTGGGGATAAGTTAAAACAAAATCTCCTGAGTCATGCCATCTCTGGTGAGGAAAAGAACTGACAAAGAAAGTATCAAACATGGCTTATGCTTCAAATGCAAATGTTTGAATTTTTCTATGGCGTAATGCTTCATACGAAATGGAAATGCTACGCGTTTGGGAGGATTCCATGCAAACAATGCTTATGCAATGCAAAAGAAACGCTCCAACAAAATAAATGCTGAAAACGAAGGCAGCTCCACCAGGGATGACAAAATAAATTATCCTCTGAGTCCAAGAACTCTGCTGAGAAGGATCACACTGAACAACTCCTTTGATCAACAACTTCTGCTGGAGATGAAATCCAAAAGAACATCCACTCTGTCGGGGATTATATACAACTCTTTGAAAAAGGAAACCAAGACCTGAATCGGAAGAGTGCCAAATATCACTTGGACTTAAAACCCGCTGGGGATGTCAACCATTGCTGATCAAACCTGGTGCGAAGACTACCACCAAACTTTGCTTGGGGAGACACATCACAAATACTAGACCTGCTGGGGATGCCATTGAACTTAACCCACTGCTGGGGAAATGACTTCGCCCTTATCCTGCTGAGGGTTAGATCATGCTGTTGCCGGTTAAAACACGTTTCCTGACTAGCCGAGGGGAGTAGACACCAAGACTCTGTGGGGAAGACAAAATCTTTGTCCCGAGAAAACATTCCACAAGTCTCCTGCTGGAGATACAACAACATCCACCTTGGGGCAATCCACTTTAACTGCAGGCTGGGGAACAATCTTCTATACTCTGACTGGGGAGAGTGACAGTCTGACGAGGGTGATGAAACCTTAAGGCTAGGGATAATGACTCTGCTAGGGAGAAAAGTCAACGAAACCTGCCAAGGGATATCATTGAGCTTAACCTGCTGTTGGAGGAAAGATTCTACCCTGCTGGAGATTAGAGCATGTCGTTGCTGACGGAATTACACTTCCTGACCTGCTGAGGAAAGTGAGTGTCAGACTCTGTGGGGAAACTAAAGTCTTTTCAGAGACATCCAACACATCTCCTGCTGGAGATACAACAACATCCACCTTGGAGCAATCCACTTCTAACTGATTGCTGGGGAATAATAAACCAACCATGACTTTGGCTGGGGACACAGTCCTCTGCACTCTTGCTGGGGATAATAAGTTTTGCTGAGGATGATGTACTTTCAGTGCTGGGGAGAGTAACTCTACTGGGGAAAAACAAACTCGTTACCCTACAAACATATGGTCAACTGACCCGTTTCTATGTTCATAGAATCTGCTCGAGAATCCAACCAAACCTCCGTTCTATAATAAACATTTGCTGAAAATGCCCCAGGGCTCTGCTGAAGAGAAATACCAATGGCAATTGGCCTCTGACCTGTTGAGGAAATCTAACCACCACCCACAAATCTGTTTGGGGAATGACTATTGACAATATCTGCTCTGCTAGGGGATGACATTCTACCCTTACTCCGTTGGGGAGACGAAAACCACTTCACCGCAAGCTTGAGAAATATCAACCCAAGCACACTTAACTTGTACGGGGGAATATGAATTCGTGCCGAAAAGCAACAAACTTCACCAACCTGGCCGGGGGAGGAAAGACTTATGAACTCTGGTTGGGGAGGATAGTCAGAATTTTCATAATGCTCCACCATGGACGATAGGACTTCAACTATCTTTGCTGAGGACAGATGGCAATTCAAATGCCTCGCTGGAAAAATATACCTTTTGGCGCCTTGTTGAGGAAGAGAAAATCCATACTGGGAGCTACTTTGGCGATTCATGCTTCTGCTGAACTGCGTGCTGATTCTCACAAGTGACCACCGGCCCTTTGATCTCCACTAGCCCCAGACTATAGGATCTAACGGAAGAAATTGTCTCAAGAGGATTTTATAGAAAACCTGTCTCTCACATGCCCCAAGGTCTTCAAACTCTTAGAGATTTATCAGATCCCAGCATAACTGCCCCAGACTTCATAATCCATGAAGTAAATTGCCTCGAAAGGATTTGTAATGACTTGAAATACTCTGCCGCAGTATTTTAAACCTTGAAGAGGTGCTCTCAATTAACCGTCTTCAGGAGTGGACAACTTCTCACGCTCTAGAGGTGGCCTGCCCCAAGTCTTGAAGAAACTTTGCCCCTGACTGATCTTATAGAGATTTGTCAAATCGACCTGATTGCCCCTATTTGGCTGCTTTAGGGAGAGTTTTTAATGTGACTACTCTAGATTGGCTGCATCTTATCACCATTTATCGAGACCCCCAGGCTACGCCCGGTCTCCTGGCCACACGCCCCTTGACATAACTGTCCTTCAGAATTTTCAAGTATCTCAACTCGGCGTGATCAAGCTTCTCGACTGACGTTCATCGTGTAAGCTCCCCTGATGCTTAAGCACATGCAAGCAGAAAGTGTTTGATATGAGAATGAAATTCTAATGCAACACACATGTTAACCTGAAGTTTTATTGAAAATGTGTCGCCAAGCCTTGTGAATGAATCACTAGCTGGGATGCGACATTGATTTTTGAATGGAAAACAATACGCACATGCAATACCAACAAAAATCTTACTAGCATAACTCAAAGGAGTTAGGAACGCTATCTCGCTGAAGTGCACTTTCGGAATAAACCCTGCTTCAATTAGGACTTTTAAGGGTTGTAATGTAGCCGGGTTCACGGTTTTGAGAAAAAAGGATTTAAGGCTCAAAGTTTATTGGTGCCCACCCACTCTTCGTGATGTTCTCCAATCGTATGTTCAGCTAATCTGACACAAGCGCTCATCTCTTAAAAGATTTTGTGATCTTTAAGGAACCCATGCAACTGATGGTTTAACACCTAATGATGTTTTAGAGTGACAGTCACCCCTTTTGTCTTTTGTGTCTGTAGCCACACGACTTTGTTCTTATCGAGGATTTTTCTTTGTAATCCTTTTAGCTTTTTACTTTCTCATTCTTTTGCTTTCCCTGATTTTGCCTGGACTGATTCTTTTTTTTTATCTTTCGATTTTGAAGTCCAGCGGGATGCCCTAACTTTTGCCTAAGTTACTTGTTTTCAAGTTTCGACTTAGCGGGCTTTCTTTCTTTTCTCTTTCTTTTTTTTGAACAAATCGTGCGACACTGGTTTGTCTGACTTGTTTGAAAGGGTGGTGACTGCTTCACTCCTTGCAGTGAGAGATAACCATTGTGGTCTCACGTCCCTTGACCTCCTGATACATGAGGAAAGAAAGGTAATGGATCCTCAGATGCACACTCCTTTTGAAAGTTGAACGCTCAGTCAAATCAACTGACAACTACCCTACCCCTGGGTTAAATGTGAGGGTTTTTTTTCGAATAAAAAGAAACTCCTACTCCAAGGCTCAACAGGGTTGACAAGGGTCTATCTCCCTTATATCTCCGGTGTTTAGGGATTCGAGACAATACCTGTACATCATCAACAGGGTTTTTTCCAAAAGCACATAACCAAATATCTTGCGTTTTTCACTTCATCATCCTCCCTCAAGAGTTTAAGGCAAGAAAGTTGGTATTGCAATGCATATAAACATGATATGAGTGCATAAAAGTAAAGTACTTCAAGAACAACACATTCATTGCATTAAAATCATCATTCAAACACAAACAAGTTTTTACATGCAGACAGTGTTTAAACAAACAATGAAAAATTACACATGAAAATGCAGTAAAGAAGCTGAAGGTTGCCATTGTTGAGGAGGCTTGACTCCGTCTGGACTGGTTTCTTCTGATGATGTCCTTTGAAGTCTTCAAGCTCAAACAAATGAGAGGTTGACATGCACCACCAAATTTCCCTCTGGAAAGGATATGTATCCCTTATCAATCAACTGTTGTACCTTGGCTTGGAATGCTTTGCAATCTTAAGTTGAGTGCCCCATGGACCCTCCATGATATCCACACTGCACATAAGGATTATACCCAGGAGGGTATGGTTCAGGAATAGGCTTCAGAGACTTGGGCTCTACCAATGAGTTTCGAACTAGATGTGGAAGAAGTTGACCGTATGACATAGGAACCGGATGAAGAGGAGCATTTCTTCTTTCCAGGTTGTTGCAAGGCCTATGCTGATTCTGACGCTGATACTTCTGCTATTGAAGCCGACTTAAACTCGCTCAGGCGCCTTCATCCTTAAACTCGGCTTAGGAACAAGCAACAGCTGCGGACGTGGGGATTCTAAGATCAAGGACTGCAAGATATGCCACTGACTTGATGTAGCTTTGGGAGAGACACCAGGGATATCCACTTCTTTTTTAGCAGTAGGAGTAAGACCGCCATGAAAGCTTACGTCGCCCGGCGTGAATTCAATTTCCGTCAAATCGATCAGATCCTGGACAGCATGCTGAAAGGCCCTATAATTTTCCACATTATGCCCGGACGCACCAGAGTGGAAATCACAGTGAGCTCTTGCATCATAACCCGGTGAGGGAGTACCAGTAAGAGGAGCCAGAGTCCTTTTATGTACTAGTTGCAACTGAAGGAGATGCTGTAATAGCTGAGAATATGGCACTGGTGGAGTCTCAAAGTGCCAGTTCATCTTTGGTCTATCCTGATACCGACGAGGAGCACTTCTCTGTTGTGGAGATACAGCCGGGATGGTCATAGTGGCAATCTGCTCACTCTTTGGGAGGGACCCCTTAAACCATGGAGGAGAGACAATTCCAGCCGCAGCTTCAGGCATGGGAGTATTATCTTTATTTAGCACACCTCTCAAGACCTCCGTAACCAGGCTCATCTGTGTCTTCAGTTGATTGACCTCTTCCTTCAGTATTCTCTGGTCTTGAATCAACGCTTGCATGCTCCCCATAAACTGCCCCATTTGGCTTCGTACTTCCCTCAATTCCGCTCAAATTTGCTCCATGATCAACTTCAAACTGGCTTGAAAAGTTAAGTCTGCAATTCTGAAGAATACCAGACCAGGACAAGAATAAACAGCCTCGAACACCTGTTATGCAAATGAGTATGGAAATGCAATGCAAATGCCATGTTCGAATATTTGCAAGGAATCATTTTGCTTTGATTCCAGTTTTTTTACATACGAACCACAAGAAATAGATGGAAATGCTCAACAGCTAGTCTCAAAGTTAAGATCCTTGGAAATACAAAAACATGTATGCAAAAATGATGATGCAGATGCAACAGACATGGGATCAAGGCTTCCACAAATTCTGAATAACTGTTGTGCTGATGACTGGATAAGTTCATAGGTCTGCTCTAAAGGGAATACTGGAATACCAGAATATCTGAATAACCAGAATACCAGAAACCCAGAAATCCAGAGTAACGGGCCATTCAAAATACCAGAATACCGGGATGTTAAATTCACACTGATAAGAAATCCAGAATACCGGGTAGGATGATGGTCAAGGTTACCTGCAAACCTGTAAACACCCGCCCATCTCACATGTAGGTTTTGGAAAATTGAGAATCCTCAATATCACGGACTCTCAGGTCGAGAAATTATGATACGCTCACCATTTCTGGTTTGGCATCATCATCAATCGAGGAGGCCTTAATTGATTCCCCTCAAAAAGGTCATCCTACATAAGTTCCCAGCTTCGGGTCCTCAGATCAAGAAGTATAATGGGTTTTCCATTTCTGGTCTGTCATTACTACCTTTTGGGAGGAGTGCCTCAACTGAGTCCTCGTGAAATGGTCGCCAGAGTCGACAGTTCCTCAGGAGAATATTCACTAGCCTGTATCAACATACAGTAGCTGATATCTCCCGATAGAACCTCGTCTGGCTGTGGGTCTCGTGAACACCCCACGTGGCCAACACCACGGGAACGACACGACTATCCATGCTTATACCTATGTGTATGCTCAAGCCTGGGTAATGGGTTTATCTCTCATAACCCCCAACCTGTCAAACAGAAAATCCAGTACAACACAGCACAATCCAGCATAATAATGAAATGTAATGCAATAAATGCGGTAAAAACAGTAATGTACAATAACACAGTAATATACGGCAAAATAAAGCACAACAGTAAACACCCAATGAAATAAAAACAGACAAGCGCTAGGATTGACTCGCAAAGGGGATGAACCAGAAAGAGGTCAATCTATTCCCCAGCAGAGTCGCCAGCTGTCGCTCTCGGAATTTTCATCCAGGTACAAACGAAAAAGTGGCGTGGAAACAGAGTCGCCAACAATGTGTATTTATCCCAAGAGAGGGAAAGGAAACACTGCGTAACCTGAGGGAAGGAAAAAGCAAGGTCTCACGACCAAGAGAAATGGGTAAGGGAGTCGGTTACGCGAGGGGAAGGTATCAGCACCCCCACGCGTCCATCGTACTCGATGGGATCCACGCTTATTGTCTCGATCAAAGGGTGTCGTCGTCTGGAGCTCCACTGCTACTGGAAAGGAAAAGGAATGGGAACGGAGGAGAAAGAAGAAACGATGAAGAAAAGGAAAAGAAGTGACTCGATAGGACATCGACGTTCTATGCCTACGTATTCCCTCGTGCAATGGGAAAGTAAGAGTCAACGTAGTTCAGACACGAACTAAGGGGGAGGTTGCTCGCCAAGACATCGCCGCCTTGTGCCTACGTATCCTCAATCTAACCAGAGAGAGGAAATAAGAGCAGTCGTAATTCGATCTAATGAGGTCGGTGAGTGTTTTTTATGAGCGACATTAAATTCGCGTCCGACAGTTAGGGTCGATGCCTGTTTACGACGAGACGGAAATAATGTGCCCTTTTTTGGAAATGATTTGAAACTTAACAATCCCAAAGGATGAAAGAGGTTTGAGTTTGTTTTTTTTGTTTTTTAGACAGAAGTGGATTGAAGGTAGTTCGTAACTTGCATTGCATCTAAGTCTACAACATAGGAACAAATGCGTCGCATATCGTCCCTAACAGGACGTACGCTAAACACCCTAAAAGAATGAAGGGAAACCCCCCATTCCTCACTTCCCATATACAAGGCTCATGCGCAATACAAGTTAAATTTATTAAGTGTTTTAGAATGGTTATGAGACGAGAAGAGAAGACTCAAAGGAAAAGAAAACACTAAGGGGAATTCTATCCTAATGTTGTTATGCAAAAGATGGCCCTAAAGTTGAGTTTGAAAGGGAGCACCTAAATCTAAAGAAAAGAGAGGGATAGCACTACCTAATGCTTTTCCTACCTCACCTTAATCAAAAATTAAGGATGAGCTAGGATCCCAAGGGGTATGTGAAGAAGTTAATCACAAACAAGCATTGCTTCATGTAATCCACACACAAAAGAGAAAGAGTAAAAGATATGAGAGATGAAAGGAGGAATGAGCATGGATAAGCATCCACATGCTCATGTGTCTTACGTCTGCCCCTACATAAAAGGTTAGCACAAAATAAGCACAAGTATTGAATACAAGTGAAAAAAAAGTAAAACAAACAATGCTAGTTGCCTTAAAAAGGCAACCTAAGAAGTAAACAAGATTTGAACTAAAAGGAATGAGTCCTAAGGGTTAAGGATCATCCAAGGCCAGTAGGTGTAGGTAAAGGTACCCTACTAAGGTTAACATGACAAATGAAAACAAACAATGCCAAACTATGCATCAAATGATCATACAAATGCAAGTTGTGCATCAACTATGCAAGATGGATGTATATGATTCATGAACATGAATAAATGCATGTACAAACATTCAAGTCAGAATTGAATGACATTTATAAAGGTATGGAGATGTCATTAAGATGACATATGAATTATGAATGCATGCATTGAGAAGATGAAGCAAGAAGAAGTGAAAACCACTTAAGCTCAAACAATGAAGCATACTTGTAATGCTAGTCAGAGATGAAGATGTCAAGTGCTCATACATGTTTAATGGATGCAAGTCAGTAGCATAGGAGGTACATGATGAGGTTTGAATGCAAGGATAAACATACAAACTTCACACACATCTCATGTTGATGCAAGTTCAAGAGTAGAAGCAAACATGTACAAGTAATGCCAAACAAGTATTCAAATGTTTATGAACTTAGGAAGTATACAAGATGCGATTAGAAGTCATGTTATATGATTGAGAATTATTGGAAACAGAATGTGAGCAAGTTTTAAATGTAAACTCAAGGTCATACACACATCAATGCAAACAAGTGATCAAAGAAGGACAAGAATCAATGCACAAGTTCATAGTACAATGCAAGTGTAAACAAGTATGTTCAATGCATATCCAATGGTTAATGAATGACCTATAACATGAGATTTATGACCTATAATGCTTATATAACATGTATCAAAGAAGTCCCAACCAGTATCATGTGAATTGGTAAAGCAATGCAAGCAAAACCCTAGTACAAGTCTTCTAACAACACATATACATGGATACAATTAAGAATTCAAAAAGAACATGTTAAAAGAACAAGAAGATTGAAAGATGCAAGTTGATTTAAGTGCAAACAGCAACTGAACATGTCTCAAAAGAATGGATCAAAATTCATTAAGGATCATACTCAAACATGCTTCACAAGTTCACACAAATAACACAAGAACTATGCACAAATATGACATTCAAACATCAATAAAAAATGCTCTTAAAAATCCACAAAAATATGCATGAAATGCCTCAATATGTCACAAAAGCATGTACCAATTCTCAGGTGCAAATTGAACTCATAAGTACCTCAAACAATTCATCAATTCAACATGTATCATGAATGAAGTTCAAACAACATGCATCACAATGGAAAATTCACAAAAAAAATAGTTAAATACTCCAAAAATGGGAAAATAAAATGTCAAAAATTATTTAAATATGTGAGGATGATCCATGAATTTATTTAGAATTTTTAAGATAGGAGAAGTATTTTTAAAAATGAAATGCAAAAAAGTATGAAAAAAGAAATTAAAATTCAAAGAAAAAGAGCCAGGGGGTGCATGGGTAGTAAATATTCAGTTCAGAATGCGCACTGGGCTTAAAGGAGGGGTGTGGATAGCGAAAAGTATCAGGCCCAATGCGTTGGAAGCCTGAGGTGCATGTGGTGAGGCTTAGTCAAAATGTTTGACTGAATAATGAGCATTGGATCAAGTCAAACAAGATGATCAGACAAAGTAAGGCAATCAGATAGCTCATGATCAACGCACATAATAGTTATGATGTGATGCACGCATGAGAGCACAAAATTCAAAAATATCTCAGCAAATGAAGCACGTGATGAGGAGCATCCTCATTAATGCGCTGGCGCAATCTAGGGCGTTAGATCAAGATGCATCAACGGCTATGATTGGATCTGAGATTAGGTTAGGGTTTATGGATGGATGAAGATTCAGGTGGCCGGAGAAGACTCCGGTCGTCTTCTCCGGCAAGACGCCACCGTGGTCAGGTGGTTACATCACCAGAAATGTACGAACCATATATCAAAATGTTCGCCTCTTCACGTAGATCTCGAATCCATCCTTAGAACTCACAGATAATGCACACACAAAGCAAATCGAAGGCTCAAAGTTCGCCCTAGATTTTGAGATCTATGCACCTAAGTGCCTATCAACTAGCCAGAGGATCACATTGCTCCTATTGAGCTCCAGAACAAGCAAAAGCAAGCTTAAATCAACTTAAAATGCAGGAAAAGAATGGAGAAAAATCTGAACTGTGATGAAGCCTTGAACCAAAGAAAACCAGAGGTGAGGTTCCTTGCTTGCTTGATCTCCTAACCAGCCAAATAAAGGCAATATAAAGCTTGTAAATGCTTGAAATTCAGTTGATGAAAATGAAGATTGAAGTTGAAATGAGAGTGAGGCAGTGGCTATGTTTCAATCCTTTCCCTCCATTGATTCTTGATGAAGAATGGAAATGAAGAATACAGAGAGAATTGAGATGAAGCTTCGAGAGAGAGAAAAGTTTGAGAGAAAAGGAGTGTGAAAAATGGTGAGAATGAAAAGTGTCAACAAATTCAGTTAGAAAAGCTTTATATATGGTGAGTTAACTTCTAACCACAATGGTTTACAGTTAGAAGTGAGGTTGGGTTAGTTGGAAGGTGAATGAAGTTGAAAATGAAATTGAAAATGGAGAGGGAGTGAGGTTAATGGCACGGGTTATAGTTCATGTGTGGAGGTAGTACGAAATCCTATGGTATGGTTTATGATGGAGGGTGATGATGTAATATTGCAGAACAAAACTTATCCAACAAGTTTCTTTTTCTTATGGTTTGTACAAATGAAGGAAAATAGTACATGAGTATGTATGTATGGAAAGGGTGTTGTTTGGCTTGAAATGGCAATGTTATGTGTGCATGGCTGTAATGAGATAGCATGCGCATACGACATGTTTCTTTTGGATTGGAATGAAACAACAAGAGTTTATACACATACTCATGGTAATGACTTTGACAAGAAATATCTCACTAATCAATGGATGAAAATGATTGATAATGGGGGCTATGGAAAGATCTCATGGTGGAGAACAATGTTGGTGTTAAGAACAAACACAATAGAAGCCTTTAAGATACCTAAAAATGCTCATGAAAGTACTTGGTCACAACTGACTTGGCAGGCCAACCTGACTTGGTTCGTGCCCAGCCCACGTGTGTGAGATGAATCAGGTTGAGACCCCTATTTTGACCCTCCATATCTCTCAAATGGTTGATCATATGAAAAATTCCCCAACATCAAAGTTGTAGAGGAGATTGAGAAGAACAAAACTCGTGTTGAACATTTTTTCATTTGAAACCTCCATCATAGAGTAATTGGCCTTGGAACTTGGACACTGCATGCACACAAAGTGTTTGTTGAAATGCAGGCGTGCTGGCTCGCCCATGACTTGCCTGCCTGGCCCAAAATGCCTTGAAAACCTCCAACTTTGATCAATCATAACTCCTTCAATTTTGATCCAATGGAGGAGTTCTTGCTATGGTTTTGAAGCTTATGATGTGAACTTTAATTAGGCCTCTTGAAATTTTCAATTTGAAGCTTATATCATGAAGAAAGAATGCCTTAAAGATGGTCCTTCACCTTACCAAAACTTACTAAATTTAGAAACCTTAGTTTCTACTTTTAGCAACTTTTCACATATCTTGATCTCTTGGGAATCTCTTGACATTTCTTGATCAAATCTTCATCAATGAACATATTTGAGATGAGGAACATGAATTTGACCTCAAAAAGTCAGGAGTTAACTTTTTCCTCTGCACAGTTGACTTTTCCCCAATCTGATTGATTCTCCACCAATTGATCAATTGAAGATCTTCTGAAATGAACCAATGGACAATAATTCCTCCTTAGACAATTGAGAGTATATAAAAAACATTGAGATCAATCCTTGGCTCAAAAACACACTTGCACTGACTTTTCACCAAAACCCTAAGTTTGCACTGGTTAGGAGAATGTGATTCACTTGAAATTTCTTGTCAAGCTTGATCATATGATGAGGTGATGGACCAATAAGATACCTTGAGGTCCAAGGCTCCTTTGTGGATCAAGTAATGATGACATTGAGACTATCTCTCCTCTTGGTGTCTTGGATTACACACATGAACTTTTACTTAAAGCTCTGGAAAACATCTTCTTCTCTTGAGTTAGCTCATATACCTTGATCCCATGATAAGAACCAATGATATGCACAAATAATAATGCAAAATGAGATGAAACATAAGCCAGTTAGAGGTTAGAAAAAGAAAGGGAAAATTTTGGGGTGCTACAATACCCACATATTTTTGGGTCCTTTCTGGTTAGTTCTCCCAGAGTTCTTAGAGAATTTGGGTCTTTGTGCAGAATAATCATTTTGTGTATGTGCATAAGAGAAATGGGAATAAAGAGCTTTTGGTTTTTCCTTTTGTTTTGAAATAGTTTTTTCTTTAGGCACATAACCAATTCCTCTTCTTCCATTTCTGCTAACTCCATATATCATTAAAGCCATTTTGCTTTTGTCTATGTTTCTATCCAGAAATGTCTGAAAATATTTGTCATATTTCTTTATGACATTTTCAGAATTAATAGGAGCTTCTGAAATAATTTCTTCCTCAAATTCAGAACTTTTGCTTTGAAGGGCAGAATTTTCATTTTTCAGAATAAAGTTTTCTTCATCAGAGTGGAGAAATCTTTCTTAATATTACTATGTGCTTTAGATTTAGAGACATGTTATTGTTTCAAATCCTTATATTTCTTCTCAAGCAATTGATATTTTTCTAGAATTTTAGAATGACAAGGTTCTAACTCAGAACGAGATAAGTTATGGAATACCTCTTCAGAGTCTGACTCAGACTCTGATTCTGATAATGACTTTGTCTTATCTTCATATGCTTATGTGCATGCCATCAGTGCCACATTAGCTTGCTCTTCCTCAGAGTCATCTCTTTAGGATTCAGAGTCATCCTAGGTAGCCATAAGACCCTTTTCTTCTTTCCTCTGAAGTCTTTCTTCATGGGTCTGTCTTTCTTCAGCTTGGGACATTCATTCTTGTAGTGACCTGGCTCCTTGCACTCAAAACAAGTAATGTCTTTGGCAGCATCTGACTTCTTCTGTAACACCCAAAAATAATTATAATATTTATTTAATTGAATTATTATGATTATTCGGTGTTTTGGTGCATTTTGATGGATTTTCTGACGTTGAGGACTTTGTGTGGTGCTGTGGGGTAGCCTTGGGTTAAGGGAACATTGAGGTCTCTTAGAAGTAGTAATTAATTAGATTATTTTATTAATAATAAGAGTAGAATAATTTGAGTATTTAAAATATTATTTGGATTATTATTATTATTGTTAATTAAAATAATTAGGAGAACCATTAAGAGTAAGACTGTAATATTGAGGAGGTTAATTGATGACAATACGAGTAAACCATGATTAAGGCCCAAAAGACAGGTTTAACAAAATGAAATAGGGAATTATTAGGACTAGTCTATGCAACCCTAAAAAGTGAAGATAGAGCTGGGGAAAGAAGGCTAGAACGAGGAATCAACCGTAGAACCCCAAACGAAGAACCTTTTTGCTGGAAAAATTTGAGGTATGGGGGGTTAATCCGGGTTAATACGTTTGATATGGGTTTAAGGTAGAGTATTTTTGTGTTCTGTGTTTTATGATGAATATCCGTATGCTGAATTTGTGTGAATTTTCGTGCATCTGTTTGGTCGATTTTCTGTGATGAATCGGGTATATGTTGTTGTAATTGATGTGGAATTCGTGTGAATAATCGTTGTTGCTGTGATGCATATGTGAACAAAACCAGATTTGTAAATCGAGTAATTTAGGGATGAATAATTAGAAGAAAATTGATGAAAACATTGAAGTAAGCTAAGAACTTAGATCTGTAATGAATCGAACATGTTTTGGGTCTGAGTTTGGAAGATCGAAGGTGCTAGAATGAGGAGTTTTTCGTTCAGATATGAAATATAAATTTGTGGTGTTTTCTGGAATTACGCGTAACAGGGGAGGCGTTACGCGTAATAGGGGACAATCCCAGGGTGATACGCGTAGCATACGCACCCGTCCCTAGTGTAACACCCCGATTTTCGTAAGAATATTTATTTAATTTATTTAAATATTATACTCGTGAATTTCTGTGATTTGTGTCGATGTCGGTGATTTTAGGAAGTTTTGGTTATTTAATTAAATAATAGTATGTATTACGGAATATATTGTATTATTATTTATTTTAAATAATATTAAGGGAATTAAGGGTAAAGTGGACATTTGAGGAGAATTAGTGAGGGCATTATGGAGAAAGCCCAACTTTGAGGCCCAAGGGTTAGAGTGAATATAAAAGGAGGATTTTGAGAATAAGGTTCTTTTTGGTAGAACGTGAAAAGGAGGGAAAGAAGGAGAGCTCTGAGGAAAAAGGGAAAAGACGAGGATTTCGTGAAGGTTTCCAAAGGCTCAAGAGAGAACACTTCAGATCGACTATCTAAGGTATGGGGAGTAATTACCTTCATTGTTTTCAATATTGGATTCGATGTAATTGAAGTGGATGTTTTGTGTTTCAGGGTTTGTGGGGTTTTGTGATGAATTGATGATTTCGAGGGTATTTTGGTGAATCGATTATTAAGGGTTGAATTTAATCGGATGAAATAGACCTTGGGGATGACTCCCTGTCGAGTTGTTTTGACCCTGTGGAAAAGAGGATTGTAAGGGCCGTATGGGCAATGGGGGTTTTGTGAAGGTTTAGGGAATTTAAGGTTCTCGCAGTGTCCTGAATCGACCTAATAGATGTAGGTTTTATGCCGTTGAATCCCGTGGTGCATTAGGACTGTTGTAGGGGTGTTTTTGGGTCAGTTGGAGCTATAATCGCAGGTACCTTTGAGGCTGTGGAGCCACTGGTGCGTAGCAGCGATTTGCTGTAATCGCAGGTTCGCTAAGCGAACCATCGCTTCGCTAGGCGAATGTTCGCCAAGGTTCGCAAACCGAACAGCGCAGCGAGTGCGCGATAACATGAGTGTAGGTACTGAGATGGTTCTAGAGTGAGAGTTGGGATTCTCTAGAAGTCTTGCTAAACGAATGAATCAGTGAGTAGCTTCGCCTAGAGAATAAACCAGCCAGTATGACAGAGGGTGTTTTTCTGGTGTCTTGGTGTGGTGTCTGTGGGATTCACTGGCCGCTTCGCCGAGCAAAGGTTTTAGCGAACATGTTCGCCTAGCGAATCCTGGAGCGAACGTCTGTTGTTCGCCAAATTTTGTTTCTGTTGCTGTGTTGTTCTGGTGTTTGATGTTGTGATATTTATGATGATTTACCATGGTGTTCTTGATGGTATTGAGGTGCTGATTTGTGATGTTTTGATGAATATATGATGACATAATTTATATGAGAATGGATGAATGATGATGCACATTATGATGTTTATTTGATGGTGATGATTAGTGATGTTGTGTATCATACATTCATATGCATACTCTGTGACGACGCTTCATTCCCATTGTGCTGATATGAGGTAATTATGACGTGCTCCGGTTTCAATTGCGGGATCGATCCTATGGACGGGGATCTTTGGAGGGGTGATGGCCTAGTGTCCATCGATTATGACGATTGGTACCACATGCATGAGTCTTGTTATGCATTGCATTTTATGTGGCATTGATGAATTCGTGATATGGTGTTTCCTGGTGTTTTCCTTGATGATGACCCTGATGATGTTGTATATGAAGATAATTCCATTTTATGTATATCTTGTTTTATATTGATTATTATGAATCGTGATTACTCATGCTGCGTGTTTGAATGTTGCCTCCACATGGGTAACATGTAGGTGATCAGGTTTAGTTGTGGACGCTTTCGAAGACCTTGAAGTTTATTTGCTTTTGGTCGGTTTAGAGGGTCTTTCTCTGATAGTGTAACATCGGGTTGGGGTCTTTTGAGTCGAACTATGTTTTTTCCTTATCTTGTTGTCATTTGATGATATGGTTTTATTTGATTATTATGATGTTTGTTGAAAACCTTTTAGTTGAAAATTTTGAGTTCCGCTGCCATGTGAAGGCTTTTTGATTTCTTTTGAGGAAAACCCTTTGTTTACAGGGCAAGTGTATTATTTTGATTTTAAATGAGAAATGTGCACCCTTTGAGGGATTTTTATGCTTTACTCTGATATTTGAGTTGTTTCTGCTGCAACATTTCGGGGGTAGAAAAGGGTGTTACATTAGTGGTATCAGAGCAGGTCGGTCCGTCCGACCAGATTTTTATGTGATGTTAGTCCCCTGTCAGTCGACGAGTGTGTGTACACTGTCGATTTTTTAGTTCTTCTAACCTTGTTGGTGGTGTGCAGGATGGCTGAAAGAAATGATCGTGCGATTGCTGATGCGTTGGAATCGGTTGCTAATGTGGTGGCACAGCTGAATCCAAATGGTGGAGCTCCTGATGAGTTTCGTGCTTTGGGGAAGTTTCAGAGAATAATCCACCGACTTTTGTGGGCATGCATGATCCAGCAAGTGCACACAAGTGGCTGAAGGCGATCGAGAAGATCTTCTGGGTGATGGGGTGTTCTGACGAGCAACAGGTTCAGTTCGGAATGCATATGCTGGAAGAAGAGGCTGAGGACTGGTGGGATAACACCCGTCAGAGACTTACAGATGTGGGTACTGTGATAACTTGGGCTGTGTTTAAGTAGGGGTTTCTAGGGAAGTATTTTCCAGAGGATGCTCGTGGAAAGAGAGAAGTGGAATTCCTTGAGCTGAAGCAAGGATATATGACTGTGGTGGAGTATGCCGCGAAGTTCGAGGCTTTGGTGAAGTTCTGTCTGCACTACAATCGTGCAGGTGCTAAGATGTCCAAGTGTCTCAAGTTCGAGAATGGACTGAGACTAGAGATTAAGCAGGGTATTGGGTACCAACAGATCCGCAGGTATGCTGAGTTGGTTGACAAGAGCAGAATCTACGATGAGGATAGCTGAGCTCGATCTGCTCACTACAAGCAGTTGAGTGAGAAGAAAGGGCAGTTTAGGGGGAAATCTTATACTACTTCAGCTGACAAGGGAAAGCAGAAGGCTGCAGAGGGGAAAAAGTCAAGTGGGGGAGCAGCTTCCGCTTCTGGAAAGTGTTATAAGTGTGGCGAGTAAGGTCATTGTGCTGATGTGTGTACCAAGAATGTGCTGAGGTGCTATAGATGTGGCAAGAAAGATCATAGAGCTACTGATTGCAAAGATGAGGGTCTGAACTATTTCAATTGTGGTGAGAAAGGTCATATCAGTAATCAATGCCAGAAGCCAAAGAAGACTGCAACCGCCGCTCAAACTAGTAGCAGAGTGTTTGCTTTGAGTGATACAGAGGTGCCAGAGAAGGACAACCTGATTCGAGGTACTTGTTTTATTAATAATATCGAGTTGGTTGCTATTATTGATACTGGTGCTACTCATTATTTTATCTCACTTGAATGTTCTAATAGATTGGGTTTGAAGTTATCTGATATGAATGAGAATATGGTAATAGAAACTCCAACTAATGGTTCTGTTACTACTACCCTTGTGTGTTTGAGATGTCCTGTGATGATTTTTGAGAAGAACTTTGTGATGGATCTGGTGTGCCTACCCTTGCACCAGATCGATGTGATCTTTGGAATGAACTGGTTGGAGTTCAACCGTGTTCATATCAATTGTTATACCAAGACTGTAGAGTTTTTCGAGTTTGATGATAGTGGGGAGTTGATGTTCTTATCTGCTAAGCAAGTAGACGAACTTGTGGAAGAAGAAGTCGTGGTGTTTGGAATGTTTTCCTCGTTGCAAATTGATCTTGAAACTGCGAGTGTGGAGTTGCCTGTTGTCTGTGAATTTCCAGATGTGTTTCCAGATGACATCAGTGATTTGCCTCCAGAGCGTGAAGTAGAGTTTGGAGTGGACTTAATACCAGGTACGAGTCCAGTGTCGATGGCTCCTTATTGGATGTCAGCTTCTGAGCTAAGTGAATTGAAGAAACAGCTGGAAGAATTGCTTGAGAAGAGGTTTGTTCGACCAAGTGTTTCTCCATGGGGTGCTCCTGTGCTGTTAGTGAAGAAGAAAGATGGAAGTATGAGATTGTGTGTTGATTATCGGCAGCTGAATAAAGTGACTATCAAGAATAAGTATCCGCTATCGAGAATTGACGATTTGATGGATCAGCTAGTAGGTGCCTGTGTGTTCATCAAGATTGATTTGAGGTCGGGTTATCACTAGATTCGAGTTAAGCCTGATGATATTATGAAGACTGCTTTCAGGACGAGGTATGGACACTATGAATACACGATGATGCCGTTTGGTGTATCCAATGCACCTGGTGTGTTCGTGGAGTATATGAATCGGATCTTTCATGAGTATTTGGATAAGTTTGTGGTGGTGTTTATTGATGACATTCTGATATATTCTAAATCGGAAGAAGAGCATACTGAGCATTTGAGGACTGTGTTGCAAGTCTTGAAGGAGAAGAAGTTGTATGCAAAGCTGTCTAAGTGCTAGTTCTAGCTGAAGGAAGTAAGCTTTCTTGGCCATGTGATTTCAAGGGGTGGAATTGTTGTTGATCCTTCTAAGATTGATGTTGTGTTACAGTGGGAGACTCTGAAGTCTGCTACTGAGATACGAAGTTTTCTGGGATTAGCGGGTTATTACCGTAAGTTTATTGAAGTCTTTTCTAAGTTGGCATTACCTTTGACTCAATTGACTCGAAAGGGTCAAGCTTTTGTGTGGGATGTAGCTTGTGTGTGGAATTAAAGAAGAAGTTGATGACAGCTCCAGTGTTGATTTTGCCCAATCCGAGTGAATCTTTTGTGGTGTACTGTGATGCGTCAAAGATGGGTCTTGGTGGAGTATTAATGTAGAATAGACAAGTTGTTGCCTATGCTTCGAGACAATTGCGAGTTCATGAGAGGAATTATCCTACACATGACTTGGAATTGGCCGCTGTGGTGTTTGTGTTGAAGATTTGGAGACATTATCTGTTTGGCTCTAAATTTGAATTGTTCAGTGATCATAAAAGTCTGAAGTACTTATTTGATCAGAAGGAATTGAATATGAGGCAGAGAATGTGGTTAGAGCTGTTGAAGGATTTTGATTTTGATTTGAGTTATCATCCAGGCAAAGCAAATGTAGTGGCTGATGCGTTGAGCAGAAAGTCATTGCATATGTCGATGCTTATGGTGAAAGAGTTGGAACTAATTGAGCAATTCAGAGATTTGAGTCTGGTATGTGAAGCGACTCCTGACAGTGTGAAGTTGGGAATGTTGAAGTTGACGAGTAGTATTCTGGAAGAAATCCGAATGGGACAGCAATCTGACTTAAAGTTGGTTGACCAGCTGACTTTGATTAACCAAGGTAACGGAGGAGAATTTCGGATTG
This sequence comes from Lathyrus tuberosus, assembly GCA_022829125.1. Classification (NCBI taxonomy): domain Eukaryota; kingdom Viridiplantae; phylum Streptophyta; class Magnoliopsida; order Fabales; family Fabaceae; genus Lathyrus; species Lathyrus tuberosus. The sequence continues at coordinate 3,453,714 of JALAZF010000010.1, read as the reverse complement.
ATGAGAATGATGTGATGATGTTTAGAGATAGAGTGTGTGTTCCAGATGTTACGGAAATCAAGAGGAGTATTCTAGAAGAAGGACATCAGAGTGGGTTGAGTATCCATCCCGGTGCTACGAAGATGTACCAGGATTTGAAAAAGTTGTTTTGGTGGCCAGGTATGAAGAAGGATGTTACGGAGTTTGTTTATGCATGTTTGACTTGTTAGTAGTCGAAGGTTGAGCATCAGAAGCCTTTAGGTAAGATGCAATCATTGAGTATTCCAGAATGGAAATGGGATAGTATTTCCATGGATTTTATGGTGGAATTGCCGAAGACTGCTAAGGGAAATAATTCCAAGAGGGAGATCATGTGTTTTTGAGGGTGACGCTAGTGACTGGTGTGGGTCAAGCTTTGAAGTCTAGGAAGCTCACTCCATGTTTTGTTGGTCCATATCAGATATCGCAGAGGATATGAGAGGTAGCCTATCGAATTGCATTACTGTCATCACTTGCGAATTTGCATGACGTGTTCCATGTGTCTCAGTTGAGGAAGTACATTCCAGATCTGTCGCATGTGATTCAGATGGATGATGTACAAGTTAGGGATAATCTGACTGTGGAAGCATTGCCTGTGCGTGTTGATGGTTGAGAGATGAAGTAGTTGCGGGGTAAAGACATAGCTTTGGTGAAGGTGTTGCGGGGTGGACCAGCTGGCGAGAGTTGTACTTGGGAACGTGAAGATCAGATGAGGGAGTCGTATCCGACTCTATTTCCTTGAGGTAATTTTCGAGGGCAAAAATTCTTTAAGTGGGGGAGAGTTGTAACACCCCGATTTTCGTAAGAATATTCAGTTAATTTATTTAAATATTATACTCGTGAATTTCTGTGATTTATGTCGATGTCGGTGATTTTGGGAAGTTTTGGTTATTTAATTAAATAATAGTATGTATTACGGAATATATTGTATTATTATTTATTTTAAATAATATTAAGGGAATTAAGGGTAAAGTGGACATTTGAGGAGAATTAGTGAGGGCATTATGGAGAAAGCCCAATTTTGAGGCCAAAGGGTTAGAGTGAATATAAAAGGAGGATTTTGAGAGTAAGGTTCTTTTTGGTTAGAACGTGAAAAGAAGGGAAAGAAGGAGAGCTCTGAGGAAAAAGGGAAAAGACGAGGATTTCGTGAAGGTTTCCAAAGGCTCAAGAGAGAACACTTCAGATCGACTATCTAAGGTATGGGGAGTAATTACCTTCATTGTTTTCAATATTGGATTCGATGTAATTGAAGTGGATATTTTGTGTTTCAGGGTTTGTGGGGTTTTGTGATGAATTAATGATTCCGAGGGTATTTTGGTGAATCGATTATTAAGGGTTGAATTTAATCGGATGAAATAGACCTTGGGGCTGATTCCCTATCGAGTTGTTTTGACCCTCTGGAAAAGAGGATTGTAAGGGTCGTAGGGGCAATTGGGGTTTTGTGAAGGTATAGGGAATTTAAGGTTTCCGCAGTGTCCTGAATCGACCTAATAGATCTAGGTTTTATGTCGTTGATTTCCGTGGTGCATTAGGACTGTTGTAGGGATGTTTTTGGGTCAGTTGGAGTTGTAATCGCAGGTACCTTTAAGGCTCTGGAACCACTGGTGCGTAGTAGCGATTTGCTGTAATCGCAGGTTCGCTAAGTGAACCCTCGCTTCGCTAGGCAAATGTTCGCCAAGGTTCGTAAAGCGAACATCGCAGCGAGTGCATGATAACATGAGTGTAGGTACTGAGATTGTTCTGGAGTGGAAGTAGGGATTCGTTGGAAGTCTCGCTAAGCAAATGAATCAGCGAGTAGCTTCGCCCAGCGAATAAACCAGCGAGTATGACAGAGGGTGTTTTTCCGGTGTCTTGGTGTGGTGTCTGTGGGATTCGCTGGCCGCTTCGCAGAGCGAAGGTTTTAGCGAACATGTTCTCCTAGCGAATACTGGAGCGAACGTCTGCTTTTCGCGAAATTTCATTTCTGTTGTTGTGCTGTTCTGGTGTTTGATGCTGTGATATTTATGATGATTTACCATGGTGTTCTTGATGGTATTGAGGTGCTGATTTGTGATGTTTTGATGAATATATGATGACATAATTTATATGAGAATGGATGAATGATGATTCACATTATGATGTTTATTTGATGATGATGATTAGTGATGTTGTGTATCATACATTCATATGCATACTCTGTGACGACGCTTCATTCCCATTGTGCGGATATGAGGTAATTATGACGTGCTCTGGTTCCGATTGCAGGATCGATCCTATTGACGGGGATCTTTGGAGGGGTGATAGCCTAGTGTCCATCGATTATGACGATTGGTACCACATGCATGAGTCTTGTTATGCATTGCATTTTATGTGGCATTGATGAATTCGTGATATGGTGTTTCCTGGTGTTTTCCTTGATGATGACCCTGATGATGTTGTATATGAAGATAATGTCATTTTATGTATATCTTGTTTTATATTGATTATTATGAGTCGTGATTACTCACCCTTCCTGTTTGAATGTTGCCTCCACGTGGGTAACGTGCAGGTGATCAGGTTTAGATGTGGACGCTTTCTAGGACCTTGAAGTTTATTTGCTTTTAGTCGGTTTAGAGGGTCTTTCTCTGATAGTGTAACATCGGGTTGGGGTCCTTTGAGTCGAACTATGTTGTTTCCTTATCTTTTTGTCATTTGATGATATGGTTTTATTTGATTATTATGATGTTTGTTGAAAACCTTTTAGTTGAAAATTTTGAGTTCCGCTGCCATGTGAAGGCTTTTTGATTTATTTTGAGGAAAACCCTTTGTTTACAGGGCAAGTGTATTATTTTGATTTTAAATGAGAAATGTGCACCCTTTGAGGGATTTTTATGCTTTACTCTGATATTTGAGTTGTTTCTGCTGCAACATTTTGGGGGTAGAAAAGGGTGTTACACCCAGGGCCAACACGACCCTCTGCCAGTACGCGCACGATATGCGTAAGAGATTGGAGGAAATATGCGTATGAGAGGGCAATACGCATATGGGAAGCTGAGGAAAAATAGCATACGGGTATAGGGAGATGCATTACGCATATGGGTTCTGAGACGGGTGCCTTACGCGTATGGGCTAGCCATTATGCGTAAGGGGATTTTGAAGACGAATTTGAAGGGAAACCCTCTCTAGTGATACGCGTAACAAGTGTGACATTACGCGTAATGGAGGCCTGGGAAAGGGGCCCTACGCGTATTATACACAGGCCAGGGGTGTGAAAGTAAGCCATACACGTAACAGGGAGGGTATTACGCGTATGAACAAGTTTGATGCCAGATTTTCCCGTTTTTGCGATTTCTGTCCCAATTTCGCTTATGATGAGGTTTCTTTGAGACGTGAGGCTTTGATGAAGTAATAAAATATGAGTAAATTAGTAATTATGAAGAATGGGATAAAAATCGGGAACTTTAACGTGACGATTATAGTATGATGACTTTTGAGAATTAGTGACGAATAATGACAAATGTGAATTTATGTTGTAGAATTTATGTTGTATCATGATGCTTGATGATGATCATAATATGAGGAATTGTGATGAATGTGAATTGACGTTGTGTCATGATGTTTAATGATGATTCTGTAATGATGATTTCTGACGTGTGTTAGTGATGCTATACTATGATGACTTAAAGTGATGAGATGCATGTTGATGTTATACATGCTATGTGAAGTCTTATGATGAATTTGTATGAATGATGATGCGACTTTGACGAACTGTGATGGTGATTATTATGACGTTTTGCATCATGCATTCATGGCATAGTTAGGACTTTGGTCTATTTGGTGGCTTCAATCCCATTGTGTGGATTGAGGTGTTTGTGACGTGCTCTGGTTCTTGTGTAGAACCAATCCAATTGGTGGGGATCTTTGGAGGGTGATGGCCCAGTGTCCAATAATTATGACGAATTGGTACCACATGCATGAGTCTATGAGGTTGCATTGCATTCTATTGATGTATTTGATGTGTTGATGATGTTTGCGAATAACTTGGTGATGTTTTGTGTTACTACGTTATCCTTTGCCTATATCTTATATATTGATTCGTGATGACTCACCCTGCCTGTTTGAATGTTGCCTCCATGTGGGTAACGTGCATATGATCAGGATTAGCTTTTGGTGTGTGAAGAGCTTACATTGAAGTACTTTTGGTTATTTTGGTCGAGTAGAGGGTCTTGCTCTGATATGTAACATCGGGTCGGGGTGTTGAGTCAAACCACAGTGTTCTTTTATTTGATGATATTATGATGTGTTGAGTTTTGTGTAAAACTTTGAGTTAGAAATTATGATGAGGTTTTTGTGAAGTTTTCCCACTGCGAAGTATTTGATTTAATTATGATGTTTTATGACGAAATGTGACGCCCTTGCGAGATTTTCACTCTGATAAAATGGTGTATTTATTCGTGATGTTTGATGGGTAGAAAAGGGTGTTACATTAGTGGTATCAGAGTAGGTCGGTCCGTCCAGCCAGGTTATCTAATGTTGTTGGTCCCTCAGTACGCGACATGTGTGTGAAACACTGTCGGTACTTGCTTGTGTTCTAACTGTTGTCTGCAGGAGTTGGTTTGAATTAAGTGGGAGGGGGGGGGGAGATTTTGCTTCTCTGAGATGTTTTGGTTGTGACTTAAAGGAAATGCAGAGATAAGGCTTTTGGCGACTAAGAGTTTGTGCCTTAGGTAGCTTCATGCACAAGATGCAAGGAACGCTATTATGGTTTGGTAAATACAGTTTATGCCTCATCATGGTTGTCGGCTATCTATTGATAAATTGAGGAACTGATCACTCTTAATCTCTTGTTGATAGTAGACGAGATCATGCTGGATGAAATAGACGTGTCCTGCCAGCTTAGATGGTGTGTACATCAAATTGTTAGGGGTTAAGCCAGGTGCTTACAGATTGTTTTGGATGAGTCAATGCAGGTTATTATATTTGAAGATGAGGCAAATTCGAGTTTCTTGCATGTCGGTCAAGTTGGAATGTCTTAAGGAGAACGATCAGGTATTGTTGATATCTGCTTCTCGGGGGATAAAGAGCAGTGTGACGACTAGTGATATGCCAGTGGTGTGTAATTCTTGATGTTCCTGAAGATATCTACGACTTGCCCCAGAACATGAATCTAATTTCGACGAAGGTGAAGAGTTGGTTGTTTTGGTTTAGCAAGTGGATAAGTCTGTGGAAGATGCTGTAAAGGCGTTTGTGATGTTGGATTCTTTGAAGGCATAAGGAAATGCGGTGGTTGGTGATCTACCTATGGTGTGACTCTTTGGATGTGTTCCCATATGGTATTAGTGATTTACCACTATAGTGTGGAGTAGAAATTACTATCGACCTAGTACATGATACAAGTTTGATGTCAGTGATTGCATACAGAATGTGTGTTTCTAAGTTAGGTGAATTGAAGGAATAGTTGGAAGAATTGCTCGAGAAGAGGTTTATTCGACCAAGTGTTTCTCCGTGGGGTGCTCCTGTGCTGTTAGTGAAGAAGAAAGACAGAAGTATGAGGTTGTGTGTTGATTATCGACATTTGAATAAAGTGACTATTAAGAATAACTACCCACTTTTGAGAATTGATGATTTAATGGATCAGTTAGTAGGTGCCTGTTTGTTTAGCAAGATTGATTTGAGGTCGGGTTATCATCATATTCGTGCTAAGGCTGATGACATTGTGAAACCAGCTTTTAAGACGAGGTATGGTCACTATGAATACACTGTGAAGCTGTTTGGAGTGTCCAACGCACCTGGTGTGTTAATGGAGTATATGAATCAGATCTTTCATGAGTATCTGTAGCAGTTTATTGTGGTTTGCATTGATGATATTCTGATATATTCTAAATCGGAAGAAGAGCAAGCCGAGCATTTGAGGACCGTGTTGCAAGTATTGAAGTTGAAGAGGTTGACGACCGCCTCAGTGTTGATTTTACCTAATTCGAATGAATCTTTTGTAGTGTAGTGTGATGCATCGAAGATGGGTCTTGGAGGAGTGTTGATGTAGAATGGTCAAGTTGTTGCCTATGCTTCCAGGAAGTTGAGGGCTCATGAAGTGGATTACCCAACCCATGACTTAGAGTTGGCAGTCGTGGTATTTATGTCGAAAATTTGGAGACATTATCTGTTTGGCTCTAAGTTCGAAGTGTTAAGTGATCATAAGAGTTTGAAATACCTGTTTGATCAGAAAGAGTCGAATATGAGGCAGAGAAGATGGTTGGAGTTATTAAAGGATTATGACTTTGATTTGAATTACCATCCTGGTAAAGCAAATGTAGTGGCTGATGAATTGAGCAGGAAGTCATTGCATATGTCGATGCTTATGGTGAAAGAGTTGGAGTACTTGAGCAGTTCCGAGATGTGAGTTGGTATGTGAAGAGACTTCTGACAGTGTGAGGTTGGCATGTTAAAATTGACTAGTGGTATTCTGGAAGAGATTGGAGTGGGACAACAATCTGACTTGAAGTTGGTTTACCAGTTGACATTGATCAACCAAGGTAACAGAGGTGAATTCCAAATTGACGAGAATGGTGTGATGATGTTCAGAGACAGGGTGTGTGTCCCAAATGTTCCAAATATTAAGAAGAGAATTCTTGAGGAAGGATGATAACACTATTTTAGTGTGTTACTTTGGCCCATTTTATGTGACATTTTTAGTTCATGATTTATTGATTTGGCATGAGTTTAATGTATTTCAGGATGTTTTAAGCTTTAAGCACACTAGGTGCTTCTTTTATGTTTTCAATGTGTTTGTGATCTAAAAGGAAGCTAGATGATGGTGAGAGGAGGCATGACCTCAGATGACAGATTCTGGAGCAGAACGAGGAGCTTTTAGAAAGAAAGTAGTTTATAGTTTAATCAACTATTTCACCAAGAGAGTTGGAGATTGGTGATGGAAGCCAAGGATGACTAGGGCTCACGTGGCAGCATTTTGAAGAGCATTGGAGCAAAAGGAATGGATAAGATCAAGGAAGCTAGAAGACAAATGGTAGTACGGTGGGGACCACGCTGCAAAAGAGCGCCCAACACCAAAACCACCAGCCGTCTTTGCTGCTCCACCACTCTGCCACAGCCGCCTGCAAAAAGCAGATTTATCTCCCACCAACGTCTGTACCAGATTGCTTGCAATGGAAGGATTGAGGGATAGCTGGTCCACATGAGGATTTTATTTGGGCCTAACCTTATTTTTATCAAGAGGCCCACGATCCAAGAAAGGAGCAACTACCACTTCTACTCATCACTATATAAAGAGAGCTTGTACATTAAAGAAGAGAGACCGGAGATTTACACACAACAAACAGTTTATTTCAGTTTTTAGTTTTCATTTTATTTTTATTCCAAGAGTTGGAAGCATTAGTAGAGGGTATTCTATTCTTATCCAGACCTGTACACTCTGTTGAGAGTTGTCGTGACTGAAGAGAGCTGTTGCTGTTTACTCAACGCAAGAGATCTCCAAGTTATTACTAGGTTGCATTTCTTTACTACACTTTGTAAGACAATGTTTCCTATTAGTTTCACTCCAGTAGTTTGTACTCAGCTCACTATGAGCTAAACCTTTGTTTGATGAGACTAATGAAGTTAGTATAAAAGTTGTTTTTATGTTGATATGATGTGTTGACTAGTGTCTTATTTTGTTATGTGTTCTTAAGCTATAAACTTGGTTCTTAGAGTGATCAACTAGGAAAAAGGTAAAAGCTTGTTGTTGAGAGAGATCCAATAAACAAGCGGATTTCATAACAAAAGTGGTTAATAAAGTAGGATAGAGATATTCAGTTAATTCAACTTGCTTAGAGATAAGAAGTTGAGACCATAAATATTTTCATAATTAAAACCATACGTATTTTAGGGTTACAAGTGAGACTTAGATATTTGTTCCCTTGCCCTAGTTATGCATGTTTTTGATGTTGTAGAGATACACCACTAGATCACGTTCTGACCTTTTGAGGCACGACACTTCACATCATAAAAGCATTCTAACAACAACTATACTAATGGATTTAGCTCATCAACTACTCTCTCTGATATTTTAACTCATTTTTAGTTATAAATCTTATCTTAGTTATTTGTGTGTTGCTCCTATTCTTTATTATTATTATTTTGTTACCTTGCTCATACTTTATCTTAAACAAAGAAATTAACATTAGTAGTTCAAGTCCTTTAACACTTCCTTGTGGGTTCGACCTCTACTTTACCACTTGCTACATTATCAAGCATGTATACTTGCATGTGACACCATTGCTCTAAACAATCACAAGAAAAGCATTATATAAAGTAGAGACAATCAAGTTTTTGGTACCGTTGCCGGGGAAGTGTATAAAGTTTGAAGCACTATATTTAATTTTTGTTTAAGAATGTATTTGAGCTTTTAACGTTTGCTATGATTTGGTGTCTCGACAGGCTTAAGCTATTGTATGCGCAGGTCGTTACAACCAGTTTACAGTGGTTATCCTGAACCTGAAATAATTCTCAGTACATGAAGGAGATTTTTACGTGCTCAGCAAATATTTGGCGATTCCTCAACCTCAGCTATGGCTGAACCTGAAGGAGTAGTGCACGCGGTGGACACGGACGAAGAAAGTTCATTGTCTTCTTCAGACGAATCATTACAAAACATAACCATGGCAGAGCCAGACATCATTGGCATTGCCAATGACCGAGCGCGCAACATCAGGGACTATGCTGTATTTGATCCTAATCCTATGAATACTGGAATTGCTAGGCCAGCCATCACAACACCATAGTTCGAGTTCAAGCCTATGATGTTCCAAATGTTGCAAGCTGCTGGTCAATATTCAGGCTCTCCTCATGAAGATCCTCATTTGTACCTAAAACAATTTCTAGGTGTTGCTGACAACTTCAAAATCCTTGACGTGCCAGTAGATACCTTTTGGTTGAGGCTGTTTCCATATTCTCTAAGGGATAGAGCCAAGAGTTGGCTTAATTCTTTGGAACCAAATTCCATTACTACATGGAACGCCTTGGCAGAAAAGTTTTTGGCCAAGTATTTTCCTTCTTCCAAGAATGAAAAATTGAGAAACGAAATTACACCATTTAGGCAAGGAGATGGCGAAACGTTGTTTGATGCATGAGAAAGATTTAAGGAGCCGTTGAGACAATGTCCTCATCACGGGATCCTCATTTGCATACAACTTGAGACTTTTTACAATGGATTAATTCCATCCTCAAGGAATATGTTAGATGCATCCAGTGGTGGAGCTCTTTTGTCTAAATCTTATGATGATGGTTACAAGTTGACTGAGAGCATTACGACCAACACTTATCAATGGCCAGTCACGCGGGCCACTGCCTGTTCAACTTAAAAGAAGCCTGTTGGAGTTCATGAAGTCACTGAGACCACAACTCTTGCTACTCAGGTGGCTCAGATCCACCAAATGATGAAGAATCTGATGAGTCCTGAAGTGACAAAGCCTGACCCTGTTAAGGTGGTTACTGACGCTTCTGAGGTTGCCTGTGTTTACTGTGGAGGACCACATCTATTTGAAGAATGTTCTGTAAATCCTGTTTCAGTTAACTATGTTGGCAATCCCAACAACAATAGCAGATACAACAATCCATACAACAACACTTACAACCCAGGATGGCGCAACCATCCTAATTTTTCTTGGAGTAACAATCAAAGTCAACCTAAACCGCAATCAACTACACCACAAGTTCCACCTGGTTTTTCTAACCCTAACTATGCTGGGGGTAATTAAGGAAACAACCATCTGGAAAATGTTCTTAAGTCCTTTATTCAAGAAGCAAAGAATCAATTCCAAGCACAAGGAGTGAGCATCATGAACTTGGAGAACCAAGTAGGCCAAATTGCCACGGCTCTAAGTTCAAGAAACATGGGAAATCTTCCCAGCTCTACTGAGACTCCCAATACACAAGCTGGAGTGAAGAATGTTGAAACTTGCCAAGCTCTTAAGCTCAGAAGTGGCAAGGAAATTGAAGAAACCGTTACAAAGAGCAAGGAGTCAAGTACTGATTTGTCTAAGCCTGACAGTTCTAGAGCGAAAGATAATGATGGAGAACCATCTTCATCAAAACAGCAGAAGCACAAAGATGATGTACCTACTGAAGACTACATTCCTCCAGAGAAGCAAGAGGTCATTACTGAAGCCAACAAGAAGCAAAAGTTTGTGCAAGAAAGACCACCACCTCCTTTTCCCCAAAGAATCAAAAAGGCAAAGGAAGAGCAACAATTTTCAAAGTTCATGGAGATCTTGAAGCAGCTTCACATCAATATACCATTGATTGAAGCCATTCAACAAATGCCAAACTACTCAAAGTTCATGAAGGATGTGCTTACCAAGCGAAAAAGGGTGGGAGAATTTTCTACGGTTGCACTCACATAAGAGTGTAGTCAATTGGTTCAAGGCAAACTTCCTCCCAAATTGAAGGATCCTGGAAGTTTTACTATTCCATGAACCATTGGAGACACCTTTTATGGAAAGGCACTATGTGACTTAGGGGCCATCATTAATCTTATGCCCCTATCCATCTTCTAGAAGATAGGGATAGGTGATGCCAGGCCTACAACCATCACCTTGCAGCTGACATATAGAAGTATTTGCTACCCACAAGGGAAGATAGAAGATGTACTGGTAAGGGTTGATAAATTTGTCTTCCCTGCTGATTTCATCATCATGGATTTTGAAGCCGATGAAGAGACACCCATTTTGTTGGGAAGGCCATTCCTAGCAACGGGTACAACTCTAATTGATGTGGAAAGAGGGGAACTCACTATGAGAGTGAATGGGCAGCAAGTAGTGTTCAACATATTTAATGCCTTGCAATACCCTGAAGAAGAGGTGGCTGAGTGTTCTATGATATCTAGCTGGAAAGGTTTAATTCATAAAAACCTTCTAAGGGCTAATGATGTGTTGAAAATTGAGTTAGGAAAAGTGGAAGATAAAGGACTAAAAGATGGAATCATCTACGGTCCAATGCAAAAGCAAGAGGAAGAATCTGTGGAAGTAATAGAATCTACCATTATTGCAATTAAGCAGTAGCTACCTTCCTTAGAAGAACCCCCTAAACTGGAGCTCAAGCAACTGTCGGAGCATTTACAGTATCTATATCTGGAGGCAGGACAGAAGCTGCCAGTTATCATTGCTACATACCTACATGAGGAGCAGAAAGATCAACTGATCTCACTAATGAAGAGACACAAGAAGGCAATTGCGTGGCAGATTTCTGACATCAAGGGAATCAGCCTAGCAATTTGCATGCACAAAATTCTGTTGGAAGAAAACGCTAAGAATAGCATTGAGAGTCAACGAAGGCTAAACCCTAACATGAAAGAGGTTGTAAAAAAGGAGATTATCAAGTGGCTGGACGCAGGAATTATTTACCATATCTCTGATAGTGTGTGGGTAAGTCCAATTCAGTGTGTACCGAAGAAATGGGGCATGACAGTAATAATCAATGAGAAGAATGAGCTCATTCCCACTAGAACTGTTTCTGGTTGGAGAATCTGCATGGATTATAGGAAGCTAAACAAGGCAACTAGGAAGGATCATTTTCCTTTGCCTTTCATTGATCAGATGTTGGATAGATTGGCTGGAAAGGAGTATTATTTCTTCTTAGATGGATATTCGGGCTACAACCAAATTGCAATAGCCCCGGAAGATCAAGAGAAAACAACATTCACATGCCCTTATGGCACCTTTTCTTTTAGAAGGATGCCGTTTGGACTGTGCAATGCACCAGCCACCTTTCAGCATTGCATGATGGCTATCTTCTCGGATATCATAGAGAATTCCATGGAAGTCTTCATGGATGATTTTTCAGTTTTTGGAGAGTCATTCAAAGATTGTCTACAGAATCTGGAGTTGGTGCTGACCAAGTGTGAAGATAACAACTTAGTCCTTAATTGGGAGAAATTTCATTTTATGGTAAAAGAAGGAATTGTTCTTGGTCATAGAATTTCAAAAGAAGGATTAGAGGTAGATCAAGCTAAGTTGGAGGTAATTGAAAAGCTACCCCCACCAGTCAACATCAAGGGCATTAGGAGTTTCTTGGGACATGCTGGATTTTATAGGAGGTTTATAAAAGATTTTTCAAAAATAACTAAACCTCAATGCCAGCTGCTGCAACATGACACGCCTTTTGTCTTCAATAAAGAGTGCCTTGAATCTTTCAACCTTTTGAAAAAAGTTCTCATTTCTGCACCTGTAGTCATTGGTCCAAGCCATTTGAGTTAATGTGTGATGCCAGTGACTTTGCCATTAGAGCTGTTTTAGGCCAATGGCATAACAAAGTTTTTCACACCATCTACTATGCAAGCAAGACTTTGATAGAGGCACAAATCAATTACACAACCACGGAGAAGGAGCTGCTGGCAGTAGTGTTTGCTTTTGATAAGTTCATACCTTACTTGGTAGGAACTAAAGTCATTGTGTACACGGATCATGCAGCAATCAAATATTTGATTTCCAAAAAAGATGCAAAGCCACGGCTCATACGATGGGTTCTTTTACTACAAGAGTTTGACCTAGAGATAAGAGACCAAAAAGGAGTAGAAAACTCAGTTACTGATCATCTCTCAAGACTACCTAAAGAAGTTCAATCTCACAACAGTGGATATATTAAAGAAAGTTTTCCGGATGAGCAGCTGTTGGTGATTAATGATGGCATGACTCCTTGGTACGCTGACATTGTTAACTACTTGGTCAGCAGAGTAGTGCCACTAGAATTCAACTTCCAACAAAGAAAGAGGTTCTTCCACACTGTCAAGAATTATTTCTGGGATGAGCCTTATCTATACAAGAAGTGTGCTGATCAGCTATTGAGGAGATGTGTTGACTATGAGGAGGCGCGACAGATCTTATCAGCCTGCCACAAAGCCCCCGATGGTGGACATTTTCGAGGAGTCAGAACTGCAGCAAAAGTATTGTAATCAGGTTATTTCTTGCCTTATATTTTCAAGGATGCTCATGAATTTACAAAAAAGTGTGATAGATGCCAGAGGGTTGGAAATGTGTCCATGAGACAAGAGATGCCACTCACGAGTATTCTTGAAGTGGAAATTTTTTATGTGTGGGGTATTGACTTCATGGGACCATTCCCTCCATCCTTTGGCAATCTTTACATCTTTGTAGTTGTGGACTACGTGTCCAAATGGATTGAACCAGTAGCAACACCATCCAATGATGCTAAGGTGGTAACCAAGTTCTTGCTCAAGAACATTTTGACAAGACATGGCACGCCTAGAGCTATCATCAGTGATGCGGGATCCCATTTTTAGAACAAGCTTTTTGAAAACTTAATGGCAAAATATGAGATTAAACACAAGGTTGCTACAGCTTACCATTAATAACGCGAAATTATATCGTTAAATCGACTCGACTAACATGAATTTTACTTACGATTTCTCTATTTTAATTAATTTTATTTACTGATTTATATGTGGATTTTATGTTTGTAGGCCATGTGGGATTTAATTACAAAATAATGAAAAGAAGAAGAAAAATGGAAGAAGGAAAGAAAATGGAAGGAAGGAAAATGAAAGAAAAGAAAAGGAAAAAAAACAAGGTGGGGCCCACCACAAATTATATGTGGCGCCTGCCACTTAGAAAATGAAAGGAAAGTGTGGCGGGGGCCACGCTAAAAGAAGAAAAAGATGTGGCGAGTGCCATGCATTGCACTATCGGTTTCCTCCAATTTTTTCTCCACTCCTCCCTATTATTTCTCCAGTTCTTCCTCCACGCAGAGAGAAATTCTCCCACGACTCTCCTATATTTTTGGCGACTCTCCTATATTTTTTGACTTATTCATACGCCGACGATTTATTGAATCCCCGATGATTGACGAGTTACATACCGATATTCCGTTATATTTTATTTAAATCCAAATTTTAGTTTACCATTAGTTTCCCGTTTGCTCCTTAACCTAAAAACTCATCAGCCTTAGCTAAACATAGTAACAATCTGATAGCATTAGTTTGATTATCAGTCCTTGTGGGATCGATATCTTTTAAAACTACGCGATTAGACTGTGCGCTTGTAGTTAGTAACCCCGATAGACTCATAAAGTCGCGATCAAGTTTTTGGCGCCGTTGTCGGGGACTGATTTAGCCAATAGTGCGATTCATTTGTTGCGCCGTATGGACTAAAGCAACAAATTCCCTAATTTGCCGGTTGTATGCCAAGTACTCGCTCAAAAGGCGAAGACCTAACGCAACCGACAGACGAACCCGAGCGTCTTCTTAGCGTAAGACGACGAATTAGAGAATACTGTTTAGAACACAAAATTCCTTTTCCTGATTCTGAATCTGAATCTGAATCTGAATCTAAACCTAAAACTGAACCAGACATGGCCAAAGGACCTCAGAACCATCCTCTTAAGTACTATGCCATTCCTTCGCATGCTAAACCACATAACAACATCGCTGCCCCTGCCATCGAGGCAAATAACTTTGAGCTAAAACCTTCGTTGTTGTCAGCTGTACAACAGAACCAATTTTCTGGTGGTCCCACGGAGGACCCGAACTTACATTTGTCAGTGTTCTTGCAATATGTAGACACAATGAAAGCAAATGGTGTCAGCCCCGAAGCAATAAGACTACGTCTTTTCCCTTTCTCATTAAGAGATGGAGCTAGAGCATGGCTCCAGTCTCTACCGTCCAACTCTGTCACTACGTGGGATGAGTTGAAGAAGGTATTCTTAGCACGATATTTCCCACCAAGCAAGATGGCTATGCTAAGAGCCCAAATTAATGGATTCAAACAAAAGGACAACAAATCTCTTTTCGAAGCATGGGAAAGATACAAGGACATGATGAGGCTTTGTCCACATCACGATCTAGAAGAGTGGTTGATCATCCATACCTTTTACAATGGTCTCTTGTATAACACAAGAATGACAATAGACGCTACCACGGGTGGCGCATTAATGGATAAACCCTACGCTGAGGCTCATGCACTTATCGAAAGTATGGCTCAAAATTACTATCAGTGGGGAAGTGAAAGAACCTTCATGGAGAAACCTTCGACGAAAGGCGGGATGAACGAGATAAGTGGCCTTGACCAAGTAAATGCTAAGGTAGATGCTCTTACTCAAAAGGTTGAAAGTTTGACCTTGACACCTACAGCCACCGTGGCTGCCGTAGCTCCAAATTGCGAGTTATACGGAGTTCCTGGGCATGCTGCCCCTGAATGTCAAATTCTAACAGGAGTTTCCACGGACCAAGTGAATTATGCTCAAGGAAACCCTTACTCAAACACCTACAACCCAGGTTGGAGAAACCATCCGAACCTTTCATACAAAAACAACAACGCTTTGTATGCGCCTGGACAAGCACCTACTGTACCACCGGGTTATTAAAAGGTTGTCGTAGCTGCTCCTAATGTTCCTAGAAAGTCTAACCTTGAAACAATGATGGAGAACTTCATTGCTGCACAAGCTCAACAAAACAAGAATTTCCTTAACCAAAATGTTCACACTAGTGAGAAAATTAAACAATTAGCCAACAAGGTTGACGCTCTAGCCACTCACAACAAAATGTTAGAAACACAAATCACGCAAGTGGCTCAACAACAAGTTGTTACCGCTACCCCAGCTGGTAATCTTCCAGGACAACCTCAACCTAATCCGAAGGGACATGCAAATGCTATAACACTTCGGAGTGGAGCAGAACTAGAAGGACCAACTGACCTAAGGATCGAAAATCCAGCCATGTATCAAAAGCCTAGTAAGGAGTCTGAAAAGGAAAATGAACCAAAGGGAAACGAAAAAGAAGATGATGGCAAAGAGGCCGAAGAGAAAAAAGAACCATATGTGCCTCCGCCACCTTATAAACCACATATCCCGTATCCTCAAAGATTCGCTAAATCTAAAAACATAGGACAATTTAAGAAATTCGTCGAACCTCTGAAACAATTGAATGTTACAATACCTTTTACAGAAGCAATCACGCAAATGCCCTCCTATGCTAAGTTCTTAAAAGAAATTATATCTAATACGAATAAGCTTGAGGATACTGAAACCGTTATGCTTACAGCAGAGTGTAGCGTTATAATCCAAAACAACATGCCTCCTAAGCTAAAAGACCCTGGTAGCTTCTCTATACCATGTGTGGTTGGAAAGTTTGTCATAGACAAAGCCCTGTGCGACTTAGGAACCAGTATTAGCTTAATGCCCTTATTTATTTGTAAAAGGCCCAACATGGGAGAACTGAAACCAACAAAAATTTTTGTACAACTAGCTGATCGTTCGGTGAAATTTCCTTTAGGTATGCTAGAAAACATTCCAGTACGTATAGGACAATTCTATATTCCTACAGATTTCATAATTATGGACATTAAGGAAGACTCAAACATCCATATCATTTTAGGAAGACCATTCCTAGCCACAGCCGGAGCCATCATCGATGTGAAATAGGAAAACTAACTTTTGAGGTTGGTGAAGAAAAGGTAGAATTTATCCTCTCACAATTCTTCAAAGCACCTGCTATAGAGGATTCGTACTGTTTCTTAGATGTTATTGATGAATGCGTTAAAGAAATGGAGAAATAACAAAATACGTATTCTGAAGTGCTGAAAATTCCAATGCCACAAATTTTTGAAGACGATAATTGGCGTGGTAAATACCAAGATAATAATCTAAGTGAATGTCTCGCACTCACTCCTGACCCTATGCCTTGCCCAAAGAAACCAGCTGTAGAACTGAAAACACTACCCAAAGATCTAAGGTATGAATTCCTAGATACAGAACTCGAACGACCAGTTATAGTCAACGCAGATTTAGGACAAATAGAAACGGAAAAATTATTACATGTCCTGAGAAAATACCAAACTGCCTTAGGCTATAACACCTCAGATTTAAAAGGAATAAGTCCCTCTATCTGTATGCATCACATCATGCTTGAGGAAGACTGTAAAACCTCTAGAGAACATCAAAGGAGAATCAATCCCATTCTGAGTGATGTTGTTAAGAGAGAAGTGCAGAAGTTGTTAGAAGCAGGAATCATATACCCAATATCCGATAGTGAATGGGTTAGCCCAGTTCACGTTGTACCCAAGAAAGGAGGTGTTACAGTCATCAATAATGAAAAAGGTGAATCCGTAGCACAACATACTCAAACCGGATGGAGAATGTGTATCGACTATAGGAAACTAAACAAAGCCACTCGTAAAGATCATTTCCCTTTACCCTTCATAGATCAAATGCTTGAACGTCTGGCTAAACACTCTCATTTTTGCTATTTAGACGGATATTCAGGATTTTTCCAAATTCCTATCCATCCTGATGACCAAGAAAAGACTACTTTCACATGTCCCTAGGGTACCTTTGCCTACCTGTAAATGCCTTTCGGATTATGTAACGCACCTGCAACATTCTAGAGATGCATGATGTCCATCTTCTCTGATTTCTTAGACGGTATAATGAAGTCTTTATGGATGATTTCTCTGTCTGTGGGGAAAGTTTTGAAGGATGTCTGTCGAACCTCGAAATGGTGCTTGAACGATGTGTAAGTGTTAACCTAGTGCTCAATTGGGAAAAATACCATTCCATGGTCCGACAAGGAATTGTACTCGGACATATAGTATCCAATAAGGGGATTGAAGTCGATAAAGTAAAAATTGAAGTTATAGAAAATCTCCAACCGCCGAAAACCGTTAGAGAAATAAGAAGCTTTCTAGGACACGCCGATTTTTATCGACGTTTCATTAAAGATTTCTCTAAGATAACCAAGCCTCTAACTGAGCTATTGATGAAAGACGTTGAATTCGTCTTTGATGACAAATGCTTAGACGCATTTCGAACACTTAAGCAAGCATTAATATCAGCGCCCATTATGCAACCCCCAGATTGGAATGAACCATTCGAGATTATGTGCGACGCGAGTGATTACACTGTAGGTGCAGTCTTAGGACAAAGAAAGGATAAAAAGCTTCATGCAATTTACTATGCTAGTAGAACCTTAGATCATGCACAAATGAACTACGCTACCACAGAAAAGGAACTTTTGGCTGTCGTGTTCGCTTTGGATAAATTTCGTTCCTACCTAGTAGGAGCAAAAATAGTTATCTATACCGATCATGCCGCAATTAAGTACCTATTAAGTAAAAAAGATGCCAAACCAAGGCTTCTGAGGTGGATTCTGCTCCTACAAGAATTTGATTTGGAAATCAAAGACAAGAAGGGCACTGAAAATGTAGTAGTTGATCACCTGTCGAGAATGGAAAATATCCAACCTGAACAAGTACCTATTAATGACGATTTCCCTTATGAAAGACTCTTAGCCCAGTTGGAGAGTAATACAATTGAACAATCTCTGATTTATAATGATACAGAAACCAATGCAGTTATAGAATCTGTTTACACTAAAACCACGCTACCGTGGTATGCTGATTTTGTTAACTATTTAGCAGCTGGAGTACTACCACCTGATCTAACCTATCAACAAAAGAAGAAATTCTTCCATGACCTTAAAAATTATTATTGGGACGAACCACTGCTCTTCAAGAGGGGCTCCGATGGTATTTTCCGTCGTTGTGTACCCGAAGATGCGCCCCCTATGGTGGGCACGCGAGCACTTCGAAGACTTGTGCTAAGATCTTGCAAGCTGGCCTCTTTTGGCCTACTTTATGGAAAGATGTCCACTTTGCGGTTATAAATTGCGACCGGTGTCAACGCACTGGAAACATCTCTAGACGTGATGAAATGCCTCAAAAGGGCATTTTAGAAGTAAAGGTCTTTGACGTGTGGGGAATAGACTTCATGGGACCATTTCCGTCCTCTTTTGGTAACAAATACATACTCGTTGCGGTTGATTATGTTTCAAAATGGATCGAGGCTGTAGCCGCCCCAACAAACAACGCACGAGTAGTGAATAAGCTCTTTAAGAATATAATTTTTCCTAGATTCCGTGTTCCGAGACTGGTAATCAGTGATGGAGGTTCCCACTTTATCTCAAAAATCTTTGAGAAACTTCTATCAAAATATGGAGTTAAACATCGTGTAGCGACACCTTACCACCCCCAAACGAGTGGGCAAGTAGAGGTCTCAAATAGAGAAATTAAACAGATCTTAGAAAAGACCGTTGCCACCTCTAGGAAAGATTGGTCTTCGAAACTACACGAAGCTTTGTGGGCTTATAGGACAGCTTATAAAACTCCCATAGGAACCACGCCATTTAAGCTAGTTTATGGCAAATCTTGTCACCTGCCAGTAGAAATAGAACATAAGGCCTATTGGGCTATCAAAACTATTAATTTAAATTATACCGCTGCAGGAGAAAAGAGAATTCTAGATTTACATGAACTAGAAGAACTTAGATTAGACGCTTACCAGAATGCCCAAATATAAAAGAGATAACAAAAAAATGGCATGACAAACGTATAGCAAGGAAAGAATTTAATTCTAGACTTAGATTCTTCCCAGGCAAACTTCGTTCTAGGTGGTCTGGTCCCTTTGAGGTAACTAAAGTCCTGTTAAGCGGTGCAGTTGAAATAAAAGGTAAATCTAGTGAATCGTTTATCGTAAATGGGCAACGTTTGAAACACTATCATTGCGTAGACAATAGATATTTTTTGACTGGTCTAAAACTGGCATAAATGCCAGTAATGCCCTTAAGCTGATATTTCTGATAAACTGTGTCAAGCTCCCGACATTAAATGAAGCGCTGCGTGGGAGGCAACCCACGAAATTTCTTTTGTTTATTACTTCGTTTTTCTTTATTTTAATCATTTATTTTATTTTCAATTTTTTATTTTTTGTTTATTTTATTTCATTTTTATCCAAATTTACTTCACTAACAAATGCAGTATTTTCAATTATTTTAAAAATCAGTGCTGATTGTCTTACTTTATGCTTCCAGGACTTTATCTTTTTTCTACCTTCTTCCTTCTCCACTGATTTCATTCTTCCTACTAACTTTAAGGATGGATAATGAAGATACCATGGTTGTACTATTCAAGAACGCTGCCCAATGGCACCGTTACGAGGCTCTTTCTCTTAGACCTATGGCTTTAACCAAATTCGCCCATGGACCTACCATGACTGCTCTAGGCATAGGTGACAGCATAGATTTTATGTTTAACCAAATAGGTTGGGAGGGTTTTGCTAGGAAGAAGCACTCGACTTACCATAGGTTAACTCTTGAATTTTTGAGCTCACTAGTCTATGACCCTAATTATGGCACGAGATTTAATAAGGGTATGATAACCTTCCTGCAGTTTGGATACACTTGTCGTTTTAACAACCGAGAAATCGCAGAACTGTTGGGTTTCCCCAATGGCCCTGACGTTTTCTCTATGGCACAAGAAGATTTGCTTATGAAAAATGAACTTAACTTTTTTTGGGGTAGTATTTCCGGACGACCACATCATGACCCGCACCCTATGGTGTCCATTGATATTCATAATCCGACCATCAGATATTTCCATATGATCTTAGCCTTTACCCTTTTTGGAAAATCTGAGAATGATACCCTAGTGTCCAGAGATGAGCTCTTTATCCTGTTTGGTGTGTTTCAATCTCGACCTGTTAATACGGAACCCTTTATGCTTGACAACCTCCTTAGGATTGCTCAAGCTGATCATGGTCCTATTCTAATAGGTGGCCTAGTGACCAAAATTGCTGAAGCCATGGGATTTAGGACACGTATCTCTCGAGTAAACCCTTTAGGAGGATATAGGCCCATGAACATCACATTCTGTTTCAACAGAGGATTAATAGGAAACCTTGGACCACACCATTTCCAGCTACTGATTAATAATGAGGTTGTACCCCACTTTACCTTACCTGACCATGAGCGTACAAGTTTGCACAACTGCCATAACTGGCTGTATGATTTAGACGGACCACAATTTGAGAAAGAACTTGATGACCATGCCTCAGATATTGAAATAGACCCCGAAACACCTCCACATTACCATGATTTTCCAGACCACCCTATTAATGATGCTAATACCATTCCTCCTGCAAACATCCATACCACATTGGAAGGCTTTCGTACCAAACTCAATGGCATGCGAGACGAGCTCCGTACTATCCGTCTTGATGTCATCGGTTTAAGTGACATTGCCGTCGAACAGCTCGATCATTTGAACCAAGCAGTGGAGTCTCTGAGACGCAATATTGGCTGATTTTGTTCTTTGACATTTATCGCATTTTCCTTTAATTTGAATTTTAATTTTTCACTGTTATTTTTGGATTTAAATTGAACCTACTGGTACTTCATGCGTTTGCATCTGCTACTGCTAATTTTTTGTTACTGAACTACTTTACTTCAGTTAATGGATTTTTATTTCACTGCTATTTATCTTTGTGTTTCGTGATTTGCTGTGTTTGCAGCATTAAATAAATTTCCATTACATTTATATTTATAATTCTCATTGAGGACCTTGTTGTGTTCAGGTGGGGGAAGGATTTACTTTGCTTTATTGTTTTTGTTTTTCTTCTATTATGTTTGTGAATTTTACTCTCATTTGGTTTTAATTGAATTTATTCATTATCATTACTTTCCATTTTGTTTTACTTTCTTTTTAGTCAAAGCATCAGCTTGAATATGAAAAGTGCATGCGTATCTAAAATAAATCACATGCCAAGATTCTTTAGTGTTCATATGCATTGGAATAATTTATGGTCAAGAATCTCAAAAAGCTATCACATGCATTGAAAGAAAAATTGCAAGATTCTCTGCCATGGAGCATGTGGCTCTCGCCACATTTTTGCATGCCATGCATCTTGTGGCAGTCGCCACACTCCTTGTGGCACCCGCCACCATGCATTCTTCTTCAATTTTTTTTTCTTTCTTCGCTTTTGTTTCTATTTTTTTTTTGCTCTATTTTTTTTTTTTTTGCTTTTTCCTTTTGCTTTAATTTTATTCATGCTTGCATGCCACAATTCATTATTCATCTGCACCTTTGACCACACTTTTACTCATTTACCAATTTCCAACCATTTCATTTAATCACACAATAAATTCACATCATTATTTATACCTTCCATCAACTTCTATTCTACCATACAAACTCATTTATTTCACACTTCTCTCCACCCCATCTCCACTTAATCAAAAGAAAAAAATTCGTGTGTTGAGTTCGAAATGGAAGGATACCAGGTCTATTTCAGAGATGGTGCAGCAGGTGAACACTAGGATGAACTCTACGCAGCACTGCAAAATCGAGAAATCGAATCCACGAGGTATGCTGACGTACCTTGTTTAGAGGCTTTAGGGATCAAAGATAGAATTGATTATATACTAGAGAAGTTGGGCCTAACTTATTTTCTATCTTTTAAGGACCCTGTTTATGTCCAACCCACTCTAGAATTTTTAAGCTCGCTTATCTATGATCCTAACGAGACACTCAAATTTTGACTATTTAACGTAGAGTACACCTTCACTTTTGATCAATTAGCGGGCTTGTTGCAATTTCCCTACAGAGAGGGTGTAAGGTATGATGTGCCTAGTGGAGAGGGTTGGACTAACGCCTACAAATTTTTTTGGAAAGGAATAACGGGAACAATGACCAGTAGTTTCGAAGGCAACAGAGCCTCCCTAATTCAAAATAGCGTATCATATTTGGTGGTTTAATAACTACGTTAGCCAAAGCCCTTGGACTAGAAAATAATCTCGTATCTTTGGCACCACTACCATCACGCACTATCGACATTGAAATGGTTAAAAGCATGAAATTAGTAAAGAAGCGACGAGATGGAAATTTTAATTTAATGATTAATAACCAAGTTTTCCCGGGTTTGATTCTTCCAAACCCGACTCGCACAGATGTGCGTAATGACAAGAACTTACGATATATTGATGACCCAGTCCCCGCGCATATTCCAGAGAATGTTACAGCTGGCGGGGACAATGCTGACGCACAACCACACACTGCACATGTCTTTGTTGAAAATGATGCAGGTACTTCCTCAAGGCGCAGACCCAGGAGAAGAAGTGAAGACATACCTGCCACTCTTGAAGATATATATACTGAGCTAACACGATGAAACGAGTTAGACTCTCAGCGCGATCAGAGAATCCAAACCATCGAAGCTCAGCAAATGGAGATGATGCAAATAATCAGACAAATGCAAAGCGAGCAGCACGACATGTCCGGCTTGATCGCGGAGATGGCAGATCTTATAGTACGTGTGGAGCATTCTCAAGAACAACTTAACCAGCCTGGAAATGGCAGACGTGCACGAACTCGAGGCCGAGGCCACCGTTAGAAGACATTCCAGGTTCCACCTTCCTTTCTCACCTTATGTCGTTGCATTGAGGACAATGCTCGATTTAAGTGTGGGGGAGGAAGATTTACTGCTTTATTTTATCATTTTCTAGTTATTCATCGTTTTTTAGGTAGATTTTAAATTTCTACTTTTCATTTTTATTATTATGTTTATTTCCTTGCTTAGTATTAATAAAGAAATTCATGTGTTGTCAAGTCTATTTACGTAGTTTCCGCTATTTATTTGATTCTCCCAAATTCTTGAGCCTTAACAAAAATTTTAAATTTGGTTTGTTACATAATACGACACTTTAAGAATTTATTAGGCTAAGTTGGAAAGACTTGGGAAAGTGTTAATAAAATCAGTACTGTTTTGACACCCTGAAACCCCCGAATATGCAGATGAATTTGAGTACTTATTATGCCAAGACCTCAAATTTTAAAAGTAACCTCTTGATTAGTTTATATTAGCAGTCAGCACAATCCTAAGGCACAAACTAAGTAAGAAACCGATGCAAATATGTGTTCCATCTCAAAAGTAAATTTAATGAATTAATAGAAAAGGCGAATAAAAGACATGTTCCTTCTAAGTTAGGTGGTCTTCACCCGACCATTTAGCCCAACGGATCGGACTCTTGAAATTCGAAATTAAAAGAAAAAGAAATTGAAAAATATTTGAAAAATGAGATCACTGAACACTAACAGGTTTACTTACCATGGGCGTGTGGGGATAACGGGATTAATGTGATTGCGCGAGAATGAAAAAGAGGTGAAAAAGAATAGGTTTGTTTATAATACCATGATTCGGATCTGTCTGTATAAAATGGGAGTTCTTGATTACATATTGTAATTCTGTGTCATTACGGTATCCTTGGTATTGATATTTAGTACATATCTTTCTGACAAGGCTTAGCATCACTATATGATCTGTGTTGTGTTTTTGTTTCAAACTCGTGCTTAGAGGTTTTATTTGCTTAAGGACAAGCAAAGGTTCAAGTATGGGGGAGTTTGATAGAGCAAAATTATATTGTTAAATCGACTCGACTTACATGAATTTTACTTACGATTTCTCTATTTTAATTAATTTTATTTACTGATTTATATGTGGATTTTATGTTTGTAGGCCATGTGGGATTTAATTACAAAATATTGAAAAGAAGAAGAAAAATGGAAGAAGGAAAGAAAATGGAAGGAAGGAAAATGAAAGAAAAGAAAAGGAAAAAAAAATAAACAAGGTGGGGCCCACCACAAATTATATGTGGCGCCTGCCACTTAGAAAATGAAAGGAAAGTGTGGCGGGGGTCACGCTAAAAGAAGAAAAAGATGTGGCGAGTACCATGCATTGCACTACCGGTTTCCTCCAATTTTTTCTCCACTCCTCCCTATTATTTCTCCAGTTCTTCCTCCACGTAGAGAGAAATTCTCCCACGACTCTCCTATATTTTTGGACCAAAACCGTCAACAAACGAGGGATTTCAGGAGAACGAGGTCGTCAATATAAAGGGGGGCAGTTCCACAATTCAGCTCTCTCTTCTCTCTGCTTCGCTTTGCATCCTTCTCTTTTTGCCAGATTTTCATTGTTTAGAATTAAGCAGTTTTCTTTTACTCAAAAATAGTGATAGTTTTCCACATTGGGGAGCTATTGCACCTTAGTTCTTAGAATTTAAGTATTGTATCTTTTCGGCTAATTGTAATCGGATTGGGAACTCGAAGCTTGCCTTCATCATTCTAATTCAAGTTTATTAAAGTTCCAGGTTTTCTATTTTACTGTCAATAATTGTTATTGCTGCCTTAATTACTTGTCAAAGCATGTTTATGATTATGATTTATATTCGTATGTGCATGTTTGTTTCGAAAGCCATGTCCGGCTAAACCGTTTATATCGGTATGTAAATAAGTCGATCGGAAAGGGATTCGATAAATCTTGGCTAACCATTAACAATTTATTTTTCTGGTTTCGATTTCTTAAATTAAATGAACTTTTGTTACGAGAGTAAAAAGGTAACGAAGGTTACGATCAGTACAACGAGAGTTTGAGGTTTTAACCGGATAGCTGAAATTGGACATTGATTTTAAACACAGCGAGAGCACTTTAAAATCGATTAGGACTTGTTAGTTTTCAATAGGTACTTTTAAATTCAAATGGTTTAGCGAGAGTAAACATTCTGATTTAGGAGTATAGTCAGAGTCAATAAACACGAGAGTGTGAGGTAAAGTCTTTTAAATTGATATTTTCTACTGAAGAATATTTTGAATTATTCATACGCCGACGATTTATTAAATCCCCGATGATTGACGAGTTACATACCGATATTCTGTTATATTTTATTTAAATCCAAATTTTAGTTTACCATTAGTTTCCCGTTTGCACCTTAACCTAAAAACTCATCAGCCTTAGCTAAACATAGTAACAATTCGATAGCATTAGTTTGATTATCAGTCCTTGTGGGATCGATATCTTTTAAAACTACGCGATTAGACTGTGCGCTTGCAGTTAGTAACCTCGATAGACTCATAAAGTCGCAATCAACCAACCACAAACTAGCGGAAAAGTGGAGCTTTCCAATAGAGAAATCAAGAGAATCTTGGAAAAAGTGGTTAACCCCATAAGAAAGGATTGGTCCAAGCATTTGGACGAGGCACTATGGTCGTATAGGATTGCCTATAAAACTCCCTTAGACATGTCTCCATATAGACTTGTCTATTGGAAGGCTTGTCACCTACCCATTGAATTGGAGCATAAGGCATTTTGGGCTATGAAACAATTAAACTTTAATATTCAAAATGCTGGCCAAGCTAGAATGCTCCAATTAAGTGAGTTAGATGAGCGTAGGTTATTCTCATACTAGAATTCTGAATTGTATAAGGAAAAGACCAAAAGGTGGCACGACAGGAAGTGTCAGAAGAGGGAATTAGTGAAAGGCCAAAAAGTTTTACTCTTTAACTCAAGGCTGAAGCTATTCCCTGGGAAATTAAAATCAAGATAGTCTGGACCCTTTATTTTGGAAGAGATTTACCCCCATGGTGCTGTGGAATTGTTGAATGAGAAAAATGGAGAAAAATTTAAGGTTAATGGCCAAAGGGTCAAAACTTATTTTGGAGAACCCTCAAATAACACAAGGGACTCTCTCCATTTCATTGATTGATAGACACTTGTTTTGGTCAGGCGATAAGACCTTAAAATAGCGCTACTGGGAGGCAGCCCAGCTTTATGCATTTTTTCTTTTATTTTTTGTACAGGATCATGATAGTTTTTGGTGGCATCAGCTCATGACAAGATGTGACACGCCAGCAAGAGACATGAAAAAAGTGGAAATGGAATATTGGAAGAGCTGAAGGAATTAATTTTGTTAATTCTAAGAAGAATAATGTTAATGCTGAGCTGGCATTAAATAATTTCTTTTGGAATTCAGAAAGGCAATGTACCGTTGTGTTTAAAGAGGAAGAGAGAGAAGAAAAGTATGGCATGGGGATTGAGCATCTTGGGTCGTGTGTAGTAGCAGAGTCATGATGGCCATGTCTGCCACGTCAGACTGCTCAGCCACCTAAACACGCAAAACCACTAAAATAGTCTTTTCAGCTGTCAGACCTAAGTCCTCTCACTCTTTGCCTCAATAATCACAAAAACGGAAATTTTCTCTCTCCATCTCTCAAGGACGTTTTTTTTTATTATTATTCTTTTATCAACTTTTCCAAACACCTTTCCAACTTCCCTCCACATCTCTCTATACCCTAACATTCAAACAAAACCTTTCACTTTTCATTTTCTATCATCCTCTCCGTAACCCTAAATCTCCCAAACCCTATTTCCTCCATTAACCAAGAAAAAATGACAAGAGACCCAACCACCGGCCGCCGTTACAAGACTACAAGAAAGAAAACAGTCACCCCCACAATCGACATCTCCAGTCAGGATGAAGATGAAATTTTTGTTAAGCCCATAGTCGGTTCATGGAACACTTCAGTAAAATGAACGTGTTTGCTGAATGTTGATTCATCATGGATGTGGAAGATGAGAAACTGGGACTACCAGGCGACATAGGCACAACAATCTCACACTTGAAATGGGAAAGTGTTTGCAAGCAACCTAGTGTGTATAATGCTACTCTGGTCAAGGAATTTTATTCCAATCTGACTGATCCTGGACACAAGAGGTTTGAGATTTTAGTCAGAGGAACAAAAGTGATTTATAATGAGTCCAACATTAACTTCTATTTCAAGCTGGAGAATAAGGAAGCCGAGTACCATAATTTGGTGCTCAGTTCTCAAGAAGACGAATACGACGCCTATATGGAGTCTTTGTGTGTTACTGGTACAAAATGGTTGACAAAGCTGTGAAAAGGATGGATCTGAGGCCAGAAGTCAAGGTGTGGTATCAATTCCTCAAGAATTCAATCAAGCTCACTGCTCATAATGAGACAGTCTCTAGGGCTAGCTTGGTGTTTCTTCATTGCATCACTGGTTTGAGGGCTATCAATATTGGGAAGATAATCTAGCAAGAGATTCATGTCTGCACGAAGAAGAAAGAGGGAATGCTATATTTTCCTTGTTTGATAACAGCACTTTGTAGGAGACAAGGCGTGCATGAGTACTACTCAGACAACTTTGGGTCTCCACAGCAACCCTTAGATAAAACCTTGATCATGACCTTGATGAAACCAAAAGGAGCCAGGAAAAGAACAGCAGCAGCAAGTCAAACTTCTTCTGGGATAGCTGAACAGCAAGACCCAGCCATGGAGATTTTAATGCAAATGTAAAAAGACCAGCAAGAGTACTTTGCCTATCAAAAGGCTAGGGCGACTTGGCTAGAAAAGATGTGGGCTATGCAAGCCCCCATCTAACTCACTGGAGGCCCCAAAGTTCCCTGATCACATTCTAGGAAGTATTGAACCAACTTCTACTGATGATGAAGGAAAGGAGAAGAAGCCCACCAAAAAGGAGAAATCAAAGAAGAAGAAGGAGAATAAGGAGTTGAAAAAGAAAGAGGTAGAAGAGACCAGTAAGGGCGTGTTAGTAGAGACCAGCCAGAGCCAGGTGAAGAAGAAGAAGAAGTTAAGAAAGACATACTCTTCTCCATCTCCAGAACTGGAAGGCAGACCAAAACAAAAGAAGTTGAAGGCAGAATGGAGAAAGGAGACCTCTGCAGCCATGACACAACCCGTCAGTCCTGCAAACAAGTTTGATCTTAACAAGTCTGATCAAGAGGACGGAGGCTTTAGCAAAGATGAGGTTTTGGAAACCTTCTTAGCAAAGGTAGACAAGGATGCGAGAGATTTGGAAATGAATAAGGAAAATGTAGCTGAAGAGGGAGAAGGGAGTGAGGAGAAGAAGAATCCAATGGAAGAAATAGTCCAGTCAAAAGGAGCGATAGAAGACAAAGAAGGAGAACAGCTGAGGAAGTATTATTCCTCTACAGAGACAGAGAAGGAAGAAATTGTCAAAGGAGATGACGAGGCAGACAGCAAAGAGACGAAAAAGATCACAGCTGACCCAGAACCCTAACCTGTCAAGGAACCTACCATTAATGAAGAAGATATTGTTGCGGAGGAGCAGCTAGAGAAAGTTGAAGAGCAGCCTAAAAAGAAGGCTAAAAGTCCAAGTAAAACTGCTGGGAAGGAGGTTACTGGAGTCACAGCTGAAGAGGGCACTGAAAAGAAGGAGCTAGGAGAGGCAAAGAAAAAGAAGAAACAAGCCATGCCAGCACCTAGGAAGAGCTCCAGGCTTAGGGCCTAATTGGTAAAGTGAAATAGGCAAGCGCTGGCTCGTCTTCTCTCATCACTGAACAGTGAGGACATTGTCCTTACTTTAAGTTTGGGGGATGGCACCAACGCTTAGCCTATTCTCACTACTCTAACCCTCTAAAATCACAAACTGAATATTCTGTCTGTTGTCTTGCTTATTTCTACTTTGGGATAATATTTTGGATTTGTGTTTGGAATGGCCATGTTTTGAGCCATAGGTTTTTAAATCTTTTGTGGGGATGATGCCCCTAGAACATGATGATCTGGTTGTTTTATGTTTGTTTTTCTTAAATTTCATGTGTGTTTCATTCAATTAGCATCTGTTTGATTGTTGTTCTTTTGCTGAATTTGAGTTATTTAGTTGCATGTCATAGTTTAGAGTGAGGAAAGCGAGGAAATGGTTGGATTAAACTGCACAAGGTCAGGAGCATTAATTTTCAAAAATTTTGGGCTTAAGGATAAAAAAGGGGAATGACGCTTTTATGAGTGAGCGTAGCAAAGTGCAGGAATTATGCCTAGTGAGTTTTGACAGAGGAGACTGATGCTCTCTGTCATGACAGCACTAGTCTATTAAACCAGCCAGAAATTTTTTTCAAAAAGTTAACTAAATTATGGGAATCTAGAGAAAGGTTGAAATCTTTGGAATCACAAAGGGAAGGACAAAAAGATTTAAATAATGATTAAGATGATCATAGAAGGGGCACACTCCACACAAAAACACACAAAAGTGTGGAAAAAAGTGGCAAAGACCACCAATAAAGTTCCTGTGTCTGAAACTGGAGAAACAACAAGTGTTTCATCATAATATGCAGTTGAGCTCATTATATGTGAGATTCTTCTGAGATGAGACGTTTTTCCAAAAAAAAAGAAGAAAAAGAAAAAGAGAAAGAAAAATAACAAAAATAAGTGGAGAAGTATGGTCCCAAGTGTGCAAATTAAAAATATCATTTGAGAATCAAGACAGAATTCCCTAGTGAAACCAAAGAAAGAGACCCCACTCACGAAAGTACACAACTAGGGGATCAAAAGAGAGAATTGTGGCTTGTTTCTTAGAAGAGTAGGGTCGTGACAGGAGACGTCAGTCCTCCCTTGAGCCAACAACACTTTGGCTAATTGCAAAGCTGAGCAACTTTCGCTAGTCATCGCTTTATGACCCTTCCAATTTTAAAAGCCACATTACCTTGCTGACCTAACTGAAGCTGATTAAAACCCAATTTCACTTTCCTGTGTCTTTCACTGTCACATCACCTGAGGACAGGTGATCATTCAAGTTTGGGGGAGTGATAACACTATTTTAGTGTGTTACTTTTGCCCATTTTATGTGACATTTTTAGTTCATGATTTACTGATTTGGCATGAGTTTAATGTATTTCAGCATGTTTTAAGCTTTAAGCACACTAGGTGCTTCTTTTATGTTTTCAATGTGTTTGTGCTCTAAAAGGAAGCTAGATGATGGTGAGAGGAGGCATGACCCCGGATGACAGATTCTGGAGCAGAACGAGGAGCTTTTGGAAAGAAAGTAGTTGATAGTTTAATCAACTATTTCACCAAGAGAGTTAGAGATTGGTGATGGAAGCCAAGGATGACTAGGGCTCACGTGGCAGCATTTTGAAGAGCATTGGAGCAAAAGGAATGTAT
The DNA here is from genome assembly GCA_022829125.1 of Lathyrus tuberosus. Taxonomy (NCBI): domain Eukaryota; kingdom Viridiplantae; phylum Streptophyta; class Magnoliopsida; order Fabales; family Fabaceae; genus Lathyrus; species Lathyrus tuberosus. Next base: position 3,423,137 of record JALAZF010000010.1, on the reverse strand, counting down.
AATATCAAGGAAGCTAGAAGACAAATGGTAGTACGGTGGGGACCACGCTGCAAAAGAGCGCCCAACACCAAAACCACCAGCCGTCTGCGCTGCTCCGCCACTCTGCCACAGCCGCCTGCAAAAAGCAGATTCGTCTCCCACCAACGTCTTTACAAGATTGCTTGTAACGGAAGGATTGAGTGACAGCTGGTCCACATGAGGATTTGATTTGGGCCTAACCTTATTTTTATCAAGTGACCCACGATCCAAGAAAGGAGCAACTACCACTTCCACTCATCACTATATAAAGAGAGCTTGTGCATTGAAGAAGAGAGACCGGAGATTTACACACAATAAACAATTTATTTCAGTTTTTAGTTTTCATTTATTTTTATTCCAAGAGTTGGAAGCATTAGTAGAGGGTATTCTATTCTCATCCAGACCTGTACACTCTACTGAGAGCTGTCGTGACTGAAGAGAGCTGTTGTTGTTTACTCAACGCAAGAGATCTCCAAGTTATTACTAGGTTGCATTTCTGTACTACACTTTATAAGACAATGTTTCCTATTAGTTTCACTCCAGTAGTTTGTACTCAGCTCACTATGAGCTAAACCTTTGTTTGATGAGACTAATGAAGTTGGTATAAAAGTTGTTTTTATGTTGATATGATGTGTTGACTAGTGTCTTATTTTGTTATGTGTTTTTATGCTATAAACTTGGTTCTTAGAGTGATCAACTAGGAAAAGGGTAAAAACTTGTTGTTGAGAGAGATCCAATAAACAAGTGGATTTCATAACAAAAGTGGTTAATAAAGTAGGATAGAGATATTCACTTAATTCAACTTTCTTAGAGATAAGAAGTTGAGACCATAAAGATTTTCATAATTAAAACCAGACGTATTTTAGGGTTACAAGTGAGACTTTGAGATTTGTTCCCTTGCCCTAGTTATGCATGTTTTTGATGTTGTAGAGATACACCACTAGATCACGTTCTGACCTTTTGAGGCACGACACTTCACATCATAAAAGCATTCTAACAACAATTATACTAATGGATTTAGCTCATCAACTACTCTCTCTGATATTTTAACTCATTTTTAGTTATAAATCTTATCTTAGTTATTTGTGTGTTGCTCCTGTTCTTTATTATTATTATTTTTTTACCTTGCTCACACTTTATCTTCAACAAAGAAATTAACATTAGTAGTTCAAGTCCTTTAACACTTCCTTGTGGGTTCGACCTCTACTTTACCACTTGTTACATTATCAAGCATGTATACTTGCATGTGACACCATTTCTCTAAACAATCACAAGAAAAGCATTATATAAAGTAGAGACAATCAAAGGACATCGGGATAGATTAAGTATTCATCCCGGTGCTACGAAGTCGTACCAGGATACGAAGAAGGATATTGCGGAGTTGTTTATGCGTGCTTGACTAGTTAGGAGTCGAAGATTGAGCATTAGAAGCCTTTAAGTATGATGCAGCCGTTGAATATTCCAGATTGGAAATGGGATATCATTTCCATGGATTTTGTGACAGGGTTGCCGAGAACTGCCAAGGGAAATGATTCGATTTGGGTAATTGTGGATAGATTAACTAAGTTGGCTCATTTCTTGCTGATGAAGATTAATAATTCTATGCAGAAGTTAGCTGAGATGTACTTTGAGGAGATTGTGAAGTTGCATGGGATACCTTCGAGTATTGCGTTAGATAGAGATCTGAGATTTACATCAAGGTTCTGGAAGAGTTTGCAAGAGGCTTTGCGTACTAAGTTGAGGATGAGTTCCGCATATCATCCGCAGACTGACGGTCAGACGGAAAGGACTATACAATCTTTAGAGGATTTGCTGAGGGCTTGTGTGTTAGATCACGAAGGATCTTGGGATTGCCATTTGCCGTTGATTGAGTTCACGTACAATAATAGTTTTCATGCTAGTATTGGAATGGCACCGTATAAAGCTTTGTATTGAAGAAGATGTAGGACTCCACTGTGTTAGTATGAGTCAGGCGAGAGTGTTGTACTCGGACCAGAGATGGTGCAGGAGACGATGAAGAAGATTAAGATGATTCAAGAAAGGATGAGAGCTTTACAGAGTCGTCAGAAGAGTTACCATGATAAGAGGAGGAAAGCACTTGAATTCCAAGAAGGAGACCACTTGTTTTTGAAGGCGACGCCAATGACTTGTGTGGGCCGAGCTTTGAAGTCTAGGAAGCTCACTCCACATTTTGTTTGTCCATATCAAATCTTGCAAGGGATAAGAGAGGTAGCCTATCGGATTGCTTTACCGTCGTCACTTGCGAATTTGCACGACGTATTCCATGTGTCTTAGTTGAGGAAGTACATTTCGGATTCGTCGTATGTGATTCAGCTGTATGATGTACAAGTGAGGGATGATCTGACAGTGGAAGCATTACCTGTGCGGAGTGATGGTCGTGAGATGAAGCAACTATGGGATAAAGACATAGCTTTGGTGAAGGTGTTGTGGGGTGACCAGCTGGCGAAAATTGAACTTGGGAGCGTGAAGATCAGATGAAGCAGTCGTATCCGACTCTGTTCCCTTCAGGTAATTTTCGAGAGCAAAAATTCTTTAAGTAGGAGAGAGTTGTAACACCCCAAAATAGTTATAATATTTATTTAATTGAATTATTATGATTATTCGGTGTTTTGCTGCATTTTGATGGATTTTGTGACGTTGAGGACTTTGTGTGGTGCTGTGGGGTAGCCTTGGGTTAAGGGAATATTGAGGTCTCTTAGAAGTAGTAATTAATTAGATTATTTTATTAATAATAAGAGTAAAATAATTTGAGTATTTAAAATATTATTTGGATTATTATTATTATTGTTAATTAAAATAATTAGGAGAACCATTAAGGGTAAGACCGTAATATTGAGGAGGTTAATTAAGGACAATACGGGTAAACCACGATTAAAGCCCAAAAGACAGGTTTAACAAAATGAAATAAGGAATTATGAGGATTAGTCTGTGCAACCCTAAGAAGTGAAGAGAGAGCTGAGGAAAGGAGGCTAGAACGAGGAATCGACCGTAGAACCCCAAACGAAGAACCTTTTTGCTGGAAAAAATCGAGGTATGGGGGGTTAATCCAAATTAATACGTTTGATATGGGTTTAAGGTAGAGTAGTTTTGTGTTCTGTGTTTTATGATGAATTTGCGTATGCTGAATTTGTGTGAATTTTCGTGCATCTGTTTGGCCGATTTTCTGTGATGAATCTGGTATATGTTGTTGTAACTGATGTGGAATTCGTGTGAATAAACGTTGTTGCTGTGATGCATATGTGAACAAAACCAGATCTCTAAATCGAGTAATTTAGGGGATTAATAATTAGAAGAAAATTAATGAAAACATTGAAGTAAGCTTAGAACTTAGATCTGTAATGAATCGAATATGTTTTGGGTCTGAGTATGGAAGATCAAAGGTGCTAGAATGAGGAGTTTTTCGTTTAGATGGGAAATCTGAATTTGTGGTGTTTTCTGGAATTAAGCGTAACAGGGGAGGCTTTACGTGTAATAGGGGACAATCCCATGGTGATACGTGTAGCATACGCACCCGTCCCCAGAGCCAGCACGACCCTCTGCCAGTACGCGTACGATAGGCATAAGAGATTGGAGGCAATACGCGTATGAGATGGCAATACGCGTATGGGAAGCTGAGGAAAAATAGAATACGCGTAAGGGGAGATGCATTAAGCGTATAGGTTCTGAGACGGGTGCATTACTCGTATGGGCTAGCCATTACGTGTAAGGGGAATCTGAAGAGGAATTTGAGAGGGAAACCCTCTCTGGTGATACGTGTAACAAGTGTGGCATTACGCGTAATGGAGGCCTGGGCAAGGGGCCCTACGCGTATGATACGCATGCCAGGGGCATGAACGTGAGCCATACGCATAACAGGGAGGGTATTACGTGTATGGACAGGGCTGATGGCAGATTTTCCCGTTTTTGCAATTTCTGTCCCGATTTCGCTTGTGATGCGGTTTCTTTGAGACGTGAGGCTTTGATGAAGTAATAAAACATGAGTAAATTAGTAATAATTAAGAATGGGATAAAAATCGGGAACTTTAACATGACGATTATAGTATGATGACTTTTGAGAATTAGTGACGAATAATGACGAGTGTGAATTTATGTTGTATCATGATGCTTGATGATGATCATAATATGACGAATTGTGATGAATGTGAATTGATGTTATGTCATGATGTTTGATGATGATTCTGTAATGATGATTTCTGACGTGTGTTAGTGATGCTATACTATGATGACTTAAAGTGATGAGATTCATGTTGATGTTATACATGCTATGTGAAGTCTTATGATGAATTTATATGAATGATGATGCAACTTTGACTAACTGTGATGGTGATTATTATGACGTTTTGCATCATCCATTCATGGCATAGTTAGGACTTCGGTCCATTTGGTGGCTTCAATAACAGTGTGTGGATTAGGGTGTTTGTGACATGCTCCAGTTGTTGTGTAGAATCGATCCTATTGGTGGGGATCTTTGGAGGATGATGGAGCAGTGTCCATCAATTATAACGAATTGGTACCACATGCATGGGTCTATAAGGTTGTATTGCATTCTATTGATGTGTTGATGATGTTTGCGAATAACTTGATGATGTTTTTCGTTACTACGTTATCCTTTTCCTATATCTTATATATTGATTCGTGATGACTCACCCTGCCTGTTTGAATGTTGCCTCCACGTGGGTAACGTGCAGATGATCAGGATTAGCTTTGGGCGCGTGAAGAGCTTACATTGAAGTACTTTTGGTTATTTTGGCCGAGTAAAGGGTCTTGCTATGATATGTAACATCGGGTCGGGGTGTTGAGTCGAACCATAGTGTTCTTTTATTTGAAGATATTATGATGTGTTGAGTTTCGTGTAAAACTTTGACCTAGAAATTATGATGAGGTTTTTGTGAAGTTTTCCCGCTGCGAAGTATTTGATTTAATTATGATGTTTTATGACGAAATGTAATGCCCTTGTGGGATTTTCACTCTGATAAAATGGTGTATTTATTCGTGATGTTTGATGGGTTGAAAACGGTGTTACATTAGTGGTATCAGAGCAGGTCGGCCCGTCCAGCCAGGTTGTATAATGTTGTTGGTCCCTCAGTACGCGACATGTGTGTGAAACATTGTCGGTACTTGCTTGTGTTCTAACTGTTGTCTGCAGGAGTTGGTTTGAATTAAGTGTGGGGGAGATTTTACTTCTCTGAGATGTTTTGGTTGTGAACTGAAGGAAATGCGGAGATAAGGCTTTTGGTGACTAAGAGTTTGTGCCTTAGGTAGCTTCGTGCACAAGATGCAAGGAACGCTATTGTGGTTTGGTAAATACAGTTTATGCCTCATCATGGTTGTTGGCTATCTATTGACAAATTGAGGAACTGATCACCCTTAATCTCTTGTTGATAGTAGACATGATCATGCTGGATGGAATAGACGTGTCTTGCCAGCTTAGATGGTGTGTACAACAAATTATTGGGGGTTAAGCCAGGTGCTTACAGATTGTTTTGGATGAGTCAATGCAGGTTATTATATTTGAAGATAAGGCGAATTCGAGTTTCTTGCCTGTCGGTCAAGTTGAAATGTCTTAAGGAGAACGATCAGGTATTGTTGATATCTACTTCTCGGGGGATAGAGAGCAGTGTGACGGCTAGTGATATGCCAATAGTGTGTAATTCCTGATGTTTTCCTGAAGATATCTACGACTTGCCCCAGAACATGAATCTAATTTCGACGAAGGTGAAGAGTTGTTTGTTTTGGTTTAGCAAGTGGATAAGTCTGTGGAAGATGCTGCAAAGACGTTTGTGATGTTGGATTCTTTGAAGGCATAAGGAAATGCGGTGGTTAGTGATCTACCTATGGTGTGACTCTTTGGATGTGTTCCCATACGGTATCAGTGATTTACCACTATAGTGTGGAGTAGAAATTGCTATCGACCTAGTACTTGATACAAGTTTGATGTCAGTGATTGCATACAGAATGTGTGTTTCTAAGTTAGGTGAATTGAAGGAATAGTTGGAAGAACTGCTCGAGAAGAGGTTTATCCGACCAAGTGTTTCTCTGTGGGGTGCTCCTGTTCTGTTAGTGGAGAAGAAGGACGGAAGTATGAGGTTGTGTGTTGATTATCGACATTTGAATAAAGTGACTATTAAGAATAACTACCCACTTCTGAGAATTAACAATTTAATGGATCAGTTAGTAGGTGCCTGTGTGTTTAGCAAGATTGATTTGATGTCGGGTTATCATCAGATTCGTGCTAAGCCTGATGACATTTCGAAACCAGTTTTTAAGATGAGGTATGGTGACTATGAATACACTGTGATGCCGTTTGGAGTGTCCAACACACCTGGTGTGTTCATGGAGTATATGAATCGGATCTTTCATGAGTATCTGTAGCAGTTTGTTGTGGTTTGCATTGATGATATTCTGATATATTCTAAATCAGAAGAAGAGCATGCCGAGCATTTGAGGACTGTGTTGCAAGTATTGAAGTAGAGGAGGTTGACGACCGCCCCAGTGTTGATTTTGCCTAATTTAAATTAATCTTTTGTAGTGTAGTGTGATGCAACGAAGATGGGTCTTGGAGGAGTGTTGATGCAGAATGGTCAAGTTGTTGCCTATGCTTCCAAGCAGTTGAGGGCTCATGAAGTGGATTACCCAACCCATGACTTAAAGTTGGCATTCGTGGTATTTGTGTCAAAAATTTGGAGACATTATCTGTTTGGCTCTAAGTTTGAAGTGTTCAGCGATCATAAGAGCTTGAAATACCTGTTTGATTAGAAAGAGTTGAATATGAGGCAGAGAAGATGGTTGGAATTTTGAAGGATTATGACTTTAATTTGAATTACCATCCTGGTAAAGCAAATGTAGTGGTTGATGAATTGAGCAGGAAGTCGTTGCATAGTCGATGCTTATGGTAAAAGAGTTGGAGTACTTGAGTAGTACCGAGATGTGAGTTGGTATGTGAAGAGACTTCTGACAGTGTGAGGTTGGGCATGTTAAAGTTGACTAGTGGTATTCTGGAAGAGATCGGAGTGGGACAATAATCTGACTTGAAGTTTGTTGACCAGTTGACATTGATCAACTAAGGTGACGGAGGTGAATTCCGAATTGAGGAGAATGGGGTGATGATGTTCAGAGACAGGGTGTGTGTCCCAGATTTTCCAGATATTAAGAAGAGCATTCTTGAGGAAGGACATCGGGATAGATTGAGTATTCATCCCGGTGCTACGAAGAGGTACCAGGATACGAAGAAGGATATTGCGGAGTTGTTTATGCGTGCTTGACTTGTTAGAAGTCGAAGAGTGAGCATCAAAAGCCTTTAAGTATGATGCAGCGTTGAATATTCAAAATTGGAAATGGGATATCATTTCCATGGATTTTGTGACAGGGTTGCCGAGAACTGCCAAGGGAAATGATTCGATTTGGGTAATTGTGGATAGATTAACTAAGTCGGCTCATTTCTTGCTGATGAAGATTAATAATTCTATGCAGAAGTTAGCTGAGGTATACTTTGAGGAGATTGTGAAGTTGCATGGGATATCTTCGAGTACTGCGTTGGATAGAGATCCGAGATTTACATCGAGGTTCTGGAAGATTTTGCAAGAGGCTTTGGGGACTAAGCTGAGGATGAGTTCCGCATATCATCCGCAGACGGACGGTCAGACGGAAAAGACTATCCAATCTTTAAAGGATTTGCTGAGGGCTTGTGTGTTGGATCACAGAGGATCTTAGGATAGCCATTTGCTATTGATTGAGTTCACGTACAATAATAGTTTTCGTGATAGTATATGAATGGCACCGTATGAAGCTTTGTATGGAAGAAGATGTAGGACTCCACTGTGTTAGTATGAGTCAGGCGAGACTGTTGTACTTGGACCTGAGATTGTGCAGGAGATGACGGAGAAGATTAAGATGATTCAAGAAAGGATGAGAGCTTCGCAGAGTCGTCAGAAGAGTTACCATGATAAGAGGAGAAAAGCACTTGAATTCCAAGAAGGAGACCACATGTTTTTGAGGGCGACGCCAGTGACTAGTGTGGGCTGAGCTTTGAAGTCTAGGAAGCTCACTCCATGTTTTGTTGGTCCATATCAAATCTTGCGGGGGATAAGAGAGGTAGCCTATCGGATTGCTTTACCGCCGTCACTTGCGAATTTGCACGACGTATTCCATGTTTCTCAGTTGAGGAAGTACATTCTAGATTTGTCGCATGTGATTCAGATGGATGATGTACAAGTGAGGGATGATCTGACAATGGAAGCATTACCTGTGCGGAGTGATTGTCGTGAGATGAAGCAACTGCGGGGTAAAGACATAGCTTTGGTGAAGGTGTTGTGGGGTGACCAGCTGGCGAAAGTTGGACTTGGGAGCGTGAAGATCAGATGAAGCAGTCGTATCCAACTCTATTCCCTTCAGGTAATTTTCGAGGGCAAAAATTCTTTAAGTGGGGGAGAGTTGTAACACCCCAAAATAATTATAATATCTATTTAATTGAATTATTATTATTATTCGGTGTTTTGGTGCATTTTGATTGATTTTGTGACGTTGAGGACTTTGGGTGGTGTTGTGGGGTAGCCTTGGGTTAAGGTAACAATGAGGTCTCTTAGAAGTAGTAATTAATTAGATTATTTTATTTAATAATAAGAGTAGAATAATTTAAGTATTTAAAATATTATTTGGATTATTATTATTATTGTTAATTAAAATTATTAGGAGAACCATTATGGGTAAGACAGTAATATTGAGAAGGTTAATTGAGGACAATACGGCTAAACCACGATTAAGGCCCAAAAAACAGGTTTAACAAAATGAAATAGGGAATTATGAGGATTAGTCTATGCAACCCTAAGAAGTGAAGAGAGAGCTGAGGAAAGGAGGCTAGAACGAGGAATCAACCGTAGAACCCCAAACGAATAACCTTTTTGCGGGAAAAATTTGAGGTATGGGGGGTTAATCCGGGTTAATACGTTTGATATGGGTTTAAGGTAGAATAGTTTTGAGTTATGTGTTTTATGATGAATTTCCGTATGCTGAATTTGTGTGAATTTTCGTGCATCTGTTTGGTCGATTTTCTGTGATGAATCTGGTATATGTTGCTGTAACTGATGTGGAATTCGTGTGAATAATCGTTGTTGCTGTGATGCATATGTGAACAAAACCAGATCTGTAAATCGAGTAATTTAGGGATTAATAATTAAAAGAAAATTGATGAAAACATTGAAGTAAGCTTAGAACTTAGATCTGTAATGAATCGAGCATGTTTTGGGTCTGAGTTTGGAAGATCGAAGGTGCTAAAATGAGGAGTTTTTCGTTCAGATGCGAAATCTGAATTTGTGGTGTTTTCTGGAATTACGCTTAACTAGGGAGGCGTTACGCGTAATAGGGGACAATCCCAGGGTGATACGCGTAGCATACGCACCCGTCCCTAGGGCCAGCACGACCTATGCGAATGATACTTAGCCCAGGGGCATGAAAGTGAGCCATACTCGTAACAGGGAGGGTATTACGCGTATGGACAGGGCTGATGGCAGATTTTCCCATTTTTGCAATTTTTGTCCCGATTTCGCTTTTGATGCGGTCTCTTTGAGAAGTGAGGCTTTGATGAAATAATAAAACATGATTAAATTAGTAATAATGAAGAATGGGAAAAAAATCCGGAACTTTAACATGACGATTATAGTATGATATCTTTTCAGAATTATTGACAAATAATGATGAGTGTGAATTTATGTTGAAGAATTTATGTTGTATCATGATGCTTGATGATGATCATCATATGACGAATTGTGATGAATGTGAATTGATGTTGTGTCATGATGTTTGATGATGATTCTGTAATGTTGATTTCTGACGTGTGTTAGTGATGCTATACTATGATGACTTAAAGTGATGAGATGCATGTTAATGTTATACATGCTATGTGAAGTCTTATGATGAATTTGTATGGATGATGATGCAACTTTGACGAACTGTGATGGTGATTATTATGACGTTTTGCATCATGCATTCATGGCATAGTTAGGACTTCAGTCCATTTGGTGGCTTCAATCCCATTGTGTGGATTGGGGTGTTTGTGACGTGCTCCGGTTCTTGTGTAGGATCGATCCTATTGGTGGGGATCTTTGGAGGGTGATGGCCCAGTGTCCATCAATTATGACGAATTGGTACCACATGCATGAGTCTATGAGGTTGCATTGTATTCTATTGATGTATTTGATGGGTTGATGATGTTTGCGAATAAATTGGTGATGTTTTGTGTTACTACGTTATCTTTTGCCTATATCTTATATATTGATTTGTGATGACTCACCTTACCTGTTTGAATGTTGCCTCCATGTGGGTAACGTGCAGATGATCAGGATTAGCTTTTGGCGCGTGAAGAGCTTACATTGAAGTAATTTTGGTTATTTTGGTCGAGTAGAGGGTCTTGCTCTGATATGTAACATCGGGTCCGGGTGTTGAGTCGAACCATAGTGTTCTTTTATTTGATGATATTATGATGTGTTGAGTTTTGTGTAAAACTTTGAGTTAGAAATTATGATGAGGTTTTTGTGAAGTTTTCCCGATGCGAAGTATTTGATTAAATTATGATGTTTTATGACGAAATTTGACGCCCTTGTAGGATTTTTAGTCTGATAAAATGGTGTATTTATCCGTGATGTTTGATGGGTAGAAAAGGGTGTTACATCTTTTGTCCAGGTGTAGACTCATAGCGACCACTTGTCCTTCTTGATCCTATAAACTTGCCTTGTCTTTTCTTCCAGAGTTGAATAAGTCCTCTGAAGAGAAGAGACGGTTCATCTTTTTCTTCAGAATCTTTTCTTCAGCTTGAATGGCTTTAGTCTTTTCTGACTTTCCCATGGATTTTTGAGCCACATATTTGGGTTTCATTAGAGGCTTATCCTCTTCAAGCTCTATCTCGTGACTTCTCAAAGAGCTTATAAGTTCTTCAAGAGTAGTATTACTCAGATCCTTAGACAGCTTCATCGCAGTTACCATAGACCTTCATCTCTTGGGTAAGCTTCTAATAATCTTCATAACATGATCCACAGTAGAGTAACCTTTTTGCATAACCTTCAGTCCTATAACTAGAGTCTAAAACCTTGAAAACATATTCTCAACTATTTCATAATCCTTCATTTTGAAGGCTTCATACTTCTGTATCAAGGAAAGACCCTTGGCTTCTTTCACTTGAGCATTTTTTTCATGAGTCATCTTCAATGAGTTAAATATAGACTTATATGTTTCTCTATTTGTGATCTTCTCATACTCAGCATAAGATATAACATTCAACATAATGGTGTAGCGTGCGATTTTTGTCGGTGACACGACCACCTTATCGCCATGGGTTTCTCCTCACCGCAAGGGTAGGAGTTGGGTGCTGCTTTCTGATTTCTTATTTATCCCATGCTGGAAGGGAAAGGGAAGATATCTAAAACTAACCTTGAATGTGAATGTTTAACTGAATAAATGCTAAAGAGATTCGGGGAGTTCGGGGCCAGGTTATACAATGGGGAGTTGTCAATTACCCATCCTATATGTGGTTATCCATAGGTTGTTAGCAATTAGGTTCTGCTTTGTACTTGATGGTGTTTATCTGTAAATGGGAAAGTTTCTTCTTTGGGAATGCTTGAGTGAGAGAGTAAGTTTTTGATGATTTTCGTGAGGTACTGGACCTCAGTTTTGATTGATATGAAGGTACTGGACCTAAAGTTTTTGATTGGTATGTGAAGGTACAAGACCTAAAGTTTTTGATTGGTATGCTTGCTAAGATTTCGCAATCTTATGCCTACGTATTCCCGTTTAAAGAAACAGGGAAATCAGAGCAATCGTAGTTCCTCCTATTCTATGGGAGGAAAAAAGATGTTTTGGTGTCTTGTTCAAAGCCCAAGATTGAAGCTAAAAGGTTGAATATTTGTGTCTTGTTCAAAGCCCAAGATTGAAGCTAAAAGGTTTGACGGAGAGAGAATTTGTCATCTCTAAAGGGAGACATCTTGTCTATTTATCACAATTGTTGAGTGACTGATTATAAGGGAGAATTACTTTAACTGGGATATGTGAATCCAGCAATGCCATAATTTCCTTTATAGGGGATTTGTCTTAAAGGAGAAAACTTTAACTCAGTGTAGAATAATGTCATTTTTCCTTAGGAGTCTTTCATGCTAAGAGAGGGACAGTGGCATGGATGTAAATAATCCAGAGGCTTGCCGCTTACAGCAATTAGATGAGAGAGGAAGTTTAACAGGATAAAAGATGGACTACAGCTTGGGTATTTGAATCAACAAGTGTGCCACTTATAACAGTTATCTGGGATTAAGGTTTGTTTTGATTTTCTGTTTTGATGTGTGATATACAGAGAAATGTCTTCCTACAGAGAGATTTTGATTTCCTCTGAGGGGATGTTTGATTTTGTATGTGTGTGCCTTGATTAAAGCCCAAGGTTGAAGCTAAGATATTGATTGACTCCACTGGGGAAGTCCTTATACAAAGCCTAAGAGGAGGCTGGAAAAGGCTGACTTAACAAGAGAGTGTTTATCTGTCTTGTACAAAGCCCAAGATTGAGGCTAAAAGAGAATTGATTCTTTTGGGGATATCTTTATACAAAGCCTAAGAGGAGGCTGAAAGTTGACTTTTCTGGGGAAATATTTTGTCTGTCTTGTACAAAGCCCAAGATTGAGGCTAAAAGAGAGTTATTGACTCTACTGGTGAGAGGTTTTATCTGTCTTGTACAAAGCCCAAGATTGTGGCTGAAAAAGAGATTGACTCTGTTGGAGAGATTTTATATGTGTCTTGTTGATGATATGACCCTAGCTGGGGGAATTTAGGATAAAGATTGAGTTTTAGATCCTGTGAGGATTTTAACTCTACTGGAGATTGGTTAAATGACCAGGGTTTTTTCCTGTGTTTGTAGGGAACTTGAGAATGTCTTTGATATCCAAGAGGAGATTATACTGTCCAAATCTAATGGTAGGGAGAGTTTATCTTTGTATGATGCCCAAGAGGAGACAGTGGTTTTGAGGGATGAGTATCAACCCTAAATTATCTAAGGTTTTGACTCTTTGGAAAGACTGCTCTAACAAAGGATGACTAAGTTTTATCCTATACCTTTAAGAGGTCTTCAGGGTCCTTGTATTAAGCCCAAGAGAAGGAATGAGAACTTCTAAGAAGCCAGAGGGTCCTTGTACAAAGTCCAAGAGGAGGCGGGGATGCTTTTAGGAAGCCTGGTGGGTCCAAACCTAAGAAAAGTTCAAGAAAAGTTTCACCGGGAATAATCTTTTCTTTAGTGAACAGTTCTAGGATTTGAAGAAATTCAAGAGAGGTTTCACCGAGAATTAATCCTCTCTGGGGGAATGAACTTCTTTGACAATTTTCAAATAGTGACAGTCTGAGAAAAGTTTCACCGGGAATAATGCCTTTCTCTTTGTTCCATATTTTTTAAGCCCAAGAGAAGGCAAGACTGTATCTGGAATTCCTATGGGGAACTGGTTTTGATTGTTGAAAGAGTGACCACTGGCTTTATCTAGTTCTAGACTTAATTGTCGGGGAAAACTCTAAGCAGACAATATACAGGCATATATATATATATATATATATATATATATATACAGATGAAATATATACTGTATGTAAAAGAGGATAGGAGGACTTACAGGTGAGCAAGCTTCCAGCACAAACAAATATATATATATATATATATATATATATATATATATATATATGTGTGTGTGTGTGTGTGTGTGTGTGTGTGTGTGTGTGTGCATGTGTGTGTGTGTGTGTGTGTGTGTGTGCAAGTATGTAACAGAAAGTTGTTTAAAACTTACAGGCGAGCAAGCTTCTATTGTAACAGCTGTATGGTTAGTTGTTCAAGAAATTAAAGAAAGTTTTGATAACAACTATGAATTTGAACCTAAATCAAAAAGGAAGTTGTTTTTGAAAATATTGTTGGGGTTATACTCAAGGAGAGGCCCAGATGAAAAACAGTAATCATACCGTTGATCTGAAAATTGTACTGGGGCTTATACAATAACTGAGGCCCAAATTAGGTTTTATTTACAAAGGGATGGGTCTTACAACTCAAAGAGAGGCCCAAATGATCTTATACAAGTGATGGGGCTTACAACTCAAGGAGAGACCCAGATGATTTTGTTTGAGAATGGTGATCGCGCCGCGGTTTTTGAAAACACAGTGGGACTAACACAATGACCGAGGCCCAAAAATGTTTTTATTTATAAGGAATGGGTCTTACACTCTATTAGAGGCCCAAAAGTTTATTTTTGTACAAGAGATGGGGCTTACAACTCAAGGAGAGACCCATTGAAAGACAGTGATTGCACCGTCGTTTTGAAAATCGCGTAGGGACTTATACAATAACTGAGGCCCAAAAAGTTTGGTGTGACAAGGGATGGGTCTTACACTCTATTAGAGGCCCAAAAGTGTTTTGAAAAAGATTTGTGAGGGTGAAAATAATCAAAATCCTAATTTTGATTTTAAATGTATTTTAATTGAATAAAAATTCAATTAAAATGATCAAAATTATCAAGCATGTGCGAAAAAACAAGTTGTGATATTGGATTAATGTTTGAAAAACACATGTTTTATTCATGAAATATTTTGAAAACCATTTGAAGTTGAAAAACAAGAGAAAGAAATATTTTAAATGTTAAAAAACAACAAATAAAACATAATTCTTTACAAAAATACTAAATATATGAAATAAATAATATTTTTGTGATATTTTTATGGAATAAAATATTTTAACATTTTTGGGAATTTTCAAATAAGGAACCAATAAAAAATAATTAAAATTGAGAGAGAAATTACTTTTAGAAATAATTAACAAAAACCATAAAAATATGAAAAATAGCAAAAAAGAGAGAAAAGGCAAAATTGTCCTGGTGGGTGTTGAACCCACGACCTCAGCAACAAACACACATGCGCGCTACCACTGGGGTGGCGATACATCCGTGTATCAAAACCACCCCATTAATACATAAGGGGTGCCAAGTTCTAGGCCTGGCCAAGGCGCCATGCCTGGTCCTTACCCAAGGCAAGGCCTAGTTTTGGCAATTTACGTGAAGCCTCTAACTTTCTCATTTCTCCATGGATTGGGACAAAATTTAGGTGCATCTGACCTAGAATTTCATGAGGAATCCAATGGTGCCCTTGGAATTTTCAGAAAATGTATCTATCTCAAAATTCGATAGTGATTTCAAAATAGGCCAAAATTTGCATGTTCTATGCTATCTCATGGTACAGGTAATAATAGCATGATAAATTGGTTCAAACACAACACATATGATATGTATGAGAGGTCCTTAATCAATGGACCTCAAAGCAATGCATGGTTTAAAGAGTTCAAGTTGTGATGCACTTACCTCTTGGAGCTCCTTGTGCTATCTGCCAAGTTCCTTATGCCAGAAGTGATCCAATACTTTGAACACTCTTGATTGATTCCTTAGAAGCTTTTAGGATGATCAAAACCACCTGGAATCCTCACGAACAAGAATAGTCCTTTTCTTGCAAAAGTGGCAAAAGTGACCAATATAGTAACTTTCTCAAATGGTGTTCCAGATGAGGGAAACCAATTGGGACAGTTTGAGGATGATATTTGGAGTGTGTTTGAGGCTTTGTTTGGTTTTGGAAGTGACTGAATCAAGACATGGCTTGAAAAATGTAGAAAAGTCAAATTTTGAGGTTTTGGAGGTTAACTTTCTAATTTTGGTGTTTCAGATCACAAGTGAGTGTTTGAACAGCTTAGATATGACATATTGAATGTGTTTGGATCATGAGTTGTGGTGGAATTGCTCTCTAACTCAAAACTCAGAGATGACTTGCAAAAGAAGGCATTTTGGCCTAAAGAGATAGATTTTGAGGAAAGCAAGTGTTGTAGTGCTTTGGTGTACTCAAACTGATCAGAATTGAGGTCTATTTATAGTGCAACCAATTTGTTTTGGCAGCAATAGTGTGTGGAAACTGGAGCAGGGCTTTGGCCAATGTGGATCAAATGGAATCTTTAGTCACCTATAGCCATTGACTTGAGGTTAGGGCACAGGCCTATGGTCCTTTGATTCAGAGCTTAATCTTGACTAATTCAGTTAGGAATGTCTCAGCCCATGCCACCTTGGTGCATCCATTGAATGCTTGGAAACAAAATTGGAGCCTTTTGCACTTTTTAGCCTTTTTAGGTTTGTTATGGCTATATGTAGATTCTTGGACTTTGGAGGCTTAGGGATCAGATCATTCCCCTTGGATTTTGTCCTCTGATGTGTCTAAATGGATGACAAGGCTTGGAGTTGTCCAATTTTTCCAAATCGAGCAAAACACCAAATTCTACCTTGCTTAGGACAGTTGGAAATGGTGATTTTAAGGGGATCATATCTCCCTGCTCAGGTTGAGTTATGGGAGGCTCTTGTGCTTTTTAGAAAGCCCTCATATGATACAATACATGTGTGATCATAGTTTGTCTTGAAACTATTTGAATCCAATCACTATGCCAAAAAAGTTATTTAATAGCGCTTTTTTTTGCCTTTAATAGCACTTTTAAACGCTATTAAAGCTCCCGCTATTATAGGCGGGTACCCTTTGATAGCACTTCTAAGCGCTATTAAAAAGTTAGTCTTTAATAGCGCTCCTGCTAAAAATGCTATTAAAAGGTAGCAAATCTTTAATAGCATCGCCTATAAAAGCGCTATCATAGCCCATATACAAGGAAATACAATTTAATATCATTTTCTATAAAAGCATTATTATGAGTCCCTTTTAAAATAAAAAATTACACTATTTCCTTGTATTGAAAGGATAATTATATATATGATTTGTAACAGAGAATTTTCAACTATACAAAGTTAGAAATCCCATACTCAAGAAGTTGATCCTAGCTAAAAATAATCTAGTGTGAAATGGCAAGGAATGCATTCATAAAACTAGAGCATTAACTATCAATACAGTTCTTCCTGCACAACACACAATTAGTTATCTTTGAACTCATGCTTCAACAAAAAATTTTAATACACCCTGTCAAATTCAAAATAACAAAAAACAAACAGTGCATAAAGTTGGCTCTGCAATGTCTTTGCAATTGTAGACCCTGTTTTAATGGGGTTTGCAACATAGTTTATGCTTCATTGGTGTTAACTAATAGTTTGCACATGTAACAAGCTAGATGCATCAAACATATATGTTCCTGTTTGAAAGGTAATGTTGTAACTAATGTCCTAGATTATTCATTTTAATTTGATCCCATCCAAATACTGAGATATCATGGAATTATCCAATGAGATTGTGATTACTTAACCTCTTATATATATGTTTGTCAATCTCCTATGAATAATATGAATAACATCAAATTAAAATGATTCCTACAAATTCAAATTTACCCCTGTAGTGTACACCCTGACATTTTTCATATAAACACTGCATATTTCAAGTAGCTAGGATCAATACGTTACATTGAACCAACAAAGGAAAATTGAAACAAGACACACTTCAAGCATAATTTCACTGAAACAATCAATATACTCTCAACAATCAGTTCTGAATCCTGACAGATTTATCCACACTTCATTTTCCCTCTCAGTATTACGAAATGAAGCATGGTATAGAGCAATGGTATACGAACTCGCATCATGTACTATTTCTGAAGTTTTATCTAACTTCTTGTTTAAACTACTATAACAAGAACTTAAATTTCTTTGTTGATGTTATCATCCTTTGCATATCCACTGAATTTCCTAACTGCTATGCATTGATATTTCCATTTCTCAAGCTGCAACTTCAGTTCGGGATTAGGCTCTGGAGGTTTCCCTTGAAAGTGAGGTGATACATATATTCTTAGACTATAACCGACCTCAGAAGATACTGAATGAATTCTTGTTATGATTGGAGCAGTGATTGCAAGTTTTGAAGAATTTAAATTCGCTCCATGAATATATTGATACAACCTGTAGAATCACAATTAATCAAACCAGTAAAATCCAGTTATACTAATATATTGGTACAACCTGCAATTATGAATTGCCATTTCAAGAGAATCGTGAAACTACTAAATTTTCTCTTCTTTGTGGATAAATTCAATGGCTACGGTTCCGATTCAATTTGTGGCACGAGCGAGTTCAAGAGCTACAATAAATTTGTTAATGACACTAACCTATTTTTCACTAGATACAATTTTGTTTCTATCAACCACAAACTCTCTTTCAGAAAACCACTGCATTGAAACAAGATCACAGTCATTTTGAATAATTAACAACTTGTCTATAAGAGGCATTTAATCGAACATCTGACATTCATATTAGTTATAATAACAAAAAAATATCAATTATAGTATGCTTAAGATTTGAAGAAATACCTGTGTTTTCCTTCGAAACTGTGATTGTGGTGCAATTAAAGCTACGAGCAGCTACTTTGGGAGTATTGTCGTTGTCATTGTTTGAATAAGTATTAGGAAAAGGTCGCACAACACATCAATGTTGTTTTAGGGTTCGGGATATCGGGAATTGATGGGATTTTAGGGCTCAATGTAACACAACAAATTGATAGAATTTTAGAGGTTCGATGGAGGTGGCACAAGGTTTTGAATAGACTGAACTTTGAATTGAAATAAAAAACTTGAATTTTTTCTTAGATTGGATGAATTAGTCGTAAGCGGAAATATGGTTTCCTGCGAAAAAAGTATGAGTTATATATCATATTCTTTAAATAGCCAAGTTTTGGGTGGTGTTTTTGTTTAGCAGAACGCCGCGAGTTCAAGTCTTGTTAGGAGTTAATTTTTATATATATTTTCTTTATTAATATTTATGATAGCATTTTCCTTCAAGCGCTATCATAGACCTAGCGAGAAAGTAAGATTTTAAGTAGCTTGAGGTATACGGTTCGGGTCTAGTTGCTAAATAAATGTTTTATTTTTTTTCCATCTTTAATAGCGCTTTCTATAAAGCGCTATCAAAGACTCAAAATCATTTTTTAAAATTAGCCTATAATAGCATTTTTCATTAACCGTGTCATAGGCCTAGACAATTTTATACTTATAATAGCGCCATACACAAAAGCGCTATTATAGGTCTTAGGAAAATACATTTAATAGCACTTATCAAATAAGCGCTATTAAATATGTGCTATTATAAAACAATTATGTAGTAGTGAACTGAGAAATACTCATGAACATTGATGTCCAAGGCTGGTAACTTAGGCAGATTTTCACTAAATGTTGGAAAAGTGTCCTTTTCTTCATTTTTGCCATTTTAATCACTCCATAACTTAAAATCCATGAAGAATTGGAGTTTCTTGTAGTTGAAGCTTTTGTATAATGTAGGAAGACCTACAAATCAGGCTCTGGATCACCCAAAATGGCTGCGTGGATCTCAAGTTATGATCCTTGGAAGTTGGTACCAAAATCACTTTTGTTCCATAACTTAGAAAAATTTTGGTTTCTTATGGTTGCCCCTTTTGCAAGAAACCTCACTTTTCTTGGTTTTTCTTAATGAATGATGATCAATACCATACATTAACATTATTTTTGACTTAGGGGAACCATATTTGTGAAAAATTCCAAAAAGTCAAACTTGATTTTGTGCACAGTTGACTTTTTATCGGATGAAATCCAAACTGTGCGATCCTTTGTGAAATCAAGTTCTTGACCTAATTCAAACCTAGTGGATGGATTCCATAGGTGTTATAGGGTGTATTGAATCATGTCCCAAGGTTTGGGAGCATGTCTTGGTCAAAAGTCAAAGGTACAGTTGACTTTTCTTACAAAACCCTAATTGTGGTCCAGATGAAACTGAAACTTGTGAATCAAGCTTCTTGGATCAATCCATTGTTGCAAATGGATTAATGTGGTGTATTTAAGGCCCTCAAATTATGTCTTGAGGTCTTGGCTCATGCTTTGCTCCAAAAGTCAACTTTAGGGGTGAATTAGGTCAAGAAACCCTAATTCCTAATTTTTGATGAATGCATCCCCTGAGGCTATATTGACTTGATGATTGGGTCCATGAGGTCCCTTGGAGTATCTTGGATTGTGCTTTGAAGCATTGGCTCATGCCCAGAGGAAAATTTCCACCTGGAGGCCTTGGTCGACCAAAACCCTAATTTGGTGACACTGTCGATCTTGAGGCTTGATCCACTTGGAATGTTGCACTTTGGTGCTTGATTCCTTATATGGGAGACCTCTTGGTCCTTTATAGGTGTTTGAGAGGTTAGACAAGTTGAATATCATGTAATTTATTTATTGATCCTTTGTCTAAGTGCTCTGAGAGGGCTTGAAACCCTAATTCTTGATTAAAGGTACATCCATATTGTGGTAATGATTCTCACAATGATGTGTAATCTTGGTGGTCAAAGTTTGGGGTATGACAGATGCCCCTATTTAATCTTCTTGGACCCGAAGGTGTGAATGTCGAAGGTATTCGGGCATTCGGGGTGCAAGGGGATTAAATATCGGAATACCGGAAATTTTGATGGTTGTTATGAATATCAACGGTTTGCTCATCCATCTTCTTTTGCTAAGCAATGATGTTTAGAAAAGGGTAAAACTTCACCTCGATCTTGGACTTCAGCCACGAAACTGATCTCAGTTTCTGAAATAAACTTCCCCTCGATCGTGGTCTTTAGCCAAGGAACTGGTCTCAATTTCTGATATAAACTTCCCCTCGATCCTGGTATTTAGCCGAGGAACCGGTCTCAGTTTCTGAAATAAACTTCCCCTCGATCCTGGTTTTTAGCCAAGGAACTGGTCTCAGTTTCTGATATAAACTTCCCCTCGATCCTGGTCTTCAACCAAGGAACTGGTCTCAATTTCTGATATAAACTTCCCCTCGATCCTGGTATTTAGCCGAGGAACTGGTCTCAGTTTCTTCTTGTCGAGTTCCTTCCGTAACAAGGGACGCTATTCGTAGTGGCCTTCATCAAACTTCTCGCCGTATTTTCCTGGGGAGATGCCATTTGATGGGAAAAGTTTTGTCATCGGACTTGCTGGGGAAACCCATTTGTCTGAGTTGTAGAGGTGTCTAAACTTCTCTGTTGGAGACGCCATTTGCCGACTCTACTGGGGAAACGAGTCTCTCGATAGACTGCTTTTCTGTTTGGGGATATTACATCATACTTTTCTTCGAGATCTTTTCATAGAAATGCCATGTGATGTAATCCAATTTGGAGGCACTGATGACCTTGTTGACAGCAAACTTTTCGGAAAGAAACTACTGTATTGCCGAGAGTCTTCGGTTGAGGGGTTTTTCTTTAGGGATTTTCCTTAATCCAGGAAAGCAAGAAAATCATCTTTACTGGTGAAGAGTGATGTTCCAAAAAGTGTCTGTTGACTATCTTCTTGTTTATCAAGGGTTCAAGTTATCAAAGTGGTCGAGGACCGACTCCAATCCAGAAATAAACTGGGGAGAAAATGCTCAATCACTGCATTTCCTAACGAGGAAAGGACTGACAACTCGATTGAGAGGACTTTTATCACTTGGGAATAAGACCGACTAAAGTGATGGTGATGCAATATGAATATGAATGTGAATCAATAATGCACGATGTATGTATGTTTATGCTGACAAAACTGACACGGCATACAGACTAATAGATGAACATAACTGGATACTCGGCCACAGCGGGGGACAAAAAGTATCGACGTTCCAAGATAGCAATTCTACCTTGCTTAGGAGAGACGGTCCCCGTGGGGAGAAAAAGTTGTTCAATCGGACTTAAGAGATACGTACTCTGTCGGGGATATCAGATGAAACATGGCATCTGAAATAGTTGATCCTTCGCTCAGGCATACTGGTTTAGAAGGAGTACTTTGATTCTGCATTTTGAGGTTCAATTACCTTCGGAGAAGCGGTCGACGTTCTTTCGATATTTAACAGTCAAAAGAATTGCCATCTTTATTTTAAAAGCAGAAGAAAATTTTGACAAGTAAATTCATTTTTTTTTAATTTCAAGAATCGTTGATCATGTTAAAAATGTCATTCTGTAAAGCTAAAAAAAATGAGAATTGCAAACAAAAGCACTAGGGCTCAAATTTTATTGATAGGATGGAAACCAATCGAGCGCGCGATCCCATAAAGTATTTACAAAGTTTAGAAAATGGTAATTTTAAGGGAAAAGGGGCTACATTGAAACATAACGACCGTTATCCTTCTACCAATTTTGAATTCTGGACATCCTGAGCTTCTGTCAAAGATGACCTTGACTGGAATTTTCCTGATGGATGGCATTACTGCTGGGAATTTAACCTTGATCAGACGTAGTTACTTGCCATGAATCCCTAACTTTTGCCTGGATTGTCTTTTGAGATTTCTAATCCATCGGGATGAATTTTGCTTGTGTCTCTAATTTTTTCCTGGACCGCCCTTTCGGGTTTTCAATCCACCGAGACATTCTCTTTTTTTTATATAGGCGAAGTATTTCTTGACTACGTCAACATTCGTGGTATGGGAAAATTCCTCTCCATCCATGGTTGTGAGTCTCAAGGCGCCGCCTGAGAAGGCTTTCTTGACCACATATGGTCCATCATAATTCGGAGTCCATTTGTCCCGGGAATCAGTGAGAAATGATTGTATCTTTTTTAGCACAAGGTCTCCTTTCTTGAAGACACGGGGTCGGACCTTTTTTTCAAACGCTTTCTTCATTCTTTGCTGATACAACTGACCATGGCATAGAGTCGTTATTTGCTTTTCTTCGATTAGGTTTAGTTCATCTTGTCGACTTTGACACCATTCAGCCTCTATTAGCTTAGCTTCCATCAATACCCTGATTGATGGTATCTCTACTTCTATGGGAAGCACCGTTTCCATGCCATATACTAGAGAGAAAGGGGTTGCCCCTGTTGAAGTGCGGACAGATGTGCAATAACCGTAAAGAGCAAATGGCGGCATCTTATGCCAGTCTTCATAGGTTACAACAATCTTTTGAACGATCTTTTTGATGTTCTTGTTAGCCAAGTACACAACCCATAGAGTCTTCCAAGACTGTTAGGTATATGATCAGTGGTCTTCCTTCCACTGGTGGTGACAGGATTGGAGGATTCAATAGATATTCTTTGATACTGTCGAAGGCTTTTTGGCAGTCTTCTGCCTATACGCAGTCTTGATTCTTTTTTAGTAGTTTAAAAATCAGCGCGTAAGCCGCGGTCATGAGGGATATGAACCTGGAGATGTAATTCAGTCGTCCCAAAAATCCTCTGACCTATTTCTCAGTCTTTGTTGAAGGCATTTCTCGAATGGCCTTGACCTTGTCAGGATCAACCTTGATTCCTTTTTGGCTAACAATGAACCCTAAGAGTTTTCCTGAGCGAACACCGAATATGCATTTGTTGGGATTCAAGCGGAGTTTGTACTTCCTCAAAAGCTCGAATAACTTTGACAAGTGGGTCACATGCTCCTCTTCTGTTTTAGATTTGGAAATCATATCATCGACATACACTTCGATTTCTTTGTGTATCATGTCGTGAAACAGAGTAGCTGTAACGCCCCATTTTGTCCGATTTATTTAATCGAGTCAATTTAATTATTTTTGTTTTTATATTATTTTATTCTTGACTTTTATTTGACAATTTATTATTTTTCATCATTATTATGTTTTATCGCGTTTTGAGAGCGTTTGCGAGATATTTGAGTGTAGGGGTATTTTGGTCTTTTGTTGGGTAGATATTATGTTTTTCATAAAATAGGACTTAGAGAGAAAAATAGAAAGAAGGAAAAAGAGAAGAGGGAAAGGAAGAGAAGGGAAAAGAAGAGGAAAACTTGGGATAGAAGAATCATCCGTTCAAGCACGATTAATCGGGTAAGGGTGAGAAGTTTCAATTATATCTTGCTTGTGTCTGTATATGTGTTGTTTGTTGTAATTGTTTTGGTTGTTTCACAACTTTTTCTCATTAATAAATTGATGAACAATTGATAGAAATCGATATTTTCACGGTCGAAACTTGATATAAACTGCGTAGAATACTTGTTGTTAGGATTGGGACATGTTTGGGTTGATATATTGTGATTTGGAAGTGTTTAGATGAGATTTGGAGAGGTTTTGGGGTGAAATTGGTAACAGGAATTATGCAGGAAAAATTCTGGGTTTCGCTGCTCATACGCGTAACAGGCAGGGCGATACGCGTATTGGTTAGGGCAATACGCGTATGGCTAGGGGGAAATGAGGGCATTACGCGTATGGAACCCATTTTGCACGGCCATTTGCTGAAATGCGTAATGGTACGCGTACTTGGCAAGGCATTACGCGTAACAAGGGAGGCAATACGCGTACTAGGGTTTTAGTGGAATTTTTGGGGAGAATTTAGTCTCTGCCCATACACGTAGCACTTTAGGCAATACGCGTATGGATGTGCGAGCGAACTGGGCATTACGTGTATGGCCCAAGGCAATACGCGTATGACCAGAGAGGGTGCAGAATTTTCCCGATTTTGCGTCTGATGCCGTAACTTGTGATCCGTAACTCGGATCTAGACGTTCTTGGTACCGTTAAAAAGCTATTGAGATGTTCTTTCTTATTAAAATGGTTTTGATATTGGTGTCCGATTTAATTGTGTCGGGAATTTGGAAATGTATCGTTTTGTCGACTTTTACCGTCTTAACTGTATGTGATTGATGTGTTATCATGCAATATGCTTTTGATATATAACTTATGACTTGTGTGTTGTGGTATGATGTGAATGCATGTGATGAAATGTTGTGATGATGGTTTGTGGCCTAAGGGCAAGTAAATGCAATGTGTTGTGTTTGATTGTATATGCATGATTAAGGATGTTGGAGTGGTTCACATGGTTGCATATATGTGTGCATTTGATTGTCATGAGTCATTGTATGCCAAGCATCATGATATGCATCTTGTGATGTCGTGTGCCCTAGTGGGTGTGAGTGATGAAACGGTTCCAGAGGGAATCCGCTATAACATCGTGTGCCTTATACAAAGAGGTGTGAGCGATTATTATAAACGATCGTGTGCCTTATACAAAGAGGTGTGAGCGATCGGGTCGTGTGCCTTATACAAAGAGGTGTGAGCGATCCATAAACGTCGTGTGCCTTATACAAATAGGTGTGAGTGACGGGGAACATCGTTTGCCCGACGGGGAATTACACTAAGTAACAATGAATGATTCCAATAGTTCCTGAGTGAACCAATGATGAGAATGATGGATGGATGGTACCGCATTTGCATAGAGTCGTTGTGTTGGTCTCTCTGCATTTACATAAGTCATGAATGGATTGATTATGTGTGGAAAATCTTGAATGGATTGATTATGTGTGGAAAATCATGAATGGATTGATTATGTGTGGGAAATTGTGAATTGATTGATTATGTGTTGAGCTCGTGATAGCATTGGTGATTTGATATGTATTCGTGATAAATGCATTGGTTGTGGATAATATGCTTTATGAATAGACATATGCTACGTGATGTGATGGTGTGTTTCCATATGTCATAACTTTGGTATGCTTTAGGCGTGAATATGTTATTATGTTGGTATAAGTGATATATGCTATGTGTATTAGTATGTGATGCTTGTGGTGAGAATAATTATGCATGTGAATTTATATGTGCTGCATATTATTATGCAATCTTGATTTAGTTGTTATTTCTCACCCTTCTACTGTGGTTTGTTGCTCTATGAGGCAATTGCAGATTAGTGTCTTGGAGGCTTTTGTGAAGATTAGTTCTTCATCCTTTTGTCAGTCTGTCTGCTCTGATACTTAACACGGGAGTCGGGGGAACGCTTTTGTGATATATGTATACAATTGTAGGATCTATTTTGTATTACATTTGTATGAATATTTTGATGTTATAAAATGATTTATTTTGTAAAACAAGTCAGTTATGGATCTTTCCGCTTTATTCCATAATTGAACTTTCCTTTTGTTGGAAAAAGTTTCACTTTTAGGTTTGTTCAATTTTGTGTTATGTATCAAATTTATGGGCAGGGATTGAGTTTTCTTTCTTTTAATGTGGCATCCTTGTTTCTGTCTAAGAATAATAAATTTTTATCTACTCTGATTTATTTACGTATTACTTATTCGCGATGGGAATTGGGGTGTTACATTAGTGGTATCAGAGCAGGTTGGTCCGTCCGGCCAAGTCGTTGAGTCAGTTGGTTTGACAGTTGAATACTGTCGATGTTGTTTGTTCCTTAGTATGTGATATGTGTGTGAAACACTGTCAGTGCTTTCTGGTTTTCTAATCTTTTGTCTTCAGGTTTGAGAATGAGATAAGTGGGGGAGAACCTTGTGCTTCTCTAAGTTGCTTCAGTTATGGAGCGTTGGCTCAGTGTGTTGTAGATTGCAAGAGTGTAAGTGTTGTTTGGACAGTGTTGTTCCCGGTTCCGGAGGGAATGCGGAGGTAAGATTTATGTCGACTAAGGATTTATGCCTTAGGTAGTTTGTGCACAAGATGTAAGAAATGCTATTATAGTTTGGTAAAGATGGTCTATGCCCTATCATAATTGTCGGTTGTCTATTGACAAATTGAGGAACTGATCACCCTTAATCTCTTGTTGATAGTAGACGAAATTATGTTGGATGGAATAGACGTGTCTTTCCGACTTGATAGTGTGTGCAATGAGTTGTTTGGAATTTAAGAAAATGGTTACAGATTTTTTTGTTGAGTCGATGAAGATTCTTATATCGGAAGATGAGGCGGATTAGAGGTTTTGGTATGTTGGTTCAGTTGGGAAGTCGTTGAGAGAGAACGATTGGGTATCGTTAATGGTTGTTCTTAGAGAGTATAGTGTGAACTTAAAATTGGACAAAGGGGAATAGTTGAGGTTTGTATCTTCTAAGTAAGTAGGAAACTCTTAGTATATGGGACTAAGATGTTTGTTTTGTCTGTGATGATAGTGTTCTTAAAATTGGCAGGAAGTCACAGTGATGGGCCGTCAGTTGTGCATGGTTTTCAGATATGTTTTTGGATGGAACATTAGGGTGTTGTCTTAGAGAGCTCCAGTATTGTTAGTAACAAAAAGGATGGATGACTGAATGGAATAACAAGCATGAGGTGTATAATGGTATTGAGACTACGGGAAGCCAAACTTAGAGTTCTGGTGAGGTTTGGAGTCTTTGGAGTTTTAGAGCATTAATGGAAATGTTGAGAAAACCCTAGGTGTGGATGTAATATTTGAGAGTTCTTTTTGGTTGGTTGTTGCTACATGTTGGGATTTATGGAATTTGGACTGTTAAGAGAAGAAATTGTGTATGGATTACTAACAGTTGAATAAAGTAACGATTGAGAATAAGTGTCCCCTTTCGTGAATAGATAACAGGAATTGGTTTGGTTGAGTTTGAGTGAAATCACAATTGGTTGGAATGATTGATAAGAGTGGTGAATTGTGTGAGTTTAGGCTTTGATCGATTTAATGTGACTGGTTGTGGTTGTTATCATCGGGGTAGGCTGTTATTTACTCGGTTAAGCTTGTATGTGAGTAACCAGTTACCCAGTGAAAAATTTTCAAAATCTTTAAGAATTTATATCTTTTGGAATTGGGTTGGGCATTACAACGTACAGTGATGTTATTTGGTGTTACTAATGTGTCTGCAATGTTTCTGGAGTAGATGAATTGTATCTTCCATATTTATTTGGATAAGTTTGTAATGGCTTTGATTGAGGATATTCGGATCTGTTATAAACTCAGAGGAAAAACAGGTAGTGTGTTTGAGATTTGAATTACAAGTGTTGAAAAGAGACGAAATTTTATGCTAAGTTATTCAAGTGAGAATTTGGGTTAAAAAAGGTTATTTTTCTTAGATATGTTATTTCAGATGAGAGTATGGTTATGGATCCATCGGGAGTAGATGCAGTTCTACAATGAGAGACTCCGAAGTCGGTTAAGGAGATTAGAAATTTTTGGGCTTAGTTGGTTGTTACTGCAGGCTATAGAAGACTTTGCTAAGTTTGTACTTCTGGTATCTCAGTTGACTTGCAAAGGGTGATTCGTTTGTTTTGGATGTTCGTTGTGAGTGAGTTTTGGTGAGCTGAAGTAAAAGTTGTCTACGGCTCCAGTTTTGATACTGCGTGATCCTGATAAACCGTTTATGAGGTATTGGGATGCGTCTTTGATGAGTTTAGGCAGTGTGTTAATGCAAGAGGGTAAAGTCATGGCTCATGCTTTACGACAATTGAGGATTCATAAAAGGGTATATACTATTCTGGATTTGGAATTGGTTACGGGTAATCAGAGTGCGCAGCGGAAGCATGATGTGGCACATTTTGTATATGCGGGTGGGACTTGTAAGAGTTCATAGGTTAAACATTAGGAACATGTAGGAGTGATAAGACCATTGGACGTTTCCGATTGGAAGTGTTAGGTGAAAGGTTTAAATATTAGTTATGGGCTACTATGTAGATGGATGTTTTGGTTGTATGTTTGATTGGTAAATCGTAGCATTGTTGTAATATTGTTGTGTGACAAGGATATTGGTATTGTGGTTACGTAGAGGTTGTTGAATCGATGTTGTGTCGTGGAACTTTAGGTTCTTGTTTGTGTTGTTGCCTCATTTCAATCGTGATGGTTCGAGTGCGAGTAGCTAATTCCTATGTGTGTTCGTAACTTGGGTATTCTTTGAGTCGTGAGTTAGTCGTCAAGTGCATTGTATGGGCTTTGCACCTTGTCGTTGTAGTTGTTGTCGTTGTCGTGTCGTTGTTGTAGCTGCTGTTAGCAAGGTGGTTTGTCAATTTGTGTTATTCGTGGTGTGCCTTTTGTTGGCATGATAGTTTGTTGGTCGGATGCGAGAGTCGTATCCGGAGTTGTTCGTATCGGTTATATTTTCGAGGACGAAAATTTCTAAGTGGGGGAGAATTGTAACGCCCCATTTTGACTAATTTATTTAATCGAGTCGATTTAATTATTTTCGTTTTTATATTATTTTATTCTTGACTTTTATTTGACAATATATTATTTTTCATCGTTATTATGTTTTATCGCGTTTTGAGAGCGTTTGCGAAATATTTGAGTGTAGGGGTATTTTGGTCTTTTGTTGGGTAGATATTATGTTTTTCATAAAATAGGACTTAGAGAGAAAAATAGAAAGAAGGAAAAAGAGAAGAGAGAAAGGAAGAGAAGGGAAAAGAAGAGGAAAACTTGGGATAGAAGAATCACCCGTTCAAGCACGATTAATCGGGTAAGGGTGAGAAGTTTCAATTATATCTTGCTTGTGTATGTATATGTGTTGTTTGTTGTAATTGTTTTGGTTGTTTCACGACTTTTTCTCATTAATAAATTGATGAAAAATGATAGAAATCGATATTTTCACGGTCGAAACTCGATATAAACTGCGTAGAATACTTGTTGTTAGGATTGGGACATGTTTGGGTTGATATATTGCGATTTGGAAGTGTTTAGATGAGATTTGGAGAGGTTTTGGGGTGAAATTTGTAACAAGAATTATGCAGGAAAAATCCTGGGTTTCGCTGCCCACATGCGTAACAGGCAGGGCGATACGCATATTGGTTAGGGAAATACGTGTATGGCTAGGGGGAAATGAGGGCATTACGCGTATGGAACCCATTTTACACGGCCCTCTGCTGAAATGCGTAATGGTACGCGTACTTGGCAAGGCATTACGCGTAACAAAGGAGGCAATACGCGTACTAGGGTTTTAGTGGAATTTTTTGGGAGAATTTAGTCTCTGCCCATACGCGTAGCACTTTGGGCAATACGCGTATGGATGTGCGAGTGAACTGGGCATTACGCGTATGGCCCAAGGCAATACGCGTATGAGCAGAGAGGGTGCAGAATTTTCTAGATTTTGCGTCTGATGCCGTAACTTGTGATCCGTAACTCGGATCGAGGCGTTCTTGGTACCGTTAGAAAGCTATTGAGATGTTCTTTCTTATTAAAATGTTTTTGATATTGGTGTCCGATTTAATTATGTCGGGAATTTGGAAATGTGTCGTTTTGTCGACTTTTACCGTCTTAACTGTATGTGATTGATGTGTTATCATGAAATATGCTTTTGATATATAACTTATGACTTGTGTGCTGTGGTATGATGTGAATGCATGTGATGAAATTTTGTGATGATGGTTTCTGGCCTAAGGGCAAGTAAATGCAATGTGTTGTGTTTGATTGTATATGCATGATTAAGGATGTTTGAGTGGTTCACATGGTTGCATATATGTGTGCATTTGATTTTCATGAGTCATTGTATGCCAAGCATCATGATATGCATCTTGTGATGTTGTGTGCCCTAGTGGGTGTGAGCGACGAAATGGTTCCAGAGGGAATCCGCTATAACATCGTGTGCCTCATACAAAGAGGTGTGAGCGATGATTATAGACGATCGTGTGCCTTATACAAAGAGGTGTGAGTGATCGGGTCGTGTGCCTTATACAAAGAGGTGTGAGCGATCCATAAACACCGTGTGCCTTATACAAAGAGTTGTAAGCGACGGGGAATATCGTTTGCCCGACGGGGAGTTACACTAAGTAACAAGCGATGATTCCAATAGTCCCTGAGTGGTACCGCATTTGCATAGAGTCGTTGTATCGGTCTCTCTGCATTTGCATAAATCATGAATGGATTGATTATGTGTGGAAAATCATGAATGGATTGATTATGTGTGGAAAATCATGAATGGATTGATTATGTGTGGGAAATTGTGAATTGATTGATTATGTGTTGAGCTCGTGATAGCATTGGTGATTTGATATGTATTCGTGATAAATGCATTAGTTGTGGATAATATGCTTTATGAATAAACATATGCTACGTGATGTGGTAGTGTGTTTCCATATGTCATAACTTTGGTATGCTTTAGGTGTGAATATGTTATTATGTTGGTATAAGTGATATATGCTATGTGTATTAGTATGTGATGCTTGTGGTGAGAATAATTATGCATGTGAATTTATATGTGTTGCATATTATTATCCAATCTTGATTTAGTTGTTATTTCTCACCCTTCTGCTGTGGTTTGTTGCTCTATGAGGCAATTGCAGATTAGTGTCTTGGAGGCTTTTGTGAAGATTAGTTCTCCATCCTTTTGTCAGTCTGTCTGCTCTGATACGTAACACGGGAGTCGGGGGAACGCTTTTGTGATATATGTATACAATTGTAGGATCTATTTTGTATTAACTTTGTATGAATATTTTGATGTTATAAAATGATTTATTTTGTAAAACAAGTCAGTTATGGATCTTTCCGCTTTATTCCATAATTTAACTTTCCTTTGGTTGGAAAAAGTTTCCCTTTTAGGTTTGTTCCATTTTGTGTTATGTATCAAATTTATGAGCAGGGATTGAGTTTTCTTTCTTTAAATGTGGCATCCTTGTTTCTGTCTAAGAATAATAAATTTTTATCTACTCTAATTTATTTATGTATTACTTATTCGCGATGGGAATTGGGGTGTTACAGTAGCCATGGCCCTTTGATAGGTTGCCCCGACGTTCTTCAAATCGAACGGCATTACCTTGTAACAAAAGGTGCCCCGTGGGGTGATGAAGGAAGTTTTCTCTATATCTTCCAGTGCCATTTTGATTTGATTATAGCCCGAGAATCCATCCATGAAGGAGAAGACTTTGAACCTTGTTGTACTGTCTACCAGCGTATCTATGTGCGGTAATGGAAAGTCATCCTTTGGACTGGATTTGTTCAGATCCCTGTAGTCTACACACATTCTGACTTTTCCTCCCTTTTTCGGAACTGGCACTATGTTGGCCAACCATTGAGGATATTCTAAGGTGGCGAGGAAACCTGCATCGATCTGTTTCTGCACTTCCTCTTTGATTTTGATAGCCATGTACGGATGAGTCCTTCTTAGCCTTTGTTTCACTGATGGACATTCTGATTTCAATGGTAAATGATGTTCCACGATGCTGGTATCCAACCCTGGCATGTCCTGATAGGACCAAGCAAACACATCGGGAAACTCTTTGAGAAGTTTTATCAAGCTTTCTTTGATAGTTGGACTGAGCAGTGCCCCAATCTTGACTTCTTTCTTCTCTTCTTCTGAACCCAAGTTCACCGTTTCCATTGGCTCTTTGTGAGGCTCATTAGACCTTTCCTCTTGTCTGAGTAATCGGGAAATCTCTTCTGGAATTTCTGCATCCTCTTCTTCTTTAGCTTCAAATACCGGGAATTCAAAGTTGGGAGAAGGAATTTGATCGTATGTTTCAATGGGGTTTAAAACAAGCAGTCTGCATGTCGTGATGATTCATTTTTAGAAGAGATAGAGAGAATGCAAGTGTATGTGCAGTGCGCTTTCTGAAAAATGCTTGTTTTAAATTATTTTTGGGCTGTTTTAGGATTACCATTTTCTGAAAAACGAAAAGTGAAAACAGCAATAACTGCGGAAATTACATAATGACATTGTTTATTTATGATTTTGTCGATTCTTGAAATACAGCCCAATAAAACAAAACTTTGTCGCTTTGGGCAAAGCGAAGAGGAACATTTACAGAATAGTGAGCCCTATAAAAATATCTGTTTCACCTGGGCAGGGTGAAAGGCTAAAACAAAGATGGCAATTACTTAGACTTATGGACGACTTTTGGGACATCGACAGCAACCCATTGGCGACGAACTCCTCGGTGAATCACAAAGTATGGTACCTTCTTTCTTGGTTTGTCCTTAAAAATGACGCTGATTTCTGGCAGAGCAGGATCATTGGAGTCTTCCTCCCATGCAGAGTTGTCGTAAACGAACTCTTCTGTTGTATCTTGCACAGTGTTTTCGCTCTCAGGCGGGTCTCTCCGTCCAGTTGGTTGGATGTCTTCGAGCCTGATACGAGAGCTTTCAGGAGCGGTGTACTTGACCAGGAAGTCGTACTTGCCACTCAGTTGTCCTAATGTGTCCCATACATCTGCGGGACAGGAGGAATCATCCTTCTCGATGACGTTGACCTTGGGAAAAGCATAGTTGATGAACTCTTGTCCTGCAATCTTTGCAGATTTATCGTTGTGCTGGATATTTTCTGGATGTCCTGAGTAATAATCCCATAACTTGGTGGGGACGCAAGTATTCTTTTCAATATTACTCAACTGATAGGCATCGTTTGGCTGACTCTTTTGCCCCAAGTCTTCTAGGTTCAGCTGCCAATGGGCAAGTCATCTAGTGGGTCAAAATAGTCAAAATTGAAGTTGTCTTTCATCGGATCGTCTTCCCATGAGTTAGGCGGAGCATGGCATCCCTCAGGATCATAATCTTCGTATATCATCTTGACGTCTGATCTTGGTATATATCTCAGACTCTGGGTGGGAATGTAAAATGGCGTATACGTTTCTTCCTGAGACATATAACTGTCCTCGTTGAGATAGGACTTCCACTCTTCATCTGTATCGGAGGAGTCACCCTCATTGATGGTGTGTACTTCTTGAGACACTGGGTGAAGGAAACCTCCACTATGTAAGAAGTCCTGAATGGGATGAAAACTTTCATCGTTAGTAGCAGTCTGGGTACAGGTTGAGAAAAAATGAAGACCTTTCTTTGTCTTGTTATCCGTAGGAATGACAAGCTGTCCCCATCCTTTTGCGTTGTTACTCTCGATCACTTTGAGAGCATCTTAGTATGAGGAAATCGACGTTCCTTTTTCTAGTTGATTCTTATCGCTTAATGATAGTGTTTAAAACTGAGTTCCAACAGCCTCCTCGGGTTCCACACAGGATGATGATGATAAGTTGCTTACGATTATGGCCTGCTCTCCACAGACTGTGACTAGCTTGTCATTTTTTACGAACTTCAGCTTCTGGTGAAGTGTCGAAGTGACTGCCCCAGCCTCGTGTATCCAAGGTCTTCCTAATAAATAGATGTATGCTGCTCGGATGTCCATGACCTGGAAAGTGACTTGGAAAGTGTGAGGACCGATGGTTATGGGAAGATCAACTTCGCCGATAACTGTTTTACTGGATCCATATAAGGCTTTGACGATGACCTCAGTGCCTCTCATCGGAGATCCTTGAAATGATAGTCGCATCAGAGTAGATTTTGGCATAACATTTAGAGCTGATCCTGTGTCTACCAGTACGCTGGCTAGAGCATCGTCCTGGCAATTGACTGTAATGTTAAGCGCCATGTTATGATTTTTGTCTTCTTCCGACAGTTCTTCATCACTGAATCCTAAGTTGTTGCAGGAAGTGATGTTGGAAAGGATACCGTCAAATTGTCTTATCGTCACATCTTGTTCCATAAAGGCTTGTTCTAAGACTTTTTACAGAGCTTCCCTGTGAGCTTCGGAACTGAGCAAGAGAGATAACACAGAGATTCTTGAAGGAGTTTGCAACAGTTGGTCTACAATGTTGTACTCGCTTTTATGGATGAGCTTCAGCATCTCATCATTGTTCTTTGAAAGGTCGGGATTACTGGATTGCCTGACTGGTTGATTAGGAACTTCTATTTGAGGTTCCTTTTCTTTGGTGGGTTCTCCAACTCCTCTGTTGAAGATTCGACCGCTCCGTGTTACTCGACTGATGTCAGCAGTGTTTACGACGGAGGGTAATGGAGTTTCCTTTCCTTTTTCGATTGTTGTTGTACCATACTTGTAAGGGACAGCCTTATCGGAGTTGTACGGTATTGGTCCCGACAGATAGATAACCACAGGAGCTTTTTGATTTTTCTGACCATCATAGCCGGCCTCAATTGGTTCGAGGTTGAGAATCCTTCTACTATCAAGAGGGACTCTTGATTCATGGAGTAGAGGGATTATGGCGCATACATCTTTGGTCATTTCATGATTAGAGATTATAACAACGTCTTTGCTTTGATCAGGAAGATAGTATTGCATTACGTTGACCGAACCAGAACTTGAACATGGTCGAATCTCCTTTCGGTCCAATTGATTTTGAATAGTTGACCGCACGAGGTAGCATCCTTGGTTGTTCTCTGAGCAAACTCTACAGCACTCATAGTTGTGTGGTGGCACCTGGCCACGCCCGCTTTGTATACAGTACAACCATACTAGATCTGTTTCCATCGAACGAATATCCTGACTTTGATGCCTAGTAGGATTCCCTTCAGTCATACTGATCTGCTGTGTAGCTTCATCCAAGTAGATTGGAAGCCACCAGTGATCTAACAAGTGTTGAAGTGTTCTTTGGACGAGTGCACACCCTTGGTCATCTTTACGACACACTTTACAGTCCTGATAATCATGTGAAGCCAGAAAACCAAGCCCGACTTGCTTAGCATGTAATTCTATCAGACTGGTATTCATCAAGCGAATATCAAAGATTTGAATCATATTAACTTGATGGCTACTTCTATCATGGTAATCCTGGATCCATCCGAGATCCATCTGACGCTGGAGAGCCTCTTGTACAAAAGAGCATCCCTGATTGTTTATTGAGCAGATCGGACAGGAATTGTAATTGTGTCGTGGCAGATTATGATATTGACTTTGCCTTGAGTGCATTGCCACCAAGTTGACATTCGTCGTCAGAATGTTGTGGTTCTGGACAAAGTTGGGATTTGCGTGAGCCATATTGACCTCACAGATTCGATGATCTTGGATCCATCCGAGATCCACCTGTTCTTGTAGAGCTGATTGCACTATGGAACACCCCTGATTATTCTTCGAGCAGATATCACACCAGTGATAATTGTGAGACGGTACATGACCGTACCCGCTCTGTTTGCAATGCATCCATACCAGATTGGTTCCTAATAGGAGTACATCGTGAATTTGATAACAGCGGTTAAATTCCTCCTCTATCAAATTTATTGCAGTTTTCTCATGTTGAGGCAACGGGTTCGTCTGAACATTTGGATTTGTATCCTTGAAAGATAGGACCCCATTCCTGACAAGCTTCTGTACATCAGATTTGAAGCTGAGATAGTTCTCAATGTTGTGTCCCGGTCCTCCTTAATGGTAAGGGCAAGTTTGATCTGCTTTGAACCAAAAAGGTGGATTTTCTGGTACTGTAAGAGGAAACCTGGTTTGGACATGCCCCTTGACCAGTAGTAGTGGAAACAGTTCTACGTACAACATTGGTATAGGGTCGAACCCTGGTGATCGTGTCGTACAATTGTTATTGTACTATAGACGAGCCTGCTGAAGAGGTTGTTGTGTCCTTTGTTGATATTTTTGTTGATTTAGTTGGCTTTGTGCAACCTGAGGTTGATAAGTTGGAGTCGGTGTTGGGTTGATAGCGGGGGTTACCGCTGCTACTGGTTGATACCTTCGGCTTTTCTTTCCGAGAGAGATATTACCAATATCTTGCTCTTTTTTCTTTGGGAAAGCACTATCGTATCTTTTGGTATTGTTAGATGGTTCTGTACCTTTGATCAATCGTCCTTCTCGGACTGCTTCTTCAAGGCGTACTCCCATGTTCACCATCTCAGTGAAGTCGTTGGGCGCACTTGCAACCATTCGGTCGTAGTAAAATTAACTTAAGGTTTTCAAAAAGATCTTTGTCATCTCCTTTTCCTCAAGAGGGGGACAGATCTGGGCGACAATTTCACGCCATCTCTGAGCATATTCCTTAAAAGTTTCTTTGTCCCTCTGCGACATTGCTCGGAGCTGATCTCTGTCTGGTGCCATGTCCAGGTTGTATGTATACTGCCGAACGAAGGCAGCGCCAAGATCTCTGAAAGTGACAATCTTGGTGCGGTTTAAACCCATGTACCATTTGAGTGCAGCACCGGTTAAACTGTCTTGGAAATAATGGATCAGTAGCTGTTAATTTTATGTCTGAGTTAACATCTTTCGAGCGTACATCATCAAATGACTTTGAGCGCAAGAGTTGCCCTTGTATTTTTCAAAGTCAGGCACCTTGAATTTGTGCGGGATTTTCACATTAGGGACCATACAAAGGTCTGCGACGTCCTTTCCAAATAAGTCTTGACCGCGAATGGCATGCAGTTCCTTCTGCATCTCCAGGAATTGCTCCTAGAACTCATTCATTTTCTCATACATGTCTTCGTTTTCACCAGAGATTACTTGTGGAATCTGTCCTTCTGGGACAGTGTGTACCACGGGTTGTGGTATAGTCATTACGGCGGTGACTGTTGGTGCTTCCATGTCCCGAAGTTTGTAACCTTCATGAGTTGCTGTCATGACTCTTGCATCTTCGCTTTCCCGAAGTTTGTAACCTTCAGGCCCAGCAGTTCCTGCTGCGGTTTCTGGGTCTTCCGTGACCAGCGGAATGTATCCTTCAGAGACAAAGTTGATAGGCATGCCCCAGGGACGATCTTTGGGGCATGTTGTACCGAGGATCATATGTCTCCACTATGGGCGTAGATGTGATCTCAAAGATCACAGTCCTTTGTTGTTGTCTCTGAGCTGTTGCCAGGGATTGCATGTCACTGTCAAGTTTTTTCAGATCTTCCTTCAGAGCGTCGATTTCTTCTCTCAGCTCTCTATTCTCTTCCTCGAGATCGTCCATTTTCTTTTGTCGATTGGCCCGAGTATTGTAAGAGTGAGACAGTTTGACTCTAGAATCGTGACATATACGTGAGATTCGAAGGTAAGAAGAATTCGTTATGTGAGAATGATGAATGATATGCAATGATATATATTAATTGTTTTTTGTTTTTGCTTTAATAAAAAAGAAACTTCAACAAATAGATTGCAAATATCATACGGTGGGGAGACCCCATTTTATTGAATTTGAATGATTGCAAAAAGGGAAATACATTATTTTTCAAAGTGTTGTAAAAGAAATGTCTGAACTTATGGATCCTGAGTCCTCTTTGAAGAGAGCTCAGATGCTGGTTTGGGTATTTTCCTTTTCTTTGACCAGGGCTCTTCAGCCGTTGTCGGGTTGTCAGTCCTTTGTCAAGTGAAATTAGCGAGCAAGTTCCTTCGGTCTTCTTGATTTTCTACAACATGTTGTTCTAGTATCTTAATCAGAGCATCCTTATCTTTTAACAGTCCCTGAATTTTGGTACACTCTACATTGAGGATACGGTACTTGTTTTTCCAAGAGTTATTTTCCCGTTGTATCAGACATAAAATAAAGGACAAATTCCTTTAACGGAAGAACTTCTTGACGAGGGTAAGGCATCCTCAGCTTGAGGGCTCTAGTTTGTACCCAGTGGAGATAAAGTTCCACGGAGATAAAGTCCGGTCTTCCTAGAGACTCTCTTCCTTTCCTGTGAACATGTTGTTAGGCATGCACTATTTCCTTCTTTATTGCCCTGTCATTTTCTCCTTCCTTGAAGAAAATACCTTCCAGATGAACATTTTGTGGGATATGCTTCATCGGGTATCCGAGTTGACGGCGAACTAAAATTGGATGATAGTTTATTCCTCCTTTAGTTCCTATGAGGGGTACATTAGGGAAATTTCCACATTTGTCGATGATCCTTATCCCTTCATAGATCCGATTATAATAATCTATGTCAGAGTTATTAAGAGACATGATTCTCTGTGGCCAACGTAGAGTACTCTTATGATCCCAAAACGCAGCAGACTTGGGTAAATGGGAAGTGAACCATTTGTAAAGAAGGGGTACACAGCATGTGATCATTCCTCTGCTGTACAAATTCCTTAAGTGTACAGAATAATAAGCATCTGTGAGCAAGGTTGGTACGGGGTTTCCAATCAAAAATATCTTAATGGCATTGGTATCAACGAAGTTATCGATGTTAGGAAAAAGGAATAACCCATATGTGAGCAGAACAAAGATATCTTCTGAAGCAGTTATGTTTCCTATACTGGCAAAGTATAGGGCTTTCTCTACCAAAAACTTGGCTGGTAAACCTTGGATTCCATCCTTCGTGGTCATGTGAGTCCTGACTTCTGACTCATTCAAATAGATTACTCTTGCAATGATTTGATCCTTTGGAATTTCTTCCAGTCTAGAAAAGGGGGCTTGGTCAGTGATTGGTAGACTAGTCAGATGAAAGTACTCTTTTAGCATCGGTGCTAGTTGATAATCCGGGAATGTGAAACAGTGATAAACCGGATCGTAGAACCGGATCAGCGTAGACATGATTCCTTCAACTACGTGGATCCTTAATAGATACAGCAACCCTCCATGCTTAGCTCTAAAAGCATCAGGGTTGGTGATCATCCTTGCCAACCCCTTTAAATCCTCTAGCTTTGGAGCCTTGAAGGTATACTAGTGCATCTTCCTTCTACCGAAATCCATAACGCAATCTTTCTCTCTGATATTTGAAATTATTGTTTTAGTTTATTTTGAAAAAGAGAGAGAAAGAGAAAGGAGAAGAGAAAAGAGAAGATTTTTTTCTTTGTTTAAGAGTTTTTTTTAAAATGAATGCATGAATGCAGCACACGAAAACATTGAAAAAACATGGGTTCAAGGGTTCAACGTCACGAGCATGGAGTCATGGCTCTACCCATCCCCAAAGGTTATATTATGGTCAATTTCTGTACCTGTAGAACGGGTAAAAAGTTCCCAAAATCATTGACCCCCCTAGGGATATCAACAGCAAGCTAGTTCACCCGAGCGAGCTGTAGCATCCTAGGGTAATCTCAATTGAGTGTAATATCATGTATCAACTATTCCCGATAGTCACCGCACTACCAAATGGCTATATGGTTAATGTCTACTAAATCCTCAGTTTCACGGATACCACATTGGGACAATCTGCTTTCACGACTAAGTCGTTAAACATTGAATCCGCAAAGGGTATCTCCACTGATTTGATGGTCTACCAGGATCTCTTATTCGGGAATCACTCCCTGTAAGACCATCCTTCAATGCCATCACATATCATAGGGTTCTCTCAAACTTTCCACATGCAACATCACTCGCATTCCTATTGACAGAAAAATAAACACGGATATCAAGTAGGAAAAGCAGTATATATAGTATATATAATATGTAGAAAATTTCTAACAACCTAGACCTCTTAGGAATTCTATACCTAGTCCAAAACAGACAAAATGACTCCCCAGCAGAGTCGCCATTTTTACTGTAGCGTGCGATTTTTGTCGGTGACGCGACTACCTTATCGCCATGGGTTTCTCCTCACCGCAAGGGTAGGAGTTGGGTG
This sequence comes from Lathyrus tuberosus, assembly GCA_022829125.1. NCBI lineage: Eukaryota > Viridiplantae > Streptophyta > Magnoliopsida > Fabales > Fabaceae > Lathyrus > Lathyrus tuberosus. Next base: position 3,383,239 of record JALAZF010000010.1, on the reverse strand, counting down.
TTACTTTCTGATTTCTTATTTATCCTGTGAAGCTAGAAGGGAAAGGGAAGATATCTAAAACTAACCTTGCACGCGAATGTTTAACTGAACAAACGCTAAAGAGATTCGGGGAGTTCGGGGTCAGGTTATACAATGGGGAGTTATCAATTACCCATCCTATATGTGGTTATCCACAAGTTGTTAGCAATTAGGTTCTGCTTCGTACTTGATGGCGTTTATCTGTAAATGGGAAAGTTTCTTCTTTGGGAATGTTTGAGTGAGAGAGTAAGTTTTTGATGATTTTGGTGAGGTACTGGACCTCATTTTTTATTGATATGAAGGTACTGGACCTAAATTTTTTTATTGGTATGTGAAGGTACTGGACCTAAAGTTTTTGATTGGTATGCTTGCTAAGATTTCGCAATCTTATGCCTACGTATTCCCATTTAAAGAAACAGGGAAATCAGAGTAATCGTAGTTCCTCCTATTCTATGGGAGGAAAAAAGATATTTTGGTGTCTTGTTCAAAGCCCAAGATTAAAGCTAAAAGGTTGAGTATTTGTGTCTTGTTCAAAGCCCAAGATTGAAGCTAAAAGGTTTGACGGAGAGAGAATTTGTCATCTCTAAAGGGAGACATCTCGTCTGTTTATCACAACTGTTGAGTGACTGATTATAAGGGAGAATTACTTTAACTGGGATATGTGAATCCAGCAATGCCATAATTTCCTTTATAGGGGATTTTTCCTGAAGGAGAAAACTTTTACTCAGTGTAGAGTAATGCCATTTTTCCTTAGGAGTCTTTCATGCTAAGAGAGGGACAGTGGCGTGGATGTAAATAATCCAGAGGCTTGCCGCTTACAGCAATTAGATGAGAGAGGAAGTTTAACAGGATAAAAGATGGACTACAGCTTGGATATTTGAATCAATAAGTGTGCCACTTACAACAGTTATCTGGGATTAAGGTTTGTTTTGATTTTCTATTTTGATATGTGATATACAGAGAAATGTCTTCCTACAGAGATATTTTGATTACCCCTTAGGGGATGTTTGATTTTATATGTGTGTGCCTTGGTTAAAGCCCAAGGTTGAAGCTAAGAGATTGATTGACTCCACTGGGGAAGTCCTTATCCAAAGCCTAAGAGGAGGCTGTAAAAGGCTGACTTAACAAGAGAGTGTTTATCTGTCTTGTACAAAGCCCAAGATTGAGGCTAAAAGAGAATTGATTCTTTTGGGGATATCTTTATACAAAGCCTAAGAGGAGGCTGAAAGTTGACTTTTTCGGGGAAATATTTTGTTTGTCTTGTACAAAGCCCAAGATTGAGGCGAAAAGAGAGTTATTGACTCTACTGGTGAGAGGTTTTATCTGTTTTGTACAAAGCCCAAGATTGCGGCTGAAAAAGAGATTGACTCTACTGGAGATATTTTATATGTGTCTTGTACAAAGCCCAAGATTGAGGCTGAACTACTAAGGGAAATCATTATACAAAGCCTAAGAGGAGGCTGGAGGACATTTGCCTGATTCAGCTGAAGATATTTATGGGTGTCTTGTACAAAGCCCAAGATTGAGGCTGAAAGGTGATATTGACTCCTGTTTAGGGATATTAATTCTCAAAGCCTAAAAGAAGGCTGGGAGAAATTGACTCCGTTGGGAAGATATTTATCCAGAGCTTAAGAGAGGGTTATGAAGATTTTGACTTTGTTGGAGAAAGTTTATATATGTCTTATACAAAGCCCAAGATTGAGGCTAAAAGGAATGAATCAACAAGAGAGTATTTATGTTTTGTACCATTGACTCAACAAGAGAGTGTGGAAAGGTGATTGACTCAACAAGAGAGTACTTTGTTTGTCTTGTACAAAGCCTAAGATTGAGGCTGAAAAGGGTTAACTCAACAAGAGAGTGTTTTAAGAAAGAAGATGGACTCAACAAAAGGTTGCTTTTGGGGCTAATTCTCTGCTGAGGAAAAAATATTATACAAAGCCTAAGAGGAGGATGGCTTTTGCTGAGGATTATTGAGATCCAGAGGCAGGTCCAAGTAGGGGGATCAATTCTTACTGAGGGTTACAGAAGAGTTGAGGTATCAGATGCCTTGAGGTTCTGATAGGCTGGTATTTGATGATGATATGACCTTAGCTGGGGGAATTTAGGATAAGATTGAGTTTTAGATCCTGTGAGGATTTTAACTCTACTGGAGATTGGTTAAATGACCATGGCTTTTTCCTATGTTTGTAGGGAACTTGAGAATGTCTTTGAGATCCAAGAGGAGATTAGACTGTCCAAGTCTACTGGTATGGGAGAGTTTATCTTTGTATGATGCCCAAGAGGAGGTGTAACGCCCCGGTTTTTGTTAGATTTATTTAATCGAGTCGATTTAATTATTTTTGGTCTTTATATTATTTTATTCTTGGTTATTATGTTTTATCGCGTTTTGGGAACGTTTGCGAGGAAATTGAGTGTAGGGGTATTTTGCTCTTTTTGGCTTAGGTAGATATTGTTTTTCTTTTATAATAGAAACATAGAAAGAAAAGAGAGAAAATTGAAAGAAAAAGAAAAGAAGAGAAAAGGAGAGTGAGGAGAAGAAGAAAAAAAGGAAAAACTTGGAGTTTAAGTAACCGATTCAACCGACATTTCAAAGTACGATTAATCGGGTAAGGGTGCGAAACTCAGTTATGCTATGTTTTTGTATGATCATGTATGTGTTTTGTTGGTTTTCCTAGTTTTTCAATTCTAGGTCGATTGAGAGAAAATGAGAGAAATCGATGTTTTCGCGGTTGAAAATCGGTATAAATGCGGTAGAATACTTGTTGTTATGATTTTAATATGTTCTAATTGTTATGTTTCGGTTTGGATGGGTTCTGATGGGGAAAATGGTGATTTAGGATGAGTAACAGCGCTGCAGGAAATCCCAGAATTCGCAGGTTCGCAGTGCGAGTAACAGCGAAGAGGAAAGCGAAGGCTCGCCAGGGCTTCGCAGTGCGAATGGGTGGGCGAATGTTCGCCAGTAGTTCGCAAAGCGAACTTTCTGCTGTTTTTTCTCTGCCACGGTTCGCTGGAGCTTCGCACAGCGAATAAGGAAAGCGAATGCTCGCTAGGAGATTTGCATAGCGAACATGACAGATTGTTCCATTTTTTTTTCTTCATAACTTTTGATCCGTAACTCGGATTGAGGCGCGGTTGGATGCATTGGAAAGCTAATGAGATGTTCTTTCTTATAGGAATGGTTTTGGGATGGGTGGCCGGTTTAATTGTGTCGGGAATTTGGAAATGTGTCGTTTTTTCGACTTTTACCGTCGTAATTGTGTGTAATTGATGTGTTATCCTGCGATATGTTTTTGATATATAACGTATAGCTCGTGTGCTATTATATGATGTGATTGCATGTGATGAAATGTGGTGATGGTGGTTTGTGGCCTATGGGCAAGTAAATGCTTTGTGTTATATTTGATTGTATATGCATGATTATGGATGTTGGAATGGTTTACATGGTTGTGTATGTGTATGCATTTGATTGTCATGAGTCATTGTATGCCAAGCATCATGATATGCATTCTTGTGATGTCGTGTGCCCTAGTGGGTGTGAGCGACGAAATGATTCTCGAGGGGATCTGCTGTAATGGTTGTGTGCCTTATACAAAGAGGACCGAAAGCGACGTTATGGACGATCATGTGCCTTATACAAAGAGGATCGAAAGCGATCCATAAACGTTGTGTGCCTTATACAAAGAGGACCGAAAGCGACGGGGAACATCGTTTGCCCGACGAGGAGTTACACTAAGTAACAAGCGATGATTCCAATAATTCCTGAGGGAAATAATGATGAGATGATGGATGGAACGGTACCGCATTGCATTGTATAGAGTCGTTGTGTTGGTCTCTGTGCATTTGCATAAATCATGAATGGATTGATTATGTGTGGAATTGTGAATTGAATTGATGAGTTGATATATACACATGTTGGTGATAAATGTATTGAGCATGATTGATATGCCTTTATGGTGGATGTATGAGATAAGAATCATGTTGTTTTGTGTTTGAATTATGGTATATGTTGTGGTGAGAATGTGGTTGTGTGCGTATTTCCTGTTATTACATAATTGTATGCAACTATATTATAATTGTGTTTCTCACCCTTCTGCTATTTTGAATGCTCTATGAGGCATTGCATATTAGATGCTGGAGGTCTTTTGTGAAGATTTTGTCTTCATTCTTTTGTCGGTCGGCTCTGATATGTAGCACCGGGTAGTCAGGGAGATCGTTATGTGATTTATGTGACATTATGTATATATATATATATATCTTTTTGGATTTGACATGGATGACTCTGTATAAGACAGACAAACTTTTATGTTTATATATATGAGATTTCAGTTGCAGATTTTCCGCTTTTATTCTGTATCTGAATTGTGGGTGTTAGGAACCGAGTTCCTCTTTTTATGTTGCTACCTGATTGTTGCATATCTATTTGAGCAGGTTATTTTATTTCATCATTTTGATGTGACGCTCCCGTCTATGCCATGAATATTTTAATTATACTCTGATTATCTGTTATCGCTTTAATTAATTGGGGGTTATAGATTGGGGGTGTTACATTAAGTGGTATCAGAGCCAGTTTGTGCCAACTAGTGCCAGTTTGTGTCAGTCCATGCCAGTCCGTGTCGGTCATTTTGACCAAGTTGTTTGTTGTGCGTTAGTTGTGTTCTGGAGAGCTGATTGTTTAACCATAGTTACTGTTATTGGATATGAACAGAATATGGCTGGAAGGAATGACGCTGCTCTTGCTGCTACGATGCAAGCTATGGCTCAGGCTGTGCGGGGTGCACCTAATGCTGGTGGGAATGATGAGTTCAGGAAGAACAAACCGCCTATCTTCAAAGGAAGGCATGACCCTGATGGTGCTCAGATTTGGCTTAAGAAGATTGAAAGAATCTTTCGAGTGATGGACTGTGCTGAGGAACAGAAGGTGAGATTGGGCACTCACATGTTGCAGGAGGAGGCTGATGATTGGTGGGTTAGTGCGCGTCATGTGTGGGAAGCTGCAGGTGAAGAGGTCACTTGGGCATTGTTTAGCAGGGAGTTTTTGAGGAAGTATTTTCCTGAAGATGTTAGAGGAAAGAAGGAAATAGAGTTCTTGGAGTTGAAACAGGGTTACATGTCTGTTATTAATTACACTGCTAAGTTTGTGGAGCTGGTTCAGTTTTATCCATATTATGCTGAAGCAACTGCGGAGTTTTCCAAATGTGTGAAGTTTGAGAACGGGTTGCGTCCTGAGATCAAGCAGGCAATTGGTTATCAAAGAATTTGGAGGTTTTTGGATTTGGTGGATTGTTGTAGAATTTTTTAGGAGGATAGCAAAGCTCGTTCTACTCATTATAAGAGTGTGAACAAAAGGAAAGGAAAACAACCATTTCGTGGTGGTTCTTATGTGTCACCAGCTGACAAGGGTAAGCAAAGGGCTAATTCTGATAAAAGGCCAAGTGGGGGAGGTACGTATAATCCTCTGAGATGTTATAGGTGTGGTGACTTAGGACATCGTCAGTTTGAATGTAGAAAGGATATAAGGAAGTGTTCCAATTATGGAGGTATAGGACATGTCGCAACTGATTGCAAGAGGAATGTGGTGAAGTGTTTCAACTGTGGTGAACCTGGTCATGTTAGTGCGAAGTTTCCGAAACCAAAGCAAGCTCAAGCTAGAGGGAAAGTATTTGCATTGGCAGGAACTCGGACCACTAGTGCAGATCGTCTCATTAGAGGTACTTGTTTTATTAATAGTACGCCTTTAGTTACTATTATTGATACCGGAGTGACTCATTCATTTATTTCGTTTGAGTGTGTGTAGCGTTTGAATCTTTTGTTGTCTTTGATGGATGGAGAGATGGTTTTCGATACTCCAGCAATGGGGTCGGTAACCACTTCTTTGGTTTGTTTAAGTTGTCCTTTGACTATTTATGGTAAGGATTTTGATATGGATTTGGTGTGTCTGCTGTTGGAGGGTTTAGACGTGGTTCTGGGAATGAATTGGTTGCAGTTCAATCGAGTTCATATCGATTGTTATCATAAGTTGGTAAGATTTCCTTCTCTTGAAGAAGACGAAGAATCGAGTTTCTTATCTACCAAAGAGTTGAAGAAACTTTTGGCGGATGAAGCTCCGTTGTTCGGGTTGTTTGCATCGTTGACCGTGGATAGTCAAGTTGCAATTGGTGCGTTTCCTATTGTGTGTGATTTTCCAGAGGTGTTTCTGGAGGATATTTCAGATGTGCCTCCAGAGAGAGAGGTGGAGTTTTCTATAGATCTAGTTCCTGGTACTAGACCTGTATCTATGGCACCTTATCGTATGTCGGCATCTGAGTTTGTTGAGTTGAAGAAGCAGTTGAATGAATTGTTAGAAAAGAGGTTTGTGAGGCCGAGTGTATCGCCTTGGGGTGCTCCAGTTTTATTGGTGAAGAAGAAAGATGGAAGTATGCGATTGTGTATTGATTATCGCCAGCTGAATAAGGTGACGATTAAGAATAAGTATCCTCTTCCAAGAATTGATGATTTGATGGACCAGTTAGTAGGTGCGTGTGTGTTTAGTAAAATTGATTTGAGGTCAGGTTATCATCAGATTAGAGTGAAAGAGGAAGATATTCTGAAGACTGCTTTTAGGACACGATACGGACATTACGAATATTCTGTGATGCCGTTCGGGGTTTCTAATGCGCCGGAAGTGTATATGGGGTATATGAATCGCATTTTCCATGAGCATTTGGATCAATTTTTTGTTGTGTTTATCGATGACATCTTGATTTATTCTAAGTCTCGGGAGGAGCCTGCGGAGCATTTGCGTATTGTATTGCAAATTTTGAAGGAGAAGAGACTTTATGCCAAGTTGTCCAAGTGTGAGTTCTGGTTGTCAGAAGTGAGTTTTCTTGGGCATGTGATTTGAGGTAATGGTATTGCTGTGGATCCATCCAAAGTAGACGCAGTTCTACAATGGGAGGCTCCTAGATCTGTTACTGAAATTCGAAGCTTTTGGGGTTTAGTTGGATATTATCGAAGATTCATTGAAGGTTTTTCCAAGTTAGCACTTCCTTTAACCCAACTGACTTGTAAAGGTAAAGCGTTCATTTGGGATATTCAGTGTGAGGAAAGTTTTGGTGAGCTGAAGAGAAGATTGACTACATCTCCGATTTTGATCTTGCCGAATCCTAGTGAATCATTTATGGTGTATTGTGATGCGTCTTTGATTGGTTTAGGTGGAGTGTTGATGCAGGAAGGTAAGGTTGTGGCTTATGCTTCGAGGAAATTTAGGGATCATGAGAAAAACTACCCTACTCATGATTTGGAATTAGCGGCAATGGTTTTTGTGTTGAAAATTTGGAGGCATTATCTCTACGGTGCAAGATTCGAAGTCTTTAGTGATCATAAGAGTTTGAAATACTTGTTTGATAAGAAAGAGGTAAATATGAGGCAACGGAGATGGTTGGAATTTTGGAAGGACTACGATTTTATCTTGAATTACCATCCTGGTAAAGCTAATGTGGTAGCAGATGCGTTAAGCCAGAAATCTTTGCATATATCCGCTTTGATGGTTAAAGAGTGGGAACTTTTGGAAGCATTTAGAGATTTGAGTTTGGTATGTGAGTTGACATCTGACAGCGTGAGGCTTGGTATGTTAAAGGTTACTAATGAGTTTCTGTTGACCGTTAGCGAGAAACAGAAGCTGGATGTGAAATTTGTTGATTTGATGACGGTTGGAGATAAAGGTGTGAATGGTGACTTTAAAGTGGATGATAAGGGTGTTTTGAGATTCTGTGGTAGAATTTGTATTCCTGATGATTCAGACTTGAAAAAGATGATTTTAGAGGAAGGACGCCGGAGTAGTTTGAGTATCCATCCGGGAGCTAATAAGATGTACCAAGATTTGAAGAAGATCTTTTGGTGGTCCGGATTGAAAAGGGATGTGGCTCAGTTTGTTTATGCGTGTTTGACGTGTCAGAAGTCAAAGGTAGAACATCAGAAGCCTAGTGGATTATTGCAACCGTTAGATATTCCCGAGTGGAAATGGGATAGCATTTCTATGGATTTTGTGACGGGATTGCCGAATACACAGAGGGGACATAATGCCGTTTGGGTGGTTGTAGATAGGCTGACTAAATCGGCGCATTTCATTCTGATTGACATCAATTTTTCTTTAGAGAGGTTGGCTGAGATTTATATCCGTGTGATTGTGAAGCTACATGGTGTTCCGTTGTGTATTATTTCAGATCGAGATCCGAGGTTTACTTCCAGATTTTGGGAAAGTTTGCAAAAGGCGTTAGGTTTCAAGTTGAGATTGAGTTCTGCTTATCATCCTCAGACGGATGGTAAGACCGAGAGAACTATTCAGTCATTGGAAGATTTGTTGCGGGCTTATGTTCTTGAGCAAGGTGGTGTTTAGGATAGTTATCTTTCGTTGGTGGAATTCACGTATAACAACAGTTTCCATTCAAGTATTGGAATGGAACCTTTTGAAGCGTTGTATGGAAGAAGATGTCGAACGCGGTTGTGTTGGCATGAATCTGGTGAGAGTTCGGTGGTTGGACCGGAGTTAATTCAACAAACTACGGAAAAGGTGAAACTTATTCGTGAGAAGATGAAGGCTTCTCAGAGTAGGCAGAAGAGTTATCATGATCGAAGGAGGAAAGATCTCGAGTTTTAAGAAGGCGATCATGTATTTTTGAGAGTTACACCGGTGACGGGTGTTGGGCATGCATTGAAGTCGAAGAAACTTACTTCTCGGTTTATTGGTCCTTACCAGATATCCGCGAGAGTGGGTGTTGTGGCTTATCCGGTGGAGTTGCCGCCGAATCTTTCGAATTTGCATGATGTGTTCCATGTTTCACAGCTTCGGAAGTATGTTCCAGATCCGTCGCATGTGATTCCTATGGATGAGGTAGAGGTAAGGGAGAACCTTACGGTTGAGGCATTACCGGTGAGAGTTTTGGATCGCGAGTTGAAGCGGTTAAGAGGCAAGGATATTGCGCTTGTGAAAGTAGCGTGGGGAGGGGCTGCTGAGGGCAATTTAACTTGGGAGTTGGAGAGTCGTATCTGGAGTTGTTCGTCTCAGGTAACATTTTCGAGGACGAAAATTTCTAAGTGGGGGGGAGTTTTAATGCCCCGGTTTTTCTTAGATTTATTTAATCGAGTCGATTTAATTATTTTTGGTCTTTATATTATTTTATTTTTGGTTATTATGTTTTATCGCGTTTTGGGAATGTTTGCGAGGAAATTGAGTGTAGGGGTATTTTGGTCTTTTTGGCTTGGGTAGATATTGTTTTTCTTTTATAATAGAAACATAAAAAGAAAAGAGAGAAAAATAGAAAGAAAAAGAAGAGAAGAGAAAAGGAGAGTGAGGAGAAGAAAAAGAGGAAAAACTTGGAGTTTAAGTAACCGATTCAACCGACATTTCAAAGCACGATTAATCGGGTAAGGGTGCGAAACTCGGTTATGCTATGTTTGTGTATGATCATGTATGTGTTTTGTTGGTTTTCCTAGCTTTTCAATTCTAGGTCAATTGAGAGAAAACGAGAGAAATCGATGTTTTCGCGGTTGAAAATCAGTATAAATGCGGTAGAATACTTGTTGTTATGATTGTAATATGTTCTGATTGTTATGTTTTGGTTTGGATGGGTTCTGATGGGGAAAATGGTGATTTAGGATGAGTAACAGTGCTGTTGCGAATCCCAGAATTCGCAGGTTCGCAGTGCGAACAGCAGCGAAGAGGAAAGCGAAGCCTCGCCGGGGCTTCGCAGTGCGAATGGGTGGGCGAATGTTCGCCAGTAGTTCGCAAAGTGAACTTTCTGCTGTTTTTTCTCTGCCACGGTTCGCTGGAGCTTCGCACGGCGAATGAGGAAAGCGAATGCTCGCTAGGAGATTCGCATAGCGAACATGACAGATTGTTCCGTTTTGTTTTCTTCATAACTTTTGATCCGTAACTCGGATTGAGGCGCGGTTGGATGTGTTGGAAAGCTAATGAGATGTTATTTCTTATAGGAATGGTTTTGGGATGGTTGGCCAATTTAATTGTGTCGGGAATTTGGAAATGTGTTATTTTGTCGACTTTTACCGTCGTAATTGTGTGTAATTGATGTGTTATCCTGCGATATGCTTTTGATATATAACGTATAGCTTGTGTGCTGTTATATGATGTGAGTGCATGTGATGAAATGTGGTGATGGTGGTTTGTGGCCTAAGGGCAAGTAAATACATTGTGTTATATTTGATTGTATATGCAAGATTATGGATGTTGGAATGGTTTACATGGTTGTGTATGTGTATGCATTTGATTGTCATGAGTCATTGTATGCCAAGCATCATGGTATGCATTCTTGTGATGTCGTGTTCCCTAGTGGGTGTGAGCAACGAAACAATTCCCGAGTGTCGCTCCCGAAAGATTCGCATCCAACGGTACAAACGCGACAGTGGCGCAGAAAACACAGAGTCGCCAGCAATGTGTATTTATCCCGAGAGAGGGAAAGGAAACACTGCATAAACCTGAGGGAAGGGAAAGAACATGGTCTCACGACCAAGAGAAACGGGTACGGGAGTCGGTTACGCGAAGGGAAGGTGTTAGCACCCAACACGTCCATCGTACTCGATGGGATCCACGCTTTTTGTCTGCATCAAAGGATGTCGTCATCTGGAGCTCCACTGCTATGGGACCGGAGAAGGAACGAGAACGGAAAGAATGGAGAAACGAAGAAGGAAAGAAAAAGAAGTGACTCGATAGGACATTATCGTTTTCCTAGGCCTACGTACTCCCTCAATGCAATGGGAAAGTCAGAGTCAACGTAGTTCGGAAGGGAACTGTGGGGGAAGGTTGCTCGCCAAGACAATCGTTGTCTTGTGCCTACGTATCCTCAATCGGACGAGAGAGAGGAATCAGAGCTAATGTAGTTCGTGGGTACGACCACGGGTGGGTAAGTGTTTTTTACATGAGCGACGACCTCTTTTCTGAAAATGAAATTTGAAACCCAACAATCCCAAGGGACAAAAAGATTTGAATTTGTTTTTGTGTTTTTTAGACAGAAGTGTTTTTTAAGTTAGTTCATAACTTGCACTGCACCAAAGTCTAGGGCACAGGGACAAATACTTAACGAATCGTCCCAAGACAGGACGCCCGCTAAGCACTCTAGAAAGATGAGAGGAAGCCCCTCATTTCTCATTCCCCACACTTAAGGCTCGTGCGCAATACACTTTATCTTTATTAAGTGTTTTCGAGAAGTTTTGAGATGAGAAGAGAGAAGACCCAAAGGAAACTCTAAAGGGAAACTAAGAGTCCTAATGTTATCATGCATCGATGACCTATGGTTAGTGAGGCTTAGGAGGGAATTCTACCTAAAGTTATCATGCTTGGATTGAGAGCCTAATGTCTATCCTACTTCGAGCTTAATCAGAAATTAAGTCGGACTAGGAGCCTTAAGGGAGCATGTGAATACAGAGTAATCAACAAGTAAACACCAGACAGCTCAATCACAAAGAGAAACCAAATACAAAACCAAGTTAGGAGAAATTCAAGTACAGAGAGAAAATCAGGAATTAACCAAAAAAGGCATCAAAATCAAGATTAATAATTAGTCAGAAATATCTAAGTTAAAATTAAAATGCTAATTAAAAAGAAGATTAAATTCTAAGTAAAAAAAAAAGTTAATCTAAAAATTAAAACTAATTCTAAAATTAATCCTAAAATTAATTCAAGTTAATTTCTAATCTTAAAGAAAACTAATCTAATTATCCTAATTAAACATAAAATCTAATTAGCTCAAGATTAATTCTAAACCACAATTAAAATCTAAACTAATTAAAAGAAAGCTAATAATAACCTGAAATTAAGAGTTTAATCATCTAATTAATTCTAAAAATTAAAACAATTAGCAAACAAAAACAAATAAAATAAAATACAATAAAAAGAAGGGTGCAAACAGACTTCAGGGGGTGTGAGTAGTTCAGGCGCTGGGCTTGGAAGTTCAAGGCCCAACAACTCAACAAGATGCCAAGGGGGTACGGAGAGTAGTCTGGGCGGGTAGAGAAGCAAACAGGGCGAGTGGGCCTTGCAACAAGTCCAAGAGACTTTCTCTTTGCAGCCAGAGGGGGTTCAGTGAAGTGATGCGGTGGTGCGAAGAACAGCTCTATGAAGGGTGAGGCCCAAATCCAAACTCGCGGGTCAAACAATACAAGATGCAGAAAAAAAACCTAAAGAACAACAACCATCACAATGCGCCTTGAATTCATCTTCTTCGTCCTTGACTTCATCTCGCTCAACTTCGTCTCCCTCCTCGCCGTCTTCACCATCACTTTCAAATTGCCGGCGATACTCAAACTTCTCCGGCGAAATCGCACCCTTCCTCATCGTCTCCTCTCTTTCTTTTCAATTCCTTCGTCTCAACAACAAACAACCTCCGTCGTTCTCAACACAACAGTGCCGTCTTCTTCAACCTCTTCGCGTAACCGGCGATACCAAAACCTTTGCTCGCTCTCCTCAACACTTCTCTCGACTCAGTATGAAACTCACACAAGATTCGACGATAATTCTCAAAAAATTAAGTCAAATGAATCAAAGGTTCAGTTCATCAAATTTCACATTAATCAAACATAAATAAGCCAAATCGAACACAATCGACATTTATGCGAAGGAAAGAAGAACTTACGAATTGGAGTCGCTCCGATGGTGTCTTCGACGGCAGCAAAACACCAAACGAAAATCAGAAGATCAGGTACCTCGCTTCTTCTCACTTTCTTCGACTTTTCTTCGAATTCTCTACATTACGAGTTGTTGTTGTTGTTGCAAATTTTGGTGAAGATCGTTGTTGAATCTGAAACTTCCTCTTCTGTTCTGCTGCTGAGCACTATTCTACTTGTTATTATTGTTGTGATTCGTACTTGATGAAGAATGGCTGATGAAGTAGTTGATGTTGTTACTTTGAATTGCAGGTTGTAGATGATGAGGGTTGGAGTGTGATGTTGATTGAACTTGGAGTGAAGAATGAAGGTGATTGTTGTGGTTTCTGGTTTCTGCAAGCGCAAGCTATGGAAAATATGAATTGGTGCTGCGAAGTGTCTTCAAGATTGAAGATGAGTTGCTGGTTTTATAACATGACTCAGGGGTAGTTTAGGTTTTACATTGAAAATCTGTTAGAGAATTTGAATTCTCATCACGAGTTTGTACGTGCACTTTATTTTCTTTTCTTTCAATTCTGTTAGTTCTATCATGTGCTTTGTTTTCTTTTCCCGCGCCACAAACGAATTGCTTTTTTCAGTGAAATTCATGTGACCTTCTTTTCCTGTTATGTAAATTTGCACCTGAAATCAATCACTTTCTTCCTGCTATCTTGTTACATTTTGATATGAATTTTTCCTTACTAAAACTTATGTGGACTTTTCTATTATTTCTTTTCTCATTCTGTCACGGTTATGAGCTTTTTGCGCATGGATATTCAAACAAAACTTGCCCTTAATGTCCTTAATCTAAAGCTGCATATCATATGCTTGAATTTGCAATAAGAAAGGTCATATATCTTTGACTACACTTGGAGGAAAAACGATGAGGTCATGGCACTTGAATCAAACTTGAAAACTTTGGAAAAATTGAAAAATAAATGGTTTTAAATGTGGAAAAAAAAGGAGTCAAATGAAATTGGATATTTGTTTAGAATGGAATTGGTTAATAACAAATGGATATGGATTTTGGTTTAAATTGGATAAGAAGAATAGATGTGGATTAAAAAAATGGATATCTAAAAAGTGGATAATTGAATAATGAAAAGTGAAAATAGACAATGGGTTTAATGGTCAGAAATGGATACTATTAAGAAAAATGGTTATGAGATGAAATGGATAATGATATGGATATTAAAAATGATGTGGATAAATTGGTTTAGAAAAATGGATATGGATGTTAGGAAATGAACAATGGATTTGAAAATCAAAAGGTGGATAAGAACATGATTTAACAAATGGATAGCCAAATGAATCCCAAAACTAATCCCAAACTTTTTCACGAGCCTCTGATAAAGTGCACGCAGCTACCACTCAATAATCTTGTCACTGAAACAAAACATCTGAATCAAACATCCTCTGAATCTTTGATCAAGTGAATCCTCACATGAACCCTTGCTTGACATCCTGATGAAGTCTACAACGCAACCTTGAAAACAAACCCTAATTCACCTTGATGTACACTGATAAATCTTAAAGAAGATGATTTGAACTGAGAAGAAATTAAACCCTGATTCACACCAATGAACCTCTGACCTAGAGCCTTTGATTAATCCTCTGAATAAGGATATTACAAGAACCAGACTTCAAACTCTTGCAAATAGAAAACCCTTATTTAAAGAAATGTTGTAATCCCATGCCTTAGAAGACCAATGCATTATATGATTATGAGTTATGACCTAAAGATGCAAAATGAGAAAGAAACATAAGCTAGAAAAAGGTAGGGCAAATTTTAGGGTGCTACAGCTGCCCCTATTCAATCGACTTGGACTTGAAGGGATGATAGCAACAGCTTTCAGACATTCAAGGTAGAAGGTGATTGAATACAAAAAGAACCGCGAAATTAGCAATCCTCAAAGGAGGGACGACTCCACTGGGGAACAAGCACTAAATGTTGCACTGTCACAACACGAACGAGTGTTATCTATGCTGGGGATAAACACGGACGGGTGTCAAGGAATCAAAGATATCAGATACGGACGGGTATTGAAAAGATACACAGACGGGTGTTATCAACAGGTCAATACGGACGGGTATTGAAATCAATGGTTCAAACACGGACGGGTGTTGAAAAGATACACAGACGAGTGTAAAAGGGTTCAATACGGACGGGTATCGAAAAAATACACGGACGGGTATAAAAAGGTTCAATACGGACAGGTATTGAAAAGATACATGGACGGGTGTTAAAGGGTTAAATATGGACGGGTATCGAAAAGATACACGGACGGGTGTAAAAGGGTTTCAACACGAACGGGTATCGAAAAGGTACACGGACTGGTGTAAAGAGGTTCAATACGGACGGGTATCGAAAAGGTACACGGGCGGGTGTAAAGAGGTTCAATACGGACGGGTATCAAAAAATACACGGACGGGTGTAAAAGGGTTTCAACACAGATGGGTATCGAAAAGGGTACACGGACGGGTGTCGAAGGAAACACGGACAGGCAGACATCGTCAAGGAATTGATGAAGATAACACCTTGTCATAGGGATGACAGAAAGAAAATTCCACCATAGGAATACATCGTCATGGGGATGACGGAAAGAAAATTTGAAAAGATAACACATTGTCATAGGGATGACAGAAAGAAAATTCCACCGTAGG
This sequence comes from Lathyrus tuberosus, assembly GCA_022829125.1. Classification (NCBI taxonomy): domain Eukaryota; kingdom Viridiplantae; phylum Streptophyta; class Magnoliopsida; order Fabales; family Fabaceae; genus Lathyrus; species Lathyrus tuberosus. The sequence continues at coordinate 3,367,924 of JALAZF010000010.1, read as the reverse complement.
GACACATTGTCATGGGGATGACAGAAAGAAAATCTGAACGAAGATAACACATTGTCATAGGGATGACAAAAAGAAAATTCCACCGTAGGGACACATTGTCATGGGGATGATAGAAAGAAAATCTGAACGAAGATAACACATTGTCATAGGGATGACAGAAAGAAAATTCCACTGTAGGGACACATTGTCATGGGGATGACAGAAAGAAAATCTGAACGAAGATAACACATTGTCATAGGGATAACACATTGTCATAGGGATGATAGAAAGAAGATGAAACCCATATCCGAAGAAACACCATGTCATGGAGATAACACATTGTCATAGGGATGACTGAAAGAAGATGAAACCCTAGAAACACATTGTCATAGGGATGACAGAAAGAAAATGAAAATTCCACCGTAGAAATACATCGTCAAAGGGTTGGCGGAAAGGAACTGAAAACATCCAAAGGTACGAAACCTGAGCTCGGAACACCTCGTCAAAGGGTTGACGGAAGGGAACTGAAAACATCCGAAGGTACAAAAGCTGAGCTCAGAACACATCGTCAAAGGGTTGACGGGAAGGAACTGAAAACATCTGAAGGTACGAAACCTGAGCTCAGAACACTTCGTCAAGGGGTTTGACGGAAAGAAATTGAACACATCCGAAGGTACAAAACCTGAGCTCGGAACACTTCGTCAAGGGGTTGACGGGAAGAAACTGTCTGCTGAGGAATGGCTTGGCATTCTCTTTTGGGATATGTCACTGTTCTGACTGAAAATTGATTCGGGTTTCTGTACAAGGTACCAAATCAGGCTTATGCTTCACATGCATATGTTTGAATGTTTTTTGGCGTAATGCTCCATACACAATGGAAATGCTACGCGTTTGAGGATGAAATGCAAAATGCTTATGATATGCAAAAGAGACCCCTCTAGCAAAATAAATGCTGAAGAGAAGAGGCCAACTCCGCTGGGGATGGCGAACTGAACTGTCTCCGAGGTTACGAACCCTGCCGAGGAAGTCACACTGACCGGCCTTCCTGATATAACCACTGTTGAATATGAAACCCAAAGAGAACTCCCACTCCGTTGGGGATTACGAATAAACCTTGAAGATGGACCCCAAAGATATGTTATGGAAGAGGTGTCAATAACCATTGGACTTTGAATCTGGTGGGGATGTCAACCACTGTTGATCAAGCCATTGAGATGACTATCACCTGCTTGGGGAATGAAGTCAATAACAGCGAACCTGCTGGAGAATATCATTGAACTTAGCTTGTAGTCGGGGAAACACCCTTAACCTGCTGGGGAATACCAGCCATCACCAATAACTCTGCTCGGAGAATGACGGTTGATGATATCTACTCTGCTAGGGGACAACATTGAGCTTACTCCTCTACTGGAGACTTACTCTCTACCCTTACTCTGTTGGGGAGAGAAACTCTACTGGGGACGTCACGTGTTGACCATCAACATGAACCCTACAGATGGGATATGACCAAAAGATGCCCTGATACAGCATAGCCCATAAAGGAACCTGTCTTCGAGAGGTCTCATGAAGATCTTATATATCTTGCCCCATGATCTTGATTAACCGTTCTCCTGAGAAAAACCCTTTTGCTTTTGGGGTGACCTGCCCCAGCCTTGAAGTGATTTTGCCCTTGGCTGGCTGATCTGTGAAGGAGTACCTCTGACTGACTGACCTTCGAGAGATTTGTCGAATCTCGACCTAATTGCCCCAGATTGGCTGAATCTTGGAATGAATTGCCCATTTGATATGACTATTTGATGGCTTGCCCCTGCTCAACAGAGTACTTAGGCACTCTGCACTTATATTGATCAATCTTTTCATTGCAGAAACTTCCCTGATCAAGCACTTACTCGCAAGTAAAACAATTCGTTTTGAAAATGACAATTTTAATGGAATGCATATGATAGTTTTGAAATCCAAGTATGTTCACTAGAAAAAAAATTGTGACATATAGTGAATGAATCACTAATCAAAGTGTCGCTGATACCAACATGAATGGTAAGAAGATCCTTTTAGGAGCCAGGTTCGACGCAATCTTTACCAAAGTATGCTTTCGAAACAACCTTGCCTCAATTAGGTCTTTTAAAGGTTGTAACGTGGCTTGGTTCACGGTTTGAGAAAGAAAGGATATAAGGCTCAAAGTTTTGTTTTAACCCACCCATTCTCCTTGATGTTCTCCAGTCCTACGTTTAGCTAACTCGACACAAGCGCTCACCTTTCAACAAGGTTAATGAATAGTATGAGGATAGAAAGCACCCACACGATTTTCGGAGTGACAGCCACCCCTTTTGCCTTTGGTGTTTGTAAACACACGACTTGTTCTTTATTTGAGGATTTTTCTTTTTCCATTCTTTCGCTTTTTATTCTTTTGTTTTCCCTAATTTTTCCTGGACGAATTCTTTTGATTTTTTTCGATTTTGAAGTCCAGCGGGATGCCCTAACTTTTGCCTAAGCCATTTGTTTTCAAGTTTCGACTTAGCGGGCTTTATTTTTCTTTTGATTCTTTTTCTCTTTTTTTTTTGAACAAATCGTGTGACACTGACTTGTCTGACTTGTTTGAAAGGGATGTGACTGCCTCACTCTTCGTTTGGTGAGGGATAACCATAGATTTGATCCTCGAATTAAACGCTCGGTCAAATTAATTGACACCTACCCTGCCCCAGGTTAATATTGAGGGTTTTTTCGTTTTCAGAAAGAAACTCCTACTTCTAGGCTCAAAGGGGTTGACAAGGGATTATCTTCCTTATATCTCTGGTGTTTAGGGAAGTTGAAACAATGCATGTACATCATCAACGGGGTTTTGTTCAAAAGCATACAATCAGAAGTTCTGCGTCTTTGAATTTCATCATCCTCCCTCAGATCCTGCTTAAACAAGGGTTAGATATCAATAAAGAAAATATGAGTGAACACAGATGGATTTAATCAAAACATGCATATTCATTTCATTATCATTATCAACTGAAAACAGACGAGTTTTACAAATGAGTTTGCACTTTAACAGAAAAGAAACTACAAATGCAAAGAAATGACATGATCTAAAAGATTGCCAGCTTCGGGGAACTGGGCTTTCCAAGCTTGACTTGCTGCTGAACTAGCCATCTTCAGAATTGCTTATCAAAGTCAGTCTGATAAAAACTTGCACCACTGCTCTCGGTGTCTTCTTCCATGACCTGGACTGATGAACCCGCATAACTGGATGAAGGAGAGTCGTGGATCTGAATACCCTGAGGCGTGAATGAGAACATGTTGGAGTCAAGCAGTGTCTGAATCTTACTCTTGAGCACTTTACAATCTTCAGTTAAATGCCCCTGTGCCCCAGCATGATAATCACAACGGGCGTTGACATCAAAACCTGGTGGATACGGAAAAGGCACTGGTTTCAATTCCTTCGGCACTATTAGTCCACCTCTGATTAAATCTGGAAACATCTGACTGAACGACATTGGAAACTGAGTGAAATGCCTCTCTGGCTTCCTAGGTCTTTGTCGGGCGTGCTGACGCGGCTGACGGCGGTACGACTGTTGATTCTTAGGAGATCCCTGATACGAAGACCCAGAAGATTGTTGACTCTGAACCTTTGAAACACCTGAGTACCGAGGATGAGGTGGGGGATATTCTTGGACGGGATTACTTTCTTCCTTCCATTCCTCTTGAGCACTGACAACTGATTCACTTTCACTAGCCGGGAAGTTCGAGGCGCTTTGGATTTTTCCCCTCTTGATATCGAACTCAACGTGTTCTCCAAGTATTACCAAGTCAGAGAATTTTAATACTGTAATCAACATATCGAAGTATGGTCCTTGCAAAGTATCCTTGAACATATTAACCAATTCTCTTTCCAAAAGTGGTGGTTGAACGCGAGCAGCTAACTCTCTCCATCTCTGAGCATACTCTCTGAATGATTCGTTATCCGCTTTAGATAAACCTTGCAACTGCAGGCGGCTAGGAACCATGTCTAGATTATAACTGTACTGCTTTACAAAGGCATTGGCTAAATCTGACCATGATCGGATGCTACCACTTTCCAACTGCATATACCAACTCAAAGATGCCCCACTCAGACTGTCCTGGAAACAGTGAATCATAAGCTTGTCATTGTAGACATGTGAGGTCATTCTTCGGCAAAACATCACCAAATGTAGCTTCGGACAACTATCCCCTTTGTATTTCTCAAAATTCGGCATCTCAAATTTTGGAGGTAACACAAGGCCGGGCACCAAACACATGCTCGCAGCATTCAGATCAAGAGTATCACGTTTCATTAAGGCATCAAGCTTCTCTTCCAACACACGACATATTTCATCAAACTCAACGGCCCTTGGATCCTTAGGTTTAATCTTTGGAACTACCCCTTGGAAATCTGGCACAGAGAAGGCAAAGCTTTGATAGTCTGTGGCATCAAGAGAAGATGAATGCCCATCTCGGACGATGGCACGCTCGTGTATAGCTTGATTCTCAACAGGGATTCGAACAGGATGAGCTTGAGCAACATTGTTCACCAGAGGTGGAATAACATTCCCAATCCTCTGAATGTTGGCCTCTCCCCTAGTCATGGCGGCCATAGCTTCCATAAGTTGGTCCAACTGACTCTTCATCAATTCAACGTCTGCCCGAGTCACAAACTGATTCTGCTCTCCTGAATTCATGATTCTTCTAAATTCTGACTCAAGTCCAATACAAAAGTCGGGCAGTCAACTGCGGTTCAGACAAAGGATGGATGAGCTCTCTGATCAGGCCGGAGACAGATATGCAAAATGATGCAGGATGCAAATGCAATGCAATATGTATGCAGCAGACATGGGATCAAAGCTTCCACATATTCTAAATAACTGTTGTGCTGTTGACTGAATAAGCTCAAGGGTCTGTTCTGAAGAAAATACCAGAATACCAGAATATTCGAATAACCAGAATACCAGAATACCCAACTGATCCACACTGATAAGAAGACCAGAATGCCACGTAGGATGAAGGTTATGGTTACCTGCAAACCTGTAAACACTCGCCCCTCTCACATGTGGATTCTAGAAAATCGAGGATCCTCAGTATCCCGGGCTCTCAGGTCGAGAAATGATGATACGTTCACCATTTCTGGTTTGGCATCATCATCAATCGAGGAGGCCTCAACTAATTCCCCTAAAAAATAAGGTCATCCTATGCGAGTCCCTCATCATTGGGTCCTCGGATCGACAAGTGTAATGGGTTTGCCATTTCTGGTTTGCCATTATCACAGGTCGGGAGGAGAGGCGCAACTGAGGTATCAGAGAAATGGTCACCAGAGTCAACAGCTCTCTAGATCAACACCCTAACATGCGCAAGACACACACGTCAGAATGCGTCCCAAGATAGCCTCGTCTGGTTGTGAATTTCATGAGCACACAAACGCAACAAGATGGCACGTAGGTCCCACTACTCTCCACTCTAGTCCTAGGGTGTACTCAAGCCTGGGTATTGGGCTTATCTCTCAAAGAATCCCAACCTGCCAAACAGAAAACCAGCCAGCACAACATAACAATATCCAGTATGACAGTAATAAAATGAAATGCAATGCAATAAAAGCTGAAAAACAGTAATATACAACATAATAAAGCACAACAAATAAACACCCAACGAAAAAAACAAACAAGCGCTAGGATCGACTCGTTAAAGGGGATGGACCAGCAAGAGGTCAACCTGTCCCCAGCAGAGTCGCCAGCTGTCGCTCCCGAAAGATTCGCATCCAACGGTACAAACGCGAGAGTGGCGCAGAAAACACAGAGTCACCAGTAATGTGTATTTATCTCGAGAGAGGGAAAGGAAACACTGCATAAACCTGAGGGAAGGGAAAGAACATGGTCTCACGACCAAGAGAAACGGGTACGGGAGTCGGTTACGCGAAGGGAAGGTGTTAGCACCCAACACGTCCATCGTACTCGATGGGATCCATGCTTGTTGTATGCATCAAAGGGTGTCGTCGTCTGGAGCTCCACTGCTACGGGACCGGAGAAGGAACGAGAACGGAAAGAACGGAGAAACGAAGAAGAAAAGAAAAAGAAGTGACTCGATAGGACGTTATCGTTGTTCTAGGCCTACGTACTCCCTCGATGCAATGGGAAAGTCAGAGTCAACTTAGTTCGGACGGGAACCGTGGGGGAAGGTTGCTCGCCAAGACAATCGTTGTCTTGTGCCTACATATCCTCAATCGGACGAGAGAGAGGAATCAGAGCTAATGTAGTTCGTGGGTACGACCACAGATGGGTAAGTGTTTTTTACATGAGCGACTACCACTTTTCTGAAAATGAAATTTGAAACCCAACAATCCCGAGGGACAAAAAGATTTGAATTTGTTTTTGTGTTTTTTAGACAGAAGTGTTTTTTAAGTTAGTTCATAACTTGCATTGCACCAAAGTCTAGGGCACATGGACGAATACTTAACGAATCGTCCCAAGACAGGACGCCCGCTAAGCACTCTAGAAAGATGAGAGGAAGCCCCTCATTTCTCATTCCCCACACTTAAGGCTCGTGCGCAATACACTTTATCTTTATTAAGTGTTTTCAAGAAGTTTTGAGATGAGAAGAGAGAAGACCCAAAGGAAACTCTAAAGGGAAACTAAGAGTCCTAATGTTATCATGCATGGATGACCTATGGTTAGTGAGGCTTAGGAGGGAATTATACCTAATGTTATCATGCTTGGATTGAGAGCCTAATGTCTATCCTACTCCGAGCTTAATCAGAAATTAAGTCGGACTAGGAGCCTTAAGGGAGCATGTGAATACAGAGTAATCAACAAGTAAACACCAGACAGCTCAATCACAAAGAGAAACCAAATACGAAACCAAGTTAGGAGAAATTCAAGTACAGAGAGAAAATCAGGAATTAACCAAAATAGGCATCAAAATCAAGATTAACAATTAGTCAGAAATATCTAAGTTAAAATTAAAATGCTAATTAAAAAGAAGATTAAATTCTAAGTAAAAAAAGTTAATCTAAAAATTAAAACTAATTCTAAAATTAATCCTAAAATAATTCAAGTTAATTTCTAATCTTAAAGAAAACTAATCTAATTATCCTAATTAAACATAAAATCTAATTAGCTCAAGATTAATTCTAAACCACAATTAAAATCTAAACTAATTAAAAAAAAGCTAATAATAAACTGAAATTAAGAGTTTAATCATCTAATTAATTCTAAAAATTAAAACAATTAGCAAACAAAAACAAATAAAATAAAATACAATAAAAAGAAGGGTGCAAACAGACTTCGGGGGTGTGAGTAGTTCAGGCGCTGGGCTTGGAAGTTCAAGGCCCAACAACTCAACAAGATGCCAAGGGGGTACGGAGAGTAGTCTGGGCGGGTAAAGAAGCAAACAGGGCGAGTGGGCCTTGCAACAAGTCCAAGAGACTTTCTCTTTGCAGCCAGAGGGGGTTCAGTGAAGTGATGCGGTGGTGCGAAGAGCAGCTCTATGAAGGGTGAGGCCCAATTCCAAACTCGCGGGTCAAACAATACAAGATGCAGAAAAAAAACCTAAAGAACAACAGCCATCACAATGCGCCGTGAATTCATCTTCTTCGTCCTTGACTTCACCTCGCTCAACTTCGTCTCCCTCCTCGCCGTCTTCACCATCACTTTCAAATTGCCGGCGATACTCAAACTTCTCCGGCGAAATCGCACCCTTCCTCATTGTCTCCTCTCTTTCCTTTCAATTCCTTCGTCTCAACAACAAACAACCTCCGTCGTTCTCAACACAACAGCGCCGTCTTCTTCAACCTCTTCGCGTAGCCGGCGATACGAAAACCTTCGCTCGCTCTCCTCAACACTTCTCTCGACTCAGTATGAAACACACACAATATTCGACAATAATTCTGAAAAAATTAAGTCAAACGAATCAAAGGTTCAGTTTATCAAATTTCACATTAATCAAACATAAATCAGCCAAATCGAACACAATCGACATTTATGCGAAGGAAAGAAGAACTTACGAATCGGAGTCGCTCCGATGGCGTCGTCGACGGCAGCAAAACACCAACCGAAAATCAGAAGATCAGGTACCTCGCTTCTTCTCACTTTCTTCGACTTCTCTGCATTATGAGTTGTTGTTGTTGCGAATTTTGGTGAAGATCGTTGTTGAATCTGAAACTTCCTCTTCTGTTCTGCTGCTGAGCACTGTTCTACTTGTTATTATTGTTGTGATTCGTACTTAATGAAGAATGGCTGATGAAGTAGTTGATGCTGTTACTTTGAATTGCAGGTTGTAGATGATGAGGGTTGGAGTGTGATGTTGATTGAACTTGGAGTGAAGAATGAAGGTGATTGTTGTGGTTTCTGGTTTCTGCAAGCGCAAACTATGGAAAAGATGAATTGGTCTTGCGAAGTGTCTTCAAGATTGAAGATGAGTTGCCGGTTTTATAACATGACTCAGGGGTAGTTTAGGTTTTACATTGAAAATCTGTTAGAGAATTTGAATTCTCATCACGAGTTTGTACGTGCACTTTATTTTCTTTTCTCTCAATTCTGTTAGTTCTATCATGTGCTTTGTTTTCTTTTCCCGCGCCACAAACCAATTGTTTTTTTCAGTGAAATTCATGTGACCTCCTTTTCCTGTTATGTAAATTTGCACCTGAAATCAATCACTTTCTTCCTGCTATCCTGTTACATTTTGATATGAATTTTTCCTTACTAAAACTTATGTGGACTTTTCTATTATTTCTTTTCTCATTCTGTCACGGTTATGAGCTTTTTGCGCTTGGATATTCAAACAAAACTTGCCCTTAATGTCCTTAATCTAAAGTTGCATATCATATGCTTGAATTTGCAATAAGAAAGGTCATATATCTTTGACTACACTTGGAGGAAAAACGGTGAGGTCATGGCACTTGAATCAAACTTGAAAACTTTGGAAAAATTGAAAAATAAATGGTTTTAAATGTGGAAAAAAAAAGGAGTCAAATGAAATTGGATATTTGTTTAGAATGGAATTGGTTAATAACAAATGGATATGGATTTTAGTTTAAATCGGATAAGAAGAATAGATGTGGATTAAAAAAATGGATATCTAAAAAGTGGATAATTGAATAATGAAAAGTGAAAATAGACAATGGGTTTAATGGTCAGAAATGGATACTATTAAGAAAAATGGTTATGAGATGAAATGGATAATGAGATGGATATTAAAAATGATGTGGATAAATTGGTTTAGAAAAATGGATATGGATATTAGGAAATGAACAATGGATTTGAAAATCAAAAGGTGGATAAGAACATGATTTAACAAATGGATAGCCAAATGAATCCCAAAACCAATCCCAAACTTTTTCACGAGCCTATGATAAAGTGCACGCAGCTACCACTGAATAATCTTGTCACTGAAACAAAACATCTGAATCAAACATCCTCTGAATCTTTGATCAAGTGAATCCTCACATGAACCCTTGCTTGAAAACCTGATGAAGTCTACAACTCAACCTTGAAAACAAACCCTAATTCACCTTGATGTACACTGATAAATCTTGAAGAAGATGATTTGAACTGAGAAGAAATTAAACCCTGATTCACACCAATGAACCTCTGACCTAAAGCCTTTGATGAATCCTCTGAATAAGGATATTACAAGAACCAGATTTCAAACTCTTGCAAATAGAAAACCCTTATTTAAAGAAATGTTGTAATCCCATGCCTTAGAAGACCAATGCGTTATATGATTATGAGTTATGACCTAAAGATGCAAAATGAGAAAGAAACATAAGCCAGAAAAAGGTAAGGCAAATTTTGGGGTGCTACACCGAGGGGATCTGCTGTAACGGTCGTGTACCTTATACAAAGAGGACCGAAAGCGACGTTATGGATGATCGTGTGCATTATACAAAGAGGACCAAAAGCGATCCATAAAATTTGTGTGCCTTATACAAAGAGGACCGAAAGCGAAGGGGAACATCGTTTGCCCGATGGGGAGTTACACTAAGTAACAAGCAATGATTCCAATAATTCCTGAGTGAATTAATGATGAGATGATGGATGGAACGGTACTGCATTGCATTGCATAGAGTCATTGTGTCGGTCTCTGTGCATTTGCATAAATCATGAATGGATTGATTATGTGTGGAATTGTGAATGGAATTGATGAGTTGATATATACACATGTTGATGATAAATGTATTGAGCATGATTTATATGCCTTTGTGGTGGATGTATGAGATAAGAATCGTGTTGTTTTGTGTTTGAATTATGGTATATGTTGTGGTGAGAATGTGGTTGTGTGCGTATTTCCTGTTATTACATAAATGTATGCAACTATATTATAATTGTGTTTCTCACCCTTCTGCTGTTTTGAATGCTCTATGAGGCATTGCAGATTAGATGCTGGAGGTCTTTTGTGAAGATTGTGTCTTCATTATTTTGTCGGTCGGCTATGATATGTAGCACCAGGTAGTCGGGGAGATCGTTATGTGATTTATGTGACATTATATATATATATATATATATATATATATATATATATATATATATATATATTTGGATTTGACATGTATGACTCTATATAAGACAGACAAACTTTTATGTTTATATATATGAGATTTCAGTTGCAGATTTTCCGCTTTTATTCTGTATCTGAATTGTGGGTGTTAGGAACCGAGTTCCTCTTTTTATGTTGCTACCTGATTGATGCATATCTATTTGAGCAGGTTATTTTATTTCATCATTTTGATGTGACGCTCCCGTCTATGCCATGAATGTTTTAATTATACTCTGATTATCTGTTATCACTTTAATTAATTGGGGGTTATAGATTGGGGGAGTTACAGGAGGCAGTTGTTTTGAGGGATAAGTATCAACCCTAAATTGTCCAAGGTTTTGACTCTTTAGAAAGACTGCTCTAACAAAGGATGACTAAGTTCTGTCCTATACCTTTAAGAGGTCTTCAAGGTGCTTGTCTTAAGCCCAAGAGAAGGCATAAGAACTTATAAGAAGCCGGAGGGTCCTTGTACAAAGCCCAAGAGGAGGCGGGGGTGCTTTTAGGAAGCCTGTGGGTCCAAACCTAAGAAAAGTTCAAGAAAAGTTTCACCGGGAATAATCTTTTCTTTAGTTAACAGTTCTAGGATTTGAAGAAATTAAAGAGAGGTTTCACCGAGAATTAATCCTCTATGGGGGAATTAACTTCTTTGACAATTTTCTAATAGTAACAGTCTGAGAAAAGTTTCACCGGGAATAATGTCTTTCTCTTTGTTCCATATTGTTTAAGCCCAAGAGAATGAAAGACTGTATCTGGAATTCCTATGGGGAACTAGTTTTGACTGTTGAAAGAGTGACCACTGGCTTTATCTAGTTCTAGACTTAATTGTCGGGGAAAACTCTAAGCAGACAATATACAGGCATATATATATATATATACAAATGAAATATATACTGTATGTAAAAGTGGATAGGAGGACTTACAGGTGAGCAAGCTTCCAGCACAAACAAATATATATGTATATATGTGTGTGTGTGTGTGTGTGTGTGTGTGTGTGTGTGTGTGCAAGTATATAAAAGAAAGTTGTTTAAAACTTACAGGCGAGCAAGCTTCCATTATAACAGCTGTATGGTTAGTTGTTCAAGAAATTAAAGAATGTTTTGATAACAACTATGAATTTGAACCTAAATCAAAAAGGAGGTTGTTTTTGAAAATATTGTTGGGGCTTATACTCAAGGAGAGGCCCAGATGAAAAACAGGAATCGTACCGTTGATCTAAAAATTGTACTGGGGCATATACAATAACTGAGGCCCAAATTAGGTTTTATTTACAAAGGGATGGGTCTTACAACTCAAAGAGAGGCCCAAATGATCTTATACAAGTGATGGGGCTTACAACTCAAGGAGAGGGCCAGATGATTTTGTTTGAGAATGGCGATCACGCCGCGGTTTTTGAAAACACAGTGGGCCTTATACAATGACTGAGGCCCAAAAATGTTTTTATTTACAAGGAATGGGTCTTACACTCTATTAGAGGCCCAGAAGTTTATTTTTGTACAAGAGATGGGGCTTACAACTCAAGAAGAGGCCCTTGAAAGACAGTGATCGCACCGTCGTTTTGAAAATCGCGTAGGGACTTATACAATGACTGAGGCCCAAAAAGTTTGGTGTGACAAGGGATGGGTCTTACACTCTATTAGAAGCCCAAAAGTGTTTTAAAAAAGATTTGTGAGGGTGAAAATAATCAAAACCCTAATTTTAATTTTAAATGTATTTTAATTGAATAAAAATTCAATTAAAATGATCAAAATTATCAAACATGTGTGAAAAAACAAGTTGTGATATTGGACTAATGTTTGAAAAAACATGTTTTATTCATGGAATGTTTTGAAAACCATTTGAAGTTGAAAAACAAGAGAAAGAAATATTTTAAATGTTAAAAAACAACAAATAAAACATAATTCTTTACAAAAATACTAAATATATGAAATAAATAATATTTTTGTGAAATTTTTATGGAATAAAATATTTTAACATTTTTGGGAATTTTCAAATAAGGAACCAATCAAAAATAACTAAAATTGAGAGAGAAATTAATTTTAGAAATAATTAACATAAACCATAAAAATATGAAAAATAGCAAAAAAAGAGAGAAAAGGCAAAATGGTCCTGGTGGGTGTTGAACCCACGACCTCAGCAACAAACACACATGCGTGCTACCACTGGGGTGGTGATACATCCGTGTATCAAAATCACCCCATTAATACATAAGGGGTGCCAAATTCTAGGCCTGGCCAAGGCGCCATGCCTGGCCCTTGCCCAAGGCAAGGCCTAGTTTTGGCAATTTACGTGAAGCCTATAACTTTCTCATTTCTCCATGGATTCGGACAAAATTTAGGTGCATCTGACCTAGAATTTCATGAGGAATCCAACGGTGCCCTTGGAATTTTCAAAAAATGTCTCTATCTCAAAATCCGATAGTGATTTCAAAATAGGCAAAATTTGCATGTTCTATGCTATCTCATGGTACAGGCAATAATAGCATGAGAAATTGGTTCAAACATAACACATATGATATGTATGAGAGGTCCATGATCAATGGACCTCAAAGCAATGCATGGTTTAAAGAGTTCAAGTTGTGATGCACTTACCTCTTAGAGCTCCTTGTGCTATCTGCCAAGTTCCTTGTGCCAGAAGTGATCTAATGCTTTGAACACTCTTGATTGATCCCTTAGAAGCTTTTAGGATGACCAAAACCAACTGGAATCCTCAGGAACAAGAATAAGCCTTTTCTTGCAAAAGTGGCAAAAGTGACCAATATAGTAACTCTCTCAAATGGTGTTCCAGATGAGGGAAACCAATTGGGACAATTTGAGGATGATATTTGGAGTGTGTTTGAGGCTTTGTTTGGTTTTGGAAGTTACTGAATCAAGACATGGCTTGAAAAATGCAGAAAAGTCAAATTTTGAGGTTTTGGAGGTTGACTTTCTGATTTTGGTGTTTCAGATCACAAGTGTGTTTGAACAGCTTATATATGACTTATTGAATGTGTTTGGATCATGAGCTATGGTGGAATTGCTCTCTAACTCAAAAACTCATAGATGACTTGCAAAAGAAGGAATTTTGGCCTAAAGAGAGAGATTTTGAGGAAAGCAAGTGTTGTAGTGCTTTGGTGTACTCAAACTGATCAGAATTGAGGTCTATTTATAGTGCAACCAGTTTGTTTTGGCAGCAATAGTGTGTGGCAACTGCAGCAGACCTTTTCCCAATGTGGATCAAATGGAATCTTTAGTCTCCTATAGCCATTGACTTGAGGTTAGGGCACAGGCCTATGGTCCTTTGATTCAGAGCTTAATCTTGGCTCATTCAGTTAGGAATGTCTCAGTCCATGCCACCTTGGTGCATCCATTGAATGCTTGGAAACAAAATTGGAGTCTTTTGCACTTTTTAGCCTTTTTAGGTTTGTTATGGCTATATGTAGATTCTTGGACTTTGGAGGCTTGGGGATCAGATCATTCCCCTTTGATTTTGTCCTTTGATGTGTCCAAATTGATGACAAGGCTTGGAGTTGTCAAATTTTGCCAAATCGAGCAAAACACCAAATTCTGCCTTGCTTAGGACAGTTGGAAATGGTGATTTTGAGGGGATCATATCTCCCTGCTCAGGTTGAGTTATGGGAGGATCTTGTGCTTTTTAGAAAGCCCTCATATGATACAATACATGTGTGATCATAGTTTGTCTTGAAACTATTTGAATCCAACTGAGAAATACTCATGAACATTGATGTCCAAGGCTGGTAAATTAGGCAGATTTTCACTAAGTGTTGCAAAAGTGTCATTTTCTTCATTTTTGCCATTTTGATCACTCCATAACTTAAAATCCATGAAGAATTATGTCGCTCCCGAAAGATTCGCATCCAACGGTACAAACGCGAGAGTGGCGCAGAAGACACAGAGTCGCCAGCAATGTGTATTTATCCCAAGAGAGGGAAAGGAAACACTGTATAAACCTGAAGAGAAAGGGGGAAAGACAAGGTCATCGCAACCATAGTCCGGGTTCGGGAGTCGGTTATGCGAGGGGAAGGTGTTAGCACCCCACACATCCCTCGTACTCGATTGGATCCACGCTTGTTGTCTAAACGGAGGGTGAGCTTCCTACTATCTATGGCTGAACAAAAGAAAACGGGGATGGGGTGACTAAGACAGACTCGGTAGGACATATTTGATGCCCTAGGCCTACGTACTCCCTCAATGCAATGGGAAACTTAGAGTCAACGTAGTTCGGACGGGAACTGTGGGGGAAGGTTGCTCGCCAAGACAATCGCTGTCTTGTGCCTACATATCCTCAATCGGACGAGAGAGAGGAATCAGAGCTAATGTAGTTCGTGGGTACGACCACGGATGGGTAAGTGTTTTTTATGAGCGAGGTTAGATTCGCGTCTGGCAGTTAGGGTCGATGCCTGTTTGCGACTCAGACGGAAGGTAACGTGCTCTTTTCTGAAAATGGTCTAGAACCAAACAATCCCGAAGGACAAAAATATTTGAATTTTTTTTTGTGTTTTTTAGACAGAAGTGTTTTAAGTTAGTTCATAACTTGCATTGCACCAAAGTCTAGGGCACAGGGACAAATACTTAACGAATCGTCCCAAGACAGGACGCTTGCTAAGCACTCTAGAAAGATGAGAGGAAGCCCCTCATTTCTCATTCCCCACGCTTAAGGCTCGTGCGCAATACACTTTATCTTTATTAAGTGTTTTCAAGAAGTTTTGAGATGAGAAGAGAGAAGACACAAAGGAAACTCTACAGGAAAACTAAGAGTCCTAATGTTATCATGCATGGATGACCTATGGTTAGTGAGGCTTAGGAGAGACAACTACCTAAAACCTAATGCTAATCCTACTCCAAGCTTAATCAAAAATTAAGTTGGACTAAGTAGCTCTAAAGGGAGAGAATCCAAGACTTAAACAAGTCTTGAGATCCATGGGAGGAAAAGAGTGAAAGAGAAGAATGAGAAAGAGAAGGAGAAGATGAGATACAATAAATGGAAGCAAGCACATCACATCATAAATGTCCAACTCAAATCATCAAAAATGTTTCAAAGATCAATGCAAAACAATTCAAGTAAGCATACAAAGATAAACATGAAAAAAGGCAAGCATACTTGTATGGAATGCACAATTAAGCATACATGGACTTCATATCAAAATGAAATGAGAAAGATAATATGAATATGAGTGCAAGTCATAACCAAGATCATATTATCATCAACAATTCTCATATGCAAAAGGAAATCAAAACATGAAACCATATGCACCAAAGGAAGTCCAACAAAAGGAAACTCAAAGTCCAAACACTTAACACATGCCAAACATGATTCACAAATTGCAAAAATAAGTCACAAGGGACCTCAACCAGGGGTAAACATTATACCAAAAGCTCATGCAAAGAATCACAAAGGAACTCAATCAATTAGGCATGGCAAAATCAACTTGTGTAAAGAGATGTCAAGATATAATCATGCATAAGTCATTTAAGCACAAATAATCAAACATATATAAACTTACATTCAAAAATTGTGAAATTAAAAATCAAATGACTTAAGTCAGAAGCCAATCACATGTTAAAAGATCTCACAAAAATTCACAAGTTAAGCACCTCAAACAACTAAGCAAAGAACACATAGGAACCATGACTCAATATGAAAAGGAGAGGGTCTAAAATGTAATATGCAAAGAGTTTAAAAATATGAGAAAAATATTTTTAGGAACCCCAACATGTCCTCTAACAGATTCAAAAAGAATGAGATGCAAATCATGTATAGATGATGAGAACAAAAATCAACAAGGCAGGGTGTGCATATATGAAACAATCCAAAAAGAAATTAATTAAACAAATAATTCAGAGGCACAAAATAAAATAAAAATGGAAAATAAAATTTGCAAAAATTTTACAAAACCCTAAATATGCTTCATGAATTTTTTGGGATTTTTGGATGCATTTAATTAATTTTAAAAATTAAAAATGGAAATGCAACAATTAAAATAAAATAAAAGGAAATAAAAGCCAAGGGGGTGCAAACAGCAAGGGAAACACGTTCAAAACCAAACTGGGCTCAAAGGGGGAGGTGTGGATATCAAGCCCAGGTCAAAAGACCCATCAGGGAAGTCAACACACCCCCACATAAAACTCAGTCAACAAATTGGACTCACACAAGCCATCTGATTGATCCAACGCAAGATATCAAGTCAAACAAATGCAAGGTAAACAAGATCAGTGGTCAGGATCGTATGTGCATGGCAATAATCATGGGAGGACACACAATAATCATAATGTGGACCACATACACACCCACGTGACAAGCAGGTGACAAATTTAATGTGCTGGCATTATCATAGCCTTCAGATCAATCTAACGTGCATCATCCAGTCAAACAATCAAAAATTATACAAGATGAGTGATCCAGATCTGTGGTACATGGTAGTAAACATAGAATAGCACACACACACATTAAAATAAACTCATGAAAATTAAATGCGTTGGCACACTTATGACCGTCAGATCAAAAGATCCAACGGCCCATACATCATTACCTTCATTGAATCTTCAGTTCACCTGAATGTGAACCAGACGCCGGAGCCCTAGCTCCGCTCGTCTTCTCCGGTGGCTCCCACGGTGGAGATTCACAAAATTTCCCAGAAATCAAACATGAGCATACTATCTTGACCAGAATTCAACAAGGATTCCATATATCATATTCATTTCATCAAATAACAAACACACAGTGCAAATCGAAGGAAAACATAAATGGATCTAAAACTTCAACTCCAAAATACACACATGTTACACGTCCAAAATTAATTTTAAACACACCAGCAAACTCAGTGAACCTCATAGATCATTATGCACATCAAAAAAATAAGTTCTAAGAGCATGGAAAGTAAGCTTACCTGAGATCTGTAGAGCTTGAAATACACCAAGAACTCCTTCCAAAAGCTGCAGATCTTCCTCTTTTGAGCTCTATTTGCAAAATAAATGCAAATAGAGGCTTGAAATGGACTGGATCTAAGACTTTGAACTTGAACCAACTTGAAATGCACTTATGGAAAACCTCACTCTCAGCTCAAAACAGTGGTAGATTCTTACTCTACCAAGTGTGTAGGTCACAAATATGAAAAAATTTGTTCAGAAACCCTTGTAATGAATGAGTTTCAAAGAGAGAAAGTTTGGGTGAGAAAAATGGATTCTGAGCAAGAATGAGTGCATGACCTAATTGTGAAGGCATGAGTAAGCTTATATACATCCCATTAGAGCTCTGATCACAATTAAAACTTGATTAATCCCTTGGTTAATGAGTTTGGATGGTTTATGCAAATTTGCACTTTGTATTGTTTCCACTAATCCACACGTGCCAAGGCATGCTTTTCATCATGAGTCACTCATATTTATCTTGCTGATCACCAATGAATTGGATTTGGGCTTTGAAATGGTTTAATTTGTGAGATATGAATCAATTTGCAAATTGTTTATTTGTTAAATACACCATGAATAAGGCACGGTTTGGCATGAAACAAGGGTCAAAATTGGTGCTCATGGCTTGTACTTTGATGGTACAATGTGACTTGAAGCAATAGAATCAATTACAAGTCCTTTTGGATGAAAATGCAAATGGTGGAAAATTGGTACATGTGGAAAACCTCAAAATGCACCTTGCCTTGCCTTAGCCATAACTTGAGTTCTACAAATGATATGGAGACAAACTAGTACTTTTTGGAAAGGGGAGAAAAAGATCTTCAACTTTCATGTTTGAGGAAATTTCATTTGAATCTTCTTTGATGATGAAAAGTCAAGTTGAATGTAGTGTAAAAACTTGCCAAAAATGGAAACTTCTCATTATAGGTCATTTTCCAAATTTAGTAACTTTTGTACAAACCCTTGATTCTTGGTGAATGACATGAATCTTGACATTTAAGGACCATATGAGGGCACAAGACCTTAAAATCATGAAGAGAACCTCAAAATTCCACAGTTGACTTTCCCTTTCACAGTTGACTTTTCTTGGTCTACAAGCAATTGATCCACTGAACATCTTTCACAATGAAACACTAGCCAAGTCTTTCCTCCATGAGTACTTGTAAGCATATAGAACCTCATGAGAATGTATTTGAGCAAGCAAAACCCATCAAGAAGCCTTTTGGAACCAAAACCCTAATTTGGACCATCTGATCAGGAGAGTGTGGTTCACTTGAAATCTCTGCCATTCTTGACCTTATGAAGATAAGATGAACTCTTCAAACCACCTTGAGGCTTGAGACTCCTTTGAGATGAACCAAGTACCTTGATCCCATGTTAAGAACCAATGCTATGCATAAATGCTAATGCAAGAAATGCAAAGAAACATAAGCCAGTTAGCTAAAAGTAAGAGGGCAAATTTTGGGGTGTTACAGCTGCCCCTATTCAATCAACTTGGACCTGAAAGGGTGATAGCAACGGATTTCAGACATTCAAGGTAGAAGGTGATTGAATACAAAAAGAACCCAAAAATTTGCAACCTGGTGGTAATGAAAATGAAAACGAGCACGACCGAAAGCGGACTCGAAAAGGATAAACGAGTACGACCGAAAGCGGACTCGAAAAGGATAAACGAGTACGACCGAAAGCGGACTCGAAAAGGATAAACGAGTACAACCGAAAGCGGACTCAAAAATAAAGACCGACCGAAAGCGGAATTTCAAACAGAAGACGAGCACGACCGAAAGCGGACTCACAAACAGCGAACGAGTACGACCGAAAGCGGACTCACTGGAGATATGAGAACAACCGAGTACGACCGAAAGCAGACTCGAAAAGAAAGACCGACCGAAAGTGCTCTTTCGACAACCACATGAGTACGACCGAAAGCGGACTCAGTGGGGATACAAAGGCAAATGAGTATGACCGAAAGCGGACTTGAAAAGAAATAAACGAGTACGACCCAAAGCGAACTCGAGAAGAAAGACCGGCCAAAAACGCTCTTCCAACAACAAACGAGTACGACCGAAAGCGGACTCGCAGCAACAAACGAGTACGACCGAAAGCGGACTCGGAAAGAAAGACCGGCCGAAAACGCTCTTCCAACAGCAAACGAGTACGACCAAAAGCGGACTCAAAGAGAATAAATAAGTACGACCGAAAGCAAACTCGAAAATAAAGACCGGCCAAAAATGCTCTTTCAACAGCAGACGAGTACGACCGAAAGCGGACTCGCAGCAACAAACGAGTACGACCGAAAGCGGACTCGAAAAGAAAGACCGGCCGAAAACACTCTTCCAACAGCAAACGAGTACGACCGAAAGCGGACTCGAAGAGAATAAACGAGTACGACCGAAAGCGAACTCGAAAAGAAAGACCGGCCGAAAACGCTCTTTCAACAACAGACGAGTACGACCGAAAGCGGACTTGAAAAGAAAGACTGATCGAAGACGGAATTTCAAAGAGAGGACAAACCACATGGGGTACCTCTACTGGGGATAATGAAATAACAAAGAGTGCGAGGAAGGCCGAAGACGAACTCGAAAAGAAAGACCGACCGAAAACGGACTTTCCAACCCAATATAAGTAGACTCAACGGATCTACAAAGATAACTCTGTTGGGGAATAGAGAAATCTAAACAGACAACTCTGCGGGGAAGCGTAGGAAGGACCAATAAGAAGGACGAATCCACTGGTTGCGTTGTACTGTTAACTAACATCTTCTGAATTTGTTACTTTCTGTTAGGGAAAGGAACTAGTTGGGAAATCAAACTTGGCTTATGCTTCGAATGCAAATGTTTGAATTTTTCCGTAATGCTCCATACGAAATGGAAATGCTACGCGTTTGGGAGGATGCCATGCAAGAATGCTTATGCAATGCAAAAGAGGTGCCTCAGCAAAATAAATGTTGAAGGCGAAGGTAAACTCCACTGGGGACGACAAAATAAATTATCCTCCGAAATAAGAGACCCTGCTAAGAAGGACTTCACTCCGCTGAGGAAGACATTGATCACAAATTCTGTTGGAGATGAATGCTCCGAGAGAAAACCCACTCTGTTGGGGATGGAAAGATCAACAACTCTGCTGGAGATGGACGAAACTCCGATAGAATACCCACTCAGCCGGGGAATATCAAGATCAACAATTCTGCTGGAGATGGACGAAACTCTGAGAGAATACCCACTCAGCTGGGGAGGGAGATGAATACTGAAGATGGAAACTCCTCCGCCAGGGATCACCAAATACTTCAGAACTTGGATTTGACGCCTGCCAAAAACGATTGGACTCAAGACCTGCTGGGGATACCATTCATCACCAGACTCTGCTTGGGGATGTCGGTGAGCTTAATCTGCTTCTAGGGAAATAACTTTACCCTCACCCTACTGGGGATTAGATCAAACCGTTGTCGGTGAGACTATACTTTCTAACCAACTGAGGAAAGTAGACCCTAGGACTCTGTGGGGATAATAACATCCTTGTCCCAAGAAGATATTCTGTAAGTCCCTTGCTGGGGAGACAACAACCTGCTGAGGAGGATGGTCCTCGATACTCTGACTGGGGAGATCAGAAAACTGCTGAGGACGATCAGACTTCAAAGTTGGGGAGAGCAGCTCTACTGGGGAGAGTAATAAACTGCTGAGGACGGTCAGACTTCAAAGTTGGGGAGCAAAGCTCTACTGGGGAAGTACACCTGTCATCCTACAAAACCAAAAGAAAGGTCTACGTGCAAAAATGACTACATTGATTATCATCATAGTGACTGTCGCCTAAGCAATTGCCACTGTTTTGCAACTTTGTTTCACAGAGCTCAACATTTTAGCATGTAATGTTTATCAAAAATATCGGACATTTTCACAAACAAAACAGGTAAAACAAAAACAAAAGCTCTTTGACTGAAATGCAAACTTTATTGAATGGATTGGCCTGTAAATAAGCATTTATATTTGGAAGCAATTCCTGGAAAGAGGTAATTGCGCAAAAAGTAAAAGAAAATATACATGTCAGCAATGTGAGGAACAAACATCCACCATGACTCGACTCAGCTATAACCCATATGACTTGTTTATCTGCAGATGCTTGGCCTTTGAAGATGACGGACTGGACTGATTCCTTTCCTTCGAATTTTCCAAGTGTGAATAGTGATCACAGATCGAACGCGGATCGTAGTCTTTGCTTTTAAATCCCTAACTTTTGCCTGGATCGCCCTTTTCGGGTTTTCAATCCACCGGGATACCCTTTTTTGCCAAAGTTGCCTTTTCAGGTTTTCAACCTTGCGGGTTTATTTCTTTTTCTTTTTATCCCTAATTTTTGCCCGAACCTTTTCTTTTTATGGTTCGCCAGGATGCCCCATTTTTGCCTGAACCTTCTTTTTATGTTCAGCGGGTCTTTTTTATGCAAAGTATATTTTGACTACGTCCGCGTTCACAGGGGACGTAAAATATTCGCCATCCATAGTTGAGAGTAATAAGGCTCCGCCAGAGAAAACCTGTCTTACTACATATGGCCCTTCGTAATTTGGAGTCCACTTGCCCCTGTGATCTGTTTGAGGAGGAGTGATCCTTTTCAGAACTAATTCACCAGCCTGAAAACACCGAGGACGCACTTTCTGATCAAATGCTTTTTTCATCCTGCTCTGATACAACTGGCCATGCGCAATGGCTTTCAATCTCTTCTCTTCAATGAGGTTCAGTTCATTGAGCCGGGAATGCACCCACTCAGCTTCATCAAGCTTCACGTCCGTCAGAATTCTCAAAGAAGGAATCTCAACTTCTAATGGTAGAACTGCTTCTATACCATATACCAGTGAGAAAGGAGTTTCCCCAGTTAATGTGCGTACCGAAGTACGATATCCGTGCAAAGTGTAAGGTAATATCTCATGCCAGTTTTTGTATGTCACTACCATCTTCTGCACAATCTTCTTTATGTTTTTATTTGCCGCTTCAACAGCCCCATTCATCTTCGGACGATTGGGAGAAGAATTGTGATGTTCGATTTTAAAGCTCTGACATAGCTCCTTCATCATCTTGTTATTCAGATTTGAACCATTATCAGTAATGATTCTCTCCGGGACTCCATACCGACAGATGATGTCCTTCTTAATAAACCGGGCTACCACTTGTCTGGTGACGTTGGCATACGATGCTGCTTCTACCCACTTCGTGAAATAATCAATAGCCACTAGGATAAAACGATGTCCATTCGAAGCAGTCGGCTCGATCTTCCCAATCATGTCAATGCCCCACATGGCAAAAGGCCAAGGTGACGATAAAACATTCAGAGGAGTAGGCAGTACGTGCACCTTGTCAGCATAAATCTGGCATTTATGACATTTCTGGGCGTATTTAAAACAATCAGACTGCATAGTCATCCAATAATACCTCGCTCTTAACAATTTTCTTGCCATAGCATGCCCATTGGCATGAGTACCGAAGGAACCTTCGTGAACTTCTTCCATTAACAAGCCTGCCTCGTGTTCATCAACACAGCGTAGCAGGACCATGTCAAAGTTTCTCTTGTATAACACATCGTCCTTGTTCAAAAAGAAGTTTCTTGATAACCTCCTCAATGTCTTCTTATCCTTGGAAGATGCCCCAGCTGGGTATTCTCGACTCTTCAAAAAGACCTTGATATCATGATACCAAGGCTTGCCATCTGATACCCCTTCAACTGCAAATACAAAAGCAGGTCTGTCCAAACGCATGATTCTTATTGAAGGAGTTTTATTCTAACGATTCATTTGATACATTGATGACAACGTTGCCAATGCATCAGCCATCTGATTCTCAACCCTGGAAATGTGATGGAAGTCCACTATGTCAAAGAAAGGTAACAACCTTCTGGCATAGTTGTTATACGGAACAAGATTCGCTTGACGAGTCTCCCATTCACCTGTAATCTGATTAACCACCAACACAGAATCACCATAAACATCGAGGTTCTTGATTCTCAAATCGATCGCTTCTTCTAACCCCATTATGCATGCTTCATACTCTGCCTCGTTGTTGGTGCATACGAACGCCAATCGGACAGTGAAGGGTATATGAGAACCCTTTGGAGTCGTAATGATTGCCCCGATTCCGTTTCCATATGAATTAACAGCCCCATCAAAAACCAACTACCACTGAGATCCAATCTCAGGTCCTTCATCAGGCAAAGGTTCCTCACAATCCTTCATCTTCAGATACATGATATGCTCATCCGAAAATTCAAACTTCATTGGTTGATAATCCTCAATTGGCTGTTCAGCAAGATATTCAGACAAAACACTTCCCTTAATGGCCTTTTGGGAAACATACTGAATATCATATTCTGTCAAAACCATCTGCCAACGGGCTATTCTACCAGAAAGTGCTTGCTTCTCAAACACATACTTGATCGGATCCATATTTTAAATCAAGAGGGTTGTGTGGTTTAACATATACTGCCTCAAATGCTTAGTGGCCCAAGCAAGTGCACAACATATTTTCTCCAGCATCGAGTACCTCGACTCACAATCAGTAAACTTTTTACTCAGGTAGTAGATGGCGTGCTCCTTTCTACCTGACTCGTCGTGTTGACCGAGCACACACCCCATTGAATTCTCAAGAACCATAAGATACATAATCAATGGCCGTCCTGACACTGGTGGCATAAAGACCGGAGGTTCCTGCAAATATTCCTTTATTCTCTCGAACTTCTTTTGACAATTTTCATTCCACCTGACAGCTTGATCTTTTCTTAGCAACTTGAAGATTGGTTCACACGTGGCTGTGAGATGAGAGATGAACCTGGCAATGTAGTTTAATCTCCCCAAGAAACCACGAACCTCTTTTTCTGTTTTCAGCACAGGCATTTCTTGTATGGCTTTTACGTTTGTAGGATCAACCTCGATACCTTTCTCACTAACAATAAACACCGGCAATTTTCCTGATCTCACCCCAAAGGTGCACTTTTTAGGATTCAACCTCAGTCTGGACTTTCTTAACCTTTCAAATAGCTTCTGAAGATTCACCAGATGTTCTTCTTCCGTCTGTGACTTCGCAATCATGTCATCAACATAGACCTTAATCTCTTTGTGAATCATATCATGAAAGAGAGTCACCATCGCCCGTTGGTAAGTTGCCCCTGCATTTTTCAATCCAAAGGGCATCACTTTGTAGCAGAAAGTTCCCCACGATGTTATGAATGTTGTCTTCTCCATGTCCTCTGGGGCCATCTTGATTTGGTTATACCCAGAGAAGCCATCTATGAAGGAAAACACATAATACTTAGTAGTATTGTCAACTAACACGTCAATGTGAGGGAGCGGGAAATCATCCTTTGGGCTTGCTCTATTCAAATCCCTGTAAACAACACACATCCTGACCTTCCCATCCTTCTTAGGTACAGGCACGATGTTAGCAACCCATGGAGGACAATTTTTTACGGCAAGAAAACCGGCATCTAGCTGTTTCTGAACTTCTTCCTTGATTTTGACAGACATCTCCGGTTTAGTTCTTCTCAACTTTTGCTTGACCGGAGCACAACCTTCTTTAAGTGGTAGCCGGTGTACAACAATATCAGTATCGAGCCCAGGCATGTCTTGGTAAGACCAGGCGAAGATGTCCGCATACTCTCGGAGCATTTCAATCAATCTTCCCTTGACACTGTCTTCCAATGCAGCCCCTATTCTTACTTCCTTTCTGGCATCCTCGGTTCCCAGATTCACAATCTCAATTTCCTCCTGATGAGGTAGGATGACTCTCTCCTCTTGCTTCAACAATCTGGCCAACTCTTCGGGCAGTTCACAATCTTCGTCAGTCTCTTCTTCAGCCTGATAGATTGGATTGTCAAAGTCATACCGAGCTATAGTTGAGTCATGATCGGTGTTATCTGAACAAAGAGACCTGCATGATTGATGTGGTATGTTTTATTATGTATGTAACAAAAGAAACACATTACCATTTTGATGTGGGTTTTTAATGCATAAAAAAATAAAAACAGAAAGACAGAGATCAAAATATTTGAGTGCGAAAAGTCCTTTATTGATGATAAAGCAAAACATGCAACAGTTAAAAGCCCTACAAATAAAATCACTACGTCTTGGGCAGAACACAGGATTAACATAATAGGAAAACAAAGCAA
Organism: Lathyrus tuberosus; assembly: GCA_022829125.1. Classification (NCBI taxonomy): domain Eukaryota; kingdom Viridiplantae; phylum Streptophyta; class Magnoliopsida; order Fabales; family Fabaceae; genus Lathyrus; species Lathyrus tuberosus. The sequence goes on along the minus strand of JALAZF010000010.1, from coordinate 3,342,371 downwards.
TTACTCGAAGCTAGTCACTTGAATGACTTTTTCAGCAGACCAGTTACACAGACTTTCTCCTGGGACGCAAGGGCGAATCCAGCTATCCATGTCACAATCATTGTCCCCTTCTTCCTCAATGGCACTAACACTGTCAAAGAAAACACTGGCGCTGGTAAAACGGACTGGGCCATAGAACTTGGGAGGATCCCCGTCTCTCCTGGATAGCTTGTATCCCAATCCATAGGTATCCCTCTTCTCCTGAACTTTAACCACCTGGCCCCACCTCTGTGAGCTACCAGCCTCTACCACAGCGTTGGCGTCTTTAAACGAAGACATAGTGATCTCAGGCTGATTTACCCCTGCAGACTGCTCTATAGCTTCAGAATGGACAACCTCTTCATAAACCTTCACCTTCTCAAACCCCTAACACAAAGTCTCATGAATTTCACCATCCACTTCCACGTATTTAAAGGTTAACAGCTGACTAATCATTATGTCTTCTTCTCCGCACACTGTCACTACGTGACCATCAACCATGTATTTCAGCTTTTGATGCAAAGTGGAGGTTACAGCGCCTGCACCATGGATCCAAGGTCGACCCAACAAACAGCTGTATGCTGGCTGAATATCCATTATATAAAATGTTGCATCAAAGATTTCCGGTCCAACCTTGATCGGAAGCACAATCTCACCAAAGACAGATCTCTTCGAGCCATCAAAAGCTCGTACCACCAAGTCACTTGGTGTACAAATAAGTCCCCTGGTATCCAACTTCATTAATGCTTTCTTTGGCAATACATTCAATGATGATCCAGTATCAACCAATACATGTGACATCAGTGAACCACGGCACTCAACCGAAATATGCAGGGCATTGTTATGATTCCTCCCAACGGGAGCCAAATCAAGATCCGTGAAACCCAAGCCATTACCCGCATTCACGTGCGCTACAACCCCTTCCAGCTGGTTAACAGAAATCTCTTGAGGAACATAGGCTGCATTCAAAATGTTCAGAAGAGCATTCCTATGGGCTTCGGAGCATAACAACAATGACAGAATAGAGATCTTGGACGGGGTCTGATGTAACTGGTTCACAATCTTGTAATGACTTTTTCGGATGAGTCTCATAAACTCCTCTACATTTTCAGAAAAGGCATCATCAACCGGCTTTACGGTAGAATCAATAGTCACTGGGGTCTGAGCAGAACCATCCATTTCCTGTTTTCTCCTATCTTGCCTAAAAGTACTGGGTTGATCATTAATAGGAGTAAGCACTCTGCCACTTCTTGTTATAGCATCAGTCTCAACCTTAACCTCAAGACTAGAACTCACTGGTGAAGTAGTCATTAATTCCTGCTTTTTTCCATTAACAAATACACTAGCATCATAATTCCAGGGAATAGCCTTAGAACTCTCATACGGAATGGGTTTAGGACCTGAAATAACAACCGGCGCTGGTTTTGCTGGCCCTGATATTACAACTGTCTTGAAAGGAATAACAATAGTAGCAACATCATCTTTAACAACCTCTTTTTGCTGATAACCTCTATCAAACTGTAAGCAGCCCTCATTAATCATATTCTGGATACCCCTCTTCAGCGAATCACAACCATTGTCCTTTGTCAAACAATCTGAACAGTTCTCATCACAACCCGGATAGACGCCACCCTTCAATAACCTGTTTTTAACCATAGCCAGCAGAGTTTTTAGCTCCTCCACATCCATGATTAAATTCAAAGCTTCACATTCCTCGATTATTGCATTCACCCTCGGCCCATTGTGATCAGGCATCGGGTTCTGCACAACATTAGGTCCAGCATTAGCAAAGCTGATAGCCTTTGAATCTACCAAGTCCTGGACTTTATGCTTAAAAGCTTTACAGTCCTCGAGATGGTGCCCCGGTGCCCCGGAATGAAAATCACAATGGGCGTTAGGGTTGTACCCGGGAGGCGGATTACCAACAAGAGGAGCCAAAGTCCTCTTTTCAACTAACTTCAACTAAAGCAAATGCTGAAACAATTGCGAATATGGTAGAGGTGGGGTATCAAAGTGTCTGTTCTGCTTAGGGGTGAATTGTTGTTGGCGCGGAGCGCGATTCTGTCGTTGAGGTGCTGCCTGAGGTGGGAGTGCTGCAGGAATAACCATAGAAGCCACCTGCTGGTTATAGTTTTGTTGTTGTTTCCCCTTTCCCCTATAGGATGACACAACATTGGCCTCTCCTTTCTTCTTATGACCATCAAATGGCTTCTTTCCATGCCCGGAAAACGATCCGTCACCACTAGAAACTTTTCCAGCCTTAATTCCAACCTCTATCTTTTGTCCGATCGCAATCACATCTGCAAACTTGCCTAGCGAACAAGGCAATAGCTTTTCATAATAGTGCTTAGGCAGTGTGTCCATAAACATATCCAACATTTCCTTTTCCAGCATTGGTGGCCGCACCCTAGCCGCCAATTCACGCCACCTTTGCGCGTATTCTTTGAAACTTTCATCATTTTTCTGGGACATGCTCAACAGCTGAGTTCTGTTGGGAGCCATGGCTGTGTTGTACTGGTAATGCTTGATAAAAGCTGCAGCTAACTCTCTCCAAGTACGAACATCTCTACTTTCCAGCACCATGTACCACTCCAAAGACGCGCCGGACAGGCTGTCTTGGAAAAAGTGCATCATTAGCTTCTTGTCCTTGGCATGGGCAGACATTTTCCTGGTATATGCCTTTATATGAGTTCTCGGGCAGGTAGAACCATTATACTTCTCCAGTGTAGGAATCTGAATCTTGTGCAGAATGACAATATCAGGGACCAACCCTAGGTCGTCCAAATCTATTCCCAGATCATCCTGTTTCACAACCCCTTTCAGTTGCGCCTCGATTAAATGGATTCTCTCATCACTGACCACAGGAAGACCAGCGTCCAAGCTTCTGACTAAAAAAACATCATCCTGTTGATCATCAAAACGATGGCCATGGATAGCTCGAACAGTGCTTCCTTCTCCAACCACTGAAGGAATACCACCCTGTCCACCAGCACCAGGGATAGGAACGTTGATACCAGCACCACCTCCGCCCGGAGGAATAACACGATTAAGAAGACCACCGTGTAAGATACCATTTTCATCAACCTGCGCCATCAAAGGCTAAACTAGAGTTCTGAACTCATTCTGACTCTGCACCACACCCTGCATCATCTCCATGAATTGATCGATGCGAGCTTGCATAGCTGCCATGTCTGCCTAAACTTTTTCCATCACTCTGCTTTGATTTAGCCTGGTAGAATACCGATGAGTTGGTTGATCAATCCTGACTGTCAAAAAAGAGAGCATAAGAAAACCAGAGAAACCAAGATAACCTGCGATGCAAAAATGAGATGATTATGCAAATGCAGATGCAAACATGTATGAACATTATCAAGGCGATCTATCTCTTGATTCCAGTTTTAACAACAGAAGAGAACTGAAATCCTGATCATATAAAGAGAATAAGCATCTGTTACAACACAAGTCTGAATAAGCATAAACAAAGACCCCGACCAACAAGCCTGGTGGTGATCCCGAAAATACAAAGAAAACAACAGCAAGGAAACTAAAGCATATCATCAAGACTCAGTCGTGCTAGAATTCCCCATTCGTCATTCTTTTTGCACCAATTCTGCACTTCCTTGAGAAGCTTCTTGGTATTAGGATGCTCTGGTCTCTGAATCAACTCCTGAATCAGAAGATCTCTCATATGCAAGATTCCTGTTAAATAACGACTATGGAACTCCCAATCATCTTCTCCAGAAGCTCCACCTGAACTTGGACCTTCGCTCCTGGCTCTTTTCACTTCGGCTTGGATCTTCAGCTGTTCCATATCTGCCATGGTTTCCTTGAGCTTTTCCTCAACTGCTCTCCTCTCAAAGATCCCTGATAAAATCTCCTTATCCTTTTTTCGAAGCTCTATTTTCAAACCTTCAATCTGTTCCCGATACTTGTCCTCTTTCAACCTGTTGGCGGTAATTCTTGTATTCCGTCGGTCACTGAACCTGTGAATTCTTGACATAGCATAAGCTAACTCTTTCTTCTTGGACGAAAGGACCTTGCTAACACTTTTCAACGCTTGAGCCACTTTCTCTCTGGTTGTGGCTTCTTTAGACAATTATTTCTCCTTCGCAGGCAAAAGTTCTGATTTCAACCTGGCAGCATAGATAGCTTCACCTTTTTCGTGATTTAACTGACCAACCTCTCTGCCCAGCTCACGATTCTTCTCTCGGAGTTTCTCCTTCACAGCCCATAACTTATCATACTTCTCCATATCAACAGTCGTGGGAGCCTCGATCATCAAAGGATACAAAGGTGGTTCCACCGGGAAAGGAAGAAGTTACTCTTCTGCTCTTTTCTTAATCCATTCTTCATAGGAAGGAAAAGCCCAGTTATTACATTTCCCGAATGAAGTTTTTCCCTTCTTGGTCACCTGCTTCCAAGCATTCACAATCTTCCTTATCATCTCTTGATCCCCAGTACCATTGAAGAATAAGGACTCTTTGATATCTCGCTCTTCAGGTGGACCTCTCAAAGGATAACCAAACTGCCTGATAACAAGGGTAGGATTATAATTAATTCCACCTCTTCTCCCTATCAAGGGTACGTTAGGGAATTCTCCGCACTTGCAAATAATCTCCATCCCTAACAAGTCATGGTTGAACCAAATAATGTTGTCAGCAGTCAAGCCCATTAACCTCTTTGACCACTTCAGAGAATCTCTCGTATCAACGAAAGCGCCAGCTTCGGGGAGATGACTCAGAAACCAAGTAGATAAGAGTGGTGCACAGCAACTCACAGTTTTTCCACGCCTATTTTCATTCTTGTAGTGGACTGAGTGATACACATCACCTAGCAAGGTAGGTATAGGATTCTTTGAAATAAAGATTCTGACAGCATGCATATCCACCAGATCAGGAACATTGGGAAACAGGACAATCCCATAGATGCACATAGCCAAAATAGCTTGGAAAGCAGTCCAATTCTTCTCTTTAACATGGATGCAAGCTTGATCAAACAAAAACTTCAATAAGAAACCCTTAGCTCCTTGTTTCTCCACAATATTACTGCTCAGAACAGATTCACCAATATGAAGAGTAATGGCCATTTCTTTTATCCCAGGGCGTTCTTCAGAAAAGAATACTATGTCATGCCTGATGGGGATTCCCAAAATAAATGAGAACTCCTCCAACGTTGGAGCCAAGATATAGTCTGGGAAAGTGAAGCAACGCAAAGACGGATCATAGAACTGAAGAAGTGTATGAATGGCATCCTTCTCATACTTGGAGATACTGTAGACAAACTTCAGAAGTCTCCCATACTCTCCACCAAACTCTGTACGAACTCCGGGACCAGCCATACTAATCAGCTTGTGAATCAACATCAAGGTCGGGTCTGGGAACGAATAAGCAACAGTCTTCTTTCTCTAGACATCCATGCTAAGGCAACCTCAGAAAACCGGAATCAAGAGTAAGATGCAAGCCCTGAAAAATGTCAAACATGTTAGAATGCAAGAAAAATGATATGCATATGCAAACATGGGATCAAGGCATCACTGCTGGATGTGTTGTGTTGGTAACTGAACGAGAACCACAACCCAGAAAACCAGAATTCAAGAACACCAAACCACTGAGATAACCAGAAACCCAGATAATCAAACACTGAGGAGAAATCCAGAAAACCGGGTAGGTTGAAGGTTTCGTTTTCCTGCAAACCTGCAAACACCCATCCCATCTCACATGAGGGTTCTAGAAAGGCGAGGATCCTCAATATCAAGGGCTCTCAGGTCGAGAAATGATGATACGTTCACCATTTCTGGTTTGGCATCATCATCAATCGAGGAGGCCTCAACTGATTCCCCTAAAAAATAAGGTCATCCTATGCGAGTCCCTCAGCATTGGGTCCTCGGATCGAGAATGTGCAATGGGTTTGCCACAGAACATGGTCTGCCACTGTCACATATCGAGAGGAGAGCCGCAACTGAGGTATCGGAGAAACGGTCACCAGAGTCGACAGCTCTCTAGATCAACACCCTAACATGCACAAGACACACACGTCAGAATGCGTCCCAAGATAGCCTCGTCTGGTTGTGAATTTCGTGAACACACAAACGTACCAAGCGGGCACGTAGGTCCCACTACTTTCCACTCTAGTCCAAAGTGTATGCTCAAGCCTGGGTATTGGGCTTATCTCTCAGAACAACCCAACCTGCCAAACAGAAACCAGCCAGCACAACACAGCAATATCCAGTATGACAATAATAAAATGAAATGCAATGCAATAAAAGCTGTAAAACAGTAATATACAACATAATAAAGCACAAAAAATAAACACCCAACGAAAAAAACAAACAAGCGCTAGGATCGACTCGCTAAAGGGGACGGGCCAGCAAGAGGTCAACCAGAGTCCCCAGCAGAGTCACCAGCTGTCGCTCCTGAAAGATTCGCATCCAACGGTACAAATGCGAGAGTGGCACAGAAGACACAGAGTCTCCAGCAATATGTATTTATCCCGAGAGAGGGAAAGGAAACACTGCATAAACCTGAAGAGAAAGGGGGAAAGACATGGTCATCGCAACCATAGTCCGGGTTCGGGAGTCGGTTATGCGAGGGGAAGGTGTTAGCACCCCACGCATCCATCGTACTCGATGGGATCCACGCTTGTTGTCTAAACGGAGGGTGAGTTGTCCTACTATCTATGGCTGAACAAAAGAAAACGGGGATGGGGGTGACTAAGACGGACTCGGTAGGACATATTCGATGCCCTAGGTCTACGTACTCCCTCAGTGCAATGGGAAAGTCAGAGTCAACGTAGTTCGGACGAGAACTGTGGGGGAAGGTTGCTCGCCAAGACAATCGCTGTCTTGTGCCTACATATCCTCAATCAGACGAGAGAGAGGAATCAGAGCTGATGTAGTTCATGGGTACGACCACGGATGGGTAAGTGTTTTTATGAGCGACGTTAGATTCGCGTCCGGCAGTTAAGGTCGATGGCTGTTTGCGACTCAGACGGAAGGTAACGTGCTCTTTTCTGAAAATGGTCTGGAACCAAACAATCCTGAAGGACAAAAAGATTTGAATTTGTTTTTGTGTTTTTTAGACAGAAGTGTTTTAAGTTAGTTCATAACTTGCATTGCACCAAAGTCTAGGGCACAGGGACGAATACTTAACGAATCGTCCCAAGACAGGACGCTCGCTAAGCATTCTAGAAAGATGAGAGGAAGCCCCTCATTTCTCATTCCCCACGCTTAAGGCTCGTGCACAATACATTTTATCTTTATTAAGTGTTTTCAAGAAGTTTTGAGATGAGAATAGAGAAGACACAAAGGAAACTCTAAAGGGAAACTAAGTGTCCTAATGTTATCATGCATGGATGACCTATGGTTAGTGAGGCTTAGGAGAGACAACTACCTAAAACCTAATTCTAATCCTACTCCAAGCTTAATGAAAAATTAAGTTGGACTAGGTAGCTCTAAAGGGAGAGAATCCAAGACTTAAACAAGTCTTGAGATCCATGGGAGGAAGAGAGTGAAAGAGAAGAATGATAAATAGAAGGAGAATATGAGATACAATAAGTGGCAGCAAGCACATCACATCATAAATGTCCAACTCAAATCATCAAAAATGTTTCAAAGATCAATGCAAAACAATTCAAGTAAGCATGCAAAGATAAACATGAAAAAAGGCAAGCATACTTGTATGGAATGCACAATTAAGCATACATGGACTTCATATCAAAATGAAATGAGAAAGATAAGATGAAGATGATTTCAAGTCATAACCAAGATCATATTATCATCAACAATTCTCATGTGCAAAAGGAAATCAAAACATGAAACCATATGCACCAAAGGAAGTCCAACAAAAGGAAACTCAAAGTCCAAACACTTAACACATGCCAAACATGATTCACAAATTGCAAAAATAATTCATAAGGGACCTCAACCAGGGGTAAACATCATACCAAAAGCTCATGAAAAGAATCACAAAGGAACTCAATCAATTAGGCATGGCAAAATCAACTTGTGTAAAGAGATGTCAAGATATAATCATGCATAAGTCATTTAAGCACAAATAAGCAAACATATATCAAATGACATTAAAAAATTGTGAAATTAAAAATCAAATGACTTAAGTCAGAATCCAATCACATGTTAAAAGATCTCATAAAAATTCACAAGTTAAGCACCTCAAACAATTAAGCAAAGAACACATAGGAACCATGAATCAATATGCAAAGGAGAGGGACTAAAATGTAATATGAAAAGAGTTTAAAAATATGAGAAAAATATTTTTAGGAACCCCAACATGTCCTCTAACAGATGCAAAAAGAATGAAATGCAAATCATGTATAGATGATGAGAACAAAAATCAACAAGGCAGGGTGTGCATATATGAAACAATCCAAAAAGAAATTAATTAAACAAATAATTCAGAGCCACAAATTAAAATAAAAATGGAAAATAAAATTTTACAAAACCCTAAATATGCTTCATGAATTTTTTAGGATTTTTGGATGCATTTAATTAATTTTAAAAATTAAAAATGGAAATGCACAATTAAAATAAAATAAAAGGAAATAAAAGCCAAGGGGGTGCAAACAGCAAGGGAAACACGTTCAAAACCAAACTGGGCTCAAAGGGGGAGGTGTGGATATCAAGCCCAGGTCAAAAGACCCATCAGCGAAGTCAACACACCCCCACATAAAACTCAGTCAACAAATTGGACTCACACAAGCCATCTGATTGATCCAACGCAAGATATCAAGTCAAACAAATGCAACGTAAACAAGATCAGTGGTCAGGATCGTATGCGCATGGCAATAATCATGGGAGGACACACAATAATCATAATATGGACCACATACACACCTACGTGACAAGCAGGTGACAAATTTAATGTGCTGGCATTATCATAGCCTTCAGATCAATCTAACGGTTATCATCCAGTCAAACAATCAAAAATTATACAAGATGAGTGATCCAGATCTGTGGTACATGGTAGTAAACATGGAATAGCACACACACATTAAAATAAACTCATGAAAATTAAATGCGTTGGCACACTTATGACCGTCAGATCAAAAGATCATAACGGCCCATACATCATCACCTTCATTGAATCTTCAGTTCACCTGAAAGTGAACCAGACGCCGGAGCCCTAGCTCCGGTCGTCTTCTCCGGTGGCTCCCACGGTGGAGATTCACAAAATTTCCCAGAAATCAAACATGAGCATACTATCTTGACCAGAATTCAACAAGGATTCCATATATCATATTCATTTCATCAAATAACAAACACACAGTGCAAATCGAAGGAAAACATAAATGGATCTAAAACTTCAACTCCAAAATACACACATGTTACACGTCCAAAATTAATTTTAAACACACCAGCAAACTCAGTGAACCTCATAGATCATTATGCACATCAAAAAAATAAGTTCTAAGAGCATGGAAAGTAAGCTTACCTGAGATCTGTAGAGCTTGAAATACACCAAAACTCCTTCCAAAAGCTGCAGATCTTCCTCTTTTGAGCTCTATTTGCAAAATAAATGCAAATAGAGGCTTGAAATGGACTGGATCTAAGACTTTGAACTTGAACCAACTTGAAATGCACTTATGGAAAACCTCACTCTCAGCTCAAAACAGTGGTAGATTCTTACTCTACCAAGTATGTAGGTCACAAATATGAAAAAATTTCTTCAGAAACCCTTGTAATGAATGAGTTTCGAAGAGAGAAAGTTTGGGTGAGAAAAATGGATTCTGAGCAAGAATGAGTGCATGACCTAATTGTGAAGGCATGAGTAAGCTTATATACATCCCATTAGAGCTCTGATCACAATTAAAACTTGATTAATCCCTTGGTTAATGAGTTTGGATGGTTTATGCAAATTTGCACTTTGTATTGTATCCACTAATCCACACGTGCCAAGGCATGCTTTTCATCATGAATCACTCATAGTTATCTTGTTGATCACCAATGAATTGGATTTGGGCTTTGAAATGGTTTAATTTGTGAGATATGAATCAATTTGCAAATTCTTTATTTGTTAAATACACCATGAATAAGGCACGGTTTGGCATGAAACAAGGGTCAAAATTGGTGCTCATGGCTTGTACTTTGATGGTACAATGTGACTTGAAGCAATAGAATCAATTACAAGTCCTTTTGGATGAAAATGCAAATGGTGGAAAATTGGTACATGTGGAAAACCTCAAAATGCACCTTGACTTGCCTTAGCCATAACTTGAGTTCTACAAATGATATGGAGACAAACTAGTACTTTATGGAAAGGGGAGAAAAAGATGTTCAACTTTCATGTTTGAGGAAAATTCATTTGAATCTTCTTTGATGATGAAAACTCAAGTTGAATGTAGTGTAAAAACTTGCCAAAAATGGAAACTTCTCATTATAGGTCATTTTCCAAATTTAGTAACTTTTGTACAAACCCTTGATTCTTGGTGAATGACATGAATATTTACATTTAAGGACCATATGAGGGCACAAGACCTTAAAAATCATGAAGAGAACCTCAAAATTCCACAGTTGACTTCCCCTTTCACAGTTGACTTTTCTTGGTCTACACGCAATTGATCCACTGAACATCTTTCACAATGAAACACTAGCCAAGTCTTTCCTCCATGAGTACTTGTAAGCATATAGAACCTCATGAGAATGTATTTGAGCAAGCAAAACCCATCAAGAAGCCTTTTGGAACCAAAACCCTAATTTGGACCATTTGATCAGGAGAGTGTGGTTCACTTGAAATCTCTGCCATTCTTGACCTTATGAAGATAAGATGAACTCTTCAAACCACCTTGAGGCTTGAGACTCCTTTGAGATGAACCAAGTACCTTGATCCCATGTTAAAAACCAATGCTATGCGCAAATGCTAATGCAAGAAATGCAAAGAAACATAAGCCAGTTAGCTAAAAGTAAGAGGGCAAATTTTGGGGTGTTACAAATTGGAGTTTCTTGTATTTGAAGCTTTTGTAGAATTTAGGAATACCTACAAATCAGGATTTGGATCACCCAAAATGGCTGCGTGGATCTCAAGTTATGATCCTTGGAAGTTGGTACCAAAATCACTTTTGTTCCATAACTTAGAAAACTTTTGGCTTCTTATGGTTGCCCCTTTTGCAAGAAACCTCACTTTTATTGATTTTTCTTAATGAATGATGATCAATACCATTCATTAACATTATTTTTGACTTAGGGGGACCATATTTGTGAAAAAATCCAAAAAGTCAAACTTGATTTTGTGCACAGTTGACTTTTTATCGGATTAAATCCAAACTGTGTGATCCTTTGTGAAATCAAGTTCTTGACCTAATTCAAACCTAATGGGTGGATTCCATAGGTGTTATAGGGTGTATTGAATCATGTCCCAAGGTTTGGGAGCATGTCTTGGTCAAAAGTCAAAGGTACATTTGACTTTTCTTACAAAACCCTAATTATGGTCCATATGAAGCTGAAACTTGTGAATCAAGCTTCTTGGATCAATCCATTGTTGCAAATGGATTAATGTGGTATATTTAAGGCCCTCAAATCATGTCTTGAGGTCTTGGCTCATGCTTTTCTCCAAAAGTCAACTTTAGGGGTGAATTAGGTGAAGAAACCCTAATTCCTGATTTTTTATGAACGCATCCCCTGAGGCTATATTGACTTGATGATTGGGTCCATGAGGTCCCTTGGAGTATCTTGGGTTGTGCTTTGAAGCATTGGCTCATTCCCAGAGGAAAATTTCCACCTGGAGGCCTTGGTCGACCAAAACCCTAATTTGGTGACACTGTCGATCTTGAGGCTTGATCCACTTGGAATGTTACACTTTGGTGCTTGATTCTTGATATGGGAGACCTATTGGTCCTTTATAGGTGTTTTAGAGGTTAGACAAGTTGAATATCATGTCATTTCCTGATTGATCCTTAGTCTAAGTGCTCTGAGAGGGCTTGAAACCCTAATTCTTGATTTTAGTGAAAGCTCAACAATCTTTGAGGAGATTGATGAGGCATGAAGGTAGATCCATATTGTGGTAATGATTCTCACAATGATGTGTAATCTTGGTGGTCAAAATTTGGGGTATGACAAATGGTTCTAACTTTATGATGATTCTTATGATATTTCTTTTGTTGCTCAGTCATCATTCTTCTTTCTTACTTGTTACTGTTGTTATCAACAGGAAGAGTGTATCCATCAACTACCATATCCCATAGATCCGCATCATGGCCAAGAAAGAAACTTTTAATTCTATCTTTCCAATAGTAAAAATTTTCTCCATCGAAAACTGGGGGTTTGGCACTATAGTGATCTCTGTCAGCGGGTGCAGCTGGTGGATGGACTCCTGCCATTGTGTTTCATAAACTGGATCTTTATCTGACATGGTGAAGTAATTGATAAACAATCAATACCAGAATCGGAGCTATGATGCCAATTGAAGGTAATGGAAACACAAGAAAGGGGGTTTGAATTGGGTTTCTAAAAACGAAAACTTTTGCTACCCAAAACAATAAGGAGAAAACAAAGAACAAAAATAATAAACACAATTATTTTTATCCTAGTTCATTGTTAACAAAAATACCTCCAGTCAACCCGCCAAGGTGATTTTACCTTATCACAAGGATTTGATCCACTATAACCAAACTTGATTACAACCACAAAGACTAACCATCAATGTATTCTTTAGTAATTCTAACTAAATAAAGATTGAGATACAAAGTATGTTTACAAAATGCTTCTAAGAAAGAAAAATACACAAATGAATTACAAAGTATTTCACACAAAATATTTTCTATTAAGAGTATGAGCAAAAGTTCCTTGTGTGTTTTTTTCTCTTTCTCTCAAAGATATTCACAGTATGCAATGTTCACGTAAATGATACTCTCTCAAAGTTAACATTGTTCCATTCTTCCAAGTCTCCTTTATATAGGCAATGAAATGATCCATTGGATGGTAGAATTGGAATCCATAAATGTAGTTGTATCCTTGCATAACGGTCTGTGAAAATGCGAGACACAATGGTACAATAGTTAAGTCTTTTTCCCACAAAATCAGTGTAGTGGAATGAATATTTAATCTTGTACTGTGTATTATTTTCTCACGTAAAAACTTTTTGATCTCATCTTCAAATATTCAGAGGATTCAAATAGAGAGTTGATGAAGCATGCATAGAAGAAGATTCAGAGTCTGTATGAGAGAGTCTTCAGAAACTTGGTCTTCAGAGTCTTGATCCATTTCATCAGATACTGATCTTCAGAGTCTTGTAACCCGGTTCATCAGAGTTGCTGAGTGCAAGACTTCAGTTCTTGAAAACGTCAAAGGCTTCTCGTGTCAGAGTAATAAAGCTTTGGATGAGTAATGTTCATAAGGGTTGAGTAGAGTAGTCCAGAGCTTGATTATCATGTAGAACACATTTCTCATAATCAGGGTGTACTAGATTCAGATTCTGATGACGTCACATGTCACTTCTTCAGAGTCAAAACTTATATCTAGTATCAGCACACTTAAAAAAACCATTAGGGTACAAAATTGTTCTCTAAGTATTAATGTATCGTTATCATCAAAACATAAGTCCAGTTGCATAATAAAATCTTGTTCTTACACAGTTCTCGTCTTGTTCCCTAAATCAAATCCAATTCTCTTCTGGTAGCGTTTTTAAGTCTTTTCTCGTATGGAGGTTAAATCAATTCCAGTTCTCGTCTGGAAGTTAAGTTTAAAATCTAGTTCCTGTCTGGTGGTCATATTTCAAAGTCCAAAATTCATTTGGCAAACATATCCATTAACCCATTGCATGCATTGATCAATGATCGTCATGCATTAATCATATCACTTCACTTAAGCATATCATGCTATGCATAAGCACATTGCACATCATACACAGAGCATACATGCATAAACCTCATCCATGATTCAACGACCTCTTAAGGAAGTCCAATTTAAGCCTAAGTAGAACCAAGAGTTGTTCTTAGAGGAGACTTAGTCCTTCTTCAGTGCAAGTTGCAAAAGTCGTTCAGAAGTCATGACATCAGTGATGTTGACCTTCAAGACGAGGTTCTTCCCCAAAAAAGTGATTGATATTTCCCCAATTGAGCTCTAGGTTCAACACAATTTCTGCTTGGTTTCCCCAGCAGATATCCCCCCACAGAGTTTCCATTAGAAATTTCTTCAGTAAATCTTCATGAACTCCCAAGGCGAGTTTCATCTCAGCATGATTCTTTAGAAAGGTATCCTTAATAACTTTTATCCTCAGCGAGTCCCTTTGAATTATTTTTCTAAGATAGACATATATTTACAAAGATATCTCAAGTTAACAATCTCCCCGGTGAGTTTGATTGGAAAGTCTTCCCCAACAGACAAGCTTCACTGAATGTTCCCAGTATTTCTCCAGCGAGTCTCTTATACGTTTATTCCCCAGAGAGACTCTTGTATATCCCCAATAAGAGTCTACCTTCAGTGATAGCAGGTCAATATGGTTTCTTAAGAATTTCTTCTACCTTCAGTGACAAGCAGATAAACATGATCTTTTTCCCCAAGAGTCTACCTTCAGTGAAGAGGCAACTGAATATGATTACCACGTCTGTCTTTAATGATAAATGGTTGAATATGATGTTGCTAGTAATCTACCTCCAATGTAAGCAGTTGGACATGTTTACATCCCCGATAATTGCACTTGGATTACGATTCTTGTGAAGTAATCTACCTTCGATAAAGAGTGGTTGAACATGATACTTTGTTATGAATCCACCCCGTACAGAGATGTATAAAATGTTTACATGTTGTGATCCACCTTCAGTGAGAAGCAGATGAACATGATCTTTCAACATTAGAAAAATCTACCTTTAGTGAAGAGCGACTGAATATGATCCTTTTAATTCCCAGAGGAGTCTAACTTTAATGAGGAGAGGGTGAATATGATTCCCCAATATAATTTCAATCCCTAGTGGATCTACCTTTGATGTAAGCAGCCAGATACAATCACATGTTCCCCAGAGATCTACCTTCAGTGAGAGTGGCTGAACATGATCATCCAAAATGTTTTTATGTTAATGTTTATTTTCAGGGATATCTTTGGACTCACTAGTTGTTAAACATTCAAAAGTGTATGAGCAATAGAGAAGATAACAACCACAAACAAGCTTTTCATTCATTGACCATAAGCAAGTACAATGTTTAAGAATATAAGTACAAGATCCATTAGCTGCTATCATTGGCTCTCATCTTTTTTAGTAGGTATAACTCGACTTGGAGATCTTTTATCATGATTCTACAAAATATGATAAAGTCAAAAACAATTGGAGAAGTGTTCTTAGGCGTCATATCATTAAAAGCATCCCTCAGCTTTAAAGGCATGTCCCTGATTAAGTCATTAGAAAATTCTACCATTTGGACGAACTTCCTATACCACATTGTTGACTCTTGGTGGATGTGTCAAATAGTGTCTTGTTCTTGTTATACGATACCCTCCAAATGTTGAGCCTTATTCTCCCATTGTATACCTTAGAATTTCAAATCTTCGCATGCATCCTTTAAATGATGATTGTAGGATTTGAGGTTTCTAAGCTCTTCTTGGGCTTTCCTTATAGTGGCAGGGATGTTTCTAGGTGCCCGTTCAGCCTCTTCTCGAAGATGAGACTCACGAGATGCATGGGCTTGGACTTTTTTTAGCAGCTTGGTTAGCTCTTGGATTCGTGTATTGAATTTTTTTCCTCATTGTCTACTGGCCCTCCAGTGTCTTCTCCCAAATTATTTTCCACTCACCATTTCTCTGTTGATCTTTTTTGACTTGTTAGTTTTGGAGATCAATATCTAACCCTGTCCCTGATAGGCATTCATCAACTCTCTTTCTCTTTCTCTTCTCATATTCAGTTGTTTCTTCACTCTTGTTAAGTTATTCTTCTTTCTGGATGAGATTGAATCTGAGCTCATTTCTTTCAAGGGTAACCCAGTTGAGTTAATGACTTTGAGTCCCTCAGCTTCTTGTATGGGAACGTGTGTAGGCTCAGGTATCTGGGTTGGAATAGGGATTTCAAATATGAAGGGTAGCTTGATTTGTTGTACCCTTTTCTTCACCCACTGGTAATAAGATTTTTTAGCCACAGTTCCTCTTGCCAAGCTCATCACCAAGCTCTTCTAATCCTTCTCAACATGACTGGGTCTTCTGCTCCCATGTCATGTAGGATGAAGTTTTTCAAAACCCTGTCTTCAAGTTGGCCTTCCCTTCCATACCCGAGTTGCCTTAGAGATAAGATCGTGTTATAGTTTATGCACTGCCCCCCCCCCAAGGATCCGATGAGAGGTAAATTAGGAAAGCATCTGAAGCTCAGGAGAATGCTTTCTACTTCCTAATCCCACTTATACCAGATGATGGAATTAGAAGAAAGGGATTCTAGCTTCTAAAGCCACTTGAGATTTTCTGCCATGAATGGACCCTCTTGAGGCATGTGCGATATGAGCCATATCTACAGTAAGGGATCACAACACATGATCATGACATTCTTCTTCTAGTGTCTGACATGGAGATAGTAGTAGACATCAATGAGCAGAGTTGGGGCATGTTTCTTTTCCAAGAAGAAGTTAATAGCTAGGAGGTCTACAAAATCATCGATGTTTGGGAAGAAGACAATTCCATAGATGAGCAAGGCCAGGAAGGTGTTGAATGCTTTCTAGCTTTGAGATTTTTCTAGTGTTAAGGCTTTGGTTTCCAAGAATTTCCTTGATAACCCTTGAAATACCCCTTTGACCTCTAGATTTTCTGCCACATCTTTCATAGTAAGGTTCAGAGAGAATGTTATTATTTCTGGCGAAGGATTCTCTTCTAAGCTTGTGAATGGGTTGTGTTCTTTTGGGTAGCAACCCAAGATTCTTCCAAACTCTTTTATGGTCGGGGCCCACAGGAATTCTTGAAAGGTGGGTGAATCATCGGAGAGAAGGATCGTAATACTGGGCCAAGGAGACAAGAGCTCCTACATTCACATTCATTGTTAGCAAGCCAAGTATCTTCCCATGGTTCTTTATGAAGGCTTATTCATTGATAGTGGTCAACCTGGTACTTAAGGCTATCAAGCTCTAAACTTTAGGTACTTTGAACTTGGGTGGTAGTGTGCTTTTTCTTTCTGAACTCATTCTAGCTTTGAATGCTCAAAACCTCAGTTCTTAGATTCCTTGGAAAATAAAAACATATGCTAAGTTTTTTTGTATGCAAGAGAAATGCAATGCATGAATGTTGGGTTTGTGAAGACAAACTTCCAATATGTTTTGATAAAGACAAGCTCTACAATATGATCAAAGAAGGAAAAAGAAATATTGCCTAAGACTTGAATCCACTTGGATGTTTACGTATATGAAATTCTTGTCTAAAACAAATCTTAGTGCTCAAGTTTTATAATCATGCATTAAAAAGTCATTCTTTGATTTAAAACCTTGATAAAATATTTTTCAAAGTTCATCTAAAGTCTTGGTCATATTTTTAGATGATATATGGTTTTGAATCATTTGCATTAAAAAAAAAATTAATTTTTACACTGATGCAATCGATTGCACAAGGCTAAAATTAAATTTTTTTTTGCACGTTACACTTGGTGCAACCGATTGTCATCCTGATGCAATCGATTGCACCTGAAGCTTTTCTGAAAAATACTTTGTTTGAAAGCACCTTTTCATGATACCTCTTACATGCATCTTTTCCATTCATTGTATAATAATTTTCAGAAATTCTTTCAAGTATTGCCTTGCAAACTATATATAGAATTCAAAGTTTCATTTGTCATTCACCTCTTTCAAAAATTCTCTACAATCTCTAAGCATATTTTTCCATAACAGAAATTTATACAAGATACTTTTTGAATACCATTTTCATATTACATTCATAAAAGTATCATTTGAGCACTTAGAGAGTTTATGATATTGAAATTTCATATTTGAAAGAGAATAAGTCCTTCATAGGATTTATATGCTACAAACTTGTTTCAAAAACTCTTGTTGTACCATATCTTATTTTTCCAGGATTGTTGGATATAAGATTGTTTGGTTGTAAACCTTGTTATCTGGATTATGGATGGACTTAGTTGGAAAATCCAAGAGGTTTTTCTTGGTGGTTCATTGTTAGTGACTTGTATAGAAAGACTAGGAAAAGTCTTGTCTTGTCCAAACAATAGTGAAATCTCTTTCATGTTGAAAGGGGACTGGAGTACTCTCGGACTGTGAGGGGAACCAATATACTTCTTTGTGTTCTTTACTTTTTGCAATTTACCGCTTTTTATTACATAGTAACCTTTAGGAAATTAAAAAATAAAACAGTCGAAAAACCGGAAAAATTGTGAAGTACCTAATTCACCCCCCCCCCCCCCCCCCCCCTCTTAGGCATACTTTATACTTACATTTGGCATCAGAGCAGGTTATAGGTAACATGTTCCTACCGATCTAGTATGGCTTCCGCAAGCACAATCGGTTTTCAAAGATGGTGGTAGCAGTAACAAGCCCCCTTTATTTTCTGGAGAGTATTTTGATTTTTGGAAAATCTGCATGAAGGCTCATTTAGAAGCACAAGGAGAAGGTATATGGGAAGCCGTTGAGAATGGTCCACATAATCCGGTTAGTGTGGTCAATGGTGTCGGTACTCCTAAAACAAAGAGTTCGTATGATGAAGATGACAAGAAAAGAATCTTAAATGAAAAGAAAGCTATCAATCTTCTTCAAAGTGCATTAAGTATAGATGAGTTTTTCCGCATCTCTCAATGTAAATCGGAAAAAGAAATATGGGATACTTTGGTGGAGACTCGTGAAGGAACCACTGAAGTAAAAAGATCAAGATTAAACACATTGAGTCAAGAATATGAAATGTTTAGAATGCAGCCCGGAAATCCATTGTTGCATTACAGAAAAGATTTGTTCACTTGACGAATCATTTAATTGCACTCGGGAAAACTTTTACAAATGACGATCTCAATCTTAAAGTACTAAGATCCTTGACCAGAGAATGGTAATTAAAGGTGACGGCTATATCGGAGAAGGAAAGTCTTTCTACCATGACGTCCGCATCATTATTTGGAAAACTCCAAGAACATGAACTTCAACTTGGAAGACTTGAAAAGCATGAAAGCCAAGAGAAGAATTCCAAAGGCATCGCTTTGAAAGTAGATTCAAAAGAAGATAAAGATGATGACGCATCGGAGGAAGATGAAAACTTCATGCTCCTTGTAAAAAGGCTCGGTAAGTTCTTTAGTAAAAATGACAAATCCTTTTATGCTAAAAAGAATAAACATTTCAGGAAAAAGGAGGCTTCCACATCGATGCAAGATGTTACATGTTACGAATGTGGAAAGCAAGGTCATATAAAGCCAGATTGTCCGAAACTCTCTAAGAAAGGTGGTTTTAAAGTCCAGAAGGATTTCAAGAACAAAAGGGCATATGTTGCATGAGAAGATAATGAGATAAGTTCTTCATCCGGATCGGAAAGCGACGAATGTGCAAACCTAGCATTAATGGCTTCACACCATTCCGATGATGAAGAAGATGAGGTTCGTAATGTTTTTTCCCTTTATGATAGTGATGCACAAGGTGCCATAAATGAATTGTTAAATGAATGCAAAATTTTGTATAAAACTATTTCATCTCAAAAGAAACAAATTTCATCTTTAGAAGAAAAAATGTGAAATTAGAAAAAGATTTCGAAGATAAGAAACAAAAGATGATTAGTGAAAAACAGAATTTTGTATGTAAAAATTGTGAATCTCTCTCTTTCCAAATTGTTCAATTAAAAAGAGTCCTTGAAAGGTATGAGAAAGGACAAATTGGGTTGGAAGGGGTCCTTAGTTAACAAAGATATTCAGATGATAAAAGTGGACTTGGTTACTCAAAGTTTTCCAAACCAAGTTCAAGTAAAACTATCTTTGTTAAGCCTAAGGATCAATCTCCCAAAGAGAAAGTGAACAAACCAAAAATTGTGCATCAACATCCTAAAAGGAAAATTTTTGTTAAGAAGAAAACTTATTTTCCTAGATATAGAAGCAACTTTGAACCTACTTTTTCTTATTGTGGTATTATTGGCCATACATCTAATGCTTGTTATGTTAGAAACTTTAGTGTTGCAAGTGGTCATTATGTGTGGGTAGAGAAAGGTACTAATTAGGAAGGACCCAAAGCAATTTGGGTACCTAACAAGACCTAATTTGTTTTGTAGGTATGCTTGAAGGCCACATCAAACCTATGGTATCTAGATAGTGGTTGTTCGAAGCATATGACGGGAGACATTCACAAATTTTCAAATCTAGTGCTTAAGGCCAAGGGTTATGTTGCCTATGGAGATAACAACAAAGGTAGAATTCTAGGCATAGGAAAAGTTGGGGCACCACCTTTCACATCCATTGAAGATGTTCTTTATGTTGAAGGACTAAAGCACAATCTTCTAAGTATTAGCCAACTTTGTGACAAAGGCTTCAAGTTCAACTTCACCAAGGATGAATGTTTAATTGAAGACGAAGTCACACATGAGTTAAAACTCAAAGGTAAAAGAATTAATAATATATTTATGATTTCCCTTGATGATTTGTCTTTGAAAGTAAAATGTATCATGGCAAACAATAATGATTCATGGCTTTGGCATAAAAGATTTGCACACATTCATATGGAACATTTGAATAAATTAGTCAAGCATGATCTTGTCATTGGTTTTCCTAAGATAAATTTTGTCAAAGATAGATTATGTGATGCATGTCAAAAGGGAAAACAAACCAGATCAACTTTCATATCTAAGAATGTGGTGACCACTACAAGGCCACTACAATTGTTGCATATGGACTTATTTGGTCCATCAAGAACAAGAAGCTTCGGAGGTAATATATATGCTTTAGTTATTATTGATGATTTTTCTAGATATACTTGGACATTCTTTTTAGTGCAGAAAAGTATTGAATTCAAGGCGTTCAAGAAATATGCGAAGCAAATTCAAAATAAGAAATCACTAACAATTGCTTCCATAAGAAGCGACCATGGTGGAGAATTCCAAAATGCCTCCTTTGAAGAATTTTGTGAAGAACATGGAATATCTCACAACTTCTCGGCACCAAGGACTCCTTAACAAAATGGAGTGGTGGACAGAAAGAATAGGTCATTGGTGGAACTTGTAAGGACAATGCTTAGCAACTCAAATCTTCGAAAGTATTTTTGGGCGGATGCGGTAAGCACGACATGTTTTGTAAGTAATAGAGTAAACATTAGACATATCCTAAAGAAGACCCCCTATGAACTCTTCAAAGGGAGGAAACCTAACATTACTTATTTTCACATCTTTGGATGCAAGTGCTTTGCCCTAAACAACGACAAAGACAATCTCGGTAAGTACGATAAAAAATCGGATGAAGGTATATTTCTTGGTTATTCTCTTTCAAGTAAGGCATATAGAATTTATAATAAGCGTACTTTGACAATTGAAAAATCTATGCATGTAAATTTTGATGAATTTAACCCCTCCAAGAAGGATATTGTTTTATGTGATGATGATGATGAAATTGTAGAAGTTCCTCATGAAGATACTTCCAAAAAAAATCAAATGGAACATCAAGTAGAGCCGATTCAACAAGAGTCAAATGACAATGATCTACCAAAGGAATGGAGGACTCACAGGGATCATCCAATTGATAAAGTTATTGGTGATATTAGTCATGGCGTTTCAACAAGGTTAAATCTCAAAGATACATGCATGCTTGAACATGGCGTTTGTCTCACAAATTGAGCCCTCCAAAGTTGATGAAGCATTAGGAGACGACCAATGGATAATTTCTATGCAAGAAGAGTTAAACCAATTCGAAAGGAATCAAGTTTGGGAACTTGTTCCTAGGCCAAGTCGTAAACACATCATCGGTACCAAATGGGTGTTTAAGAACAAACTTGATGAGAATGGGATAATTGTTCGAAACAAAGCAAGATTGGTGGCCCAAGGATACAATCAAGAGGAAGGCATTGATTTTGAAGAAACTTTCGCTCCGGTTGCAAGGTTAGAAGCTATCCGTTTATTACTTGCTTATGCGTGTTCCTTAAATTTTTCAGTTATTCCAAATGGATGTCAAAAGCGCATTCTTGTATGGCTACATCAATGAAGAAGTCTATGTCAAACAACCCTCGGGCTTTGAAGACTTCAAGAATCCTTCACATGTTTTTAAGTTGAAGAAAGCTCTTTATGGCTTAAAGCAAGCACCAAGGGCGTGGTATGATCGGCTTAGCAACTTTCTTTATGAAAAGGGATTTGTAAAAGGTAAAGTTGACAAGACATTGTTCATTAAGAAAATAAAAGGTAATACTTTATTGGTTCAAGTCTATGCTGACGATATCATATTCGGTTCAACAAACAAAGAACTATGTGAAGAATTTTCATTGATGATCCAAGGAAAATTCGAGATGTCCATGATGGGTAAGATGAATTATTTTATTGGACTACAAATTAAGCAACTAAAGGATGGTGTCTTCATCAACCAATCCAAGTATTGCAAAGAATTGTTGAAAAGATTCGACATGGATGGTTGCAAGGCAATGGCTACTCCAATGGGATCCGGAACTTATGTTGATCAAGACGAATCGGGTGTTTCAATTGATATCACAAAGTATCGAGGTATGATTGGTTCTTTATTATATTGGGCGGTAAACCGTCCTGACATAATGTTTAGTGTGTGTTTATGTGCCCGCTTTCAAGCAAATCCAAAGGAGTCACATCTCACCATTGTTAAAAGAATCATGAAGTATCTCAAGGGAACGACGAAGGTTGGCTTATGGTATCCAAAAGGTAGTGTTTGTAATTTAATTGGATATTCTGACGCAGATTATGCAGGTTGCAAAACTGAAAGAAAAAGCACAAGTGGAACATGTCACATCATAGGAAATGAATTAGTATCATGGTTCTGTAAGAAACAAGTGTGTGTTGCTCTTAGCACCGCAGAAGCAGAATACATAGCAGTGGGAAGTTGTTGTGCTCAGATTCTGTGGCTAAAACAATAATTGAGTAATTATGGAATAAATCTCGAATGCATACCACTTCAATGCGACAACACAAGTGCAATAAATATTACAAAGAATCCAGTCATGCATTCCCGTACTAAACACATAGACATCCGACATCATTTTCTACGTGATCATGTGATTAAAGGCGATGTTGAAGTCTCATTCGTGGATACACATAATCAACTTGTGGATATTTTCACAAAACCGCTCGCAAAAGAAGCATTTTACAAGATTCGAAGAGAACTTGGCATTTTAGATGAAGGTGATATTTAAATCTTCAATATTTATTCATTGTGATCTATAATGAATCCAAGGTACACAAAAAAAATTCTTTCTAATTTTTTGCTAATTTTTCTAAAATGTGTGTTTTGTTCTATTAATTTGTTTAATTAATTATATGATTTTATCATTCATCTTATATGTGTTATATGTGATATAATATGATATGCTCATTGAAATTGTCTTATATGGTGTTTTACATATTTAAAATATAAAAAAATTCAAAAATTTTCTAGTGGCAATCAATTGCAGTATATCCACAACCAATTGCACATGCCTTTTTCACTTTTTTTTTTAATTTTTCTTCAATGACAATCGGTTGCATGAAAGCAACAATCGATTGCACCTGTGTTGTTTTCATTTTTTTTATTTTTCGCTACAGTGACAACCGATTGCAGCCTTACGGCAATCGATTGCACCAGTTCTAAATTTTAATTTTAGGTATTTGCTTCTAGTAATGTCTTGGTTCTCTCTTGGTCAAGATTCCCATCAATTCCCTTAACTTGTCGAAGCAACTTTTCTTCAACCAAAGTTTGCCATTCTTGACAATTTTTTCTCTGAATGTTTTAGTTTTCCGGCTCTATTTAAGACTCAAGGGATTGCAAAGTTGATTGAATGTCATGAAGATGTTTATCCGGACCTTGTAAGAATTTTCTATAGCAACATAATGTTAAAGGAAAAGTTATTTCTATGTCTGTGAAATTATTTGGAGAAATTTTAGGAATTCCTTTTGATGGTGTTGTAATGAGGTTGAATGAAAACTCAACTTTAGAAGGATATAATAAGAGAGAGTTTTACTATGGCATTGCTAGGATTCCGGAACATGAGTTCATTCAAAAAAGGCAAAGGATTATTGGTGGTCCTCCGGAATGAAATTCTTGGTCCGCCGGTATTTTGTTTATTGATGATAGGTTGATCCATTACATGCTTGCTTACATAATCATACCAAAGTTCTCAAATTTTTCAACTATATTATTGTGAGATGCAGGTCTTGTTTGCTATGAAAAACAACATGCAAATCAATTGGGCATATGTGATTATTAATCACTTGGTAACTCACAATGAATTTGCATCGGGTCTTCCATATGGTCATTGGTTAACATTAATATTCAAGCATTTTGATGTGGATCTTATAGGCGAAACGGTGTATGAAATTGACTCCTCAAGGGATGAAATCACTCATAAGAAAGTTTGCAACACCAAGACCGGAGTTAGATTCGATCCTGTTTAAAAAACCATCTCATATATCAATCCCCCTCTTGATCAAGCTCCTTCAGTTGAAGTCACCAATGAACAAGTGTATGACTACATGAATTATGTTAACCACAACATCAATTGTCAATTTGCCCATCAAAACACTCACTTGAACATTCCTCCTTATGAAGTCCAACCATACCATTACCCATTCTTCCAACCTCAAAACAATGAAGATAACGATGACCAAGATGATTTTATGAACCAAGATGATTAAATGTGTTTTGTTTGTTATGTTTTTCTATTATTATTATTATGTTTAAGTTTATGATTAAGTTTAGTTTCTTTCTAGTTCATGTTATGTTACTTAAGACCATGTACTTGGTATGAATGTGTGGTTATGTATTAAAGTCTATGAACTTTTAAGTTGTTATGTTTCAATGTTATGTTTCTATATTGTATTATGTTTCTATGTTATGTTGCTTTATACATACTTACAAAATATGTTTCTATGAACTTTTAAGTTCTTTTCCTTTATTTTTGATAATGACAAAGGGGGAGAAGAAATCATATATTTTGTATGCATGTACACTAACTTTGTTTTTTTAGAAAAATCAAAGAAAGCATAAATTGTCAAATTTATGGGGAGTTTCTCTCAAATATATGGACATTAATTTAAGGGGGGTATTCTTATGGTCTTAAGCATATATGAAGACTTCATTATCATGGTCATGCTTCAACAATTTGTATTTCTCAAGACTTCAAAATTGTCATGGTTGTCATCATCAAAAAAAGGGAGAATGCGAAGACAAGCTTCCAATATGTTTTGATGAAGACAAGCTCTACAATATGATCAAAGAAGGAAAAACAAATATTGCCTAATACTTGAATCCACTTGGATGTTTAGGTATATGAAATTCTTGTCTAAAACAAATCTTAGTGCTCAAGTTTTATAATCATGCATTAAAAAGTCATTCTTTGATTTAAAACCCTGATAAAATATTTTTTAAAGTTCATCTAAAGTCTTGGTCATATTTTTAGATGATATATGGTTTTGAATCATTTGAATTAAAAAAAATTCAATTTTTACACTGATGCAATCGATTGTCATCCTGATGCAATCGATTGCAATAGGCTAAAATTCAAATTTTTTTGCACGTTACACTTGGTGCAACCGATTGTCATCCTGATGCAATCGATTGAAGCTTTTCTGAAAAATACTTTGTGTGAAAGCACCTTTTCATGATACCTCTTGCATGCATTTTTTCCATTCATTGTATAATAATTTTCAGAAAGTCTTTCAAGCATTGCCTTGATTATTGAATGGCTGCATGCACACTATATATTGAATTCAAAGTTTCATTTGTCATTCACCTCTTTCAAAAATTCTCTACAATCTCTAAGCATATTTTTCCATAACAGAAATTTTATACAAGATACCTTTTGAATACCATTTTCATATTACATTCATAAAAGTATCATTTGAGAACTTAGAGAGTTTATGATATTGAAATTTCATATTTGAAAGAGAAGAAGACCTTCATAGGATTTATATACTACAAACTTTTTTCAAAAACTCTTGTTGTAACATATCTTATTTTTCCAGGATTGTTGGATATAAGATTGTTTGTTGTAAACCTTGTTACTCGGATTGTGGATACAAGAGGTCCATTGTGAGAGGATTTTTATCAATTGGACTTAGTTGGAAAAATCCAAGAGGTTGTTCTTGGTGGTTCATTGTTAGTGACTTGTATAGAAAGACTAGGAAGAGTCTTGTCTTGTCCAAACAATAGCGAAATCTCTTTCATGTTGAGTACACTTCTTTGTGTTCTTTACTTTCCGCAATTTACCACTTTTCATTACATAGTAACCTTTAGGAAAGTAAAAAATAAAACAGTCGAAAAAACGAAAAATTGTTAAGTACCTAATTCACCCCCCTCTTAGGAATACTTTATACTTACAGGGTTTATAGAGCCAGGTCGTTCCAATCAAGTTCAGTTAGAGATTTCAGGATGGTTCTCATTTCTTTCTACGGAGTGATCAAAGTGACTCTAGGTTTTGAAGGTTCCAAAAGTCATAGATCTTTCTTGAGAACATTTCCCCCATTGGCAAAATTACTTGCCAGATGACAATACCCTTAACAGGACCTCCTCTAGGTGTGGTTTTCGCATTAACCCAATGCGACAAGTATGTTTAGCAGGCCAACACTATGCGACAAATGGTGTATCAAGTTCTACAAGGTTTTTAGAGTCACGGACCCAACATGAACATATTTCCTCCTACAGAAATTTATATGTCGGACAACAATATCCTCCAGAAGGTTAAATCTAAGTGAGGTTTTCATTCCACCCCAACAAGACAAGTATATCTAGTAGGCTGACATTACGCAACCATCATCTTATCTTATCATTCTTCTTGAGACTCGGGTGTAGAGCCTATCTCACAATGTGCTTCAAGCAAACATAACATCCACCACGATACCATGAGAACCAATAGCAGATAAGTAATGGCAATAACACAATAAGATAAATAAAATAAGATAGAAGGAAGCAAGTAAACAAAGCTAACGTACATCATAGATCAAACTAAACTAAGCTTGACTCTCTAGATGAAGCAGCCCTAAGTAGATTCGCTAGCTGTTGTGAAGCGAAAAAATGACCACAGCCGTTCGCACACTCGATATGATAACATAGTCGCCATCGAAATTTATTTATTCCAAAAGGAAAGGTAAAATATCGATAAAACCCTCAAGAGAAAAAGAAAATGGTCGTCCCAACCAGATTTGGGTTCGGGAGTCGATTATGCGAGGGGAAGGTATTAGCACCTCTCACATCCGTTGTACTCAACAGGATCCATTTAGTAATATTTGAGAATAGAATGTTAGCTTTCATTTATTATTTTCTTATGATCATTAAAAGTTTAAAAGGAAAAAGAAAAGGTCGCAAAAAGGTTTTTACTATGATGTTTGACAAGATTGTGAGTCTTGTTCCTACGTATCATTAGGTGTGATGAGAAATTCAAAGCTACGTAGTTTTGGGAAAGACAAAAGTGTTTTTGGGTTTTTTGACGAGATGTTGAATCTCGTACCTATGTATCCCCGAGTGCAATGGGGAACTCAAAGCTATGTAGTTCTTGGTAGAAAACCATGTATTTGTTGGTTGATTTTTAATGAATGAATATTTACGTCGCATTCTAGCGGTTAAATGTTACTTGTATGGATGTGGACCTGTGTGATAATTTGAGAACTTTTAATTGCATCACTTTATTTTTAGAAATTCACCAAAAGTATAAAAAAGGGAAAATTAACAAGTTTAAACCTTTTGTTTAAACTAATACTCTATTTAATCTTTCCTTAAGTCTTCTCATTCATACCAAAAATGATACAAAGTTTTTTCATTTCAAGAAACTTTATGTTTTTGCATTATAAGAAACTCTTAGAAATTTCAAGTTTTACTATAATTTGAAATTTTCTACATGAGTACAAGCATGTCACAAAAGTTCAACTTGAACCAAAAAAGAAAATGTGCAAGTTTAGACTTATTACTTAACTTGAGGCGTGGGGAATTTGGTTATTTTTCCTAACTTTCTCATTCATGCTCAAAACAAGGATATCATTTACTTCCAGTAACATTGTGTTTAGGCTTTTGCATCAAAAAAAGAAACCTTTAGAATTTACAAGTTCTTTTCATAATGAACTTGAAATTTGTTACATGAGTTCAAAGTTTTTGCAGCTTCATACAATATTTTGGAATTTGAGGTACAAATATATCACAAAAGGTATAAGCCTAACCAAAAGAAAAAGAGAGAAATTCAACAGACAATCATAAGGCCTAATGTTTGCTCTCCAAGTTTCCATTAAATCCATTAGTTTCCTGCCGCTCCAAACATCACCACATCATCTCAAGAACCTGCTATGAAAATCTTCCCCAAGCAACTAGACACTGAACACGTCACCCTTTTTGCTTTCCCTAACCTGTCCAAAGAAGTGAACCAAGAATAGCATTCAATAGTTGTTGCAGTAGGAATATAAAGCAATGTTGTTTGAAAATATTTTGTTCCAATATAACACTATAATGTGCGAGAAAATTCCATTAAAAAATGCAAAGAGAATCAATACCATTTCCATGAAGTCAATGACATACCTTCAACACCAATCCTTCATACAAGCCTTGTTTTAGATAGCCTTGATACAACCACAATTGCAGGATGTTTTGCAACCAAAGCCAAGGCTAGAGAGAACATTTCAAAGCATTCCAAGCATGCCATTATTCCGCACCTATTGCATAAATCAAATTAACAACATAACTTAAGTATTGCAGGAAAAGAAGTAGCAAGCAATACAATATTTGAATATACAAATAGCAAGAAAGAAGGTCAAAGTCATACTGTTATTTTTGACCAAGTTTTAATTGAAGCAAAAGTGAAAATGAATTTTTCATCAGTAAGTTCTACTTTACTAAAGTTTAACCCTTGGGACCACTTGTTTTCTAGAAGGATAATCAAATCACACTACAAACAAAACTAAAAATTTGTCACAATACTAAATTACCCCTGTTTTGATTCTTTTGTCCCCACAAATCTGGAGGAAAATCCTTCCTCTAACAGAATACGATTTAATCCATAAAACAGCTCATCAATTTCCACACATGTTAAGGAATATTCTCATTCCTTTAAATGATTTCAGGGCTCTGAAATCCCCTCTATAAATACCACTAATCATTAAAGGTGAAGGCAAGAAAAACACCCAAGAATGGAGGGTTGAATTGTGTATGCCAAAAACTCGTTTCACTTCTGATTTAAGAACTTCAGAATATGAACCACGTTCAGAGTCTGATATAAGAATTAGTAATAGTCGCGGAAATAAAATGATTAGAAGTAAATGCTAGCAACACACAGAAATTATCCTGGTTCCTCCCCTTAATTGAGAGTAGTCCAGTTCCCTTTCCTCAACAAGAGCTTTTCACTATAACGAAAGAGATTACAATTGCTCAAGCACACTAGCAAGAGACTTCAATGCTCAATCAACCTAGAAATTAAAGAGACTTCTGCTCAAGAAACCTTGCAAGAGACTCCTGCTCAATCAACCTAGAATGAGACTTCCTTTGCTCAAGTACATAGATAAGAGACTTCAATGCTCAAGCACGCACGCAAGAGACTTCCTATAATTTAAACAAATAGTTTAGTAGAAAAGTTAACTACTATACTTTGATAGACAATCAGAAGTATAACAGTTGTGCAATAATCACAAAGGTTTTCAATCTTTCTAAGATTTCTAGGATAATCTAAGATAAGAAATCTTAAGATCTTATGTTATAACAGTTACAAATAACAGCTCAGAGTTATGTCAAGATCTTTAATGCATTGTGATGTTCTAACCTTCCATTGAATCTTTAGCTTACTTTTATAGAGGTAGAGAAAAAAAATTTGGAGGTTTAAACAACAAAAAACTTAGTGAACAAGAATACTAAGAGTGACGTTGGAGAGTTGTATCTGGTTAGAAGTATTGTCCATTGAATAAAGGCTTTGTCCACAACACCTTTTGAATAACTAGGTATCTACCAAAAGTTAGAACCGACTGAAGAGGTCAAATCACCATCCTTGAGCCTTGCAAAACAAAATCTGAATTTACTTTGTCGCCTTGACAAGACTGGTCAACTTTGGTGCAAAGTATGGATCAGACGCTCCTTAAGCCTTACAGGTCTAAGCTGTCACTAGAGGCTGAAATAGTATACCAGAGTCTGAACCTTCAGATGGTGATGAACTTGTTCAGAGTTACCAGATTCTGATGATTCAGAATCTGAGTAACATTGCCTCTTCATAAGCTCTCAACAGAATTAGTTCATGATGAATTCTTAGCTTGTGATCCTGCACACTTGAACATATGTTAGTATACCCATTTGTTCTGTAAATACTTTGTTATCATCAAAACCCAAGGAGTATGAACAATCTTGTTCCAACAATCTCCCCCTTTTTTATGATGACAAACAAATGTATTTAAGAACAATAGTTGGTCAGTTTTAACTAACTTGACAACAACATATTCTGAGGTTTGTAAGCTCCCCTTGAGTCTAATAGTCATATGTTGAGTTTTATAAGCTGCCCTTAAGTTATATCCAAGTTAATTTAAACTTTATCATTGATAAATAATATGTTTAGAAGAAAAGCATTACCAAAATAATGAATAATTAGGGTTCATGAAAATTAAAAGCATTAAAAATTAATCTTAACCTCCTTAAATATTTTCATGTATTTTCTCCCCCTTTTGGCATCAACAAAGTGGTAATAAATGTAGATATTGATGAGAGATAAGCATAAGAACCACGGTTTTCAAGATGGTCAAAGATATACTCTGACTACATGGATTCCAAGAAAAAGTAATTTTATAGGCACAAGACTTAACGAACACAGTATTCAAGATAGAGGAGATTATGTCCAGATTCTATAAAAACAGACGTATAGCATAACAACAAAACACACAGCTAAAGAGAATCACAAGAATAGGCAGGAAGAAGAAAACATTCAAAGCAGATAAGCGTGATTTCGCAAAAGAAATATGCAACTCAATGATAAAGAATGCAAGAGAAGAGAGAAAGAAACAGAAGAAAGAAGCTGAAGATCTTACAAATACTTAGAAAACCACAACAGCAAGTGAATAAGGCACTTCTGGTGGAATTGCTGAGAAGAGCAAGACTCCAACAACAGGTGAAGAGTGGGATGCAGATTACAAGATTTTTCTTGAGACTTACAAAGGGAACAGAAAATCAAGAAGATCAGGATTGAAGACCCATGTAATAGAGTTTAGGAACTGGTCTTGTAATACCCCTATGAATAAAGTTTCCATTTCTTTCCAGTGGTCACAAAATGTCTTTTAGATCCTTCAAATATGGTTATGCTTATGAATCAATCAGTAAGATAAACAAAGCTAGATAAAAGATCCACAAAAGAAACATTTTTATTAAAATGAACAAATGAGCTACAGAGATAAAACACAAAAACAAAAAAAAACTAAGAAGAAGAAGATCCATCCATAAAAACCATCTTGACCTTAAAAGGGTCAACAACTTTCAAAGCTTCTATAAACTTCAGTTTATCTCCCCAAACTTGTGTTTTATCCTCAGTCATAGTTATCCCAACTCCTTGTTGAATGAAGAGTTCAGAAAGAACTCTTCCATAAGGAATGAAGCATGAATTTCCTTCTTCAAAGGAAGAGAAAATCATTTTCAGATACTCAAATATAACTTGAGGGAGGTTAATCTTCTGAGTTGAGAAGCAACCAAAAAGCTTTTTCATTAATATCTAAAGAAGTCGGATCCTTGTTCTTTGGAAAGAAGTTTGAGATCAGCAAGTGATACCAGACTAGTGCCTTGGAATTGAGATTTGAAACTTTGGATATGTCGGAGAGATCTTCAAAGATGAGATGAGAAGGCAAATAAGAATCCCATAAAAGCATATCCAGAACCACACATTTCTCCTCACAATTTATTACATTAGCAATAGATATGGGAGTGATGGTGATAGGAACACCAGATACCACAGAAAGAATGGCATATTCTAGATGCAGATCTTAGATGGAAGCATTTACCTAAAACTCCTTGACCATGTTAGGGTAAGAAGGACCATAAATCAAATCAAAGAAATTATCCCAACCATTATGGGAGACAGTGCTTTGAAGGTCAAGGCCATGAGCTATTATCTCTTAAAAATCAACTTGTCCGTCAATGATAATAGCTAACTGGTTTTCCGTACCAAGGTTAGAACAATAAGCCATCTCAGACAGGGAAAGATGCAAGAAAAAAAGATGCAAACAAACAGAAATATGTTTCTAAAGATATAGAAAATGATTTGTCAGAAAGATTCAAGACAACAGTCTTTTCTTTAGGACCACTCAATTATCATCTTTGGAAAACAAAATAATAAAAACAAATAAACAAGTAAACAAACATGAAGTGATGATAGAGGGGAAGATTCACAGAAATCAAGAAGTTTCACATCACTACCCAACAACTACTATGCAAGATAATTATCAAACATGTGTATGCACTCTAAACCAAATAATCCACCTCCAGAGTCTCAATGTCTGATAATTTATCTGAAGCCACTTTTCATCAGAGGCAGTTTCCTAGCCTCTAATTGGAACTACTTCTGAGAAACATTGGACTTTGATACTCTGACCAGACACATGCATTATTCTTTAACATAGACCATGTTGAGATTCTTCTTGATAAAATCAAAACTTTTAATAGCTAAGGGTTTTGTAAATATGTCAGCCCATTGATGATCAGTTTTAATGAACTTAATATCTATAACTCCCTTCTGAACATAGTCTCTTATGAAGTGATATTTGATCTTAATATTCTTGGTTCTGGAGTGTTGAACTGGATTCTTTGTTAGACAGATAGAAGCAGTATTATCACAGAAGATAGGGATACCATTACTACATATCTGATAATCCTCTAATTAATACTTCATCAAGAGTAGTTGTGTGCAACACTTAGCAGCAGAGACGTATTCTACTTCTGATGTGGAGAGAGCAATAGTTGCATGTCTCTTGCTATCCCGGGATATTAGGTTTTCCCCTATGAATAGAAAGTTTCCACTAGTGGACTTTCTCTCAATTCTATCCCGAGCATAGTCAACATCACAGAATCCAACCAGCTTATAATCTAAAGATTTCTTATAAAGAAGTCCCAGATTTTATGTTCCTTTCAGATACTTAAAGATCCTCTTAACAACAGTTAAATGAGATTCTCTAGTATCTGATTGAAACCTTGCACACAAGCACACAGTGAATAAAATATTAAGCCTAGATGTTGTAAGAAAAATCAAAGAACCAATCATACCTCTGAACGACTTTTGATCAACCTTTGAGCTGCTTCCCTCCTTGTTCAGGCTACAGGTAGGATGCATAGGAGTTTCCATAATCTTGCAATCTTCAAGATTAAACTTCTTCAGAAGCTCCTTTGTACACTTGTATTGATGAACATAAGTTCCGTCCTTAACTTAATTGATTTGGATTCCTATGAAGAATTGCAGTTCTTCCATCATGCTCATCTCGAACTCAGCCTACATGGTCTTAGAGAATTCATTGTACAAAGATGCATTAGTGTAACCAAATATTATGTCATCAACATAAATCAAAACAATTAAGTTTTCCTTGTTCAGATTCTTTCTGAATAATGTAGTGTCAATCTGACCCTTTTCAAAACCATTTTCCAACAAGAAGTTACTCAATCTCTCATACCAAGCTCTAGGAGCTTATTTGAGTCCATGGAGTTATTTCTTGAGTTTAAACATAAAATTTGGGTGAAGTGAATCCTCAAACACAGGGGGTTGTTTGACATACACCTCTTCAAAAATCACTCCATTTAGAAAGACACTTTTAACATCCATTTGATAAAGAATAATATTATGATTGACAACATAAGAGAGATGAAGTTTGATTTCCTCTAACCATGTCACAGGGGAAAAGGTTTCAAAGAAATTTATACCTTCTTGCTGAATGTAGCCTTGAGATACCAGTCGAGCCCTATTCCTTACCACTTTTCCTTGTTCATTCAGCTTGTTTCTGAACACCCACTTTGTTCCAATGATGTTCCTCTGACTTGGTCTTGGAACTAGATCCCACACTTCATTCCTCTAGAACTGGTTCAGTTCTTCCTGCATGGCCATAATTGTAACACCCTTTTCTACCCCACAAATAAACACGGCAAATTACACAATTTATCAGAGTAAAAACCACCTCATAATGGTGCACATTTCTCAATAAATTCAAAATAAAACAATTACTCCGTAAACAATGGGTTTTTCCTCAAAGTAATCAAAAAGCCATCAAATAGCAGCGGAACCACCATAACCACAATAACCCACAACAAAAGGGTTTATGATAAAAACCATAATCTTCAAAAATAATAACAAAAAATAATAAGTTCAACATGGTTCGACTCAACGACCCCGACCCGATGTTACACTATCAGAGCAATGACCCTCTAAGTCGACCAAAAGCACTAAAACTCCAAAATGTCCTCGAAGGCATCCAGCTAAACCTGATCACCTGCACGTTGCCCACGTGGAGGCAACATTCAAACAGGCAGGGTGAGTAATCACAATTCATTATAATCAATATAAAAACAAGATATGCATAAAATTGACTTCATCATCATATACAACATCATCAGTGTCATCACAGAGAAAACATCAAAATCACATCATCATGAATTAAATCAATGCCGATTAAATGCAATGCACAACAAGACTCATGCATGTGGTACCAATCGTCACAATCGATGGACACTATGCCATCACCCTCCAAAGATCCCCGTCATTAGGATCGGTTCCACACAATGGGATTAGAGCCACCACTGGACCAAAGTCCTAGCATCATCACTGAAATTCTATGAATGCATGATACACAACGTCAATAATCATCATCACCAATAAAAACCATTATGTGCATCATCATTCATCAATATCTCATGTTAAATCATATCATCATATATTCGTCAAACATCACAAAACATCATCTCATAATCATCAGTATACACAAGGTAAATCATCAGAAAAATCCCAGCCTCAAAACATCAAGACAACACAGAATCATAACAAAATTTCGCGAACAGCAGGCGTTCGCTACTGAGTTCGCTGTGCGAACCTGTTCGCTTTGGAGTTCACTTTGCGAGCTTCCAGCGAACCTCTAATTCCCATACAAAAATCAAAGAGTCCCCATTCTACCTCTCCTCGCCACCCTCATTCGCTTTGCGAACCCACTCGCTGGGAAGTTCGCTTTGCGAATCAAATGTCACATTTTAGGTACCATTCCTGCATCATTAAACATATTATCGCGCATTTGTTGCGTTACTCGCTTTGCGAGTCTGGGGCAAGTATTCGCCTTGCGAAGGGATGGTTCGCTTTGCGAACCTGCGATTTCAGGAAATCACTGCTACGCATCTGTAGCACAACGACCCAAAAACCCTTACGATTTCAACCCCAATTACCCCAAAAACATCCCTACAACATTCCTAAGGCATTATGGAATTCAAAGGCATAAAACCTACGACTATTAGGTCGATTCATTACACTATTAAAAACCCCAAATCACCTAAACCTTCACAAACTCTCAAGCTTCTCATAAACCCCATAAATCCCTTTCACTACAAGGTCGAAACAACATTGACAGGGAAATAGCCCCAAAGTCTATTTTACCCGATTCAATTCAACCCTTATTAATCGATCAACAAAATACCCTCAAATCGTCAATTCACTCACAAAACCCATAAACCCTCACAAACCTCAAAAATCAGCTTTAAACACATCGAATTCTTATATCGAAAACAATGAAAGGCAATACTCCCCATACCTTAGATTGTCGATTCGAAGCTTTCTCTACTGAGTCTTTGGAAATCTTCTCGAATCCTCGCCTATCCCTTTTTCCTCAGAGCTCTCGCCTTTCTCCTTCTTTTCACGATCTGACAAAATGAATCTCAAATTCTCCTTTTTGTTAAACCTAACTCTTGGGCTTCTAAGATGGGCTTTCCCAATAATACCCTCATTAATCCTCCTCAAAAGTCTGTCTTGCCCTTAATTCCTCTAATATTATTTAAAATAATAATAATACTAATATATTCATATTATATACTATTATTCAATTAAATAACCAAAACTTCACGAAAACGCCAACGTCAACACAAACCACCACAATTCATCGAAAATTCATAAATATTATATTTAAATAAATTAAATAAATATTTTTACGAAATTTTGGGTGTTACAACTCTCCCTCACTTAAAGAATTTTCGCCCTCGAAAATTACCTCAAGGAAATAGAGTCGGATACGACTCCCTCAACTGATTTTCACGTTCCCAAGTCCAACTTTCGCCAGCTGGTCCACCCCATAACACCTTCACCAAAGCTATGTCTTTACCCTGCAGTTGCTTCATCTCTCGACCATCAACCCGCACAGGTAATGCTTCCACTGTTAGGTTATCCCTCATTTGTACATCATCCATCTGAATCACATGCGACGGATCCGGAATGTACTTCCTTAACTGAGACACATGGAACACGTCATGCAAATTCGCAAGTGATGGCGGTAGAGCAATTCGATAGGCTACCTCTCCTATCCTTTGCGAGATATGATATGGACCAACAAAACATGGAGTGAGCTTCCTAGACTTCAAAGCTTGACCCACACCAATCACTGGTGTCACCCTCAAAAACGCATGATCTCCCTCTTGGAATTCAAGTGTTTTCCTCCTCTTATCATGGTAGCTCTTCTGGCGACTCTGCGATGCTCTCATCCTTTCTTGGATCATCTTAATCTTCTCAGTCGTCTCTTGCATAATCTCAGGTCCGAGTACCGCACTCTCGTCTGACTCATACCAACACAAAGGAGTCCTACACCTTCTCCCATACAAAGCTTCATAGGGCGCCATTCCAATACTAGCATGTTATTGTACGTGAACTCAATCAACGGTAAATGGCTATCCCAAGACCCTCCGTAATCCAATACATAAGCCCTTAGCAAATCCTCTAAAGATTGGATAGTTCTTTCTGTCTGTCCGTCCGTCTGTAGATGATAGGCAGAACTCATCCTCAACTTAGTACCCAAAGCATCCTGCAAACTCTTCCAGAACCTATATGTAAATCTCGGGTCTCTATCCAACACAATACTCGAAGGTATCCCATGTAACTTCACAATCTTCTCGATGTACATCTCGGATAGCTTCTGCATAGAATGATTAATCTTCATCGGCAAGAAATGAGCCAATTTAGTTAATCTATCCACGATCACCCAAATTGAATCATTTCCCTTAGCAGTTCTCGGTAATCCTGGCAAAAAATCCATGGAAACACTATCCCATTTCCATTCTGGAATATTCAACGGCTGCATCATACCTAAAGGCTTTTGATGCTCAATCTTTGACTTTTGACAAGTCAAACACGCATAAACGAACTCTGCAATATCCTTCTTCATACCCAGCCACCAAAACAACTTCTTCAAATCCTGGTACATCTTCGTAGCACCGGGATGGATACTCAACCTACTTCGGTGTCCTTCCTCTAGAATACTCTTCTTGATCTCTGGAACATCTAGAACACATACTCTATCCCGAAACTTCATCACATCATTCTCATCAATCCGGAATTCCCCTCTGTTACCTTGGTTGATCAAAGTCAACGGGTCAACTAACTTCAAGTCAGATTGTTGTCCCACTCTGATCTCTTCCAGAATGTCACTCGTCAACTTCAACATTCCCAACTTCACACTGCAGATGTCTCTTCACACACCAAGCTTAAATCTCGGAATTATTCAATCAGTTCTAATTCTTTCACCATAAGCTTCGACATATGCAATGACTTTCTGCTCAATGCATCAGCCACTACATTTGCTTTGCCCGGATGATAACTCAAATCAAAATCGAAATCCTTCAACAACTCTAACCACCTCCTCTGCCTCATATTCAATTCTTTATGATCAAATAGGTACTTCAGACTTTTATGATCACTGAACACTTCAAACTTAGAGCCAAATAGATAATGTCTCCAAATCTTCAACATGAATACCACAGCGGCCAATTCCAAGTCATGAGTAGGATAATTCCTCTCATGAACTCGCAATTGTCTCGAAGCATACGCGACAACTTGTCCATTCTGAATTAATACTCCACCAAGACCCATCTTCGACGCATCACAATACACCATAAAAGATTCGCTCGGATTAGGAAAAATCAACACTGGAGCGGTCGTCAACTTCTTCTTCAATTCCACAAAACTCTCTTCGCAAGCTACATCCCACACAAAAGCTTGACCCTTTCAAGTCAACTGAGTCAAAGGTAATGCCAACTTAGAAAAGCCTTCAATAAACTTGCGATAATAACCCGCCAATCCCAGAAAACTTTGTATCTCAGTAGCAGACTTCGGAGTCTCCCACTGTAACACAGCATCAAGCTTAGAATGATCAACAACAATTCCACCACTTGAAATCACGTGGCCAAGGAAACTCACTTCCTTCAACCAAAACTCACACTTCGACAGCTTTGCATACAACTTCTTCTCCTTCAGTACTTGCAACATAATTCTCAAATGCTCAGCATGTTCTTCTTCAGATCTAGAATATATCAAGATATCATCGATAAACACCACCACAAACTTGTCCAAATACTCATGAAAGATCCGATTCATGTACTCCATGAACACACCAGGTGCGTTGGATACACCAAACGGCATCATAGTGTATTCATAGTGACCATACCTCGTCCTGAAAGCCGTCTTCGGAATATCATCAGGCTTAACACGAATCTGATGATAACCAGACCTCAAATCAATCTTGCTAAACACACAAGCACCTACTAACTAATCCATCAAATCGTTAATTCTCATAAGTGGATACTTATTCTTGATAGTCACTTTATTCAACTGCCAATAATCAACACACAACCTCATACTTCTGTCCTTCTTCTTCACTAACAGCACAGGAGCACCCCATGGAGAAACACTTGGTCAAACAAACCTCTTCTCAAGCAACTCTTCCAACTATTTCTTCAGTTCACTTAACTCAGAAGCTGACATCCGATAAGGAACCATCGACACTGGACTCGTACCTGGTATCAAGTCCACTGCAAACTCTACTTCACGTTCTGGAGGCAAATCATTGATGTCATCTGGAAACACATCTGGGAATTCACAGACAACAGGTAATTCGACACTTGCAGCTTCACAATCAATCTGCAACGATGCAAACATTGCAAACACCAGGGCTTCGTCTCCCATAATTTCATCCACTTGCTTAGCAGACAAGAACATCAACTCTCCAGGATCACCAAACTCAGGAAACTCCACAGTCTTGTTATAACAATTGATATGAACACGATTGAACTCCAACCAGTTCATTCCAAAGATTACATCAATTTGGCGCAATGGTAGGCACACCAAATCCATCACAAAACTCTTCTCAAAAATCATCACAGGACATCTCAAACACACAAGGGTAGTAGTAACAGACCCATTAGCTGGAGTTTCTATTACCATATTACCATTCATATCAGATAACTTCAAACCCAATCTATTAGCACATTCAAGCGAGATAAAATAATGAGTAGCACCAGTATCAATAATAGCAATCAAATCGATATTATTAATAAAATAAGTACCTCGAATCAGGTTGTCCTTCTCTGGCGCTTCTACACCACTCAAAGAAAACACTCTTCCACTGGTCTGAGCAGAAGTGGCAGTCTTCTTTGGCTTCTGACACTGGGTACTAATGTGACCCTTCTCTCCATAATTGAAACAGGTTGGACCTTCATCTTTGCAATCAGTAGCTCTATGTCCCTTCTTACCACACCTGTAGCACCTCAACACATTATTGGTGCAACCATCAGCATGGTGGCCTT
Source organism: Lathyrus tuberosus (assembly GCA_022829125.1). Classification (NCBI taxonomy): domain Eukaryota; kingdom Viridiplantae; phylum Streptophyta; class Magnoliopsida; order Fabales; family Fabaceae; genus Lathyrus; species Lathyrus tuberosus. Next base: position 3,302,531 of record JALAZF010000010.1, on the reverse strand, counting down.
GCTCGCCACACTTATAACACTTCCCAGAAGCGGGAGCTGCTCTCCCACTTGTCTTTTTTCCATCTGAAGCCTTCTGCTTCCCTTTGCCGGTTGGAGTTGTATAAGGTTTCCCCCTATACTGCCCTTTCTTCTCACTCAACTGCTTGTAGTGAGCAGATCGAGCTCGGCTATCCTCATCGTAGACCCTGCTCTTGTCAACCAACTCAACATACTTATGGATCTGTTGATACCCAATACTCTGCTTAATTTTCGGTCTCAGCCCACTCTCAAACTTGAGACACTTGGACATCTCAGCATTAGCACGATTGTAGTGTGGACAGAACTTCACAAATGCCTCGAACTTTGCAGCATACTCTGCCACGGTCATGTCTCCTTGCTTCAACTCAAAGAACTCCACTTCTCTCTTGCCACGAGCATCCTCTGTAAAATACTTTCCCAGAAACTCCTGCTTAAACACAGCCCAGGTTATCACAGTGCCAACATCTACGAGTCTCTGACGGGTGTTATCCCACCAATCCTCGACTTCTTCTTCAGCATATGCGTTCTAAACTGAACTTGTTGCTCATCAGTACACCCCCATCACTCGGAAGATCTTCTCGATCGCCTTCAACCACTTGTGTGCACTTGCTGGATCATGAGCACCCACAAAAGTCGGTGAATTTTTCCTCTGAAACTTCCCCAAAGCACGAAACTCATCTGGATCTCCACCATTCGGATTGAGTTGCGCCACCACATTAGCAACTGATTCCAATGCATCAGCAATCGCACGATCATTTTTTCCAGACATCCTGCACACCACTAACAAGGTTAGAAGAACTAAAACGTCAACAGTGTACACACACTCGTCGACTGACAGGGGACTGACATCACGTAAAACCTGGCCGGACGGACCAACCAGGCTCTGATACCACTAATGTAACACCCTTTTCTACCCCACAAATAAACACGGCAGAATACACAATTTATCAGAGTAAAAACCACCTCAGAAGGGTGCACATTTCTCAATAAATTCAAAATAAAACAATTACTCCGTAAACAACGGGTTTTTCCTCAAAGTAATCAAAAAGCCATCAAATAGCAGCGGAACCACCATAACCACAATAACCCACAACAAAAGGGTTTATGATAAAACCCATAATCTTCCAAAATAATAACAACAAATAATAAGTTCAACATGGTTCGACTCAACGACCCCGACCCGATGTTACACTATCAGAGCAATGACCCTCTAAGTCGACCAAAAGCACTAAAACTCCAAAATGTCCTTGAAGGCATCCAGCTAAACCTGATCACTTGCATGTTACCCACGTGGAGGCAACATTCAAACAGGCAGGGTGAGTAATCACAATTCACTATAATCGATATAAAAATAAGATATGCATAAAATTGATGTCATCATCATATACAACATCATCAGGGTCATCACAGAGAAAACATCAAAATCACATCATCATGAATCAAATCAATGCTAATTAAATGCAATGCACAACAAGACTCATGCATGTGGTACCAATCGTCATAGTCGATGGACACTAGGTCATCACCCTCCAAAGATCCCCGTCATTAGGATCGGTTCCACACAAGAACCGGAGCACGTCATACACCCCAATCCACATAATGGGATTAGAGCCACCACTGGACCAAAGTCCTAACATCATCACTAAAATATTATGAATGCATGATACACAACGTCAATAATCATCATCACCAATAAAAACCATTATGTGCATCATTATTCATCAATATCTCATGTTAAATCATATCATCATATATTCGTCAAACATCACAAAACATCATCTCATAATCATCAGTATACACAAGGTAAATCATCAGAAAAATCCCAGCCTCAAAACATCAAGACAACACTGAATCATAACAAAATTCTGTGAACAGCAGTCGTTCGCTACTGAGTTCGTTGTGCGAACCTGTTCGCTTTGGAGTTTGCTTTGCGAGCTGCCAGTGAACCTCTAATTCCCATACAAAAACCAGAGAGTCCCCATTCTGCCTCTCCTCGCCACCCTCATTCGCTTTGCGAACCCACTCGTTGGGACGTTCGCTTTGCGGATCAAACGTCACATTTCAGGTACCATTCCAGCATCATTAAATACATTATCGCGCATTCGATGCGCTACTCGCTTTGCGAGTCTGGGGCGAGTATTCGCCTTGCGAAGGGATGGTTCGCTTTGCGAACCTGCGATTTCAGGAAATCGCTGCTACGCATCTGTAGCACAACAGACCCAAAAACCATTACGATTTCAACCCCAATTACCCCAAAAAAATCCCTACAACATTCCTAAGGCATTATGGAATTCAAAGGCATAAAACCTACGACTATTAGGTCGATTCATTACACTTTTCGAAACCCCAAATCATCTAAACATTCACAAACTCTCAAGCTTCTCATAAACCCCATAAATCCCTTTCACCACAAGGTCGAAACAACATCGACAGGGAAATAGCCCCAAGGTCTATTTTACCCGATTCAATTCAACCCTTATTAATCGATCAACAAAATAGCCTCAAATCGTCAATTCACTCACAAAACCCATAAACCCTTACAAACCTCAAAAATCAGCTTTAAACACATCGAATTCTTATATCGAAAACAATGAAAGGCAATACTCTCCATACCTTAGATTGTCGATTCGAAGCTTTCTCTACTGAGTCTTTGGAAATCTTCTCGAATCCTCACCTTTCCCTTTTTTCTCAGGGCTCTCGCCTTTCTCCTTCTTTTCACGGTCCGACAAAATAAAACCTATTCTCAAATTCTCCTTTTTGTTAAACCTAACTCTTGGGCTTCTAAGTGTATGTATTATAACGGTTTATTATCATAACCGTTGTGATATATGGCGCGCGTCCTGCCTTTCAATAATGGTTTACAGACCGTTGTAGAAACAGCGAACTTACAACGACAATCTACATAACAACTCCTTCCCAATAATACCCTTACTAATCCTCCTCAAAAGTCCGTCTTGTCCTTAATTCCTCTAATATTATTTAAAATAATAATGATACTAATATATTCATATTATATACTATTATTCAATAAAATAACCAAAACTTAACGAAAACACCAACGTCAACTCAAACCATCAAAATTCACCAAAAATTCACAAATATTATATTTAAATAAATTAAATAAATATTCTTACGAAATTTGGGGTGTTACAATAATCCATCCATCATCTGATAAAGCCTCGTCCATATAAGTTGGCTCAATCAAGGAAATGAAACCTAGCATGCAATTATCATTTTTGAAGGTTGATTTAGTTCTTAATGGATCATCCTTATTCCCAATTATTAGATCTTTTAGATGAGAATCTTTATATTTGAAGGACTTCTTGGGTTGAGCGGATGTTTTTGAACCATCTCGGGCTTCTTCTAAATCCTCCACTTCTAGAAGAGATTTAGACACATGATCAGCTTCAGGTTTAACAGCTTCTGAACTACTGACTTTTGAAATCCTTACTTCTAAAGAATCATCTTCTGGATGTTCTTCATAAACCTGCATATCTACAACACTTTCAACAAGCTCTGACGTATCATGCTCAGGCCTTTTGTCATCAAATTTTACGTGTATAGACTCTTCAACCATTTTGATTTCAGATTTATACACTCTAAAGGCTTTAGAGCGATCATAATATTCTAAAAAGATACCCTTCTGAGCCTTGGCATCGAATTTCTTTAGGCAGACCTTATTGTTTAGAATGTAACAAGTACATCCAAACTGATGAAAGTAAGATACACTTATATTTCTTCCTTTGAATAACTCATATGATGTTTTGTTTATAATAGGTCTTATATAGATTCTATTCTAAACATAACAAGAAGTATTAACAGCTTCTGCCCACAGATATTTAGGAAGATGATTTTCATGGATCATGGTCCTAGCCATCTCTTGTATTGATCCGTTCTTTCTTTCTGCAACCCCATTTTGTTATGTAGTTCTAGGAGAAGAGAACTCATGGATAATTACATGTTCATTACAAAATATTTCAAAGGGCTCGTTTTCAAATTCACCACCATGATCACGTCTGACTTTCAGAATTTTTAGTTCCTTATCAAACTTAATCTGTGTACAGAAGTTGTTGAATACTTTATATGATTCGTCCTTGGATCTAAGGAATTTAACCTAAGTCTATCGGTTGTAATCAACAATGACTAAACCATACTTCTTCCCATTGATTGAGGTAATCCCAATAGGACCAAACAAGTCAGCGTGAAGCACTTCTAAGGGTCTAGAGGTTGAGACAATGTTTTTGGATTTGAAAGAGGTTTTGTTAATCTTTTCTACTTGACATGCTCCACACAAAGCATCTGAGTGATAATTAAGATTTGGAAGCCCTTTAACAAGTTTTAGCTTGCTAAGTTTGGAGATCAACCTCCAGTTAGCATGACCTAACCTCTTATACCAGACCATTTTTCATCACTCACTAACATAAGGCAAACAACCTTTTGGTCAGTCAATTTAGAAAGATTAATTTTGTAAACACTTCCATTCCTCTTACCTTTGAACATAATAGTTTTGTCAGAATCATTGAATACAGAACAGAAGTTCTTATCAAACACAACTTCATAACCATTGTCACAAAATTGGCTTATGCTCAGTAGGTTATACTTGAGTCCACTTACTAATCAAACATTATTGATAGAGATTAGAGAGTTACCAATAGTACTCGTACCAATAATCTTCCCTTTTTGTCCTCCTCCAAACCCCATATTTCCTTCCTCCTTCAGAGTCAGGGTTTGGAACATAAGTTTTTCTTCCGTCGTGAGCAACCACTATCCAAGTACCAAGCTTATTGCTTTGTTTATCCTCTTAAGCAAATATGCAGCAAAAACAATTTGGGATTTATGTAACCATACTATTATGGGTCATCTATGGTTAGTTCTAACAGGCTTCCTTTTATTTTAAGCCTTTTTTCTGATAGTATGGTCTATACTATTTCCATACTTTTCTTTTATAAAAGTTTTGTCTTAGGGGAGTTTTGACATCTGAACCTCTATGAATCTTTGGTCCGTAGGTCTTGGGTTCTATTCTCTTCAGTACCTTTGACTTTGGATTTCTGGGTTCATGATTCTTTAGAACCTTTAATTTTTTAATGTTAGGTTCTAATCTCTTCACTACCTTTTATTTTGACATATTAGGTATTTTTTTGTTCAGAACCTTTGATTCAATAATCTTGGGTTCTGATTTATTCATACTCCAGGCAGAAAATAAGTTTTTACCACTGTCTGAGCACTGCTTGAAGAAGAAGCATTTGAGTTCTTCAAGAGTTGAGCTTTAGAGATAGCACATTTTTCATTGCTGCTCATACCTTTTTCTTTACTCTTTCTTACCCCGTGTATCATGGAGACAGGCTTTGTTCTCTCAAGACCTCTTATAGTACAATCTTAAAGAGCATCCTCTTGCTTACTCAAGTTTTTATCAGACATTTTATTGACTTGAGTAATGTGATCTTTTTCCAAAGTTTTAACTTTGTTTTTAGAAATTTTAAGTTCTTTCTTTAGAAGATCACATTCCTTTTTCAAGGTTTTCATATGTCTTGCTTTATCTTAACAACGACACATGAGTTCTTGAATAAAATAAATTAAGTCAGAATGAGATAGGTTAGAAAATACCTCATCTTCTCCATCAGCGTCTGAATCAAAGGTTGATTCATATTCTGTATCTCAGGGTCCAAGAGCCAGAAGAGCTAGATTAGCTTCTCCCTCATCTTTGTCTGAACCGCTTTCGTTATCAAGTCCATCCCATGTTGACATGAGACTCTTCTTGAACTTGTTTCTGAAACTTTCCTTTTGAAAGCTTCCTTTCTTTGATCTTTCTTTTTGCAGGTTAGGACATTCGGCCCTGAAATGACCAGGCTTCTTATAGTTTAATTAGCTCGTCTGATCATCTGCATTATCCTTAGAACTAGACCCTCTAAAGATATTGCTTTTACTAGAGAATATTTTGTTCATACTCGCCATTTGTTGAAACCTTCTGATGATAAAGGCCATTTCCACCTCATCAGAATCACCATCAAAAAGTTCTTCATCAGAAGCTTCTCCAGATTTCCAGACCTTGGAGGATCTGATGGCGTTACCACCAGATCTTCTAGCAATAACTTTAATGCGAGTGTTTTGGATTTTACCACTGGCTCATCCCCATTTGTTTCCATTTAATGGATCTGGAGGTTGCTAATCTAATTTTTAAGCCTAATTGTATTCAGGTATTTAGGCTCTTGAATAGTTGTGACTTTGGGTCTATACTTAGTCGGAAGACTCCTCAAGATCTTCTTTATATGGTCAACTATAGTGTAACTTTTGCTCAGGATTTAATGTCCTGATGCAAGAGTTTGAAACTTAGAGAACATGGTTTCAATGTCCTCATCATCCTTCATCCTGAACAACTCATAGTGTTGCACAAGAAGGTTTGCCTTAGCTTCTTTCACATGTTGATTCCCTTCATAAGTGGAAGTCAACGATTCAAATATAGTCTTTGCTATAGACTTATCAATGATTTTTACATATTTAGAGTGAGGTAGAGCCTCAATCATAATACCCCTTACTCTATGGTGTTTTCTATAATCTTTCTTTTGGTCTGATGTAAGAGTTTTTCTGTTTTGCACCATCCCAACACCATCAACAGCCACGTCAATGCCATCCTCAAGCATGTCCTATAACTCATCATCAAGTCCAATGATGTAAGTATACATTTTGATTTTCCACCACTCAAATTGAGTGGAATCACCACTGAATGAGAGTGGTTTAGCAGAATAATGACTTTTCTCATTAGCATTATAGTCATAGGAAACAGTAACACCTGTCATGGTAGAGCAAGTATTTTTTGTAAGATCGATTCAGTGTACCATGGTTAAGTGTTTAGCACAGACCTTGCTCTGTTGCTAATTGAAGGTGATAAAAATACATAAGAAGGGGGTTGAATTGTGTATGCAAAAAACTCATTTCACTTCTGATTTAAGAACTTCAGAATTTGAACCACATTCAAAGTCTGATATCAGAATTAGTAATATCAGCGAAAATGAAATGATCAGAAGTAAACGCTAGCAACACACAGAGATTATCTTGGTTCCTCTATTTTACTGAGAGTAGTCCAGTTCCCTTGCCTCAACAAGATCTTTTCACTATAACCAAACAGATAACAATTTCTCAAAAACACTTGAAAGAGACCTTAATCCCCAATCAACCTAGAAAGAGACTTATGCTCAATCAACCTTGCAAGAGACTCCTGATCAATCAACCTAGAATGAGACTTCCTTTGCTCAAGTACATAGACAAGAGACTTCAATGATCAAACATGCATGCAATAGACATCCTCTACTTTAAACAAATAGTTTAGTATAAAAGGTAACTACTATACTTTGATACATAATCAGAAGTATAACAGTTGTGCAACAATCACAAAGGTTTTCAACCTTTCGAAGATTTCTAAGATAATCTAAGATAAGAAATCTTAAGATCTTATGCTATAATACTTACAAATAACAGCTCAGAGTTATGCCTAGATCTTTAATGTGTTGTGATGTTGTAACCTTCCATTGAATCTTCAGCTTCCTTTTATAGAGGTAGAGAAAGAGTCGTTGGAGGTTTGACCCACAACAAACTTAATGAACAAGAATACCAAGAGAGGCATTGGAAATTTGTATTCGGTCAAAAGTATTGTCCACTGAATAAAGGCTTTGTCCACCACACCTTTCGAATAACTACGTATCTACCAAAAGGTAGAATAGACTGAAGAGGTCACATCAGCATCCTTGAGCCTTGCAAAACCAAACCTTAGTTGACTATGTCTAAAAATCTGTCAGCTTGACAACACTGGTTAGCTTTGGTGTTGAGTAAGGATCAGACGCTCCTTAAGCCTTCAGAGTCTGAGCTGTCACTAGAGGCTGAAATAGTATACCAAAGTCTGAATCTCAGATGGTGATGAACATGTTCAGAGTTACCAGATTCTGATCATTCAGAATCTGAGTAACATTGCTTCTTCATGAGCTCTCAACAAGATTAATTCATGATGGATTCTTAGCTTGTGATCCTGCACACTTGAACATATGTTAGTATACCCATTTGTTCTCTAAATACTTTGTTATCATTAAAACCCTAGAAGTATGAACAATCTTGTTCCAACAATCATTGGATGATGAGGACATTAAGAAAAACCCGGTGAAGCCCAGCTAAACCCCTACCTCAACACTCACCAAAATGCTCTATTACTCATTGGAGCTTCATTTTGAAGCTCATTTTGAGTCTGAGCCAAACCCCCAACACAGCAGTAACATTCACAAGAAAGAAATCACACAGTGCATAGAAGAGGAGAATAAATAATACCATTGCAAAAGCAAAATAGTGAAAAGAAAAGGTTACCTGAGCTTCTATTCCCGTTTTTTGTCGGTTGAATTTCCTCTTGTACTTTGTTGTTGTTGATTCATTTTTTTCGCTCCTTATGCATTACCTTGTAACCGTGAGTAAAAATGAAATCATTTGGGTTTGGGATTATGGGGATAAGGGTTCATTGCTATTGATTCTTTGTGAGTTTGTATGTTTCGATTGATGTCCTTTTGTGTTGTATTTGCTGTTTTTGGCACTGATTGTTGTTTTCCTGTCAATAGTACATTTTAATTTTAATGTATGGGGTTTGGATTCTAAATCCACTCGGTTCGTTTTTAGTCGCTACTTGCCTAAGGAGTAGAGGTTTGGTTTCATTTCTGTAGCTGGTGTTTGTTTTAAAAAAAGAATGTGATTGGTTTCTTAAGGGGGAGTGAAGATGACGTTTGAGAAGAGAGATTACTAGGTTTTTATTAAAGTTAAAATAGAGATGTTTATGTTAGAAGCAGACTAGGGTTTGCTCATTGGCAGAATCTAGTTTAGTATATTGTTAAGGGTTGAGTTGATTCACCAAACCGGTGCTATTTTGGATTTACCCGAACCCTAGTTGGCACTTATGGATTGCCCTCTCTTATTCTTATTTTGGGCCATAACCTGCTCTAGAAGACACCCCCCCCCCCCTTTTATCCATGTTTGTGCGTTACTTTTCTTACATCATCATTAAGAAAATCAATAAAAAATAGATGGTTTGTTTTTAGAAAAGATAATAATAAAATCAAGAGTTTTATAATAGCAAAAATGCATTATTTTATTTTATTTATAAAAAAAAGAAGAAAAACGCATAAAAGAGGATATCCATTATTTAATCAATAAAAATAAGAAATATCGAGTTTTTTCCTTTCTTTTTAGTAAAGATATATGTTAGTTTGTATTTTTCTCAAATTATTTTTCATTATAAAAAAAAGTAAAATAAAAGAATTTTGTAGAGATGTATGAAGTAGGTCTTATGTCTTCCAATTATATTTTCAAGTCCATTGATTCTCTATTAAGACTTAGTACTTAGAAATAATCTTGACTCATATTTGGCCTAAATTGTTTGATCCTTGATTGAGTGTGTGATTGCTTGCATGTCTCGTTTGCTACTTGTTCATTGTGGGTGATTGTATGTCATATTTGATTGTATGATTTATTTAATCTTGTATGTATGTAGACCATTAATTGTTAATAACATGACAAAGAGTGTATAATAAAATCAATATTTCAATTAAAAACAAACACTTGATCAACATCAAGTTAGTTTTCAAAAATCTCACCCTTCCCAAGTCATGTCTTTCTTTCCAACGCAAATCAAAACTCAATCAACATCGAGCCATTTTTCAATTCAAAAAATAAAATATCTAACTACTATCAAACATCCTTTTACAATTAAGGTTGAAAAGGGGGGTGGTCTAGAGCCTTCTATTCCTCTCCTAGATTATTTGGATACGAGTTACCTTACTCGACCATTCGAGAAATTGTCATCCATTAAAATTTATATCCCGATTAATTTCAAACCTTTTCCTTAATGGGACTTAAATCAAACTCTTTTTCGTAATAACTTGGACAAAAAAGGAAGTTGTCTAGAGCCTTTTATTCCCTTCTCTGAGTACTTTGATACGAGTTTCCTTACTCGATCATTCGAGTATTCGTTGTCCATCCAAAATACATTAACAATATTCAAATCCTTTTGCAATTAAGGATGAAAGGGGAGATGGTCTAGAGCCTTCCATTCCTCACCTCAATTTTTGGATACGAGTTGCCTTACTCAACCATTCGAGCAATCATCATCCAACAAAACACTCAACAAATCAAAAATCATTTTAATCAAAATATATTTCGTCTCAAGACAATGCAAGACAACGCTTCGTCCACAAATGTGTGAGTTGACATAAGTGATGTTTTCCCGTGAATGTTGATATGTAGAAATCCATTCAATGTGATGCAAATGCCCGCTCTTCAAACTATATTGAGTTAGCGATTTTTTCTGTCGATTATGACTAAATAGATTTCGCTAAAAATCGACCATCAAATAAATATTTTCTACCAAGAACTATGTAGCCTTGAGTTCTCCATCGCACTCGGAGATACGTAGGAGCGAGACCCGCAATCTTGTCAGGCACATTAATAAAAAAAAACTTTTTTTCGCGAATCATTCTCTTTTCCTTTTACACTTTTTATCATTTGAAGAAAACAAATAACATTAGCTAACATTCAATCACAAGTATAACTAAAAGGTTCTCGTTGAGTACAACGGACATGAAGGGTGCTAATATTTTTCCCTTGCCTAATCGACTCTTGAACCCGAATATGGTTGCGATGACCATTTTTCTTTTTTAAGGGTTTTATCTATATTTTCCCTTTCCTCTTGTTGAATAAATAAAGTTCAGTGGCGACTCTGTTCGAATAATTTTTCCATGAGCGCGCGATGCACTTTGCGAAAGATCATATTTTTCGAGGTACGACAAACGGAAAAAACATTGTTCGTTTGTGAAAAGGTTCTCGATCGCATGAGGCGAGAAAATATGGGTTGATTGGTTGAGTATATTTTTTAGTGGAGGACGAGTACTTGAACGATAGGCTAAGTACGACCATCATCCAAATACTCGGGACTAGGAGAGACAGGTACGTCCAACTAACCTTTTTCATCCAGTTATTTATGAAATTTGTGTGGCGAATTAAATCACGTCTCTTCAACGGATAACGAGTATTTGCGCGGGAGGCTAAGTTTGACCATCTCATAAATACTCGAGACTAGGAAGGACAATTACGCTCAACTAATCTTTTTCGTCCACTAAAATAATGAACTAGATACGGTTATTCCAATGTATTTTGAGACGGATGACGAGTACTCAAAAGGTAGATTAAGTACGACCATCATCCAAATACTCGAGGACTAGGTGTTATACCCCAATTTGTCCTATCTTTTATTTCTTTACTCTCAATTCAGTTTTACATTATGCACTGCATAATTTTAAGTTCCATCTACATTAAGCATGATGATTTGCATTTGGTCATGCATTCCATTAGTTATAGACCATTCATCTGCATGTATTTCAATAGAGTCAAAGATGAGTTTGACTTTTTTATGATCTTGTTTAATCTTGTCATTTTTCTTTTTTCTCATATTGCATGTTCTAGTCCCTCATTGCCATAAATTTAGAAGGTAAAGGCTAAGTCAATAGGTTGACCTTTTGACTTTGACTTTTTTGTTAGTTGATCACATACTTTTGTTTAAAATTATTTTAAATTTTATTTTTATTCAATATTTCACCCTGTGTGACTTATATCGAATATGAGTGAAGTTAAGATAAGGAAACATTTTCTTTTTATCTTGTTTGACTTATATTTGACTTATATGATAAATGTTACTCTTTTATTCCCAAATTAGGTTACAAATTAAAAAATATGTGTACAAAAGAAAACTAAGATGGAAAATGGAATTATATTAATCAATTCAATGCTACATGTTGTTACATATAAGACAAAAGAATCAAAATGAAAGTTATTACATGATTACATATTTTACATGAATAATAAAAATTAAAAAAGAAAAAAAAATAAGGTCAACATGGTCTGCAACTTCCTCATGCGAGCAACCCATGATAATATGCCCTCATCAAAGATCCATACCATCATCAACATGGCATTTACCCTGCAAAGTGAAGAACACATATGAGTATTGAGCATACAACATTCATCATACCAACATACATGTGCAAACATGCCAAAAATAAAATAGGATGAGGATGACTCAGTATAACCAATGCAAACAAAAACCTTGTGGTCATAACCATTCACACATACATCACAAAATTGAAAATAGAAAAGTTGCACATGATACACTCACGTACCTCACCTCACTAAAATTTCACCCCTTCACCAAAATCCCTTGATTTCAGGGATTGGAAGGAATTCATAATAGAATTATTCCCTAAAAGTTACACATCACCGTCTCAAAAAAAACTCACACGAGTACAAAAAATATCTGAGAAAAATCAAGAATCTCTCACACGAATTGCACTCTACCCTCGCCACATCCTCACTCCCCTAAAAATTAACTATCTCGCTACTTCACAAGGACACAAAAAAGGTAACAAAACTCTGCTAAAATCACTCCAAAATTAACCGTACCAAAGCTCAAAAATTATAAAACTACTCAAAGTTTCTCACTGAAACTCTGAGATAATTGACCTAGACCCTGTCATTACTTCCTAAAAACCAACAACAAAAACTAAAATTAGCAGAGAAGGAGAGGAAGAAGTTGCAAAGAGTTAACAGAGAAAAGATTTGAACGCTATTTGTGGATTCTTCTCTCTGGTAACTTCCAGACGGTAGCTTTATCTTCTCTTAGCTTCATTCACACTTGCTAACATGATAAATAATTATTGTTGAATGTTGATTATTACCTTGTATATATTCAAAACAAACATAGATGTATGATTGTAGTTTTGCTTGAATCTATTTCCAATTAGTTGATTTTGTGTAGATTTGTGTGATCTCTGTTTAGTTTCATATGGGGATGGATTTTAGATGACGGTTTGGGTTATTTTCGTGTGGATTGGGAGAAAAAACAGGTTTTAAAACCCTAAAGGGCTTTGATATACTTTTTGAAAGGGTTTTTGTTTGAATCTAGGTTTGGAATAGAGTTTAGGATAGAAAATAGTATAGGGTTTGTGTTGGGAAAATCAGATTTGAGAAAGGTGGTTGGATTCTGGGTTTGAAGGGGTTTCGGTTGAGTTTTCCGATTGAAATCAACTGGATTCTAGATTTTATGGTGGTTCACATGGCGTTTGAGGGGCGGCGACCGGTGTTCCTGATGAACACCGGTGAAGTTCTTAAGATAGAGAAAGTGAATGTTGAAATTTGTTTGGTTTGGAGAGAGAGAGAGAGAGAGAGAGTTCAAATAAATGAATGCTTTCTCTCTCCATGTTCGTGTTTTGTAAGTCCTCATTAGATCCTTGAATGGTATCCGCTTAGCCTTCCCTAGCCACGTTCCTTGACACTTTTCTTGCATTAACTCTAGTCAACCAGGGGATCCTACGTAGATCCCCTCACCATAACACCATGCACGCATGCACCTGTCCCCTCAGATCTTATGTTAGCACGATCCAAATGCCTGGGATGGAATCAACAACGTTGACTCTCCCTCCTTTGGCCACCCTTTGCTGACCCAACGTAGTGGGCCCTGTGTGTTGGGCCTACTATTCGCACCCCTATCACTTCTGTGGTTTTTCTTTATTCTGGCTTGTTTGTGAACCTTCAGGTCTTGGGTCCTTGTTACTTGCAGTCTCCTTTTCTATTTTATATACCCCCATTTCATTTAATTATTATTAGTATGTTATCTATTTGATAATTAATATTAAATTATTTAATATAATAATGGATAATAATTTAAAAACTACTTTTCTCACATTCAAATATTATATTATTTGTTTTTATTAGTTTTATTTATTTATTCCAAATTAAACAAATAAATAAATATTAATATTAAATGAATAAATGAATAAATAATTACATAACTTTCAAAGATGATTAAAACCCTTGGTCCAACGCCAAGTGGGATTTTCAAAACTCTTGGTCCAATGCCAAGCCGATTTACAAAATTCAACACACCTCACACCATTTTTACAATTAACCTTGAAACTCTTTTGCAATTAATAACCAATTGAAAAAGAATTGGGGCGGAAGTAATTTCTTCACCTTTCCCCGAATGTTCATGTGATGGCCGCACTTAGGCTACCATTTGAACATTCATTGATCGCATCAAACCACTTTAAATAGTCGAATCAGGTTAATTCTTTCATGGACGAAAAAGGATTACGGTGGAAGTAAATTCTTCTCTTTTCCCCAAATATTTGTGTGATGGCTACAGTTAATCTACCGTTCGAATACTTTTCACCTGTTAAAAAAACACGACTTGATTCGTCACATCAATTTCATAATTAATCAATTGAAAAAGGATTGGGGCGAAAGTAATTTCTTTTCCTTTACTGAATATTCATGTGATGACCGTACTTAGCCTACTGTTTGAAAATTCGTCAATCACTCAAAATATTCAAACAAATCAAACTTATTTTCTCGCCCCCGTGCGATCAAAAACCTTTTACAAAATAACATTGCTTAGTTCTTCCTAACGTATATACAAACTAGCGCTTAAGCCTCCACCGCGAGCAAACAAGCCAATGTTTAACCATTAGAATGTGATATAAACACTTGTTTAATAAAACAAACCAACCAACAAAATTGTAGTTTTCTACCCCGACCTATGAAGCTTTAAGCTCCTCATTGTACCCGAGGATATGTAGGAGCGAGACCTGCAATCTCGTCAAGCACCCTAATAAAAACCTTTTTTCACTACTACGAAAAACCCATTTAACAACGGTTGGAAATGACATATAATGACGCGGGCGAAGGCGTTGTTATGTAGATTGTCGTTGTAAGTTCGTTGTTTCTACAACGGTCTGTAAACCGTTATTGAAAGGCAGGATGCGCGCCATATATCACAACGGTTATGATAATAAACTGTTGTGATACATACACTTAGGTATTGGGTTCGAACCCCATCAGCAGTGAATTATGTAAAACATAAATTACCTATGATCTCAGTTACAATAGATAACAGTTGTTGTAAGTACCATGCATTTATTATATTAAATGTAGATTGCTTGTTTTCCAAACACCTCACTAAAGAAATATACATGGAATCAATTTGATGAAGAAGTTTATAATCAGCAAATTAAATTGTTCTTGAAAACCAACTTAAACAAACCAATGTTTTCTGATTGCATTCGTCTCATCGTGCATTTCACGTTGTTTTACATATATATTGTGGTTTATTAATCTGACTCCTTCGATATATCGCTATCTTAGATTATAGTTAAATTTCCATAAGAACAAGACATTGGATAATCTGTCTCATCATCATCACTTATCATCATAATTTTTATAATCGGAAGTTTTACGATTATAAGTGTTGATGGAGAGGCAGATTAACTAATAATTTGTTGTCAATGAAATTTAACTATAATGGAAGATGGCGATGCATCTAAGGAGCCGGGTCATTATACCATAATATATATTAAACATCATGAGATGAACGATGAGAGGGATGCAATTCAAAAACATTGATTCATATAAGTTGGTTTTCAAATACAACTTAATTTGCAGATTATAAGTATCTATCTCAAATTAAATGAATGTATTTTAAGTGAGGGTTAGTGAAATAAACAATCTACATAGAATAAAATAAACTCAAACAACATTATATACCAGATCCAGATATTATAAACTCATATAATACGCTTGCTACCACCAGCATCATCACCCTGTATCATCCCCTTAACCTGTAAGGAAACACAGCAAACTTCAAAAATGAGCATCCTCAGTTGAAAACAAACCCTAAAACCATAATCCAGTGAAGAGTAAAGAGAGGAATAGGAATCAATTATGATGTTCAACTAGTTTGGGAATCAATGAAGAAGAAATATAAGGAGGAAGAAGTTTACACAAAAGCTTCATACTTCTTATATTTCTTTTCATTGTTTCTAAAACTACATGAAGTTTGCTTACATTGTTGTTTCTTCATTTACTAACATCTTGTTCGTGAAGCTATGAAAAAAAGTATAAGGTGGATGAAGTTTCCATCATAGCTTCATGCTTCTTATACATTTTTCCATAGCTACACAAACATTATGAAGTTTCCAAAGTATGGTCTTTGTTAAGGTAGTGAAAACGAATCTGAAAAAATGAGAACAATCAACAAAAATAACATGCATCAAACGAGATAATGGGAAATATCTAACAATAGATGAAAGAAGAAGAATATCTTAATGTATGAAGCACAAGATTCACGGCTAATGGTGAAAACGAAGAGAAAAAATGGGTTCTAGGGTATCACTTTGAAGGCAACGGCGCTACTGTCAATAAGTGAAAGTTATTTCGCTTATATATGGGTAAACTATTTCACAACGGTTAACAATACCAACCGTATAGATAGGTATTTATTTATTATAAATATATCACTACGGTTAACCAGAAGAACCGTAGTGATAACCCTTTTATTTGTGAATTTTAAAATAAATAAAAAAGAAAAGGTGCACCTTAACGTTAAAGGTGCATTCCCGTCTTCATAATGTAATTCAAACATCAACAATGTAATTCACAATGCATCAACAGTTTAAACATCACCAATATAATTCAAACCCTAATTCAACTATTACATTTCATAACAAAGTAAACATTAAACATAAAGGAGACAAGAAAACATAACATCTTGAGATTTCCAGAAAATATCTCTGATTTCAGTTTGTTCTTCAAATTCTTGTTCTTTTTCTTTAAATCCTCATACATAACCTTCAAATAGCCCACTGCTTCCAACTCTGACTTCATAATGCTCTCATATTCATTTCCATCTCTTTCTCCCACCTCTTCATCCCATATGAACAAATTACATGTTTCATCGCTCTTCCAAAATGGACATCTCCAAAAAAGCCTTCCTTTATTTTGTCCCTTCTTGCATTGGTACGAAACCATACGACCATCACAACCACAAAAATTTCCAGATCGAGATTTTACAGCGGAAGAAGACATAGAAACACCTTTGGATGATTTTGTCTTCAAATGCGACATTGCAACACCTTAAAGTAGAACACTTTCTTGTTGTTGTTGTCTTCTTCCCGACAATGGTGACGGCGTTGGTGTTAGGGTTGTTTCGTCTTGTTTCTTTTTTCAGTGGATAAATTTATATATACATGGTGTTTAAAATACATAAAAATAAGCTTCAATTTGTAACAACGATTTTAAGAAATAACCGTAGTGATATCCTTATTATTTTTTAGTTAAATATAAATAAAACTTAAAAAGTGTGCATTTACGTCAAAGGAATAAACTATTTGAGGGCGATGAGGTTCGAACCCATGAAAGCTTGATAGTATCACCACGGTGTTCACAACAACCGTTATTATACCCTTGAAATTTCTAATTAAAATAATGGGCACGCATCCAGTACGCACTATAACAACGGTGTATATGATGCCGTTGTAAACCTGGCGTTGTTGTTTGGGCGTTTTGTAGTTGTGTTTCGACCCGTTTTAATTTAATTTTACATTTTTGATAAATCGAGGAAAAACAATAAACATAATCTAACATTCAATCATAAATTTAACTAAAAGGTTCCCGTTGTGTAGAACGGATGTTAGGGATACTAATATCTTCCCCTTGCGTAATCGACCCCTGAACCCGATTTTGGTTGCGACAATCATATTCTTTTTCTCTTAAGGGTTTTATCGATATTTTCCCTTTCCTTCTTTGGAATAAATAAAGTTTGATGACGACTCTATTCATAATTATTTTCCGCGAGCGCGAGAACGCTTCGCGAAGGATCATATATTTTGAGATGTTACACTAGGAAGGACAAGTACGTGTAACTATTCCTTTTTCAACCAATTGTTTATTGCAAAAAAAAGTTTTAGAAACAATAGAATTTGAAAAGAGATCGAGGAGATTAAGTGTTTGATTGGTTTTGGTTTGGAATCGACTCAAAACGTTATGATTTAATGGCATGGAATGATGAAATTTTGACTTGAAATGTTATTTTTAAGTAGTTATTTTGGTAAATGATTCATTAAAATTTAAAAGTTGGTATCTACATGTAGTTTAATTTATGTCGGAGTGTTATAATCTTAATCAAATGTACTCAATTTTTTTAACGTTATGTGGTAAGTTATAATTTTTTTAAGGCTTAAATAATATTTTCGTCCCTGTAAGTTGGCGAGTTTTTGATTTTGGTCCTGAATCTTTTTTTTTTCGGTCCAATAATTCCACATAAGCTGTTTTGATTTTGGACCCTATAGTTTAAGAAGGCAAAAATTCAAATTTTGGTCACAAGAGGACATGAACCCATGACCTTTGCTTTCACAACATAGTTCTTAGCCACTAGAACATTCAACTCACTTGTGTTTTTATTTACAACAAATTTATATATTACATAAATCCAATATTTACTATTTAATACTTATATTTAAAATACTGCACTTATTTAATACAACTAGTATAAATTATTTTATACTGATAATATATATTATTTTATAGAGTTTAATATTTAATACTTATTAATATAAATAAAAATTATTTAATATAAGTATTTATATATATTGTTAGTATAAATTATTTAATATAATTAGTATAAATTATTTAATATAGTTAATATAAATTATTTAATACAGTTAGTATAAATTATTTTATATAATTTAATATTTAATACTTATTAATATAAATATAAATTACTTTATAAATTAGTAAAAATAATTAGTTTATTAAATATTTCATTAATTTAATATTCAAATATTTAATATTTCAATTATTAATTATCATATTTATTTATTATTTAGTATTGTAATTATTTACTATTAACTAATAATACAATATTATTTACTAATAATTATTTATTATTTATTATCGTAATTATTTATTATTTATTATCGTAACTAATAATTATTTATTATTTAAATAACTAAATAATTTTAATATTAATAATCATAATTATTTAATATCTTATTTATTTAATTTACTGTAATTAATATTATAATTATTTAATAAATTAAACTATTATTAATAATTTACTGTAATTAATTAATACTCTAATTATTTAATAAATTAAACTAAATAAATTAATACTCTAATAGTGAAATATTTTATAATTACTTTATTAAATATTTAGTAAATAATATTATATTTATATTAATAATACTGTAAATAATTACTATATTAATAAGTAGTTTTTATTTATTAATATTTAAATACTAAAATAGTTGAAATATTAATTAGTGAAACATATGCATTATAATTTTAATTACTTTGGTGAAATATTAAAATAGAATATGAAATATTAATTTTAGTGATATATTATTTAATTAGTTTGTTAAATAATTTTAATTACAGTATTATTAAATAATTTCAACTATAACATTATTAATTACTAATTAATAAAATAATTAATTATTTCAACTAATAATTTTAAGTTACAGTATTATTTACTAAATATTTCATAATTATTAGTATAGTTACAAAATTATTTACAATATTAATGATTAGTATAAGTTGCAGTATTAATTATTTAGCAGTATTAATTATTTACAGTATTAATTATTTTAACTAATAATTTTAAGTTGCAGTAATATGTTAGTACTTTTTGCATCGATTATAGAAAGTTAAACAAAGCCACTCGTAAAGACCATTTCCCATTGCCTTTTATTGACCAAATGTTGGAACGATTGGCTAAACACTCATACTTCTTCTACTTAGACGGTTATTCAGGATTCTTTCAAATTCATATTCATCCTTATGACCAAGAAAAGACGACATTCACATGTCCCTATGGAACATTCGCCTATCGACGAATGTCGTTTGGACTATGTAACGTACCTACCACATTCCAAAGATGCATGATGTCAATCTTTGCTGATTTTATAGATGACATTATGGAAGTGTTTATGGATGACTTTTCTGTTTGTGGGCAGAGCTTTGAAGGATGCTTATCGTGCCACTGTGCTCCATCTCTGAATTCTACTAACAAGTTATCCTCGTTTGCCATTAATTAGTACTTCTTGCAAAAAATGTAAGCAGAAGAGGAGAACAGAAAGAGTAGAGAGACTTTATAATCCTGTAGTTTTTCAATTTTAAGATCAGCACAACATTTTCAAATTAAATTTAAAATGATATAAATGAAACTAAAAATTTGCAAAATAAAAATAAAACATAGAAAACATAAAGAAATGGCAAATATAAAGCAAGAAAAACAAAAATCACGGGTTGCCTCCCATTAAGCGTTGTTTTTAACGTCGAAAGCCTGACGAATTTAATTAGATGCTTAGTTAGGGGGTTCGGTGGGCAACTCTAAAAGTCTTAGGCAGTTCAAATAATCTCTATTTTCAATGCTGTGATAGTGTTTTAGACGTTGTCCATTAACTAAAAATGGATTACTATTCCTCCCCCTTATTTCTATTGCTCCACTTTGTAGAATTTTTGTAATCTCAAAAGGACCGGACCATCTAGACCTTAATTTCCCAGGAAAGAGTTTTAATCTTGAGAGTTAAATAGGAGTACAACGTCTCCCACACTAAATTCTTTTCTAGATAAGCGTTTATCGTGCCATTTTTTAGTTCGTTCTTTATATATTTTAGCATTTTTGTAAGCGTCTAATCTTAACTCTTCTAGTTCATGCAGATCTAGGATACGTTTTTCACCTGCGGAATCATACCCTAAGTTCAATGTTTTAATAGCCCAATAGGCTTTATGTTCTAATTCCACTGGTAGATGGCAAGATTTACCATAGACCAGCTTGAAAGGTGTAGTTCCGATTGGTGTTTTGTAGGCCGTCCTATATGCCCATAAAGCTTCGTTGAGTTTAGATGACCAGTCTTTCCTAGAGGTGGCTACGGTCTTTTTTAGAATTTGTTTTATTTCTCTATTCGAGACCTCAACCTGTCCACTTGTTTGTGGATGATATGGTGCTGCTACGCGGTGTCTTACCCCATACTTTGATAGTAATTTGTCAAATATTTTTTATATGAAATGAGAGCCACCGTCACTTATGACAAGTCTCGGCACACTAAATCTGGGAAAGATTGTGTTTTTGAAAAGCTTTATGACTACTCGTGCGTCATTTGTAGGAGAAGCTATTGCCTCAATCCATTTTGAAACATAATCGACAGCTACGAGTATATATTTATTTCCAAAGGATGATGGGAAAGGTCCCATAAAATCAATCCCCCATACATCAAATACTTCTACTTCTAATATACCTTTTTGAGGCATCTCATCGCGTTTTGATATGTTACCAGTGTGTTGGCACCGGTCGCAGTTTAGTATTGCAATGTGGACATCCTTCCAAAGGTTGGGCCAGAATAGGCCGGATTGCAAGATCTTAGTACATGTCTTTGAGGTACTAGCATGTCCTCCATAAGGAGCAGAATGACATTGAGAGATGATGTTTTCTATTTCTTCTTCTGGGACGCAACGACGGAAGATACCGTCGGCTCCTCTCTTAAACAGCAAAGGTTCATCCCAATAATAATGTTTTAGATCATGAAAGAATTTTTTTCTTTTGTTGATAGGATAAGTCTGATGGAAGTACTCCAGTTGCTAAGTAGTTGACTATGTCAGCATACCATGGCAGGGTTGTGTGTATGTTAATTTCTTCCACGACTTCTTCCATTTTTGGGTCATTCAACTGTAGAGTAGACATATCACTTTCTAGTTGGGCAATGAGTCGTTTATATGGGAAATCCTCATTAATGGGTACTGGCTCTGGTTTAATGCCCTCTAATCGAGATAAGTGGTCTGCTACTACATTTTCAGTTCCTTTCTTATCTTTGATCTCTAAATCAAATTCTTGTAAAAGTAGGATCCACCTTAGCAGTCTAGGTTTTGCATCCTTTTTGTTAAGTAAATATCTAATAGCTGCGTGGTCTGTATAAATGATGATCTTAGCTCCCACTGGGTAGGAACGGAATTTGTCAAGGGCGAAAACCACGGCTAAAAGTTCTTTTTCTGTGGTAGTGTAGTTCATTTGAGCAGAATCTAAGGCTCTACTTGAATAGTAAATGGCATGAAGTTTTATATCCCTCCTCTGTCCTAAAACTGCACCTACAGCATAATCACTTGCATCACACATGATTTCGAAAGGTAATCTCCAATCTGGTGGTTGCATGATAGGTGCGGTAATAAGAGCTGTTTTCAGCTGTTCAAATGCTTTTAGACATTTCTCATCAAAGATAAATTCAGCGTCTTTCATTAATAGACCGGTAAGAGGTTTAGTAATTTTCGAGAAATCCTTTATGAATCGTCGGTAGAAACCGGCGTGTCCTAAGAAACTTCGTATTTCTCGTACGGTTTTCGGAGGTTGAAGATTTTTTATAATTTATATCTTAGCTTTATCAACTTCAATTCCTCTATCGGACACAACGTGTCCAAGTACGATTCCTTGATTTACCATAAAATGGCATTTCTCCCAGTTTAATACGAGATTGACTTTTACGCATCTTTCCAGTACCATTTCTAGGTTCGATAGACATCCTTCAAAGCTCTGCCCACAAACAGAAAAGTCATCCATAAACACTTCCATAATGTCATCTATAAAATCAGCAAAGATTGACATCATGCATCTTTGGAATGTGGTAGGTGCGTTACATAGTCCAAACGGCATTTGTCGATAGGCGGATGTTCCATAGGGACATGTGAAGGTCGTCTTTTCTTGGTCATCAGGATGAATATGAATTTGAAAGAATCCTAAATAACCGTCTAAGTAGAAGAAGTATGAGTGTTTAGCCAATCGTTCCAACATTTGGTCAATAAAAGGCAATGGGAAATGGTCTTTACGAGTGGCTTTGTTTAACTTTCTATAATCGATGCACATTCTACTTCCAGTTACAACCCTTTTTGTTATAGATTCACCTTTTTCGTTCTTAACAACTGTAACACCTCCCTTCTTTGGAACGACATGTACTGGGCTAACCCATTTACTGTCTGATATCGGGTATATAATTCCTGCTTCTAAAAGTTTTTTCACTTCGTCTTTGACTACAGTACTCAAGATCGGGTTAATCCTTCTCTGATGTTCCCTAGAGGATTTATAGTCTTCCTCCAGCATAATGTGATGCATACAAATAGAAGGACTTATTCCTTTAAGGTCAGCGATGTTATAGCCTAACGCAGTTGGGTATTTCCTTAAGACATCTAATAGTTTCTTGGTTTCGGTCTGTCCTAAGTCTGCATTGACTATTACAGGTCGTTCGAGATCTTCGTCTAGGAATTCATACCTTAAATTTTTGGGTGATGTTTTTAGTTCTAGGGTTGGTTTCTTCGAGCAAGGTAGATGATCTGGTGTAAGTGCTAAGCATTCGCTTAGGCTATCGTCTTGATAAGGTTCACGCCAGTTATCATCTTTGAAAATCGGAGGTATTGGAATTTTTAGAATATCTGAATATGTGGTCGGTTCCATCTCTATTTCTCTTACGCACTCATCTATGACATCTAGTAGATAACATGTGTCATCTATAGCTGGAGCTTGTAAGAATTGTGTCAAAATAAATTCAACCTTCTCTTCACCAACTTTAAAAGTTAGCCTGCCTCTCTTTACATCTATAATTGCTCCAGCAGTAGCTAAGAATGGTCTTCCTAATATGATAGGAGTAGTAGAGTCTTCTGTAATATCCATGATTATGAAATCAGTAGGGATATAGAATTGTCCTATACGAACTGGAACATTTTCTAGTATACCAACTGGGTATTTAATAGAGCGGTCAGCTAGTTGAACAGACATCTTAGTTGGTCTTAGTTGGTCTTAGTTGAACAGACATCTTAGTTGTTGGGTCGTTAGCAGATTTTTGGTACATGGCTGGATTTTGAAGTCTTGGATCAATGGGTTCATCTAATTCTTTTCCACTTCTCAGTATAACAGCATTTGCATGCCCTTTTGGATTAGGTTATGGCTGTCCAGGAAATGTTCCAGCAGGAGCAACAGTAGGTGCTTGTTGTTGGGCCACTTGGGAAATTTGCGTTTCAAGCATTTTGTTGTGAGTGGCCAAAGCGTCTACTTTGTTTGCTAACTGCTTAATCTGTTCACTAGTGTGTACATTTTGATTCAGGAACTCTTTGTTTGTCTGAGTCTGGGTAGCTATGAAGTTTTCTATCATCAGTTCAAGGTTAGACTTCCTAGGAACATTTGGAGCAGCTGTTGCAGCCTTTTGGTAACCTGGCGGTGCAGCAGGTGCTTGACCAGGTGCATACAGTGCATTGTTGTTTTTGTAAGAGAAGTTTGGGTGATTCTTCCAACCAGGATTGTAGGTATTTGCATAAGGGTTTTATTGAGCATAATTCACTTGATCTGCAGAGGCTCCTGCTAAAACTTGGCATTCAGGGGCAGCGTGTCCAGCTGTTCCACATAATTCGCAGTTTGGCGCTACAGCAGCCACGGTGGTTGTGGGTGTTATGGTCAAATTGTCTATCTTTTGCGCTATTGCATCTACCTTAGCACGGACATGATCTAGGCTAGAAACTTCGTACATTCCTCCTTTTGGCTGGGATTTCTCCACTGAGTTCTTTCACCTCCCCATTGGTAGTGATTCTGAGCCATACTCTCGATGAGTTGTTGGGCTTCATCATAGGGTTTATCCATGAGTGTACCACCAGCGGCAGCATCTATTGTCAATCTTGTATTGTACAAGAGACCATTGTAAAACGTGTAGATAATTAACCAATCCTCAAGACCATGATGCGGGCATATCCTCCTCATATCTTTGTATCTTTCCCAAGCATCATATAAAGACTCGTTGTCTTTTTGTCTGAAGCTGTTGATTTGGGCTCTCAGCATAGCTGTTTTGCTTGGTGGAAAATATCGTGCCAGAAAGACCTTCTTTAAATCCTCCCAAGAAGCAATAGAGTTGGATGGCAAGGATTGCAACCAAGCCCACGCTCTATCTCTTAATGAGAAAGGAAAAAGACGTAGTCTTATGGCGTCTGCGATTACACCATTTGCTTTCACTGTGTCTACGTACTGTACAAACTTGGTCAGATGTTCGTTCGGATCTTTTGTTGGGTTTCTAGAAAATTGATTTTGTTGCACAGCAGATAACAGCGAGGGTTTCAACTCGAAATCGTTTCGGTTGATAGATGGAGCGACAATGCTGTTGTGAGGTTCTTGTTGAGATGCGGCAGCATAATACTTAAGAGGTCAGTTTTGTGGTAAGTCAGCCATGTCTATTTCTGATTCAGAATCTGATTCAGACACAAGTTCAGGGTCTGATTGAGATTCAGGTTCTGATAAAGGAAAAGGGATTTTGTGAGCTAAGCAATATTCTTGGATACGTCTTTTTACGGTAAGAAGACGTTCAGGTTCGTCTGTCGGTCGTATGAGGTCTTCGCCAGAAGAGCGAGTACTTGGCATACAATCGACAGAAAGGGAATTTTGGTTTTTGCCTTATTCTATACGACGTAACAAAGGAATTACGATGTCGACTTAATTAGTCTCCGGCAACGGCGCCAAAAACTTGATCGCTCTATTTAGTATGCCTAAATAAATCTAACTGCAAGTATACAGTTGTATCGCGTAGTTTTAAAAGATTATCGATCCCACGGAGACTAGAAATCGAACGCACCGTTATCTATCGTTACTATGTTTATCTAAGGCTAATCAGAATTGGTTTTTAAGTTCAAATGGGAAATTAAAGAGAAATTAAAATTCGGGAATACTAGTTATGAATAAGATATCGGTATATAATTCGGTAAACCTACGTGGAATTAATTAAACCTAAGCATATAAAGATTTATCACCCTATGCATCTGTAGGAAAAACCAGTTTAAAAGCTCTCACCTCACACTCCCGTGGTTATTGCTTCGGACTATACTCTTAAGTCAATATGTCTGCTCTCGCTAGCCCATATGAGGTTAAAAATACTTTTTAAAAACTAATAAGACCTAATTAACTTTAAAGCGCTTCCGCTGTTTTTAAAACTAATGCCCGATTTCAGCTATCCGGGTAAAGCCTCACACTCCCGTGGTCTTGACCTTAACCTTTGTTACCTTATTACTCTCGTAATAAAAGTTGGGTTTAAAATTAAGAAATCGAAGCCAGAAGAAGAGTTAATTATTGATTTTAGCTTAGAATTATTTAATCCATTTGGTTACTTCATTACATACCGATAAGATTGGTTTAGCTTGACATATTTACGAACTTAAACGTAAAAGCGGAAAAATAATTAATCATAGACATAATTGAAAGAAAATAAACGATACTATAAATTGAATAATGGAAACCTGATAAATGCAGTAGTAGCAATCCCTCCACAGACTGGCAGGTTCTTGCTTGGATAAAATAAAAATAGCAAATGATGAAGGCAATGAAACAATCTAAATCTAAAGTGTAATAGTTCCTCAATGAGGGAAACTATTACTTTGTTCGGTAATGGGTGACAAGGAAAGGTAAATGTAAACAAAACAAAACGAATTCAGGAAATAATTTGGCAGCAAAACGGTACTTCAGAATGCAGAAAATAGGTCACCCTTTGTTCTTCAAAAACTCTCGTATTTATAGACTGAGTTGAGGTAGAGGTTAGAGAGAATGTAGGCACTCCTCTTGACAGTTACGTGACTTTTGAACCTAGTATTCTTTTGAGGAAATGTGATCATGTAAAAAAAACTGACTCTCTGAAACTTCGTAATCACGTTTTTGCCCAACGTGTTAAATTGAACGCATGACGATCGTGAGGCATTGTGACGGTCGTGATGAATTTTGTAGCTGCCACGGTTGTGGTGGACCTGTGACAATCGTCACACCAGCAAAGTTTGGATTCTGCTATTTTTCTTCTCTTTTCTGCTCTTTTCTTGCATGTTTTGCTTCTTTTCCACACTTTGCATACTTTTGACTTGGAAATGGAATTACCTGCAAAAAACACTTAAATACTCTCGAGAAAATCAGATATTAGACGGAAACGGAATAAGAAAATAACATAAATCAGAGTAAAAACATGATATATTTTCGTGTTATCACTAACCACCTTTCAAACCAAAAAAAAATCGCCCTCAAGAGGATGCGCCACTGCCTGTCACGCATGCACTCATTTGGACTAAGGCGTCAATGCATGTGGCGCATGCCTTTGTGTGTAGCTAATGGTTGTGGTGCATGCATGCAACATTTAGGAGCATGTGTCATTGCCTGTGACTCCTGTGTTGTTTTGTTTTTTTAATATAAATAAAATATTTAATAAAAATATAAATTATAATATTATTCCATCAACTATAATTACACAACAATTAGAGATAAATTTAATGACACGCTCGATCGTAATTCCCACCGGTTCCACAACCCGGCGCATTCGCTTGCCTTCGAGGTCTCCCACGATTTCCCTGAGGTGTTTAGGACCTCCTAGTATTCACCTGAACCAAAGGTGGTTGGTGTGAGGTTCTTGGGATATTAGTGTTATCTAACAAATCTTGGATATCGTGTTGGTTGGGTTACGTATGAGCGGGATTGTTGGTTGAATTGGGACATTAAATCGTTTTGGAAACGAAACAATGGTTCTTGTGGTTTTTGAAAGGCATGTGTTGGTTGGGTATTTTGGCAATGTAATGTTTGGGTGCTTTGGTGGGTGATATTTGGGTGTACATTAGTTGGATTCTATGGTGGGAAGGGGTGGAATCGTATGCCTCATCGAGGCAATAGTAAGATGTGGTGGCGGCATATGGTTGTTGGTAGTATGGGTCATGCTCTTAGTTTTTTGTTTGGGTGTGTGGCATGAATTGATTGCAGGTTGGGTGTATGTGGGTTCATAATCATGTTTGATTAGTTGTTGGGTGGGTCGATAATATTTCAGTGGAGAAATGGGTCAGGGCATTCGATAATGGTCAACGATGGGGCCCTATGACAACAAATCTAGTGGAATCAATGAACTCTATATTCAAAGACATCTGAAACCTACTGATAACTGCTTTGGTGAGAGCAGTCTATTTTAGGTCAGGGTCACTGTTTGAGATTAGACGTTCAAAATGAAGTTCAATGTTACAATCGGGGTAGTTGTTCAGTGAAACTTCTATGAAATTTATTAAGGAGGAAGCTCCCAAAGCAAACACACATGTAGTCACAATTTTTGACTGGCGTAAAGGTTGGTTTAGTGTATGTTAGACAATGGACCATAATGAGGGGAGGCCAAGGGGATATTATCGAGTCAAACTAGGTAGAGGTTAGTGCGATTGCGGAAAGTTCCAAGCCTTCTGTATGCCTTGCTCCCATGTCATAGTGGCATGTTCACATGCTCGGCAAGACCCTTCCAACCTACTATCTTCCGTTTACAAAGTTATTAACTTATGCAATGTGTATGAAAATAGCTTTTTGGTGGTAACAAATGAGGATTATTGGCCTGCATATCAAGGGGACATAGTTTGGCATAACGAAAAATATGCGAAGAAAGAAAAAAAATCACCCTAACAGCACGTGTTTTTGAACCAAAATGGATACAACGAACAAAATGGTGAGATTATGTAGTTCATATCGTCATCCCTGACACATTCGTACAAATTCTCCCAATGTTGGAGCAAGCTCCACAACATAATTAAAAAATACGCTTTTAGTCCTGCTTTATATATGCAAACCATTTAATTTGATTTTGAAAACAACGTTCTTTTCATAAAGATTACAACATCCGGTTACAACAATTAAAACAACAACACGACAAAAAAAAATAAAATGACAAAACAACATATTTATGTGATTACAACCATCAGCAGAATATCCTCTGAACTATGCATCATAATACGGCAATCACTGCCAATTTTAACTGACTCCCAGATACGATGTTCTCCATTATTGTTGTACACTAAAACAAGCTTTTCAATTCTTCTGATCATTTCAACGTCTGCAATGTCTCCATCTAACCAATGGATCAAGCTCCTCTGAAGATGCTTGAAAGTCTTCGTATTCCAAAGTCAGATCTTCATCGGAGGCTTTACTGCCGAATAAATCAAATTGTCATTTCTCTTGATAATATAAGACGACATTTTGAAGAAAAATTAGAGAAAATAAGAAGAAGGGTGGAAAATGTTGGGGAGGAAATGTCCTATATATAAAAAAACCAATCCAAAATAGGAACCATAGGAAATGGTGCATGCTCCTAAAGGTTGCATGCATGCATCACAGCCAATGGCTACACACAAAGGCATGCACCACAGCCATTGGTGCTTTAGGCCAAAAAATCAGTGCATGCGCCACAGGCCAGTGCATCCTCTTGTGGGCGAATTTTTTTGTTTGAAAAGTGGTTAGTTTGGTTTTTTTCTGAAAAAGTGGTTATTTAAGGATTTTTTTTTTGGAAAAACATGGTTATTTAAAAAAAATTCTTAAAATGTAAATTATTAATAAAATTTCTCCCATCTCCTTGTAAACCAAATATATTTTCAATTAAAATTTCTCACTTCCCCTCCCATCCCCTCCATTGAATCAAACATATATATAATTAAAAAAAATCTCTCACCTCCCTCCCCTCCCCTTCTCTTTTCTAAATTAAAATTTTTCTCCTCTCCTCCTCTCATTTGAACCAAACAGGCCCTAAAGATGAGAATAGCAACCCCATCATTTAGAGCAGTGTAAGGCGGTCAGGTACACTCCAATCACATCTCCCAATTGCCATTGTCACGCAAAATCACTTTAGTAGATTTTTCAATCCTTCGACCTATATGTTCAAATCTAATGACCTCATAAAATGTTTCATTTTATGGGATGAGTAATCATCATCACTTTATCAGTCACACCTCTCATGTGTAGAAAATCCGGACCCTCTAACTAATATTTTATAAATCCAACATAGAATGGTGTAAATAACCTCACAATCACATGAGAATTTAACTTTCCACCTCCAATTATGCCTAGCACCCCCCCCCCCCCCCCCCCCCCTTCTTTATAGTCTCAAATTTCCAAAACTTCCCCTGCCCAAAAATTGAATGAAAATTCCATTTAAAATTTACGGCAGGCAAAATCAGAATTTTTGGTACAAACAAAATTTTCGATAGTGTATTGTAAATTTTCGGTATACCGGAAATTTGAAATTTACCATTTTATACCGGAAATTTCAACCAAAGTGAAATTTTCGGTAGTGTTATTTGTTTGAAATTTTATACTCGGGATTTTGCTGATAGTTTTGGATGCTTATGAATGCACCGGAAGTTTTGTGTGGTCCAGAGTAAATACAAAGTTGTATAAGTCGAGGGGTCACCTGTTGCTTGATAAAAACATCTCAAAAAGATGTCTCTTCCTCAATTTTTTATTAAGGCAGAAGTGTATTTCAACGAAGCTTCACCTCCCGTAGAGTTTCGGCTTCCGGATGGCACCACATCTCTCGTCGGCCTAATGCCCAAGTTGAATGAATTGTTGCCTGATATCGAAAACATAAAGGTGAGAAAGATCAAGTTTCATGAAGATTGGATTGATACTGATGGGATTGTGAAATACAACCTTATTGAGTTTAAGACTCATAAAGATGTGAAGGATATGTGGAGATCACTTCTTCGTAGGTTAACAAAGGGGCCGATCGAGTTAGATGCTAAGATTTCAAGGCCTGCCGAGGACATAATTAAGATGATGAAACGTCCAGAATCATCTGTTAGTATCTAGGTTTTCTAAATTATTATCAATTTTTAAAGTTATGTTTAAGTTTTGTGATCCAATGTCAAATGTTAGTTAATGTTGATGTTGCATCAATGGGAGATTAAAAATATTATCTAATAAAAAGTTATGATGAAGATGTCTGAGTAATATACAAATAATACAAATAATATATAATATACAAAATATGTCTAAACAGGCCCCCCACGGGCAATGTGTTTAGTCCGAGATAATCCAGCATAAACCTCGTCATCTGGGTTTACCAAACCCATGGTGTTATCCATAATAACCACAATCATCTAGAGGAGCTACTGGTCATCGACATTAGTGGTAGGCGGAGTCGACGGCATGTCATCAACACTGAGGTACCACTCTAAGTAACCATCCTCACACTGCGATGGGTGTTGAACCATAACTGCTCGATCTCTAATGGCACGACCAGAGCTGATGGTGTTACTTTAAAACCACCAATCAATGCTCTAAACATAACCATACTGTCGCAAACACCTCTCAAGCAAGTGTCTAGCAACCATGGTCTCCTACCGCATATAACTTGAATATAATGAAGAATCATCAAACTCACGGTGGACTCTATGATCAGTGTATGGTGTCCAGATGACATCATCTATATTCAGCACATCGAGCCTCCTCCTGTACTCAACAACACCACCGGGATGTGACTGCCTGACCCTTCATCTTCTCGCCCGTGGGAACCCCATTAGGAAATGTTGCCCTCTCCTGTCATAGATGGTGAGGAAATGCTCATATATCTAGCACTGATATCAAAATACAAAAACAACAAATAATAAATAATAAATGTTATTCATAATAATTAAATAAGAAATCAACAACAAATAAAAATTTCAAGAATAGCTGTAACATACTCAAATAACCAACAAGCTGTCTGGTCTCAAATATTGTCGCCACTCCAAGTGTTGTATATAGAATGGTCAACGCAGCACACCCCTAAGCCCAACTGGTAACCGCGAGGCTACTGAACAGGCACACGTATTGGGCGATAATATAAACATGTGACTTGTCCACAAAGAGAGTACATGCTACTAGATGTAACATGTACATTCTAGCAGTAACCTCATAACTCCTAGCCGCAACAAGCTTATCGTAAACGGAAGATGAAATGAAGATGTCTCTTTGTGCCATCTCTCAACAAACATAGTAAGTAGTGAAGCGTCGAGCATGGTGAGAGAGCACTAGGCAAAATCAAGGAGCTCAAGCTCCCGTACAATCCGTCTGACCTGCTTAAGCATCAGAATCTTCGTGAACTCCTTCATCTTCGACCCGTGCGATGTCACCTTCAGTGGGATACGGTCCTGTAACAAACAAATTTTAAAAAAATAGTAATTAGCTTTCGTGGAACAATAATAAACAAATTAAAGTTAAACATAAAAGACATATACCTCTCCCTACCATAGTCGTAACACCACGTGGTCAACATACTAGTAAGCATCGACTGGTCAATGGCTCCTCCAGGGAATCCTTCATCAGTATGCATAGAAGGCTCAGTCGAAGGAGTTGTAACCTCTATGTCAGCAGTAACAGATGAGACCGGATCCGCAACAACAACATCTTGGTTGGACCACCTCAATAACCATATCATCAACAACCACCCCATCAGCAACCACCTCATCAGTAACCTCCTCAACAACCGCCTCAGCAACCACTTCATCTGCAACAATAGTATATGGCTAAAACACCTCATCTTCCACCACATCTCTAGGTTGCACAACAGATCATACCGATTGGCATCGAGTGTTACGAGGTGCGCGGAACTGACCCTGCTCAGCCAACCATTTTCGATGTGAACCGGTTGGAACCACTCATCCAGCCCGTATCTGGGAAGACTCGGCCTCACTAGTCTTATCCTAGTATGTCGCTTTATCTGTCTCTCTACCTGCAATAGTATTGTCCCTGCCTCTGTATTTCACTACAAAAGAAGGGAAATATATACATATATATATATATATATATATATATATATATATATATATATATATATATATATATTATAACCACCAGAAACTTCATAATCTACGGTAAAAAAATAAAGTTTTTATAACTATCGAAAATTCTGAAATTTCGAGTAAAAAACAATGTTTTTATAACTACCAAAAATTTTAGAATTTCCGGTAAGAAATAAAGTTTTTATAACTACTTAAAACTCTGAAACTTCCGGGAATTTCCAGGTGATTTTGTATCAGAAATTTTGAAATTTTCGGTTAAAATGTTTGCATTAATACCAGAAAAT
The DNA here is from genome assembly GCA_022829125.1 of Lathyrus tuberosus. Classification (NCBI taxonomy): domain Eukaryota; kingdom Viridiplantae; phylum Streptophyta; class Magnoliopsida; order Fabales; family Fabaceae; genus Lathyrus; species Lathyrus tuberosus. The sequence goes on along the minus strand of JALAZF010000010.1, from coordinate 3,269,757 downwards.
TTTGAAATTTCCGGTACAAAATCCCGAAAATTTTGACATGTGCGCTAATAAAACGTACTGATTTTGAAATTTCTGATAGAAGATTCAAAATTTACGGTATCGCCCCCAAAAAATGAAATTCACGCGTGGCAACTGTAAATTTCAAAAAGGAGTGAAAAATTTGCAGAGGCAGTGTTGTCTTTTCATACGCATTGGGGGTGTCGCGTTCAAATGTGGGTGTGTCAAGTTAAATGGGTAAAGAAATGTCCCAGTATCCCCTCATAGTGTGAGCTTGCAAGAATAATATACTAGTATGAGTGTCAAAAAGTCTCTTAGTCTAAATGAGCTCTCATCATACTCGTGAAAAACCACCATCCTTATGAGCATTTAACTTGACAACCCCCCCCCCCCTCTCCCCCAGTAAGACTTGCCCCCTCCCTAGTTAGACTCCCCCCCCCCCCCAAAAAACGCGTATGAAAAGACGACACTATCCATTGCTAATTCATTTCCTATATATAATTTTGAAATTTACAGTGAGGAGGCGAAAATTTGAAATTCTTAGAGAGATATCAAAAATTTGGAGCATCTACCGGAAATTTTAAAAACAGTGAGTTTTTATACCGATTTTTTCAAAATTTCTGGTATTTTGTATCAGAAATTTCAAAATTTCCAGTGTTTACATTGAAATTTATATTGGAAATTCCAAAATTTTTGGTGTTTACATTGAAATGTATACTAGAAATTTCAAAATTTCTAGAATAAAATCCCATTGATTATACCAGAAATTTCATAATTTTCGGTAGTTATAAAAACCTGGTTTTGTACCAAAAATTTTGAAATTTCCGGTATGTACAAAAACTTTGTTTTGTACCGCAAATTTTGAAATTTCCCGTAATTGCCAATATATATTTTTTAATTTGTTTTTCTTCTTTTGCAGTGAAATACAGAGGCAGAGACGACACTATTGCAGGGACAGCTGTTGATCGAGTGGCGGACCAGGGTAGGGCTTTCAGGGGTGTTGATACTGAGTCTTCCCAAATATGGGCTAAACGAGTAGCCCCAACCGGTTCACACCGGAAGCAGTTGGCTGAGCATGGTCAGTTCCAAACACCTCGTTGCACTCGACGTTGACGGTACAATCAGTATAACAGCCTAGAGATGGGGTGATGTCATATGCTATTGTTGTTGATCCAGTGGTTCATCTGGTGGTTGATTCGGTTGTTGATCCAGTTGTTGATCCATTTGTTGAGGATGTTGCTAAGGATATTAGTTTGGAGGAGGTTGCTCGGGTGGTCCAGCCAAATGTTGTTGTTGTTGATCTGGTCTCATCGGTTACTGCTGACACGGAGGTTGCGGCTCCTTCGACAGAGCCATCTGTGCACACTGATGGAGGATTCCCTAGAGGACCCATCAATAGGTCGATGCTTACTGAGTATGTTGATCATGTGGCATTACGACTATGACAGGATGAGGTATATGTCTTTTATGTTTAACTTTAATTATTGTTTATATATGTTTGTCACAAGAGTTATCAGCTAATTTGTTTATATGTTTTTGTCACAGGAGCGACCCACACTGAAGGTGGAATCGTACGGGTCGAAGTTGAAGGACTTCCCGAAGATTCTGATGCTTGAGTAGGTTAGTCAGATTATACAGGAGTTCCAGCTGTTGAGAGGTGGCACTAGGAGACATATTCATTTCATCTTCCGTTCGGGGAGATGACTATCACTCTAGATGATGTCTACGCATTGTTTATCTTCCCATCAGCGGTAGATTCTGGACGACTCTCATTCTTAGCATGTCCCTTATGTAACACCCTTTTCTATCCCACAAATAAACATGCCAAAATACACAAATTATCAGAGTAAAAACCACCTCAGAAGGATGCACATTTCCCAATAAATTCAAAATAAAACAATTGCTCCGTAAACAACGGGTTTTCCTCAAAATAATCAAAAAGCCATCAAATAGCAGCGGAACCACCATAACCACAATAATTCAAAATCAAAAGGGTTTATAATAGAAACCATAATCTTCAAAAATAATAACAACAAATAATAAGTTCAACATGGTTCGACTCAACGACCCCGACCCGATGTTACACTATCAGAGCAATGAACCTCTAAGTCGACCAAAAGCACTAAAACTCCAAAAATGTTCTCGAAGGCATCCACAGCTAAGCCTGATCACCTGCACGTTACCCACCTAGAGGCAACATTCAAACAGGCAGGGTGAGTAATCACAATTCATTATAATCAATATAAAAACAAGATATGCATAAAATTGACGTCATCATCATATACAACATCATCAGGGTCATCACAAGGCAAACATCAAAGATCACAACATCATAGAGTAAATTAATGCTAAATAAATGCAATGCATAACAAGACTCATGCATGTGGTACCAATCATCACAATCGATGGACACTAGGCCATCACCCTCCAAGGATCCCCGTCATTAGGATCGATTCTACACAAGAACCGAAGCACGTCATAATTACCTCATATCCGCACAATGGGAATGAAGTCTAACATCATCACTGAAATGCTATGAATGCATGATACACAACGTCAATAATCATCATCACCAATAAAACCATTATGTGCATCATCATTCATCAATATCTCATGTTAAATCATATCATCATATATTCGTCAAACATCACAAAACATCATCTCATAATCATCAGTATACACAAGGTAAATCATCAGAAAAATCCCAGCCTCAAAACATCAAGACAGCACAAAATCATAACAAAATTTCGCGAACAGCAGGCATTCGCTACTGAGTTCGCTGGGCGAACCTATTCGCTGGGACCTTCACTTTTCGAAGCTGACAGCGAATCCCCGTCCCCATACAAAAACCAGAGGGCTTCCCTATGTCCCTCCTCACTACCTCTATTCGCTTTGCGAGCTAAAAATCACCCCTCGAAATCCATCCCAGTATCCTCACATAAATTATCGCGCATTCGCTGCACTGCTCGCTTTGCGAGTCTGGGGCGAGTATTTGCCTTGCGAAGGGATGGTTCGCTTTGCGAACCTGCGATTTCAAGAAATCGCTGCTACGCATCAGTAGCACAACAGACCCAAAAACCTTTACGACTTCAACCCCAATTACCCCAAAAACATCCCTACAACATTCCTGAGGCATCATGGAATTCAAAGGCATAAAACCTACAACTATTAGATTGATTCGTTACACTATTCAAAACCTCAAATCACCTAAACCTTCACAAACTCTCAAGATTCTCATAAACCCCATAAATCCCTTTCACCACAAGGTCGAAACAACATTGACAGGGAAAAATCACCCTCAAGGTCTATTTTATCCTATTCAATTCAACCCTTAATAATCGATTCACAAAATACCCTCAAATCATCAGTTTACTCATAAATCCCATAAACTCACCTAAACCTCAAAAATCAGCTTTTAACACATCGAATTCCTATATCAAAAACAATGAAAGGCAATACTCCCCATACCTTAGATTGTCGATTCGAAGCTTTCTCTACTGAGTCTTTGGAAACCTTCTCGAATCCTCGCCTTTCCCTTTTTCCTCAGATCTCTCACTTCTTTCCTTCTTTTCACGGTCTAACAAATGAATTTTATTCTCAAATTCTCCTTTTTGTTAAACCTAACTCTTGGGCTTCTAAAATGGGCTTTCCCAATAATACCCTCACTATTCCTCCTCAAAAGACCATCTTACCCTTAATCCCTCTAATATTATTTAAATTAATAATAATACTAATATATTCATATTATATACTATTATTTAATTAAATAACCAAAATTCCACGAAAACGCCAACGTCAACACAAACCACCAAAATTCACCGAAAATTCACAAATATTATATTTAAATAAATTAAATAAATATTCTTACGAAATTTGGGGTGTTACACCTTGCATGTCAGACTATTGCACGAGATTTAGGATTGTCTGAGGTGGAGATGTAGAAGGAGTTTGGCAAGACCAGGGGCGCGCACCTTCGTATGTCTTGGCTTAATCAAGAGATATGGTGTTATCCGTAAGCCAAAACTCTACAGGAGGAGAAGCTCTGTTGAAGTACACTTCTGCCTTAATCAAAAACTGAGGAAGAGACTTTTTTTAGATATGTTTATCAAACAACATATGACCCCTTATTTATACAACTTTGCATTTACTTTGTACCACACAAAATTGTCGGTGCAATCACAGCCATCCAAAATTGTCGGCAAAATCCTGAACATCCAAAAAATCAAACAAATAACACTACTGGAAATTTCATTTAGGTTGAAATTTTCGAAATCGACATGTAATTTCAAATTTTTGGAACTTACTGAAACTTACCAGAAATTATGAAATTTCCGGTATACTGAAAATTTAGAATAACTACCAGAAATTTTGGTTTGTACTGAAAATTTTAGTAACACTACCAGAAATTTTGAACATAAATTTAGTCTATTTTTCATCCTGGAACAATTTTGGAAATATGAAAGTATGGAGGGTGTTAGATATAATTTGAGGGGTGGATATTCCAGGTTTTTAACCTTAAGCCCCAACAAATTACAATGTGGAACGAATTTTTCATAACTTAGTAGTTGGTTGTGAAAACTTATACTACCTTCGTTCTTTTATATAACAGACAATTCATTTTTTTAGTTCATTGAATAATCAATATATCTAGTCTATAAACTGACCAAATACATCGATTATTCATTGAACCTAAAAAATGAATTGTTTCTTATATAAAGGAACGGTGGTAAGTATCTTTTTTTTATCTTATAACCTTTATTTCATCCGATTTTTTGCATGGGATATGGAGTAGCTAGTTGATTGAGAAAGTTAATAGTTTGATGTTTTGTTTCTTCTTACAACAATTTGTTACTCAAACCAAAGAAATTATGGAGCTTCTTTGACAAAATGAATGAAGAACTAGAAATACCAAATTCGTGAGTTTGCATATTAAATGCCCCTTTAAGTTTGTGCATGTTGCATCATTATTGATTAGGGATGTTAAAATTAAACAGATCTAAATAAAAACCAAAAACTGTAAACCAATAAAAAACAAGTGAATTTCTTATCACACCACCCAACCTTCTTAGGCACCTAGCGCGCTGACGAAAATACCCTTGCGTTCCAGATGTGCAAATCCGGACGCACCATTTTTTTAAAAATGTTCAGTTTTTACCGGATGTGCACTTCCGGTAAATGCTCGTATTTGCAAATCCGGAATAAAACCTGATGCAGAACACCAAAAATCCAACAATGTTTCTCACATTCATAAAATAAAATCGGGATTACATTGAGAAAATCACCATGACATCGACAGAAATTTAAATATTACAAGATCAATAGCCCGGTGGACGCTTGCACATCTCTAAGATGTCATCGACCGTTCTTCGGATTTTGACGGTCGCCTCGAACTCGAGCGGGAATCGTTCTTCGCAGCCGAAAAAAGTTTGCCACATCGCTCTAACATCCTCTTTATTCTTGAGCTCAACAAGGTTGTAAGTGACGTTCCCTTTGTTATCAACGGAAGGTGAACGATACTGAAGCTTCGCAACCTTCTGTTTGTCTCCGTAAGGTAGGAGATGTTCGATGTCGTCAATGATCTCGCCGATTAAGATGTCCCTCGTTAACTTATACTTGCGACCGATTGTTATGTCGTCGGTATAGGAGACAGTTGCGACATACCAATGAATCTTGATATCATACAATTGAGACATTTAGTATTTGTGTGAATGATATCAAATGAAACCCCTAATTTATAGAAAAGTTAGGGTAAAGTTATTTCTGCCTAAGTTCGTTCCGGATGTGCAGATCCGGACAAACCCTACAAATATTGGTTCCGAATGTGCAAACCCGAAAATTGTCCGGATGTGCAAATCAGAATGTTTTACTGATACAATTTTAAAACAGAATTGAACAGCTTATGCAGCCACTTGGAATACTTTCAGTGCAATAAAATTCATAAGTGTATTAAAAAGACATATGGATAAAAATACAATATATTTCACTTCAATAATGTACATTGTGTCGTATGATTATACAAAAAAGTTAAAACAAAATTCTCCGTCTAAATCTATTGGAGCTAGAACTTTCGATTTTTCCGCATTTGATGCCTTTTCAATTGCGTGCAATCTTTCAAATTCAAGCATCCTTTCGACAAAACTATCCGGCCAAGACTCGGCAATTGCGGTTGCATGCGTCGCCCATTGCGGTGATTTAGGTGGTATCGGGTATCTGGGTTTCAAGATAACTTGTACAAAATGTCTTGATTTCGCAAGCCATCCGATACACATGATGCGATCACTTGGATTCGAAGGAGGTGTGTAACACCCTAATTCCCATCGCGGATAAATAATACATAAATAAATTAGAGTGAATAAAATTTTATTCTTAGACAGAAACAAGGATGTCACATTTAAAGAAAGAAAACACAATCTCTGCTCATAAATTTGATACATAACACAAAATGGAATAAACATAAAAGGGAAACTTTTTCCAACAAAAAGGAAAGTTCAATTATGGAATAAAGCGGAAAGATCCATAACTGACTTGTTTTACAAAATAAATTGTTTTATAGCATCAAAATATTCATACACATGTAATACAAAATAGATCCAACAAATGTATACATATATAACAAAAGCGTTTCCCGACTCCCGTGTTACGTATCAGAGCAAACAGACCGACAAAAGGATGGAGAACTAATCTTCACAAAAGCCTCCAAGATACTAATCTGCAATTGCCTCATAGAGCAACAAACCACAGCAGAAGGGTGAGAAATAACAACTAAATCAAGATGGCATAATAATATGCAAACACATATAAATTCACATGCATAATTATTCTCACCACAAGCATCACATACTAATACATATAGCATGCCACAGATACATAACATATTTCTAATAATCCAACCACATAGCATATATCAATTATACCAACATAATAGCATATTCACACATAATGCATCCCAAGGTTATAACATATGGAAACACACCACCACATCACGTGTATTCATATATAGCATATCATAGATAATTAATACAATCATTGTAATGTACAACATCCCCACAAAACATAATATATGTCTATACATAAAACATATCATCCATAACCAATGCATATCAAATTACCAATGATATCACGAGCTCAACACATAATCAATCAATTCATAATTTCCCACACATAATCAATCCATTCACGATTTATGCAAATGCACAGAGACCGACACAACGACTCTATGCATGCGGTACCATTCCATCCATCATTCTCATCATCATTAATCCACTAAGGAATTATCGGAATCATCGCTTGTTACTTAGTGTAACTCCCCGTCGGGAAAACGATGTTCCCCGTCGCTTTAGGTCCTCTTTGTATAAGGCACACGATGTTTATGGATCACTTTAGGTCCTCTTTGTATAAGGCACGCGATCCGATCGCTTTAGGTCCTCTTTGTATAAGGCACGCGATCGTCTATAACGTCGCTTTAGGTCCTCTTTGTATAAGGCACACGATCGTTACAGCAGATTCCCTCTGGAATCGTTTCGTCGCTCACACCCCACAAGGGCACACGACATCACAAGGTGCATATCATGATGGATGTCATATCAACGATTCATGACAATCAAATTCACATTCACAAATCAACAATATGAATTATCTCATCATCATTATTCATGCATTGGAAATCAATTCAAACAATGCCTTTACTTGCCATAAGGCCACCAAATAACACACATTGAATTTCACATAAACAATGCATTTCATCATAATCCACAAGCCACAACAATTAGCATTTTGGCATATACACTCATATCAATTCACATCAAGAATTACTCACCATCAACCACAACAATCCTGCCATCATACAATGATACTCACAACACTAGGATTCACGCCACGAAGGCTACCCACAACAACATACATTAATACCATACATTTGTATTCAATTCAACAAAGTATTTTGCCATAAGGCCACAACAATTACAACAACTTATCACATGCTTCAACATCATATAACAGCACACAAGCTATGCGTTATATATCAAAAGCATATCGCATGATAACACATCAATCGATCACAATTACGACGGTAAAAGTCGACAAAATGACACGCTTCCAAATTCTCGACACAATTAAATCGGCCACTAATCTCAAAACCATTTTTATAAGAAATAACATCTCATTAGCTTTCCAACGGTACTAAGAACGTCTCGATCCGAGTTACAGATCAAAAGTTATGAATTTGCAAAGAAAATAATTTATTGAGAAACAGCCAGATTCGCCTGGCGACTTAGGATTTCGCCTGGCGGATCCCCCTTCGCCAGCACTTCGCTTGGCGAACTAGTGGCAAACCATAATTTTAGAAAAACCCCAAGATTTCCAGTAGCTAACACATTTCTGTCTCCCCATTTTTGCCTGGCGACTTATGATTTCGCCTGGCGAATCCCCCTTCGCAGCACTTCGCCTGGCGAACTTGTGGCAAGACCTAATTCGCCTGGCGAATCCCAATTCGCCTGGCGAATCACACCAGAACCAGAATTTTCTGCTGCGGGTTACACGGTTCCAAACCCCCAAAATCCAACTTTCTCCAACCAAAGCGTTTTCAATCAATCAAAACAAGTATCAACAATGTTCATACATATAATACAATCATATTACGCAATTCGTATTGATTTCCAACCGTGAAAACATCAATTCTATCGAAATTATCACAATTCCAATCAAGTGGAAAACATATATTTTTCAACCAAACATTCAAACAAATACATACATATACATATACAAGCAAGATATAATCGAAACTTCTCACCCTTACCCGATTAATCGTGCTTTGAAACGGAGTATTGAAGATTTCCTCTTTTTCTTCTTCTCACTCTCTTTTCTTTCTCTTTTCTTTCTCTTCTTTCTCCTTTTCTCTCTTTTTCTCTCTTTTTCTCTCTTTTCACTTTTTATAACAAAATATCTAACTACTCAAAATGACCATTTTGCCCTTACGCTCAAATATCTCCCAAACGCTCTCAAAATGCGATAAAACATAAACAGCGATGACATATATTTTGGGAAATAAAAGTTGAAAAGAAATTATAATTTATTGCAAATATTTTACCTATTAGGGAAATTAACCAATTAACTCAATTAGCAGGTAAAATACAATAAATTTACACATTTCACAAAATTCACATAAATTAAATAAATAAATACAATTAAACAAATCGGGGCGTTACAACTCTCCCCCACTTAAACATTTTCATCCTCGAAAATATACTCGGTGCAACAACTCCGGATACGACTCTCGTATCCGACTAGACGACTATCATGCCATTAAAGGCAACACCACGAATAACACAAACTGACAAAACACCTGGCTAACAACAACTACTACAAAGACATGACAACGGTAATAACAACAACGACCAGATGCAATGCCCATACAATGCACTTGACGACCAACTCACGACTCAAAGAATACCCAAGTTACGAACACACAGGTTCACTCTTGAACCAAAACACAACAAGATCGTTACCCTCACCATAGGTAACACTCCCCTAATTCCCCACAAGGAATTAGCTACTCACACTCGAACCATCACCATGGAAACAAGGCAACAACAAAGACAAGAACATAAAGTTCCACGACCCAACATCGTCTCAACAACCTCTACATAACCACAATACCAACATCCTTGCCATACAACAATATTACAACAATGCTACGATTCACCAATCGAACATATAACCAAAACATCCATCTACATAGTAGCCCATGAATAATATTTAAACCTTTCACCTAACACTTCCATTCTGAAACGTCCAATGGTCTCATCATCCTACATGTTCATAATGTTCAACCTATGAACTCTTACCAGTCACACACGCATATACGAATTGTGCCACATCACGCTTTCGATGCGCACTCTGATTACTCGTAACCATCAAAACTATCAATCCCACGTCCAAAGTCTAACTCTTTCTCATATTCGCCAAAAATCACTGTTCACTTTTAATATACCCAACCTCACACTATCAGATGTCAATTCACACACCAACTCAAATCTCTAAATTCTTCCAAAAGTTCCCACTCTTTAACCATCAAAGTAGACATATGCAAAAAATTTCGACTTAACTCATCAGGCACGACATTAACTTTACCAATAGGATAATTCCAGCTAAAGTCATAACTCATCAGGAATTCCAACCATCCTCGTTGTCTCCTACTTTATTCCTTCTAACCAAACAAGTACTCTAAACTCTTGCGATTACCAACCACCTTGAACCTAAAACCCTCAAAATAATACCTCTAGATTCTCAACACAGAAGTAACCGCAGCCATCTTGAAATCATGAGTCCTCAATTGTCGTAAAGCATAAGAAATGACTTTACCCTCTCGCATTAACACACTAACTACACTTATCAAGGACGCATCCCAATATTCCATAAACAGTTTATTAGGATCAGGCAGAATCAAAATTGGATCCGTAGTCAATCTCTACTTCAGCTCACCAAAACTTACTCACAACGAACATCCAAAACAAACGACTCACCCTTTGCAAGTAAATTGAGATAACAGAAGTACTAACTTAGCAAAGTCTTCCATAACCTGCAGTAACAACCAACTAAGCCCAAAAGTTTCTAATCTCCTTAACCGACTTCGGAGTCTTTCAATGTAGAACCGCATCTACTTCCGATGGATCCATAGAAATACCATCATCAGTAATAACATATCCAAGGAAACTAACCTTTTTCAACCAAAATTATCACTTCGATAATTTAGTAGAAAGCTCCCTCTCTTTCAGCCCTTGTAACTCAATCCTCAAATACACTACATACTCATCCTTTGATTTAAAATAAATCAGAATATCATCCAATAAACATCACTATGAACTTATCCAAACAAGTATGGAAGATACGATTCATATACTCCACAACCATAACATATACAACCCATAACAAAAGTAATACCATCAAGGAACTTCAAATCGTTCGCAATTCGTCACAATTCAAAACTCAAGCTATCCAGAACACAACCGCAAGTTTTCATACTACTCACTGATTAACACACAACCTCATGCTATCATCCTTTTCCTTACCAACCATGCTGGACCTCTTCATGTCGACACACTAATGTTTCATCCAAAAACACATCTGAAAATCATGCACAATTGACGGCCCATCACTGTGGCTTCCTGCCAATTTCCAGAACACTATCATCACAAACATGACAAACATCTGAGTTTCACTTCCTAAAAGTTCTTCTACTTACCTAGCAGATCCAAACCTCAAACCTTCACCTTCGTCAAATTTGAGTTCACACTCTACTCTCTGAGAACAACCTTTAACAATACCCAATCGTTCTTTCTCAATGACTTCCCAACTTGACCAACATACCAAAACCTCTAATCCGCCTCATCTTCCGATATTCGAATCTTCATCGACTCAACAAAACAATCTGTACTCACTTGGCTTGGCTCCAAACGATTCACAAAACATACTATCAAAGCCGGAAAGACACGTCTATTCCATCCAACATAATTTCGTCTACTATCAACAAGAGATTAAGGGTGATCAGTTCCTCAATTTGTCAATAGACAGCCAACAATCATGATGGGGCATAAACCATCTTTACCAAACTATAATAGCATTTCTTGCATCTTGTGCACAAAACTCCTAAGGTATAAATCCTGAGTTGACATAAGCCTTACCTCCGCATTCCCTCTGGAACCGGGAGCAACACTGTCCAAACAACACTCACAATCTTGCAATCTACAACACACTGAGCCAACGCTCCACACCTGAAGCAACTTGGAGAAGCACAAGCTCCTCCCCCACTTATCTCATTCTAAATCCTACAGATAAGGGATTAGAAAACCAGAAAGCACTGACAGTGTTTCACACACATATCACGTACTAAGGGACAAATAACATCGACAGTATTCAACTGTCACACCAACTGACTCAACAATTTGGCCGGATGGATCGACCTGCTCTGATACCACTAATGTAACATCCCAATTCCCATCGCGGATAAATAATACATAAATAAATCAGAGTGAATAAAATTTTATTCTTAGACAGAAACAAAGATGCCACATTTAAAGAAAGAAAACACAATCTCTGCTCATAAATTTGATACATAACACAAAATGGAATAAACATAAAAGGGAAACTTTTTCCAACAAAAAGGAAAGTTCAATTATGGAATAAAGTGGAAAGATCCATAACTGACTTGTTTTACAAATAAATTGTTTTTTAACATAAAAATATTCATACACAGGTAATACAAAATAGATCCAACAAATGTATACATGTATAACAAAAGCGTTTCCCGACTCCCGTGTTACGTATCAGAGCAGACAGACCGACAAAAGGATGGAGAACTAATCTTCACAAAAGCCTCCAAGATACTAATCTGCAATTGCCTCATAGAGCAATAAACCACAGCAGAAGGGTGAGAAATAACAACTAAATCAAGATTGCATAATAATATGCAAACACATATAAATTCACATGCATAATTATTCTCACCACAAGCATCACATACTAATACATATAGCATGCCACAGATACATAACATATTTCTAATAATCCAACCACATAGCATATATCAATTATACCAACATAATAGCATATTCACACATAATGCATCCCAAGGTTATAACATATGGAAACACACCACCACATCACGTATATTCATATATAGCATATCATAGATAATTAATACAATCATTGTAATGTACAACATCCCCACAAAACATAGCATATGTCTATACATAAAACATATCATCCATAACCAATGCATATCAAATTACCAATGCTATCACGAGCTCAACACATAATCAATCAATTCACAATTTCCCACACATAATCAATCCATTCATGATTTATGCAAATGCACAGAGACCGACACAACGACTCTATGCATGTGGTACCATTCCATCCATCATTCTCATCATCATTAATTCACTCAGGAATTATTGGAATCATTGCTTGTTACTTAGTGTAACTCCCCGTCGGGCAAACGATGTTCCCCGTCGCTTTAGGTCCTCTTTGTATAAGGCACACGACGTTTATGGATCGCTTTAGGTCCTCTTTGTATAAGGCACACGATCCGATTGCTTTAGGTCCTCTTTGTATAAGGCACACGGTCGTCTATAACGTCGCTTTAGGTCCTATTTGTATAAGGTACACGACCGTTACAGCAGATTCCCTCTGGAATCGTTTCGTCGCTCACACCCCACAAGGGCACACGACTTCACAAGGTGCATATCATGATGCATGTCATATCAAAGACTCATGACAATCAAAGGCACATTCACAAATCAACAATATGTATTATCTCATCATCATTATTCATGCATTGGAAATCAATTCAAACAATGCCTTTACTTGCCATAAGGCCACCAAATAACACACATTGAATTTCACATAAACAATGCATTTCATCATAATCCACAAGCCACGACAATTACCATTTTGGCATATACACTCATATAAATTCACATCAAGAATTACTCACCATCAACCACAACAATCCTGCCATCATACAATGATACTCACAACACTATGATTCACGCCACGAAGGCTACCCACAACAACATACATTAATACCATACATTTATATTCAATTCAACAATGTATTTTGCCATAAGGCCACAACAATTACAACAAATTATCACATGCTTCAACATCATATAATAGCACACAAGCTATACGTTATATATCAAAAGCATATCGCATGATAACCCATCAATCGCACACAATTACGACGGTAAAAGTCGACAAAATGACATGTTTCCAAATTCCTGACACAATTAAATTGGCCACTAATCTCAAACCCATTTTTATAAGAAAGAACATCTCATTAGCTTTCCAACGGTACTAAGAACGTCTCGATCCGAGTTACAGGTCAAAAGTTATGAATTTGCAAAGAAAAGAATTTATTGAGAAACAGCCAGATTCGCCTGGCGACTTAGGATTTCGCCTGGCGGATCCCCCTTCGCCAGCACTTCACCTGGCGAACTAGTGGCAAACCACAATTTTAGAAAAACCCCAAGAGTTTCAGTAGATAACACATTTCTGTCTCCCTGTTTTCGCCTGGCGACTTATGATTTCGCCTGGCGAATCCCCCTTCGCCAGCACTTCGCCTGGCAAACTAGTGGCGAGACCTAATTCGCCTGGCGAATCCCAATTCACATGGCGAATCCTAATTCGCCTGACGAATCGCACCAGAACCAGAATTTTCTGCTGCGGGTTACACGGTTCCAAACCCCCAAAATCCAACTTTCTCCAACCAAAACGTTTTCAATCAATCAAAACAAGTATCAACAATGTTCATACATATAATATGATCATATTACGCAATTCGTATTGATTTCCAACCGTGAAAACATCAATTCTATCGAAATGATCACAATTCCAATCAAGTGGAAAACATATATTTTTCAACCAAACATTCAAACAAATACATACATATACATATACAAGCAAGATATAATTGAAACTTCTCACCCTTACCCGATTAATCGTACTTTGAAACTGAGTATTGAAGATTTCCTCTTTTTCTTCTTCTCACTCTATTTTCTTTCTCTTCTTTCTCTTTTCTTTCTCTTCTTTCTCCTTTTCTCTCTTTTTCTCTCTTTTCTCTTTTTATAACAAAATATCTAACTACCCAAAATGACCTTTTTGCCCTTACGCTCAAATATCTCCCAAACGCTCTCAAAATGCGATAAAACATAAACAGCGATGACATATATTTCGGAAAATAAAAGTTGAAAAGAAATTATAATTTATTGCAAATATTTTACCTATCAGGGAAATTAACCAATTAACTCAATTAGCAGGTAAAATACAATAAATTTACACATTTCACAAAATTCACATAAATGAAATAAATAAATACAATTAAACAAATCGGGGCGTTACAAGGTGCGGTGTGGAGTGGAAAAAAGGTTTCCGAAAATCCGTATCTCGTCAAGTCGATACACACCATATCGTAGGCGCATGTTATAAGATGACCCATCTCGTGGAAGCTCATTCATTTCGATACCGGTGCCGGACCACTCAACCACGGAACAAGTGACTCGTGAACCTTGTTGTAATTTTCTTGATTTTCATAGAGACGCAAGTATGCTTCTTTATGCGTCTCCAACTTTAGGATAAGTTGATGACGTACAAGTGCATGACCTTCCTCTCCTTTACCGAGTAGTGCCGACACGGCTCGGTAACCGCAATTACCATCCCCTACAACATTGATTAAAGGAAATCATACGTGTAGTTGGAGTCGGCGTCGGAACTCGTGCAATCGGTGTCGGAGCCGGTTTGGAAATGCGAGCTCTTTTCATGACACTTTGTAGAGATTTAGGAGTCGGAGAGTCCGGAAAGATTTGGTCAACGTGCTCATAATACGAAGGAGACCGAGTTGTTGAGTTTTCATTTGGTGTAGGCTTCAACTTCTTCGGAGCACCCTTTGTCTTAACCGGTTGAGACGGAGGTATCATTACGGTTGTTTCGGGGAAGGCAATCTTCCTCAACTCTTCTTTGATGTGTAGCTTCATATTGTCGTCGGCCTTCAAAAATCTCTTTTTAACTACTTCCAATTCGGCCAAAATAGAGATATCTGGTTTGTCTCCTTCCTTACAACCATCATCATCATAACTAAGTCTCATCCAATGAGGTTAAACTACGTCAATTTGTATTGGCTCACCTAGTTTCAACTTTTTAGCAATGGCACAAGCACATGGAAGACCGTAGGTTTTCACAATAGTGCAACCACACTTTGCACTATCGGAACCTACCGTTTCGGCTCGGTTGGCCTCGTGAAAAATATAGCCCAACGCCGCCCGAGACATGTTGCCGATCAAATAAGAGTAGAGGAAGTTACCTTTAAACCGATGTTCCAAAACCGTGATGCTCCGACCGAAAGTGGTTTGTATCTCATTGTGTTGGTTTTTGATCATTAGATGCACGGAGTCCCAATCCCGACATAAATCCCCCTTGCTATTCCCCAACCAATTCTTCAAAGTGGCATGTGCCGACTCAACTCTATTGGTGGTAGTGTTTCCAAGATGTCGTACATTATCGGTCCACGCACAAACAATCTTTTCTTTCACTTGATCAAGAATGGTGGATTCAACATATTTCAATAAAGCGGGGTACCGTTCACACACTTTCCGGAATTTAATGACCGAATCGGCATATAATTCCGTTGTGGAAGAATTTAGAATACGAGTCCATGCATCCATAATTTTCTCTACAATGACACCCGACTTGACCACTTTTTCGTCTTCCGACTCCACTTGTTTCGCACCCACCGCGGTCTTAACCCGACTTCGCACATTCTTTGTTATGTGAAATCGACAAAGTAGTGCATTGGAAGAAGGAAAAACCTTTGCAACCGCATTCATCAAGGCGTTGTCGCGGTCCGTAATAATTGCTTTTGGCATTTGAACATGTTTCTTCAAAAGTGACCGACACGTCTCCAACGTCCACGTGAAATTGTCCTCTTTCTCACACTCCAAAAAGACAAAGCCGACGGCATATGTCTTATCCGTAGACGTAACGCCAACCATCTCAAACAATGGAAGACGATACTTGTTTGTCTTGTAGGTGCTATCGAGAATGAGCGCTGTTGAGAACGTGTTGAACAACTTGATGGAATCCGGATGAGTCCAAAAAATATCTCGGACCGTAATTTCATCAACACGATATCTGTACCGAGACACGTAATCGTTGTCCTCCAACACTTTCAACAGTTGTTGCATCTCACTCATATATCCCCTAATTGCCTTGTTCATTTGATACCGAATGTTATACACTTGCTTTATGTTTGCAACATTTTCGGGTTCTTTCTGTTTCAACATCGCAAGTATATTCTTCGGTTGGACAAGGTTCAAGGTCATGTTGGCTATACATGTGTAGCGAGCGATTTTGGACGTGGTTCTTAAGCACTGGTCGCTCTCTGCGGTTGAGCTTACTACAGGTCGATTCATTTTTTATCCTATTGTGAGCTGAATAAGAAAGAGAAATAGATGTCTCCAATTAACCCTGCTTTGCATACTGAGTTTAAACAGCGGTCTGTTAGGTTACGGATGCTATCAATGTGGGGGGCCCTTGTACTGGTTATTTGTATTTTCGCCAATACTGTTTTCTTTCTTTTTACCTTGACAGAAGGTTTCTGGCGGGGAACAAGGATTAGGATGTTAGGACTGATGCTTTTTGATGTGAGAGTATGGGATTTGGTTTTTTTGTTGATTGTGCTCGCTAAGATTTTTCTTTCAATCTTATGCCTACGTATTCCCGTTTACCGAAACAGGGAAATCAGAGCGTTCGTAGTTCCTCCTATTCTATGGGAGGAAATTGGTTTTTGATGTCTTGTTCGAAGCCCAAGACGTGAAGCGAAAGGTGATTTGTATCTTGTTCAAAGCCCAAGATGTGAAGCTAAAGGGTCTATTTGTGTCTTGTTCAAAGCCCAAGACGTGAAGCGAAAGGGCCTCGACTTTAGAGAGAATTTGTCATCTCTAAAGGGGGTCTGTTTGTCACAACTGTTAGGTGACTGGTTATAAAGGAGAATAACTTTAACCGGGATACGCGGATCCTAGCAATGCCATAATTTCCTTTATGGGGGGTTTTATCCTGAAGGAGAAGACTTTAACTCAGTGTAGAGCAATGCTATCTTTCCTTAGGAATTTCTCATGCTAAAGGAGGGACAGTGGCATGGATGTAGATGATCCAGAGGCTTGCCACTTACAGCGATTAGATGAAGGGGAAGGAGTTGTTGATGTTTGTGTACTGTGAACGAGGCACAGTTTTGATGCTAAAAGGTTAATTGGATTAACCAGTGGTTTTCTTATACAAAGCCTAAGAGGAGGCTAATATGTGTCTCGTACAAAGCCCGAGAGAGAGAGGCTAAAAGGTTTTGACTTAACGAGGGAATCTTTTGGTATCTCGTATAAAGCCCGAGATGGAGGCTATTTGACTCAACAAGAGAGTTTTTTATGTGTCTCGTACAAAGCCCGAGATGGAGGCGAAAATTTGTTTGGCTCACTAAGAACCTTTTTATATCTCGTATAAAGCCCGAGATGGAGGCGAAAGGGGTAATTGACTCAACGAGGGAGACTCTTATGTGTCTCGTACAAAGCCCGAGAGAGAGGCTAAACGTTGTTTAGTTAAGTGACAGGTCCAGTATACTGATTTTGAAAGAGAAAATCAGTTCTTATATGAGCAACACTGTACTCAAGGATTTGATTCGAGGATCCGGGTTATTCCTATTCTTTAAGGAAGTGGGAAATCCAAAGGGTATTGAGACTGTCCGAGTCTACGGGTTTCCTTCCTATTTAACGAAGGGGTTACTTGAGAATGTCTTTGAGACTCAACGAAGTTAGACTGTCCAAGTCTAGAGTTTCATCTTTTGTACTATGCTTTGAGAAACAATAGTAGACTCTATGAAAGGATTGTTCTATGAAGATGATTAAGTTCTGTTCCTATACCTTTAGGAGGTTGTCGGGACAATTTGTACGAAGCCCAAGAGGAGGCTGGAAACTTTTAAGAAGCCGAGTGGTCCTTGTACTAAGCCCAAGAGAAGGCTATCATTCCCGGAGGAAGAGATCATTATACGAAGCCTAAGAGGAGGCTGTGAATACTTCTAAGAAGCCGTAGGGTCCTTGTACTAAGCCCAAGAGGAGGCGGGGTTGCTTTTAGGAAGCCTGTGGGTCCTTGTACGATGCCCAAAAGGAGGCCGATTGCTTTTAAGAAGCCGATGGGTCCCCAAACCCTGAGAAATTCAAGGCAAGCTATTCACAAGGAATAGATCAAGTCAGGAAAGTTCGAGAATTTGGAAGAAACTCAAGAGATGCCATTCACGGAGAAAAGATCATCTCTGGGGAGTAGAGTCTCTTGACAAGTGCTTTTAAGAAGCCCGTGGGTCCCCAAACCCCGAGAAATTCAAGGCAATGCTATTCACCGAGAATAGATCAAAGTCAGGAAAGTCCGAGAATTTGGAAGAAACTCAAGAGATGCAATTCACGGAGAAGAGATCACCTCTGGGGAATAGAGTTTCTTGACAACTTCTATGAGTGACAGTCTATGAAAAGGGTTCACAGAGAATGTTGCCTTTCATATCTCCATATTGTTTAATCCCAAGAGGAGGGAAGACTATGTCTGGTAATCCTATGGGGATCTAGTATTGACTATTTCTAAGAGTGATCAACGGGCTCACCTAGTTCTAGACGTAGTTGTCGGAGAAACTCTAAATATCTATACTATTATTACACAGTTGATATGAGTTTATGAAAGAAGACTTACAGTGAAACAGCCCCACAATACAGTTATATGTATATGAAAGCGGTAAATGAAAGCAATAACCACTTACTCGGTTGTAGAGATTCCATGCTGTTTGGTTAGTTGTTCAACAAAGAAAGATTGAAAACAATAGTATATTCAAAATCAAAGGAGAAAGTGCTTTGAAAAAGAAAGATTTGGGGCTTACAGCTCAAGGAGAGGCCCAGGGTTTTATCAGTGAGCGCACTGTTTGAATTTGTACAGAGGCACTTATACAAGTGACTGTGGCCCAAAATGGTTTTCTGTACAAAGGAATGGGTATTACACTCTCTCAAGAGGCCCAAAAGGTTTAAAGAAAAAGAGTGGGGCTTATAACACGAGGGTAGGCCCAAATGATTTTTCGTTTGAAATGGCGATCGCGCCGAGATTTTCTTTTAACGCAGAGGGGCTTATACAACATTTGAGGCCCAAAAATGGTTTTGGTTAAAAGGGGTTGGGTCTTACACTCTATTAGAGGCCCAAAAGTTTTGAATGGGTCTTATAACTCGAGGAGAGGCCCAGTGTTATTTTTTTAAAAAAGGCGACGATCGCGCCGTTGGTTTTTTACGGTATTGGGACTTATACAATAAGTGAGGCCCAAAAATGATTTGGTCAAAAAAAGGATTGGGTCTTACACTCTATTAGAGGCCCAAAAGTTTTGAAAATGATTTATGAGGGTTGAATTAATCCAAAAACCCTAATTTGTTTTCAAAAATGTATTTAATTGAATAAAAATTCAATTAAAATGATCAAAATTGTTTAACATGTGAAAAACAAATTGTGATCTTGGATTAATGCTTCAAAAATTAAGTATTGACCTACAAAATAATTAGAAAGCATTAAAAGTTGCAAAATCAATGTGGAAAAAATATTTAAAATGTCAAAAACAATTAAAACATTAATTCTTTGCAAAAATATCAATTATATGAAATAAATAATATTTTTGGGATTTTTTGGGAAAATAAAATATTTTAACATTTTTGTGAATTATTAAAAAAAGAATCAACTCAAAATCTTTAAAACTCAGAGAGAAATTAATTTTTGAATCAATTAAATAAAATCACAAAATTCAAATATTCAAATTTCTAAAAATGGTGCCAAGAACACGCGCATGTTCTGGGCTTGGCCAGATTTGCATTTTCTCTCCAATCTCACTGAATACTTGATTATAACATGCAATCCACATATCATTATGCTCGTCTCAACCTCACGATCATGTCTATGTCCATTAATTTTATTTAAATTAAACATATAACAAGAAATCATGAAAAATCCTCAAGAACCCTAATTTCTGCATGAAGGCTAGGATTTTTTATACACGATTCAAACAATGCAATTAATTGAGGGGAAACATTCTATGCATGATTATGAACATATGGCCAAATTATTGTGCAGCAAAAATTGCATGGATCATAGAGTTAGAAGAGCTCATGCTTACCACTTGCAGCTGGTGATTGTGATTTGTGTTGGAGGTGTTACAACTAGGTTCCAATGATGTGGATAGCTTCCCTAGGTGCCAAGTGATGTGTCTGAGTGCTTGGAATGGATTGAAATGGTTTGGAGTTGAAGATGGCACCTCAATTGCAAAACTGTCAAGAACTTGAGCAATTGGCTGGTGATTTTGTGAAATTTGTGTTCCAGATGTTATGTGAGTGTTTGGATCACTTCTATATGATGTATGTGAGGTGTGTGAGTGATTGGTTTGATTGGAAAAGCTCTCAAACTCAAAACCCGATAGCTACCTTGCTAAGAAAGGCATTTTTGCCAAGAGAAAGAGATTTTGAGGAAAGCATCTGTTAGATGGCTTTGGTGTACTCAAACTGATCACAATTGAGCTCTATTTATAGTAGAGCAAGTTTGTTTTGCAAGGAATAGTGAATGGCAACTGCTAAGTAGGTTTGGCCAATGTTGTCCAATGAAAATCCAAGTCTCCTCTAGCCATTGACTAGAGGTTAGGGCACAGAGCTTTGGTCCCCTTGGTCTTGGATAAGTCTTGACTGATTTCAGATGAGAATGGCTCAGTCCATGCCACCTTGATGCTTCCATTGAATGCTTCAATCCAAATTTGGAGTCTTGTCCCTATTTTGGCCATTCTAGGTTCAACATGCTATTTCTTGTTCCATGGACTTTGGAGGCTTGGCTCAGTGATTGTCCCCTTTAGATTCAATCCTCAGATGTGTCCAAGTGGATAGGAGCATTTGAATTTGGCTGATTTTAGCAAATCGACCAAAAATGCAAAATCTGCCTTGCCTTTGACAGATTTCAGCAAGGCAACTTGCCAATGTCATATCTCATGACTTGAATGGAATTTGGCAATGTTCTTGGCCATTTTGGAAAACCCTTACATGATACAACAACTGTTTGAACATGTTTGGTTTTGATCTCTTCTGAATCCAAGTGAAAAATCCCCCTACATTTGGCAAAAAGTGAGGACAGATTTGGACTTAGTGAAAATTTCACTAAGTGTTGGAAAAAGTGACATTTTCATTTTTCAGCCATTTTGATCACTCCATAACTCAAAATCCTTAATGAATTGGACTTAGGTCTAGTTGAAGTTTTTGTAGAGGGTAATGAGGGCTACAAATCCATCTTTGGATGGGAAAAAATGGCCTTGTGGTTTAGGAGTTATGATCCTCCAAAGTTGGTACCCTTGTCACTTTATTTTTTAACTTAGAAAATTTTCTAAGTTTTTATGGTTACCCCTTTTACAAGTTATCCAACTTTTCTTGATTTTTCTTGATGAATGATGATTCAAATCATACATTAACATCATTTTAGGGTTAAAAATCCATTTTGGTGAAAAATCTCAAAAAGTCAAAGTTGACTTTTGTGCACAGTTGACTTTTTATCAGATGAATTCCAAACTGTGCAATTCTTCAGGAAATCATGTCCTTGACCTAAATCAAAATTGATGGACATGTTCCATGGGTGTCATAGGGTATATTGATGCATGTCATAGGGCTTGGGAGCATGTCCTGGTCAAAAGTCAAAGTTACAGTTGACTTTTTCCTTAAAACCCTAATTGTGGTGCAGATGAAATTGAGACTTGTTGCTCAAGCTTCTTGGATTAATCCATTGTTGCAAATGGATCAATATAGTTCATTAGAGACCCTCAAATCCTCCTTTGAGGTCTTGGTTCATGATTTGCCCTAAAAGTCAACTTAGGGGTGAATTAGGTCAAGAAACCCTAATTCCTGATTTTTGATGTATGCATCCCCTGAGGCAAAATTGACTTGATGATTGGGTCCATGAGGTTCCATGGAGTATATTAGGTTGTGTTTTGGATCCTTGGCTTGTGTCCAGATGAAATTTCCATCTGGAGGCCCTGGTCGACCAAAACCCTAATTTGGTGACACTGGCGATCCTGAAGCTTGATCCACCTAAAAGGGAGCAACTTTGTGCTTAATCCTTGAAGTGGGAGTCCTCTTGATCCCTTGTGAATGTTTGAGAGGTTAGACAAGTTGAAGATCATGTCATTCCTTGATTGATCCTTTGCCTAAAGCTCTGAGAGGGCTAGAAACCCTAATTTTGATTGTAGTGGATGCTCACCCGTCTTTGGGGAGACTGATGAAGCATGATGGTTCCTCCATACTGTGATGATGATTCTCACAATGATGGGAAATCTTAGTGGTCAAAATTTGGGGTATGACAACATGTCTTCTCTTCCGCCTTGAGCCGACATACACTTGGATGGCCTTGAAGCTTTGAGCACATTTCGTGGTTATGTATACCACAACGAACGGTAAATCTCCATTTCTTGGAAACAACATGTAACCACCAATCTTAAAAGGGCACTCACATCTTCTAGTACCGGTCTCGTCTTTCTTTAACTTCCGTAGAGGTGCTTGATATTTGCCGCTTCTTTCGCAACCCAAAATTACAAAAGCTTTTCTTCTATCCGACCCATTATCCGATCTCCCGATATTTACACCGAAGACAAGCTCAATAGCCGTCCTACGAATGTATGCGATCATGCTTTCACGATCATCAAAGTCTTGCTTGTTGTTAAAGTCACCGCCGACATCAACCGACTTTACGAGCATGCCTTTATCTTTCGAGAAAATCGGCGCAACTAATTCTTTTGACATGTTATCGGGGTGCACCATATCCATTTATAAACAAGAATAGAACAATTAATATGTATAAATAAAATATATTCGAAATTTGCTGAAAATTTAAATTAATTAGGTTCAGGCATCAAAAATTTGAACTTTTTGAGTGAGAAATGGGATTGATGAAGTAGGATTTTTTGAGTTGGTGAGAGTGAGTGTAGTAGAAGAAATGTTGAGAATGGAAAATGGAAAGTGATCATGCAGCTTCAAATATATCAGTCATGCTTCCGGATATACAAATCCGGAGGCCTACCAAATATGCACATCTGAAACAACTTTTTTTTTATAAGGATACGGTGCATCCGGATTTGCACATCCGAAATCAGGGGGCAAAAAAATAATTTTACATAGTGCCTAAGAAACTTGGGTGGTGCATTAAAAAATGCTCAAAAACAAAATCTATAAAATAAAATGAACCAGAGTTTTTTAATCAATCATCTAAAACCAAACCACAAGTAAATTTATCTTTAAATTAAATAAATTTTAACTTCAAAACTGACCCAAACCGCACCACAAACGCCGCTAATATTGATATAATTCAACATCAAACCCACATCCATTGCATTCGGAAAAAATCGATGAAGACAAATCTCGGCAATCTGCATTTGGATGGAAAGACAACGCAGAGGATCAAGGCTAAACTTTGATGATAAATAGGTCATCAAAATTTTACCTGAGTTGTCAAAACTAAACATAATGATTGATTGATGCAATAGAATGAATATGCAGATGATTTTTATTCAACAAAACATGCCAGTATAGTTTTATACTGCATATATAGTAAGTTATACAGACTAACTAGTAAAGAACCGAGTAAAAATGGTTTCAAATTGCTATTTACAAGAGATATTTGAATGCATTGGCATGGGCCACCAACATATTGACGAGTAGCACAAAGTTCTGTTATGCTACAACACCCATGCTGGTCGTATATGCCACCGGAAAGAGAAAATAAATATGATGAAATTTTGTGCACCAAAGATGCATCATCGATATAAATGATCACTTGGTTCATGTTTTGTTATAGCTGATCATTGATCTCTAATCCTCTGCTGATTTGTTCTTTGACATGTGTGTTCTACTTTTTCGTACCAAATAACAATGTTTCAATAAAAACAATGCTGCTAAAGATTCATTGCAGACCGTTGAACAATGTCATATAGAGACAGCAGAATTTCAGCACCAATCAATGCAATAATGAGCCACTCTAGGAAATCGGATTTCCTGTTTTGAAGAATTTCTTGTAGAAATCGGATATTGTGCTGCAAAATAAAAAGGCAAAAAGTTATGTGCAAAAAGATAGAAGTCATAGAGATGTCCAGATAGAAAATGAAGTTACAAAGCTAGAAATTAAACCTCCACAAATTTCAACTTGAAATCCAGACTTGCAAATCTCTGAGTTAACTCAAATTCATCCCTGAGATACTCCCATATCTGACCATATTTGGCATCTTTCCATGCAATATCTGATCTGCAAACACCATTTAAAACTTTCTAAATTAAAAGAAACATATAATGTTTATTGTCAAGTCCAATTGTATAATAATTAATATGATCCAACTTAAGAGTCAGTGAGTACACACATTATTTTTTTACATTTTTTTAATCATATTTACTTTTTCAAAGTATAATTGCGCTTTTCAACTTCAACACTCTAAAAGACAATCAACACAATGTGTTACAACCAACAGAATTATTACCGCTCAAATAGTCCAAGCTTTAGAATCACATCAGCAAGATTTGAATTTGCCTTGCCAACCAATTGGAAAAGTTTTTTCCTTTGCATCTTGAACTTTCCAGTTGCTTCCATCTCACGATTTATGTCTGTAAATTCTGCAACCATTCCGTCAACCTAGAATACAAGTCGAAGGAGACTGTTAAATCCTAAGAGGAACATCAACAGCATGTGGTATACCAAAATATCAAAGAATCCTAATACACAGAACATACCTGCCGGCCATAGTAATCAAGAGCAATACTTTGACCTAGTACACTGCCAATAGTTCGAATTCCATCAACGTCCAAGTATTGTAACATTATGTAATCTAGTCCTCCTAGCATCCATGTGCTTAAAGCTGATTTTTCTCTAACTTCATACTCTAAATTCTCAAAACAGAGAAAAATTAAATAGTGTAAAAGCATGTTAACCTATCAAACATTCTGAGATAATGGAAACATTACCTAAAATCAATAAAGTAATCACAATCAGATGCCAATGGCATATCTATAAAACTATAAGTCCAAATCTCATGATTTTAAAGGAAAAGTGAAAATATTTGATTGCTGTCACACATATTGATATAAAATTCCCCAAAAAAAATGATATTGCTCAATGCTCATGTCCTCCATCATTTGGATCACAACAAAGCTACATCACAAGAAAAAATACTTACATAAGGCCTACAAGTTTTTACATTGAAGATGGGTGTATATCCTGATGCACATTAGTGTGCAAAACCATGTAGAACCACAGTCCAAGAAAAGAGAAAAAAACTTGGGCAAAGATTCCAAATCCCTTATATTGTTGGTTAACGATAACTAATAGAGCCCAAGTTCTAGGAAAACCCAATACACACTAAGCACCCAATCTGGTCCAAAACATAGTGATGTGCAAATAAACCTTGTTAAGAAAATAACAGTTCAGCTCAAATTGTATACACTAAATTGTAGAATAGATTGCATGTCCCAACAAAAATTTAGTCCGTTTCTACCAAAACACAAACAAATCATCAATGATTGGTCCAAGGACCTAAGACTCTAAACCTGCAAAAAGAGGTGAGATACATATGTATCACATCACATACAAGAGGCTTATCCAGCCTAATAAAACTCTGCAAAAGATGTCATTAATGAAAATTTTATTAAGTGCCATAGTCCAAATAAAATATTGACCTTAGAGGGAACGTTAAATTTTATTAAGTGCCATAGTCCAGATAAATATTAAGAGAATTGTTCCTATTCAAGGAATGAAGTAGAGGAATGCAGGAGCTACTCATAAAAAAGTCCTTACAGCAAAAAGCCCTAGAGGAAAGCGACTATATGCTTTTAAAAAGGTTGAAGCTCCAAGAAAGAGCAGAGTTAGGACACTCCAAAAAGTGGAAAAGAAAGCCCCACTTTTCTTGCTAGATTCATAAAACAATCACACAGAAATAAACAGTGCAACATCTGCAAAAATATATTTTGAGCAATATGCATAGAGAAAAGAAAGCTTTCCGGACAAATGTTTGTTCCATCTTGAGACACACTTCATACAACCAAAATGCCATTGAAATTTGAAACAGGCGCTTAACAAATGAGGATACTTAACTTACAGTTCGAAAATACGAATCACAAATGTGAAGCATTTCTACAGGTATTACAATTGATGGCAACACAACAATCAAGCAAAGGATAGCACGATAGTTGTTCCGGTGTAATATTGGGTTTGGCAGAATACTACAACAATACCACTATATAATAAGTTCTCTTAGGATGCATTTGATACACCACTACAGTACAAGAAAAGTAGAGCAGCACAGGACAAAAATTTGAGTCACAGTCCAACTCTTTGTCTTGTAACTTGTTTGGTAGACCATGGACGAAAAATAAAAGTGATATTAACTAAATATTTTTTATTGCATAAGGAGGAATCAATTTACATTGTTGTAGCACTTGAGTAGTGTTGCACCTGTATTATATAAACTCACAGATAGATCATCTCTTTAAATTTTTAAACCCATTTGATATGTCGCAGAGGTGCATCAAGATTGATGTTTTAAACGCTTTTATGAAACAATATTAATCTTGACATATTTCATAATCTACATTATCATTATATAATATAAAGGTAAACATGTATTCGTAGATTACTTTATGCTTTTCTTTCTTTGATGTTTAAATCAAACAAGGAACAACTACTTTTGTTTAGTCCAGTACCTCACGTTTTGGCAAATCAAAAGCTCCCTAAATAAAGAGTGGTCTCATCATTTGAGATAAGTGAAAAGACCAATATTAAGAAGTTAAGAACCATGACCTTTTAGACTGGACCACTAAAATAAAGTGCATGGTCTATTTTATAACAAAGTTGTCCAGCATTTCTTAACAATATTTTAACTTAGAAAACTTAGATGCTTTATTGAACAACTGTAGAGCATCCCTTCCTATCCACGTCAAAGAACAAAGTTTACCTCATAATCATTAAAATAAACTACCATTTAATCCTTTTCAAAATTATTCAACTTTCCCAACTTCATTTTTACAAATAACAGAATTTTGTTAAGACAGAATTTTCAATTGGAGGGAAAGAATCCTCCATAAGAAAATAAAAATAATAAATAAAGGTGAAAACATTATGGAGAAAGCTTCAAATCCCAAAAACAGGTCTACACGATATACAAGTGTTAAACCAATCATATGCACAAAATAGCAGCACAATACCCCAAAATTTTAGCTCCATCAATATCAAAATCGCAAAGTTAGTCTAACAAACTCAGGAAGACAGTGCATTCATATAACAACAGATCAGTTTCCAGAGTAACAAACACAATACAAGACACATATAAAGGGAAAGAGTTTAAACAACATGCACCCAAATAAATTACTTGCCCTCAGGGCCTATGAACTGTCAAGGTAACTTACTAGTTTATCAAAAATGGAAAATAACGTGATTCAAAAAATGAGTTACGAATGGGAATAGGGATTTGGATAATTCATGAAACTTTTCAAGACAAATAATATGTTTTCCATTCCATATACTAAACTATTTGTCCATCAAGAACCACCCATATTCATAATAACTGAGCAGCAGCTTCTAAACAAACAAAAAAAACGGCATTTAATTTGTGTATGGTAAAAATCAGATTGGAAAAATTCACCCCACAACAGCAATTATGTGCACACAGTAAATGTGCAGACTGCAGCTGTACGCAAACACCCATCAATGCAAATATCGATAAGTTGCAAGGGTCAGCCCAAGCCATTGAAGCCAATGGACAATGTGGCTAATGTTTTGGAATCTGCTTGGGGCGGAGCATAAACCAAAACTAATCCATATTTGAACCCAGAAACCTATTATATAGTGTTGGACTTTCCGCCTTAATTGCGGTCCGCCCCTAGTCGCCTTAATTGCGGCACTTTTGCTTGCCTTAATTGCAGCCCCCAACACCTTCATTGTGTTGGCTTTGAAGGGGTGGATTTAGTCCCACATTGTTTAGAGATATGACTTGTATTGTGTTTATAAGTGGGGGCAATCCTCACCTTACAAGCGGGTTTTGTAGCGATGAGTTAGGCTCAACCCAAATTCTGAGATGGTATCAGAAAGCCTATCCTAGATCTATTGTTGGGCTTCCAGCATCGTCCACGCTTCAGGCTCATTGAGGCCCAACCGTGAGGGGGGGTGTTGGACTTTCCGCCTTAATTGCGGTCTGCCCCTAGTCACCTTAATTGCGGCACTTTGGCTTGCCTTAATTGCAGCCCCCAACACCTTCATTGTGTTGGCTTTGAAGGGGTGGATTTAGTCCCACATTGCTTAGAGATATGGCCTGTGTTGAGTTTATAAGTAGTGGCAATCCTCACCTTACATGCCAGTTAGCTTCAACCCAAATTCTGAGATAGTGTTGTGTTAGTTGTTGCAACTGTTTGACTACAAACTTGAAGATTCAGGTTGTCACTGAATCAACCAATTGAATATTAGGCAGCCACTTTATAGCACCAATCTCCCTTTACATCAATGTTATTACGCTATCATTAGTTCCTTCTACATTTATAAATCCTGTTTTCTTTAAAATTTTGAAATTTAAAATGATAACCTTGACAAAGTATGGTTAAGAACTTTAGATGCAAATCTGGGATATCATGTCAGGGCTGAAGCTTGTTTAGAATAGAGGCTTCAAGAAGATCATGATTGAGCCGGATTTAAAGGTTCCTATCCTGCTTATTACTATTGGATGTGTGAACACGCGTCTATACAGCTCTTTGATAGAAGATATCCAAGGTTCCTGTCCAGCTTATTATTGCTGACTGTGTGAACACGCGTCTATGTAGCTCTATGATCGAAGATGTCCAAGCCTTCCAGATGAAAGGAGGTCACTTACAAGAAGCCTTCCAGGTGAAAGGAGGTCACTTTTCTTGGTAACATGTGTTACGAGAAGCTAAAAAAGCTGTGGCTAGAATGGCTAAGTTCGGTTATCCTTACATGGTGGTAGTCAGTTTTTTATTGTTGTCCACAGTTCATTTTGAATGTTTTTGTTGATGCTTGAGATGTTAGTTTTCCTAGAGGTTTCTAGTATTTTTCCCCTTCCATTCACCAAAAAAAAAAAAACTTCATATTAGATACAAGAACTCACCATCCTTTCTCATTTCAGGAAGCAAACCAGATGCATGTTTCCTAACAATTTTCAAATAGCCATCAACCTCGTGTTCGCAGACATTAAACAATACAATGGAGCCATACTGAAAAACTACCATGTAACAGCCATTTGTTCCATTTAAGAAAGAAGAACCAGGACCCTGAAACCAAAAGCACTTGGCAGTTAGTATCAACAGACCTAAGACTCCAAATATATATTTAACAGTCGAGAAAGCAGAAGGCGGACAATTCATTGAATCATCCAGTGGATAAAACCTTTTAACAGAAATAATAGCCTGTGAAAGGTTAAGAAAATGAAATAAGAAATGGTCATAACTTATAATGTATAGACAGTGAACTATAATTTTGAAATCATCCTATTTGACTTTATTGACCAACTTTGGAAAATATATTTGGTAGAATGATTATTCTAAGCTTTTATTGCTTGTATTCAGGTTAAAGGAGTAATTTAAAACCATGACAACAAACAACTAAAAGTAGAAAAGAAAGCATATCATAAACACCAATAAAAGAGAGAAGCAATGTTATCAAGATTGCAAGTTAACTTGCAAGTTCGCACAATTTTGCGATCTCAGTCACCCCCTGCATTCTGAATCGCGAGCAAGTTCGATACTTGTCTAAGATCGAAGCAAGACCAGAACAAATTGTTTCTTGATCATGAAATCGAACAATTTGGTAAGCTATTGTGCGTTTCTAGCAAGAACCTAATCGGCCATGCGCAGCTTTGAGGAAAAAAACCTAATAGTATATTACATTTTCCTGCAACCTTGCACCATCTCTCGGTCTCACTCTCTCAATCGTGCAGTAAGACTCTGTTTTCTGTTTTTCTAAGCCATCTTCGTTTTTATCCTTTTTGTCTCTGTTTTTGTGAAAGGCTCTTTTTGTCTCTTTTGTCATCTGTTTTTCTGTTTTTGGCAAGTTGATTGTTACTTTTTTTTTGTCTCATGTTTTTCGTTCTCAACCTCTGTTTGTCTCTGTTCTTTGTTTTGGGATAGATGATCAGTACTAGCAGTAAGCCTCCTTCCACAAGAAATCAAATGCAAGTGTTGGGGCTAGAATAAGACACAAATGTGCCGAAAAACACTACAAGGCAAAAACAAGATGTGGGATGGCTCAACATGGACTTGGGTAATGAAATAGCTCAGCGAAATAAGACACCAACTCGGGTGGGAACCTTATGGTGAAGCACAGCAAAAGTTGCAAAACTTTGTCGTCTGTGTTTTGAGCTTGACTTATTGTTCTTCTGATTGTGAGAGGAGTTTGAGTGCATTTGAGATGATATGTTTTCAAATTCACTCATTAGTATATTTAATTTTCATAGCTACTACGTGTTACGCATTTCAATTAAATATTTAATTTGTTTAGGTTCATACCAAGAAAATAAATCCGTTTAAGTAAAAGACTATGAATGAATTCTTGTGTATGATGACAAATGCAAGATTGAGCAACAAGAAGGCCGAAAAGATAAAACAAAAAACTAAACACCGGATATTTTAATGATGATGATTGGTGATATTCAGCTTAGGAAGAAAAAGCAGGTGTCAGTTGTGTGGTTGTGGTTGTTCCAGATGACGACTTGATTTGATTTGTATTGAAGAGACTGGAACTAGTGCTACATCGGTTGCACCTAGAGATGAGTTGGTCATAAACTCGATCTTGAGAGTCTTGGAGAGCAGATAAGGGAGCAAACACGTTTCATCAAATACAAAATAAGGAAAACAAGGAAGAACATGGGTATATAATGGGAGCAACACTAGGATAGCCCAATAGAGACATACCTTGGAATCGCCAAGATTGCCAAACTTGAGAAGTACATAATTGGTCATTCGCGATGATGGTGTGACAAAGTTTGGTTTGTTCTGCTCCACCAAGCTTTTTAAATCAACACTAGATCCAAAATGAAAGTGAGATACATAAAATCAATATGTGCAGATAAAAACATATAACTATTGGGTTTTAAAAATTCTGCATTACTTGCCCTATTTCTTGTTGAATATTCCCAAGTGGTTTGGAGAGAGGAATTTAGAAGGAAATGGAAGAGTCAAAAGAGAGTAAAATTTTAATTTGAAGTAACTTTTCTCTACTGCAATAAACATTTTACAAACCTAATTGAAAATTCGTCTTATTTCTTAGTCTTATTGTTGACAATTTGAAATTGAAATTAACAGGGGAAAAAATGAAAAATAATATGTATGTACCTGGTAGAGAAGAAGAAAGCTCTAACAGGAATGGCAGGTTTGGTGTCCTGATCGAGGGTTCCATCATGAGTAGAATCAGAATCAGCATGAGCATCAACTTCGGAGCAGGAAACGGCGTCGTTCCAGTGGAGTGTAGGAAATGACGAAACGCAGCGTATAACGGATGAGCGAAAAAGTGGAAGGGTGAAGGAAGATGCATGTTGTTGTGTTGAGGAAAGGGAAAGAAAAGAGTAAGATTTTGATTGTGAGAGAGTAGTGATTGTTTTGAAAGCGAAAGAGGAATGAGAAGAAAAAGAAGGAGAGAGGAGGAAGGAACGAAGGAGGAAGGTAGTTCTGAGGGTGAGGTGAGTGGTGTCTAAACTCCGCAACATCTTTCTCTCGTTTCACTCACACAAACATGGGAACAAGATGATCCAACACTTTCGCCAACGCTAAACCCTTTCTTATTATTGTTACTAATGTTTAGACTTTAGATGGGTATATTCCCTTTCTTATTATTTTTATCCAGTAGTATTAACCAACGAGGACCATGCATCTGCCAAAACATATTGAAAATTTTAAAATTTTTTAATTATATTTTTATAAAAAATAATATTATTTTAACATAATTATTAAAATTAGAATATAATAATAAATATTCACTTTTAATACATTTTAGGTATTTACTATTAAAGTCTAAATAATCAACATTAAAAAAATGTTATTGAGATCAACTTAACTATGTAAATGGAAGATTGTGATAGTTAATCGACTATCAAAAAGAGTGTACTTCTAAGAAATTAATTGTTAAATAAAGTGTCTCTCCCCCTCCTAAAATGTGATTACTTTGTTTAACAACCATTTATTCTCAAATCGTGGTGTGTTCAATTTAAAGTATTTAGATTATATATTAAGTTTTTTTAAAATATATTCTAACTGCAGCATAAAATAGACAGGTTTGGATTGGCTACCTTTTTCTTTAGGTACCTTTGGTACCTTTAGTTTAAAATGGTGTAAATGAATGAATAAAATAAATTATAAAATAAACTATTTTAGTGTGAGAGTGCGGTTGGTTAGAGAGAGAAAAAAACAAAGATAGCAAAGGCATAGAAACTCAAAGGTAGCAAATTCATTCCCAAAATAGACATCTATAACTATAATTAAATTTCAAACTCTACACGTACATAATCTATTGTGCGGTCATCTTTCAGCACTTTAAGTTACACTAAGGTGTATAAATTATAAATGATAATTTGATGTATAACTATATTTGTTTATGCAATTTATACTAAACATCTTTCTCATACACATCAAATTTATGAATCCTATTGGATTTGATAGATTGATTTTAACCAATTAATAGATACATGTGTTAGAGAGAATAGGACTGTTGTTTTGATTTCTATTGGATTTGATAGATTGATTTTAACCAATTAATAGATACATGTGTTAGAGAGAATAGGACTGTTGTTTTGAATAAAACTAGAAAATTAATAGATACATGTGTTAGAGATAATAGGACTGTTGTTTTGAATCCTATTGGATTTGATAGATTGATTTTAACCAATTAATAGATACATGTGTTAGAGAGAATAGGACTGTTGTTTTGAATAAAACTAGCGGGATACCCGTGCGAAAAAGCACGAGTATCTGTTGGTGACGCGCACTTGTTTACATTTAAAATTTAAAAAAAAAATTGAATTAATAAAAATTAGTAAATATATAAATATAATTTATATAAAAAATGTTAATTAATCCAAAAATTTTATTATTTTTAAAAAATATACATGTAGAAAATGAAATATAAGTAGAACAACAATTTTTCCTCTTGTATAAATATTATTTTAAAAAAATATAAATGTAAAATTTATAATTGTTTTCGTATATAAAAAAAGTATTTAATATTGATGTTTTATTTTATAAGTAGAATTTTTCGTGCGCCCGTATATAAAGTATTTTACTCAACCATATATTTTTTCCAGTATATTAATTTTTTTTTTTTGAAATTATTTATATAAATATTTGAATCAATATTAAACTTATTCCCGTATATAAATTTTACTTGTAAATGTTTTATTTTAGATTTAGATTAATCTATTTTAAAAAATAATGAAACACATAAAAAATCAATTATACAACTTTAAAATTATTTTGATTTTCTTAAAATATAAATTAATTGTACAGTTATCAACAATCACATATTTTTTATTATACCATGTGTTATATACTAAGTTTGAATTTGATGATCTAGTGGGAACGGGTACTGATAGAGTACACATATTTGTGTTTTAAATGTAATAAAAATAAAATTAAAATAAAAATGACAAAATTATTTAACCCAAAAATTTTATTATTTTTAAAAATATACATGTAGAAGATAAAATATAAGTAGAACAATATTTTTTTCTCTATGTATAAATATTATTTTAAAAATATATAAATGTAGAATTTATAATTGTTTTCGTATATAAAAAAAATTGGATTAGCATCCTATTATCAATTATTTATTGTAATATAATAAAATTGTGCATTTAATTGAAAAGAAAGTTTTATATTATGGATGAATTAATATGTTTGAAAACATATAAATATTTGTTAAATTATTTCAAATTTATTAGTGTTAATAGCACAATAAACATTTATGATTAATAACCGTGTTTATACCAATATTAATAACATAAATAAATACAAATATTAGTAATATAGATAAATACTTTTTTTTTCGTGTTTGGATTCATACATTATTTTAAATATTTTTAT
This sequence comes from Lathyrus tuberosus, assembly GCA_022829125.1. NCBI lineage: Eukaryota > Viridiplantae > Streptophyta > Magnoliopsida > Fabales > Fabaceae > Lathyrus > Lathyrus tuberosus. The sequence goes on along the minus strand of JALAZF010000010.1, from coordinate 3,235,075 downwards.
TTTTATTTTTTTAAATTATATCAATAATGAAATAACTTGTGCGTTCGCATGGATTCTGGTCTGAATACTCGTGCATTCGCACAGGTACTGGTGTGTTACACGCATTTGTTCACATACTTTAAAAAATAATCGATAATTTTTTCATTTTTAATACTTAAATGAATAGTTTAAGTTTTTCCGTTGCATATTAATGAATACTCGTGTTGTTGCATGGTACCGATTTGTTACGCATATTTGTTTTCAAAAATGATTTTTAAAAATAAATTATAATGTATAGGAAAAAATATTATTTAGCATGGAATATAAAGATTTATAGTCATATAATATTCATGAATAAAAAAATATTATTATATTTATAAAAAATTAAATGAATAGAAAATAAAAATTATATTAAAAATTAAAACAAAAATTAATTTGTTGATTGAATCATTTGTAATTTAGAAGAAAGACATGTGATTTAAAAATTATATTATTTTTAAAAGAAAGACATGTGATTTACATACGGATTCTAAATATAATTTATCCATACATAAAAAAGATTTGGACGAACGGTATATTTTTCTGTATATAATATTATTTTTGTTTTGACATTATTTATAAAAATATTTGAATAAAAAAACTTAATCTCATTTACAAAAAAAAATATTAAGATTCACTTATTAATTTAAAAATAACATTTATCATTAAAAATATATATTAATGAAATGATTTCATTAATAATATAAAGCTCAAATTTTCATATATTATCTTAAAAAATATTGTATCTTAAATTAAAAATTATTTCAAAATAAAAATATTAATAAGATAAATAATTTAAAAACAACGCATTTTTTCCGTGTATGAAGTCATACATTATTTTAAACATATTTAATTTTATTTTCTTTAATTGTAAAAAATAATGTAATAACCTGTGGATTATCACGAATTCTTGTCTGGATACTCGTGTTTTTGTTCGGGTACTAATGTGTTATACACAATTGTTTTTAAAATTTAATAAGAATAAAAAAACAAAAAGACTAAATTATTTAACCAAGAAAGCTTATTATTTCTAAAAGAAAAACGTATTTTTATCTGACTCATTTATTTCTTTATTAGTAACATAAATAATTAAAAGATAGCACATTTTCCCCATATTACGTTTAAGTATATATTTTTATATTATATAGATAAATATATATTGATCGATGATGAACTTGATCCGTTAACATTTAAGTTTTCTAGTTCTTTTTATCGTTATAAATATTTATTCCATAAATATGAAAATATGATATAAAAATGATATTAATTGCAAACATAAAAATAAGATATTAATTGCAAACGTAAAAATAGGAAAATTGTGAAAATATGTTACTATATTGATAGAGTAATTTTATTTATACAAATAAGATTTCATATGTGAAATTATACATTTCTATAAACTAATATATATAATTATTATAATATAAATAATAATGAAATTTATATATGTAATATATTGAGGTAGATGTAAATTTATAAATTTATAAATATATTTATAGTAAATATTGCATAAAATAAAAATATATAAATTTAAAAATATAAATAAATTTATAGTAAATCATGTATAATATATATATATATATATATATATATATATATATATATATATATATATATATTAAAAAATATAAGTATAAATTTGGATTTGAAAATTTGGTTGTAGTTCTTATATTGAAAAACCTATTAATAAGATTGAAATAATTGTATTGTATTAATTATATAATATTTTTGAGTGAATAGTATGATTAGACTATTGCTTCCTGCATAATCCAAAACACCACTTGAACCTCTTTATGACTCTTTCAATGCAATGATGGTAAGGCTAAAAAATCTGGACTATTATTAGGCCTGCATGTCCCTATCTACGATGCAATCCATTCCCCTATTAAAATCTTTACCCTATTAACACTTGTACAATAGTCTTACACTACTACCTACTACTACAATGGAATTTATTTATTATATAATAGGTAAGCAAAGTAGACTTCTACAATGTTCTTACGCTATTGCCTACTACTTCTACAATGTTACTATTCACCATTTTCACTACGCCAAAATTGGCTTTTCACATCGCACCAAAGACAGCGTTTTTTGGACAAAGCGCTGCTATAGGTCTTTAAAAAATTTCGCTAAAAAAAAGAGCTGTAAAAGACAGCCTTTGGAAAGCGCTTTTTAAAAGCGATGTTAAATGTCCTAAATGGAAGCCACCTTAAAAAGCGCTTTTTGAAAAGCACTGCTATAGGTTTTACCTTAGAAAGCGCTTTAAAAAAGCGCTCTTATAGGTTAACCTTAGAATGCGCTTTCAGAAAGCGCTGCTATAGGTTTTAAATTCTCCTCACTTTAGAAAGTGTTTTCTAAGGAAAGCGCTCTTATAGGTAGCACTTAAGAAATCGCTTTTTGAAAGCGCCCTCTAAGGTCATTTATGAATTAAAATATAAAACACATTTCATATCATTTTCAGAAACTTCTTTTCATTTTCTGCTCTCGACCGTTTCTTTCTGCTGAAACCCTTGCGTTCAATCATTCTTGCATGCTTTCTAAAACCCTTGCTTTCATTGTCGTCATTCTGAAACCTTTGTCGTCACCGTTGTCGTCGTTCTGAAACCGTTGTCGTCACCGTTGCCATCGTTCATTCTTGCATTCGTGAAGGAGAAGACGAAAACGAAAAGAAGAGGTACGTTGTTGTTGTTCTTACTTCATACATTGTTAGGGAACATTGTTGTTGTTGTACATGAATGTTTTATATAAATGTATCAGGATAAATGTTAGCATAAATGTTTGATATTGCTTGAATTCTGTCCTGAATTTTATGAATACGCGAACACTGTGATTGCAATGCTTATATTGTTGCCGTTGTTTTTATTGGTGTTGTGTGTTGTTTATGATTTCTGGGGATGGGTGTGGTTGTGAATCTGAGTGTGTATTGTTTCTGCATATCTTCTCTCTATGTGTTTGTGTCTCCCGGAGTCTTTTCATTTCTGTGCTAATGTGTGAACTGGTGTGAGTATCTGTATGGGTTCTGGGACTCTTTTCTCAACTGTGTGTATGTTTGCTGTTCAATTTCGATGTGTGAATGCGAATCTTTTCCTCTCTGATTTTTCTGGTGTATGTTTTGGTTCCTCTGTTATGAACTGATGTATGTGAGAATTTCTGCAGATGCCTCTCCTTTTTCTGAAATGTGTTGTATGTGAATTTTTCTTTTTGAATCTTGTTTTTGAGATGATTAGTAAGCTAATTGTTATGTCAATATATTATTGTGAAAGTTAGTTTGATGTTGAATTGTTAGAAATTAGTTAAAAGTTTCTTTTAGAAGTTAGTAGTTATAGTTATAGAAATTTGTTATGTTAAAATTTTCTATAGTTAGTTTCTTTTAGAAATTTGTTATGTTAAAATTTTCTTATAGAAGTTAGTTAGTTTCTTCACAGAAGTTAGTAGTTATAGTTATAGAAGTTAGTAGTTATAGTTATAGAAGTTTGTTATAGTTAGTTTCTTTTAGAAATTTGTTATGTTAAAATTTTCTTTTATTGTGAAACTAGTTATAGTTAGTTTGATAAAACACTAAAGAGTTTGTTGTTGATGAATTGGACTGTTATGACATTAGCTTGAAATTAGAAGTTAGTAGGTTATATAGAAAAAAGAATAAATGGTGAATTAGTTATGGTATATGAAACCATCCAAGTTAAGTTCCTGTAACATAAATATATGGCCATAACCAATCACAACATTGCTATTATATAGTGACTAACTATATATATTGAGAAAGAGTACTTACTTTTGAGGCCACTATGTAGGTGTTTACCTCTAATTGTTGCTTGTTTGTGATTACATGTTGCCACTTATCAAGTTATGACTCATAATTGGTCAATTAATGATATTTCATTTTATGATACGTGTACAGGGGGGTCTTGGTAATTCTAACGTATCTGGACACTGTGTGGGTCTAAAAGTTGTTTACATCTCTAAAGGTAATTAGTTGTTCTCTCTCGCCACTGTAATTAGTAGTGCTTTGAATGAACTGATATGATGGAGTTACTAACTTATTGAATTTGCTATAAATAGGGGTTACTTGTGATCAAAGTGTGAAAGTCGGATCGTTTCCCTACAGGTAAATATTTTTTATTTTTGTTTTTGTTTAGTTTAATTAGTATAACTATGGATACAAAATTGATGTCTTCAAGTCGATTGTCGAAAGAGTACGAGAATGGGGTATCGGAATTCGTTAAGTTTGCTGTTGCGCACGCCAAAGACCCCAGTCGAATGAGATGTCCTTGCTTGGGTTGTTGTTTTGGGAGTCGGGTTGACACGGTTCAGTTGGCATCGCATTTAATGAGGAGTGGAATTGATAGAAGTTATACATGTTGGAATTTGCATGGTGAGAAAATTAACGGGAATGTTGAACCGGGGGATAATACGACCTATGCTTCAAACGAAAATGGCACAGATACATACGATTCTGATCGAGTCGAAGAGATTGTAGAAGCACTTGAAGAAGATCTTAAGGATTGTCCCAAAATGTTTGAGAGGTTGGTAAGCGATGCAGAGAAACCGTTATATAATGGTTGCACCAAATTCACAAGATTGTCTGCGGTATTAAAGTTGTACAACTTAAAGACGGGCAATGCATGGTCGGATAAAAGTTTCACAGAGTTATTGGCCCTTATGAAAGATATGCTTCCAGAGGATAATGTTCTTCCCAATCGAACATATGAGGCCAAAAAGATGTTGTGCTCTATTGGCATGAGCTATGATAAGATACATGTCTGTCCAAACGATTGTGTTTTGTTTCGAAATGAGCATGCATCGTTAAATGAGTGTCCTAAATGCGATGTCTCTCGATATAAGAAAAAGTTGTCTCCAGCAAAAGTCTTATGGTATTTTCCTATAATTCTGAGATTTAGACGCACGTTTCGTAGTGAGACCGATTCAAGACACTTGACTTGGCATGCAGATGAAAGAATTATTGATGGAAAGTTTCGACATCTGGCAGATTCACCACAATGGATGAAAATTGATGATGATTATCCTGAATTTGGAAAAGAAGCAAGAAACCTTCGCTTGGCATTATCTACTGATGGAATGAACCCACACGGTCTTCAAAGTATCTCACATAGCACTTGGCCTGTGATCATAATGATTTATAACCTACCTCCATGGCTATGTATGAAGCGTAAGTACATGATGTTATCTATGTTAATTTCTGGGCCTAGACAACCAGGGAATGACATAGACGTACACTTGGCACCCTTAATCGAAGATTTAAAGTTTTTGTGGGAGAACGGTGTGGAGGTTTATGATGGGTATAGGAAAGAAAGTTTCAACTTGAGGGCGATGTTGTTTGGCACAATTAATGATTTTCCAGCATACGGAAATCTATCAGGGTACAACATAAAAGGTCAATGTGCGTGTCCTATTTGTGAAGATAAAACAGATTGGACACGATTGGAGTTTGGTCAGAAGAATGTCTTTCTCGGTCATCGTAGATTCTTAAATTCTAATCATCACTATCGTGGGTGGAGAAAAGCATTCAATGGAGAGCCAGAACAAGGTAGAGCTCCAACTATATTGACAGGTGATCAAATTTTTGAAAAGGTGAAAGATGTGAGTACTCAGTTTGGAAAGCCTTTTGCACATACACTTGTCAAGAGTGGGTGGAAGAATAGGTCAATTTTTTTTGAACTACCATATTGGAAGTCGTTGTATGTAAGACATTTTCTCGATGTTATGCTTATTGAAAAAAATGTATTTGACAGTGTTATTGGTACATTACTCAATATACAAGGAAAGTCTAAGGATGACCTTAAAGCAAGAAAGGACTTGATAGCGATGGGGATAAGAACTGAATTAGGACCATTGAAGAAAGGAAAACGAACATATCTACCACCTGCTGCGTATACTCTTTCTAGAAAGGAGAAAAAAGTATTGTGTAAATTTCTAAGTGAAGTTAAAGTTCCAGATGGATACTCTTTAGATATTAGAAGACTTGTGTCTATGAAAGACCTCAAGTTAAAGAGTTTAAAGACGCATGACTGCCATGTTATAATGGAACATTTTCTACCAATAGGTATACGTTCTATTCTGCCAGAAAAAGTAAGAAGCGCAATAACTAAATTGTGTTTTTTCTTCAAGTCAATTTGCAGTAAGGTGATCGATCCTGCGATCTTACCAACATTGCAAAAAGAAATAGTTATTACTTTGTGTGATCTTGAAATGATTTTTCCTCCCTCGTTTTTTGACATAATGGTTCATCTAGTTGTTCATCTGGTGAAAGAGACACAATTGTGTGGACCGGCTTATATGAGATGGATGTACCCTGCTGAACGTTATATGAAAATATTAAAAGGGTATGTGAAAAACCGAAGTCGACCAGAGGGTTGTATTGCCAAATGATACATTGTTGAAGAAGCGATTGAGTTTTGTACTGAATATCTGTCCAATGTACAATCAATTGGACTCCCCAAATCTCATATTGTCGAAAAAAAAAGGAAAAAAGTTAATTGGAAATGAAGTTGTGACAGTATCAAGGGTCGAACGGGATCAAGTGCATTTGTATGTTCTGCACAATGAGAATGAGGTTGAGCCGTATGCTGAAATGCACAAGGATGTTCTCCGAGGTTTAAATCTGAATAGAAATGAGAATTGGATAGTACGAGAGCACAATCGAAGTTTCATACCTTGGTTTAAGGATCATATTTATTCAAAGTATTATTCAGATCCTGCTTCAATAACATAAAGGTTGAGATGTTTAGCATATGGTCCAAGTTTGGTTGTGTTTTCTTATAGCGCATACGCAATTAATGGATACACATTTTATACCAAAGAACAAGATGATAAAAGTACTATGCAAAATAGTGGTGTCACCGTGGTAGCTGAAGCAATGCACATTTCAAGTGTGAAAGATTTAAACCCCAAATTTGCAAATCTGTCATATTTTGGGGTTATCGAGCGCATTTGGGTGTTTGATTATGAGAAGTTTCAGATTCCTATATTTCGTTGCAAGTGGGTTGAAAATAATAATGGCGTACGAATAGATAAGTCAGGATTTTTGCAAGTGGATCTTAATAGGGTGGGGTACAAAGATGAGCCTTTTATTCTAGCCTCTCAAGCTAAACAAGTGTTCTATGTCACTGATCAGACAAGTACAAAATGGTCTATAATGCTTTTATCTAACAAAGTAATTGATGAAAACATTGGAGATCAAGGTGATATTGATGTTGATATTGAATCATTTACTAGAAATGATCAAGATGAAAATATTATAGCGAATGAATCATATACAAGAAATGATCATAATGAGGGTATTTGGATCAATCCAACCGTCCGTGTTGTTAAGAGACGGGTAGAACATATTTCAACCAAGAAAAGAAAGAGATGTTAGTGAAAAAGGTACTAGTTATAAAATTATAGCTTATATCATTCAATAATATTAATTAGTTGTCATGTTATATATAGCTTATATCATTCAATGGATTATGGATTATGGATTTTTATATTTGTCATTTAATTTTTGTTTTTTTCTTTCTTACAGGTCAAATGGCTAGTAACCAGGACGATACACACGAGACACATGATGAAAATGAAGCTCAGAATGAACCTTCGAATGTATAAAGTGAAATAAAACGTGGAATAACTATTATGAAGTCAATCATCCGTGCTAGAGATAAAGGGATCAAGTTTGATGTACATTTGAGTGATGAGAACCAACTAATTGAGCCTAACGGTTCAATGTTGTCTTCATACATTGGTTCACTTGTCCGTCAGCATATTCCAATTACCAGTGATAATTAGAGGAGTCCAAAGTTGAAAGCTGGTAAAGATAAGATATGGACTGAGATACAGGTACTTTAATTTACTTATACTAACACACTTTATGTTTATATGTTTATAAGATAAGATAAGTCTTTAATTTACTTATACTAACACACTTTATGTTTATATGTGTATGTTTTTTTGTAGAGGTCCTTTAATATTGATGAAAGCCGGAAAAAATATTGTCTTCAGTTGGCCGGAAAAATACACAGAGGATTCCGAGCCTTATTATCAAACAAATATCTTAGGGATGCGAATAAAAATTTTGTTGAAGCAGAACTTCCACAGTTGCATGCGGACGTAATTGAACCCGAAGAATGGAGCACGTTTGTAGCCAAACGGAAAATCGAAAAATTCAATGTAATGTTATCTTGCCATGTCTATTAATTGTATTATATACTTGTTGCATTAGTTTGTTCTGATATGACTTAAACTTGTTTATCCAGGATTTAAGTGCCATTAATCGCCAAAGAGCATCAAAACTCGCGTATCCATACAGAAAAGGGCGTTTGGGATATTCACGGTTACAGCAAAAATTGGTAAGTACATATTAATGCTATGATTTTATTAATTGTATTATTGTGTTATACTTGATGAATTTATTATTTAACTAAATGTGTAGTTAGAAGAGACGAAAAGTGAAGAATCGTCACTTTCGGTACATGTTTTGTGGAAGGAAGCTTGTGTGGGTAAGGATGGAGTTGTTAGGGAAGATGTTCAGCATGTTTATGACGAATGTGTAAGTATAACATTATGTCTTTAAGTTAATCGAAATTTTATTAAAATATAATTAATTTGTAATCCCCACTAATAATTTTTGATATGTCAATGAATTTCAGGAGACTCTATCTAAATCCTTAACCACAGGCGAGGAGGATTGCAGGAGCATTCTTAGTCGAGTACTAAATGTTCCTGAGTATCCCGGCCGGGTGAGAGGTAAAGGATTTGGTGTGACTCCATCTTCCTTGTATCCAAAGAGAAAAAATCCCAGCAACCGAGAAGTCATGCAATCATTGGAGGAACTAAAGGCGCTAGTCCGTGAATTGCAAAAGGATAAAGAGATATATGAGGCGGAAAAGCGCGGTTCCGATTTGAAAGATGCTAGTGACAAAGCTAGTATCAATTGTCAAAATAAAATTCCCGAGGTAATTAGCACATATTTATTTTAATTAAATTAACACATTTATTTTAATTGACCTTTATACACATTAACAGTTACATATTTATTATTGCTGCAGGGCATTTCATCTTGCCAGCTGTATTTGTCGTTACCGACTTATCGCATGGTTGGCAAGGGAAAAGTGCATAACCATGTGGGAGAGTTACTTCACCATCAACCGCTCCCTCATGGACATCTAAAAGTGTCGATTGATATCGCTTTAGATACGGATGCGGTACTACCCATACCTAACTCGGTTTCAGAGGTTACATTGCTGCGAGATGCAATAGGTTCGTTTGTTACATGGCCGTTAGACCTCATTTCCATAGATGATGAGGTATGTTGAAAACCATTACGAATCTCTTAGTATTCAAATGTCAAATCTGAACGATTATGAAAATCATTATGAACCATTACTTACATTTTTTTTACATGGTAATGTTAGACTCCTACAAAACCCGCAGCTAAGAATAAAGGGGTTTTGTGGCAAAACGAGTCTGTTGAATCACAAAGAGAGGTACATTTTAAGTGTTATTCTTTTATCCGAATTCAAAAGTTTCATGATTTTCTACTTTACCTAACTTATATGATTGTTAGGTTCCTACTCAAGCTTCACAACAGGCCAGCAAGAAAAAAGCTCTTACTAGGACCGTGCAGGCAAAAGAGCTCCTCCTCGCTTTCAGTCGTGTCTAGAAATACTTATGGCAATGTCAGATTTGATGGATGATGTTATTTGTCAAATAGACATGGACGAAGGTGTTTTTGGTTTTCCTCATTCCGAGATAATCGGAAGAGAGGACATGGAGCAGATTTTCAAGCATATTGAATTAGGCATCGGTGTTATGCATTGATACATCTGGTACTCCGATCAATCTATTATATATTTAGTTGAACAATTTATTTACACATTTCAATGAAAATAGTCTAATGTTTATTATGTTTTTATTTAAGGTGCTTGTATGAAAAATTGATGCGGGGGACGGAATTGTCAAACAGATTCCGTTTCTTCTCTTGCACCCTTGTCAATGCACCGACAATTAGTATGAATGCACTTTCAGTAAGAGACCACTTAACTGAGAGATTTATGGCCAGCAAGACAGAAAGTTTGTTTCTTTTACCGTATAATACTGGAAACGAGTAAGATTTTCATTCTAATTTCATTCTAATCTTTAATTTGTATCTTTTGCGTAGAAATTATCCATCTAAACTTTTGTTATATTTTACAGTGGACACTGGTTGTTGGTTGCCATTAATCCTACAAGAGAAGTGGTCTATTATCTGAATTCATTGGATACTGATTGGTCAACATATCAGGATATGAAGGATGTGGTTGATACGTAAGTGAGATTGTTCAAAATATTCGTGTGTATTTGTATATTTAATTATTTCTGTGAGATTGTTCTAAATTTACGTTTTTCTTTTATAGAGCAATACTCGTATACCGAGCACAAAGAGAATCTCGAGTAGCACGGGCTAAAGCAACCAACGTTACATGGGTCAAAGTGGAGGTATATTAATTTTCACAATGTTGCTTATTAGTGATGCTACTTGATAACACAAAACAAATATATATTAATTCTTATTTGTTTGTTTATGTGTAGTGCCCTCGTCAGCATAATGGCATAGACTGCGAGTATTTCGTTTTGAGGTTTATGAGAGAAATCCTTCAAATGGATCGATTAGAGATTCCTATTACGGTATGCATGGATTTATAACTTAGGATTTATTTTAATATTTATCGGATATGTCATATAATTTATTATTTTTAACTAAATCATGCATATTTTGTTTTGTTATGTAGTACTTTGATGAATACGCGTGTTCTCATTACACGAAGGATAAATTGCAAGAAATTAAGGAGGAATTGTGCGAATACCTTATTGAAAAAAGAATCCTATATATATAAGGTATAAGATTATGGGATTATGTGAATGTATAGTTTTGTGAATGGTTTATTTTATGGGATTGTATAGTTTTGTGAATGGTTTATGCCCTTTATGTGTTTTTGGATTATAATTGTATAGTTTTGTGAATAGTTAATGTAAATAACTTGAATTATAATGGAAATGGGTTATGTAGTTTATGTGATTTATGGGATTAGTGGAAATGGTTAATGAACCATACTAGAAATTGTTAATGGAAATGTGAAATATACAGGTTTATTGAAATGACTTGAATTATACAGGTTTCTGCATAAAAAAATGGTTAAAATGGGATTTAAAAAAAATCATTAAAATTATACGTAGAGAAAAGACAGCGCTTTATAGAAAAAGCGTTGTCTATAGTTAACAAACGAAAGCGCTTTTCCTAAAAAGCGCCCTCTAAAGGTATAGAAAAATTGATGACTAAAATTATTGGCATACATTAGACAGCGCTTTAAAAAGCGTTGTCTAAAGGGGGCCTTTAGACAGCGTTTTTTCTTGAAAAAACGCTCTCTAAAGGTATATAAAAAAATTCATTAAAATTTTATACGTATATATTAGACAACGCTTTTTCAAAAGGCTGTCTAAAGGCCCACTTTAGAGAGCGCTTTTTACGGAGAAAGTGTTGTCTAATGTATACTTTAGAGAGCGTTTTTTCATAAATAAAAAGCGTTGTCTTTACCTACGACAGTGCAACCTTAGGCAGCGCTTTTAAGCACTGTCTAAGGCCTAAAAAAGCGTTGTCTAATGTCTTGTTTGGCGTAGTGTTTAATATATGGAAGCGCATGGTGTAATACAACAAATGTACACTCTAATTAAAAAGTTTAACGTGAATAGACAACTACAACATTATAAAAAAGTCTGTCTAAAAGGTAGGTTGTTATCATGATATTTAACTTTTATATTATTTTTAAATCATGATATTGTATCAAATCAACCTAAATCAGTTCATGATTTCCTTATATAAATATTAGCGTTGGATTATATTACTCTTAAGTTTAAAACCGGCTCTATTGAAACAACTACACAACCTTGAACATACTACTAAACTTTAGTATTTCTATTCAACCAAAACTTAATTGCAGACCACAACACTTACATATATAAATTACATAGTGCTTGAACTTCGTTAAAATTCTATTCGCTATATATCTTAAATTACTTTGATTTTATTTTTGTTTAAGTACTTTTATAAATTAAGAAATATTAGAACAAAACCATTTATTTTGTTCTATATTATTAGTGTCCAATATTTTCTATGTTAATTATGCCTTACACGTAATAATGTCAAATATAATTATACAATATATTTTTGATCCTATTAAATTGATATATTAAGTTATTATAAAAGAATCTTCAAATTTCAATTAGTAAAATAATTATTTTATATTAGCAACTATTTAATTATTATTGTAATAATATTTTATCATTGAATATGTTTTGATATGTAATAATGTTTCTAAATTGTAACTGAGACCAATTTCATTCTAATCTTATATGTTTGGTAAATGAATTTATAAATTGTCTTGCTAAAGATAATTATCACTATATGATATCCTTGAACCATTTTATATATGGTACAATTACGTAGACTATCAGCTACTATGAAGTATACTGTAAACAATTATAACACTCTTAATTATTGGTTAAATACAACAATAATACCATTATAAAAATGTATGAATAATAAAATAAAATTTTAGAGTTTAATGTAATACTACTAATAAATTTTATAAATAACACTCTTAATTATCGGTTAAAGAGAAATAAATGAAAATTTTTAGAGATATTAAAAATAAAAAGTTATGTGATTAATTTTTAATAAATGACACTCCTAACTATTAGTAAACATTGTATTTCCGATGTCTTTTATTAAAGAAATTTGCAGAGATATTAAAAATAAAAATTGTTATATTACGTGACTAATTTATTTATTTTTAAATAGTAAAAATGGAGAATTTTATTGTAAGTAGTTAGTTAGACTTTTTAAATGAGGTTGATCAAAAGTGGTAGAATCCATATTTACGTGGACCAAACGTATCAATAAATTTATGGTCTTGATAGAAAAAAATGAAACACAATAAAATCCTGTTATACATATTTATATCTATTGGCTATTTATTATGGGGAACTCAATGCAATTAATACTTGACAGAGTAGCTATACACACCTACTCCCACTAAAACTTAAATTTGTTTACTTTTAGGAAAAAGAGATCGCACAAAATTGCACTTGATTGCTAATTTTTCAAAAAGAATCTTGAATTCAATAAACAAATTATCTCCAAAATTATCTGGAAAGTTATAAAAGTAGTCAAAATATGTTATAATATAAAATAGTATTTAATGGTAGATATTATAATATAAAATAGTAAACTAATACACATTTGATTAATTTTTAATTAATTATTTGTATTAATTTAATAGAGATGAAAATTGATTTATCAATATATACCTACTTAAATTAAATTGTGACACAATATTATTATTTATTTTATTATTAATTATAGGACCTTTGAAAGCAACAATAATCGTGTAAAAAAATTGAATTATAATAAGGAAGTGGTTGTCTTGCAAATGGTTGAATTAGTTTAAATGTGAATTGCTTTTATAGTAAAAAGATTGAAAGTAGAATTATGAAATTGTGTAAAGGAAAGCATATTATTAAATAAAAAATAAGAAAAAAGAATATGGAAGATGAAATATTTTTTTAGATCTTAAAGTTAGTTTGAAAATAGATAGTATTTTTGTGTTGAAATTTTATAATGAGTTGATAAAAAAAAGAATAAAAAATATATAATTTTTGGTTACCAAATTATGAAATTTTACAAAATTTTATCTCTAAACATTAGAATTAAGAAATGGTTACGTTTCTTCATATCATTTTCAATCACAATTTTTATTATTAAATAATTCATTACCTAGTATAAAATGACATGACAAGATAATGTGTAAATTACCTACTACTTTATCAAACATGTCATGTCATATACTTGAATTTTAATTTTAATGTCAAATTCTAACAACTCTACTATTCAAATCCTATTCATATTATCATAAATTTTTAAATAAAAAAATATTATCTTATTATAAAATACTTTCATGATATCAAATATTTTCATATCATCATTATAATTTTAAATTGGAATAAATAAAATGTTAAATTGATACAAAAATATCAATCATTTTTAAGATATATTAGAAAAAATTTAACTCTATTCTTAGGCATGTCATAACTAATTAATTGTTCAAATTGTGGGTCTCAAAGCATTTTAACTTATATAAGTCTATCATTGAAGTATCTCAATGAAAAGATATTGAGTATCTCTATGAAAAGATATAATTAAGAAATATATATATATATTTTTTAATTTAACTTGTAACAATAACCATATAGAGAGTCAACCAATTAAAATTAACCAAGAATTTTTTTCAAACTATTTTTTTTATCTTAAAGTTAGTTTGAAAATAGATAGTATTTTTGTGTTGAAATTTTATAATGAGTTGATAAAAAAAGAATAAAAAATATATTTTTTCTGTTATCAAATTATGAAACTTTACAAAATTTTATTGGTTCATCTAAGATTTTATCACATCTATTCACTCTATCTGATAATCAAAAGATAATTTCTTCTTTTATTTATGCTTTGCTCTTATCTCTCTTCAAAACATGACAACTTGATGATTTTTTTTTATAAAATATATATATAATTCATATATTGTAATAAAAATAATATTTCTAGTTATTATTTATACAATTTAATAAATAATTCATTGTCAATTTCTTTTGAAATTAAAAAAAATATTTAAGCATTAATAATTAAAATATATTTAATATTTATTAAAAAATTATAATTATATAAATTATCGTTTTTTGAAATATTTGGTTCATAAAAATATAATGTCATAAAGCTTATTTTTATGAATCCTAATAAATTTAATGTGTTCAAAATTTTAATTTTTTAATTTATAACCACTATTTTTTAGCACTATTATTATCATATACATTTTCATCTTTAATGATTATACATTAATTAATATCATAATCATTTATTCTTTAAAAAAAATACGAATATAAGTTAATTTATTTTCTTGATGGTATTCACAAATATAACATAATTGTCATTTAAAATATAATATTTTTTTAGATACACATTATCACCATTATCTAAATTGCGTTGTGAAATTATCTCAATTGTGTTCATAAAATTCTTTTTCTATTTACCACACAAGATTTTCATAATATTTGTTCTGGACTGGACCAATGGCTAGACATGGCCCAATCCGCTTCTGCTCCAGAGCGGCCTAAATTGCCTAAGTCCAATCCACGAAAGGGAGAAAGTTACCTTTTTGCTCTCCAACCGGGCAAGGAACACATCGCTCTTCCCCGGAGTTATTGCCCGTCACGCACGTCTTCACTGCTCTCCGAACAGTTAAGGGCAGGTGCCCGAAACCATGCTTATGCCCGACATAACGGCTAGTTTTGGGCACCCCTGCCCGACATAACGGCTAGTTGGGGCAGTTACCTATTCTTCGGGAAAACGGTTATTTCGCCTCGAAAATAGGACCGTTGGCCACGCGCTGGGGGCTCTATATAAACCCTCTCGCTTGAGAGGGTCAGGTATCCAATATTCACCCTAAGAACTCATACTTGTACTCGCCCCTTTTCTCTGACCCTTTCTTACTTGAGCGTCGGAGTACCTTGCAGGTACACCCTCTCCTCTCCATACGACCAGCATCCCTGACGCACTTGGTAGCCCACTTCTACAGGATCTGATCCAGCCTTCACGATCAGTGGCGCCATCTGTGGGAAACATTGTTCTCCCCATCTTTCTTTCCTCGGAAACCGAAGATCAAAACAATTCTCAAAGATCATCACGATCATGGCCTCCCAAGATCGCACCAAGGATGTTTTCCAAACCACCATCCTCCCCGTCAATAAATCTGACGTTGACGGCCATTCATCTCTCCTTCGAGATACCCGTTTCCTCAGGGACGAAGCCACTGCTACTCCTTCCCCTACCCCTGCTGATCACAACAACGATCAGCCTTCACTTGACGTCTAGCCCGTTCCTGTTCTGCCCAACGCCGACCAGGCCGTGGCGGCCCTCCTGGAAGCGATCAACAAAACCAACACCCTGATCCTGCAGCAAAATGAGAGGATCGGGGCGTTAGAAGAGTCCAGCCGTCCAAGATCCCCTCCTCCACGGAGGAACCAGCGACGATCAAGGAGCCCGCAGTCTCGAAGAGACATCGACCGAAGACTGTGCCAAGAGCCTGATTCTCGCGCAGCCTGGAAGCGCGACCAGATCTCCCCGCGTGACCAGCACGCTCACGACCAGAGGAAACAGTTCGCGAAGAAGAAGGACACTCCTCGGCAGGACGCCCAGGAGTCCAAGAAGATGGAGGAGGAGGTACCCTCCTCGGAAGACGCCAATATACAGGTCGCTATGTCCATATCACGACCAGAGGACTTCTACGTCCCGGACGGGCTCAACGCCCCTGCTTATTTCACGGCCCACAGCCTGTGGGAGACATTTCCCTCCGCCATGGTCATCTCTGGCGGGGGTTTCAACAAAGTCACTGTGGGCTCCATGAAACGAAAGTTCGAGCACCTGATCAACACAAGCTCCAACAAGGTGACCACGCTCGATCAGGCCCAGAAGGGCTCCGTCCCCATCTCCTTCTACCGGGAGGAGCTCCTCGGGGGTTCCCCAAATTCAAGCATACCTTTGCTCATCAGAGCCCGAATAGCGAACTTCGACGTTCGCAGAATACTCGTCGACCAGGGCAGCTCGGTCGACATCATGTACTCCCAACTATTTTCAACACTTCAACTGGACGAATCGTACCTTACCCCCTATGTAGGGTCCGATTTACAGGGATTCAACGGGTCAATGACCAAGCTGTGGGGATACGTCGAACTGATCGTGACCTTCGGATCAGCTGAGACTGCCAGATCCATCAAGGTGCAATTTCTGGTAATTGATTTCCCGTCGCTTTACCAGTGCATTTTCGGAAGGCAAACTCTGGCCGAGTTGGTAGCGGTGCCCTCAACAGTCCACCTGAAGATGAAGTATTACACTTCAAAGTGAATGGTCGCCCCTCTCCACGGCGACATCGAAGCTGCACGACGGTGTTTTGAGGCAGCTACAAAGGGGCTCAACGCCATTGCTCCAAGCCGAAAGCGTCAGGCAAGCCAGCATTACCAAGCAGCTCCGAGGAAGCCAAGCCTCTGCCCCAGGTCGACTCCATCGACCTCGACAGTCGCTTCCCCAAAGAAGACCAACTGGAGGAACGAGCAGCTTCTGCCAACCCGTCTACATCGTCCAGCAGCAGCTCCCATCCGATGCGCCCTATCCCGGATGGCAACTTCGAGATCGTTCTATTCGGCGAAGACCCCGATCGGGGAGTGAAGATTGGAGCAGACCTGCCCGACATTGCGAGGAAACAGCTCAAAGCATGCCTCCGGGAGAATGCCGACCTCTTCGCATGGAGCACCGCCGAAATGCCCGGCTTGGATCCGTTCGTCAAGGTCGTAGCACAACGTAGGAGAAAGCAGTCTCTGGAGAAAACAGAGGCTGCTGAAAAAGATGTAAAGGACCTCCTCGAGGCCAAATTTATTTCGGAGGCCAAGTACACCACTTGGCTGTCCAACGTTGTACTAGTTAAAAAATCTAATGGAAAATGGCGCATGTGCATTGATTACACCGATCTCAATAAGGCATGTCCGAAGGATGCCTACCCCCTCCCCAATATTGATAAACTCGTTGATAATTCTGCTGGTTTTAAACTTTTATCGTTCATGGACGCCTACTCGGGCTATAATCAAATTCCGATGGCAATGTCCGACAAAAAATATACGGCCTTCATGACCGAATCGGGCAACTATTACTATAACGTAATGCCCTTCGGTCTGAAGAACGTCGGAGCAACATACCAACGAATGATGAACAAAGTATTTCGGGGAGAAATATGCGACATGCTCGAAGTCTACATGGACGACATGATCATAAAATCCCACGAGGAAACCAATCATACTGCCCATTTGAGGAAGGTCTTCGAACAGGCCAGAAAATACAAAATGCGTTTTAATCCAGAGAAGTGCACGTTCGGTGTCCGGGCAGGCAAATTCCTCGATTTCTACTTGACGGAACGAGGAATCGAAGCCAATCCCGACAAATGTCGGGCATTCTTCGAGTTTCCTACGCCCAGGTCCAAAAAATCCATCCAGTCCCTCAACGGGATACTCGCGTCACTATCTCGTTTCGTGGCCAGGTCTGCCCAGCACGCCCTACCATTCTTCAAACTCCTCTGCAAGGAGGCATCATTCGAATGGACCGAGGAGTGTGACAAGACCCTTCTTCATCTAAAATGAGTGCTCTTAGAGCCACCGGTCCTCTCTCGCCCGGACAATGGTGAAACTTTGTACCTGTACCTGGCCGTAGCAACCGAAGCAGTGAGCGCCGCTCTCATCCGCGAGACACCTGACGGGCAGAAACCCATATATTTCACGAGCAAAGCGCTACAAGGACCAGAGTTAAGATACCAACAGATAGAGAAGGTGGCACTGGACCACATCAACGCAGCCAGAAGATTAAGACACTACTTCCTGGCTCACACGATCGTGATTCGAACAGATCAACCCATAAAGCAGCTGCTCGGACGACCAGATATGGCCGGCCGAATGCTCAAATGGTCATTAGAACTGTCTGAATTTGACATCCAATACGAAAGTAGAAAAGCCCTCAAGGCCCAAGCTCTGGCCGACTTCGTCGCGGAAATGACATTCGCAGACTCCCCCGCAAGTGAAGCGCGTAAATGGACCATTTTCGTTGACGGTGCCTCAAGCTCGGCAGGGAGCGGCGCGAGCATCATACTGGAAAGCGACGAAGGAATCATCGTTGAAGTATCACTCACCCTGTCCTTCCCAACCTCCAACAACTAGGCTGAGTACGAGGCCTTCCTCGTTGGGCTACGCCTTGCCGAGGACCTGGGCGCAGAAGAAGTCGTCATTTGCACGAATTCACAACTCGTGGCCCTCCAGGTCCGGGGAGAATATCAAGCCAAAAACGACAACCTAACCGAATACTTGGCCCTAGTCAAGAAGGAGATGGCAAAGTTCACAACAGTGGAAGTGAAACACGTTCCCCGCGAACATAACGTGCAAGCAGACGTGCTATCCAAATTAGCTAGCACAAAGAAGAAAGGTGGAAACAAATCCGTCATACAGGAAGTACTTCCTCGACCCAGCATCGAGAAGACCTCCCCGACCCTCGACGTGCAGGTAATCGGCGACAACAACTGCTGGATGACCCCAGTCTACAACTATCTCGCCAAAGACGAACTTCCGTCCGACCCAAAGGAGGCCAGCATAGTCAGGCGAAGAGCCTGCTCTTATGTCTTGGTCGAAGATAAACTCTACAGGCGGGGATTCTCCATTCCGCTGCTCAAATACGTCGAGGAGGAAATGGTCGCACACATCCCGCGTGAAATCCACGAGGGAATCAACGCCCAACATCTCGGCGGAAAGTCCCTTGCTAGAAAGGCCCTCCGAGCAGGATACTACTGGCCGACCATGCAACACGACGCGAAAGAACACATGAAGAAATGCGATAAATGTCAACGGCACGGGGACATGCACCTGGCTCCGCCTAACGAGCTCAAGGCTATGTCCTCCCCGTGGCCATTCGCCTGGTGGGGCCTAGACATCATAGGACCCTTCGTGGTAGGATCAAGTCAGAACAAATACCTAATAGTGGGCGTAGACTATTTCACAAAATGGATAGAAGCGGAAGCTCTAGCCAAAATAACTGCCCTCAACATCCTGCGTTTCTACAAACGAAACATCCTTGCACGCTTCGGTATCCCCCAAGCGATAGTAACAGACAATGGGATGCAATTCACGGACAGGAAGTTCCAAGACTTCGTCGCCCAACTGGGCACGAAGCAGCACTTCGCATCCGTAGAGCACCCTCAAATAAACGGGAAGGCTGAAGCAGCCAACCGAGTCATCCTTCGAGGCCTTAAGCGAAGTCTGGACGAAATAAAGAAGGCATGGGTCAAGGAACTGCACAGCGTACTATGGGCATACCGTACAACTCCACACTCAACAACTGGGGAAACACCTACGTGACCGAGGTTGTAATTCCTGTCGAAGTTCACGTGCCCTCTAGGTGGATAGAGTCGCCCCTGGACGAGGAGATGAATGACGAGTCATTGAGAGAAGAACTTGACCTCATCGAGGAAATCCGAACCGGGGCAGCCCTCCGCGAAGCCTCACTGAAACAAAAAATTACCATCAGGCACAATGTCAAGGTGATACGACGAGAGTTCGACGTGGGAAGCCTTGTTCTAAGAAGAAACCACAAAGACTCTCGCGAAGGCAAACTAGCAGCCAACTGGGAAGGACCCTACCGCGTCCGAGCAAAAACGGAAAATGGGGCCTACTACCTAGAACATCTCACTAGGGAAGAACTTGCTCGACCATGGAACACCGAAAAGCTAAAACAATACTATAGCTAAGGCCTGGATTCTCGGTTCGACCGTCACAATGATGGACATCTACTACCGACCACTATGCACGCCTAGGTACAAGCATCGCATACGAATAAAGCAGAACCCCGCTCAGTAACGAGCCGGGTAACCGCTCGACAGCGGTCCTCGATCGAGCACCGCCGTTGTCAAAGTACCATGACATACAGAACCCCAGCTCGCGATGGGACGTTCATGCCGCGAACTCAGGCCTCAAACGCGACCCGAGCTCCGCACCCCCGCCAGGATATTCCCCGGCCGTTCGACCAGTTCCCTTCACTGCCGAACACATCTACACCGAGCAATACCCCTAAATCAGTTGCACAAGTCAAATACTCCCGATCACGGGCAGACACACATTCACAACGAGCATGAGTACAACACTTAGCAAAAAATAAAAGCAAGTAAAGTCATGCGGATAACATAATCAAACATGTAATAATTTAACATAATATGTGGCCGCAAGGGCCACGATTGTACTGAGTTACATAAAACAGGGGCCACGCCCCCCAAAAATAATAAATTACAATAGTCACTCGGCACGCAGGCCGGACAAGTTACAACATCAAAAGCACAAACTCCTCACTCGTCCATGTGCTTGGCTGGCTCAGATTGAGGTCCCTGGTCCTCTACGGGCTGATCCTCGGGGTTCCCTTTAAGGAGAGCGTCGGGCATGACAATCCGGCCATCCTCAACATGCGCCAGATAGTGGATACCCTCGATAGAAAAGTCAAGCTCAGGGTTCACCACCCGCAGCTAAGCCACGGCGTTTCTAAAGGACTCCTCTGCAACAACAATGCCGTCATCCTCGGCCATTAGCATGCAGGCAACCAACTCAGATCTCATCTTCAACTCCTTCACATCTTCCGGCTCATCGTCACCTGGGGCATTGGCCATCCTCAATTGCTGGACCAGCTCCTCGGAAGCTTTCTTCTCCGCCGCCAGCATGGAATTCTCCTTCTTCAACTGAGCTACCTCCTCCTCAGCCTTCTTCCGAGCATCGTCGAAAACCTTGGCTTCTTCTCTGAGGGACGCCATTGTATCCCGAGCAGCGTTGAGTTCAGCCTCGGTTGCAGAGTCCCCTTCAGCATAAACGGCTGCCATCTCCAGCATCCTAACCAAAGCTAAAGCGTCCTGAGCCACTAACGCCCTCTTGCTCGGGCGGTCCATGCTTTCCAAGCGAAGAGACTCCACCCGAGGCACGATCAAAGAGTTCCCCTCGAAGAATTTCCTGTCATGGATGCAAGGAGGAAGCTCGAACTTCCCCTTCTCCGATGCCCGAGTAAGGTCCACAGCGTCATTAAACTTTGGCCGCTTGGATCGACCGGTCAAAGGAAGAGGAGACCCCTGGGAAGCAGGAGTAGGAGAAGAAGAGGTCCCCGCAATAAACTGCACCGGAAGAGGTACACAAGCACCAGCAAACTGAGACTTCGGAGGAGCCGCTCCGGCCTTGTTCCTCGCGAGAGCATTCCTCACAACCCGGTCATGAGCCTGATGCATCTCACATGCACAAACAAAATACGAGCACGTTAGATACGAGGAAAAGAAATAACTAAGACTACCAAGCAGCTTCTCGGCATCCTCAGGAGTCTTGCACTCCAGCAGTGCCTTAATGTTGATAAATCGATGCTCAACCCTCTGACTCCCATCCTCCTCGAAGACCGGATTACCCTTGCTCGTCTAGCACTCAGCAAGCCGGAAGGAGTTGACCCACTTCACCAGCACCTCGTACGCCACGGCGTCCTGCCCGCGTAGCTTGCTCGGTTGGAGAACATAGTCACTGGGCTTCTTGGCAAAATGATCGGGCGCCCAATGGATGGGGAACTTATAGATCCTCCACCCAATAAACTTTCCATCCTCGTCGCGCAGGTCATTCCCATCCTCGTCAACTTGGATCTCCCAGACATATGTACTATCCTGGGCAGCTTCGGACAAGGGCTCGATGACATAATACCGCTCTTTGAACGTCCGTATCGACTCCGAGAATGGCTTAAACAACTTGCGGGGCTGCTTCAAAGACACCCAACCGTACTTCCTCCCCGATAGCTGCCTTTGAAGATGGAAGACAGTGAAGAACAAAGGGAGAGTAGCCCCTATGGAGAGATGCTCGCATACTAGCTCGAACGCCCGGATGAAGGCCAACAAGTTAGGATGCAGTTGCGTAGGGGCCAATTTTAAATGCACGAACACTGACTGCTAAAAATCAGTTAACGACAACCTCAGGTCCAGCTCCTTAAAGGCATATTCATACATCATGAAACGGTCCCCGAAGCTAGTGCAGACCCGCTCATCCATGGAAGGAAGGTACACCTTCCACTCTCCCTCTGGTCCAACCTCTGTAAAAGCGTCCCCCGAATACCTCGCAAAAGAAGACACATGCTCAGCAGGTTCGGCCACCTCTAACTACTCGGCGGAGTCCACGACGACGTCCTCGTCCATGTCGTCCATCTCCTCTTCCTCCCCAACATCACTGGGGGTACTTGAAGCCGTCGAACTCGTGGCCGTCGAGCTACTATTATCCTCGGAGCCTGTTTCTTCCTCGGACGTATCTATGATAACCTCTCTATCTGGCCCCGTCGCCATAACAATCACCTGAAAAGCAGAGAAGAAAGTGAATTCGACAACAAATCAAATCCACCCTTCCACCGCTAAGTCAAGTGAAAGGGCGCGCAAAGGGATAAGGACAACATCCCCGGCCTAAGCCCTAACATCAAAAGGAAAACTGAAACCTCCCCGCGAGGAGACGCTCGAAACAAGTCATCCCCAAGCAAGGAGCTTCCTCGCACTCGTACCCAATTTCCGTTGAAGCTTCGCTAGAAATCGCAAAGGTCCACTGGAATCTGGGAATGTTCTACCGGAAAACTCATCACCCACTCAGAAGATGAACGAACACGGCGGTCACACATGCATAGCTGTCACGGTGACACCATGAATCGCCCTTCTCGCTAGAACATACTAACACGTCCGGCGACATGTCAGAAGTGGAAAAATGGCACAACCACCGTCCACCACCAACAGTCACCGGAAATCCACCTATTTCGTCCTCTAAACCTAGCCCTAACCACATGCAATCTACCAATGACAACCAAAAGGAGTAGAACAAGCACAGGATCAGAAAACTTACTTGATTTAAGAAGATGAAAGTGGCTGCTCGAAGCTTAGAGCGGTGGTCGGAGTGAGCAGACGGTGGCAACGGGCAGGAATGCTAAAGGAAACGAAGAGAAATAAGAGCAAAAAGTTCCAAATGGAACAAATTTCCCCTTTTTATACAAAGGGGCACCTGCAAACACACGCTCCTAGGCCATGATGGCTATTAACTAGCCATCATTACCTAGTAACTGCTACACGGAGCTCTAGGCACACGTGGCGACCCAACATTTCTAATTATGTCTGGCCATTAGTCTCCCCGAGAACCGGGCAACAAGGTCACGACCACGAATTTCACGGACACCGGGGGCCACGAGCACATCGAGACAATCCTCCTCGTCTCCAAACGACGACTCCATGCTAGCTCCCCGGAGCAACGAGCTGTCCTTAAGTCATCACTCCCATGCTCGGGAGCAACGACTTGGGGGGCTCCTGTTCTGGACTGGACCAATGGCTAGACATGGCCCAATCCGTTTCTGCTCCAGAGCGGCCCAAATTGCCTAAGTCCAATCCACGAAGGGGAGAAAGTTACCTTTCTGCCCTCCAACCGGGCAAGGAACACATCGCTCCTCCCCGGAGTTACTGCCCGTCATGCACGACTTCATTGCTCCCCGAACAGTTAAGGACAGGTGCCCGAAACCACGCTTATGCCCGACATAACGGCTAGTTTCGGGCACCCCTGCCCGACATAACGGCTAGTTGAGGCAGTTACCTATTCTTCGGAAAACAGTTATTTCCCCCCGAAAATAGGACCGTTGGCCACGCGCTGGGGGCTCTATATAAACCCTCTCGCTTGAGAGGGTCAGGTATCCAATATTCACCCTAAGAACTAATACTTTGTACTTGCCCATTTTCTCTGACCCTTTCTTACTTTAGCGTCGGAGTACCTTGCAGGTACACCCCCATCCTCTCCATACGACCAGCATCCCTGACGCACTTGGTGGCCCACTTCTACAGGATCTGATCCAGCCTTCACGATCAATATTCTTCATCATTATTATATATATGGTCTTTATCATTATTATATATATGGTCATCATGTCTAATCATATTAGGTTATATCTCAATCTTACATTTCACACTGTCTGTTTGAGTTTTTTTTTTGCAAAGTTGTTATCCAGTTGTTTGTTATGGTTATATTTCAACTTATTTAATTTATAATAAAGTTTAATTATATTGTCTAGCATTAAATATATTGACATTTATTATTGATTGACCACATGCATGCTATTGTCCTATTCACATCTTTTCGCAATGATGATAACCACTATGACTTTATCCTCTTTCTCTCCATGAATTCATTTCTTCATCTTCTTCTTCTTCTTCTGATTTTTACTTATTTATTTAATTTATAATAAAGTTCAATTATATTGTCTATCATTTAACATATCTTGGCATTTATTGTAGATTGACCGCATGCTATTCACATCTTTTCATAATGATGATAACCACTACTTTCTTTCCATGAATCAATTTCTTCTTCTTCTTCTGATTTTTATCTAACTTCATCTTCTACAAAACTACATATCTCTTCTCCATGAAAAAATGTATCTACCTATCTTTTCTCCATGATATTCACACTAAAATCCACAAGTGTGTTTTTTATTATTATAATAATGATGCCAATAATATCAATAATAATGATGAAAAAAATACATTAAATTAAAATAAATAATACAATATTTTTTCAATCTCAATATTCATAAACATTAGAAAAATAGTTACACTTCTTCCTCGTTATAAAATTTAAAATATATATAACAAATTTCAAAATAGAAGAGAAACAATTAATAAAAATCAAAAGAAGTGAAAAAATGTTAAGAAATTGTCTGTGTTGTTTAACTTTTTTCGTCTTCTTGTCGGTAGATCTAGAATCTGAAAAAACAAAAGATGTTAAAAAGATTTAAAAAAATATGGGTTTTATCATGAACATCAAAAATGAAAAAATAAGATCTATATTATCTAAAGAATAGACAAATGGTTACATACATAATATAAAAATTATAGATCTGAAAACAACATATAAAAAAAATAACATTTATGAAATAAAATTATTAATCATTATTTCTATTTTAAAAAATATTGTCAATTTGTTTTAGTACTTGTGTTCATCTTTGCTTTGATAGATCTACAACTTGAAAAAATAAAAGAAGTTGAAAAGATGTTAAGAATATGAAAAAGAGAACGTTTATGTTAAAACTTACACTTTTAATATTGCTTGAAAGTCAGTTTTCATTTTCGTATAGATCCATAACCTGTAAAACAAAACAAAAAATGTTAAAACTTACACTTTTAATATTGTCTTAAAGCCATTTTTTTCGTCTTTCTACAAATCTACAACCTAAAAAAACAAAAAACAAAACGGAAAAAGAAAAATTAATCACAAAAGTGTAACACATTAATGAAGATAAAAAAATGAGAGAAAATTAAGAAGAAAGAAATAGAGAGAAATGTGAGAGAGAGGAACTTGAGAGATGCATCAAACGCTCAAGCCACCATCGTAAAAACGCTCAAGCCACCATCCCTGTAACTCAGATATCGATTGCAACAACCACATAAATTAAAAATTTTCCAAACCAAAAAGAGATGAAGTTACAAAGATAATAGGTTATACTTTCAAGATCTAAAATCATAGCTTTTACCAGATACAAAGCTCTTTCTTTTAGGAGTTCGTTACAGATGTCGCCGTTTTTCTCTTGTTTGTATTTGGACTGATCATAACTTCAAGATCTAAAACCATAACTTTTAGCATATAACATGTTATACCTTCAGGATCTAAAACAATAACAATAACAAAATCAGTCAAAACCCTAACAATAATAATAACAACATCTTAACTGAACAACTTACCAACTGTGGCAGAACCATATCTACACCTTCTGATTTTTCAACCCCATACAAAGCGACATCATGTGTATCGTATATCATCACTTGCTTCAAGTTTGATTTCTATAAAATATATATAGCAAGAAGGAAGAAAAAGAAAAGGAAGAAGACAAAAGGAAGAGTGAGAGAGAGAGAGAGAGAGGGGAGAGAAAGAAGAAGAAGGGGAAGAAGAAGAGGAAGAAGAAAAGGGAGAGAGAGAGAGAGAGAGAGAGAGAGAGAGAGAGAGAGAGAGAAAGAAAGAGAGAAAGGACGAGAGAGAAAGAGTTGAAATTTCAAAATGATGGAATTGCATTTATTGTCTACCATGCTGCATTGGAAAAGCAATTAATATATCCTATTTTATTATACTGGGTCTAACATAGTTCAAGTAGTGTGCTGCCAATATGTTTCATTTTGTGAAAAGTAGTATTGTAAAGCATGTTGTATACGTGGCAAAGGAGAAAAGAAGAAAGAGCAATGAAGCATGCCACGTGGTTAAATTTGGAACCAGCAAGGGTGTTTTGGACTTTTCCAGAACACCTAATCTTCTTATATGGTAGATTTCATTTGTCCAATGCGTAAATTGCATTCAAATGAGATGCATTAACCAATCAATCGATTCCCTATAAAAGAAAATAAAGAAGTATTTAAATTAAAAGCATTAACTAATCAACTGATTCTTCATAAAAGAAATAAATGAGCCAATTATGAATGAATTGTTAAATAACATTCTTGAGTAATTGTGAATGACCCATCAATCAAATTGACCTCTCAAATCTAAAAAAACAAAATATTAAAAAGATAAAAAATTAAATTTAAAAAACGAGTATGAGAGAATAACTAACTGTAGCTTGTATTTTTTTTTTTTGGATTTTTTATAAGTTAAATGCACCAATTCCTTTGTAATGATAGAGGAAAAATAAAAAGTAAAGTATTTCATTTAGGTAGCATTGAAATTTATTTTTGTGGCAATCCATATTTATGAAAATCTAAGTAGAGTTTCATTTAGGATGAGTATAAGGTTTACATATGTTGTCTATCAATTGTGGGAGGTTCAGACATTATAAAGAAGGGTGTTTAGAGAAACATGATCAAGTTATGGATGGAAGTGTGCCAGATGTAGGAAATGACAAGAATGTGAATGGACCTAAAGTAGATGGGCCTTGGACGGTGGTGTATAAAGCAAGGAAACCTCGTAAACAAGGAGGAAATACTATGCAAATTGCGAAAACTCAGGGGACCAGAGACCAGGGTGGAGTCAGGGTGACTGAAGATCATGGTGGACACATAAATGGTAAGAATCTGGAAAAAAGTTAATGCAGGAACGGGAGTTACGAGATCGTGTGTAACGCCCCGACTTATCTTATTTATTTTTTCGTATTTTAATTATGTGATAATTGTAGTTGTGTTGTGCTTTAATGTATTTAAGCTACCTTGGTGCGAGGGTAGTGGCCTAAAGAATAGACTTTAAGGGTTGAGGGGTGTGTAACCAATAATGTAGAACTTGGTGGTGTGGTGAGTATTGCTAATTAAATTATAGGCAAAATATCCTTTTTCTTCCCTTAACTCTACCACGGGGCCCAATTTGGTCCCTTAACTTTAAAAAGTGGCAAGTTGGTCCTTTAACTTTTAAAATGGTGTCACGTTTGTCCTTCCGTCTATTGCTGTTAGTTAAACCTAGTAAAATGGTGCCACGTTTATCCATGTGGCTTTTTTGTTGTTGACGTGGATATAACATGTAATATAACAATCCAAGTGTATTGTATTCTTCATTAACCTAGACACTTATACGACGAAGCCCTAAAATTATTGTTGTGATGGAGAATTGAATGGAGAAATCTCAGTGTATAATATTTATCTAGAATAATACAATACAAGCATTTCATTTGGTACTGACACCATCATAAGTGCCTAATAGCGTAATTCACATACTTGACCATTCTAAAACATAATACAGTCTATGGTACAAGATATGGAAATTAGCCAAAAATATAAAATCTAAGAGAAATATACAATATCCTCAATTGTATACTACAAATACACAGCGGAAATAAGCTCAACTAAGCTTCTCTTGAAACATCTCAGCATAGATCCACTTGTAAATCAAACATGTACTTAAAACCTGAAAATAATCAACAATAGTGGGGTGAGATACATCAAATCTCAGTGAGTTCCCTATCCTATGGATTCTCTCAGCTTTACAAGGTTCCAACCAATCTTAACTCAAGTCAAGGGGAAGGGAAAAGACCTTGAGTTCACAATCTCACAATCTCACACTATATGGAAACATGTCATGAGTTCATCAACTCAAAATATCACTAATCGATAACCTCACCAAGGCATCCCCTTGTCCCGTCCGCTTCTACGTCTAAAAGTTGACCCGAGTCATGGATCCTTGTAACCTACTTAACATACGAATGGATCCGGGTTCTACGGGCCATTAACCGTTATGAACCGTCACTTCACACGGGCCATTAACCGTCACAAGCATACGCTCCCAGAGCGCCATTCGTACTGCACGCGGGAATCAAACCTGCCAATTAGTCATGCATACGTTTCAGAGGAACTCGAGACTCATGAAACTACAACTTAAGATAAATGGTTACGATTACGTGATCTCACACACAAACGTGATTGTATTCGACAATCACAAGGCCACAATGCCTTAAGGCCACATTCGCCTTTTCTCATAATCACAAAAGTTTACACACATTTTGCATACTAGTGTTCACTCTCTCCTAGACCAATCTCGTCACGGGTGCACCTTTCTACACCAAGTGCCCGAGCCTTGCCATCTAGGTTATCTACTCCAGGCCAGAACTCGCCAATGAATGCACGAGCGTCGCCATCCAGAGTTTCTATCAATTTCTAGTCACAACCTAGAATCAAACCATTTTGTTCTAGGGTAAAGTTTCCTCAATCTTCCTAATTCATATTTTAAACATGCATATTTTCTTTCATTCACAGTTCACAATTAGATAGATATCGTATAACACAATGTACACAAGTAAAACATTTAACACAACATATCACATAAACATTATTTTTCACTCAATTACGTAGTTAACACCATTCTTAGGTTCCCTCAAATTCATTTAATCGGGTATAAAAATCAATATTTCTCACTCTTATCCCGTAGGATATTTCTATAGCTTTCCAACGACTATTACCATGCCTCGATCGGAGTTACGATCTAAAAGGTATGGGTTTTTAAAACATTTTCACAAACATTACATTTCTATATTTATCTCATCAATCCATGGCCTACAACCATGTTTCTACCTCACCATCACAAAGATTATGAAATTAGATTTCCAACGCTTCCGACCGCGCGTCAAACGGAGTTACGGATCAAAATTTATGACGAAAATACGAAAACAATATTTTTGTTGTCCCAGTCAATTTCGCCCGGCGAATCCATGGCGAAGCAGACTCGCCTCTAGCTCGCCTGACGAATCTGGACGAACCAGAATTCTCCCAAAACGGGTTTGGGACCTAAAAATGATCAAAACCTTCAACCCACATGATATTATTGTACCCAATGACCCAAAATAACATGTTATAACACATTTAGACATGCATTTCATCAAATCATCCGTTAGATTTCATTGATTTATCCGTTTAATCATTTTCTCTCAAATCTAACCTAAGTTCTAAATCCTTAATTCTAGAACTTAGAGTTTCTAACTAGAACCCACCTGATAATCGAAGAGGAGTTTGAAGAAGATGATGAACATTGAAGATGATCCATGGCTTTTCCTTCTCTTCCATTTCCTCTTTCTCTTATTTCTCTCTTTCTCCTTCTCTTTTCCTCTCCTTCTTCTTACTATCTTTCTTTTTCTTTTCTTATATATATATATATATATATATATATAATAACATTATTATATAATATAATCCAACAGGGTAAAATATCTCCAATTGATATTTTGTCGTCTCAACCAATCGATCAATTATTAGAGTTACCAAAATTACTTTCTTGAATTAATAAATATTAATCCGTCTCCGTTATAAAATAATTGATCTCTTCAGAGTTCTCCAGTTGCTCTATTGATCCCAAATGTCAATACGTAAAGTACTTAGAGGATTCCATTAATCCAATTACCCAAAGATAGAGCACATAGATACTCGTCTGATCTCATCTGATATCCAATTGAGCATTAAAATAATATGGGGTATTACATTTAGGGTTAATGTAACTGTTTTAGTGTAAACTTTAATTACTTAGGTAATATGAATAAGTATAATGGATGAATACATAAATCTCAGAATTCATCATAGTGGTGAATTCATTGATGAAGGACTTAGTGTATATTAAGATGGACTAATAGATGATTTGAGAGTAGATGTCGACAAATGGAGTTATTTTGAGCTAGTTGGTGTATTGAAAGACTTGGTTTATAGGGAGTTTGAGACAATATATTACAAGGACCCTCAATTTGGGATGAATGCACTTGTTGATGACAAGGGTGCTTTAGAAATTGCAGATCTTTATAGGGTGCACCAAAGTGTTGATATTTACATTCAACGCACCTTGTCTCAACCTGACAATTGTGATGTTGTTGTTGATAGTGTTGATGAGGGGCCTGCTGAAATTGTATATGAGGTGAAAGAGTTACTTATTAAACTACATGATGAAGCTGTTGGAGTTGAACAAGCCACTGTTAGGTTGGAGGAAGGTAATGTTGGAGTTGAACAAGTTAATCCTGCAATGGAGGAATGTAAAGTTGGAGTTGAGGAAGTTAATGTTGGAGTTGAGGAAGTTAAAGTTGGAGTGGAACAAGCAACTGCTGGAGTTGAACAAGTTAAAGTTGGTGTAATCAATGATGACTTAAGTTCTGATGATAATGATGATGAAAACTACAATTATGATAGTTCTCTTGAAGTGCCTTTTGAGGATGAGTCTGATGGGTATGATGACATTGAGGAAGATGAATTTGCTAACCTAATTGGGTATGAAAGTGAGGGTAATGGAAAAGCCAAAAAACATAAAGAAAAGTCTGTAGAAGATAAAAGGAGTGATAATGACAGTGAGGAGATGCAAAGTGGATGTGATAGTGATGATATTAGTCGAGTTCCAAGAAAAAAGCACCAAATTTTCAGACAGCCAAAGAACATGTCAGATTACAAGTGGGATGTGGGAATGTTTTTTTTAGTTCAAAGGGTGATTTTAAGGAAGAAATAACATCCTATGTTGTGCAAAATGGTAGAGACCTAAGGTTCGTAAAAAATGAAAGAGTTAGGGTAAGGGTTAGATGTAAAGTCGGGCAACTAACAGAATGAGATTTGGTACTTTCGATGACAATGATATATTGTCTAATATTAGAAAAAAATTGATGTCACAAGCACATACACCAATAACTGGCTTGTAAGGTATGTAATATCAGCATACATTATGTGTCAAAATTATGTGCAGTTATTGCAAACAAGTCAAATTTATGTGTCAAAATTACTGGTTATGTTTACTGGTCATACCCAAAATTACAGGTTATGTTTACAGGTCATGCCCAATATTCAAATGATAAAAATTATGGTAGAGACCATTACAGGTCATGCCCAAAATTATGTGTCAATATTAAACTTCTCTTAACAATCCAAATATTGCAAACATATTCAACTGATACAAATTCAATCCAAATATTGCAAACATATTCAATTGATACAATCCAAATATTCAACAGTTACAAACAAACTTTAACAGAATTGTTACAAACAAACCTTAACCTATTCTTCATAATACCCTGATTCATTCTATAAACTAATACAATGATAATCATCAAAAACATCAAATTCAAAAGTTTTTTCCACTTCATGATATTCTTCATTTCACTTTCAAGATTCATCAACTTTTTTCCTAATTCTTCATTCACCATTGTGACTTTTTCAATGTCCTTTTTTGCTTCAGCAAGTCCCTTTGTAACCACACCCAGCCTATGCATCCAAAATTATTCATTCTCATCACCCACGTTCTCATAAAACCAACCAAAGTAACCACACTCAGCTTGCATAGCTCCCTGAAATTTTCATTATTTGGAGTTCAAATATACTTACAAAATGAAACTCAAATAGAAATTATAAAGAAATTAAAAAGCTTGAATACCTTATAATTTGGACAACCCCAGAAAAGTTTTCTCAAATTATTAACAGTAGTTGCCCTTTGAAAAATAGCCATGTCTCTACAATGACATATGGGCTTCCTTTGTGACCTACTACAAACGTTTGAATCTCCACTTTCTGAGTTTTTTTGTTTCAACATCGACGATGAACCACCTGATTTCATGCTTGCCTAAACCCTAGGTCTGATTTGGGATGGAAACAAATTTGAAGAGAAGAGAATTGGGAACAACTTTGCCCTAAGTCTGATTTTTGA
Source organism: Lathyrus tuberosus (assembly GCA_022829125.1). NCBI lineage: Eukaryota > Viridiplantae > Streptophyta > Magnoliopsida > Fabales > Fabaceae > Lathyrus > Lathyrus tuberosus. The sequence goes on along the minus strand of JALAZF010000010.1, from coordinate 3,202,255 downwards.
ATTGGGAACGAATTTGCAGAGAAGACAAGAAGAGAACGAATTTGCCCTAGAGAAGATGAAGTTGCCTTGCCAAGTCAGCTGCCACGTATTAACACATAAACAGACATTTGAGGGCAAGTAACAGTGAGGACTCAGGTGGCACCATTTTAAAATTTAAAGGACCAATTTGCCACTTTTTAAAGTTAAGGGATCAAACTGGACCCCGAGGTAGAGTTAAGGGACGAAAAAGGGTATTTTTCCTAAATTATATTAGTAATATTTAATTAATTTTAATATTTGTTGAATATTATTAAATTAAATAATTAGTGTTCCAGACTGGACCAATGACTAGGCATGGCCCAACCCACTTCTGCTCTCAGAACGACCCAATTGCCTAAGTCCAGCCAATTAGGGGCAACTTTTACTTTTTTGTCCCTCTACCGGGCAAAGATGATCGGATGACCCTAAGGGTCATCCGCTCCTCCTCAGTAATTCCTACCCGTCATGCACGGCTCCACCATCCAGAAACAGTCACGACATCCGTGCCCGGAACTACGCCTTTGCCCGTAGCAACGGCTAGTTTCGGGCACCTCTGCCCGTCCTAACTGCTAGTTTCTGGCAGTTACCTATTATTCGGGAAACAGTTATTTCGCCCCGAAAATAGGGACCGTTGGCCACGCGCTGGGGGCACTATATAAACCCTCTCATTTGAGAGGGTCAGGTATTCCAAATCACCCTACGAAATACATACTTTTGTACTCGCCTTTTTCTCTTTCCCGATTCTTACTTTAGCATCAGAGTGCCTTGCAGGTACACCCCCATCCTCATCTCATATACCCAACATCACATACGTCTTCCTTGGCCCACTTCAGGTTCTGATCAGCTGTCAAGATCAGTGGCGCCGTCTGTGGGAAACCTGTTATCCCCGTCTAACATCCACCGTAGATTCAAGACCAAAACAGCTCTCTGTCCAAGACTCCGATCATGGTAAGCCAAGATCACGTTCATGATACTCACAATCCTGGTTTTCTCCCCATCAGTAAGACTGATGTTGACGGAACTGCACCTTTCTTCAGAGGCGACGCCCGTTATCTAAGAGATGGGGCCACTACGTCTCCCTCCCCCACTCGTGTTGATCATGTTGAAGACCAGCCCTCCCTGGACAACCAGCCTGTTCCCATTCCGCCAACGCCGATCCGGCCGTGGTGGCCCTTCTTGAAGTTCTCAACAAAACCAATCTCCTAATCCTCCAGCAAAACGCGAGGATTGGGGCCCTAGAGGAGTCTGCCCGACCAAGATCCCCTCCGCCGAGGAAGGAGTACCGACGATCCCGAAGCCCACCTCCCCGATGAGAAATAGACCGTCGGGAACCACCCGAACTAGAGTCACATGTTGTCCGAAAGCGTGATTACATTTCCCCGCGGAGCCCGTACACCCCAGGAAACAAGAGGACTAGGAGAGACCAACGTTCGCCCCCGCCCAGATCTAAGGGTCGGGCACGAACCCCATCTCCCCACAGAAGTCACCATTTTGTCCTTGAGCGAAGCACCCGCTCCCCATCATGGACTAGTAGCAGCAGTGACGACGAGCCTCACGACCCGTTGTCTCAGGAGATTATGGCCATGCGTCTCCCCAAGGGATTGGAGAAACCATTGTCTTTGGGCACCTATGGCGGAACGACAGATCCTGACGAGCACATCGAAAATATCGATGCTCTGCTCGATTATCGCGGCGTCCGGGGCGCCATCAAATGTCGATTGTTCCCTACCACGCTCAGGAAGGGAGCAATGACCTGCTATAAGAAACTCCTCGACGAGTCCATCACCTAGTAGAGACAGCTGGGGAGAATGTTCTCTAGACACTTTACGGCATCTCGCCGCCACCCGAAGACCGAAGCCTCCCTTGAGGCCATAATTCAAGGGAAGGATGAGCCTCTCCGTGCATACATCGAGAGGTTCAATAAAGAAGCAGTACAGGTCTCAACGACCGATGACATGAAGAAGTTCCTGCTCGAGCGAAGACTTTGTCCCCGTACGAAATTCGCCAAAGTTGTTGGCATTGAAACTCCAAGGACTCTGGACGCCTTCCTCCTCAAGGCGCAAGTATATATCCAGTACGATGAGAAAGAGGCGGCCAGCTCCGCCCGGGTCTCACGCCATCAGGAAAGTGCCCGAACCTCCAAGAGCAATGAACCCTCGACATCTCGTCGATGAGACAGGAGACGTGAAGATCACCCTCAGGAGTCCCGGGACAACAAAGGACCCTCCGGCCGCTTCCATGAGTATACTCCCCTGACCGTCTCCAGGGATAAAATCCTCTCTGAATGCGCCAACTCGGAGTTCAAATAAGCAGGGGTTCGATTCCCTAAGCAGATACCGGCCAAGCCGAACGCTGAAAAGTCGAAATACTATCATTTCCACAAAAGTCACGTCCATACAACCGACGACTGCATCCACCTGAAGGATGGCATAGAGATAGTGATCAGGGACGGCCACCTAAAACAGTTTACCAAGAAGAGAGAAACTCCCTGGTGTCATACCCCAAATTTTAACCACTAAGATTTCCCATCATTGTGCAAATCATCATCACAATATGGATGAACCATCATACCTCATTAGTCTCCCCAAAGATGGGTGAGCATCCACTACAATCAAACTTAGGTTTTCAAGCCCTCTCAGAGCTCTTGGACAAAGGATCAATCAAGGAATGACATGATCTTCAACTTGTCTAGCCTCTCAAACATCCATAAGGGATCAAGGGGACTCCCACTTCAAGGATTAAGCACAAAGCTGCAACATTCCAAGTGGATTAAGCCTCAAGATCACCAGTGTCACCAAATTAGGGTTTAGGTCGACCAGGGCCTCCAGATGGGAATTTTCCTCTGGGCATGAGCCAATGCTTCAAATCATATCCTAAAATACCCCATGGAACCTCATGGACCTAATCATCAAGTCAATTTAACCTCAGGGGATGCATTCACCAAAAATCAGGAATTAGGGTTTCTTGACCTAATTCACCCCTAAGTTGACTTTTGGGACAAAACATGAGCCAAGACCTCAAAGGAGGATTTGAGGGTCTCTAATACACCACATTGATCCATCTGCAACAATGGATTGGTCTAAGAAGCTCGAGCAACAAGTTTCAATTTCATCAGAACCACAATTAGGGTTTTGAGGAAAAAGTCAACAGTGCCTTAGACTTTTGACCAAGACATGCTCCCAAACCTTGGGACATGATTTAATACACCCTATAACACCTATGAAATCAATCCATCAAGTTTGATTTAGGTCAAGGACTTGATTTCATAGAGGATCGCACAGTTTGGAATTCATCTGACAAAAAGTCAACTGTGCACAAAAGTCAACTTTGACTTTTTGAGATTTTTCACAATTATGGTTCCTTAACCCTAAAATGATGTTAATGTGTGATTGGAATCATCATTCATTAAGAAAAATCAAGAAAAGGGGGATAACTTGTAAAAGGGGTAACCTTAAAAACTTATAAAGTTTTCTAAGTTATGGAATAAAGTGGCAAGGGTTCCAACTTTAGAGGATCATAACTCCTAAACCACAAGGCCATTTTCCCCCATTCAAAGCTGGATTTGTAGCCCTCATGGCCCTCTACAAAAGCTTCAAACACAACTCATTCCAATTTCTCATTGATTTTAAGTTATGGAATGATCAAAATCACAAAAAGTGAAAATGTCACTTTTTTCCAACACTTAGTGAAATTTTCACTAAGTCAGAATCTGTCTTACTTTTTTCCAAATGTAGGGGGATTTTTCACTTGGATCCAAAAAGTATCAAAACCAATTATGATTAAACAGTTGTTGTATCATATGAGGGCTTTCCAAAATGGCCAAGAACTCCATCAAATTCCACTTGAGCCATGAGATATGACAATGTCAATATGCCTTGCTGCAAACTGTCATGGCAAGGCAGATTTTGGAGTTTTGCTCGATTTGCTCAAAATTTGCAAAGGGGAAGCAACTTTATCCATCTGAACACCTCAAGGGGGACCAAGAAGGAACCAACTCTGATCCCAAGCCTCCCAAGTCTTTGGAACCAAAAATAGCATGCCAAACCTAGAAATGCCTAAAAGAGGGACAAGACTCCAATTTTGGATTGGAGCATTTAATGGATGCACCAAGGTGGCATGAACTGAGCCATTTCCAACTGAATTCAGTCATGACTTATCCAAGACCAAGGGAACCAGCAGCCTGTGCCCTAACCTCTAGTCAATGGCTAGAGGAGACTTGGATTCTCATTGCTCAACATTGGCCAAACCTATGCAGCAATTGCCATTCACTATTCCTTGCAAAACAAACTTGCTCTACTATAAATAGAGCTCATCTGTGATCAGTTTGAGTACACCAAAGCCATCAAACAGATGCTTTCCTCAAAATCTCCTTCTCACTTCCAAATTTGCCTTCACTACGCCAAAAATAGGAATAGACAGCACCAAAAAGACAGCGCTTTTTATAAAAAAGCGCTGCTAAAAAGAATAAAAAAATTTCGCTAAAAAAAAGCGCCGTAAAAGACAGGCTTTAGAAAGCGCTTTCCAAAAAGCGCTGTAAAAGAATGTAAAAGAGTGCCACCTTAGACAGCGCTTTCCAAAAAGCGCTGCTATAGGTATCACTTTAGAGAGCGCTTTTAAAAAGCGCTGTCTAAAGGCCACCTTAGAAAGCGCTTTTAGAAAGCGCTCTAATAGGGCTCAATTTCTTTTTATTTTAGAAAGCGTTTTCTAAGAAAAAGCGCTCTCTAAAGTCATTTACTAATTATACTTAAAAACATCAAGAATCACAAAAAATGGCAAAAGGGGGGGGTCGAACCCACGCCCTTTAGGTAGGGAAAGGAATTTTAAATTATATTAATATATCAAATTATATTTAATATATTTAAATTATATATTTTAACTTATTTAAATTATATTTAATATATATAAATTATATTAATATATAATTTAAAATATATTAATTTAAAATATACTTTAAATTATATTAATATATCAAGTTATATTTAATATATTTAAATTATATTTAAATTTATTTTAAATTATATTTTAAATTATTCAAATAATATATTTAAGTATATACGTTTTAAATACAAACATTTTAACTTATTTAAATTATATTTAATATATATAAATTATATTAATATATAATTTAAAATATACTTTAAATTATATTAATATATCAAATTATATTTAATATATTTAAATTATATTAAATTATATTTTAAATATTTTTAAATTATATTTAAAATTATTCAAATAAAATATTTAAATATATTTGTTTTAAATACAAATATTTTAACTTATTTAAATTATATTAAATACATATAAATTATATTAATATATAATTTAAAATATACTTTAAATTATATTAATATATCAAATTATATTTAATATATTTAAAGTATATTAAATTATATTTTAATTTATTTTAAATTATATTTAAAATTATTCAAATAATATATTTAAATATATATGTTTTAAATACAAACATTTTAACTTATTGAAATTATATTTAATATATATAAATTATATTAATATATAATTTAAAATATACTTTAAATTATATTAATATATCAAATTATATTTAATATATTTAAATTATATTAAAATATATATTTATTGAGTGAGAAGAAACAATGGATGAGGGCGTAGTACCGCTGGTCAAGGAGGTTTGTTTATGTGTTTGCCATGCTTTGAGTCTGGGGTTCGAATCCCCCTCGCCCCAGACTCATTTTTAGATTTTTTGACATTTTCAAGTAAACCTTAGACAGCGCTTTCTAAATACAAAGCGCTGTTATAAGCCTTCTAAGAATAGCCTTTAGAAAGCGCTTTTCAAAAGCGCTGTCTAGTCACCTCACCTTAGAAAGCGCTTTAAGAAAAGCGCCCTCTAAGGTCTTTAAATCTCCTCACTTTAGAAAGCGCTTTTTAAGGAAAGCGCCCTCTAAGGTCTTTAAGTCTCCTGACTTTAGAAAGCGCTTTTTAAGGAAAGCGCCCTCTAAGGTCATTTATTAATTAAAATATAAAACACATTTCATTTCATTTTCTGAAACTGCGCGCTTCTAATCATTTTCTTCTCTCTTTCTTGTCTGAAACCCTTTCTCGTTCATTGTCGTGACCACTGCTGCCGTCGTTTTGCTGCCGTTGTGACGAAGAAGAGGTACATTGTTCTTACTTCTAACATTGTTCGTTGTTGCATGTTATTGTTGTTCGTTGTTGCTATTCGTTGTTCGTTGTTACTTCTACTGCAACTTCTTCTTTTTTTTAAACTATTTTTGTTGATGTTTAAACTATTATTGTTCGTTGTTCGTTGTTCTTGTTGTAAGTATTCATTAACAAGAATTAGGTAAAACTGATTGAAATGTAGGTTGGTTTGAAATGTAGGTTAAACTATTTTTGTTGATGTTTAAATGATTGTTGTAGTATTGAACTGGTATTGTGTGGATGGTGTGGATTGTTGTGGATTTTGTTGATGTTTAAATGTAGGTTCTTGTTGTAGGTTAAATGATTGTTGTAGTATTGAACTGGTATTGTGTGGAAATGATATTAGAATGATAATGTGGTGACTTAATTGAGCTATGGCATGCTTGTAATTTGAAACAGAACTGTTAGTGATTGAAATGGATTTGTTAGCATAATGGAAATGTGATTGATGTTATTGAATTGCAACTAAGCTAATGTTAGGAGTGGTTAATTATACTAAAAAGAATTAGGAACTGTTAATTATTTGAAAGATGGTGGCCTTGTGCTAGTTTGTCAACTTGAATTGCATATTAATCAAGATGTTGACATGTTGTGATGCATAATAATTTTGAATGCTATGTAAGATTGTTTTGGTGTGAAGTTTGGACTGTTTGGAAAATGAATTGTTGCAATGTGAAGAATTAAAAAAACTAGACTGTTGATGATAAAGTTAGTGAAGTAGGTCAAATTGATACTAGAGAGTTAGTGAACTTATTCTTTTGTTGCTATTAAATGTTGGTATTTAACTGTTATTTCTTTCTTACAGGTAAAATGTCTAATAACCAGGAAGACACCCACGAGACACATGATTCAGAGGAAGCTCAGAATGAAGCTTCGAATGTAGAACATGAAATAAAAAGAGGAAAAACCATTATGAAGAGCATCTTCCGTGCTAGAGATAAGGGGATGAGATTTGATGTACATTGGAGTCAACAGAACCAACTAGTTGAGCCTAACGGTTCAATGTTGGCTTCATACATTGGTTCACTCGTCCATCAGCATATTCCAATCACTTCTGATAATTGGAGGAGTAAAGCGTTGGATGCCGGTAAAGAAAAGATATGGACCGAGATAGAGGTACTTACCAAATATGAATGATGTTATTAGATTTTTGTTGACGATTAAGTCTTTAATTTACTTATACTAACACACTTTATATATGTTTATATGTGTATGTTTTTTTGTAGAGGTCCTTTAATATTGAAGAAACCCGGAAAAAGTATTGTCTTCAATTGGCCGGAAAGAGACACAGAGGGTTTAGAGCCTTGTTATCAAACAAGTATCTTAGGGATGAAGACAAAAATTTTGTTGAAGGAGAACTTCCACCGTTGTATGCGGATTTGATTATACCGGAAGAATGGAGCCTTTTTGTAGACAAACGGAAAACCGAAGAATTCAATGTAATGTTATCTTGTCATGTCTATTGATTGTGTTATATATTTGTTTCATTAGTTTGTTTTGATATGACTTAAACTTGTTTATCCAGAAATTGAGTGCCATTAACCGCGAAAGAGCATCAAAGCCCGCGTATCCATACAAAAAAGGGCGTTTGGGATATGCACGGTTACAACAAAAATTGGTAAGTATATATATTAATGCTATGATTTTATTCATTGTATTATTGTGTTATAATTGATGAAATTAGTACATATCTAAATGTGTAGTTAGAAGAGTCTAAAAGTGAAGAATCATCACTTCCGGACCATGTATTGTGGAAGGAAGCTCGCGTGGGTAAGGGTGGAGCTGTTACAGAAGATGTTCAACATGTTTATGAAGAATGTGTAAGTATAACATTATGTCTCAAAGTTAATTGAAATTTTATTAAATTATAATTAATTTTCGATATGTCAATGAATTTCAGGAGAATATATCTAAATACATACCCGCAGATGAGGCTGATTGCAGGAGCATTCTTAGTCGAGTACTAAATGCTCCTGAGTATCCCGGTCGGGTGAGAGGTAAAGGATTTGGTGTGACTCCATCATCCTTGTATAAGCAATCAAAGAAAAAAAATCCCACCAACCAAGAAATCATGCAAACTATGATGACACTACAAGCGAAAATCCAAGCATTGGAGCAGGATAAAGAGAGATATGAGGCGGAAAGGCGCGGTTCCGGTTTGAAAGATGCTAGTGACAAAGCTAGTATCAATTCTCCAATTAAAATTCCCGAGGTAATTAGTACATAATTAACACATTTATTTTATTTGACCTTTATACATATTAACAGTTACATATTTATTATTGCTTCAGGGCATTTCATCTTGCCAGCTGTATTTGTCGTTTCCGACTTATCGCATGGTTGACAAGGGAAAAGTGCATAACTTTGCGGGAGCATTACTTCACCATCATCCGCTCCCACAAGGTTATCTGAAAGTGTCGGTTGATATCGCTTTAGATACGGATGCATTACTACCGATACCAGACTCGGTTTCAGAGGTTACATTGCTGCGGGATGCAATAGGTTCGTTTGTTGCATGGCCGTTAGACCTCATTTTCATAGGTGATGAGGTATGTTGAAAACCATTACGAATCTCTTAGTATTCAAATGTCAATTCTGAATGATTATGAAAATCATTCTGAACCATTACTTACATTTTTTTTCATGGTAATGTTAGACTCCTACAAACCCCGCAGCAAAGAATAAAGGGGTTTTGCTGCAAAACGAGTCTGTTGAATCACACAGAGAGGTAGCTTTTAAGTGTTATTCAATTATCCGAATTCATGATTTTCTACTTTACCTAACTTATATGATTGTTAGGTTACTGCTCAACCTTCCCAACAGACCGGCAAGAAAAAAGCTCCTACAAGGACCGTGAAGGAAAAAAGTAGACCTCACTTTCAGACGTGTCTAGGAACACTTTTGGAAATGTCTGATTTGATGCAAGATGCTATTCGTCAAATCAACATGGACGAAGGTGTTTTTGGTTTTCCTCATTCCGAGATAATCGGAAAAGAGGACATGGAGCAGGTTCTGAATCATACTGAATTAGGCATCGGTGTTATGCATTCATACATCTGGTACTCCAATCAATCTATTATTTATTTAGTTGAACAATTTATTTACACATTTCAATGATAATAGTCTAATGTTTATTATGTTTTTATTTAAGGTGCACGTATGAAAAATTCTTGCGGGGGACGAATTTGGCAAACAAATTCCGTTTCATCTCTTGCAGCCTTGTGAATGCACCGAGAATTGGTACGAATGCAATTTACGTAAGAGACCACTTACTTGAGCGATTTACGTCCAGCACCACAGAATGTCTGTTTCTTTTACCGTATAATACTGGAAACGGGTAAGATTTTCATTATAAACTTTTGTTATACTTTATAAATTTTCATTATACTGGTACGTATAAACTTTTGTTATACTTACTTGAGCGATTTACGGCCAGCACCACAGAATGTCTGTTTCTTTTGCGTACAAATTATCCATCTAAACTTTTGTTATACTTTATAGTGGACACTGGTTGTTGGTTGCAATTAATCCTATTACAGAAGTGGTCTATTATCTTAATTCATTGGATACTGATTGGTCCACATATCAGAATATGAAGGATGTGGTTGACACGTAAGTGAGACTGTTCGTAATATTCGTGTGTATTTGTATATCTAATTATTTCTGTGACATTGTTCTAAGTTTACGTTTTTCTTTTATAGAGCTATACTACTATACCGTGCACAAAGAGAGACTCGAGTAGCATGGGCTAGGTCAACCAATATTACATGGGTCAAAGTGGAGGTATATTAATTTTCACAATATTGCTTATTAGTGATGCTACTTAATAACACAAAACATCTATATATTATTTCTTATTTATTTGTCTATGTGTAGTGCCCTCGTCAGCGTAATGGCATAGACTGCGGGTACTTCGTTTTGAGGTTCATGAGAGAAATCATTCAAATGGACCAATTGGAGATTCCTAAAAGGGTATGCATGGTTTTATAACTTAGGATTTATTTTAATATTTATCGGATATGTCATATAATTTATTATTTTTAACTAAATAATGCGTATTTTGTTTTGTTATGTAGTATTTCGAAGATATGGCGTGTTCTTCTTACACAAGGAAACAATTGAATTATATTACGGAAGAATTGTGCGAATTCTTTCTTCTAAACAAAATTTATTGAATGTATAGTTTTGGGAATGTAAATTTTAGTTTTGTGAATATAAGAAAATTCTGTTGTAAATTCAATTCTGTTGTAAATTCTAGTTTTGTGAATAGAAGGAAATTCGGTGTTTATTGAAATGTATATGAATTCTGTTGTTCAAGAATTCTATTTATTGAAATGTAAAGAATTCTGTTGTTGCAAGAAATTCTATAAGAAATGCAGGTTTGAAACTAAGCAGGTATCTGCATAAAAAAAATGGTTAAAATGGGATTTTTAAAAATAATCTTTAAAATTATACGTAGACAAAAGAGAGCGCTTTTGAGGAAAAAGCGCTTTCTAAAGTTATAGAAAAAAAATCAATAAAATTATAGGTATACTTTAGAGAGCGCTTTTAAGAAAAAAGCGCACACTAAAATCCTATTTAGAGAGCGCTTTTAGGGAAAAAGCGCTCTCTAAAGTTATATTAAAAAAATCATTTCCATATACATTAGACAGCGCTTTTAAAAGGCGCTGTCTAAAGCCCCATTTTAGAGAGCGCTTTTTCATAAATAAAAAAGCGCTGTCTTTACCTACGACAGCGCTGGCTTAGACAGCGCTTTTAAGCGCTGTCATAGGCCAAAAAAGCGCCCTCTTTTCCCTTGTTTGGCGTAGTGCTTCCAAAGCAAGTCACTATCGGGTTTTGAGTTTGAGAGCTATTCCAACCAAACCAATCACACACACACACACACACACACACACACACACACACCTCATAAGCATCATATAGAAGTGATCCAAACACTCACATAACATCTGGAACACCAAAATCTCAAAATCATCAGCCATCTGCACAAGCCTTTGACAGATTTGCAGTTGAGGTGCCAAATCAAGTTCCAGCTCAATTCAATCCACTCCAAGCATCCAGACACACTCCATAACACCTAGGGAAGTTGTCCATATCCTTGGAACCAAGCTGTAACACCTCTAACACAAAACACGATCACTAGCTGCAAGAGGTAAGCATGAGCTCTTCTAACTCTATGATCCATGCATTTTTTGCTGCACAATAATTTGGCCATATGTTCATAATCATGCATAGAGTGTTTACCCTCAATCAATTGTTTTGTTTGAATCGTGTATGGAATTTCTGAACCTTCATGCAAATTTTAGGGTTCTTGAGGTTTCTCTTTGATTTCTTATTCCATGCTTAAAATAAATGAAATTAAAGACCATAAACATGATCGTGAGGTTGAAATGAGTAGATTGATATGTAGATTGCATGATATAATCAAGTATTCAGTGAGATTGGATAGAAAATGCAAATCTGCAGAAACAGAGGGTGGCGCGTGTTCTTGCCCTTGTTCTTGGCGCCTTTTTTTTTTGAAAATTTGAATATTTGAATTTTGTGATTTTATTTAATTGATTCAAAAATTAATTTCTCTCTGAGTTTTAATGATTTTGAGTTGATTCTTTTTTTAATAATTCACAAAAATGTTAAAATATTTTATTTTCCCAAAAAATTCCAAAAATATTATTTATTTCATATACTTGATATTTTTGTAAAGAATTAATATTTTAATTGTTTTTTGACATTTAAAATATTTTCTCCTTGATTTTTCAAGTTTTAGTGATTTCCAATCATTTTGTGGATCAAAACCTAATTTTTGAAACATTAATCCAAGATCACAATTTGTTTTCCACATGTTAAACAATTTTGGTCATTTTAATTGAATTTTTTATTCAATTAAAATACATTTTGAAAACAAATTAGGGTTTTTGATTAATTCAACCCTCATCAAATCATTTTCAAATACTCATGGGCCTCTATTAGAGTGTACGACCCAACCCCTTTGTAAATACACCACTTTTTGGGCCTCAGTCAATGTATAAGTCCCACTGTATTTTCAAAAACAACGGCGCGATCGTCGCCTTTTTTAGCAAAATCATCTGGGCCTCTCCTTGAGCTGTAAGCCCCACCACTTGTACAAAAAAAAATCATTGGGCCTCTATTAGAGTGTAAGACCCAACCCCCGTTTAACCAAAACTTTTTTGGGCCTCAATGCATTCTATAAGACCCAGTACGGTAAAGAAATCTCGGCCCGATCGCCAATTCAAAAAATAAATCATCTGGGCCTACCCTCGTGTTATAAGCCCCATTATTTTTCTTTAAACACCTTTGGGCCTCTTGAGATAGTGTAAGACCCATCCCTTTGTACATAAAACCTTTTCGGGCCTCAGTCATTTGTATAAGCCCCTCTGTACAAATTCAAAACCACAGTGCAATCACTGATAAAACCTTGGGCCTCTCCTTGAGCTGTAAGCCCCAACAATCTTTTCAAAGCACTTTCTCCTTTGATTTTGAATATAATATTGTTATCAAAGCTTTCTTTGTTGACCAACTAACCAAACAACATGGAAGCTCTACAACCGAGTAAGTGTTTACCCGCTTTCTTTATCCGCTTTCATATATATAAACTGTATTGTGGGGCTGCTCACTGTAAGTCTTCTTCCACAAACTTTTATATACCTGTCAAATATCAACTGTGTAATACTAGTATAATTATTTAGAGTTTTCCCCGACAACTACGTCTAGCACTAGGTAAAGCCCTGTTGGTCACTCTTAAATACAAACAAAACTAGATCCCCATAGGATTACCAGACACAGTCTTCCTTCCTCTTGGGGTTAAACAATATGGAGACGTGAAAGGCAGCATTCTCGGTGAACCCTTTCTTAGACTGTCACCCTTAGAAATTGTCAAAGAAACTCTAACTCCCCAGAGATGATCTTTTCTCCGTGAATGGCATCTCTTGAGTTTCTTCCAAATTCTCGGACTTTCCTGGCTTGATCTATTCTCGGTGAATGGCATGTCTTGAACTTCTCGGGGTTTGGGGACCCACAGGCTTCTTAAAAGCATCCCCGCCTCCTCTTGGGCGTTGTACAAGGACCCTTCGGCTTCTTAAAAGTTCTCATGCCATCTCTTGGGCTTAGTACAAAGACCCAGGGACCTTTACAGGTATAGGAACAGAACCTAGTCATCAATTTGCTAGAGCTGTCTTTCTGAGTCAAATGTCAGACCAGTTAATGGGCTGACCTTCATCCCTTAACATACCAGCCTTCTCTTGGGCATCATACAAAGATCATTCACTATCCGAGAATCGAATTCTCGAAACATCCGTAGACTTGGACAGTCTCAATACCCTTTGGATTTCCTATTTCCTTAAAGAACAGGAAATAACCCCGATCCTCTGATCAATCCCTAAGCACAACATTACCCATATAAAAACTGATTTTCTCTTTATCCAACATACTGGACCTGTCACTAAACTGAAATATTCACCAGCACAATAGCCTCATCTTAGGCTTTGTATAACGATTCTTCCTCAGTGAAGTTAGCCTCCTCTTGGGCTTTGTACAATGATTCTCCCCAGCGGAGCTAACCTTTTTAGCCTCCATCTCGGGCTTCGTACGAGATACCAAATCACTCTCTTGTTGAGTATAAAAGGCTCTCTTGTTGAGTCAACCCCCTATTAGCCTCCATCTCGGGCTTCGTACGAGATAGAAAAACACTCTCTTGTTGAGTATAAAAGACTCTTTTGTTGAGTCAAACACCTTTAGCCTCCATCTCGGGCTTCGTACGAGATACAAAAACACTCTCTTGTTGAGTATAGAAGACTCTCTTGTTGAGTCAATCACCTTTAGCCTCCGTCTTGGGCTTCGTACAAGGCACATACAAAAACACTCTCTTGTTGAGTCAACCCTTTTAGCCTCTCTCTCGGGCTTCGTACGAGACACATAAAAACACCCTTTTGTTGGGCCAACAACCTCCTCTTAGGCTTTGTATAACAAAACCCTGGTTGAGTCAATCAACCTTTTAGCATCAAAATGTATGCCTTGCTCACAGGATACAAACATCAACAAATCCTTTTCCTTTATCTAATTACTGTAAGCGACAAGCCTCTAGATTATTTACATCCACGCCACTGTCCCTCTTTTAGCATGAGAAATTCCTAAGGAAAGATGGCATTGCTCTAAACTGAGTTAAAGTCTTCTCCTTCAGGTTAAAATCCCCTATAAAGGAAATTATGGCATTGCTGGATTCATATATCCCAGTTAAAGTAATTCTCCTTTATAATCAGTCACCCAACAGTTGTGACAAACAGACCCCCTTTAGAGATGACAAATTCTCTCTAAAGTCAAAACCCTTTAGCTTCACATCTTGGGCTTCGAACAAGATACAAATAGACCCTTCAGCTTCACATCTTGGGATTTGAACAAGATACAAACCACCTTTAGCTTCACGTCTTGGGCTTTGAACAAGACACCAAAACAACCTTTTTCCTCCCATAGAATAGGAGGAACTACGATCGCTCTGATTTCTCTGTTTCGTTAAACGGGAATACGTAGGCATAAGATTGCAAAAGAATCTTAGCGAGCACACTAATCAAAAAACCTAAAATCCCATGCCTTCATACATCAATCGAAAAGCATCAGTCCTAAAAACCTCACAAATAATCCAGACACTGTGTTCTTAACAAAATAACCAAAGATTGGGCCCCACTTCCACATAGCATCTGTAACCTAACAGACCGCTGTTCAAACTCAGTATGCAAGCAGGGTTAATTGGAGACATCTATTCCCCTTCCTTCATCAGCTTCAATAGGATAAAAAATGAATCGACCTGTAGTATCCCAGAGCGATAGTGCTTAAGAACCATGTCCAAAATCGCTTGCTACAGAAAAATGGCGCCCACCGTGGGGCCCGTCTTCTCTTTCTTACAATCTTCGGTGAAAACCTCGAGTTCACCAAAATGTCACAGAAATGATGACTCTGCTGGGGAGTCATTGTCTGTATAGGATCATAAGACTAGAGGTCTAGGATGATTAAGACAAATATATATACTACTTTTCCTAATTGATATCTGTGTTTATTTTTCTGCTAATGGGAATGCGTGTGATGCCGCATGTGGAAAGATTAAGTATACACCTAAGTAGGTGATGGCAATGCGGGTAATCTTAGTGGGAGTGAATTCTAGTTAAGAGTCCCCGATCAACCATCAAACTCAGTGGAGACTCCCTATGCAGATACATTGCCTATACGACTTCGGTTGTTGAAAGTAGTGTGGTCGACTGGGTTATCTGAGAAGCTGAGGTTTTTAGTAGACTTAAGCCATTTTGTAGTGCAGAAGCTATCGGAAATAGTTTTCACGCGATACTACCCTCATCTGAGATCACTCCAGGATACATCAGCTCGCTGGCGATCCGCTTGCTGTTGTTATCCCAGAGGGGTCAATGATTTTACGGACAGGTACAAAAAATCACCAGTATAAACCTTTGGGGGGGGGGGGGGTAGAGCCTTGACTTCATGGCACCGACCTTTTGACCCCATGTTTTTTCTATGTTTTTGTGTGTTTCATTCATACATTCATCTAAAAAACATTAAAACAAAGAAAATCTTCTCTTCTAGTCTCTCTTTTTCAAATTAAACTGAGACAATG
This sequence comes from Lathyrus tuberosus, assembly GCA_022829125.1. Classification (NCBI taxonomy): domain Eukaryota; kingdom Viridiplantae; phylum Streptophyta; class Magnoliopsida; order Fabales; family Fabaceae; genus Lathyrus; species Lathyrus tuberosus. The sequence continues at coordinate 3,186,429 of JALAZF010000010.1, read as the reverse complement.
ATTGTAAATATCAGAGAAAGGAGATTGCGCTAATGGATTTCGGTAGAAGGAAAACTCATAAGTACACCTTCAAGGTTCCAAAGTTAGAGGATTTAAGAGGATTGGTGAGGATGATCACCAACCACGAGGCTTTCAGAGCTAAGTATGGAGAACTGTTGTCTCTGTTAAGGGTCCATGTAATTGAAGGAATCATGTCTATACTAATCCAGTTCTACGATCCGGTTTATCACTGTTTCACATTCTCAGATTATCAGCTAGCACCAACACTGGAGGAGTATTCTCACTTGACTGATCTGCATATCACTGATCAGTCTCCCTTTTCTGGACTGGAAGAAATTCCAAAGGATCAGACCATTGCAAGAGCAATTTATCTGGACTAGTCAGAAGTCAGGACTCACATGACCACTAAGGGTGACATCCAAGGTTTGCCAGCCCAATTCTTGATAAAGAAAGCTCTGTACTTTGCTAGTATAGGGAACGTGGCCGCTTTTGAGAGCATCTTTGTTTTGCTCACCTACAGGTTATTTTTGTTTCCCAACATCGATAACTTCGCAGATATCAGCGCCATTAAGATTTTCCTGATCGGAAACCCCGTACTGACCTTACTCGCAAATGCGTATCATTTGGTACATTTAAGGAATTTATACAGCGGAGGAATGATCACGTGCTGTGTACCCTTGCTTTACAAATGGTTCACTTCCCATTTGCCCAAGTCTGCTGCATTTTGGGATCAAAAGAATACTTTACGTTGGTCGCAGAGAATCATGTCTCTTACCAACTCTGACATCGATTGGTACAATCGAATCTATGACGGGATCAAGATCATTGACCGTTGTGGGAATTTCCCAAATGTACCCCTCATAGGAACTAAGGGGGGAATCAACTATCATCCAATTCTCGTTCGTCGTCAATTCGGATACCCGATGAGGCACATCCCACGGAATGCTCATCTGGAAGGTATTTTCTTCAAGGAAGGAGAAAATGACAGGGCACTAAAGACGGAAATAGTGCACGCTTGGAAACACGTTCATAGGAAAGGACGAGAGTCTCTAGGAAAACCAGACTGTGTCTCGATGGAGCCTTATCTCCATTGGGTACAAACTAGAGCTCTCAAGCTGAGGATGCCTTACCCTCATCAGGAAGTTCTTCCATTAAGGGACTCTGCCCTTTATTTCATGTCTGAAACGGAGAAACTTCAGATGACTCTCAGCAAAGTTCAGCAGGAGTGTCATACCCCAAATTTTGACCACTAAGATTCCCATCATTGTGCAAATCATCATCACAATATGGATGTACCTCTTTGCCTCATCAATCTCCTCAAGGAATTGTTGAGCATCCACTACAATCAAAATTAGGGTTTTAAGCCCTCTCAGAGCCTTTAGACAAATGATCAATCAAGGAATGACATGATCTTCAACTTGTCTAACCTCTTAAACATCCACAAAGGATCAAGAGGACTCCCACATCAAGAATTAGGCACAAGAGTGCAAAATTCCAGGTGGATCAAGCCTCAAGTTCATCTAATACAAAGTCAACTGACGCAGAAAGTCAAAGTTTGACTTTTGGTCAACTTTGACCTTCACAAGCAATTACTCAAGAAAATATGATGGATGATTTAATTTGATCAAATTTAAATCAAGAAATCACGCAAAATTGCAAAATTGATCAAATTGAAAGAAACTTAGAAATTTTTTCTAAGTTAAAATCATGTTCAAGTGCACAACTTTTCAAGGTTGTAACTATTGATCCAAACATCCATTGATTTTGAGTAAGAGCTACTTTTAAAAAGGGTATTTGATACTTCAACATTGTAGAGGGAATCAACTCAAAATATCATAAGGATTGAAAGATATAAGTGATCAAAGTTGGGAATTCTTAATGTCCAATGTTCTGACATTGCATAGGACATCATTAATATTTTTTCAGCAAGAATGCCCCATCTTCAAGGACGTTTTTCTCCATGATCCAAGTTGAACCAGGTCTGGAGTCAAACATGAAAGTTGAAGTATGTCATCTCAGGTTTCCAGAAAGTCCTAGAACGTCCTTGTAGCATACTCGAGCAGGGAGATATGATTTTCGCAAGAAGCATTGATAAAGCAGAATTTTCATGACAGCTTTTAGGACAGATTTGACTACACAAGTTCAAGACCATTTTTGATGACTTTGCAAGCTGAACCAAGACCAAAGTCAAACATCAAAGTTAAAGTATGTCATTAGGGCTTTCCAAAATGTATTAGAACTCCCATTAATTCAATTTGAGCAAGGAGTTATGAACCTCACAACAGGCCTTGCTCGAGCTGATTTTTTAGGACAGATTTTGTGCACTTTTCTTGTGCCACCCAATTTTTAAGCTTTGTCACCATGCAAGACAAGCATCAAAGATGCAATTCACATCAACTCAAAATATCATAAGGATTGAAAGATATAAGTGATCAAAGTTGGGAATTCTTAATGTCCAATGTTCTGACATTGCATAGGACATCATTAATATTTTTTCAGCAAGAATGCCCCAACTTCAAGGATGTTTTTCTCCATGATCCAAGTTGATTCAAGCTAAACCTTGAACATAAAAGTTGAAGTACGTTGTCTCAGCTTTCCAGAAAGTTATAGAACGTCCTTGTAGCATACTCGAGCAGGGAGATATGATTTTCGCAAAAAGCATTGATAAAGCAGAATTTTCATGACAGCTTTTAGGACAGATTTGACTACACAAGTTCAAGACCATTTTTGATGACTTTTCAAGTTGAACCAAGACCAAAGTCAAACATCAAAGTTGAAGTACGTCATCTAAGCTTTCCAGAAAGTCCTAGAACGTCCATGTAGCATACTCGAGCAGGGAGTTATGAATTTTACAACAGGGCTTGCTGCAGCTGATTTTTAAGACATGTTTCAGGACAGATTTGCACACTTCTTGTGCCACACGAATTTCCAAGCCTTGTCATCACTTTGGACACCTCCGAGGATCAAATCTAAAGGGGACAATCACTGAGCCAAGCCTCCAAAGTCCTTGGAACAAGAAGTAGCATGCTATTCCTACAAATCCCTAAAAGAGGGACAAGACTCCAATTTTGGATTGGAGCATTTAATAGATGCTTAGAGGTGGCATGGACTGACACATTTGCAACTGAATTCAATCAAGATCCCTCCAACAAGTAGGGAACCAAAGCTCTGTGGTATAACCTCTAGTCAATGGCTAGAGGAGACTTGGATTTTCATTGGACAACATTGGCCAAACCTCTGCTGCAGCCACCATTCACTGTTGCTGCAAAAACAAACTTGCTCTACTATAAATAGAGCTCATTTGTGTTCAGTTTGAGTACACCAAAGCCATCAAACAGATGCTTTCCTCAAAATCTCTTCTTTCACCTCAAATTTGCCTTCCAAAGCAAGTAATTCTGAGTTTTTGAGTTAGAAAGCAATTCCACTCAAACTAATCACACACACACCTCATATATATCATATGTAAGTTGTGAAAACTATCACAAGTGACCTGCAATCACAAATCACAAAGTCACTTCTCAAAACCTCAAAATGGCACTTTTTTGCATTTTTCAAGCCATGTCTTGATTCAGTCACTTTCCAAACCAGATAAAACCTCAAACACGCTCCAAATATCATCCTTGAACTGTCCCAAATGGTTCCCAACATCTGGAACACCATTTGAGAGAGTTGTTATTTTGGTCACTTTTAACCCCTTTTGCAAGAAAGGGACAATTTGTGTTTTTGCAGGTACCAGTTGATTCCAATCATCCTAAAAGCTTCTAAGGGATCATTTGAGTGTGTCTAAAGCATCAAATCATTTCTGGAACAAGAGGCTTGACAGATTGCACAAAAACTCCAAAAAGCTCAAAAAGAGGTAAGCATCACAACTTGGAATCCTTGGAATCATGCATTGCTTTGAAGTCCACTGATCATACACATCTCATACATGTTGTATATGTTGTGTTTGGGTTAATTCACCATGTAATCCATGCCTGTATCAAAGTGTAGCACATAAAATGCAATTATAGGTCCTTTTCAAAACCACTATCGGGTTTTGAGGAGGGAGTGTGATCTGAAAAAACTACCACCGCCATTGGATTCCTTGTGAAATTCGGGGCCAGATGCATATAAATTTTGTCTCAAACCATTGAGATTTGAGAAAGTTATGGGTGTTGGAAGTTTGATAAAAAAGATGTTGAAAACTCATGAAAGATGTCGAATGAGATGTTGTGACATCTTTCCTCTTTTTTCTTAGTTTATCTTCAAAACTCAACCAATTCTTTCACATAGCAAAAATTATCCTTTTCCAAATCTGTTTTACACACTTTCTATTCATACTCCATAATATTTTAATCCACCAAAAAATCACAAAAAATATTATTATTTGATATATTTTTAATATATTCAAAAATATTATTTTAAATTATTTTAAATGCTTTTAAAATGATTTATTTTTCTTGATTTTTAAAACCAAAATGATTTTAAATATTCATGTGGATAAAATACTTTTTCATAAACCTTAATCACTGTTTATAACATGATTAATGATTTTATTTGATATTTTTTATCATTTTTTACGTGATTTTTCTTTGAAAAATGCTCTTTAAAAATGAAATTAGGGTTTTTGATTAATTCAACCCTCATCAAACTTTTTCAAACACTCATGGGCCTCTAATAGAGTGTAAGACCCAACCCTTTGTAAATACAACCCACTTTGGGCCTCACTTATGATATAAGTCCCGTTGTATTTCAAAAAGATCGACGCGATCATCATCCGTTGAAAAAAAAACCTTTGGGCCTCTCCTTGAGCTATAAGACCCATTCAAACTTTTGGGCCTTTATTAGAGTGTAAGACCCAATCCCCTTTTAACCAAAATATTTTTGGGCCTCACTTATTGTATAAGTCCCTCTGCGTTAAAAGAAAACCCCGACGCGATCGCCATTTTTAACAAAAAATCAACTGGGCCTACCCTCATGTTATAAGCCCCACTCTTTTTCTTTAAACCTCTTGGGCCTCTTGAGAGAGTGTAAGACCCATTCCTTTGTACAAAAAACCTTTTTGGGCCTCAGTCACTTGTATAAGTCCCCCTGTACAAATTCAAACAGTGCACTCACTAACAAAACCCTGGGCCTCTCCTTGAGTTGTAAGCCCCAAATCTTTCTTTTTCAAAACACTTTCTCCTTTGATTTTGAATATACTGTTGTTTTCAATCTTTCTTTGTTGAACAACTAACCAAACAGCATGGAAGCTCTACAACCGAGTAAGTGGTTATCGCTTTCATTTACCGCTTTCATATACATATAAACTGTATTGTGGGGCTGTTTCATTGTAAGTCTTCTTTCATAAACTCATATCAACTGTGTAATAATAGTATAGATATTTAGAGTTTCCCCGGCAACTATGTCTAGCACTAGGTTAAGCCCGTTGATCGCTCTTAGAAATAGTCTAAACTAGATCCCCATAGGATTACCAGACACAGTCTTCCCTCCTCTTGGGGTTAAACAATATGGAGATATGAAAGGCAGCATTCTCTGTGAACCCTTTCATAGACTGTCACTCATAGAAGTTGTCAAAGAAACTCTATTCCCCGTAGATGATCTCTTCTCCGTGAATTGCATCTCTTGAGTTTCTTCCAAATTCTCGAACTTTCCTGACTTTGATCTATTCTCGGTGAATAGCATTGCCTTGAATTTCTCGGGGTTTGGGGACCCACGGGCTTCTTAAAAGCACTTGTCAAGAGACTCTACTCCCCAGAGATGATCTTTTCTCCGTGAATGGCATCTCTTGAGTTTCTTCCAAATTCTCAAACTTTCCTGACTTGATCTATTCCTTGTGAATAGCTTGCCTTGAATTTCTCGGGGTTTGGGGACCCACGGGCTTCTTAAAAGCATCGGCCTCCTCTTGGGCATCGTACAAGGACCCATAGGCTTCCTAAAAGCAACCCCGCCTCCTCTTGGGCTTAGTACAAGGACCCATCGGCTTCTTAGAAGTATTCACAGCCTCCTTTTAGGCTTCGTATAATGATCTCTTCCTCCGGGAATGATAGCCTCCTCTTGGGCTTCGTACAAGGACCGATCAACTTCTTAAAAGTTTCCAGCCTCCTCTTGGGCTTCGTACAAATTATCCCGACGACCTCCTAGAGGTATAGGAACAGAACCTAGTCATCTGCATAGAACAGTCCTTTTCAAAGAGTCTACTACTGTTTCTCAAAGCATAGTACAAAAGATGAAACTCTAGACTTGGACAGTTTAACTTCCTTGAGTCTCAAAGACATTCTCAAGTGACCCCTTCGTTAAATAGGAAGGAAAACCCGCAGACTCGGACAGTCTCAATACCCTTTGGATTTCCCGTTTCCTCAAAGAAAAGGAAATAACCCGGATCCTTGAATCAAGTCCTTGAGTACAGTGTTGCTCATATAAGAACTGATTTTCTCTTTAAAATCAGTATACTGGACCTGTCACTTAACTGAAACAGTCACCACAGCCTCCTCTTAGGCTTTGTATAATGATCCTTCTCCAGTGAAGTTAGCCTCTCTCTTGGGCTTTGTATAATGATCCTCTCCAGCGGAGTCAAACAACATTTAGCCTCTCTCTCGGGCTTTGTACGAGACACATAAAAGACTCCCTCGTTGAGTCAATAACCCCCTTCGCCTCCATCTCGGGCTTTATGCGAGATACAAAAAGGTTCTTATTGAGCCAAACAAACAATAGCCTCCATCTCGGGCTTTGTACGAGATACAAAAACTCTCTCGTTGAGTCAAATAGCCTCCATCTCGGGCTTTATACGAGATACCAAAAGACTCCATCGTCGAGTCAAAACCTTTTAGCCTCTCTCTCGGGCTTTGTACGAGACACATATTAGCCTCCTCTTAGGCTTTGTATAAGAAAACCACTGGTTAATCCAATTAACCTTTTAGCATCAAAGTTGTGCCTCGTTCACAGTACACAAACATCAACCACTCCTTCCCCTTCATCTAATCGCTGTAAGCGGCAAGCCTCTGGATCATCTACATCCATGCCACTGTCCCTCTTTTAGCATGAGAAATTCCTAAGGAAAGATAGCATTGCTCTACACTGAGTTAAAGTCTTTTCCTTCCGGTTAAAATCCCCTATAAAGGAAATTATGGCATTGCCGGATTCGCATATCCCGGTTAAAGTAATTCTCCTTTATAACCAGTCACCCAACAGTTGTGACAGACAAACCCTTCTTTAGAGATGACAAATTCTCTCTAAAGTCGAGGTTCTTCAGCTTCAGATCTTGGGCTTTGAACAAGACACAAATAGACTTTTCAGCTTCACGTCTTGGGCTTTGAACAAGACACAAATAGACCCTTCAGCTTCACATCTTGGGCTTTGAACATGATACAAACACCTTTCGCTTCACGTCTTGGGCTTTGAACAAGACACCAAAACACCATTTCCTCCCATAGAATAGGAGGAACTACGAATGCTCTGATTTCCCTGTTTCGGTAAACGGGAATACATAGGCATAAGATCGAAAGAAAAGATCTTAGCGAGCACACTAAACAAAAAACCCAAATCCCATATCTCCATCAATCAAAAGCAGTAATTCAAAAACATCAGTCCTAACATCCTAATCCTTGTTCCCCGCCAGAAACCTTCTGTCAAGGTAAAAAGAAAGAAAACAGTATTGGCGAAAATACAAATAACCAGTACAAAGGCCCCCCCCTACATTGATAGCATTCGGAACCTAACAGACCGCTATTTAAACTCAGTATGCAAAGCAGGGTTAATTGGAGACATCTATTTCCCTTCCTTATTTAGCTCACAATAGGATAAAAAATGAATCGACCTGTAGTTTAAGCTCAACCGCAGAGAGCGACCAGCACTTAAGAACCGCGTCCAAAATCGCTCGCTACAAGGAAAAGAGGTCTTGGAGGAACAAGTACCGTATTCTCAATGTGGAGTGCAAGAAAATACAACAACTGTTAAGGGAAAAAGATGCCCTGATTGAGATTCTAGAGCAACATTCTGTAGAAAATCAGGATGACCAAAGGAATTTGCTCGCTCCTTTCACTTAGTAAAGGAATGATAACCCGACAACGGCCCAAGAGCCCCGGTCGAAGAAAATGAAAGCACCCGAACTAGCACTTGAGCTCTCTTCAGAGAGGACTCAGGATCCATTAGTTTAGATTTCCTTTTCCAGCACTTTGTAATCTACTGTATTTCCATTTCCACAATCCTTTGAATTCAATAAAATGGGGTTTCCCCACTATTTGATATTTGCAATCTAATTGTCGAAGTTTACTTTGAATAAACAAAAATAATTAATAATCATTGCATTCATCATTCTCATAAACCCATTCTTCTTACCTACGAATCTCACGTTTGCGTCTCGATTCTAGAGTCAAACTGTTTCATTCGTACAATACTCGGGCCAATCGTCAGAAAAAGATGGATGATCTCGAGGAAGAGAACAAAGAGTTGAGAGAAGAGATCGACACTCTGAAAGAGGATCTGACAAAGCTTCATAACGACATGCAAGCTCTAGTAGAAGCTCATACGCAACAACAAAGGACTGTGATCTCGGAGATCACATCTACGCCCATAGTGGAGAAGTATGATCCTAGGTACAAAATGCCGAAAGATCGCCCCTGGGGCATGCCACTTAACTATATCCCGAAAGGATATGTTCTGCCGATCGCTGAGGATCAGGGAACCACAGCAGGAGCCGCTGGGCCTGAAGGTTACAAACTTCGGGAAAGCGAAGATGCCAGGGGCATGATAGCAACTCCTGAAGGTTATAAACTTCGGGAGGCACTGAGAGTCTCGGCCATAATGACTATACCACCGCCCGTGGTACACACTGCCCCGGAAGGACAGATTCTACAAATACCTTCTGGTGGGAATGACAGCATGTTTGACAGAATGAATGAGTTCCAGGAACAATTCCTGGAGATGCAGAAAGAACTGCAAGCCCTTCGCGGTCAGGATTTATTTGGAAAGGACACCGCGGACCTTTTCTTGGTCCCCAATGTGGAAGTCCCACACAAGTTCCAAGTGCCCGACTTTGAAAAGTACAAGGATAACTCTTGCCCTCTAAGCCATTTAGTGATGTACGCTCGGCAAATGTCAGCTCAGACAAAGAACCAGGAGCTACTGATTCACTACTTTCAGGATAGTTTAACCGGTGCCGCATTAAAATGGTACATGGGTTTGAACCGCGATACGATCGGCACATTCAGAGATCTTGGCACTGCCTTCGTTCAGCAATATAAGTATAACCTGGACATGGCACCAGACAGAGATTAACTCAGATCGATGTCACAAAAGGACAAGGAAACCTTTAAGGAATACGCTCAAAGATGGCGTGAAATTGCCGCTCATATTTCTCCACCTCTGGAGGAAAAAGAGATGACAAAGATCTTCTTAAATACCTTAAGCTAATTTTACTACGACAGAATGGTCGCCAGTGCACCCAGTGACTTCACCGAAATGGTGAGCATGGGAGTTCGTCTTGAGGAAGCAGTCCGGGAAGGACGTTTAGTAAACGACGCTGGATCATCAAGTTGTACAAAACGATACGGTAGTGCTCTCCCTAAGAAAAAGGAGCAAGATATTGGGAATATCTCTCTCGGAAAGCAAAGGCGACGTTATCAACCAGTAGCAGCTGTAACTCCTGCTATCAATCCTGCGCCCGTTTCTACGTATCAACCTTAGGTTGCGCAGAGCCAACCTAATTAACAGCAACTTCAACAAAGGACATAACAACCTCGTCAGCAGGCTCGTCCTCCGTACAACAACAACCGTACAACGCGACCTCCAGGGTTTGATCCTATACCCATGTTGTACGCATAATTGTTTCCGTTACTACTAGCCAAGGGGCATGTCCAGACTAAGTCTCCTTTTACAGTACCGGAAAATCCGCCTTTTTGGTTCAAAATGGATCAGACTTGTCCTTACCATCAAGGAGGACCAGGGCATAACATAGAGAATTGTCTCAGTTTGAAGTCCGATGTGCAAAAGCTTGTCAGGAGCGGGGTCTTATCTTTTAAAGATACGAATCCAAATGATCTCACGAACCCGCTGCCTCAACATGAGAAAGCTACAGTCAATTTGATAGAGGGAGAGTCTAACAACATCTATCAAATTCATGATGTACTCTTATTAAGATCCAACTTGGTCAAGATGCATTGTAGACAGAGCGGATATGGCCATGTGCCACCTCATAACTATCACCAGTGTGATATTTGCTCTAAGAACAATCAGGGATGTTCTGTGGTGCAATCAGCTCTGCAGGAACAATTGGATCTCGGATGGATCCAAGAGCATCGAGTTCGTGGAGTCAACATGACCTATACGAATTCCAACATCATTCAGAATCACGACATCCATGCAATGAATGTCAACTTGGTACCGTTGCACTCAAGGCAAAGCCAGTATCATAATCTGCCGCGGCACGATTACAATTCCTGTCTGACTTGCTCGGTAAACAAACAGGGATGCTCTTTTGTACAAGAGGCCCTCCAGCGTCAGATGGATCTTGGATGGATCCAGGAGTACGAGGATAGGAATCCTTATTAGATCAACATGATTCAAATCTTCGATATTCGTCTGATGAATACCAGCTTGGTGGAGTTACGTGCCAAGCAAGTCCAAATTGGTTTTCTCACTTTTCACGAGTATCTGAGCTGTAAAGGATGTTGTGAGAGTAACCAAGGGTGCGCTCTCGTTCAAAGAACTTTACAACACTTATTAAACCACTGGTGGCTTCCAATCTATATGGATGAAGACACACAACAAATCAGTGTGGATGATGCGAACCCTACTCGGCATCGAAGTCAGGATGTCCGATCTACAGAAACAGATCTAGTGAGGTTACACTGCATTCAAAGCGGGCGTGGCCAGGTGCCACCACACAACTATGAACGTTGTAGAGTCTGTTCGAAAAATAACCAAGGATGTTACCTTGTACGAGCAGCCCTTCAAGGTCAGTTGGATCGCAAGGAGATTCACCCATACCTAGCTTCGGGGTCCGTTGACTGGACGCCGAACTACTTCGCAGATCAAATCAGAGACGTGGTTGTAATCTCTGACCCAGAGAGGAACAAAGATGTTTGTACCATCATCCCTCTACTGGACGAATCAAAGGTTCTTAGCAAGGAACTGATTGAAGTTACTTACGATAGTAAAAAAAGTCAGAAAGCTCCTGTAGTTATCTATCTACCGGGACCGTTACCATATGAATCAGCTAAGGCGATCCCTTACAAATACGGTGCAACAATAATTGAGAATGGAAAGGAAATTCCATTACCCTCCGTCGTGAATATTGCAGACATCAGTCGTGTAACACGGAGCAGCCGAATCTTCAACCGAGGGGTTGGAGAACCTAACAGAGAAAAGGAACTTCAGGCAAAAGCTCCTGATCCACCAGTCGGTCAGTCCAGTGATCCCAACCTTTCGAAAAACAATGATGAGATGTTGAAGCTCATCCAAAGGAGTGAATACAACATTGTTGATCAGCTGTTACAAACTCCTTCAAAGATCTCAGTGCTATCACTTTTACTCAGTTTCGAAGCCCACAGAGAGGCTCTACAGAAAGTCTTAGAGCAGACCTTTATGGAACAGGATGTGTCAATACAACAGTTCGATAGCATCATCTCTAACATCACTTCCTGCAACAACTTAGGATTCAGTGATGAGGATTTACCAGAGGAGGCCAAACGCCATAACATGGTGCTCAATATCACAGTTAACTGCCAGGACGATGCTTTGGCCAGCGTACTGGTAGACACAGGATCGGCCATCAATGTTATGCCGAAGTCCACTTTAATGCGACTATCATCCAAAGGATCCCCGATGAGGGGCAGTGAGGTCATTGTAAAAGCCTTTGATGGGTCTCGGAAGGCAGTTATCGGCGAAGTCGACCTTCCCATAACTATCGGTACTCACACTTTCCTAATCACTTTCCAGGTCATGGACGTCCGGGAAGCGTACAGTTGTTTATTAGGAAGACCTTGGATACACTAGGTTGGGGCAGTCACTTCGACACTGCACTAGAAACTGAAGTTCGTCAAGAACGATCAACTCGTCACGGTTTGTGGAGAACAAGCCTTGCTCGTGAGTAACTTGTCATTATCTACTTGTGTAGAACCCGAGAAGGTTGTTGGGACTCAATTCCAAGCACTTTCAGTGAGCAATGAGAATCAATCAGAGAAAGGAACCTCAATCTCTTCATACAGAGATGCTCTTGAAGTGATCAAAAATAACAATGCAAAAGGATGGGGACAACTTGTCATTCCCACTGATAACAAAACAAAGAAGGGTCTTGGTTTTTCTGCGACCTGCACCCAGACTGCTGCTACTGAAAGTCTTCATCCCATTCAGGACTTCTTTCACAGTGGAGGTTTCCTTCACCCAGTGCCTCAAACAGTCCATACTATCAACGAGGGAGGTTCCTCCGATATGGATGAGGAATGAAAGTCCTATCTCAACGAGGACAGTTATATGTCTCAGGAAGAAGTACCTACGCCCTTTTGCTATCATGCACAGAGTCTGAGATTTATACCCAGGTCATACGTCGAAATGATATATGGAGATTGCGATTCAGAAGGATGCCGTGCTCCACCAAACTCGTTAGAGGAAGATACTCTGATGAGAGACAACTTTGACCATGACTATTACGGCCCAATGGATGGCCTGCCTATCTGTCAGCCGTACCCAGGAGACTTGAGGCAAGAAAATCAGCCGAACAATGAAAATCAGCTGAGCATCATTGAACAGAATACTTGTGTCCCCGCCATGTCATGGGATCAACACTCAAGTCATTCAGAAAATATCCAGCACGACGATGAATTTACAACGTTCACCGGACTAGAATTCACTAACTATGCTTTTCCTGAGGTCAACGTCATCGAGAGAGATGACTCCTCCAGTTCCAAAGAAGTGTGGGACACCCTGGGACAACCAAGTGGAAAATTTGACTTCATGGTCATATACACCGCTCCTGAAAGCTCTCGTATCAGGCTCGAAGACATCCAGCCAACTGGATGGGGAAATTTTCCTGAGAGCATAAATACTATACAAAATACAACAGAGGAATCCTCCTACGACAACTCTGCCTGGGAGACAACTTCCAATGATCCTGCTTCGCCAGAAATCAGCGTTATTTCTGAAGACAAATCAAGGAAAGTACCAGACTTTGTGATTCACCGAGGAGTTCGCTGCCAATGGGTTGCTGTCGATGTTCCGAAGATTGTTCATAAGTCAAAGTAATTGTCGTCTTAACCTTTCACCATGCCCAAGTGAAACGGATGTTTTGATAGGGCTCACTTTCTGTAAATTTCCCTCTTCGCTTTGCCCAAAGCGACAGAGTTTTGTTTTATAGGGCTGTAATTTCAAGAATCGACTTGTTCATAAATAAAATAACGTCGTTCTGTAATTTCTGCATTTATTGCTGTTTTCTCTTTTCGCTTTTTCAGAAAATGGTAATCCTAAAAAACAATTCAAATAATAAAAACAAGCAGTTTTCAAAGAAAATACACTACACACACTCTTGCATTCTTTCTATCTCTTCTAAACACAAATCATCACGTCATGCAGATTACTTGTTTTAAACCCCGTTGAAACATACGATCCGATGCCTTCTCCCGACTTTGAATTCCCGGTATGTGGGGTTCGACGGAATTCCAGAAGAGATCTCCTGATTACTCAGACAAGAGGAAAGATCCATTGAACCTCACAAAGAGCCGTTGGAAACGGTCAACTTCGGTTCAGAGGAAGAGAGAAAAGAAGTCAAGATTGGGGCACTGCTCAGTCCAACTGCCAAAGGGAGTTTGACAAAGCTTCTCAGAGAATTTCTTGATGTGTTTGCTTGGTCCTATCAGGACATGCCAGGGTTGGATACCAGCATCGTGGAACATCACTTACCGTTACGGTCAGAATATCGGCCAGTAAAATAAAGGTTGAGACGGACTCACCCAGACATGGCCGTCAAAATCAAAGAGGAGGTACATAAACAGATTGACGCAGGTTTCCTCGCCACATCAGAATATCCTCAATGGTTAGCCAACATAGTACCCGTTCCGAAAAAGGACGGAAAATTCAGATTGTGTGTCGATTACAGAGATCTAAATAAGGCTAGTCCGAAGGACGACTTTCCTTTACCACACATTGACATGCTGGTAGACAGTACAACAAAGTTCAAAGTTTTCTCCTTCATGGATGGATTCTCGGGCTATAATCAGATAAAAATGGCGCCGAAAGACATGGAGAAAACTTCGTTCATTACCCCATTGGGTACCTTTTGTTACAAGGTAATGCTTTTCGATTTGAAGAACACCGGGGCAACCTATCAAAGGGCCATGACTACTCTGTTTCATGACATGATACACAAGGAAATTGAGGTATATGTCGATGACATGGTTACCAAATCAAAGACAGAAGATGAGCATGTGACCCACCTGTCAAAACTATTCGAGCGGCTGAGAAAATACAAACTTCACTTGAATCCCAACAAGTGCACATTTGGTGTCCGTTCAGGGAAACTTTTAGGGTTCATCGTCAGCCAGAAAGGAATTGAGGTTGATCCTGATAAGGTCAAGGCCATTCAAGAAATGCCTTCTCCGAAAACTGAAAAAAAAGTCAGAGGATTCCTGGGACGTTTGAACTACATCTCCAGATTCATATTCCTCATGACCGCGACATGCGCGCCGATTTTCAAATTACTCAAAAAGAACCAGGATGCGTTTGGACAGAAGATTGCCAAACCGCCTTCGAAAGTATCAAGGAATATATGTTGAACCCACCGATTCTATCACCTCCAGTGGAAGGAAGACCACTGATCATCTACCTAACAGTCTTGGAAGACTCAATGGGATGTGTACTTGGCCAATAAGATGAAACCAAACAGAAAGAGCCTGCGATCTACTATTTGAACAAGAAATTCACCGACTGCGAGACTCGATACACTATGCTCGAGAAAACTTGTTGTGCTTTGGCTTGGGCAGCCAAACGTCTTCACCAGTACATGATTCGTCACACTACTTGGTTAATCTCAGAAATGGATCTAATCAAGTACGTCTTTGAAAAACCTGCTCTCACGGGAAGAATCGCCCGTTGGCAGATGTTGTTATCAAAATACGACATCGAATACCACGCTCAAAAAGTCGTTAAGGGGAGTATTTTAGCCGATCATTTGGCTCATCAACCGATTGACGATCAGGAATCAATCGGGTTTGACTTCCCAGACGAAGATGTCATGTATTTGAAAATGAAAGACTGCGATGAACCGCTACCCAGTGAAGGGCCAAAACCAGGTTCCCAATGGGGATTAATCTTTGACGGAGCTGTCAATCATTATGGAAACGGAATTGGGGCAATCATCATAACACCTCAGGGTACCCACATTCCTTTCACCGCCCGACTAACATTCAAGTGTACGAACAACGAGGCCGAATATGAAGCTTGTATCATGGGTCTCGAAGAAGCGATTGATTTAAGGATCAAGAACTTGGATGTATATGGAGACTCAACCTTGGTCATCAATCAGATCAAGGTAGATTAGAACACATACCAATCAGGACTGATTCCTTACAAAGACTACGCAAGAAGGTTGTTACCTTTCTTCAACAGAATCGAGTTTCATCACATCCCTCGTGAAGAGAATCACATGGCTGATGCATTAGCCACTCTCTCTTCCATGATTAGTGTAGGTCAATGGACCGACCTACCTAAGATCAACATAATGCGCCTTGAACGGCCCGCTTACATCTTCACGATTGAAGCAGACATAGACGACAAACCTTGGTATCCCGATATCAAATGCTTCCTTCAGAAACAAGAGTACCCACCTGGGGCACTAAGGAAAGACAGAAAGACCCTCAGAAGGCTAGCAGGCAGCTTCTTCCTGAGTGGTGATACACTGTATAAGAGAAATATTGACATGGTCTTGCTCCGATGTGTAGACAGACCAGAAGCAGACATGTTGATAAAAGAAATTCACGAAGGATCCTTTGGCACTCATGCCAACGGACACACAATGGCGAGAAAAATTCTGAGAGCAGGGTACTACTGGTTGACCATGGAATCCAACTGCTACAAGTACATGAGGAGGTGTCACAGGTGTCAGATATACTCTGACAAAATTCATGTACCGCCAACGCATCTGTAACACCCCAAAATTTGCCTCATTGTTTTTAGCTAACTGGCTTTTGTTTCTTTGCATTTCTTGCATTAGCATTTGTGCATAGCATTGGTTCTTAGCATGGGATCAAGGTACTTGGTTCATATCAAAGGAGTCTCAAGCCTCAAGGTGGTTTGAGGGGTTCATCATATCTTCATAAGATTAAGAATGGCAAAGGATTTCACGTGAATATTTCCCTCCTAACCAGAGGGACCAAATTAGGGTTTTGGTTCAAAGGACTTCTTGAAGGGCTTTGTGAATTCAAGCATGCTCTCATGAGTTTCATATTCTCACAAGTGCTCATAGAGGAAGGCTTGGCTAGTGGTTCATTGTGGAAGATGTTCAGTGGATCAGTTACTTGTGAAGTAAGCAAAAGTCAACTGTAAGGAGGAAAGTCAATCATGGGATTTTGAGGTCCCCTTCATGTTTTTTAAGGTCTTATGCCCTCATATGGTCCACAAATGTCAAGATTTATGTCACTCATCAAGAATCAGGAGTTTGTGCAAAAGTTACTAAATATGGAAATGACCTATAATTTGAAACTTTCCATTTTTCGCAGTTTTCCCACCACATTCAACTTGACTTTTCATCATCAAAGAAGCTTCAAATGAATTTTCCTAAAACATGAAAGTTGAAGATATTTTTCTCCCCTTTCCAACAAGTACTATAACATCTCCATAGCATTTGTGAAACTCAGGTTATGGCTAAGGCAAGGCAAGGTGTGTTTTAGGGCTTTCCACATGTACCAACTTTACATCATTTGCGTTTTCACTCAAAAGGACTTGTAATGTTTCCAATTGCTTCAAGTCATGTTATATCATCAAAGTACAAGTCAAGAGGAGCATTTTTTACCCTTACTTCATGCCTACCCGTGCCTTATTCATGTGGTATTCATCAAATGACCAAAATTCATAATGGATCAAATCTCATTGTCCAAGCAAGTGCAAGGCCCAAGTTAATTTGAATTGTGATCAGCAAGTGAAATGTGA
Source organism: Lathyrus tuberosus (assembly GCA_022829125.1). Lineage (NCBI taxonomy): Eukaryota > Viridiplantae > Streptophyta > Magnoliopsida > Fabales > Fabaceae > Lathyrus > Lathyrus tuberosus. The sequence continues at coordinate 3,169,314 of JALAZF010000010.1, read as the reverse complement.
GTGAATAATGCTTGTTTCATGACCAAGGTACGTGTGGATTAGTGGGTACAACACAAATTGCAAAATTGCAAAACCACTCAAAACTCACTAATCAGGGGTTTAATCAATTGCTAATCATGATGAGAGGTCTAATGGAGAGTATATAAGCTTACTCACACGCACAAAGCTAGGTCATGCACCCTCATTTGCTCAGAACCCATTTTCACCTCCAAACTTTTCTCTCTTCGAATCTCTCTTCTCTTGAGAGTTTTTGAAGTTTTCTTTGCACATTATTGATCAGTGTGGTGAGAGGAACAAGAATCTACCATTGGTTTGAGCTTAGAGTGAGGATTTCATCAAGTTCGTGTTAAAGTTGCTCAAGTTCAAAACCTTAGATCCAGCCAATTTCAAGCCTCTATTTGCATTTATTTTGCAAATAGAGCTCAAAAGAGGAAGATATGGAGCTTTTGGAAGGAGTTCTTAGTGTATTTTGAGCTCTGCAGTTCTCAGGTTAGCATACTTTTCATGATCATGTAACTTGTTTTTCTTGCTTGCAAAATGATCTATGATGTTCACTGATGATGCTAATCTATTTAGTTTTGAGTTTGAACGTGTGGATTGTTTGAATTTTGAGATTTAAGTTTTTAGATCCAAACTTATTCTGTTCGATTTGGCTTGTGTGTTGGTTGTTTGTGAAAAATAATTGCATATATGAGATCCTTGTTGAATTCTGGTCAAGATAGTATACTTGTTTGCAATTTCTGGAGATTTTTGATGTGCAGGTCACCGGAGAAGACGACCGGAGCTAGGGCTCCAGCGTCTGGTTATGTTTAAGGTCGGTGGAGGTTTCATTGGAGAAGATGAAATCTGGACCATTGGTGGTCCAGATCTGATGGTCCACGTTCAGCCACCTCATTTAATTTTCACGTTTTGATTTTAATGTATGTGTGTGCTATTCCACGATTGTTACCGTGTACCACAGATCTGGATCACTCATCTTGAATATTTTTTGATTGTTTGACTAATTTGTATGCGTTGGATGAATCTGGTGGTTGTTAACATGCCAGCGCATTAAAATTGACATGTGCCTCTCACGTGTTTTCTATTTAAATCATATCATGTTGATTGTGTGTCTCCCCATGTTATTTATCATGTATGCGCAATCTGAGCCCTTCATCTGGTGTGATGTATGATTTGTTGACTTGTTGTTACGCGTGAGATTGATCCAAGGGTTTGTATGAAGTCAAGATGTTTGCCTGGGTCCATTATTTTTGTTTGGCTGCGCTGATTTTTTGTTATGGATTGGGTTTACTACTTGCACCCCCCTTATTTGATCCAATTCATTTTATAATGTGTCTCGGCTGCTATCTGAACCCCCTGAGTTTATTTCTTTCTTTTTATTTTCTTAATTGTTGCATTTCCATTTTTAATTTTTAAAATTAATTAAATGCATCCAAAAATCCCAAAAAAATTCATGAAGCATATTTAGGGTTTTATAAAATTTTGGAAAATTTTATTTTCCATTTTTATATTATTTTGTGCCTCTGATTTAATTGTTTGTTTAATTTCTTTGTGAGTTGTTTCATAAATGCACACCCTGCCTTGTTGATTTTTGTTTTCATCATCTATACATGATTTGCATCTCATTCTTTTTGTATTTGTTAGAGGACATGTTGAGGTTCCTAAAAATATTTTTCTCATATTTTTAAAATCATTTCATATTGCATTTTAGTCCCTCTCTTTTGCATATTGATGTCATGTTTCTTATGTGATCTTTGCTCATTTGTTTGAGGTGCTTAACTTGTGAATTTTTGTGAGATATTTTGACATGTGATTAGCTTCTGACTTATGTTATTTGAGTTTTAATTTCACAATTTTTGAATGTCATTTGATATATGTTTGTTTATTTGTGCTTAAATGACTTATGCATGACTATATCTTGACACCTCTTTACACAAGTTGATTTGCCATGTCTATTTGCTTGAGTTTCTTCTTGATTCTTTGCATGTGCATTTGATATGATGTTTACCCCTGGTTGAGGTCCCTTGTGAACAAGTTTTTCCATTTATGAATCATGTTTGAACCATGTTTGAGTATGCTTAAGTGTTGGAACTTTGTCCTCTTTTTGTAGCTTTCTTTGGTGCATATTGTTTCATGCTTTGATTTCCTTTTGCACATGTGAATTGTTGATGATAATATGATCTTGGTTCTGACTTGCACTCATCTTCATATATCTTTCTCATTTCATTTTGATATGAAGTACATGTATGCTTAATTGTGCATTCCATACAAGTATGCTTGTCTTTTTTTCATGTTTATCTTTGCATGCTCACTTGGATTAATTTTGCATTGATCTTTGAAACATTTTTGATGATTTGAGTTGGACCTTTATGATGTGATGTGCTTGCTGCCATTTATTGTATCTCATCTTCTCCTTCTCTTTCTCTTTCTTCTCTTTCACTCTCTTCCTCCCATGGATCTCAAGACTTGTTTAAGTCTTGGATTCTCTCTCTTTAGAGCTACCTAGTCCAACTTAATTTTTGATTAAGCTTGGAGTAGGATTAGCATTAGGTTTTAGGTAGTCGTCTCTCCTAAGCCCCACTAACTATAGGTCATCCATGCATGATAACATTAGGACTCTTAGTTTCCCTTTAGAGTTTCCTTTGGGTCTTCTCTCTTCTCATCTCAAAACTTCTTGAAAACACTTAATAAAGATATAGTGTATTGCGCACGAGCCTTAAGCGTGGGGAATGAGAAATGAGGGGCTTCCTCTCATCTTTCTAGAGTGCTTAGCGGGCGTCCTGTCTTGGGACGATTCATTAAGTATTCGTCCCTGTGCCCTAGACTTTGGTGCAAAGCAAGTTATGAACTAACTTAAAAACACTTCTGTCTAAAAAACACAAAAACAAATTCAAATATTTTTATCCTTCGGGATTGTTGGGTTTCAAATTTCATTTTCAGAAAGGAGCTCGTCGCTCACGTAAAAAACACTTACCCATCCGTGGTCGTACCCACGAACTACATTAGCTATGATTCCCCTCTCTCGTCCGATTGAGGATATGTAGGCACAAGACAGCGATTGTCTTGGCGAGCAACCTTCCCCCACAGTTCTCGTCCGAACTACGTTGACTCTAACTTTCCCATTGCACTGAGGGAGTACGTAGGCCTAGGGCATCGAATATGTCCTACTGAGTCCGTCTTAGTCACCCCCATCCCCGTTTTCTTTTGTTCAACCATAGATAGTAGGAGAACTCACCCTCCATTTAGACAACAAGCGTGGATCCCATCAAGTACGATGGATGCGTGGGGTGCTAACACCTTCCCCTCACATAACCGACTCTCGAACCCGGACTATGGTTGCGATGACCATGTCTTTCCCCCTTTCTCTTCAGGTTTATGTAGTGTTTCCTTTCCCTCTCTCGGGATAAATACACATTGCTGGCGACTATGTGTTTTCTGCGCCACTCTCGCGTTTGTACCATTGGATGCGAATCTTTCGGGAGCGACAACATCTCAAAGTTCTTTCTTCCCCTTGGCCTTTTTCCATATGGGGAATTGACATGATCGGTGTGATTGAACCCAAAACTTCAAACGGACATCAGCTCATCCTGGTCGCCTTTGATTACTTCACCAAGTGGGTCAAAGCAGCGTCATACGCCAATGTAACCCGACAAGTGGTGGTACGATTTATCAAAAACAATATCATCTGCCGTTATGGTGTTCCGAGCCAGATCATTACTGATAATGGATCCAACTTGAACAATAAGATGATGAAAGAGTTATGTGCAGAGTTCAAGATCGAACACCATAACTCATCTCCCTACCGTCCCAAGATGAACAGAGTGGTAGAAGCGGCTAACAAGAACATCAAGAGGATTGTTCAGAAGATGGTTGTAACCTACAAAGACTGGCATGAAATGCTACCCTTTGCTCTTCACGGTTATCGCACATCTGTCCGCACTTCAACATGGGCAACCCCTTTCTCTCTAGTATATGGCATGGAGGCAGTGCTCCCCATAGAAGTAGAGATCCCATCGATCCGGGTATTGATGGAAGCTAAGCTAACAGAAGCTGAATGGTGTCAAAGTCGACACGACGAACTGAATCTGATAGAGGAGAAGTGAATCATGACACTATACCACGGTCAGTTGTATCAGCAAAGAATGAAGAGGGTGTTTGACAAAAAGGTCCGACCTCGCGTCTTCAGAAAAGGAGACCTTGTGCTTAAGAAGATACAATCATTTCTCACTGATTCCCGGGGCAAGTGGACTCCGAATTACGATGGCCTCTATGTGGTCAAGAAAGCCTTCTCAGGCGGCGCCTTGAGACTCACAACCATGGACGGAGAGGAATTTGCCTACCCCACAAATGTTGATGTAGTCAAGAAATACTTTGCCTAAAAAAAAAAGAAAAAAAACGTCTCGGTGGATTGAAAACCCGAAAGGGCGGTCCAGGCAAAAGTTAGAGACATAATCAAAAATCATCCTGGTGGATTAGAAATCTCAAAGTACAATCCAGGCAAAAGTTAGGGATAATGGCAAGTAACTATGTTCAACAGGGGCAAGTCCCTCAGCAGCGGTAATGCCATCCATCAGAAGAAAAACTCCAGTCACGGTCATCTTCGACAGAAGCTCAGGATGTCCCGAATTCAAAGTTGGTAGAAGGATAGTGGTCGTTATGTTTCAATGTAGCCCATTTCCCTTAAAATTACCATTTTCAAACTTTGTAAATACTCTATGGAATCACGCACTTGGCTGATTTCCATCCTATCAATAAAATTTGAGCCCATGTGCTTTTGTTTGCAGTTCTTATTTATTTTATTGCATTGCATTTTATTTTATTACTGTCATACTGGGTATTGTTGTGTTGTGCTGGCTGGTTTCTGTTTGGCAGGTTGGGTTGTTCTGAGAGATAAGCCCAATACCTAGGCTTGAGTACACCCTAGGACTAGAGTGGAGAGTAGTGGGACCTACGTGCCCGCTTAGTACGTTTGTGTGTTCACGAAATTCACAACCGGATGAAGCTATCTTGGGACGCATTCTGACGTGTGTGTCTTGCGCATGTCAGGGTGTTGATCTAGAGAGCTGTCGACTCTGGTGACCGTTTCTCCGATACCTCAGTTGCGCCTCTCCTCCTGAGATGTGACAGTGGCAGACCACGTTCCGTGGCAAACCCATTGCACATTCTCGATCCGAGGACCCAATGCTGAGGGACTCGCATAGGATGACCTTATTTTTTAGGGGAATCAGTTGAGGCCTCCTCGATTGATGATGATGTTAAACTAGAAATGGTGAATGTATCATCATTTCTCGACCTGAGAGCCCGGGATATTGAGGATCCTCGCCTTTCTAGAACCCACATGTAAGAGGGGATGGGTGTTTACAGGTCTGCAGGAAACCGAAACCTTCAACCTACCCGGTTTTTTGGATTTCTCATCAGTGTTTGATTATTTAGGTTTCTGGTTATCTCAGTGGTTCGGTATTCTGGAATTCTGGTTTTCTGGGTTGTGGTTCTCGTTCAGTTAATAGCACAGTACATCCAGCAGTGATGCCTTGATCCCATGCTTGCATGTGCATATCATTTTTCTTGCATTCTAACATGTTTGACATTTTTCAGGGCTTGCATCTTACTCTTGATTCCGGTTTTCTGAGGTTGCCTTAACATGGATGTCCAGAGAAAGAAGACCGTTGCTTATTCGTTCCCAGACCCGACCTTGACGTTGATTCACAAGCTGGTTAATATGGCTGGCCCCGGAGTTCGCACAGAGTTTGGTGGAGAGTATGGGAGACTTCTGAAGTTTGTCTACAGTATCTCCAAGTATGAGAAGGATGCCATTCATACACTTCTTCAGTTCTATGATCCGTCTTTGCGTTGCTTCACTTTCCCAAACTACATCTTGGCTCCAACGTTGGAGGAGTTCTCATTTATTTTGGGAATCCCCATCAGGCATGACATAGTTTTCTTTTCTGAAGAACGCCTTGGGATAAAAGAAATGGCCATTGCTCTTTATATTGGTGAATTCGTTCTGAGCAGTAATATTGTGGAGAAACAAGGAGCTAAGGGTTTCTTATTGAAGTTCTTGTTTGATCAAGCTTGCATACATGTTAAGGAGAGGAATTAGACTGCTTTCCAAGCTATTCTGGCTATGTGCATCTATGGGATTGTCCTGTTTCCCAATGTTCCTGATCTGGTGGATATGCATGCTGTCAGAATCTTTATTTCAAACAATCCTGTACCTACCTTGCTAGGTGATGTGTATCACTTAGTCCACTACAAGAATGAAAATAGGCGTGGAAGAACTGTGAGTTATTATGTACCACTCTTATCTACTTGGTTTCTGAGTCATCTCCCCGAAGCCGGCGCTTTCGTTGATACGAGAGAATCTCTGAAGTGGTCAAAGAGGTTAATGGGCTTGACTGCTGACAACATTGTTTGGTTCAACCATGACTTACTAGGAATGGAAATTATTTGCAAGTGCGGAGAATTCCTTAATGTACCCTTGATAGGGAGAAAAGGTGGAATTAACTATAATCCTTCCCTTGTTATCAGGCAGTTTAGTTATCCTTTGAGAGGTCCACTTGAAGAGCGAGATATCAGAGAGTCCTTATTCTTCAATGGTACTGGGGATCAAGAGATGATAAGGAAGATTGTGAATGCTTGGAAGCAGGTGACCAAGAAGGGAAAAACTTCATTCGGGAAATGTAATAATCGGGCTTTTCCTTCCTATGAAGAGTGGATTAAGAAAAGAGCAGAGGAGGAGCTTCTTCCTTTCCCGGTGGAACGACCTTTGTATCCTTTGATGATCGAGGCTCCCACGACTATTGATATAGAGAAGTATGATAAGTTATGGGCTGAGAAGGAGAAACTCCGAGAGGAGAATCGCGAGCTGGGCAGAGAGGTTGGTCAGTTGAAGCACGAAAAAGGTGAAGCTATCCATGTTGCCAGGTTGAAATCAGAACTTTTGGTTGTGAAGGAGAAAGAATTGTCTAAAGAAGCCATAGCCAGAGAGAAAGTGGCTCAAGCGTTGAAAAGTGTTAGAAAGGTCCTTTCGTCCAAAAAGAAAGAGTTGGCTTATGCTATGTCAAGAATTCACAGGTTCCATGACCGTCGGAATACAACAATTACTGCCAACAGGTTAAAAAAGGACAAGTATCTGGAACAGATTGAAGGTTTGAAGACAGAGCTTCGAAAAAAGGATAAGGAGATTTTATCAGGGATCTTTGAGAGGAGAGCAGTTGAGGAAAAGCTCAAGGAAACCATGGCAGATATGGAACAACTGAAGATTCAAGCCAAAGTGAAAAGAGCCAGGAGCGAAGGTCCAAGTTCGGGTGGAGCTTCTAGAGAAGATGATTGGGAGTTGCATAGTCATTATTTAACAGGAATCTTGCACAGGAGGGATCTTCTGATTCAGGAGTTGATTCAGAGACCAGAGCATCCTAATACCAAGAAGCTTCTCAAGGAAGTGCAGAATTGGTGCAAAGAGAATGACGAATGGGGAATTCTAGCACAGCTGAGTCTTGATGATATGCCTTAGTTTCCTTGCTGCTGTTTTCTTTGTGTTTCCGGGATCACCGCCAGGCTTGTTGGTCGGGATCTTTGTTTATGCTTATTTAGACTTGTGTTGTAACAGATGCTTATTCTCTTTATATGATCAGGAATTCAGTTCTCTTCTGTTGTTAAAACTAGAATCAAGGGATAGATCGCCTTGATAATGTTCATACATGTTTGCATTTGCATAATCATCTTATTTTTGCATTGCAGGTTATCTTGGTTTCTCTGGTTTTCTTATGCTCTCTCTTTTTGACAGTCAGGATTGATCAACCAACTCATCGGTATTCTATCAGGCTTAATCAAAGCAGAGTGATGGACAAAGTTTAGGCAGACATGGCAGCTATGCAAGCTCACATCGATCAATTCATGGAGATGATGCAGGGTGTGGTGCAGAGTCAGAATGAATTCAGAACTCTAGTTCAGCCTTTGGTGTCACAGGTTGATGAAAATGGTATCTTACATGGTGGTCTTCTTAATCGTGTTATTCCTCCAGGCGGAGGTGGTGCTGGTATCAACATTCCTATCCCTGGTGCTGGTGGACAGGGTGGGATTCCTTCAGTGGTGGGAGAAGGAAGTACTGTTCGAGCTATCCATGGCCATCGTATTGATGATCAACAGGATGATGTTTTTTCAGTCAGAAGCTTGGATGTTGGTCTTCCTGTGGTCAGTGATGAGAGGATCCGTTTAATCGAGGCACAACTGAAAGGGGTTGTGAAACAGGATGATCTGGGAATAGATTTGGACGACCTAGGGTTGGTCCCTGATATTGTCATTCCACACAAGATTCAGATCCCTACACTGGAGAAGTATAACGGTTCTACCTGCCCGAGAACTCATGTAAAGGCGTATACCAGGAAGATGGCTGCCTATGCTAAGGACAAAAAGCTAATGATGCATTTTTTCCAAGACAGCCTGTCTGGCGCGTCTTTGGAATGGTATATGGCACTAGAAAGTAGAGATGTTCGTACTTGGAGAGAGCTAGCTGCAGCTTTTATCAAGCATTACCAGTACAACACAGACATGGCTCCCAACAGAACTCAGCTGTTGAGCATGTCCCAGAAAAATGATGAGAGTTTCAAAGAATACGCGCAAAGGTGGCGTGAATTGGTGGCTAGAGTACAACCACCAATGCTGGAAAAAGAGATGTTAGATATGTTCATGGACACGCTGCCTAAGCACTATTATGAGAAGCTATTGCCTTGTTCACTAGGCAAGTTTGCAGATGTGATTATGATCGGACAGAAGGTAGAGGTTGGGATTAAGGCTGGAAAAGTTTCTAGTGGTGACGGATCGTCTTCCGGGCATGGAAAGAAGCCATTTGATGGTTATAAGAAGAAAGGAGAGGCCAACGCTGTATCATCTCACAGGGGAAAAGGGAAACAGTGTCAGAGCAACCATCAACAAGTAGCATCGGTAAATATCCCAGCAACGTTACCTCCACCACAACAACAAAGGAATAATGCTAATCAGAATAGGTAGCAGGGCCAGTATCAGAACAGACAAAGGATGCAGAGAGACATTTTGATTAACCACCAATGTCATATGCACAATTGTTGCAACATTTGCTGCAGTTGCGTCTAGTTGAGCTCCGTACCTTGGCTTCACCAACAGGGGAACTCCCACGAGGCTACGATGCTAACGCACACTGCGATTATCACTCTGGTGCTCCGGGGAACACTGTGGAGAAGTGTAGGGCGTTTCATCACAAGGTGCAATTTCTCAAATGCTGGTCCCAATGTTATTCAAAACCCGATGCCTGATGACAATGGGCCGAGGGTGAATGCGATAATTGAGGAAGGTGAAGCTTTGAATCTGATCATGGATGTTGAGGAACTGAAGACTCCGCTGGCTGTGGTTAAAAACAGGTTATTGAAGGGTGGCGTCTATCCGGGTTGTGATGAGAGCTGCTCAGATTGTTTGACGAAGGATAATGGTTGTGATTCGTTGAAGATGGGTATCCAGAGTATGATTAATGAGGGTTGCTTACAGTTTGATAGAGGCAATCAACAAGAAGATGGGTATCCAGAGTATGATTAATGAGGGCTGCTTACAGTTTGATAGAGGCAATCAACAAGAAGAGGTTGTTAGTGAGAAGGTTGCTACTATCACCATTCCGTTCAAAACAATTACCATTTCAGGTCCGGCAAGACCACCTCCAGTTATTATCACAAGGGCTGGACCAATTCCATATGAAAGTTCTAAGGCTATTCCCTGGAATTATGGTGCCGAGGTGTTTGTCAATGGACAAAAGTAGGAATTAATGACTACTTCCCCAGTGAGTTCTAGTCCTAAGGTTAAGGTTGAGACTGATGCTATAACAAGAAGTGGTAGAGTGCTTACTCCTGTTAATGATCAACCCAGTACTTCTAGGCAGGATAAGGGAAAACAGATAGCTGATGGTTCTGTTCAGACTCCAGTGGTTATTGATTCTACAGTAAAGCCGGTTGATGATGTATTTTTTAAAAATGTAGAGGAGTTTATGAGACTCATCTGAAAAAGTGATTACAAAATTGTGGACCAGTTACATCAGACCCCGTCCAAGATCTCTATTCTGTCTTTGTTGTTATGCTCTGAAGCTAATAGGAATGCTCTTATGAAAGTTTTGAATACGGCATATATTCCTCAAGAGATTTCTGTTAACCAACTTGAAGGGGTTGTAGCGCACGTGAATGCAGGTAATGGCTTGGGTTTCACAGATCTTGATTTGACTCCCGCTGGGCGGAATCATAATAATGCCCTGCATATTTCGATTGAGTGCCATGGTTCACTGATGTCACATGTGCTGGTTGATACTGGATCATCGTTGAATGTATTGCCAAAGAAAGCATTAATGAAGTTAGATACCAGGGGACTTATTTGTACACCAAGTGACTTGGTGGTACGAGCTTTTGATGGCTCGAAGAGATCTGTCTTTGGTGAGATTGTGCTTCAGATCAAGGTTGGACCAGAAATCTTTGATGCAACATTTTATATAATGGATATTCAGCCAGCATAAAGCTGTCTATTGGGTTGCCCTTGGATCCATGGTACAGGCGCTGTAACCTCCACTTTGCATCAAAAGCTAAAATACATGGTTGATGGTCATGTAGTGACAGTGTGCGGAGAAGAAGACATAATGATTAGTCAGCTGTCAACTTTCAAATACGTGGAAGGGGATGGTGAAATCCATGAGACGTTGTGTCAGGGGTTTGAGAAGGTGAAGGTTTCTGAAGAGGTTGTCCAGTCTGAAGCTATAGAGCAGCCTGTAGGGGCAAATCAGCCTGGGATCTCTATGTCTTCGTTTAAAGACGCCAAAGCTGTGGTTGAAGCTGGTAGCTCACAGAGGTGGGGCCAAGTGGTTGAAGTTCAGGAGAAGAGGGATACCTATGGATTGGGATACAAACCGCCTAGGCGTCAGGAAGAGCCTCCTAAGTTCTATGGCCCAGTCCGTTTCACCAGTGCCGGTGTTTTCTTCTACAGAGTTAATACCATTGAGGAAGAAGGAGATAGTGACTGTGACATGGATAGCTGGATCCGCCCTTGCGTCCCAGGAGAAAATATGTGCAAATGGTTTTCTGAAAAAGTCATTCAAGTGACTGGCTTCGAGTAATTGCTTTGTTTTCCTATTATGTTAATCCTGCTTTCTGCCCAAGACGTAGTGATTTTGTTTGTAGGGTTTTTAACTGTTGCATGTTTTGCTTTATCATCAGTAAAGGACTTTTCACACTCAAATATTTTGATCTCTGTCTTTCTGTTTTTATTTTTATACATTAAAAACCCACATCAAAATGGCAATGTGTTTCTTTTGTTGCATACATAATAAAACACACCTCATCAATCATGCAGGTCTTTTTGTTCAGATGACACCGATCATGACTCAGCTATATCTCAGTATGACTTTGACAATCCAATCTATCAGGCTGAAAAAGAGACTGACGAAGATTGTGAACTACCCGAAGAGTTGGCCAGATTGTTGAAGCAAGAGGAGAGAGTCATCCTACCTCATCAGAAGGAAATTGAGATTGTGAATCTGGGAACCGAGGACGCCAGAAAGGAAGTAAGGATAGGGGCTGCATTGGAAGATAATGTCAAGGGAAGATTGATTAAAATGCTCCGTGAGTATGTGGACATCTTCGCCTGGTCTTACCAAGACATGCCTGGGCTCGATGCTGATATTGTTGTACACCGGCTACCACTTAAAGAAGGCTGTACTCTGGTTAAGCAAAATTTGAGAATAACTAAACCGAAGATGTCTGTCAAAATCAAGGAAGAGGTTCAGAAACAGCTAGATGCAGGTTTTCTTTCCGTAACGAATTATCCTCCATGGGTTGCTAACATCGTGCCTGTACCTAAGAAGGATGGGAAGGTCAGGATGTGTGTTGATTACAGGGATTTGAACAGAGCAAGCCCAAAGGACGATTTCCCGCTCCCTCACATTGACGTGTTAGTTGACAATACTGCTCAGTATTCGGTGTTTTCCTTCATGGATAGCTTCTCTGGGTATAACCAAATCAAGATGGCCCCAGAGGACATGGAGAAAACAACGTTCATAACACCATGGGGAACTTTTTGCTACAAGGTGATGCCCTTTGGATTGAAAAATGCAGGGGCAACCTATCAGCGGGCGATGATGACTCTCTTTCATGATATGATTCACAAAGAGATTGATGTCTATGTTGATGACATGATTGCGAAGTCACAGACGGAGGAAGAACATCTGGTGAATCTTCAGAAGCTATTTGAAAGATTGAGAAAATTCAGACTGAGGTTGAATCCAAACAAATGCACCTTTGGGGTGAGATCAGGAAAATTGCTGGGGTTTATTGTTAGTGAAAAAGGTATCGAGGTTGATCCTGCGAAGGTAAAAGCCATACAAGAAATGCCTGTGCCGAAAACAGAAAAAGAGGTTCGTGGTTTCTTGGGGAGATTAAACTACATTGCTAGGTTCATCTCACATCTCACAGCCACGTGTGAACCAATCTTCAAGTTGTTGAGAAAAGATCAAGCGGTCAGGTGGAATGAAAATTGTCAAAAGGCGTTTGAAAAGATAAAAGAATACTTGCAGGAACCTCCGGTCCTTATGCCGCCAGTGCCAGGAAGACCTTTGATTATGTATCTCACGGTTCTTGAGAATTCAATGGGTTGTGTGCTCGGTCAACAAGACGAGTCAGGTAGAAAGGAGCACGCCATCTACTACTTGAGTAACAAGTTTACTGATTGCGAGTCAAGGTACTCGATGCTGGAGAAAACATGTTGTGCACTCGCTTGGGCCGCTAAGCGTTTGAGGCAGTATATGTTAAACTACACAACCCTATTGATTTCGAAGATGGATCCGATCAAGTATGTGTTTGAGAAGCAAGCACTTTCTAGTAGAATAGCCCGTTGGCAGATGGTTCTGACGGAATACGATATTCAGTATGTTTCCCAAAAGGCCATTAAGGGAAGTGTTTTGTCAGAATATCTTGCCGAATAGCCAATTGAGGATTATCAACCGATGAAGTTTGAATTTCCGGATGAGCATATCATGTATCTGAAGATGAAGGATTGTGAAGAACCTTTGCCTGATGAAGGACCTGAGATTAGATCTCAGTGGAAGATGGTTTTTGACAGAGCTGTTAATTCATATGGTAATGGAATCGGGGCAATCATTACGACTCCACAGGGTTCTCATATACCCTTCACTGCCCGATTAGCGTTCATATGCACCAACAATGAGGCAGAGTATAGCATGCATCATGGGGTTAGAAGAAGCAATTGATTTGAGAATCAAGAACCTCAATGTTTATGGTGATTCTATGTTGGTGGTTAATCAGATCACAGGTGAATGGGAGACTCGTCAAGCAAATCTTGTTCCGTATAACAACTATTCCAGAAGGTTGTTGCCTTTCTTTGGCAGAGTAGACTTCCATCACATTCCCCGGGTAGAGAATCAGATGGCTGATGCGTTGGCAACATTGTCATCAATGTACCAAGTGAATCATTGGAATGAAACTCCTTCAATTAGAATCATGCGCTTGGACATACCTGCTTTTGTATTTGCAGTTGAAGGTGTATCAGATGGCAAGTCTTGGTACCATGACATCAAAGCCTTTTTGAAGAGTCAGGAATACCCAGCTGGGGCATCTTCCAAGGATAAGAAGACATTGAGGAGGTTATCAGGAAACTTCTTTTTGAACAAAGACGATGTGTTATACAAGAGAAACTTTGACATGGTCTTGCTACGTTGTGTTGATGAACACGAGGCAGGCCTGTTAATGGAAGAAGTTCACGAAGGTTCCTTCGGTACTCATGCCAATGGGCATGTTATGGCAAGAAAACTGTTGAGAGCGGGGTATTATTGGATGACTATGGAGTCTGATTGTTTTAAATATGCCCAGAAATGTCATAAATTCCAGATCTATGCTGATAAGGTGCACATACCGCCTACTCCTCTGAATATTTTGTCGTCACCTTGGCCTTTTGCCATGTGGGGCATTGACATGATTGGGAAGATCGAGCCGACTGCTTCAAATGGACATCGTTTTATCCTGGTGGCTATTAATTATTTCACGAAATGGGTGGAAGCAGCATCGTATGCCAACGTCACCAGACAAGTGGTAGCCCGATTTATTAAGAAGGACATCATCTGCCGGTATGGAGTCTCGGAGAGAATCATTACTGATAATGGTTCGAATTTGAACAATAAGATGATGAAGGAGCTATGCCAGAGCTTTAAGATTGAGCATCACAATTCTTTTCCCTATCGCCCGAAGATGAATGGGGCTGTTGAAGCGGCTAATAAGAACATAAAGAAGATTGTACAGAAGATGGTAGTGACATACAAAGACTGGCATGAGATGTTGCCTTACGCTTTGCATGGATATCGTACTTCGGTACGCACATCAACTGGGGTAACCCCTTTCTCACTGGTGTATGGTATGGAAGCAGTTCTGCCATTAGAAGTTGAGATTCCTTCTTTGAGAATTCTGACAGACGTGAAGCTGGATGAAGCTGAGTGGGTGCGTTCCCGGCTGAATGAACTGTACCTCATTGAAGAGAAGAGATTGAAAGCCATTGCGCATGGCCGATTGTATCAGAGCAGGATGAAGAAAGCATTTGATCAGAAAGTGCATCCTTGGTGCTTTCAGGCTGGTGAATTAGTTCTGAAAAGGATCACTCCTCCTCACACGGATCATAGGGGCAAGTGGACTCCGAATTATGAAGGGCCATATGTAGTAAGACAGGTCTTCTCTGGTGGAGCCTTATTACTCTCAACTATGGATGGCGAAGATTTTACGTCCCCTCTGAACGCGGATGTAGACAAAAAATACTTTGCATAAAAAGACCCGCTGAACATAAAAAGAAGGTTCAGGCAAAAAAGGGGCATCCTGGCGAACCATAAAAAGAAAAGGTTCGGGCAAAAATTAGGGATAAAAAAAGAAAAAAGAATAAACCCGCAAGGTTGAAAACCTGAAAAGCAACTTTGGCAAAAATGGGTATCCCGGTGGATTGAAAACCCGAAAAGGGCGATCCAAGCAAAAGTTAGGGATTTAAAAGCAAAGACTACGATCCGCGTTCGATCTGTGATTGCTATTCACACTTGGAAAATTCAAAGGAAAGGAATCAGTCCAGTCATTCATCTTCAAAGGTCAAAGCAGCTGCGGATAAACGAGTCATATGGGTTATAGCTGAGTCGAGTCATGGTGGATGTCTGCTCCTCACATTGCCGGCATGTGTATTTCCTTTTTCTTTTTGCGCAATTACCTCTTTTCAGGAATTGCCTCCAAATGTAAATACCTATTTACAGGCCGATCATTCAATAAAGTTTGCATTTCAGTCAAAGAGCTTTTGTTTTTGTTTTACCTGTTTTGTTTGTGAAAATGTCCGATATTTTTGATAAACATTACATGCTAAAATGTTGAGCTTCATGAAACAAGTTAGAAAACAGTGGTAATTGCTTAGGCGTCAGTCACTATGATGATAATCAAAGTAATCATTTTTGCACGTAGACCTTTCTGTTGGTTTTGCAGGATGACAGGTGTACCTCCCCAGTAGAGCTTTGTGCCCCAACTTTGAAGTCTGATCGTCCTCAGCAGTTTATTACTCTTCCCCATCAGAGTATCAAGGATCGTTTTCCTCAACAGAGTATAAAGAGGTAATTCCCCGAGCGGAGCCGTTGAGGATCGTCCCCCTCAGTAGGAGATAAGAGGTTTACCCCTAGTCAGAGTTGTGATTTGGCTCATCTTTCCTCAGCAGGTAGCCAGAAGTTGTTATTTTTACAGCCTTTCCTGCAGGAGTCTGATGGAGCATCTTCTTTGATCAAAGATGGTGTTTCCCCACAGAATATGGGGCAGTCATTTTTTCCTCAGCTAGTCAGGAAACATGTGTTTATCCCCTAGCAGAATGGATGTTGACAACTACTATTTTCCAAGCAGATGTGTCGATGAGGATCGTCCCCCTCAGCAGGAGTACAGAGGATTGTATACCCAGCCGAAGTTGTGTTTGGATTATTATTCCCCAGCAAGTATTCAGAAGATGATTGCTCTAAGGTGAATGTTGTCGTATCTCCAGCAGGAGATTCGTGGACAAAGGTGTTATTATCCCCACAGAGTCCTGGTGTCTACTTTCCTCAGTTGGTCAGAAAGTATAATCTCACCGACAACGGCTTGATCTAATCCCCAGCAGGGTGAGGGTAAAGTTATTTCCCTAACAGCAGATTAAACTCACCGACATCCCCAAGCAGAGTCTGGTGGTGATTGGTATCCCCAACAGGTCTTAAGTCCAATCGTTTTTGGCAGGCATCAAATCCAAGTTCTGAGGTATTTGGTGATCCCCGGCGGAGGAGTTTCCATCTTCAGTATTCATCTCCCTCCCCAGCTGAGTGGGTATTCTCTCGGAGTTTCATCCTTCTCCATCAGAATTGTCAATCTTGTTATTCCCCGGCCGAGTGGGTATTCTCTCGGAGATTCGTCCATCTCCAGCATAATTGTTATTCATTTCTATCCCCAGCTGAGTGGGTGTTCTCTCGGAGTTTCGTCCATCTCCAGCAGAGTTGTTGATCTTGATATCCCCCAACAGAGTGGGTTTTCTCTCGGAGCTTTCATCTCCAACAGAATTTGTGATCAATGTCTTCCTCAGCAAAGTGAAGTCTTTCTCAGCAGGGTCTCTTATTTCGGAGGACAATTTATGTTGTTGTCCCCAGTGGAGTTTACCTTCGCCCTCAGCATTTATTTTGCTGAGGCACATCTTTTGCATTGCATAAGCATTTTTTGCATGGCATCCTCCTAAATGCGTAGCATTTCCACTTCGCGTGGAGCATTACGGTAAAATTCAAACATATGCATCCGAAGCATAAGCCAGGTTTGGGTTTTCCTTCGTCAGGAAAGCCGGGTTTCAGGAGAATATCATTCGACTTTACTCCACAAGTGTTGGGTTTAGTTATTCAAAGCAATATTTGACACTCCCTTGCAGAGTTGTTTGCCAGGATCTTTAATCCATGATTTCTTTGTTACCCCTTCGTCCAGGTGGTCCTTTGGTTTATCCCCTCAAGGTTTTTACCGTCAGACACTCGTCCGTGTTTCCTTCAGCACTCGTCCGTGTTTGAACCTTTTTGTTTCAATACCCATCCGTATTGACCTTTTGATGACACTCGTCCGTGTTTCCCTCGGCACCCGTCCGTGTTTTTATGTCTTTTACTCAATACTGTTTTTCTAGACACCCGTCCGTGTTGCCTTCCATTCCCCAGCGAGATTAATCCCCAGTAAATTTAACCATTTTACACCCGTCCGTGTACCTTTTCAGTACCCGTCCGTATTGAACCTTTTACACCCGTCCGTGTACCTTTTCGACACCCGTCCGTATTGAATCTTTTTACACCCGTCCGTGTATCTTTCGATACCCGTCCGTATTGAAACCTTTTTACACCCGTCCGTGTACCTTTTCGATACCCGTCCGTATTAAACCTTTTTACACCGTCCATGTATCTTTCGATACCCATCTGTATTGAAACCTCTTTACACTCGTTCGTGTATCTTTTCGATACTCGTCCGTATTGAACCTTTTACATCCGTCCGTGTACCTTTTCGATACCCGTCCGTATTGAAACCTTTTTACACCCGTTCGTGTACCTTTTTGATACCCGTCAGTATTGAAACCTTTTTACACCCATCCATGTACCTTTTCGATACCCGTCCGTATTGAACCTTTTTACACCCGTCCGTGTATCTTTTCGATACCCGTCCGTATCTGATATCTTTGATTCCTTGACACCCGTCCGTGTTTATCCCCAGCGTAGCCAACACTCGTCCGTGTTGTGACAATGCATCATTTATTGCTTGTTCCCCAGTGGAGTCGTCTCTCCTTTGAGGATTGCAAATTTCAGGTTTCTTTTGGTATTCAATCTCCGTGAATCCTTTGAACGCATGACAGCCGTTGCTATCATACCTTCAGGACCAAGTTGATTGAATAGGGGCAGCTGTAACACCCCAAAATTTGCCTCATTGTTTTTAGCTAACTGGCTTTTGTTTCTTTGCATTTATTGCATTAGAATTTATGCATAGCATTGGTTCTTAGCATGGGATCAAGGTACTTGGTTCATCTTAAAGGAGTCTCAAGCCTCAAGGTGGTTTGAGGGGTTCATCATATCTTCATAAGATTAAGAATGGCAAAGGATTTCAAGTGAATCTTTCCCTCCCAACCAGAGGGACCAAATTAGGGTTTTGGTTCAAAGGACTTCTTGAAGGGCTTTGTGAATTCAAGCATGCTCTCATGGGTTTCATATGCTCACAAGTGCTCATAGAGGAAGGCTTGGCTAGTGGTTCATTGTGGAAGATGTTCAGTGGATCAGTTACTTGTGAAGTAAGCAAAAGTCAACTGTAAGGAGGAAAGTCAATCATGGGATTTTGAGGTCATCTTCATGTTTTTTAAGGTCTTATGCCCTCATATGGTCCTCAAATGTCAAGATTCATGTCACTCATCAAGAATCAGGAGTTTGTGCAAAAGTTACTAAATATGGAAATGACCTATAATTTGAAACTTTCCATTTTTGGCAGTTTTTCCACCACATTCAACTTGACTTTTCATCATCAAAGAAGCTTCAAATGAATTTTCCTCAAACATGAATGTTGAAGATCTTTTTCTCCCCTTTCCAACAAGTACTAGAACATCTCCATAGCATTTGTGAAACTCAGGTTATGGCTAAGGCAAGGCATGGTGTATTTTAGGGCTTTCCACATGTACCAACTTTACATCATTTGCGTTTTCACTCAAAAGGACTTGTAATGTTTCCAATTGCTTCAAGTCATGTTATATCATCAAAGTACAAGTCAAGAGGAGCATTTTTTACCATTACTTCATGCCTACCCATGCCTTATTCATGTGGTATTCATCAAATGACCAAAATGCATAATGGATCAAATCTCATTGTCCAAGCAAGTGCAAGGCCCAAGTTAATTTGAATTGTGATCAGCAAGTGAAATGTGAGTGAATCATGCTTGTTTCATGACCAAGGCACGTGTGGATTAGTGGGTACAACACAAATTGCAAAATTGCAAAACCACTCAAAACTCACTAATCAGGGGTTTAATCAATTACTAATCATGATGAGAGGTCTAATGGAGAGTATATAAGCTTACTCACATGCACAAAGCTAGGTCATGCACCCTCATTTGCTCAGAACCCATTTTCACCTCTAAACTTTTCTCTCTTCGAATCTCTCTTCTCTTGAGAGTTTTTGAAGTTTTCTTTGCACATTATTGATCAGTGTGGTGAGAGGAACAAGAATCTACCATTGGTTTGAGCTTAGAGTGAGGATTTCATCAAGTTCGTGTTCAAGTTGCTCAAGTTCAAAACCGTAGATCCAGCCAATTTCAAGCCTCTATTTGCATTTATTTTGCAAATAGAGCTCAAAAGAGGAAGATCTGCAGCTTTTGGAAGGAGTTCTTAGTGTATTTTGAGCTCTGCAGTTCTCAGGTTAGTATACTTTTCATGATCATGTAACTTGTTTTTCTTGCTTGCAAAATGATCTATGATGTTCACTGATGATGCTGATCTATTTAGTTTTGAGTTTGGACGTGTGGATTGTTTGAATTTTGAGATTTAAGTTTTTAGATCCAAACTTATTCTGTTCGATTTGGCTTGTGTGTTGGTTGTTTGTGAAAAATAATTGCATATATGAGATCCTTGTTGAATTCTGGTCAAGATAATATACTTGTTTGCAATTTCTGGAGATTTTTGATGTACAGGTCACCGGAGAAGACGACCGGAGCTAGGGCTCCGGCGTCTGGTTATGTTTAAGGCCGGTGGAGGTTTCATTGGAGAAGATGAAATATGGACCGTTGGTGGTCCAGATCTGATGGTCCACGTTCAGCCACCTCATTTAATTTTCATGTTTTGATTTTAATGTGTGTGTGTGTGCTATTCCACGATTGTTACCGTGTACCACAGATCTGGATCACTCATCTTGAATATTTTTTGATTGTTTGACTAATTTGTATGCGTTGGATGAATCTGGTGGTTGTTAACATGCCAGCGCATTAAAATTGACATGTGCCTCTCACATGTTTTCTATTTAAATCAGATCATGTTGATTGTGTGTCTCCCCATGTTATTTATCATGTATGCGCAATCTGAGCCCTTCACCTGGCGTGATGTATAATTTGTTGACTTGTTGTTACGCGTGAGATTGATCCAAGGGTTTGTATGAAGTCAAGATGTTTGACTGGGTCCATTATTTTTGTTTGGCTGCAGTGATTTTTTGTTATGGATTGGGCTTACTACTTGCACCCCCCTTATTTGATCCAATTCATTTTATAATGTGTCTGGGCTGCTATCTGAACCCCCTGAGTTTATTTCTTTCTTTTTATTTTCTTAATTGTTGCATTTCCATTTTTAATTTTTAAAATTAATTAAATGTATCCAAAAATCCCAAAAAAATTCATGAAGCATATTTAGGGTTTTATAAAATTTTGGCAAATTTTATTTTATTTTGTGCCTCTGATTTAATTGTTTGTTTAATTTCTTTGTGAGTTGTTTCATATATGCACACCCTGCCTTGTTGATATTTGTTCTCGTCATCTATACATGATTTGCATCTTATTAATTTTGTATTTGTTAGAGGACATGTTGAGGTTCCTAAAAATATTTTTCTCATATTTTTAAAATGATTTCATATTGCATTTTAGTCCCTCTCTTTTGCATATTGATGTCATGTTTCTTATGTGATCTTTGCTCATTTGTTTGAGGTGCTTAACTTGTGAATTTTTGTGAGATCTTTTGACATGTGATTGGCTTCTGACTTAGGTCATTTGAGTTTTAATTTCACAATTTTTGAATGTCATTTGATATATGTTTGTTTATTTGTGCTTAAATGACTTATGCATGACTATATCTTGACACCTCTTTACACAAGTTGATTTGCCATGCCTATTTGCTTGAGTTTCTTCTTGATTCTTTGCATGTACATTTGATATGATGTTTACCCCTGGTTGAGGTCCCTTGTGACCAAGTTTTGCCATTTATGAATCATGTTTGAACCATGTTTGAGTATGCTTAAGTGTTGGAACTTTGTCCTCTTTTTGTAGCTTTCTTTGGTGCATATTGTTTCATGCTTTGATTTTCTTTTGCACATGTGAATTGTTGATGATAATATGATATTGGTTCTGACTTGCACTCATCTTCATATATCTTTGTCATTTCATTTTGATATGAAGTACATGTATGCTTAATTGTGCATTCCATATAAGTATGCTTGTCTTTTTTTTCATATTTATCTTTGCATGCTCACTTGGATTGTTTTGCATTGATCTTTGAAACATTTTTGATGATTTGAGTTGGACCTTTATGATGTGATGTGCTTGCTGCCATTTATTGTATCTCATCTTCTCCTTCTCTTTCTCTTTCTTCTCTTTCACTCTCTTCCTCCCATGGATCTCAAGACTTGTTTAAGTCTTGGATTCTCTCCCTTTAGAGCTACCTAGTCCAACTTAATTTTTGATTAAGCTTGGAGTAGGATTAGCATTAGGTTTTAGGTAGTCATCTCTCCTAAGCCTCACTAACCATAGCTCATCCATGCATGATAACATTAGGACTCTTAGTTTCCCTTTAGAGTTTCCTTTGGGTCTTCTCTCTTCTCATCTCAAAACTTCTTGAAAACACTTAATAAAGATAAAGTGTATTGTGCACGAGCCTTAAGCGTGGGGAATGAGAAATGAGGGGCTTCCTCTCATCTTTCTAGAGTGCTTAGCGGGCGTCCTGTCTTGAGACGATTCGTTAAGTATTCGTCCCTGTGCCCTAGACTGTGGTGCAATGCAAGTTATGAACTAACTTAAAAACACTTCTGTCTAAAAAACACAAAAACAAATTCAAGTCTTTTTATCCTTCGGGATTGTTGGGTTTCAAATTTCATTTTCAGAAAGGAGCTCGTCGCTCACGTAAAAACACTTACCCATCCGTGGTTGTACCCACGAACTACATTAGCTCTGATTCCTCTCTCTCGTCCGATTGAGGATATGTAGGCACAAGACAACGATTGTCTTGACGAGCAACCTTCCCCCACAGTTCCCATCCGAACTACGTTGACTCTGACTTTCCCATTGCACTGAGGGAGTACGTAGGCCTAGGGCATCGAATATGTCCTACCGAGTCCGTCTTAGTCACCCCCATCCCCGTTTTCTTTTGTTCAGCCATAGATAGTAGGATAGCTCACCCTCCGTTTAGACAACAAGCGTGGATCCCATCGAGTACGATGGATGCGTGGGGTGCTAACACATTTTCCTCGCATAACCGACTCCCGAACCCGGACTATGGTTGCGATGACCATGTCTTTCCCCCTTTCTCTTCAGGTTTATGCAGTGTTTCCTTTCCCTCTCTCGGGATAAATACACATTGCTGGCGACTCTGTGTTTTCTACGCCACTCTCGCGTTTGTACCGTTGGATGCGAATCTTTCGGGAGCAACAACATCTCAAAGTTCTTTCTTCCCCTTGGCCTTTTTCCATATGGGAAATCGACATGATCGGTGTGATTGAACCCAAAGCTTCAAACGGACATCGGCTCATCCTGGTCGCCATTGATTACTTCACCAAGTGGGTCGAAGCAACATCATACACCAATGTAACCCGACAAGTGGTGGTACGATTTATCAAAAACAATATCATCTGCCATTATGGTGTTCCGAGCCAGATCATTACTGATAATGGATCCAACTTAAATAATAAGATGATGAAAGAGTTATGTGCAGAGTTCAAGATCGAACACCATAACTCATCTCCCTACCGTCCCAAGATGAACGGAGCGGTAGAAGCGGCTAACAAGAACATCAAGAGGATTGTTCAGAAGATGGTTGTAACCTACAAAGACTGGCATGAAATGCTACCCTTTGCTCTTCACGGTTATCACACATCTGTCCGCACTTCAACATGGGCAACCCCTTTCTCTCTAGTATATGGCATGGAGGCAGTGCTCCCCATAGAAGTAGAGATCCCATCGATCCGGGTATTGATGGAAGCTAAGCTAACAGAAGCTGAATGGTGTCAAAGTTGACACGATGAACTAAATCTGATCGAGGAGAAGCGAATCACGACACTATGCCACGGTCAGTTGTATCAGCAAAGAATGAAGAGGGTGTTTGACAAAAAGGTCCGACCTCGCGTCTTCAGAAAAGGAGACCTTGTGCTCAAGAAGATACAATCGTTTCTCACTGATTCCCGGGGCAAGTGGACTCCAAATTACGATGGCCCCTATGTGGTCAAGAAAGCCTTCTCAGGCGGCGCCTTGAGACTCACAACCATGGACGAAGAGGAATTTGCCTACCCCACAAATGTTGATGTAGTCAAGAAATACTTTGCCTAAAAAAAAAGAAAAAAAACGTCTCGGTGGATTGAAAACCCGAAAGGGCAGTCCAGGCAAAAGTTAGAGACATAATAAAAAATCATCCTGGTGGATTAGAAATCTCAAAGTACAATCCAGGCAAAAGTTAGGGATAATGGCAAGTAACTATGTTCAACAGGGGCAAGTCCCTCAGCAGCGGTAATGCCATCCATCCGAAGAAAAACTCCAGTCACGGTCATCTTCGGCAGAAGCTCAGGATGTCCCGAATTCAAAGTTGGTAGAAGGATAGTGGTCATTATGCTTCAATGTAGCCCATTTCCCTTAAAATTACCATTTTCAAACTTTGTAAATACTCTATGGAATCACGCACTTGGCTGATTTCCATCCTATCAATAAAATTTGAGCCCATGTGCTTTTGTTTGCAGTTCTTATTTGTTTTAGCTTTACAGAACGACGTTTTTGACATGATCAACGATTCTTGAAATAAAACAAAAATGAATTTACTTGTTAAACTTTTTCTGCTTTTAAAATAAAGATGGCAATTTCTTTTTACTATTGAACATCGAAAGAACGTCAATCGCTTCTCCATAAGTAAGCGAGCTTCAAAGTGCAGAGTCAAAGTACTCTTTCTAAACCAATACGCCTGAACGAAGGATCAACTGTGTCAGACGCGAATACTCCATCTGACATCTTCGGCCGAGTTCTCATCTCCTAAGCCCGATCAACGGTTGTTCCCCCATAAGGACTATCTCTCCTAGGCAAGGCAGAATTGCTATCTTGAACCAGCGATACTTTTTATCTCCCACTGTGGCCGAGTATCCAGTCGTGTTCATCTACTAGTCTGTATGTCGTGTCAGTTTTGTCTGTATATACATACATGCATCATGCATTATTGATTTACATTCATATTCATATTGCATCACTATCACTTTAGTCGGTCTTATCCCCTAGTGATAATAGTCCTCTCACTCGAGTTGTCAGTTCTTTCCTCGTCAGGAAATGTTGCATCTGAACAATCTCTCTCCTCCAATTTATTTCTGGATTAGAGTTGTCCCTTGACCACTTTGATAACTTGAACCTCTGAGAAGGCCAGAGAAACTTTTGGCAAATGTCACTCTTCGCCATTGAAGATGATATCTTCGCTTTCCCGGATTAAGGAAAATCCCCAGAGAAAGCCTCACAACTAAAGACTTTCTGCAACGCACTGATTTCGCTCTCCGGAGAGTCGATGTTAATGAAGTCATCAGCACCTCAAAATTCGATCATATCCTATGGCATTTTGTAATACGGTGGAGAACTGACTTTTTAATTTTGTTTTTTGCAATACATGTTGCGGTTAGCAAGAGTCGCCATCGACTTTTCTTTTATCCAATTTATTTAGGAAAGGTGAAAAGAACAGGAAAGACCTTTTTGAAAAGATTTTGAGTTCGGGGGGTAAGTTATGAAAAGGGAAGGTGTTAGCACCCCTTTTCATCCGTAGTTATCTACGGGCTCTTAATTGCTTGCTCACTTTAACTTGCTTTTTTTTTTGAAATGTGGTGTGTGTTTAGAAAATATTTTGTAAAAGTTGACTTTGTAATAATTCATGTAAGAATGTATACAAAGTGTTTATTTTTGAAAATATTTTTGAAAGTGTGAGGTGTGAAAAGTATTTGTTTTTTTTTAGTTGTGAGCAAGCATTTAAAAGTTACTTACCCTTAATTTAAGGTCTTTGTTATACTTATCCTTTTCCTTGAGAGATAGTACTATCCATACCATTAGTGGGTAGGTAGTCCTATCTATTGGATGTGAAGGGACCGCGAAGGGTCATCGAATGGTCATAGAAGGCAACATGTAAGGATACCTTAGCAATTCGAAGGGACTATCATCATTTTTCCGTAGGGTCATCGAGGGACAAGATCATTTTTTCGTAGGCAACTCGAAGGGTCATCGAGGGACAAGATCATTTTTCGTAGGCAACTCGAAGGGTCATCGATGGACTATGATCTTTATATCAAAGGGACTATGATGATATTATTCGTAAGCGTCTTTTGCTAAAGTATGCCTACGTTCGAGGGACATGACCATGTTCGTAAGGCAACTGAGAGAGGCTACCCTAGAGGTGCAAGTGTGATTGAGTGGATTAGTTTCAATTATTTATCTTGAATTAGGGTTATCTAGATTGTTTTTTAGTTTTGCCATACAAACCCTAATTACTACACAGTTGTAAAATAAAATAGCGGAATGTAAAGTGCGGAAAGTAAAGTGCGGAAAGTGAAATCCCTACGCTATTACAAGGCTTTGGGAGAGATACATAAGTATAACAAACCTTGCGGGAAATAAAACTACGGCTATTACAAAAAGAAAAGCCGTGCGACCTATACAATTTTTCTATGAATTTAAATAGCAAATAAATAAATAAGTGAAAAGAAAAAAAATGTCAGAAAAAAAAACTTGATACGAACCCTTATTAGTTAAAAAACGGAGAGAGGAGGCAGATCTAAAATTATAAAATAAAAATGCATAGAAAAATTAAAATTTTAAACGTCTTAAACAATAATGTTGCTAACGCACAAATGCGATCATCGCAATCATGGATCCGAATTGTACCGATCTAAATAAAAAGAAAAATAAAGTAAAAGAATTTTTTAAAATTTGATAAAAACCAACAAAGTTGCTAACGCGAAAGCACGATCATCGCGACCGGATCCAAATCGGGCAGATATGAATTTACAAAAAAAAGAAGCACAAATAAAAAGGAATTTTAATGTAATAAAAATTCAATAATGTTGCTAACGCGAAATGCGATCATCGTAACCGGATCCGAATTATACAGATCTAAATAAAAAGAAAAATAAAGTAAAAGAATTTTTAAGATTTGATAAAAACCAACAAAGTTGCTAACACGAAAGCGCGATCATCGCAACCGGATCCAAATCGGGCAGATATGAATTTACAAAAAAAAGAAGCACAAATAAAAAGGAATTTTAAATGTAATAAAAATTCAATAATGTTGCTAACGCGAAATGCGATCATCGTAACCGGATCCGAATTGTACCGATCTAAATAAAAAGAAAAATAAAGTAAAAGAATTTTTTAAAATTTGATAAAAACCAACAAAGTTGCTAACGCGAAAGCGCGATCATCGTAACCGGATCCAAATCAGGCGGATCTAAATTTATCAAAAACGTAAAGCAAAAAGAAATTTTAAAACGTGTAAAAAAAAACAACAATGTTGCTACCACGGAATTGGGATCATCGCAACCGGATCCAAATCGTGAGGATCTAAATTTTTTAGAGATAGAAAATGCATATAAAAAAAGTAAATTTAACGTGTTAAAAAAATATCAACAATGTTGCTAACGCAAAAATGCGATCATCGCAACCGGACCCAAATTCTGCGGATTTGACTTTATAAAAATAGAAAAGCGAAAGGACTTTTAAAATGTGTAAAAAAAACAACAGTGTTGCTACCGCGGAAATTGGATCATCGCAACCAGATCGAACCAATACAAATGTCACGCATTATGCACATCAATATGCAAATAGCGTATCGACACGGCTCAATCTAAAAATAATAATATAATAAATAAATAATAAAAAAAATAGAAAGATGAACAAATAAAAACTATATATTAGAAAGCAATATGTATTAACAATAGGATTATAAAAAAAATTATCATATATTATGAAAAAACGTTAGCATAACCAAATTTTGAATAATATATTTCAAATCAAAACCAAATTATAGGAATGTGTTATGCAATATTAGAATGTATCAATGCAAAATTATATTGTATCAATAGCAAACTAGTTTATATATACTTGTCAGTAATATGAATGCGTTTACGTGATGGTATGCCGATGAAAAAAATCAGTGAGGATCGGAATGAGAAAAGATTGCTACGTTACTTACTATTTGACAATTCCGGCCGTGTGTTTCTCTTAGTTTTTTCCTTTTTCCTTCGGTCTTCCACTCCGTACACACACATATATATAATGAAACAAATTAGGGTTAACTATTTTCTAAAATCCAAAAAAGTCCTTAATGGATAATTTTAGGCCCAAATTAAATAATACTAAATAAAAATTAAACAAATAATAAAAAAAAATACAATTTTTGTGATTTTTTTGAAAATAATTTAAAATGGAAAGAAAGTTAGTAACAAATAACAGAAACAAATTCAAAATGTAACATGTGAGATTCGAACCTGCGACCTCATACTTGCAAGCCTTATCTCCTTTCCAATTGTTCCAATTCATTTATTCGAAACAAAAATGTACTTGAAAGCATATGAAGGTCAAACAACTATTTGTTATTTAAATAATTTAAAGTAAACTGTTACCTATTTTTTGAGTAAAACTTACTGTTTAAATGTTAGTAAAAATTGAACCAAAAAACTTATAAAATCAAAGTTAAAAAATAATTTAAATGTTAGAAAATAGGGCAGGCAAATTTTGGGGTACAACAGCTGCCCCTGTTCAATTTTCTTAAACCTGAAGAGTTAGATTGACATGTCTGCCATTCGTGATCTGAAGGTGGAAGAGGATTGAACACTTAAGTGCCCCGAAATTTGCACTCACGGATGCCCGAAGTAACGCTTGTTGGTTGATTGTATTGCTTGAATGGGCTTAAAGATGCCATCCAAAATAGCTGCTGATAGGAGTATCAGAATGAGTCCAGGTTTGACTGTATCTGAGAAATATACTAGAATGAGTCTGTGTCCAACGGTATCTAGTAGACGTGCTGGGGAATGCCAGAATGATTCTTATGCCTTGATTGTATCTGTATGATGTTCTAGAATGAGTCTATGTCTTGACCGTATCTATAAGGAGATCAGAATGAGTCTTTGCCTGACTGTATCTGAGAGCCGTATTAGAATGAGTCTACGTCTGACTGTATCTGAAAAATTAGTAATAGAATGAGTCTTCGACCGACTGTATCTAAAAAATTAGTAATAGAATGAGTCTTTGACCGACTGTATCTTAAAGATGTACTGGAATAAGTATCAGAATGAATCTGTGTCTTGATTGTATCTGAACTGTGTCTAGAAGATGTACTGGAATGAGTCTACTCCTGACTGTATCCAAAGGAGTATCAAAATGAATCTTTGACTGATTGTATCTGAAGAATGATAAACTGTTGACAATATTTGTCCGTTTGAGAACTAACCTGAAAAAACCAAGTTAGTTTTATGCAATGTCATGATATATGTAATGCATTGCGTAATGATGCTCTTAAACTAAATGAGAATGTTATATGCGTTTTGTATGCGTATGCTATGATGTATTGTGAATGATGTATGTGTATGAAATGTCGTTGAAGGTAGCAGTGGCTTTGAATAGTAACGTCTGATTGGGGAAAATAAATCCCTAACTGTTGCTGGGGATGGAGAAAATAAATCTTCAGATCCTGTTTGGAATGACTCTACTAGGGATTCATACTTTCCGTTTGGGAATGTTCCGTTGGGGATCTTTGACTTCCGTTTGGGGATAGAAGTATTCTGTCAGGAGAGTCGGTAGTTCGTTGTTCTTTTACTGTGGAAATTGATTGTATGTATTCTGACTGGGAATAAAAGAGATGGATAATTCTCCGATGCATTATCTGACCGGGTTCCAAATACGAGTGTCAACTCTTCTGGGGATAGCATCCTTGAATAAATTCTGCCGGGGGAGAGAATTCTATAGTGTTAGAGAAATAAACTCAGCTGGGGAGTTGAATTCTATATACTACATAGAGGGAATAACCTCCGATGGGGATTAGAATTTCATAGGCTGCGTTGAGGAAATTTCTGTTGTATGCTGGGGAAATGATCAACTTCTTTATCTGCTAGGGGATCTATGATCATGCCAAGCCGTCTATCGAAGATATGTAAGTGAATCGCTGGAAGATGCCCCAATTTCTGTCTGAGGGCATACTAATTCTGTAGGGGAATATATCTCTGTTGGGAATGAGCTTGTGAAGATAGCTTAATAGAGATAATTCCATGGAGATTGCTCTGTGGGGATATTTCCAGGAACTGGCTCTGTGGGGGTTCGTGGATATCTTGAACACTATCCCAACTCCTAGAATCCTTAGTAAATGTTATTCCTGTTTTCATGTATATATATTTTTTGGTAAACATCAATCATATTCAAGTGCATATGTTCATTCAAAGTACCCATTGGACGTTTACGCAAACAAAACAGGGAAAGCAAAAGCAATTTTTGAATTTGAAAATAGACTTGTATTGATTTTGAAATTGGCCCATAAACAGGCAGTTTTGGTACAAGGAGACAGAAATCCTAGTAAGAGGAAATTGTCATAAAATTGAAAAGGTACAAAGTGATAAACAAAGAAAAACAACTATGTGGAAATGATCCCGTTGAGTTTCAACTCTGCTATTGCCACTATATCTTCAAGCATCTCATCCCTTGCCGTCGGAAGGAAGATGACTGGATTGATCTGCACCGTTCGACCTTGATAAAACTAAGCTGGAAGCAGATAAGTGATCCAATGGGACATAGTCGTACGCTTTAATCCCTAACTTTTACCTGGACCGCCTTTTCAGGTTTTCAGTCCACCGGGATACCCTTTTTTGCCCAAGCCGCCTTTTCAGGTTTTCGACTTGCCGGGTGTACAGTTATTTTGTATATAGATCCCTAATTTTTGCCCGAACCCTTTTGGTTCGCCAGGATGCCCTTATTTTTGCCTAGGCCAGTTAACCTAGCGGGTCTCTTTTTATGCGTAGTATCTTTTGACTATGTCCGCGTTCACAGGGTGCGGGAAATCTTCACCGTCCATTGTAGTAAGCATCATAGCACCGCCAGAAAATATTTTCTTGATTACAAATGGACCTTCATATGTGGGAGTCCATTTACCCCTGGGATCACCCTATGGTAGTATGATACGCTTTATTACCAAATCACCGGCCTGGTACAATTGGTGCTTGACTTTCTTGTTAAAGGCCTTGATCATACGCTTCTGATACATCTGGCCATGACAGACAACCATAAGCCTCTTCTCATCAATCAAATTTCTCTGATCAAATCGAGTCTGAACCTATTCATCTTCGTCTAAGCCTGCATCTTGCATAATCCTTAGGGAAGGAATCTGAACTTCAACAGGTAAAACTACCTCTATACCATAGACTAAAGAGAAAGGGGTTGCCCCTGTTGAGGTACGTACTGAGGTGCGATAACCATGAAGAGCAAATGGTAACATCTCATGCCAATCTTTGTATGTCACCGTCATCTTTTGCAAGATCTTCTTAATATTCTTGTTGGCAGCTTCCACTGCGCCATTCATCTTTGGTCGATATGGAGAAGAATTGTGATGCTTAATCTTGAACTGCGTGCAGAGTTCAGTGATCATAGTGTTGTTCAGATTAGTACCATTGTCTGTGATAATCCTTTCAGGGATGCCATATCGACAGATAAGGTTATGCTTGATGAACAGAGCTACAACATTCTTGGTAACAGAAGCGAACGAGGCTGCTTCCACCCACTTTGTAAAGTAATCGATAGCAACAAGGATGAAACGATGTCCATTGGAAGCGGTAGGTTTAATCTCTCCTATCATATCAATGCCCCACATTGCAAAAGGCCAAGGAGCAGTCAGAACATTCAACGGAACCGGTGGTACATTTACTTTGTCATCATAGATCTGGCACTTGTGACAAGTTTTGGAGTGATGATGGCAATTAGTTTCCATGGTAGACCAGTAGTAACCTGCTCTCAAAATTTTCTTAGCCATTGTATGCCCACTGGAGTGAGTGCCAAAAATTCCGTCATGCATCTCTTCCATAATCTTTTCTGCTTCCTTCTTGTCTACACAGCGAAGCAAGGTTGAATCGTGGTTGCGTTTGTACAAAATTCCGTTACTCAGAAAGAACTTAGCAGAGAACCTCCTTAGAAACTTCCTGTCATTGGTAGATACCCCTTCAGGATATTCCTGAGTTTCAAGATATCTTTTCACTTCGTGGAACCAAGGTTTCTCTTCTCCCCCATCAGTATCAACTTCATAACAGTATGCCGGCTCGTCTAGTCTGTCAATAGTAATCCTAGGAGCCTCGTTGTCCCATCTGACTTTGAACATAGATGACATGGTAGCTAACGCATCTGCCAACTGATTCTCTTCTCGTGGAATATACTCAAAAGTGATTTCTTCAAAGTATGGAATCAAAGTAAACACATGTTCTCGGTAAGGAATGAGATTTGGATGCTTCGTGTCCCATTCTCCTTTAATCTGACTGATCACTAGGGATGAGTCTCCATATACATTCAAGAATTTGATCCTCATATCAATGGCAGCTTTGATACCCATGATGCACGCTTCATATTCAGCCATATTGTTAGTACAGTGAAAGCAAAGTCTAGCAGTAAACGACATATGGCAACCCTTAGGAGAGATAATTACAGCACCAATACCATTGCCGAGTGCGTTAGAAGCTCCATCAAAAACCATAGTCCATCGGGATCCTAGTTCAGGTCCTTCATATGGTCTAGGTTCTTCATAATCAGTAACAAGCATAATATTCTCATCTGGGAACTCAAAATTCATAGACTGATAGTCATCCACCACTTGATAAGCCAAATGATCAGCTAGTACACTTCCTTTGATTGCTTTCTGCGTAGTGTACTGGATGTCGTATTCTGTCAAGACCATCTGCCATCTTGCTATTCGTCCAGAGAGAGCAGGTTTCTCAAATATGTATTTGATAGGATCCATCTTAGAGATCAATAAAGTGGTATGAGTCAACATATACTGTCTTAGTCGGCGAGCAGCCCATGCCAAAGCGCAACAAGTTTTCTCAAGCAGTGAATATCTTGTTTCACAGTCGGTAAACTTTTTGCTAAGGTAGTATATTGCATGCTCTTTTCGACCAGACTCGTCATGTTGCCCCAACACACACCCCATTGAATTCTCTAGCACTGTTAAGTACATGATTTGAGGTCTTCCTTCAACTGGTGGCATCAGAATCGGAGGTTCTTGGAGATACTCCTTGATCTTATCAAAATCTATCTGACATTCGTCATTCCACTTCACTACTTGATCTTTTCTCAGTAATTTGAAGATTGGCTCACAAGTAGCGGTCAAATGGGAGATAAATCTGGAAATATAGTTCAAACGTCCCAAGAAACCTCTGACTTTTCTCTCAGTACGGGGAGCGGGCATATCTTGTATAGCTTTTACCTTTGCAGGTTCGACTTCAATACCTTTACCACTGACGACGAAACCCAAAAGTTTACCGGATCTAACCCCAAAGGTGCATTTGTTTAGATTCAATCTCAACTTGTACTTCTTCAACCTCTCAAACAGCTTGTGTAGGTGGTCAAGGTGCTCTTCTTCATTCTGAGATTTGGCTATCATATCATCAACGTATACCTCTATCTCGTGATGGATCATATCATGGAATAAAGCAACCATAGCGCGCTGGTATGTTTCCCTTGCGTTCTTCAAACCAAATGGCTTTACCTTGTAACAAAAGGTGCCCCACTGCGTAACGAATGTAGTCTTCTCCATGTCTTCAGGTGCCATCTTGATTTGATTATAACCTGAGAAACCATCCATGAATGAGAATATCTTGTGCTGAGCAGTGTTGTCTACCAGAACGTCAATATGTGGGAGAGGGAAGTCATCTTTGGGGCTTGCCCTGTTCAGATCCCTGTAGTCCACACACATACGGACTTTACCATCCTTCTTAGGCACTGGTACCACATTTGCAACCCACTGAGGATATGATGTGACAGCTAGAAAACCTGTATTGAATTGCTACATAACCTCGGCTTTGATCTTTTCAGACATCTCAGGGCGCATACGACGAACCTTCTGCTTTATTGGAGGACAACCTTCCTTCATCGGTAAATGGTGAACCACGATATCAATATTAAGTCCTGGCATATCTTTGTAAGACCAAGGGAAAATCTCAGCATAATCACGTAGCATCTGAATCAGTCTTTTCTTGACACAATCTTCTAATCCGGCACCTATCTTGATTTCTTTCTTATCCTCCTCAGTACCTAGATTTACGACCTCGACTGGCTCTTCGTGCAATTGTATGATCTTTTCTTCTTGCTCTAATAGTCTAGCAAGCTCCATAGGCACTTCACAATTTTCCTCACCTTTGTCCTCGGCTTGGTAGATCGGATTTTCGAAGTCATAATTGACAATAGCAGAACCGTTATCAATGGGATCCAGAGTGGACGTGGATCTGCAATTTTATCGCGTGGGTGTGTGTAAGAACACATAGCTATTTTGATGAATATAAAGTAAAAGAAAAGACAAAGAGCGCAAAATTTGAATGCAAAACGTCCATTGATTTATTGAATGAAAATATGCGATGAAATGACAACCCTAACAAATGGGCCATTGTGCCCCGGGCAAGGCACAAGACTTAAAAGTTTTATTGTTCAAATTAACAAAACCAAAATTCGAAAATAAGAAAAACAGAAAATATCATTTACTCCTGACTAAAGGAGATAGGAATAATGTCTTCAGTCTTCCAATTGTTGAGCCCACTGCCAATGGTAGGAAAGATCCAACTGTCTAGATCACAGTCACTATCAGCATCCTCCACAGCGTTGACCTGATCTTTATGAACTCCTTTGTTGGTGATACGAATAGCACGAGCACGACGTACAGCCCTCTGAGCCTCTGAAGTGAAGCCCAGACCAAATTTGTCAGACTTGTAAGGGATGTTAGGAAGCTGACCCCAAATGGTACAACCACCTTCTTCAACCACAGCTCTAACATCCTTTAGGAAAACCATTGTAGGAGGCACTCTAGTAACCTTGGGAATAGTAGGAACTGGTTTAGCAATAGGAGCAGTCTGAGGAGCCAATTCAAATGTTTGACAAGGAGTCTCGAGGAATTCGCCATCCATCTCAACATACTTGAAGGTATTCAAATGACTAACCATATACTCTTCTTCACCATAGACGATGACAATCTTGCCTTTCACGGGATACTTCAGCTTCTGATGTAAGGTAGAAGTCACAGCGCCTGCCCCATGTATCCAAGGGCGCCCAAGCAGACAGGAATAGGCAGGACGAATGTCCATTACATAGAAAGTAGAAACAAAGACTTGAGAACCCACTCTGATTGGAAGATCAACCTCTCCGTGCACTAATCTCTTTGAACCATCAAAAGCTCTCACCACAACATCGCTGGGTCTCAGCATAACCCCTTCACAGTCAAGGTTGTCTAGAGCAATCTTCGGCAATACATTCAATGAGGAACCCGTGTCAACCAGTACATGAGATAGAGTAGCACCCCTACACACAATGGAGACATGCAGGGCCTTATTGTGGTTCCTTCCGGCATGAGTCAGATCAGCGTCAGAAAATCCTAGACCATTATCAGTTGTCAGGCTAGCGACACAAATTTCAAACTGGTCAACAGAGATTTCCTACGGCACATGTGCAGATTTCAAAAACTTCACCAAAGCCTTAGCATGGGCCTCGGAGCACAACAACAGAGATAGCATAGAGATCTTGGAGGGGGTGTGCCCCAACTGTTCAACAACATTGTAATCTCTCTTGCAAATAATTTTTAGCACTTCCTCCATTTCTTTGGAGGGATCTTCGATAGTAGTTTCACCCGGGGTCTTCATTTGGGCGGGCTCAACCACCGGTTCTTTGTCTCGAGTCTCAGTAATTGATTTGGAGGCAGAGATACGAACTGGAGTAGTAACAGTCTTCGGAGAGATTTTTGGGGAGAAAACCCTTCCACTTCGGGTAACCTTACTAGTCCCGACGATATTATCGACATCGGGATTAGTAACTTCAGTAGTTTCATCAGTCAAAGGCTCTTGCTTGACACCATGAATGTAAACATCCGCACCATACTTCCAAGGGATAGCCTTGCTAGAGGAATATGGAATCGGACTGGGCGTAGTAATAATCAGGGGAGCCACTCTAGGCTCAGCAGTAATCTTCACAGGAACTTTAGAGGTGATCCTCACAGGAGTTTTGGAATTAGTAACCACAGATACGTCCTCAAACTTTAGACCTCGGGACAAATTTTCACATAAGCTCTCCATAGAAGGAATCTTCTCAAACAGTATAGTACAGTCGTCCATCAAACGCTGAATGCCCTCTTTTAGCTTCACACAACCATTGGATTGAGATGCACAATAATGACAGTTTTCAATGCAGCCCGGAAATAAACCGGCTTGCAACAACTTCTTCTTAACAATTGATAGAGGAGTAGTCAAGTCAACCACAGTAGCAACATAAGAACCATCATCAATATCACTAACGATCTTGTCATGATTCGGCATAGGAGCGGTAATCACATTAGGAGTCTCAGGGGAATCAAACTCAATCTCCTTAGCGTCAATCATGTCTTGAATCTTGTTCTTCAGCGCCCAACAACTGTTCGTATCATGTCCAGGACTATTAGAATGGTATGCACACCTTGCATCAGGATTATAGCTAGGAGCGGAAGTATTAGGATTCCTAGGAGGATCCCTCAAAGTAACCAACTCTGCCTTCAACATAAGCTGCAACGCCTGAGCCAATGACATGTTGATCTTTGTAAACTGTCTCCTGGGTGTATCCTGCTTATGCTGATTACCTTGTTGTTGTTGTGGCGCCGGTGCAGAGATCAGAACTGCCCCAACAGATTGGTTGCGACCTTTCTGGCCGTGTACAACATTAGATTCCTTCTTCCCATTATGTGGCTTCTTTGTAGTGTTTGAAGATGTAGCCACTTGTATTTTACCACTTCGAATTCCATTTTCAACACGTTCTCCTGTCAATATCAGCTCGGTGAAACCGGATGACGAGCTTCCAAGTAGATGACTATAGAAAGGACTGGTTAATGTGCTCATGAACATGTCAATCAACTCTTTGTCAGCTAAAGGAGGTTAAACTCTGCTTGCGAGATCTATCCACTTCTGTGATACTCTTTAAAGCTTTCCTCAGAACCCATTGACATACTCTGTAGTTGCATTCGGGTTGGTGCCAGATCAGAATTGTACTGGTATTGTTTGTAGAAAGCTGCAGCCAAATCTTCCTATGTATGAATGTTGGTACTTTCGAGTTGATAGTACCATTCCAACTGTGCTCCAGACAAACTCTCTTGAAATAAATGCACCCACAACTTCTTGTCAACAGTGTGTGGTTGAATCTTTTGGACATATGATCTCAAATGTAGCTTCGGATAAGAAACACCATCATACTTAGCAAAAGTGGGAATTGTGAACTTAGGAGGAATGGCAACCTCTGAGACTAGACCCAAATCCTCAAAATTCAAGCCAGGCACCTTATGGATTTCCATAGCTTTCAGACGTTCTTCTAATAGCTTATACTTCTCATCAGCAGGAGGGTATTGTTCATCCAAATAATCTTCTTCCTCTCCATCAGAATATTTGTCAGAACCATGGTTGCTTTTTTCCTCAGTTTTAACACTTTTACCATCTTCATCCTGTTCATCATCTTGGTCTACTGGGATCCCAATTTCCTTGACCTGTTTAGCCGGACCTCTGAATCTCCTCCCCATGTTGATGACGCCAGTTGATTTTCTTGCTTTCTTCTTCTTCTTGGTCAGAAGTGCTTTCAGTTATTCTTGCCCCTTGGACAAGTTCAGGATCAGCTCTTGGAACTGGGCGTTCTGGGCCTGGAGATCTTTGACAGTTTGCTCGAGAGCCATTTCTTCTGAAATAAACAACGAGAAGATGAGAGACCTGTCTTAGAAACCTGCTATGCAATTATTGTGAGATGTAGATGCATATGCAATGATTTCAAGGACTTTAGAGTTTATCTTTACAAACAGAAACAAAAGGAAAACTTTTATTAGTAAACTCAAAATTCATTTTTTTTTCTTTTATGCCTCTAGGGCTACAATGAAAGGAAATTTCAAAAAGCAAATTCAAAAACGCCTAAGACCTATGACTCAAGACTCAAGTCTCCCACGGGCGCTTCCTCTTTGTGCCGATGTAAGAATTGATGCTCTGCTCCTCATGAAGTAATTTCGTCAACTCCAACACCTTCTTCTCACTAGCATAGAACTGAGTCTCAAAGGTGTCTCTTTCTTCTTTCATCTGAACCCAGGATTTCTGCAGCTCTTCAAGATCGGTAGGCATATCTGGATGGAGAATGACTTGAGAAACATCTCCCTCAAACTCAGGTTCAACAATCACTGGTCTGACAGCTGGATATGGCATAATAAGATCTCGAGCACGAGTGCGCACCCATCTGAGGTAAGGCTCCAAAGGAATAGAGTTCTTCTGTCCCAAGGTCCTGCTTTCAATCTTATACACATTATTCCATGCGCGTATAAACCTTTGACGGTAACCTTGAGGATCATCTTCATAATCAAACACAATACCCTGAATAAGCATATCATGAGGACCATCCCTTCTAGCATAACCAAACTGGCGCAAGGCTAGCGAAGGATTATAGGTGATGCCTCCCTTAATTCCAAGGAGTGGTACATTAGGGAATTCCCCATAATGATCAATAAGAGTGAAGTCTTCAAGAGATCGGGCACACCAATAGATATCTGAATGGGAGAGTGACATTAGCCTTCGAGACCACTGCAACCTTTGTTCATTCTTCAATACTGACCGGGGAAGATGCGAAATAAACCACCTGGATAGTAAGGGTACGCAACACATGAGAGTCCCTCGCTTCTTGATAGTACGAGTGTGAAGCGAGTGCAGAATATCCCCGAGCAAGGTAGGTACCGGGTTATGAGTCAGAAATATTTTGATAGCGTGCATGTCTATGAGTTGGTCTGGATTAGGGAACAACACCAACCCATAGATTAACAAAGCTAATACCTCCTCAAAAGCATGGTAACTCATAGCGCTTAGGAACAATTGAGCCTTCTCAATCAGGAACTTAGCAAGAAACCCCTTGACTCCACTCCTTGTTTCCCAATTAGACACAATGTCTGACCTCTTCAGATGTAAAGCAGCTGCAATGACTTCAGGCTTTGGAACATTTTCTAGACCGGTAAAAGGCACCTGATCGAGAATAGGTATTCCAAGTAACTTAGAGAACTCCTCCATCGTGGGCACCAATTGGTAATCCGGGAAGGTGAAACAGTGGTGCTTATGATCGAAGAATTGGAATAGGACTCTCATCATGTCTTCTTCAAAACCTGAGGTAACTAAGTCGAGTAGAAAACCATGCCTTTTGGTGAATCGAGAACCATCGGGAACTTTTGAGACCAATTCTTTAAGCTGGGAAGGAACCCTTACAAAGTTGACTCAGATGAAATTTCTAGGAACGGAAGCCATGACCTGCAATGACGAATAAAGATAAATTCCTTGGTCCTTGAAATGGTTAGTGAAAATGATATGTTATGATGTTATGATGTCATGTACATGTTAATAGTAAATAAGTAGCACACACAAACAAGTCATACAAGAGCCTTAGGTTTAAAGGCTTGTATGAAGTCCATAGGTAAGTACCCTTCCCCACCGAGGTTTAGTTGGCTCAACCTGTCCTAGAATAGTAACCGAGTTCTAAAGGACTCATATCACGGATCTTTCTCAAAGGCTTTATTTTAGTGCGACACTCAAATGGCCGACCAAAACATCCCGAAAGTCTGATCTCAATGAGCATAGCCTCGAGTATCAACCAACTTCGGTCTAAATCCAAAGCCGGCCATCTCACTACCTTCTAATGGCCAAAGATGAGTTAACTAGGGTTCTAAAGACTGTGACCATCATATCAACCATATCGGTACATGCCGTACAGTCTCCATGATCTATTGTCACTTACCTAAGGAATCACTAGGCCCGGGTGTAGGACCTTTCACACAAGTAACCCCAAAACAAGGCCCATTAAAAATAAAGCACATAAGTTAAACAATTTTAAGCAAGTGGTAAAGTGATATAACTCTAAGGTAACCCCTCTTGAAAAGAATCCCCAGCAGAGTCGCCAGTTCTGTAATACGGTGGAGAACTGACTTTTTAATTTTGTTTTTCGCAAAACATGTTGCGGTTAGCAAGAGTCGCCATCGACTTTTCTTTTATCCAATTTATTTAGGAAAGGTGAAAAGAACAGGAAAGACCTTTTTGAAAAGATTTTGAGTTCAGGGGGTAAGTTATGAAAAGGGAAGGTGTTAGCACCCCTTTTCATCCGTAGTTATCTACGGGCTCTTAATTGCTTGCTCACTTTAACTTGCTTTTTTTTTTGAAATGTGGTGTGTGTTTAGAAAATATTTTGTAAAAGTTGACTTTGTAATAATTCATGTAAGAATGTATACAAAGTGTTTATTTTTGAAAATATTTTTGAAAGTGTGAGGTGTGAAAAGTATTTGTTTTTTTTTTAGTTGTGAGCAAGCATTTAAAAGTTACTTACCCTTAATTTAAGGTCTTTCTTATACTTATCCTTTTCCTTGAGAGATAGTACTATCCATACCATTAGTGGGTAGGTAGTCCTATCTATTGGATGTGAAGGGACCGCGAAGGGTCATCGAATGGTCATAGAAGGCAACATGTAAGGATACCTTAGCAATTCGAAGGGACTATCATCATTTTTCCGTAGGGTCATCGAGGGACAAGATCATTTTTTCGTAGGCAACTCGAAGGGTCATCGAGGGACAAGATCATTTTTCGTAGGCAACTCGAAGGGTCATCGATGGACTATGATCTTTATATCGAAGGGACTATGATGATATTATTCGTAAGCGTCTTTTGCTAAAGTATCCCTACGTTCGAGGGACATGACCATGTTCGTAAGGCAACTGAGAGAGGCTACCCTAGAGGTGCAAGTGTGATTGAGTGGATTAGTTTCAATTATTTATCTTGAATTAGGGTTTTCTAGATTGTTTTTTAGTTTTGCCATACAAACCCTAATTACTACACAGTTGTAAAATAAAATAGCGGAATGTAAAGTGCGGAAAGTAAAGTGCGGAAAGTGAAATCCCTACGCTATTACAAGGCTTTGGGAGAGATACATAAGTATAACAAACCTTGCGGGAAATAAAACTACGGCTATTACAAAAAGAAAAGCCGTGCGACCTATACAATTTTTCTAGGAATTTAAATAGCAAATAAATAAATAAGTGAAAAGAAAAAAAATGTCAGAAAAAAAAACTTGATACGAACCCTTATTAGTTAAAAAACGGAGAGAGGAGGCAGATCTAAAATTATAAAATAAAAATGCATAGAAAAATTAAAAATTTAAACGTCTTAAACAATAATGTTGCTAACGCACAAATGCGATCATCGCAATCATGGATTCGAATTGTACCGATCTAAATAAAAAGAAAAATAAAGTAAAAGAATTTTTTAAAATTTGATAAAAACCAACAAAGTTGCTAACGCGAAAGCGCGATCATCGCAACTGGATCCAAATCAGGCGGATCTAAATTTATCAAAAACGTAAAGCAAAAAGAAAATTTAAAACGTGTAAAAAAAACAACAATGTTGCTACCGCGGAAATGGGAGCATCGCAACCGGATCCAAATCGTGAGGATCTAAATTTTTTAGAGATAGAAAATGCATATAAAAAAAGTAAATTTAACGTGCTAAAAAAATATCAACAATGTTGCTAACGCAAAAATGCGATCATCGCAACCGGATCCAAATTCTGCGGATCTGAATTTATAAAAATAGAAAAGCGAAAGGACTTTTAAAATGTGTAAAAAAAAATAACAGTGTTGCTACCGCGGAAATTGGATCATCGCAACCAGATCGAACCAATACAAATGTCACGCATTATGCACATCAATATGCAAATAGCGTATCGACACAGTTCAATCTAAAAATAATAATATAATAAATAAATAATAAAAAAAAATAGAAAGATGAACAAATAAAAACTATATATTAGAAAGCAATATGTATTAACAATAGGATTATAAAAAAAATTATCATATATTATGAAAAAACGTCAGCATAACCAAATTTTGAATAATATATTTCAAATCAAA
This sequence comes from Lathyrus tuberosus, assembly GCA_022829125.1. Classification (NCBI taxonomy): domain Eukaryota; kingdom Viridiplantae; phylum Streptophyta; class Magnoliopsida; order Fabales; family Fabaceae; genus Lathyrus; species Lathyrus tuberosus. Next base: position 3,128,145 of record JALAZF010000010.1, on the reverse strand, counting down.
ACCAAATTATAGGAATGTGTTATGCAATATTAGAATGTATCAATGCAAAATTATATTGTATCAATAGCAAACTAGTTTATATATACTTGTCAGTAATATGAATGCGTTTACGTGATGGTATGCCGATGGAAAAAAATCAGTGAGGATCGGAATGAGAAAAGATTGCTACGTTACTTACTATTTGACAATTTTGGCCGTGTGTTTCTCTTAGTTTTTTCCTTTTTCCTTCGGTCTTCCACTCCGTACACACATATATATAATGAAACAAATTAGGGTTAACTATTTTCTAAAATCCAAAAAAGTCCTTAATGGATAATTTTAGGCCCAAATTAAATAATACTAAATAAAAATTAAACAAATAATAAAAAAAAATACAATTTTTGTGATTTTTTTGAAAATAATTTAAAATGGAAAGAAAGTTAGTAACAAATAACAGAAACAAATTCAAAATGTAACATGTGAGATTCGAACCCGTGACCTCATACTTGCAAGCCTTATCTCCTTTCCAATTGTGCCAATTCATTTATTCAAAACAAAAATGTACTTGAAAGCATATGAAGGTCAAACAACTATTTGTTATTTAAACAATTTAAGGTAAACTGTTACCTATTTTTTGAGTAAAACTTACTGTTTAAATGTTAGTAAAAATTGAACCAAAAAACTTATAAAATCAAAGTTAAAAAATAATTTAAATGTTAGAAAATAGGGCAGGCAAATTTTGGGGTACAACACATTTCTCTGAGAAGATCCCGAGAAAAGTATGATGTAAATACCCAAGCGAAAGCAGTCTCTCAAGAGACTCGTTTTCCCCAGATAGACTCAACAAATGGCATCTCCAACAGAGAAGTTTGTACCCCTCTATAATTCAGACAGATGGGTTCCCCAGCAAGTCTGACATCAGATCTTTTTCCATCAAATGGCATCTCCCCAGGAAAATTCGGCGAGAAGTTTGAGGAAAACCGGTACTCATAGCGTCCCTTGTCAATAAAGTTTATTGAAGAAAGAAACTAAGACCAGTTCCTTGGTAGGAAACCAGGATCGAGGGGAAGTTTATTTCAGCAACTAAGACCAGTTCCGTGGCTAAAGACCAGGATCGAGGGGAAGTTTGTTGACAAAAGAAACTGAGACCAGTTCCTTGGCTGAAGACCAGGATCGAGGGGAAGTTTATTTCAGAAACTAAGACCAGTTCCTTGGTAGGAAACCTGGATCGAGGGGAAGTTTATTTCAGCAACTGAGACCAGTTCCTTGGCTGAAGACCAGGATCGAGGGGAAGTTTTTACCTTTTCTAAGCATCATTGTTTAGCAAAATAAGAAGGATGCGTAAACTACCATTCTTAACCACCATCAAAATTTCGGGTATTCCGATATTTAATCATCTTGCACCCTGAATGCCCGAATACCTTCGCCATTCGCACCTTCGGGTCCAAGAAGATTAAATAGGGGCATATGTCATACCCTAAATTTTGATCACTAAGATTTCCCATCATTGTACAAATCATCATCACAATATGGATGAACCATCATACCTCATTAGTCTCCCCAAAGATGGGTGAGCATCCACTACAATTAAACTTAGGGTTTCAAGCCCTCTCAGAGCTCTTGGACAAAGGATCAATCAAGGAATGACATGATCTTCAACTTGTCTAGCCTCTCAAACATCCACAAGGGATCAAGGGGACTCCCACTTCAAGGATTAAGCACAAAGCTGCAACATTCCAAGTGGATTAAGCCTCAAGATCACTAGTGTCACCAAATTAGGGTTTAGGTCGACCAGGGCCTCCAGATGGGAATTTTCCTCTGGGCATGAGCCAATGCTTCAAAGCATATCCTAAAATACCCCATGTAACCACATGGACCCAATCATCAAGTCAATTTAACCTCAGGGGATGCATTCACCAAAAATCAGGAATTAGGGTTTCTTGACCTAATTCACCCTTAAGTTGACTTTTGGGACAAAACATGAGCCAAGACCTCAAAGGAGGATTTGAGGGTATCTAATACACCACATTGATCCATCTGCAACAATGGATTGGTCTAAGAAGATTGAGCAACAAGTTTCAATTTCATCAGAACCACAATTAAGGTTTTGAGGAAAAAGTCAACAGTGCCTTGGACTTTTGACCAAGACATGCTCCCAAACCTTGGGACATGATTTAATACACCCTATAACACCTATGAAATCAATCCATCAAGTTTGATTTAGGTCAAGGACTTGATTTCATAGAGAATCGCACAGTTTGGTATTCATCTGACAAAAAGTCAACTGTGCACAAAAGTCAACTTTGACTTTTTGAGATTTTTCACAATTATGGTTCCTTAACCCTAAAATGATGTTAATGTGTGATTGGAATCATCATTCATCAAGAAAAATCAAGAAAAGTGGGATAACTTGTAAAAGGGGTAACCTTAAAAACTTGGAAATTTTTCTAAGTTATGGAATAAAGTGGCAAGGGTACCAACTTTAGAGGATCATAACTCCTAAACCACAAGGCCATTTTTACCCATTCAAAGCTGGATATGTAGCCCTCATGACCCTCTACAAAAGCTTCAAACACAACTCATTCCAATTCCTCATGGATTTTAAGTTATGGAATGATCAAAATCACAAAATGTGAAAATCTCACTTTTTTCCAACACTTAGTGAAATTTTCACTAAGTCAGAATCTGTCTTACTTTTTTCCAAATGTAGGGGGATTTTTCACTTGGATCCAAAAAGTATCAAAACCAATTATGATTAAACAGTTGTTGTATCATATGAGGGCTTTCCAAAATGGCCAAGAACTCCATCAAATTCCACTTGAGCCATGAGATATGACAATGCCAATATGCCTTGTGGCAAACTGTCATGGCAAGGAAGATTTTGGAGTTTTGCTCGATTTGCTCAAAATTTGCAAAGGGGAAGCAGCTATATCCATCTGAACACCTCAAGGGGGACCAAAGAGGAACCAACTCTGATCCCAAGCCTCCCAAGTCTTTGGAACCAAAAATAGCATTGCCAAACCTAGAAATGCCTAAAAGAGGGACAAGACTCCAATTTTGGATTGGAGCATTTAATGGATGCACCAAGGTGGCATGGACTGAGCCATTTCCAACTGAATTCAGTCAAGACTTATCCAAGATCAAGGGAACCAGCAGCCTGTTCCCTAACCTCTAGTCAATGGCTAGAGGAGACTTGGATTCTCATTGCTCAACATTGGCCAAACCTATGCAGCAGTTGCCATTCACTATTCCTTGCCAAACAAACTTGCTCTACTATAAATAGAGCTCATTTGTGATCAGTTTGAGTACACCAAAGCCATCAAATAGATGCTTTCCTCAAAATCTCCTTCTCACTTCAAAATTTGCCTTCCAAAGCAAGTCACAATCGAGTTTTGAGTTTGAGAGCTATTCCAACCAAACCAATCACACACACACCTCATAAACATCATATAGAAGTGATCCAAACACTCACATAACATCTGGAACACCAAAATCTCAAAATCACCAGCCATCTGCACAAGCCTTTGACAGATTTGCAGTTGAGGTGCCAAATCAAGTTCCAGCTCAATTCAATCCAGTCTAAGCATCCAGACACACTCCATAGCACCTAGGGAAGCTGTCTATATCCTTGGAACCAAGTTGTAACACCTCTAATACAAAACACGATCACCAGCTACAAGAGGTAAGCATGAGCTCTTCTAACTCTATGATCCATGCATTTTTTGCTGCACAATAATTTGGCCATATGTTCATAATCATGCATAGAGTGTTTACCCTCAATCAATTGTTTTGTTTGAATCGTGTATGGAATTTCTGAACCTTCATGCAAATTTTAGGGTTCTTGAGGTTTCTCTTTGATTTCTTATTCCATGCTTAAAATAAATGAAATTAAAGACCATAGACATGATCGTGAGGTTGAAACGAGTAGATTGATATGTAGATTGCATGATATAATCAAGTATTCAGTGAGATTGGCGCGTGTTCTTGCCCTTGTTCTTGGCGCATTTTTTTGAAAATTTGAATATTTGAATTTTGTGATTTTATTTAATTTATTCAAAAATTAATTTCTCTTTGAGTTTTAATGATTTTGAGTTGATTCTTTTTTTAATAATTCACAAAAATGTTAAAATATTTTATTTTCCCAAAAAATTCCAAAAATATTATTTATTTCATATACTTGATATTTTTGTAAAGAATTAATATTTTAATTGTTTTTTGACATTTAAAATATTTTCTCCTTCTTAATTTTTCAAATTTTAGTGATTTCCAATCATTTTGTGGATCAAAACCTAATTTTTGAAACATTAATCCAAGATCACAATTTGGTTTCCACATGTTAAACAATTTTGGTCATTTTAATTGAATTTTTATTTAATTAAAATACATTTTGAAAACAAATTAGGGTTTTTGATTAATTCAACCCTCATCAAATCATTTTTAAACACTCATGGGCCTCTATTAGAGTGTAAGACCTAACCCCTTTGTAAATACACTGCTTTTTGGGCCTCAGTCATTGTATAAGTCCCACTGTATTTTCAAAACCAACGGCGCGATCATTGCCTTTTTTAGCAAAATCATCTGGGCCTCCCCTTGAGCTGTAAGCCCCACCACTTGTACAAAAATAAATCATTGGGCCTCTATTAGAGTGTAAAACCCAACCCCCTTTTAACCAAAACTTTTTTGGGCCTCAATGCATTGTATAAGACCCAGTACGGTAAAGAAATCTCAGCGCGATCGCCAATTCAAAAAACAAATCATCTGGGCCTACCCTCGTGTTATAAGCCCCATTATTTTTCTTTAAACACCTTTGGGCCTCTTGAGAGAGTGTAAGACCCATCCCTTTGTACAGAAAACCTTTTCGGGCCTCAGTCACTTGTATAAGTCCCTCTGTACAAATTCAAAACCACAGTGCAATCACTGATAAAACCTTGGGCCTCTCCTTGAGCTGTAAGCCCCAACAATCTTTTCAAAGCACTTTCTCCTTTGAATTTGAATATAATATTGTTATCAAAGATTTCTTTGTTGAACAACTAACCAAACAGCATGGAAGCTCTACAACCGAGTAAGTGTTTACCCGCTTTCTTTATCCGCTTTCATATATATATAAACTATATTGTGGGGTTGCTCACTGTAAGTCTTCTTTCACAAACTTTTATATACCTGTCAAATATCAACTGTGTAATACTAGTATAGTTATTTAGAGTTTTCCCCGGCAACTACGTCTAGCACTAGGTAAAGCCCTGTTGATCACTCTTAAATACAAACAAAACTAGATCTCCATAGGATTACCAGACACAGTCTTCCCTCCTCTTGGGGTTAAACAATATGGAGACGTGAAAGGCAGCATTCTCGGTGAACCCTTTCTCAGACTGTCACCCTTAGAAATTGTCAAAGAAACTCTAACTCCCCATAGATGATCTTTTCTCCGTGAATGGCATCTCTTGAGTTTCTTCCAAATTCTCGGACTTTCCTGGCTTGATCAATTCTCGGTGAATGGGATGTCTTGAACTTCTCGGGGTTTGGGGACCCACAGGCTTCTTAAAAGCATCCTCGCCTCTTCTTGGGCGTTGTACAAGGACCCTTCAGCTTCTTAAAAGTTCTCATGCCTTCTCTTGGGCTTAGTACAAGGACCCAGAGACCTCTATAGGTATAGGAACAGAACCTAGTCATCAATTTGCTAGAGCTGTCTTTCTGAGTCAAATGTCAGACCAGTTAATGGGTTGACCTTCATCCTTTAACATACCAGCCTTCTCTTGGGCATCATACAAAGATCATTCACTATCCGAGAATCGACTTCTCGAAACATCTGTAGACTTGGACAGTCTCAATACCCTTTGGATTTCCTATTTCCTTAAAGAACAGGAAATAACCCTGATCCTCTGATCAATCCCTAAGCACAACATTACCCATATAAGAACTGATTTTCTCTTTATCCAACATACTGGACCTGTCACTAAACTGAAATATTCACCAGCACAATAGCCTCCTCTTAGGCTTTGTATAACGATCCCTCCTCAGTGAAGTTAGCTTCCTCTTGGGCTTTGTACAATGATTCTCCCCAGCAGAGCTAACCTTTTTAGCCTCCATCTCGGGCTTTGTACGAGATACTAAATCACTCTCTTGTTGAGTATAAAAGGCTCTCTTGTTGAGTCAACCCCCTGTTAGCCTCCATCTCGGGCTTCGTACGAGATAGAAAAACACTATCTTGTTGAGTATAAAAGACTCTCTTGTTGAGTAAAGCACCTTTAGCCTCCATCTCGGGCTTCGAATGAGATACAAAAACACTCTCTTGTTGAGTATAGAAGACTCTCTTGTTGAGTCAATCACCTTTAGCCTCCGTCTTGGGCTTCGTACAAGACACATACAAAAGCACTCTCTTGTTGAGTCAACCCTTTTAGCCTCTCTCTCGGGCTTCGTACGAGACACATAAAAAAACCCTCTTGTTGGGCCAACATCCTCCTCTTAGGCTTTGTATAAGAAAACCCTGGTTGAGTCAATCAACCTTTTAGCATCAAAATCTATGCCGTGCTCACAGGATACAAACATCAACAAATCCTTTTCCTTCATCTAATTGCTGTAAGCGGCAAGCCTCTGGATTATTTACATCCACGCCACTGTCCCTCTTTTAGCATGAGAAATTCCTAAGGAAAGATGGCATTGCTCTAAACTGAGTTAAAGTCTTCTCCTTCAGGTTAAAATCCCCTATAAAGGAAATTATGGCATTGTTGGATTCACATATCCCAGTTAAAGTAATTCTCCTTTATAATCAGTCACCCAACAGTTGTGACAAACAAACCCCCTTTAGAGATGACAAATTCTCTCTAAAGTCAAAACCCTTTAGCTTCACATCTTGGGCTTCGAACAAGATACAAATAGACCCTTCAGATTCACATCTTGGGCTTTGAACAAGATACAAACCACCTTTAGCTTCACGTCTTGGGCTTTGAACAAGACACCAAAACAACCTTTTTCCTCCCATAGAATAGGAGGAACTACAATCGCTCTGATTTCCATGTTTCGTTAAACGGGAATACGTAGGCATAAGATTGCAAAAGAATCTTAGCGAGCACACTAATAAAAAAACCCAAAATCCCGTGCCTTCATACATCAATCGAAAAGCATCAGTCCTAAAAACCTCACAAATAATCCAGACACTGTGTTCTTAACAAAATAACCAAAGATTGGGCCCCACTTCCATATAGCATCTGTAACCTAACAGACCACTGTTCAAACTCTGTATGCAAGCAGGGTTAATTGGAGACATCTATTTCCCTTCCTTCATCAGCTTCAATAGGATAAAAAATGAATAGACCTGTAGTACCCCAGAGCGACAGTGCTTAAGAACCACGTCCAAAATCGCTCGCTACACCCGGCAGGACGCCCAGGAGTCAAAGAAAGTCGAGGAAGAGGTGCCTTCCTCAGAAGAGACAAACCTTCAGGTTGCCATGAGCGTATCGCGACCTGAGGACTTCTATGTTCCTGAGGAGCTCAGTCCTCCCCCTACTTCGCAGCACATAGCCCGTGGGAAACGTTCCCCTCCGCCATGGTCATTTTCAGAGGGGGCTTCAACAATGTTACCGTTGGCTCCTTGAAAAGGAAATTTGAGCACCTTCTCAGCACGAGCTCCAACAGGAGTACAACTCTCGACAAAGTCCGGGGAGAGTCGGTACCCATCTCTTTCTACCGCGAAGAACTCCTCAGTGGGGCTCCTAACTCAAGCATTTCGTTGCTCGTGAGAGCCCAGATGGCTAACTTTGATATTCGCCGAATCTTAGTCGACCAAGGCAGTTCGGTCGACATCATGTACTCACAGCTGTTTTCCACCCTCCATCTAGATGAATCATACCTGACCCCCTATATAGGTTCTGACCTGCAGGGCTTCAACGGGTCGGTCACAAAGCCCTGGGGATATGTAGAGTTGATCGTGACTCTCGGATCTGCAGAGATGGTCAGGTCTATTAAAGTCCAATTTTTGGTTATCGACCTCCCTTCTCTCTATCAGTGCATCTTTGGACGGCCAACCTTGGCTGAATTGGTGGCCGTACCATCAACTGTGCATCTGAAAATGAAGTATTACACTTCTAAGGGTTTGGTCGCCACTTTACATGGGGAATTCAAGGCAGCAATGAGATGCTTCGAAGCAGCCACCAAAGGACTCAACACCATTGTTGTCCAATGTTGTACTTGTTTAAAAGTCTAATGGAAAGTGGCGTATGTGTGTTGATTATACTGATCTCAATAGGGCATTACCCTAAAGATGCCTACCCCCTCCCCAATATAGATAAACTTGTTGATAATTCACCCAGTTTTAAACTGTTATCGTTCATGGACGCCTATTCGGGCTACAATCAAATACCAATGGCGAAGAGCGACAAAAGGTACATAACCTGAATGACCGAGTCAGGCAACTATTACTACAACGTAATGCCCTCGGCTTGAAAAATGTTGGCGCTACCTACCAAAGGATGATGAACAAGGTCTTCCGGGGAGAAATCAGGGACATGGTCGAAGTCTATATGAACGATATGATCGTGAAATCCCACGAGGAATCCAATCACACGGACCATTTGAGAAAAGTCTTCAAGCAGGCCAGAAAATACTGAATGCGTTTCAACTAGGAGAAGTGCACGTTCGGGGTACGAGCGGGAAAGTTTCTTGGCTTCTATCTGACCGAACGGGGAATTAAGGCTAACCCCGACAAGTGCAGGGCCTTCTCCGAGTTTCCTACGCCCAGCTCGAAGAAATCCATCTAGTCCCTCAACAAGATCCTGGCTTCATTATCTCGTTTTGTGGCCAAGTCTGCCCAACACGCACTGCCCTTTTTCAAACTCCTCCGGAATGAGGCAGCCTTCGAATGGACGGAGGAATGTGACCAGGCTCTCATCCACATAAAACAAGCATTGTTAGAGTCTTCAGTCCTCTCCCGACCAGATAACGGCAAAACCTTGTACTTTTATCTCGCCGTAGCAACCGAGGTCGTCAGCGCCGCCCTCATTCGTGAGACGCCCGACGGGCAAAAACCCATATACTTCACGAGCAAAGCATTGCAAGGACCACAATCGAGATACCAACAAATAGAGAAAGTAGCCTTGGCCCTCATCAATGCCGCGCGAAGACTAAGACACTACTTTTTGGCCCACACGATCGTGGTCCGCACAGATCAACCCGTGAAGCAACTGTTAGGATGACCAGACATGGTCGGCAGAATTCTCAAGTGGTCGTTGGAGCTATCCAAATTCGACATTCAATACGAGAGCAGAAAATCCCTCAAGGCCCAGGCGTTGGCCGACTTTGTCGCAGAAATGACGTTCACCGATTTCCCCATTTGCGGGGCGCACAAATGGACAATCTTCGTCGACGGGGCATCCAGCTCGGCAGGAAGCGGGGCAGGTATCATTTTGGAAAACGACGAGGGAATTATCGTTGAAGTCTCGCTTACCTTATCTTTCCCTACTTCCAACAATCAAGCTGAATATGAAGCCTTTCTCGCTGGTCTACGCCTAACCGAGGACCTAGAGGCTGAAGAAGCCATCATATGCACTGATTCTCAACTCGTGGCCCTCCAAGTTCGAGGAGAATATCAGGACAAGAATGACAACTTATCCGAATACTTATCCTTGGTAAAGGAAAAAATGATGAAGTTTGCAACAGTAGAAGTAAAACATGTTCCCCGCGAACATAATGTCATAGCAGACGTGTTGTCAAAACTGGCGAGCACGAAGAAAAAGGGCGGAAATAAATCTATTATCCAGGAAGTACTTCCTCGACCCAGCATCGAGAAAACCTCCACGATCCTCGACGTGCAATTCATCGGCGACAACAACTGCTGGATGACCCTCGTCTACAATTACCTCGCTAAGGATGAACTCTTATCCGACCCCAAAGAGGCCAGCATAGTCAGGCACAGGGCTTGCTCCTACGTCCTGGTCGAAAACAAGCTCTACAGGCGAGAATTCTCCATCCTTTTACTCAAATGCCTCGAGGAAGAGATGGTCGCCCCTGTCTTATGCGAGATCCACGAAGGGATCAACGCCCAGCACCTCGGGGGGAGATCCCTCGTCTGGAAAGCCCTACGAGCAGGGTACTACTGGCTGACCATGCAGCATGATGCAAAAGAGCACGTGAAGAAATGCGACAAATGACAACGACACATGGACATGCACTTGGCTCCGCCCAACAAACTAAAAGCAATGTCCTCCCTGTGGCCCTTCGCATGGTGGGGCCTTGACATCCTGGAACCATTCGCCGTGGGGTCAAACCAGAACAAGTACTTGATAGTGAGCATTGACTATTTCACCAAGTAGATAGAAGCATAGGCTCTGGCCAAAATAACGGCCCACAATATACTTCATTTCTACAAGCGGAACATCCTTGCCCGTTTCGGCATTCCCCAAGCAATAGTCATTGACAACGGGACGCAGTTTACGGACAGAAAGTTTCAGGACTTCGTCTCCTAGCTAGGCACGAAACAACACTTCGCGTCCGTCAAACATCCCCAAACTAACGGGCAGGCCGAAGCAACAAACAGGGTAATCCTGCGGGGCTTCAAACGAAGGCTAGACAAAACAAAGAAAGCCTAGGTAGAGGAACTGCACAGCATGCTCTGGGCCTACCACACCACGCTTCATTCTTCGACCGGGGAAACACATTTCTGTCTGGATTACGGAACTGAGGCAGTAATCCCCATCGAGATACACGTGCCCTCCAGAAGGACTGAATCCCCCATGGACTAGGAGGCTAACAACGAGGCGCTGAGGGAGGAGCTTGACCTCGTCGAGGAGGTCCAGTCAAGAGCGGCTCTCTGCGAAGCCTCATTAAAACAAAAAATTGCAATCAGGCACAACGCCAAGGTTATACGGCGAGAATTCCAAGTGGGCAGCCTTGTCTTAAGAAGGAATCACAAAGACACCCAAGAAGGCAAACTCGCTGCAAACTGGAAGGACCCTATCGCGTCTGGGAAAAGACTGAGAATGGGGTCTACTACCTAGAATACCTCAACAGGGAAGAACTTGTTCGACCATGGAACGCCGAAAAGATAAAACAATATTATAGCTAAGGCCCTAATCATCGGCTTACTTCGTCAATGCGACGAGCATAACGTCCCGACTACGGATGCGCGCCCAGGTACAAGCTCTGCATACAAACTAAGGCAGGATCCCGCTCCAAAACGAGCAGAACCCATGTCCGACGGTGGTTCCTCAACCGAGTCCGCCCTCGTCAAAGTACCATGATAGGCAGAACACCCGGCTCACGATGGGAAGTTCACGCAGTAAACTCAAGACTCAAACGCGACATGAGCTCCGCTCTCATGCCCAGTAACTACCCTGGCCATTCGATCAATCCCCCTCACTGACGAACACATCTCAGTCGAGCAGACCTCGAAACAACAAATCATTAAGTCACCCTTATTACTGGCACACACTTGTATTGAGCAAAATTACTACACTTAGCAAAGATAAAAACGCATAAAGCCATGCACGAACACAAATCATACAAAACAGGCCAAAACGGCCAAAAACGTACATATTACATTAGCAGGTGGTCACGAGGACCACATATTATACTTGTTACATAAAAAAAGGGGACCATGCCCCACACAACATAATAAATTACAAAACACGGTGCGCAGGCCAAAAATACAACAAGATATCATTCTTCCATCTGTTGGGCCTCCTCGGGGACAGTCTGCGTCGGCTGAAGCTCCTCCTGAAGAATCCGAACATGCTCCTCTCAGATCTGGAGAAAATTGGGGATGACAATCTTTCCATTCTCCACATGGCACAAGAAACTAGTCCCCTCGGTGGAAAGTTGGACCCCGGGGTTCACCAATCTCAGCTGTGACACAACATTGTTGAAGGAGTCTTCCCCAATAGCTTCGACGTCTTCTTCCGCCTACACAATACGAGCAATCAACTCATCCTGAGTCTTTAGATCCCGTAGACTCTCGTGCTCGTCTTCAGCAGGGGTAGCAGCAAACCTTATTTGCTCGACCAAGTTCTTGGCGGCTTTCTTCTCCGCAACCAGGGTGTCATTCTCCCCTTTAACCTTAAACAAATCCTCTTGAGATTTCCTCCTCGGCAGCCCTGGCCTCTTCCTTGGTTTTCTTCACCTTTTCATCCAGGGCCGATATCGCGGCCTGGGCCTTTTTCAGCTCGGACTCGTGAGGGGAATCTTCTTCGGCATAGACCGCCGCCATCTCCAGGACCCAAATCAGGGCAGAAGCATCCTTTGCTAACATCACCCTCTTGCTCGGGCGGTCCATCCCCTCAAGCTTCAAAGACTCCACCCGAGGAACTGTCAAGGAGGAGCCTTCAAAGAATTTTTTGTTGTGAAAGGATGGAGGAAGCTTGGACTTGCTCTTCTCCCCCACCTGCCTTAGGTCCACCAACTCGTTCTGCCAGACTCGCTTGAACCTCGACATTCCGGGCACTAGGGAACCCTGGGCTGGAGGTGAAATAGGCGAAGAGCTCCCCGACCCCGTCTATGGAGGTGACACTCGTTGGGTGTGCCGATTCTTCAGGTTCGTTGCACCAGCTTTGCCCTTCACCTGGGCATTCTTTACCATCCGCTCGTGCGCTGAAGGCATTTCACCAGCAAAAACATAACGGGCACGTTAGTAAACAGGGAAAACAATAATCTAGACAAACTAAAAAAAAGACTACCAAGCAATTTAAGGGCGTCAGCATGAGTCTTGCACTCAAGGAGCCCCTTTGTGTTGATGTAGCGGCTCTCCACTTTCTGCCCGCCATCTTCCTCGAAGATCGGATCCCCGCTCTTAGTCCAGCACCCCACGGGAGTAAAACTGTTGACATAATTCACCAGCGCCTCGTAACCGGCTTTATCGTCCTCTTCCAGCATCTCCGGCTGGGCAAGATACCGGTTAGTTCCCTGTGAAAAATGAGACCCGCTCCAGCAGAAGGGGAATTTCAACACTCTGTCCGCCACCCCTTTGCCATGCTCGTCATATAGGTTCTCCCCATTTTCATTTGTCGACACCTCCTAGACGTAGGTAGAATCCTGGGCTTTCTCTGACATGGGCTCGATAATGTAGAACCTCTCCTTGAAAGACCGTATAGACTTAGATAACGGCTTGAACAACTTTTTTGCCGGCTTCAGCGAGACCTAGCTAAACTTCCTCCCCGAGACTTGCCTCTGGAGATGGAAGATTGTGAAGAATAAGGGGAGGGTGACTCCTATCTTCAGGAACTCACATGTCAGCTCGAACACACGGATAAATGCTAAGGAGTTGGGATGTAGCTGTGAGAGGGCCAGATCCAAGTGCACGAAGACAGACCTTTGGAAGTCGTACATCGGGAACCTCTCCCTGTAATTCGTACAAATATAGTCGTCTTCACCAGGAAAGTGCACCTTCCACTCCCCTTTAGGCCCCACGATCGTGAAGGCATCCCCAGTAAACGAGGCAAAAACAGAGGCATGTTCTGCAGGCTCTGTGACTGTTCACTCCTCCGCAGAGGTTCTCTCAGGGGGGAGTCTCGCCGACATCGCTGGGACTGGCCGAAACTTCTGTGTCGCTGCTCTCCGATGAGCTCTTCTAAGACGAGTCTATAACAATCTCTTGTTCAGGTTCACGAGCCATCTTTTTCACCTGAAAAGCAGAGGACAAAAGTGAATTCGATGACAATATCAAATCCACCCTTCCACCGCTAGTCAAGTGAAAGAGCGCACAAAGAGTCGAGGACGACGTCCCCGGCCTAAGCCCTAATCAAATGGCACAAATATTGCGTGAGGAGATGCCCGGGGCAACCCTCCTACGCACACGAGGAGATTCTCCCCGGTTCATTACCCAGAATTCCGTTTGAAGCTCCACCGAAAAACTCATGAACTCGCCGGAAAATTCATAGGTACACCGGAAAATTCATGAGCTCCGCCACTAATGCACACGCTCGTCGTCGTAACGGCGTCAGAAACAACCTAAATCTATGGGCTCCTAAAGCTCCGGAGACAACAGTAGAAAGTGTCCAAACCACCATCTACCACTGATCGTACCTGATCAGAAATAGATCGGTGGCCAGCAACACGTCGTGAGCTCCGTTACTCCGGTGGTGGTGAGAATGTGGGGGGTGTACCTGCAAGGTACTCCGATGCCAAAGTGAGACACGGAGCAAAGAGTGCAAGTACAGAAATGTAGTGAGAGTAAGATTTAGAATATCTAACCCTCCAGTGATAAAGGGTATTTATAGTGTGCCCCCAACGCTGGGCCAACGGTCATCTGCACTGAGTTGGATCACTAGGCCTAATGCAGATAACTACCATGGCTTACGTGGCATTGGGAGACCAGCACGTGGTCTTCGTCCTGGAGCAACTGCCCCGTGATCTTCGGAAGGTGGGATGACCAATTCTTTTGGAAGATGGTAGTTGCCTGATGATGTGTCCCCGCTTGGGAGGCACGTGGAGACGGGGGAAAGATGTGTGGTCTCTCCCCATGCCAGGTATCGACCTTCCCGACTATACAGTGGGTGCTAAACGTGCCTGGCGATGGGGAGGATTGGTCTTAATGGGCTTCTCGCAAGTGAACGTTGGGTTGGGCCTGCCCGACTGATGGGCAGGTCCTGGCCCAGTCCAGAACAGGAGCCCCTTAAGTTTTTGCTTTGAAGCGTCTGAGTAATGAGTTAAGGGTCAGCCCATCCGTCGGGGATCCTTTAGCAGGGCGCCGCGTGCCTGAGATACCGAGTTGGTGGAGGAAGCAGGTGGCTAGGAGCAGACAATGCTTGATGAGCCAGGAGTCGCGGGGACATCTGTCCGTCTGGTGCCTTAAATGCCATCTCTTGTTGGGGAGTGCCCCCTTCGGTGCCTTGGTCGACGACACGGGGAAGACGAAAAAACACGGACGCGCTCATCACGCAGGCACGAAGGGAAACTGAGAAGGCGCACGCGGGGGTCTCGAGGCGCCACGTGTCACACGTCATCAATGCCTAGGGCGGCTAGGAGTAGGGCTATCAAGTGCCTAGGGACGCCTCGAGTCTTGTGTCAGGACTATAAATATGAGTTGAGTGCGTGTCATTTGCACGCTTTCGCTCCTCTGCTCAGAACTTTTCCCACTCTCCTTTTGCTTCTTCAGCTTCCACTTCCGTAGTCCGCCGCGCACCTCCGTAGCATCGATCCACAACCGTCGTGTCCAAGTAAGTTTTTGGTTCCCTCATCTTTATTTTATGTGTTTCCCGGTGGTACCTCTGGTGAATCGATGAAGTTCCTGGGGAAACCACGGAGTTTCTGGCGAAAACGCCGGAACTCCTCTAAGCTTTTGATGAATGTACCGGGGACCTGCGATGAATACCCCAGGGAGATAAGTTGAAGGACTCGAGGACCTGATGAAGGTCCCGAGGACATGGGATGAACATCCCGAAGTCATAGGATGAAGAACTAGAGGACATGATAAAGGTCCCGAGGACACGGAATGATGGTCCTAAGGACCTATGATGAAGGCCCCGAGGACGTCAGATGGGTGTCTCATGGACCTTTGTCGATGGTCTCGAGGGGGTCGTGCCCCTGGTTTCTAGTTGACGCGGTGACGACCTCGACCAGGAGGTCCCGTCGGGGTTTCGTAGCCGCAGGAAAATTTGGTGGGAGGGGATCTACGTCGAGGGGTTCTACGGACATCGGTTCATCCTGGTAGCTATTGGTTACTTCATCAAATGGGTCGAAGTAGTATCATACACCAATGTGACCCGATAAGTGGTGGTCCGATTTATCAAGAACAATCTCATCTGCCGTTATGGTGTTCCAAGCCAGATCATTACGGATAACAGATCGAACCTGGATAACAAGATGATGAAGGAGTTGTATGCTGAGTTCAAAATCGAACACCATAACTCGTCTCCCTACCGGCCTAAAATGAATGGAGCAGTAGAAGCAGCTAATAAGAACATTAAGAAAATCATTCAAAAGATGGTTGTAACCTACAAGGATTGGCATGAGATGCTACCATTTTCTCTTCACGGTTATCGCACATTTGTTCGCACTTCAACAGGGGCAACCCCTTCCTCTCTAGTATATGGCATGGAAGCAGTGCTCCCCATAGAAGTAGAAATCCCATCAAGTAGAGTATTGATGGAAGTCAAGTTAACAGAAGTTGAATGGTGTCGAAGTAGATACGATGAACTGAACCTAATCGAAGAAAAGAGAATGACGGCTTTATGCCATGGTCAGTTATATCAGCAAAGAATGAAGAAGGCGTTTGACAAAAAGGTCCGACCCCGTGTCTTCATAGAAGGAGACCTCGTGCTCAAGAAGATACAATCATTTCTCATTGATTCCAGGGGAAAATAGACTCCGAATTATGATGGCCCCTATGTTGTTAAAAAAGCCTTCTCAGGAGGTGCCTTGAGACTCGCAACCATGGATGGAGAGGAATTTACCTACCCCACAAGTATTGATGTAGTCAAGAAATACTTCGCCTAAATGAAAAAAAAAACGTCTCGTTGGACTGAAAACCCCGAAAGTGAGGTCCAGGCAAAAATTAGAGACATAAACAATGATCATCTCGATGGATTGAAAACCCGAAAGGGCGATCTAGGCAAAAGTTAGGGATTCATGACAAGTAACTACATCCGACAAGATTGACTCCCCAACAACAACGTCATCTGTCGAGAAATCCTCAACCAAGGTCACCTTCGATGGAAGCTAAAAAATATCCAGAATTTAAAGTTGGTGAAAG
This sequence comes from Lathyrus tuberosus, assembly GCA_022829125.1. NCBI lineage: Eukaryota > Viridiplantae > Streptophyta > Magnoliopsida > Fabales > Fabaceae > Lathyrus > Lathyrus tuberosus. The sequence continues at coordinate 3,111,491 of JALAZF010000010.1, read as the reverse complement.
GATAATGGTCGTTATGTTTCAATGTAGCCCCTTTCCATATAAATTACCATTTTATAAACTTTCTAATGCTCCATGGAATCAAGCATTAGGCTGATTGCCATTCTATCAATGAAAATTTGAGCCTTTGTGCCTTTTGTTTGCAATTCTCATTCATTCTGCTTTGTAAAATGACATGTTTATTTGATTAACATTCTTGAAACAAAAAATGAATTTACTTTTGCTTTCAAATTTACTTCTACTTTTAAAATAAAGATGGCAATTTCCTTTTGATTAATGATCACAAGAAGGAATATCAACAGCTTCCCCGGAAGTGACCAAACTTCAAAATGCATAATAAAAAATACTCCTTGTAATCAGTACACCCAGAATTAAGGATCAATTACTTCAGATGCAATGTACCATCTATCATCCCCGGTAGAGTTCTTACCCCTGAGAACCAATGATTGGTTTTTCTCCCCAGTGGGGTCTACCGTCAAAAAGCAAGAACAGGTTTCTATCCCTAGCAGGTTTGTACCTCTAAAAACCAAAACAAACGCAGGAATCCCTGTTCCCAAAAAAAAGTGCTACCTTCAAAATATCCAAAGATACCCCCATCTCCCAGAGTGGCCAAGTATCCAGTTGAACTCATCGTCAATCCGTATATTATGTCTGTCTTGTCAGCATAAGCATTTCATACATACATCATGCATAATTGGTTCATATTCATATTTATATTGCATTACACTCACTTTGGTCATACTCGTCCCCAAGTGATAAGCGTCCTCTCTCCGATAAAGTTGTCAGTCTTCTTTACCACGTCAGATATAACAAAATCCCGGTTTAAGTTTTTTCCTCGTTAGGAAATGTATTGTCTAAACAATCTCTCTCTAGTGTATTCCTAGATTGAAATCAGTCCTCGACCACTTTGATAACTTGAACCTCTGAGAGACAAGAAGCCATTTGGTCGTACACCTTTGGAACTTCACTCTTCACCAATGAAGATGATATTTTGCTTTCCAAGATTAAAGAAAATCCCCAGAGAAAGCCTCTCCACAGAAGACTCTTGGCAATACGGCTGTTTCTCCCCAAGAAATTTTGCTTTCAATGGAGTCATCAGCACCTCAAAATTGGATTACATCACATGGCATCTCTCAAAAAAGAGAAAGTATGATGTAATTTCCCCCCAGTAAATGGCATCTCCCACAAGAGAAGTTTGCACACCTCTGCAATTCAGACAAACGGTCCCCACCAACAAGTCTGACATTAAAACTTTACTCATCCTATGGCATCCCTCCGAAGAAATTTCAAAGAGAAGTATGATAAAACACGTTTTTCCATCAAATGGCATCTCCCCAGTGAGAAGTTTGGTGAAAACCATCACAGATATCATTCCTTATCGAGAAAAGAACTCGACAAGAAGAATCTGAGACCAGTTCCGTGGCTAAAGACCGGGATCGAGGGGAGGTTTATTTCAAAGAAACCAAGACCAGATCCATGGCTGAAGACCAGGATCGAGGGGAGGTTTATTTCAAAAGAATCTGAGACCAGTTCCGTGGCTGAAGACTAGGATCGAGGGGAAGTTTTACCCTTTTCTAAGTAGCCTTGCTTAGCAAAAGAAGACGGATAAGCAAATAACTGCTATTCACAACCACAATCAAAATTTCTGGTATTCTGATATTTAGTCCTCTTTTACCTTGAATGTCTGAACGTCTTCGTCATTCACACCTTCAGGCCAGAGAAGATTAAATAGAGGCATCTGTCATATCCTAAATTTTGACCACAAGATTTCCCATCATTGTGGAAATTATCACCACAATATGGAGGTACTTTCATGCCTCATCAATCCTCTCAAAGATTATTGAGCATTCACCTCAATCAAGAAGTAAGGGTTTTGAGCCCTCTCAGAGCACTCAGGCAAAAGATCAATCAAGAATTGACATGATCTTCAACTTTTCAAGCCTCTAAAACATCCATAAAAGATCAAGAGGTCTCCCACATCAATAATCAAGCATAAGAATGTAACACTTCAAGTTGATCAAGCCTCAAGATCATCAGTGTCACCAAATTAAGGTTTTGGTCGACCAAGGCCTCCAGAGGTAAATTTTCATCTGGGCATGAGCCAATACTTCAAAACATGATTCAATAAGGTCAAATGGACCTCATGGATCCAATCATAAGTTCAAAATAGCCTCAGGGGATGCATTCATAAAAAATCAGTAATTAGGGTTTCTTGACCTAATTCACCCCTAAGTTGATTTTTGGAAGAAGACATGAGCCAAGACCTCAAGAAATGTTTTGAATACCTCAAATATCTCATATTGATACTCTTACAAGTTTAAATTGACACAAAGAACTTGGTTCATAAGTAATATAAAGATTCAAATTCATCTGGATCACAAACTAGGGTTTTTGAGAAAAATCCAACCATACCTTTGACTTTTGACCAAGACATGGTCTCAAACCTTGGGAAATGATTCAAGACACTTTAAAACACTTATGGATTCCATACATTAGGTTTGAGTTAGCCTAAGAACTTGATTTCATAAAGCATCACAAAGTTTGAAATTCATCTGATAAAAAGTCAAGTGTGCCCAAAACCAAGTTTAACTATTGAGATTTCTTGACAAATATGGCTTCTTCAAGTAAAAAACAATGTTAACTTATGGTTTGGATCATCATCCATCAAGAAAAATCAAGAAAAGTGAGGTTACTTGCAAAAGGGGTAAGCAAAAGGGGCAACCTTGAGAAACTTGAATTTTCACTAAGTCATGAAAAAAAATGATTTTTACCCAACTTTGCAAGTCTATAACTTGTGATCCAAGCAACCGTTTTCTTCCATCCAAAGCTCAAATGAAAGCTCTCATTACATAGTACAAGATTGTCAACTACACCATATTCCAAATCTTCATGGATTTTGAGTTATGGATTGATCAAAATCACAAAAATTAAGGAATGTACATTTTCTAAACACTTAGAAAAATTTGAGACAGAATCTGTCTCATGTTTTGTCCAACTTTGGAGGCATTTTCCATCATGATCCAAGATGAATCAAGACCAAAGTTAAACATCAAAGTTGAAGTATGATATATGGGCTTTCCAAAAAGTGCAAAAACTCATCCTAATTCAACTTGAGCAAGAAGTTACAAGCCTTGCAACATGACATAAAATTCTGGTTTTTCAAGACAGCATTGGTGCATTCCTTCAAATTTTGTCACTTTTCTAGCTTTGTCATCTTCTCAAAACACAAAACTCTTGATGACTCACTTGATACCTGATCAAAGAGGCAAGAATTCCACTTAAGCATGTGCAAATCCATCATGACATGAACTTTGAAATTCAATTTTGGCAAGGTTACATTAATGCAATGCATTGAGTTGTCATGAACCAAGCCATATCAATCCAAACCAGACAAGATTCAGTCTAATACTCTGAGTGTTCAAACCTGCAGAATTGAATTGAGTCAAGCTAGAGGAGACTTGGCACTTTGAAACATCCAAGTCAATGGCTACATAGCTACACATAGTGATCGACCTCCATTCACTATTCCTTGCAAAACCAACTTCCTATACTATAAATAGGGTCATTTGTGACTGATTAACACACACCAAAACATCAGAATCCATGTTTTCCACCATTTCCCTCTTGAACCTCAAAAATCCATTTTCAAAGAAGTGAGAATCGTGTTTTGAAATAGAGAGCAATTCAGCTCAAACCAATGGTTTTAACACCTCACATACATCATATATGAATGATTTAAACACTTGAACAACATCTTTAACACCAGATTCATCAAGTTCATACCCCATCCCAAAGCCATCTGCAGTTGGAGTCGTGCCAACCAATCTAGAGGTTTTCAATCCATTCCAAGCTTCTCAACACACTCACTAGGGTCCATTGAAGCTGTCCAGATCATTCAAATACATCTACAACACCTACAACTGAGGATTCGAATTCCTCTTGCAGAGGTAAGCTTGAATCCCTCAAACTCTATGATCATGCATTATAAATGTGTTTTCAAGTTACAAACATGTTTCTGCACTTGTGTAGAGTGTTTCCCCTCAATTAATTGTTTTGTAGCTATCGTGTATGGAATTTCATAGTGTTCTTGCAAAAATTAGGGTTCATCTGTTCTTCACATGATTTCTCACTCCACACTTAAAAGAAATGCAATTAATTGGTATCATTGAAATCCTTGTTAAAAAACGAGCAACTTTCATGTTTACAGAAGTCATTTTCATTACGTATTGAGTGAGACATGTGAGCTTTTGCAAATCGTCCATGGCGGGCATACACGAGGAAGAAGGAGTCATTGGCGCCCTTTTTCAAATTTTTGAATTTTTAAATATTTTTTAATATTTTCAATTAATTTCAAAAATTCATATCTCTCTCATTTTTAATCTTTTTCAAATGATTTTTTAAACATAAATCATTTATACATTTTAATATTTAATTCCACAAAAAATCAAAAAAATATTTTTTATTTGATATATTTTTGAGTTTTTCAAAGAATTTCATTTTTATTGATTTAAACATTTTAAATAAATTCTTTTTCTTGATTTTTCAAAATCAATTGAGTTCAAATCATCTTGTGGATTAAAACATCTATTTTTAAACATTTTTCAAAGTTCATAACATGTTTTTAAATATATTTGATATTTTATATCATTTTTTATTTAATTTTCTTTGAAAAAATGTATTTTTAAATAAAATTAGGGTTTTCCCTTGATTTTAAATTTTCAAACTTCATTTGAAACACTTTTTGGCCTTTAATAGAGTGTAAGACCTAACATCTTTTATAAATAAATAATCTTGGGCCTCTGTCATGGTATAAGTCCCGGTGCGATTTTCAAAATAACGGCGCGTTCATTATTTTTCATCTGGGCCTCTCCTTGAGTATAAGCCCCACTTTTCTTCTTTTCAAACACATTTTGGGCCTCTAATAGAGTGTAAGACCCAAACCTCTATGTACATAAATAAATTTTGGGCCTCTGCTATAGTATAAATCCCACAACGTCTTTCGGTATCGTAGTGTGATCCCTGTTTTCAAACAAGTCATCTAGGCCTCTCCTTGAGTATAAGTCCCAATCTTTTATACATAAAATTTGTTTTAAGCAATAAACAACTTTCATGGGTCTCTCTTTAAGTTATAAGCCCCAAAGATTCTTTTCTTTTAAACAAATTTCTCTGAATTCAAATTCAAATTCAAAGTTTACTCAAAACTTTCTTCAATTTCTTAAAACCTTAATCATACAGTTGTGGTCAATACAATCAATCACAATACACTTGGGCCTCTTTTTAGAGTTTAAGTCCCAACATCTTTTCAATGCATATTTGTTTATATCCCTGTTAATTCACTTATCTGTATATACTTGTGCATATCTGTCTAGAGTTTCCCCAGCAGTTAGGTCAAACCAGAGGTTACTTCTAACTTAGTCAAAACTAGTTCCCTCATAGGAAACTTCCGTCAATATAGTCTGCCTCCTCTTGGGCTTTATTCAATATGGAACAGAGAAAGACATTATTCCCGGTGAAACTTTTCTCAAGACTGTTAAAACTTAGAAACATATATACAAGAAATTCATTTCCCCAGAGAGGATTAATTCCCGGTGAAACCTCTTTTGAATTTCTTCAAACCTTAGAACTGTTCAACAAAGAAAGAATTAATTCCCGGTGAAACCTTTCTTGAACTTTTCTTAGGCTTGGACCCACGTGCTTCTTAAAAGTTCCCCAGCCACCTCTTGGGCTTAGTACAAGGACCAACAGGCTTCTTAGAAGTTCCCCAGCCTCCTCTTGGGCTTAGTACAAGGACCCAAAGGCTTCCTAAAAGCATAGGATAAGAGTTTAGTCATCTCTGCTAGTTCAATCCTCAGTAGAGTCAAAACTCCAGAATACCCAATCATTCCAGTGTTGATCTTCATCCCTTAAACCAATAACCTCCTCTTGGACATCATACAAAGATCTCTCTCCAACCAGAGTCTACCTCTTCTTAAGAGACTTGGATAGTCTCAGCCTCCTCTTAGGCTTCATACAAGTAGACTTGGAAAATATCATTATCATAGCCTTCTCTTGGACTTAACACAAGGACCCTCAGGCTTCCTAAAAACATAGGATAGATCCTAATCACTTTACCAATACATCTATTCCCAGGAGAGTTGAAACCTCCAAGGTTTTCAAACTCACCTCTAAAATTCTTTGACCGCCAACCAAGCTTAACTTTCACCTTGAACATCCCAGCCAGGGTAAATTTACCATCAATAAATCCTTAACAGAATCAGAACCTCATGGCATCTGATACTTCAACTCTTCCCTGATTCCCCAGCAGGACTTAGTTTCCCTTTGGATTCCCTAACACAATTTAGACTTTCTCCTGGATTTCAATAATCCTTAGCAAGAGCCAGCCTCCTCTTAGGCTTCATATAAGAATTTTCCCAATCATCCTCAATCTTGGGCTTTGTATAAGACAGATATAACATTCCCCAAAGGAGTCATTTCCTTTCAAGCTTCAACCTTGGGTTTTGAACAAGGCACACAAAAACAACATCCCCTCAGATAAGACCATGAGTCCTCTCTGTAGGAAGATACCTCTTCTATACATCACATGTCAAAACAAACAATTAAAACCCTTATTCCAGATAAATTGTTGTAAGTGGCACACTTGTTGATTGAAAATCCAAGCGGGAGTCCCTCCTTTATCCTGACTAAAATCTCTCTTTCATCTAATAGTTATAAGTGGCAAGCCTCTGGATTCTACATATCCAAGCCAATGTCCCTCTCTTAGCATGAAGGATTCATAAAGGAAAAAGTGGCATTGCTCTTCACTGAGTTAAAGCTTCTTCCTTCATGACATCTCTCTTATAAAGGAAATTATGGCATTGCTGGATTCTCCCTTTAGAGATGACAAATTCTCTCTCTTAATCACCCCTTTAGCTTCAATCTTGGGATTTGAACAAGACACAAACACTCTGATAGCTTCAATCTTGGCTTTGAACAAGACACCAAATATCTTTCCTCCCATAGAAATAGGAGGAACTACGATTGCTCTGATTTCCCAAATCTCTTTACGGGAATACGTAGGCATAAGATTGCAAAATCTCAGCGAGCACACAAAAATAAAAAAAATCTTAGGTCTATTACCTTCCCAAAAACAATAAGGAAATCCGAAAATAACAAAAACATTCTCCTAACACTCCCAAAGGAGAAACTTTCCCAATCCACAACAGATAAACACAAGAAAGCATTTCAAATAGTAGAAATACATGCAAAAGAAGGTTCCTATAGATTACTATAGATACTCTGGGTGTTAATAGCTTCCCTTTGTATAACCAAACCTAAATCCCTGATCTCTTAGCATTTGTTAAAGAAAATACTTGCGTGCAGGGTTAGTTTAAGATTCATAGGATAAATACAAAAATCAGAAAGTAGCACCCAAATACGGTAGGTGATCGTGTCACCAAAAAACTGATGCTACAATTCCCCATGTACGAATTCACCTTCTTAGAGGCGGGCCTACGCCTGCCCTTCAGTGATTTCCAGCGGGAGGTGTTTACCTGGTTGCGTCTGGCGCCCTCGCAGCTTAATCCAAATTCGATCACGTTCGTATAGGCATACGAGCTCGTATGCCAGTACCTCGGCGTCGAGGCCATGATACCTCTTTTCTTCCGCATCTTCCATCTGCAGAGACATACGGCCGAGGGCCGGCACAACTGGGTGTCCTTTAAGCGACAAAGAAGGCTGTTTCAGGTTTACCTGGATTCTGTCCGTAATTTCAAATACCGGTAATTCTTCGTCAAGCCCATCACCCATATGGCCGCTGACTCATTGTACGACCGTGCGTCCAGGGAGAAAAATGGAAGGCGGGAGGAGGTCCTCGAATCAAAGTTTCCCCTGGAGTAGACGGAGGAGCATTTTATAAGAGGCACAGATAGTTACATAATCAGCCCTGGTGCATTGGACGAGGAGGACTGGTTGGCCTACCAGAAGTTGGTCCAGTTTGTCCCCGGCTTCATCCGCGCAAAACTGGTGACTCCAGACGAGAACTTTATCTGTAACGATTGCGGGGAGATTTTAATGGAGGCTCGGTTGATAAACATGAAAGCCCTCCTCGAGTGCGAGTCCGACAAGGAAGCTATCTGGTTCTTAGGTAGCAGAGATCCCCTTCATTCGGCCCCGTCATGTTTCTGTCATTGGTTCGCTGACGTGTTTATTTTTCTTTTTGCAGGTAGGATGTCGAGCTTGGAAGAGCGCGTGAAGAAGCTGGCGGCCGCCAGAGGCCCGAAGAAGGCTGACAAGGGGCGAGCCATCCAGGTTCAACAGATGCAAGGCCCCAACTCGACACCCGGGGGCTTGTCTTCCTCCCCACAATGCAGCCAACCTACGACCTTGTAGGGATCCCCTAAGAGGCAGCGTGTCACTGAGCTCGTGCACGTCGACCTCACAGAGAACACGTTTGATGAGAAGTTCGTGCTCTCGCCCGTAACTTCTTCTCCTGCAGCCTAACTTCTTCTCCGAGACCAACTCCCTGACCGTAAGCGCTGCCGAGTGGAAGGCTATCTTGGGTGTTAATCGAAATGCGAGGAGGAAAACCTTGTTGGAAGATATGGCTGCGATGATGCGGGTCTTTGCAATGACTTTGGTCCTGAATGAAGAGACCTGTCCCTCGGCTGAGCTGACCAAATTGCAGAATAACTTCGCGTCAGTCGAAGCTGAGATGAAGAAGCTGGCTGCCGACCTTGATGAGTGCAAGAAGCAGAACGCGAATCAGGTCAAGCTTCACGGGGAGATGGAGAAGAAGTTGAAGGATGTTGACTAGGAGAGGAAGAATTTCTTAGAAAGGATTGCTGAGCTGGAGGCGGCTGCTAGGCTCGTCGAAGATGAGAACGCCAAGGATAAGCTTCTAACTTCTCGGGATGAAATGATATCGAAGATCTGCCTGCTCGAGCAGGATGTTTTGGGGGTTGTCGAGGTGGGTTTTGCTGCTGCTGTGGAGCAGCTCCAGCTCGTGAACCCTGGTGTACAGTTCATCACCAAGGGGATAGACCCTTACCACCAGGTGGTCGAAGGTCGGGTTGTCGCGCCAGAAACCGAGGAGGAAGAAGATGACCAAATCATGGCGGGCGACCAACCTGAGGAGAATGTAGCTGTATAGTTCTATTTTCTTTTGTTCAGTTTGTTTGTGATGAGTCCAAGCCTTTGAGGTTGGCATCAATTTTGGTAAAACTAATCTAACAGAAAGATGTTGGACAAGATGTCCTAACATGTTGAACTGACTGCAGGTTAAGGTGTTATACAATATGTCCTATCATGTTGATTCGACATCTTTGTCTGTTATAGTTTAGAATAACTGCTATCTGATTTCTAGGTTTTATGGGAAAATGTTTTTGTCCTAGGTGGCATCAGATATTGAGGAATCAAAGATTTTGATTATAAAAGGAATATGTTGTTTCCAAGTGTGGAGACACTTTAGGAAACTCAGGATTGAAGAAACTATTCTAGAGAAAAATAGGTCGCAGATTTTGTGGAGCTGAATTGTTGTGGTCCTGAATCCCAAATCTAGTTCTGTTTAGTGATATAAATAAGATGAATTTAACCTAGAATAGACACTGAATATACACAACTGTTATTGAGTACTAGGGTTATACTTTTGTGAGCCTCTCTTGTATTGCGTGTATACCTGAGTTGGACAGTGTTTATTGAGTTGTAATTGTTCAGTCACTGCCGTGATTGAAAGGGGATTGAGAAGGGTCTCATACCTAGGAGAGTCTTAGGTAGAAATATAGCACGGGTAGTTTCTAGGTGTCAAGTTGTAAATGTTGGAGTTTAGATTAGAACCAATTCTACTTAGTGGATTTCATTCCTGGCTTGGTAGTCCCCAGACGTAGGTGTTATTGATCACTGAACTGGGTTAACAATTCTTGTGTGTTGTTTACTTTCTGCTGTTTGTATTTTGTTCTTCATTATCCTTGTGTGAGAAGCAGAGATAAAGTGTCACAACATCCTGTCCGACATCTTAGTGATCTGATTGACCAGAATTTTAATTGGTATCAGAGCAGGCATCCTGCTTTGTATCTGGGTGAGATTCAGGGACAATACTTTATGGTTCGATGGATAAAGAAGGAGGAATTTTAAATAGACCACCCATACTTGATGGTTCCAATTATGAATATTGGAAAGTGCGCATGGTGGCTTTCATCAAGTCCATGGATGGTAAAGCTTGGAAGTCTGTGGTTAAAGGGTGGGATCCACCAAAGACCAAAGACAAGGATGGGAAGATTACTGATGAGTTGAAACCTGAGGAAGACTGGGATGATGAAGATGATAAGCTTGCTCAAGGTAATTCCAAAGCCTTGAATGCCTTGTTCAATGGTGTGGATAAGAACATCTTCAGGCTCATCAAGAACTGCACTGTTGCCAAGGATTCATGGGAGATTTTGAAGACTGCCCATGAAGGAACGTCAAGAGTAAAATCTTCAAGACTCCAGCTGCTCACCACTAAGTTTGAGAACTTGAGGATGAAAGTATACAAGACTTTTATATGAACATTGTTGATATTGCCAACACATCAAGTGGCCTGGGAGAGAAAATTCCAGAAGCCAAGTTGGTTCAGAAAATCCTGAGGTCTCTCCCCAAGAGATTTGATATGAAGGTGACCGCTATTGAGGAAGCCCAGGATATAATTATTATGAAAGTAGATGAGCTCATTGAATCACTCCAAACTTTTGAGATGGCTATCAACGAGAAGGATGAAAAGAAGAAAAATCTAGCCTTGGTGACTAACCAAGAAGAGGGCGACTCTAATGAGGATCTGTCCAAAGCTGTGGGGTTTCTTGAAAAACAGTATCACCAACTGGTGAAGAAACTAGATGAGAAGTCTAAAGCCAATGTCATGGCTCAGACTCCCGACATCTATAGATCGAGAAACTTTGGAAGAAGACCTAGCTATGATAAGAAACCCAACCGGGGAAAGGGAATTCAATGCTTTGAGTGCGGGGGTTTTGGACACACAAGAGGTAAATGTCCCACCTTCCACAAGAAGGAGAAGAAAGGTTTTTCCACCTCGTGATCTGAAGATGACTCCTCGAGCAATGGAGAATATGCTAAACGGGTGTCTGCACTCACTGGAGTATATGATTTAGACAAGGAATCAAATATTGGATATCTCAACCCTGGTGAACTTGCTGCCTAATATAAGGAGGTATGCATTCGAAGTGCTGAACTGTGTCAATTAGGACAAGATCAGCAGAATCTTATTTCCCAACTCTGTGATGAAAGACTAAATTATTTGGGTACAATCTCTAATCTAGAGGGTGAAGTGGTGTTGTTAAACTCCAAACTTAACAACATGACCAAGTATATAAGGATGCTAAACAATAGCTCAGATGTGTTGGATGAAATTCTTATGTCAGGAAGAAATACTGAAAGTGGAAGAGGTCTCGGCTACAATGATCAAGCTGAAATCAAAGGACAAAGGTCTGGTGGGAACTCAGTTCAATTGATGTCAAGAAGAATGTCTCAACACCGGCCTCAGAACAACTCTCCAGAAAGAAAGAAGCAGGACAAGAAGTGCCATCACTGTGGCAAAAACGGTCACATAAAGGCTTACTGCTATAAGCTGAATGGTTATCCTAAAACATCCACTCGATCCAAAAGAAGAAATGAGGCTCCTAAAGGATAGAAGAAGTGGACCCCTAAGGATCAAACTATCTCCTTCATAGCTCATACCTCCTTGAGAGCCTCTGCTAAGGAAGACTAGTATTTTGACAGTGGCTGTTCTAGACACATGACAGGTGTCAAGAAGTTCTTGGTTGACATCAAACCTCATTTCACTGGCTATGTTACCTTTGGAGATGGTTCAAAAAGAGAGATAAAAGGAGTGGGAAAGCTAAAGTATGATGATCAACCCAGTCTTGACAAAGTTCTATATGTCAAAGGATTGACAATAAATCTGATAAGTATTAGCCAATTGTGTGACCAGGGGCTTAAGGTTAACTTCTCTGAATTTGAGTGTCTGGTAACAAATGATAAAGAGGAGCTTATCATGAAAGGTACCAGATCTAATGATAATTGTTACTTATGGGCTCCCCATGAAGCTAAGTGTCCTTCTACCTGCTTGGTGTCAAGAGAAGATGAGGTGAAGATATGGCACCAGAAACTTGGTCATTTGCACTTGAAAGGAATGAAAGAGGTCATATCCAAGGAGGCTTTCAGAGGTATCCCTAATCTGAAGATATATGAAGGCAAAATATGTGGGGAATGCGAAATTGTAAAATAAACTAGGATGTCACATAAAAGGCTTCAACATCAGACCACCTCAAAAAACTTAGAACTTTTCCACATGGACTTAATGGGACCTATGCATGTTTAAAGCCTTAGTGGAAAGAGGTATGCCTCTGTTGTAGTGGATGATTTATCAAGGTACACCTGGGTGCACTTCATCAAAGAGAAGTTAGAGGTATTTGAAGTTTTCAAAGGATCGTGTCAAAAACTTTAAAGGGAGAAGGATTATGGTATAGTCAAAATCAGAAGTGATCATTGGAAGGAGTTTGAGAACAGTAAGTTTAATGAGTTCTGCTCTTCAGAAGGAATCAGTCATGAATTCTCTTCACCCATCACTCCTCAACAGAATAGTGTGGTTGAGAGAAAGAATAGAACAATTCAAGAATGTGCAAGGGTCATACTTCATGCCAAAAAACTTCCTGATCACTTTTGGGCTGAAGCAATGAACACAGCTTGCTACATCTTAAACAGGGTAACCATCAGATCTGGAACATCTGTCACACTGTATGAGCTGTGGAAAGGTAGAAAGCCAACTGTGAAGTACTTCCATGTCTTTGGAAGCAAATGCTACATCCTTGTAGACCATGAGCAGAGAAGGAAGATGGATCCCAAGAGTGATGAAGGAATCTTCCTAGGATACTCTACAAATAGCTGAGCTTACAGAGTCTACAATTCAAGAACTCAAGTGGTGCTGGAGTCCATAAATGTTGTGGTTGATGACTCACCTATAAAAGCCGAAGCTACAAATGATATTGGAGCATTCTTTCCCATGGAAGAGGAAGATGTCATAAAGGATGTTGAAACACCACAAGATAACTCTGAGGGTGCTGCAGAGTACAATGATGTCAATCAAGAACCTATAGTGACTGAGAGGGTTGACAAGGGACCCTCCATCATAATTCAGAAAGACCATCCCAAGGAACTCATAATAGGGGACCCGAATGGAGGAAGGATGTGTAACACCCTAAACCCCCGCGACAATTTAATAACAAAAATATCAGAGTAAAATAAAACACAACATGTTTAGGATGCTACTTTCAACTATTCAAATTCTCATGCACACGATAAGTAACACATCAATATCATAATTAAAACAGAGTAAATGAACATATCTATAGCAGCGGAAGTTCAACAAAAATTATAACATGTTAATACTACATCAAACATCATCATGTAGTAAAGTAATAACACACATCAATTCAAAGTAAATAACTACAAGCGTTCTGACAACCCGGTGTTACAATTAGAGCAGACGCGACTCGATGACATAAAAGAGAATACCTCGTCTTCTTCGCTAACTCCAACTCCGTACTACTCCTGCTTATCTGTATGTTACCCACGAGGAGGCAACATTCAAACAGAAGGGGTGAGATTCTCAAAATCACATAAGAAATGCATAATATGAGTATGAAAGCATGAAAACATTACACAATCTACCCTACCATCACAACATCAGCACAATTAGCATCTCCAACACAAGCAGATAATCCACACACATAATGCAATGCAATGAGACCCATAACTCGACTCAATGCACGTGGTACCAATTCGATCCCTGTTTCAAGATCATAATTCTCGTCGGAATTTCCATAATGGTCGCTCACACCCCACATGGGCACACGACATTCGTGATCGCTCACACCCCACATGGGCACACGATCACTCGTAATCGCTCACACTCCACATGGGCATACGATTACCTCAACAACAACAACGACACTAACACGATTCTATTTTAAAGAATCTGGATAAGACGCTCACACCCCACATGGGCACACGGCTTATCACACAACTTATGCAACATGTCATGCATACAACGACAACCCACAACAACAACATAGCACGACAAATACAACGACAATTACATGCATATGACCATCAACATGTCAATACATCATACTACAACTATACAACATGCAGTCTATACCTGCCAACAATAGTAATCTACAACTATAACACGCATACACCCCAATGAATCCATCATTTCAACTCACAACACATAACAACATACACAAACCCCACTTAACGCCTCAAAGTGTTGGAATTCTAGTATTGAAATCAATTTTAACAAAAAGTGTATGAAACCAGCTTTCCAACGCTTCGAACGGTGACTCAAACGTACATACGGATTAAAAGTTATAAATTTTTGAAGTTTAGAAAAATTATGTCCGTACCACAGCAAAACAACACTGCCATGCTTCGCTACGAGTTTGCTCAGCGAACTCCCGTTCGCTAGAGGTTCGCCTAGTGAACTTGCCAGCAAACACCTCCCCCGATACAAATTCCAGAGAGTCCCATTTTCTCCTCTCTATTCGCTACACATTCGCCCAGCGAACTGGAGTTCGCCAGGAGTTCGCTTTGCGAACCTGGGGCGACCATTCGCCCAACGAACTTTTGTTCGCATTGCGAACATCGCAATTCTGCAATTTTACAGTAGCGATTTCAGCACCAACCAGTCCCAATCCTTCCCCGATTTTACCCACAAACAATCCCAAAATACACATACAACACAGGTTATCATACAAACATTCATAAACACATATATCACATGATTCAACCGATCAATTATGCCTTTTCCCTCTTATCAAACCCTCTGACATACACAAACCCCAATCCCCAATTCAACACAAATAGCACATAGGATGATCCTAATGGTTTATCTACCCTCATACAAAGATTATGCAACCCTTAGAAATTAAAGAATCTCACCCTTACCTTAGATAAAGATTCTTCAGATGTCTCTAGGTCCTAGCTCTGCTTCCCGTTCCCTTTTCTCCTTTCTTCAGAATTCGATCGATTCCCAATGATTCTCCCCCTTTCCAATTTCTTCCTTTTCCTATTATGACCCTTAGACCCCAAATATGTTTTTCCCTTCTTATCCCTACTAATCCTCATGAATAGACCATCTTGCCCTCATCATCTTTCCACACATTTTATCAAATTTTAATTAAATAAAATAATTAAACTAATTATTTTTAAATCCAATTTAATTCCAACTAAAATTATTTAAATTAGTAATTACTTACTACCCACACCACGTATTTCTACCCCAATGGTCACACATCCTCCGATACCTCATTTTCTATAATTCTAAGGTCTCTACTCCATACTAAGGTAACTCAACCTCAACCAAAGCACACATAATAACACACAAACACACAACATCATTTAATTTACGAAAAAATAATTAAATTAAATCTGGGTGTTACAACTCTCCCCCACTTAGAACATTTTCGTCCTAAAAAATTTACCTCATGCGAACAACTCCGGATACGACTCTCGCATCCTGCTCTCTAACTCCCAAGTCATATTTCCACCAGCAGCGCCTCCCCACACTACTTTCACAAGAGCGATCTCTTTAGCCCTTAGTTGCTTTACCTCGCGGTCTTCAATCCGTGTTGGCAAGGCTTCAACCGTAAGGTTATTTCTTACTTCCACATTATCCATCAGAATCACATGTGACGGATCCGGAACATACTTCCGATGCTGTGACACATGGAACACATCATACAAATTCGACAAATTAGGTGGCAACAGGTCCAACTCTTGCAGAAATATGATACAGACCAATAAACTGAGGAGTAAGCTTCCTCGACTTCAACGC
Source organism: Lathyrus tuberosus (assembly GCA_022829125.1). Lineage (NCBI taxonomy): Eukaryota > Viridiplantae > Streptophyta > Magnoliopsida > Fabales > Fabaceae > Lathyrus > Lathyrus tuberosus. The sequence continues at coordinate 3,095,635 of JALAZF010000010.1, read as the reverse complement.
ACGGCCAACACGGGTCACTGGAGTGACTCTAAAAAACACATGGTCTCCTTCCTGGAACTCAAGATCTTTCCTCCTCTTATCATGGTAACTCTTCTGCCTACTCTACGAAGCTTTCATCTTTTCCTGAATCAGCTTTACCTTTTCGGTAGTTTGCTGAACAATCTCAGGTCCAAGTACTACACTCTCATCAGTTTCGTGCCAACACAAAGGCGTCCGACACCTCCGACCATACAATGCTTCAAAAGGCGCCATTCCAATACTGGAATGGTAACTGTTATTATAAGTGAACTCGATCAATGGTAAATGGCTATCCCAAGCACCTCCTTGTTCAAGCATACAAGCCCTCAACAAATCTTCCAAAGATTATATAGTCCTCTCCGTCTGCCCATCCGTCTGCAGATGATAGGCCGAACTCAATCTCAGATTCGATCCCAAAGCTTCTTGCAAACTCTCCCAAAATCTGGAAGTGAACCTTGGATCTCGGTCCAACACAATACTCAATGGAACTCCATGCAACTTTACAATCACCTGAATGTAAATCTCTACCAGCTTCTGCAAGGGAAAAATGATATTAATCGGGATGAAATGTGCCGACTTCGTCAGTCTAGCCACTAATACCCAAATGGAATCATGTCCCCTCGGCGTATTAGGCAACCCGGTCACAAAATCCATAGAAATAATGTCCCACTTCCACTCTGGAATATCTAACTGTTGCATTAAACTAGCAGGTTTCTGATGTTCCACCTTCGACTTCTGATAAGTCAAACAAGCATACACAAACTGAGCCACATCACATTTCAATCCAAGCCACCAAAATATCTTCTTTAAGTCTTGATACATCTTCGTAGCTCCTGGATGGATACTTAAACTACTCCAGTGACCCTCTTCTAAAATCATTCTTTTAACTCTGGATTATCAGGAATGCAAATCCTATCACGGAATCTCAACACACCTTGTTCATCCACTCTAAACTCATTACCTTCCTCTTGGTCATTTCCAATCATCAAATCCACCAGTTTCACATCCAACTTCTGACTTTCTCTGATACTATTAAGAAATTCATTGTTGATCGTCAGCATTCCTAGCATCACACTATGCGGTGTCTGTTCGCAAACCAAACTCATATCTCTGAACTGTTCAATCAATTGTAACTCTTTAACCATCATAGCAGCCACATGCAAGGACTTTTGACTCAGAGCATCAGCCACAAATTAGCTTTAACGGGGTGATAGCTCAAGCCAAAAACATAATCCTTTAGGAATTCTAACCATCTTCTTTGCCTCATATTCAATTCCTTCTGGTCAAACAGGTACCTCAAGCTCTTATGATCACTATACACTTCAAATCTGGAACCATTAAGATAATGCCTCCAAATCTTCAATACGAATACCACTGCAGCTAACTACAAATCATGAGTCGGATAATTCCTCTCATGTACCCTTAGCTATCGTGAAGCATAAGCCACAACCTTACCATCCTGCATTAACACACCTCCCAAACCCATCAAAGAAGCATCGCAATACACCACAAACGGTTCATTTGGTTCGGGTAGAATCAAAACTGGAGCTGTAGTCAATCTCTTCTTCAGCTCAATGAAACTCTTCTCACAATGAATATCCAACACAAATGCTTTACCCTTGTGTAGCGAGTGATTTTTGGATGTGGTTGCGAAGCACGATCGCTCTGTTACTACAACTCGATTCATTTTTTATCCTATTAAAGCTGATGAAGGAAGGGAAATAAATGTCTCCAATTAACCTTGCTTGCATACTGAGATTAAACAGTCAAAACTATTGGTTTACAGATGCTACAAAGATTCGGGGTTTCTCCTAGATTATTTTGTTGACAAAGGGTGCTTTAGGCTATCGGTTAGGATGTTAGGACGAATGTATGAGAGTATGGGATTTTGGGTTTTTGTTTAGTGTTCTCGCTAAGATTTTTTTCTTTCAATCTTATGCCTACGTATTCCCGTTTACCGAAACAGGGAAATCAGAGCGATCGTAGTTCCTCCTATTCTATGGGAGGAAATGGTTGTTTTAGTGTCTTGTTCAAAGCCCAAGACGTGAAGCTAGAGGTGGTTTGTATCTTGTTCAAAGCCCAAGATGTGAAGCTAAAGGTAGTTTGTATCTTGTTCAAAGCCCAAGATGTGAAGCTGAAAGTGTTGACCTTAGAGAGAATTTGTCATCTCTAAAGGGGTCTATTTGTCACAACTGTTGGGTGACTGACTGTAAAGGAGGATTACTTTAACTGGGATTTGTGAATCCGGCAATGCCATAATTTCCTTTATAGGGGATTTTAACCTGAAGGAGAAGACTTTAACTTAGTTTAGAGCAATGCCATCTTTCCTTAGGAATTTCTCATACTAAAAGAGGGACATTGGCATGGATGTAGATGATCCAGAGGCTTGCCGCTTACAGCAATTAGATGAAGGGGAAAGAGTTGTTGAAATTTGGGTACTGTGAACGAGGCACAACTTTGATGCTAAAAGGTTGATTGGACCAACCAGTGGTTTTCTTATACAAGGCCTAAGAGGAGGCTAATATGTGTCTCGTACAAAGCCCGAGAGAGAGGCTAAAAGGTTTTGACTCGACGATGAAGTCTTTTGGTATCTCGTATAAAGCCTGAGATGAAGGCTACTTGACTTAACAAGAGAGTTTTTTGTATCTCGTACGAAGCCCGAGATGGAGGCTAAAATTTGTTTGGCTCAATAAGAACCTTTTTGTATCTCGTATAAAGCCCGAGATGGAGGCGAAAGGGTGATTGACTCAACGAGGGAGTCTCTTTATGTGTCTCGTACAAAGCCCGAGAGAGAGGCTAAACGTTGTTTGACTCCGCTGGGGAGAATCATTGTATACAACCCAAGAGAGAGGCTATTGTAACTGGAGAAGGATCATTATACAAAGCCTAAGAGGAGGCTATGGTCACTGTTTCAGTTGAGTGACAGGTTCAGTATGCTGATTTAAAGAGAAAATCAGTTCTTATATGAGCAACCTGTACTTGAGGATTTGATTCGAGGATCCGGGTTATTCCTGTTCTTTAAGAAATTGGGAAATCCGAAGGGTATTGAGACTGTCCGAGTCTACGGGTTTTCTTCCTATTTAACGAAGGGGTCACTTGAGAATGTCTGGAAAACTCAAGGAGATTAGACTGTCCGTGTCTAGAGTTTCATCTTTTGTACCATGCTTTGAGAAACAGTAGTAGACTCTTTGAAAGGACTGTTCTATGCAGATGACTAATTTCTATTCCTATACCTCTAGGAGGTCGTCGGGACAATTTGTACAAAGCCCAAGAGGAGGCTGGAAACTTTTAAGAAGTCGATCGGTCCTTGTACGAAGCCCAAGAGGAGGCTATCATTCCCGGAGGAAGAATCATTATACGAAGCCTAAGAGGAGGCTGTGAATACTTCTAAGAAGCCGACGGGTCCTTGTACTAAGCCCAAGAGGAGGCGAGGTTGCTTTTAGGAAGCCTGTGGGTCCTTGTATGATGCCCAAGAGGAGGCCGATACTTTTAAGAAGCCCGTGGGTCCCCAAACCCCGAGAAATTCAAGGCAACCTATTCACAAGGAATATATCAAGTCAGGAAAGTTCGATAATTTGGAAGAAACTCAAAGATGCCATTCACGGAGAATACATTCATCTTTGGGAGTAGAGTTTCTTGACAATTCCTAATGAGGCCCAGGGTTTTATCACTGAGCGCATTGTTTGAATTTTGTACAGAGGGACTTATACAAGTGACTGAGGCCCAAAAAGGTTTTCTGTACAAAGGGATGGGTCTTACACTCTCTCAAGAGGCCCAAAAGGTTTAAAGAAAAAGAGTGGGGATTATAACACGAGGGTATGCCCAGTTGACTTTTCGTTAAAAATGGCGATCGCGCCGAGGTTTCCTTTTAACGCAGAGGGACTTATACAATAAGTGAGGCCCAAAAGGTTTTGGTTAAAAGGGGATTGGGTCTTACACTCTATTAGAGGCCCAAAAATTTTGAATGGGTCTTAGTACTCGAGGGTAGGCCCAGAAGGTTATTTTTCAAAAGGCGACGATGGCGCCGTTTGCTTTTTGCCTGTATCGGGACTTATACAATACACTGAGGCCCAAAAATGATTTGGTCAAAAAAGGATTGGGTCTTACATTCTTTTAGAGGCCCAAAGAGTTTTAAGAAAAGAAATGGGTCTTACTACTCGAGGGTAGGCCCAAGGTTTTTTGAAAAGGCGACGATCGCGCCATTTGTTTTTGACGGTATCGAGACTTATACAATATACTGAGGCCCAAAAATGATTTGGTCAAAAAAAGGATTGTGTCTTACACTCTATTAGAGGCCCAAAGTGTTTTAAAAATGATTTATGAGGGTTGAATTAATCCAAAAACCCTAATTTGTTTTCAAAATTGTGTTTTAATTGAATAAAAATTCAATTAAAATGATCAAAATTGTTTAACATAGGAAAAACAAATTGTGATCTTGGATTAATGCTTCAAAAATTAAGTATTGACCTACAGAATAATTAGAAAGCATTGAAAGTTGCAAAATCAAGGTGGAAAAAAATTTTAAATGTAAAAAACAATTAAAACATTAATTCTTTGCAAAAATATCAATTATATAAAATAAATAATATTTTTGGGATTTTTTGGGAAAATAAAATATTTTAACATTTTTGTGAATTATTAAAAAAAGAATCAACTCAAAATCATTAAAACTCAGAGAGAAATTAATTTTTTAATCAATTAAATAAAATCACAAAATTCAAATATTTGAATTTTCAAAAAATGGCGCCAAGAACACACCAAGAACACGCGCGTGTTCTGGGTTTGCCCAAATTTGCATTTTCTCTTCAATCTCACTGAATACTTGATCATATCATGCAATCCACACACCAATCAACTCGTTTCAACCTCAAGATCATGTCTATGGTATTTAATTTCATTTAAATTAAACATATAACAAGAAATCATGAAAAATCCTCAAGAACCCTAATTTCTGCATGAAGGCTAGGATTTTTGATACACGATTCAAACAATGCAATTAATTGAGGGGAAACATTACATGCATGATTATGAACATATGGCCAAATTATTGTGCAGCAAAAATTGCATGGATCATAGAGTTAGAAGAGCTCATGCTTACCACTTGCAGGTGGTGATCGTGATTTGTGTTGGAGGTGTTACAGCTAGGTTCCAATGATCTAGATAGCTTCCCTAGGTGCCATGGAGTGTGTATGAATGCTTGGAATGGATTGAAATGGTTTGGAGCTGAAGATGGTACCTCAACTGCAAAACTATCAAGAACTTGAGCAATTGGCTGGTGATTTTGTGAAATTTGTGTTCCAGATGTTATGTGAGTGTTTGGATCACTTCTATATGATGTAAGTGAGGTGTGTGTGTGATTGGTTTGATTGGAAAAGCTCCCAAACTCAAAACCCGATAGTGACTTGCCTTAGAAGGCAAAATTGGAGTGAAAGAAGAGATTTTGAGGAAAGCATCTATTTGATGGCTTTGGTGTGCTCAAACTGATCACAATTGAGCTCTATTTATAGTAGAGCAAGTTTGTTTTGCAAGGAATAGTGAATGGCAACTGCTGAGTAGGTTTGGCCAATGTTGGCAAATGAAAATCCAAGTCTCCTCTAGCCATTGACTAGAGGTTAGGGCACAGGCTGCTGGTTCCCTTGGTCTTGGATAAGTCTTGACTGAATTCAGTTGAGAATGGCTCAGACCATGCCACCTTGATGCTTCCATTGAATGCTCCAATCCAAAATTGGAGTCTTGTCCCTATTTTGGCAATTCTAGGTTCAACATGCTATTTCTTGTTCCAAAGACTTTGGAGGCTTGGCTCAGTGATTGTCCCCTTTAGATTCAATCCTCAGAGGTGTCCAAGTGGATAGGAGCATTTGGAGCAAAAATGCAAAAATCTGCCTTGCCTTGGCAAATTTCAGCAAGGCAACTTGCCAATGTCATATCTCATGACTCAAATTGAATTTGGTAATGTTCTAGGTCATTTTGGAAAGCCCTTACATGATACAACAACTGTTTGAACATGTTTGGTTTTGATCTCTTTTGAATCCAAGTGAAAAATCCCCCTACATTTGGCAAAAAGTAGGGTAAAATCTGACTTAGTGAAATTTTCACTAAGTGTTGGAACAAAGTGACTTTTCTTGATTTTGATCACTCCATAACTCAAAATCCATGAGGAATTTGGACATAGGTCAGTATGAAGCTTTTGTAGAGGGAAATGAGATCTACAAATCAAGCTTTGAATGAGGAACAATGGCCTTGTGGTTTAGGAGTTATGGTCCTCCAAAGTTGGCACATTAGTGTCACTTTTTTCATAACTTAGAAATTTTTCTAAGTTTTTATGGTTACCCCTTTTACAAGTTATCCCACTTTCTTTGATTTTTCTTGATGAATGATGATTCAAATCATACATTAACATCATTTTAGGGTTAAAAATCCATTTTGGTGAAAAATCTCAAAAAGTCAAAGTTGACTTTTGTGCACAGTTGACTTTTTATCAGATGAATTCCAAACTGTGCAATTCTTCATGAAATCATGTCCTTGACCTAAATCAAACTTGATGGACATGTTCCATGGGTGTCATAGGGTATATTGAATCATGTCTTAGGGCTTGGGAGCATGTCCTGGTCAAAAGTCAAAGTTACAACTGACTTTCCTCACGAAACCCTAACTGTGGTGCAGATGAAATTGAGACTTGTTGCTCAAGCTTCTTGTATTAATCCATTGTTCCAAATGGATCAATATAGTTCATTAGAGACCCTCAAACCCTCTCTTGAGGTCTTGGCTCATGATTTGCCCTAAAAGTCTACTTAGGGGTGAATTAGGTCAAGAAACCCTAATTCCTGATTTTTGATGAATGCATCCCCTGAGACAAAATTAACTTGATTCTTGGGTCCATGAGGTTCCATGAAGTATATTAGGTTATGTTTTGGATCATTGGCTTGTGCCCAGATGAAAAATTTCCATCTGGAGGCCCTGGTCGACCAAAACCCTAATTTGGTGACATTGTCGATCTTGAGACTTGACCCACCTAGAAGGGAGCAGCCTTGTGCTTAATCCTTGAAGTGGGAGTCCTTTTGATCCATTGTGGATATTTTAGAGGTTAGACAAGTTGAGGATCAAGTCATTCCTTGATTGATCCTTTGTCTAAGGCTCTGAGAGGGCTTGAAACCCTAATTTTGATTATGGTGAATGCTCAACAACCCTTGAGGCATTTGATGAGGCATGATGGTTCATACATATTGTGATGATGATTTGCACAATGATGGGAAATCTTAGTGGTCAAAATTTGGGGTATGACACCTTGCACGTCAACTGAGTCAACGGAAGTGCCAACTTCAAAAATCCTTCAATAAATCTTCGGTAATAACCAGCCAAACCCAAGAAGCTTCTAATCTTGGTCACCGACTTCGGAGTCTCCCATTGTAGAACAGCGTCTACCTTGGACCGATCCACAGCAATACATCACCTGAAATAACATGACCAAGAAAACTTACCTCTCTCAACCAGAATTCACACTTAGACAACTTAGCATAGAGCTTCTTCTCTTTCAACACTTACAGCATAACCCGTAAATGTTCAGCGTGTTCCTCTTCTGACTTAGAATAGATTAGAATATCGTCAATAAAGGTAACCACAAATTGGTCCAAGTAAGCATGAAAGATACGATTCACATACTCCATGAATACACCAGGTGCATTAGTAACTCCGAACGGCATCACCACATACTCATAATGTCCATATCAAGTCCTGAAAGCCGTCTTCTGAATATCTTCATCTCTTACCCGTATCTGATGATAACCCGACCTCAAGTCAATCTTGCTAAACACACGGGCACCCACTAATTAATCCATCAAGTCATCTATTCTTAGGAGTGGATACTTGTTCTTAATCGTTACTTTATTCAGCTGTCTGTAATTGATACACAACCTCATACTACCATCCTTTTTCTTTACCAACAACACTGGAGCTCCCCAAGGCGATACACTCGGTCTCACAAATTTCTTTTCTAACAGCTCTTCCAGTTGCTTCTTCAGCTCTGATAATTCTGATGCCGACATCCTGTATGGTGCCATAGAAATAGGTCTGGTACCAGGGACAAGATCAATAGCAAACTCTACTTCCCTCTCTGGTGGTACCTCTGCAATGTCATCTGGAAAAACTTCAGGAAATTCACGCACCACTTGTAATTCTTTAATCACCGACTCACTCTCCACTGACAAGGATGCAAACAATGCAAGTACCTGAGCTTCTTCTTCCAAGAACTTTCTTAACTCTCTAGCAGACAGAAAACCGTCTTCTTCCTCTTCCTCAGGAGCAAGAAATCGAACCGACTTATTGAAACAGTTAATTTGAACATGATTGAACTCCAACCAGTTCATACCCAAAATCACATCGAGACCTCCCAACTGTAAACAAATCAGATCCACACCAAAGTCCTTATCAAAGATTGATAGTGGATAATTCAAACAGACTAAAGAAGTGGTCACCGATCCCTTTGCAGGAGTTTTGACAACCATCTCTCCCTTCATAGGAGAAACAACAAGGCCTAGCCTTCTTACATAATCAGCAGCAATAAATGAGTGAGTAACACCAATATCAATAATAGCAATCAAAGGCGTATTATTAATATAACATGTACCTCTGATCAGTTTGTCATCACTGGAAGTCTGAGTCCCTGTCAACGCGAACACCTTTCCTCCAGTCGAAGCTTGCTTTGGTTTCTGACAACGAGTACTAATATGACCCTGTTCTCCACAGTTGTAACAAGTCACCACATTAACTTTGCAGTCAGCAATCAGATGTCCCGCCTGTCCACACTTGAAGCATTTCTTCACATCACTCATGCACTCACTGACACGATGACCCAACTCAACACACCTGTAACACTTAAGAGGAGCAGGGGCACCTCCCCCACTTAGCTTCTTGCCATCAGCGTGTTTCTATTTACCTTTCTCAGCTGGAGCTGCATAAGGCTTCCCACGGTCCATCGGTTGCTTTCCTCTTCTCTCGGCCAGCCCTTTATAGTGAGTCGATCGAGCCTTGCTGTCTTCTTCAAATATCCTGTAACAATCCACCAAATTTGGAAACCTTCTGATCCGCTGATAACCAATTGCCTGCTTGATCTCAGACCTTAATCCGTTCTCAAACTTGACACATTTTGAGAACTCAGCAGTTGCCGCACTATAGTGAGGATAAAACTTAGCCAGATCCGAGAATTCAGCAGCATACTCCATAACCATCATGTTACCCTGCTTCAGTTCCAAAAACTCAATCTCTTTCTTTCCTCGGACATCTTTAGGAAAATACTTCCTTAAGAACTCCCTACTGAACACAGTCCAAGTGTCTGCCTCTCCTATTGCTCCCAACAGTTGACGAGTGCTAACCCACCAATCATCAGCCTCCTCAACCAGCATGTGAGTACCTAACCTCACCTTCTGTGCTTCAGGACATTCCATAACTCATAAGATTCTCTCGATCTCCTTGAGCCAAGCCTGCGCTCCATCCGGATCATGTCTTCCCTTGAAGGTAGGCGGTCTGTTCTTCCGAAGTTCGTCATTCTCGTTAGCATGTGGCGGGTTCTGTACCGCTTGAGTAACAGCCTGAAAGTAGCAGCAATAGCAGCATCGTTCCTTCCAGCCATTCTAAATCTGTTACACACCAACAACAGAACATAATGGTTAAGGAGCCGATAACGACAACGACGACTTGTCACACGACAACTTGGTCGGACAGACCAACCAGGCTCTGATACCACTATGTAACACCCTAAACCCCCGTGACAATTTAATAACAAAAATATCAGAGTAAAATAAAACACAACACGTTTAGGATGCTACTTTAAACTATTCAACTTCTCATGCATACGATAAGTAACACATCAATATCGTTATTAAAACATAGTAAATAACCATTTCTATAGCAGCGAAAGTTCAATGAAAATTATAACATGTTAATACTACATCAAACATCATCATGTAGTAAAGTAATAACACACATCAATTCAAAGTAAATAACTACAAGAGTTTCGACAACCCGGTGTTACAATCAGAGCAGACACGACTCGATGACATAAAAGAGAATACCTCATCTTCTTCGCTAACTACAACTCCGTACTACTCCTGCTTATCTGCACATTACCCACGAGGAGGAAACATTCAAACAGAAGGGGTGAGATTCTCAAAATCACATAAGAAATGCATAATATGAGTCTGAAAGCATAAAAACATTACACAATCTACCCTACCATCACAACATCAGCACAATTAGCATCTCCAACATAAGCAGATAATCCACACACATAATGCAATGCAATGAGACCTATAACTCGACTCAATGCACGTGGTACCAATTCGATCCCTGTTTCATGATCATAATTCCCGTCGGAATTTCCATAATGGTCGCTCACACCTTACATGGGCACACGACATCCGTGATCGCTCACACCCCACACGGGCACACGATCACCCGTAATCGCACACACCCCACACGGGCACATGATTACCTCAACAACAACAATGACACTAACACGATTCTATTTCAAAGAATTCGGATAAGACGCTCACACCCCACATGGGCACACGGCTTATCACACAACTTATGCAACATACCATGCATACAACGACAACCCACAACAACAACATACCACGACAAATACAACGACAATTAAGTGCATATGACCATCAACACGTCAATACATCATACTACAACTATACAACATGCAGTTTATACCTGCCAACAACAACAATCTACAACTATAACACGCATACACCCCAATGAATCCATCATTTCAACTCACAACACATAACAACATACACAAAACCCACTTAACACGTCAAAGGGTTGGAATTCTGGTATTTAAATCAACTTTAACAAAAAGTGTATGAAACCAGCTTTCCAACACTTAGAACGGCGACTCAAACGGACATACGGATTAAAAGTTATGAATTTTTAAAGTTTAGAAAAATTATGTCCGTACCACAGCAAAACAGCACTGCCATGCTTCGCTACGAGTTCACTCAGCAAACTCCCATTCGCTAGAGGTTCGCCTAGCGAACTTTCCATCGAACACCTCCCCCTCATAAAAAAACCAGAGCGTCCCATTTTCTCCTATCTGTTCGCTACACATTCGCCCAGCGAACTGGAGTTCGCCAGGAGTTCGCTTTGCGAACCTGGGGCGAACATTCGCCCAGCGAACTTTTGTTCGCATTGTGAACATCGTGATTCTGCAATTCTGCAGTAGCGATTTCAGCACCAACCAGTCCCAATCCTTCCCCGATTTTACCCACAAACAGTCCCAAAATACACATACAACACAGGCTATCATACAAACATTCATAAACACATATATCACACAATTCAACCGATCAATTATGCCTTTTCCCTCTTATCAAACCCTCTGACATACACAAACCCCAATCCCCAATTCAACACAAACAGCACATAGGATGATCCTAATGGTTTATCTACCCTTATACAAAGATTATGCAACCCTTATAGATTAAAGAATCCTACCCTTACCTTAGTGAAGATTCTTCAGATGTCTCTAGGTCCTAGCTCTGCTTCCCGTTCCCTTTTCTCCTTTCTTTAGAATTCGATCGATTCCCAATGATTCTCCCCCTTTCCAATTTCTTCCTTTTCTTATTATGACCCTTAGACCCCGAATATGTTTTTCCCTTCTTATCCCTACTAATCCTCATGAATGAACCATCTTGCCCTCATCATCTTTCCACTCATTTTATCAATTTTAATTAAATAAAATGATTAAACTAATTATTTTTAAATCCAATTTAATTCCAACTAAAATTATTTAAATTATTAATTTCTTACTACCCACATCACGTATTTCTACCCCAATGGTCACACACCCTCCAATACCTCATTTTCTATAATTCTAAGGTATCTACTCCATACTAAGGTAACTCAACCTCAACCAAAGCACACATAATAATACACAAACACACAACATCATTTAATTTACGAAAAAATAATTAAACTAAATCTGGGTGTTACAGGATGACCAGGTCACGAGATGTTGTTGCCAGTGCTTGTTTTGTGTCGAAGATGAAACCCAAGAATGTCAAGAAGGCCTTGACTGATGAATTTTGGATTAATGCGATGCAAGAAGAGCTGTGGCAGTTCAAGAGGCATGAGGTGTGGGACCTTGTTCCCAGACCAGAAGGGTCAAATGTGATTGGGACACAGTGGGTGTTTAAGAACAAGTCTGACGAACACGATGTAGTCACAAGAAACAAGGCTAGACTTGTTGCGCAAGGGTACACTCAGATAAAGGGAGTGGATTTTGATGAAACTTTTGCTCTTGTGGCTAGACTGGAGTCTGTGAGACTTCTACTTGGAATAGTCTGTCTGCTAAAATTCAAGCTTTTTCAAATGGATGTCAAGAGTGATTTTCTGAACGGATACCTGAACGAAGAAGTCTATATGGAACAACCCAAAGGTTTTGTTGATCTGACATTTTCAAATCACGTATACAAGCTGAAGAAAGCCTTATATGGCTTAAAACAAGCTCCAAGGGTATGGTATGAAAGGCTAACTGACTTCCTTGTCACCAATGGCTACATAAAATAAGGAATTGATAAAACCCTCTTTTTCAGAGAAAGGGAAGGCAAGCTCATGATAACACAATTTTATGTTGATGATATTGTGTTTGGGGGAATGTCAGAAGATATGGTTCAACACTTTGTCAAGCAAATACAATCTGAGTTTGAAATGAGCTTAGTTGGAGAATTAACTCACTTCCTTGGTCTCCAAGTCAAACAAATGGAAGACTCTATATTTCTCTGTCAGGGGAAATATGTCAAAAACATTGTTAAAAAGTTTGGTTTGGAGAATGCAAAACACAAGAGGACTCCTGCTCCTACTCACTTGAAGTTGTCTAAAGACGAGAAAGGGGTAAGTGTTGATCAGAGTCTCTATAAAAGCATGATTGGAAGTCTTCTATACCTCACAGCTAGCAGACCTGATATAACTTTTGCAATAGGAATATGTGCGAGATATCAGGCTGAACCCAAAGTTAGCTATATTAATCAAGTCAAAAGAATTCTAAAGTATGTTAATGGTACATGTGACTATGGACTACGTTATACGCACAACTCTGACTCTGTATTAATAGGATACTGTGATGCTGATTGGGCTGGAAATGCAGATGATAGGAAGAGCACCTCTGGTGGATGCTTCTTTCTAGGGAACAATTTAATCTCCTGGTTTAGTAAGAAGCAAAACTGTGTCTCCTTGTGTACTGCTGAAGCTGAGTACATCGCAACATGGAGTAACTGTTCTCAAATGATGTGGATGAAGAAAATCCTGACTGAATATAATATCATGCAATATGTTATGACACTCTTCTGTGACAACTTGAGTGCAATCAATATTTCAAATAATCCTATTCAGCACAACATAACTAAACATATTGACATCGGGCACCACTTCATTCGAGATCTTGTGGAAGACAAAATCATAACCCTGGAGCATGTTGCCACAGAGAATCTGTTAGCTAACATCTTCACTAAAGCTTTGGACACAAATCAATTTGAAGTGTGAGAGGCAAGCTTGGAGTTTTCCTATCTGGAGATATATAACATTCCACTGGGTGTGGGAATGCTATTCAAGTATCTGAATATGTATTCCCATCAAAGTTGAGAGGATTGTCAAGCATTCTCTCAAGTTCTAGTTTATTTTATTTTGTTTGGTTTTGTAAGGGCTTAATGCCCAGAATAATTTACTTTTGGTTGGGTGTGCACTTTAAATACTCTATATTGTTTATTTGGTTTTTGAGTTAGTCTTTCTTCCTTTGTCATATTATGGCTAAAAAGGGGGAGTAATACTAACTTTACTAACCACTGCTGACTGCTACTAACCATTGAGGGGGAGTAGTGTTTCTTGCAGAAGAAGGTATCGGTTGAGGTATTGGTTGAGGGGGAGACAATGTTTTTGTTCCACTGCTGTTCTGATGATCTGGTCTCCCTGGTTCTGAATAATTCTGTCTGCAGGTTAATTGTAGTTAGTTTTAGCCAAAAACTGCCAAAGAGGGAGATTGATGAGTCCATGTCTTTGAGGTTGACATCAATTTTAGTAAAACTAATCTAACAGAAAGATGTTGGATATGATGTCCTAACATGTTGAACTGACTGCAGGTTAAGGTGTTAGACAAGATGTCATATCATGTTGATTCGACATCTTTGTCTGTTATAGTTTGGAATAACTGCTATCTGATTTCCAAGTTTTATGGGAATGTGTTTTTGTCCTTGGTGGCATCAGATATTGAGGAATCAAATATTCTGATTCTAAAAGGAATATGTTGTTTCCAAGTGTGGAGACACGTTAGGAAACTTAGGATTGAAGAAACTATTCTAGAGAAGGATAGGTCGCAAATTCTGTGGAGCTGAATTGCTATGATCCAGAAGCCCAAATCCAGTTCTGTTTAGTGATATAAATATGATGGATTTAACCTAGAATAGACACTGAATATACACAGTTGTTATTGAGTACTAGGATTGTACTTTTGTGAGCCTCTCTTGTATTGCGTGAATATCTGAGTTAGACAGTATTTATTGAGTTGTAATTGTTCAGTCACAGTTGTGATTGAAAGGGAATTGAGAAGGGTCTCATACCTAGGAGATTCTTAGGTAGAAATCTAGCACAGGTAGTTTCTAGGTGTCAAGTTGTAAACTTTGGAGTTTAGCTTAGAACCAATTCTACTTAGTGTATTTCATTCCTGGCTTGGTAGCCCCCAGACGTAGGTGTTGTTGATCACCGAACTGGGTTAACAATTCTTGTGTGTTGTTTACTTTCTGTTGTTTGTATTCTGTTATTCATTATCCTTGTGTGAGAAGCAGAGATCAAGTGTCACGACATCCTGTCCGACATCTTAGTGATCTGCTTGACTAGAATTTCAGTTTGGCATGTGCGCCACTTTTGGTTATCGTTTAGCTCGGCTTGCGTACCGTATTTTGTAAATTGACTTTTACCTGGCCTGCGTGCCAGGGCTTGCACTGCTTTTTTGTACCGCTTGAACAATGGGCTTCTGCCCGACTTAATGCACTGTCTTTCATATCTTGTGTGTGCTGTTTGTGTGTTGATTATATATTTGCTATTTGCGTATTTGTCTAAGTGTTTGGGACCTTTGCTAGACGTCGTTGATTCTCGACAGTGTAGGAAACTGGTCGAGAAGTCAGAGTCGTATTCTGACCTTCGACAAAGCTAAGGGCTCAGTCGAGGTCTTAGCTCTGAGGCGTGAACTTCCCATAGCGAGTTGGGCGTTCACCTAGTTGGTACGACGACGATGGAGCTCGGTAGAGCTGCCCCCTTCGGATCAAGGGTCCTCGCGCACAAACAAAGCGGGCCCTTGTCTTCTTGTCTCGAGGTAGGAGGCGCGCTTGTACCTTAGTGCACTCTCGTGGTCGCGACGCGAATAGGTCGCCAGCAGTGTTTAACTATAGCACTGTTTAAGTTTTTCAGTGTTCCATGGTCGAGCAAGTTACTCCCCGTGCAGATTTTCGAGGTAGTATGCTCCCGTCCCTATTTTTGCGCGGACGCGATAAGGGACCTCCCTGTTCGCGGCGAGCTTGCCTTCGCGCAAGTCTTTCTGGTTCCTTCGCAGCACTAGGGTGCCTACCCGAAATTCGTGTCTGATAACTTTGTTGTCATGGCGTAAAGTTATCCTCTGTTTGAGTGAGGCTTTGCAGAGGGATGCACCCGACCGTATCTCTTCGACCAGGTCGAGCTCCTCCCTCAGAGCCTCATCGTTCATCTCCTCGTCGAGGGGAGACTCGGTCCTTCTTGAGGGTTCCCTTATTTCTACTAGGATTACTGCCTCCGTTCCGTAGGTTAGCCGGAACGGGGTTTCCTCGGTAGTCGAGTGCGGGGTTGTCCTGTAGGTCTAGAGCATGTTGTGTAGCTCCTTGACCCACCTTTTCTTGGCGTCGTCCATTATCTGTTTCAGACCTCACAGGATTACCCTGTTTACCGCTTCGGCTTGGCTATTTGTTTGTGAGTGTTCGACCGATGTGAAGTGTTGCTTCGTGCCCAACTTGGTAACGATGTCCTGAAAGTTCTTGTCGGTGAACTGTGTCCCGTTATCGGTGACAATTGCCTGGGGTACGCCGAACCAAGCAAGTATATTCCTCTTGTAGAAATGAAGTATATTGTGGGTCGTGATTTTGGCCAAGGCTTTGGCCTCTATCCACTTAGTGAAGTAGTCGACGCCAAAAATAAGGTACTTACTTTGGTACGACCCTATGGTGAAGGGTCCGAGGATGTCCATCCCCCACCAGGCAAATGGCCACGGGGACAAAAGCGTTTTTAGTTCACTGGGCGGGGCCAGGTTCATGTCCCCATGTCGCTAGCATCTGTCACACTTCTTGACGTGCTCTTTGGCATCTTGGTGCATAGTGGGCCAGTAGTACTCTGCTCGTAATGCCTTACGAGCTAGGGACCATCCACCGAGGTGTTGCGTATTGATCCCTTCTTGGATCTCCTGTAGTATGTTTGGGACCTTAGACTCCTCGACGTACCTGAGGAGGGGAATCGAGAAGCCCCACCGGTATAACTTGTCCTCAATGATAGTATATGAGCAGGCATGCCGCCTAACTATGCCGGCATCCTTGGGGTCGTCGGGTAGCTTTCCTGTGCTGAGGTATTCATATACCAGGGTCATCCAAAAGTGGCTATCTCTAATGGCATGCAATTCGCCCGTGGGGATGGATTTCTCGATGCTCGGACGTGGAAGCACTTCTTGGATGACGAACTTGTTCCCGCCTTTTTTCTTTATGCCCGCGAGCTTCGATAGGACGTCTGCCCGAGTGTTGTGTTTGCGTGGGACGTGACTCACTTTCGTCGAGGTGAACTTTTTCATCATTTATTTCGCTAAATCCAAGTATTCGATGAGGCTGTCGTTCTTGGCATGGTACTCTCCTCGCACCTGGGAGGCCACGAGCTGGGAGTCAGTAAATATTTTTACTTCTTTGGCGCCGAGATCCTCGGCTAGTCGTAATCCGGCGAGGAAAGCCTCGTATTTGGCCTGATTGTTTGACGTCAGGAAGGACAACGTGGGGGAGACCTCGATCATAATGCCTTCCTCGTTCTCTAGGATGATGCCCGCTCCGCTTTCTGTTGAGCTCGATGCCCTGTCGACGTAGATCGTCCATTTTTGGGATCCGTCCGCCGAAGGTTCTAGGATGGTCATCTCCGCGACGAAGTTGGCTAGCACTTGAGCTTTCAGGGCCTTTCTACCCTTGTATTGGATGTCAAACTTGGTGAGTTTGAGCGACCATTTGAGCATCCTACCCGATATGTCTGATCGGCCGAAGAGCTATCTCACGGGCTGCTCGGTCCTCACCATGATTGTGTGGGCCAAGAAGTAGTGCCACAGCCTTCTAGCCGCGGTGACGAGGGCCAGAGAGACATTTTCGATCTACTGGTATCTAAGTTCAGGGCCTTGGAGTGCTTTACAGGTGAAGTAAATCGGCTTCTGCCCGTCGGGGGTTTCCTGGATTAGAACCGCGTTGACCGCTTCGCTCGTGACGACGAGGTACAAGAACAATGTATCCCCATCTTCTGGTCGCGAGAGGACCGAGGGTTGCGAGAGGACTTGTTTGAGGTGGAGGAGCGCCTGTTCGCATTCCTCGGTCTATTCGAACGTGGCCTCCTTGCTTAGGAGTTTGAAAAATGGAAGTGCATATTGCACCGACTTAGCAACAAAGCGGGACAGCGAAGTGAGCATCCCGTTCAGTGGTTGTATCGATTTCTTTGAGTTCGGCATCGAGAATTCAGATAATGCCCTGCAGTTGTCAGGGTTCGCCTCGATCCCTCGTTCTGTGAGGTAGAAACCGAGGAACTTACCTGCCCGGACGCCGAAGGTGCATTTCTCCGGGTTGAACCTCATATTGCATTTCCTCGTCGTGTCGAAGGCTCTTTTGAGGTGGGCAGTGTGGTCGACCTCTTCTCGTGATTTTACAATCATGTCGTCCATGTAGACCTCGAGCATGTCGCTGATCTCTCCCTGGAAGACTATGTTCATCATCCGCTGGTAGATCGCGTAGACGTTCTTCAGGCCGAAGGGCATTGTCATACCCCAAATTTTGACCGCTAAGATTCCCATCATTGTGCAAATCATCATCGCAATATGGATGAATCATCATACCTCATCAGTCTCCCCAAAGATGGGTGAGCATCCACTACAATCAAATTTAGGGTTTCAGGCCCTCTTTGAGTGCTTAGGTAAAGGATCAATCAAGAATTGACATGATCTTTAACTTTTCTAGCCTCTCAAACATCCCCAATGGATCAAGAGGACTCCCACATCAAGGATTAAGCACAAGGCTGCTCCCTTCTAGGTGGATCAAGCTTTAAGATCACCAGTGTCACCAAATTAGGGTTTGGTCGACCAGGGCCTCCAGATGGAAATTTTCCTCTGAGCATGAGCCAATGCTTCAAAGCATAACCTATATGCTCCAAGGGACATCATGAACCCAATCATCAAGTCAATTTTGTCTCAGGGGATGCATTCATAAAAAATCAGGAATTAGGGTTTCTTGACCTAATTCACCCCTAAGTTGACTTTTGGGACAAAACATGAGCCAAGGCCTCAAAGGAGGATTTGAGGGTCTCAAATACATCACATTTATCCATTTGCAACAGTGGATTGATCCAAGAAGCTTGAGCAACAAGTTTCATTTTCATCAGAACCACAATTAGGATTTCGCGGGAAAAGTCAACTGTGTCTTTGACTTTTGACCAGGACATGCTCCCAAACCCTAGGACATGATTCAATACACCCTATAACACCTATTAAATTAATCCATCAAGTTTGATTTAGGTCAAGGACTTGATTTCATAGAGGATCGCACAGTTTGGAATTCATCTGACAAAAAGTTAACTGTGCACAAAAGTCAACTTTGACTTTTTGAAAATTTTCACAATTATGGTTTTTTAACCCTAAAATGATGTTAATGTGTGATTGGAATCATCATTCATCAATAAAAATCAAGAAAAATGGGATAACTTGTAGAAGGGGTAACCATAAAAACTTAGAAATTTTCTAAGTTATGGAACAAAGTGGCTAGGGTACCAACTTTGGAGGATCATAACTCCTAAACCATAAGGCCATTTTTTCCCATCCAAAGCTGGATTTGTAGCTCTCATGGCACTCTACAAAAGCTTCCACTACACCTCATTACAATTCATCATGAATTTTGAGTTATGGAATGATCAAAATCACAAAAAGTGAAAATGTCACTTTTTTCCAACACTTAGTGAAATTTTCACTAAGTCAGAATCTGCCTTACTTTTTTCCAAATGTAGGGGAATTTTTCACTTGGATCCAAAAAGTATCAAAACTAATTATGATCAAACAGTTTTTGTATCATATGAGGGCTTTCCAAAATGGCCAAGAACTCCATCAAATTCCACTTAAGCCATGAGATATGACAATGCTAACATGCCTTGCTGCAAACTATCATGGCAAGGCAGATTTTGGAGTTTTGCTCGATTTGCTCAAAATTTGCAAAGGGGAAACAACTCTATCCATCTGAACACCTCAAGGGGGGACCAAGGAGGAACCAACTCTGATCCCAAGCCTCCCAAGTCTTTGGAACCAAAAATAGCATGTCAAACCTAGAAATGCCTAAAAGAGGGACAAGACTCCAATTTTGGATTGGAGCATTCAATGCATACACCAAGGTGGCATGGACTGAGCCATTTCCAACTAAATTCAGTCAAGACTTATCCAAGACCAAGGGGACCAGCAGCCTGTGCCCTAACCTCTAGTCAATGGCTAGAGGAAACTTGGATTCTCATTGCTCAACATTGGCCAAAGAAGTACGGGACACCTTAGGACAACCAAGTGGAAAATTTGACTTCATGGTCAAGTACACCACTCCCGAAAGCTCTCGTATCAGGCTCAAAGACATCCAGCCAACTGGATGGGGAGATTTGCCTGAGAGCACAAATACTCTGCAAAATGCAACTGAGGAATCCTCCTACGACAACTTTGTCTGGGAGACAGATTCCAATGATCCTGCTCCGCCAGAAATTAGCATTATTTCTGAAGACAAATCAAGGAAGGTACCATACTTTGTGATTCACCGAGGAGTTCGCCGCCAATGGGTTGCTGTCGATGTTCCGAAGATTGTTCATAAGTCAAAGTAATTGTCGTCCTTAACCTTTCACCCTGCCCAGGTGAAACGGATGTTTTGATAGGGCTTATTTTCTGTAAATTTCCCTCTTCGCTTTGCCCAAAGCGACAGAGTTTTGTTTTATAGGGCTGTAGTTTCAAGAATCGACTTGTTCATAAATAAAATAACGTCATTCTGTAATTTCCGCATTTATTGCTGGTTTCTCTTTTCGCTTTTTTCAGAAAATGGTAATCCTAAAAAATAACTCAATAATAAAAACAAGCAGTTTTCCAAAGAAAAAACACTGCACACACTTGCATTATCTCTATCTCTTCTAAACACAAATTATCACGTCATGCAGATTGCTTGTTTTAAACCCCGTTGAAACATACGATCTGATGCCTTTTCCGGACTTTGAATTCCCAGTATTTGGGGTTGAAGAAGAAGTTGACGACGAAATTCCAAAAGAGATCTCCTGATTACTCCGACAAGAGGAAAGGTCCATTGAACCTCACAAAGAGCCATTGGAAATGATCAACGTGGGTTCAAAAAAAGAGAGAAAAGAAATCAGGATTAGGGCACTGCTCAGTCCAACTGCCAAAGAGAGTTTAACGAAGCTTCTCAGAGAATTTCTCGATGTGTTTGCTTGGTCCTACCAGGACATGCCAGGGTTGGATACCAGCATCGTGGAACACCATTTACCATTGAAATCGGAATGCCCACCAGTAAAACAGAGGTTGAGATGGACTCATCCAGACATGGCCATCAAAATCAAAGAGGAGGTACAGAAACAGATTGACGCAGGTTTCCTCACTACGTCAGAATACCCTCAATGGTTAGCCAACATCGTACCAGTTCCAAAAAAGGACAGAAAAGTCAGAATGTGTGTCGACTACAGAGATCTAAACAAAGTTAATCCAAAGGACGACTTTCCTTTACCACACATTGACATGCTGGTTGACAGTACAACAAAGTTCAAAGTTTTCTCCTTCATGGATGGATTCTCGGGCTATAATCAGATCAAAATGGCGCCGAAAGACATGGAGAAAACTTCGTTCATTACCCCATGGGGTACCTTCTGTTACAAGGTAATGTCGTTCGGTTTGAAGAACGCCGGAGCAACCTATTAAAGGGCCATGACTACTCTATTTCATGACATGATACACAAGGAAATCGAGGTATATGTCGATGATATGATTGCCAAATCTAAAACAGAAGAGGAGCATGTGACCTACCTGCCAAAACTATTCGAGCGGTTAAGAAAGTACAAACTCCGCTTGAATCCCAATAAACGCACCTTCGGTGTCCGTTCAGGGAAACTTTTAGGGTTCATCATCAGCCAGAAAGGAATTGAGGTTGATCCTGACAAGGTCAAGGCCATTCAAGAAATGCCTTCTCCAAAAACTGAAAAACAAGAAGAGGATTCCTGGGACGTTTGAACTACATCTCCAGATTCATATTCCTCATGACCGCGACATGTGCGCCGATTTTCAAATTACTCAAAAAGAACCAGGACTGTGTTTGGACAGAAGATTGCCAAACCGCCTTCTACAGTATTAAGGAATACCTATTAAATCCGCTGATTCTCTCACCTCCAGTGGAAGGAAGACCACTAATCATCTACCTCACAGTCCTAGAGGACTCCATGGGGTGTGTACTTGGCCAACAAGATGAAACCAAAAGGAAAGAGTCTGTCATCTACTATGTGAGCAAGAAATTCACCGACTGCGAGACTCAGTACACTATGCTTGAGAAAACTTGTTGCGCTTTGGCTTGGGCGGCCAAACGTCTTCTCCAGTACATGATTCGTCACACTACTTGGTTAATCTCAGAAATGGATCCAATCAAGTACGTCTTTGAAAAAACTGCTCTCACGGGAAGGATTGCCCATTGGCAGATGTTGTTATCAGAATACGACATCGAATACCACGCTCAAAAAGCCGTTAAGGGAAGTATTTTAGCTGATCATTTGGCTCATCAACCGATTGAAGATCATGAATCAATCGGGTTTGACTTCCCAGACGAAGATGTCATGTATTTAAAAATGAAAGATTGCGATGAACCACTACCTAGTGAAGGGCCAGAACCAGGTTCCCAATGGGGACTTATCTTTGATGGAGCTGTCAATCATTATGGAAATGGAATTGGGGCAATCATCATAACACCTCAGGGTACCCACATTCCTTTCACCGTCAGACTTACATTCAAGTGTACAAATAATGAGGCCGAATACGAAGCTTGTATTATGGGTCTCGAAGAAGCGATTGATTTGAGGATCAAGAACTTGGATGTATATGGCGACTCAACTTTGGTCGTCAATCAGATCAAAGGAGATTGGAACACATACCAATCAGGACTGATTCCTTACAAAGATTATGCGAGAAGGTTGTTACCATTCTTCGACAGAATCGAGTTTCATCATATCCCTCGTGAAGAGAATCACATGGCTGATGCCTTAGCCACCCTCTCTTCCATGATTAGTGTAGGTCAATGGAACGACCTACCTAAGATCGACATAATGCGCCTTGAACGGCCCGCTTACATCTTCACGATTGAAGTAGTCATAGACGACAAACCTTGGTATCACGATATCAAATGCTTCCTTCAGAAACAAGAGTACCCACCTGGGGCACTAAGAAAAGACAGGAAAACCCTCAGAAGGCTAGCTGGCAGCTTCTTCCTGAGCGGTGACACACTATATAAGAGAAATTTCGACATGGTCTTACTCCGATGTGTAGATAGACCAGAAGCAAACACACTGATAAAAGAAATTCACGAAGGATCCTTTGGCACTCATGCCAACGGACACACAATGGCGAGAAAAATTCTAAGAGCAGGGTACTACTGGTTGACCATGGAATCCGACTGCTACAAGTACATGAGGAAGTGTCACAAGTGTCAGATATACTCTGACAAAATCCATGTACCGCCCACGCATCTCAAAGTTCTCTTTTCCCCGTGACCTTTTTCCATATGGGGAATCGACATGATTGGCATGATTGAACCCAAAGCTTCGAATGGACATCGGTTCATCCTGGTAGCCATTGATTACTTCACCAAGTGGGTCGAAGCAGCGTCATACGCCAATGTAACCCGACAAGTGGTGGTCCGATTTATCAAAAACAATATCATCTGTCGTTATGGTGTTCCTAGCCAGATCATTACAGATAGCGGATCTAACTTGAACAATAAGATGATGAAAGAGTTGTGTGCTGAGTTCAAGATCGAACACCATAACTCATCTCCCTACCGACCCAAGATGAACGGAGCGGTAGAAGCAGCTAACAAGAACATCAAGAAGATTGTTCAAAAGATGGTTATAACCTACAAAGATTGGCACGAGATGCTACCCTTTGCTCTCCACGGTTATCGCACATCTGTCCGCACTTCAACAGGGGCAACCCCTTTCTCTCTAGTATATGGCATGGAAGCAGTGCTCCCCATAGAAGTAGAGATCCTATCAATCTGGGTATTGATGGAAGTAAGCTTACAGAAGCTGAATGGTGTCAAGGTCGACACGACGAACTAAATCTGATCGAAGAAAAATGAATAACGGCTCTATGCCACGGTCATTTATATCAGCAAAGAATGAAGAAGACGTTTGACAAAAAGGTCCGACCTCGCGTCTTCAGGAAAGGAGACCTTGTGCTCAAGAAGATACAATCATTTCTCACTGATTACCGGGGCAAATGGACTCCGAATTATGACGGCCCCTATGTGGTTAAGAAAGCTTTCTCAGGCGGTGCCTTGAGACTTGCAACCATGGACGGAGAGGAATTTTCCTACCCCAGAAAGTTGACGTAGTCAAGAAATACTTCGCCTAAAAAAAAACAACGTCTCGGTGGATTGAAAACCCGAAAGGGCGGTCCAGGCAAAAATTAGAGACATAAGCAAAAATCATCCCGGTGGATTGGAAATCTCAAAGTATAATCCAGGCAAAAATTAGGGATTAATGGCAAGTAACTACGTCCAGCAAAGGGGAAAATCCCCCAGCAGCAGTAATGTCATCCATCAGAAGAAACTCCAGTCAAGGTCATCTTCGACAGAAGCTCAGGATGTCCAGAATTCAAAGTTGGTAGAAGGATAGCGGTTGTTATGTTTCAATGTAGCCCTTTTCCCTTAAATTACCATTTTTTAACTTTGTAAATGCTCTCTGGAAGCACGCGCTTGGCTGATTTCCATCCTATCAATAAAATTTGAGCCCTTGTGCTTTTGGTTGCAATTCTTATTTGTTTTAGCTTTATAGAACGACATTTTAACATGATCAACGGTTCTTGACTGTTGAATATCGAAAGAACATCAATCGCTTCTCCAGAAGTAAGCGAGCTTCAAAGTGCATAATCAAAGTACTCCTTCTAAACCAGTACGCCTGAACGAAGAATCAACTGTGTCAGATGCGAATATTCCGTCCGACACCCTCGGCCGAGTTCTTACCTCTTAAGCCCGACCAACGTAGCTCCCCACGAAGACTGCTTCTCCTAAGCAAGGCAGAATTGCTATGTTGAACCAACGGTACTTCTTCGTCCCCGCAGTGGTCGAGTATCCAATCGTGTTCATCCGTCAGTTTGTATGTCACGTCAGTTTTGTCAGCATAAACATACATACATCATGCATTATTGATTTACATTCGCATTCATATTGCATCACTATCACTCTAGTCGGTCTTATCCCCTAGTGATAAAAGTCCTCTCAATCGAGTTGTCAGTTCTTTCCTCGTCAGGAGGTGAATTATCTAAGTACTCTCTCTCTCCAGTAGAGCCAGTCTTCGACCACTTTGATAACTTGAACCTCTAAAAGGCCAGAGAACCTTCAGACAAACATCACTCTTCGCCATTGAAGATGATATCTTCGCTTTCCCGGATTAAGGAAAATCCCCAGAGAAAGCCTCTTAACCAGAGATTCGACAATACGGCAGTTTTTCTCCGAAAAATATGCTGACGAAAAGGTCATCAGCACCTCAAAATTGAATCACATCATATGGCATTTCTCCGGGAAGATCCTAAGAAAAGTAAGATGTAATACCCAAGCAGAAAGAAGTCTCTCAAGAGACTCGTTCTCCCCCAGTAGAGTCAACAAATGGCGTCTCCCACAGAGAAGTTTGTGCACCTCTACAACTCAGACGAATGGGTTCCCCAGCAAGTTTAACATCAAAACTTTTTCCATCAAATGGCATCTCCCAGGAAAATTCGGCGAGAAGTTTGAGGAAAATCTCTACGCTTAGCGTCCCTCGTCAATAAAGTTTATTGACGAAAGAAACTAAGACCAGTTCCTTGGTAGGAAACCAGGATCGAGGGGAAGTTTATTTCAGCAACTGAGACAAGTTCCTTGGTAGGAAACCAGGATCGAGGGGAAGTTTATTTCAGAAACTAAGACCAGTTCCTTGGCTGAAGACCAGGATCGAGGGAAAGTTTACCCTTTTCTAAGCATCATTGCTTAGCAAAAGAAGAAGGGTGCGTGAACTGCCATTCTTAACCACCGTCAAAATTTCGGGTATTCCGATATTTAATCCTCTTGCACCCCGAATGCCAGAATATCTTCGCCATTCACACCTTCGGGTCCAAGAAGATTAAATAGGGGCATCTGTCATACCCCAAATTTTGAACACTAAGATTCCCATCATTGTGCAAATCATCATCACAATAAGGATGAATCATCATACCTCATCAGTCTCCCCAAAGATGGGTGAGCATCCACTACAATCAAATTTTGGGTTTCAGGCCCTCTCTGAGTGCTTAGGCAAAGGATCAATCAAGAATTAACATGATCTTCAACTTGTCTAGCCTCTCAAACATCCCCAATGGATCAGGAGGACTCCCACATTAAGGATTAAGCACAAGGCTGCTCCCTTCTAGGTGGATCAAGCCTCAAGATCACCAGTGTCACCAAATTAGGGTTTGGTCGACCAGGGCCTCCAGATGGAAATTTTCCTCTGGGCATGAGCCATTGCTTCAAAGCATAACCTATTATGCTCCAAGGGACATCATGAACCCAATCATCAAGTCAATTTTGCCTCAGGGGATGCATTCATAAAAAATCAGGAATTAGGGTTTCTTAACCTAATTCACCCCTAAGTTGACTTTTAGGACAAAACATGAGCCAAGGCCTCAGAGGAGGATTTGAGGGTCTCAAATACATCACATTGATCCATTTACAACAGTGGATTGATCCAAGAAGCTTGAGCAACAAGTTTCATTTTCATCAGAACCACAATTAGGGTTTCGCAGGAAAAGTCAACTGTGCCTTTGACTTTTGACCAGGACATGCTCCCAAACCCTAGGACATGATTCAATACACCCTATAACACCTATGAAATCAATCCATCAAGTTTGATTTAGTTCAAGGACTTGATTTCATAGAGGACGCACAGTTTGGAATTCATCTGACAAAAAGTCAACTGTGCACAAAAGTCAACTTTGACTTTTTGAGATTTGTCACAATTATGGTTTTTTAACCCTAAAATGATGTTAATGTGTGATTGGAATCATCATTCATCAAGAAAAATCAAGAAAAGTGGGATAACTTGTAAAAGGGGTAACCATAAAAACTTAGAAATTTTCTAAGTTATGGAACAAAGTGGCTAGGGTACCAACTTTAGAGGATCATAACTCCTAAACCATAAGGCCATTTTTTCCCATCCAAAGCTGGATTTGTTGCTCTCATGGCACTCTACAAAAGCTTCAACTACACCTCATTCCAATTCATCATGGATTTTGAGTTATGGAATGATCAAAATCACAAAAAGTGAAAATGTTACTTTTTTCCAACACTTAGTGAAATTTTCACTAAGTCAGAATCTGCCTTACTTTTTTCCAAATGTAGGGGCATTTTTCACTTGGATCCAAAAAGTATCAAAGCTAATTATGATCAAACAGTTGTTATATCATACGAGGGCTTTCCAAAATGGCCAATAACTCCATCAAATTCCACTTGAGCCATGAGATATGACAATGCCAACATGCCTTGCTGCAAACTGTCATGGCAAGGCAGATTTTGGAGTTTTGCTCGATTTGCTCAAAATTTGCAAAGGGGAAGAAACTCTATCCATCTGAACGCCTCAAGGGGGGACCAAGGAGGAACCAACTCTGATCTCAAGCCTCCCAAGTCTTTGGAACCAAAAATACCATGCCAAACCTAGAAATGCCTAAAAGAGGGACAAGACTCCAATTTTGGATTGGAGCATTCAATGTATACACCCAGGTGGCATGGACTGAGTCATTTCCAACTGAATTTAGTCAAGACTTATCCAAGACCAAGGGGACCAGTAGCCTGTGCCCTAACCTCTAGTCAATGGCTAGAGGAGACTTGGATTCTCATTGCTCAACATTGGCCAAACATATGCAGCAGTTGCCATTCACTATTCCTTGCAAAACAAACTTGCTCTACTATAAATAGAGCTCATTTATAATCAGTTTGAGTACACCAAAGCCATCAAACAGATGCTTTCCTCAAAATCTCTTCTTTCACTCCAAAATTGCCTTCCAAAGCAAGTCACTATCGGGTTTTGAGTTTGAGAGCTATTCCAACCAAACCAATCACACACACACCTCATAAACATCATATAGAAGTGATCCAAACACTTAAACAACATCTGGAACACTGATTTCTCAAAATCACCAGCCAGCTGCTCAAGGTTTTAACCAAGTTGTAGTTGGGATACCATCTTCAGTTCCAGACCATTTCCATTCATTCCAAGCATCCAGACACACTGCATAGCACCTAGGGAAGTTGTCCATAACCTTGGAACCAAGCTGTAACACATCTAACACAAAACATGATCATCAGCTGCAAGAGGTAAGCATGAGCTCTTCTAACTCTATGATCCATGCATTTTTTGCTGCACAATAATTTGGCCATATGTTCATAATCATGCATGGAGTGTTTTCCCTCAATCAATTGGTTTGTTTGAATCGTGTATGGAATTTCTGAACCTTCATGCAAATTTTTGGGTTCTTGAGGTTTTTCTTTGATTTCCTATTCCATGCTTAAAATAAATGAAATTAAAGATCATAGACATGATCGTGAGGTTGAAACGAGTAGATTGATATGTAGATTGCATGATATCATCAAGTTTTCAGTGAGATTGGATAGAAAACGCAAATCTGCAGAAACAGAGGAAGGGCGCGTGTTCTTGCCATGTTCTTGGCGCCCTTTTTCAAATATTTGAATATTTGAATTTTGTGATTTTATTTAATTGATTCAAAAACTAATTTCTCTCTGAGTTTTAATGATTTTGAGTGGATTCTTTTTTTAATAATTCAAAAAAATGTTAAAATATTTTATTTCCCCAAAAAATCCCAAAAATATTATTTATTTCATATACTTTATATTTTTGAAAAGAATTAATGTTTTAATTGTTTTTGACATTTAAAATATTTTCTCCTTCTTGATTTTTCAAATTTTAGTGATTTCCAATCATTTTGTGGATCAAAACCTAACTTTTGCAACATTAATCCAGGATCACAATTTGTTTTCCACATGTGTAACAATTTTGGTCATTTTAATTGAATTTTTTATTCAATTAAAATACATTTTGAAAACAAATTAGGGTTTTTGATTAATTCAACCCTCATCAAACTTTTTCAAACACTTTGGGCCTCTAATAGAGTGTAAGACCCAATCCCTCTTTGAAACCAAAACATTTTTGGGCCTCAGTCATTGTATAAGACCCACTGCGTTTTCAAAAATCTCGGCGCGATCGTCATTCCAAAACGAAAATTATCTGGGCCTGCCCTCGTGTTATAAGCCCCATTTCTTTTCTTTAAATTACTTTGGGCCTCTAATAGAGTGTAAGACCCAATCCCCTTTTAACCAAAACAATTTTGGGCCTCAGATATTGTATAAGTCCCTCTGCGTTAAAAGAAAACCTTGGCGCGGTCGCCAGTTGAAAAATCAAACCCTTGGGCCTACCCTCGTGTTATAAGCCTCACTCTTTAAAAATCATTGGGCCTTTAGTAGAGTGTAAGACCCAACCCTTTTTGAAAACCAAAATAATTTGGGCCTCAGTGTATTGTATAAGTCCCGATACCATCAAAAAGTTTGACGCGATCGTCGACTTTTAAAAAAAAACCTTGGGCCTCTCCTTGAGCTGTAAGCCCCAACAATCTTTTCAAAGCACTTTCTCCTTTGATTTTGAATATAATATTATTATCAAAGCTTTCTTTGTTGAACAAACTAACCAAACAACATGGAAGCTCTACAACCGAGTAAGTGTTTACCCGCTTTCTTTACCTGCTTTCATATATATATAACTGTATTGTGGGGCTGCTCATTGTAAGTCTTCTTTCACAAACTTTTATATACTTGTCAAATATCAACTGTGTAATACTAGTATAGTTATTTAGAGTTTTTCCCGGCAACTACATCTAGCACTAGGTAAAGCCCTGTTGGTCACTTTTAAATACAGTCAAAACTAGATCCCCCATAGGATTACCAGACACAATCTTCCCTCCTCTTGGGGTTAAACAACATGGAGACGTGAAAGGCAGCATTCTCGGTGAACCCTTTCTTAGACTGTCACCATTAGAAATCGTCAAAGAGACTCTACTCCCCAGAGATGATCTTTTCTCCGTGAATGGCATCTCTTGAGTTTCTTCCAAATTCTCGAACTTTCCTGGCTTGGTATGTTCTTGGTGAATGGCATGTCTTGAACTTCTCGGGGTTTGGGGACCCACAGGCTTCTTAAAAGCATCCCCGCCTCCTCTTGGGCGTTGTACAAGGACCCTTCGGCTTCTTAAAAGCTCTCATGCCTTCTCTTGGGCTTATTACAAGGACCCAGAGACCTCTACAGGTATAGGAACAGAACCTAGTCATCAATTTGCTAGAGCTGTCTTTCTGAGTCAAGTGTCAGACCAGTTAATGGGTTGACCTTCATCCCTTAACATACCAGCCTTCTCTTGGGCATTATACAAAGATCATTCACTACCCGAGAATCAATTTCTCAAAACACCCGTAGACTTGGACAGTCTCAATACCTTTTGGGATTTCCCATTTCCTTAAAGAACAGGAAATAACCCTGATCCTCCGATCAATCCCTGAGCACAACATTACCCATACAAGAAATGGTTTTCTCTTTTAACCAACATACTGGACCCGTCACTCAACTGAAACAGTCACCAGCCCACTAGCCTCCTCTTGGGCTTTATACAATGATTCTCCCCAGTGGAGCTAACCTTTTCAGACTCTCTTGTTGAGTCAATCTCTTTCAGCCTCCATCTCGGGCTTCGTACGAGATACAAAAACACTCTCTTGTTGAGTATAAAAGACTCTCTTGTTGAGTCAACCCACTTTTAGCCTCTACCTCGGGCTTCGTACGAGATACCAAATCACTCTCTTGTTGAGTACAAAAGACTCTCTTGTTGAGTCAAACATTTTCAGCCTCCATCTCGGGCTTTGTACGAGGTACAAAGACTCTCTTGTTGAGTTAAACACCTTTAGCCTCCGTCTTGGGCTTCGTACAAGACACATATAAAAGCACTCTCTTGTTGAGTCAATCCTTTTAGCCTCTCTCTCGGGCTTCGTACGAGACACATAAAAACACCCTCTTGTTGGGTCAATAGCCTCCTCTTAGGCTTTGTATAAGGAAAACCCTTGTTGAGTCAATCAACCTTTTAGCATCAAAATATGTGCCTTGCTCACAGTATACAAACATCAACAACTCCTTTTCCTTCATCTAATTGCTGTAAGCGGCAAGCTTCTGGATTATTTACATCCATGCCATTGTCCCTCTTTTAGCATGAGAAATTCCTAAGGAAAGATGGCATTGCTCTACACTGAGTTAAAGTCTTCTCCTTCAGGTTAAAAATCCCCTATAAAGGAAATTATGGCATTGCTGGTTTCACATATCCCAGTTAAAGTAATTCTCCTTTATAATCAGTCACCCAACAGTTGTGACAAACAGACCAAATACCCCCCTTTAGAGATGGCAAATTCTCTCTAAAGTCAAAACCCTTTAGCTTCACATCTTGGGCTTCGAACAAGATACAAATAGACCCTTCAGCTTCACATCTTGGGCTTTGAACAAGATACAAACCACCTTTAGCTTCACGTCTTGGGCTTTGAACAAGACACCAAAACAACCTTTTTCCTCCCATAGAATAGGAGGAACTACGATCGCTCTGATTTCCCTGTTTCGTTAAATGGGAATACGTAGGCATAAGATTGAAAATTTTTAACGAGCGCACTAATAAAAAATCCAAAATCCCGTACCTTCATACATCAATCGAAAAGCATCAGTCCTAAACATCCTACCAATAGCATAGTCCCGTTATTTCATTCTTAGCAAAATTAGCAGAGAGAGACCCATGATCTAAACTGCATCTGTAAACCAACAGTCATCTGTTTAAACTTAGTATGCAAGCAGGGTTAATTGGAGGAATCTATTTCCCTTCCTTCATCAGCTTCAATAGGATAAAAAATGAATCGACCTGTAGTACCCCAGAGCGACAGTGCTTAAGAACCACGTCTAAAATCGCTCGCTACAGGCATTACGTTGTAGTAGTAGTTGCCTGACTCGGGGTTGAAGGCCGTGTGTTGTTTGTCGGTCTTCACCATGGGTATTTGGTTGTACCTCGAGTACGCGTCCATGAACGACAACAACTTAAAACATGCAGAATTGTCGACCAGTTTGTCGATGTTAGGCAATGGATAAGCATATTTCGGGCATGCCCGGTTAAGATCGGTGTACAGGGCTTAACAAGTACAACGTTGGATAGCCAGTTTGTGTACAGGGCTTCCGAGATAAAGTTTGCCTCTAAGAGGTCTTTTATAGCTTTTTCAGCAGGCTCCGCTTTCTCGGGAGACTGCCTAAGCCTAGGTTGAACTATAGCCCTAGCGGCTGGATCTATTGTAAGCTGGTGGCAGGCCACATCTGGATCAAGACCGGGCATCTCTGACACGCTCCACGCGAACAAGTCAGCATTCTCCCGGAGGCAGGCCTTCAACTGCTTCCTCGCCAAGGTCGAGGGGCCCTATGCCAATCTTCACCTTCCTGTCTAGATTGTCCCCGAGAGTGATGAGCTCGAAGTCTCCATCTAGAATGGGACGCGTTGGGTGGAAAGGCTGCCCATTGCCTTCGGCTGGAAGGTCGTTGTCTGATGCTTCTCTCTGCTGCTGCTCACTGGGGAAGTGGCTGTTGAGGTCCACCGCGTTGATGAGCAGGAGTGGCTTCTGCTCAGACCCTTGGTCTCAGCTTCTAAGCATCTCCTAGCAGCTTCAATATCTCCATAAAGGGTGACGACCCGACTTCTGGCCGTGTAGTACTTCATCTTCAGATGGACTGTAGATGGTACCACCGTGAGCTCGGCCAGAGTAGGTCTTCCCAGGATGCACTGGTACAGAGAAGGGCACTCCACCACCAGGAAGCGAGTCTTAACTTGTCGGGTAGTATCATCGTTCCCAAACGTAACCATCAGCTTGACATAGCCCCACGGTCTGGTGGTGGTGCCATTGAAACCCTGGAGGTCTGAGCCCACATAGGGGGTCAGATGTGTTTCATTGAGCTGGAGGGTCTCAAAGAGGTGGGCGTACATGATGTCCACCGAGCTCCCTTGGTCAACCAAGATGCGGAGGACGTCAAAATTTTCCATCTGCGCCCTGATCAGGAGGGGAATGGTGGAGTTGGGGGCGCCGCCCGGCAATTCGCGAGGTAGAAGGTGATGGGGTTCGACCTTCCTTGGACCTTCTCGAAAGTGGCAGTCTGCGCCGAGCTCGTCTCTATCAACTCGCAGAACTTCTGTTTGATCGACCCCACCGAGACGTTGTTGAACCCCCTTGCCGAATGTAACCATTGCGGAGGGGAAACTTTCCCACGGGCTGCGAGTGGTCACCAGAATGTCGGGCTCATCGGGAAAGTAGAAATCTTCTGGTTGGGTGACACACAGGGCAACTTGTTGACCGTTCTCGCCAGAAGAAGGGGTCGCCTCCTCGACCCTTTGTGTCACCTCGGCCTCTTGTCGAGGAGCTTCGTTCCTCTTCGTGTACTGCTTGAGGTACCCCTTCTTTATCAAGATTTCTATCGCATCCTTGAGGTGGATACAATCCTCTGTGACATGCCCGTGGCTCCTATGGAACCTACAGTACTTGGACTTGTCAACGTTTGGTTTGGGGGGTGTCGGCTTCGGGAAGTGGACACCTCCTTTCTGGAATTCTGAGTTGATGTACTCGGCCAGGATTCACTTGCGGGGAGCGGTGTGCAGCGTGTACTCTGTGAACCGGCCTACTGGCCCCCTCGCCTCTCGAGAGTCCCGGGGCCGGTCTTCTCTTCTCCTTTCTCCCCCTCATCGGAGGGCGGTGAAGTCTTTGTGCCTGGAGCTTCTGGGGCCCTCTTGATTTCGCGAATCGCGGGCACAGTGGGCGGCCTCTATCTCCTCATACTGGATGTATAATTGGGCCTTATGGAGGAGCACCTCTAAGGTGCAGGGCCTTTTAATGACGACAGATTTGGCGAACTCGGTACGAGGTCGCAGTCCTCGCTTGAACAATAATTTCATCATGTCGTCCGTGGTGGACACCTGGACGGCTTCTAGATTGAATCTCTCGATGTAATACCAGAGAGATCCGTCTTTTCCCTGGATGATGGCTTCCAGGGATGCTTCCATCTTCGGGTGGCGTCGGGAAGCAGTGAAATGCCTGGAGAACTGTCTCTTTAGTTCCTTCCAGGTGGTGATGGACTCCGATGCGAGGCTCTTGTACCACGCCATGGCACCCTTCCGGAGGGTAGTGGGGAAGAACCTACACTTGATGGCTCCTCGGACGTCCCTGTAGTCAAGCATTGCATCGAAGCTTTCGACGTGGTCGTCTGGGTCAGTAGTACAGTCATATGTCGCCAAGGGTGGAGGTTACTCCATCCCGACGGGCAGGGGGTCTCCATGATGTCCCTAGACAGTAGGGTGCACTGATCGTCATCGTCACTCCTGACGAGTGATCGCGACGGGGATTGGTCACCCCGGTCGCCCCAGTTTCGTCAGGGGGGACTTCTCGGTCGGCTCTTTAGCTTCTCGCTGTGTCCACCGGCCTTACTTGTCTTCTACACGAGGGAACGTCTTTCCTTCCGAAGGGGGGACCGATCGCGCTTCTGGGCGACCACGGGTTGGTGTCGTGTCCTCCGTGGGGGAGGAGAGGGGCTGTGAGAGATGGGGCGACAGTGTCTCCGCGGGGGAGAGCTTTGTTGTCGCTCCCTCTCGAGCACTTCTATCCATTCATTCTGTTGGATGATCATCAGATTGGTCTGATTGATTGCTGCGAATAGAGCCACCGTGGTCGGATCATCATTATGTGGCGCGGGGATCGGCTGGTAGACAGTCGTCCTATCAGCATGTCGGGTGGCGTTGAAGGCCACATCGTTAAAGTATGGAAATGCGGTGTTCCCATCCATGTGGTTTCCTTCTTCGACGTGAACAGCCACGTTGGGTTCGTGGTCGTCTCCGTTGTTGAATGGGACGAAGACGGTGTCTGGAGTGTTGGCATCAGGTTGAGGGCTGGCCATGATCGTCAGAGATTGAATGTTGCTTTGGTTTTTACGGGAGGAGAAACGGGGAAGCAAAAGGTTCCCACAGACGGTGCCACTTATCGTACCTGGTCATAAATAGATCGGTGGCCAGCAACACGTCGTGAGCTCCGTTACTTCGGTGGTGGTGAGAAGGTGGGGTGTACCTGCAAGGTACTCTGATGCCAAAGTGAGAGACGGAGCAAAGAGTGTAAGCACAGAAAGGTAGTAAGAGTAAGATTCAGAATACCTGACCCTCTAATGATAGAGGGTATTTATAGTGTGCCCCCAGCGCTGGGCTAACGGTCATCTGCACTGGGTTGGATCGCTAAGCCCAATGCAGATAATTGTCAGGGCTTACGTAGTGTAGGGAAGACTAACACGTGGTCTTCGCCCTAGAGCAACTGCCCTGTGATCTTCAGGGGCTGACCAGTTCTTTCGGAAGAGGGTAGTTGCCTGATATGGTGTCCCTGCGTGGGGGCACGTGGAGACGGGGGAAAGATGTGTGGTCTCTCCCCGTTACCATGTTCAAACTGGGGCAAGACTCATTGCGGAAGACAGATCCTCTCTGTATTTTCAACTTGGACAAGTATACCTTATCAGACATTGTCAATCACCAAGTTCAGAGCAAAAACACGATCTTCATGAGTCGATCTCGTCGCTACGCTCGGGCCATCCTGATCATCAAGAACAAAGTTGTGATCCTCTGTGAACTGAATATCACGACTTATTAATCAAGTGATCAAACTCGAGGCTTCAGGAGCATCTTCGTCTGCTTCAATCATGGCGTCTTCAACGAACTGAGTGTCGAGGGAATCAAACCCTCCCACCACCCAAAGTCCAATCCTCATTAGCAACTACCAAAAGTCCACCATGCTGGCATTCTCCCTCACCAAACATATCCAATCACCCGTCTGTAATCATATGCATCATACGCATTATGCGCATCGCATTCAAAATCATGTGCATCATATGCATACCAAAAAAAACCAATTTATACTTCCCCAACACTTGCATCTCCGCGAGTCAGCATTTGCATTTGTATTTCCATTTGCATTGCACATCATTACAAAATCAAGCATTCGTACATGCATAGTTAAGATCCAGGATCAATCTCTAGACTACAAGATGATCTTCAGCACAGGCAGGGGTATCTTCAGCAAATCCGTGGGCGTTCCTCACGAAGTTGGTTCAACCTATTGTTGATCGAGACAAGACTGCAAGCAATCCTCATCCCAGTTATGGGTATCTTCTTCAAGTTCAAGGGCAATCCTCATGGAATAATCTCAACCTTTTCTTGATGAAGTTGCGATCTCCAAGCAAGTCAGTGGGCGTTCCTCATTGAGTTGTGTTCCTCAACCTTTTGTTGATGAAGTTGTCATCCCCAGCTAAACCAACAAGCATTTCCCAGAGTCATTGGGCGTTCCTCATTGAGTTGGATATCTTCAACCTTTTGTTGATGTAGTCATTACCCTCAAACAAAATTCAACTAGTGAGTTAGTGCCTTTCAACCTTTTGTTGACAAGGACGGTGTCCATCAGTGACTTCTTTGCCTCAACCTTTTGTTGATGTCTCCAAATAAGCCTCATTTGTCATATCCCCAGCAAACTTGACCTTTTGTTAATTTCCTTACTATCATCCTTTTGGTGATAGCCAAACCCTGTCAATTCAATTCAACTTGCATCCTTTTGGTGTTGGTAGCCCTCAAAATCAGTAACTTACTATCATCATTTTGGTGGTAGTCGTTCATGTTATTTCAACCTAACCTTCATCCTTTTGGTGTTGGTCCTCGTAAGTGGGAATTTTCTATCATCCTTTTGGTGGAAGTAGCTTGTATCTTACCGCCATCCTTTTGGTGTCGGCAATCCGGGAACCTTTGGTTTGTGTATCATCCTTTTGGTGAATGACAGTCTCCGTTATCGTTTTGCTTAATATTATCCTTTTGGTAATAGTAAGTTGTGACCTCACTTTCATCCTTTTGGTAAAGGGTCACTGTGTGCGTGATTTCACTATCATCCTTTTGGTGATAGGTCTGTCATCCTTTTGGTGTCAGATACTGTGTGTTAGCTCTATTATCCTTTTGGTATTAGCGAGCTTTGACCTCATTTTCATCCTTTTGGTGGAAGGGTATGTGTACGTGTGTTCACTATCATCCTTTTGGTGATAGGTCTGTCATCTTTTTGGTGTCAGATACTGTGTGTTTGCTCAACTATCCTTTTGGTAATAGCGAGCTTTTCCCTAATTTTCATCCTTTTGGTGGAAGTGTCTGTGTGTGTGTGTTATTTATCATCCTTTTGGTGATAGACCCGTCATCCTTTTGGTGCCGGAGCCGTGTGAATTTACTATCATCCATTTGGTGATAGGTCTGTCATCCTTTTGGTGTCAGATAGTTGTGTGTGTGCTCTATTATCCTTTTGGTAATAGCAGGCTTTGACCTCATTTTCATCCTTTTGGTGGAAGGGTCTGTGTGTGTGTGTTACTATCATCTTTTTGGTGATAGGTCTGACATCCTTTTGGTGTCAGATAATCCAGTGTGTGCCCTATTATCCTTTTGGTAATAGCATGCTTGGACCTCATTTTCATCCATTTGGTGAAGGTTCTGTGTGGGTGTGTACTATCATCCTTTTGGTGATAGGTCTGTCATCCTTTTGGTGTCAGATAACTGTGTGTTTGCTCTATTATCCTTTTGGTAATAGCGAGCTTTGACATCACTTTCATCCTTTTGGTGAAGGGTCACTGTGTGTGTGAGTTTACTATCATCCTTTTGGTGATAGGTCTGTCATCCTTTTGGCGTCAGATATCCAGTGCGTGCCCTATTATCCTTTTGGTAATAGCAGGCTTGGACCTTGTTTTCATCCTTTTGGTGGAAGGGCCTGTGTGTGTGCTATATTATCCTTTTTGTAATAGCGAGCTTTGACCTCATTTTCATCCTTTTGGTGGAAGGGTGTGTGTGCGTGTTTTCACTATCATCCTTTTGGTGATAGACTCGTCATCCTTTTGGTGTCGAGAATCTGTGGGCTTACTATTATCCGTTTGGTAATAGCTAGTTGGGACCTCATTTTCATCCTTTTGGTGAAGGGTCTGTGTGTGTGTGTATGTGTGTGTTACTATCATCCTTTTGGTGATAGGTCTGTCATCCTTTTGGTGTTAGATATTTGTGTGTGTGCTCTATTATCCTTTTGGTAATAGCAAGCTTTGACCTCCTTTTCATCCTTTTTGAGGAAGGGTCTGCGTGTGTGAGTTTACTATCATCCTTTTGGTGTCAGATTCTCTTGTTATCATCCTTTTGGTGATAACGACCTTTGCAAGTTATTCAGTGTCCACTCGAAAGTTGACATTGATCACCATTCCACCTCCCAAGCATCTCCTTTCTTTTCGGACAAATTTGTGGTCTTCTTCATATCTAATTGTCTTCTACCTGGAAAAAACAAACGCCGTAGCAGTTCATCTTACTAGGTTCAAGCCAATTAGATAATGGCATCTGTCATACCCCAAATTTATCCTACTTGTATATAACCTTCATCTGTATTTCCATCCACTAACCGTCATTCAAAATTCCAAAAAATGTGTTTGCCTGTTGCTTAAGTTTGTGCTTCAGTTGAGAATATCAAGTCAGGAAGGTGTACAAA
Organism: Lathyrus tuberosus; assembly: GCA_022829125.1. Lineage (NCBI taxonomy): Eukaryota > Viridiplantae > Streptophyta > Magnoliopsida > Fabales > Fabaceae > Lathyrus > Lathyrus tuberosus. The sequence continues at coordinate 3,057,392 of JALAZF010000010.1, read as the reverse complement.
AAGGTTTAGTGAATTTGACCTAATCTTGGTCAAGAAGAAATTTGTTGCTGATTAAGACCAGGGTTGTCAGGTGATGTCAAGTTATTAGTACTTCATGGTTAAAGATCATGAAAGGCCAATGCATTGTTAATTAAGGTTTTGTGCAGTCGTAATGTCGTTATGTGTTGATTATTTGGTTCAAAATCTGGTTTGACAATACAAGTGGCAAAGTTCAAGATTAAGATAGTGTTTGATTCCTGTTGGACCTGTTACTCAAGAATTGATTCAAGGTTTTAAATGCAAGAGGTCCAAAATTGACTCATGGTGGTTCCTATTTTCTCAAGAACCGATTCAGGGTATTGTTCACGAGAAAAATTCAAGAATAAGTTTTAAGTGTGAAATGTGGAATTAATTTGGAACTCAAGTTCTAATCATCATTGTTCTTAACCGGAGAATTTGAGGCATTACTAATCATAAACCAAGTCCAAAATTAAGTGTGCCAAATAGTTTTTTTCTCCATTTCAACAATTTGAAAGCCCAACCCATGTAGTAAAGATCATCACATAAGTTACCAAAGGAAAATATTAAAAGAGAGAAGCATATAATAGCAACAATTTGTCATTGAATAACAGGGTCCACATCATGAAATAATTGCCATGACAGCCATGATACATAGATATTACAAAAGGAAAAACAAATATTCACATAACCCATACGACCCACATGAACCTTCCATGCTGCTAGCTTCCAGCACAATGCTATGCTACCACCACTCACTTGTCTAACCATTCATACTTTCAGCCATATGATACAAAACCTACACGCACATGTAGTGGTCCAACTCAAGCCATGATTCACTCTGCTCAACACCAAATGACCTTTTGCCAAGCCTCAACGTACAGGAACCAAGCCAAGCCATGAAATAAGCTTCAACTTATACTTTTTTTCCAACGTGAGCATTACAAATTTACTGCACCAATAAATTGATTCAGCCACACCCTACACAACCATAACACTTCCATTCCAATACCAGCTGCTAAACACGATACAAACCTTCAATACACAAGCATCGCAGCACATCAGCCAATTCATGATAAGAAACTCACTTCACAGCCCATTACATTTTTTGCGAGGACCCACACGGAGCATGTTACGATGTACACAACACATATAGTATTCCTTTCTCAAGCCTTTACCACATCAATACACACCCAGCTTCGCAAAACTCACCACCCTGCAATACACACAAACCGTTCACCATTATAAGATGGACCCACATGAAAACAACCTTCAGCCATGAATTACACGCACAACCACCATACACTTGTACCGACAACATCCCAAAATACACCTGCCGCCAATTCTTCCATGATAATCGCAGCGTAAAATTGTATCAGCACACCACGTACCACACGACAACTACCAGGCAACATGATTCGCGGAACTTTTGCGGACTCACAATAAACAATCCTGTATAACTTGTACCTGCTGCCATGATACTCTACGCAAAACAAACCGTCACGCACCTGCCACACATCACGCAACCAAGATCAATACAAAATAGCCAAAACAAATCTCGTTTGACCCCACAATACAATACGTACCAGAATCACGTCACGGAAACGAAATTCACAAAAACGCATCGCAATGAATTCCAGCTCACCATTCCTCAACTTTATTCCATTTATACCCTTCATATTCTCCTATAAATGAAACTCAAGCCTCACTTTCATTCGAAGTTCATCTGAACCAAATCAACCCTTCCAAAATTCCCCCGAACCTCCTTATTCCTCCTTCAATTCTCTCCAAAATCTTTAACCCTAATTCCAACGCAAACACTCCGCCTCAAACTCATACCACAACAAACCTCAACCTTTTTTTCTCTCCACAACCCCCTCACAAAATTGATTATCACAACCATTTTTTGTTTCCCACCCCAAAGCAAATCAACGCTTCCATTCATCACCATTTCTCTCAACCATTTTTTCAATCTCAGATCCACCCTTCTATCAAGAACAACTGCCACAAACCATAACCAGGACAGAAAGAAAGAGGAGAAGAAGTGAGCGAAAAAGAAATGAAATAGAGTCAAACCTGGAACAAAACAGAAGCGAAAAATGATTCACGACGGATTGAAAGCAAGACGAAGAAGAAGGTTGAGTAACACGAGTTACGTTTCTTCCCTTCATGGTCATGGTTTTTGTTTCTTTTTAATTTGCCTTGCTCGAATAAAGATACGCGATGATGGAGAGGGATTTTCTCCTCTTCTGGGCGTGATTGTTTTATCTTGAACCGTGATGTGCCTCTTTCACTTTTCAAAGAGTGTGCTGAGTGTTTCTTTTGATGGTTCATTTGGTGATTTTATTTTGGACCAAGCTCTGAGATGATGGGCCTTCTTATGAAGCCCGTGTGATTCTATGCACCCCTCCATCTTTTCTATGTTCTTTTGCTTTAATTTAATTTGTTTAAGATCATTGTTACTATTTTCTAATTTTTAAACAATAGTTATTAATATTTCGGTATTAATTTTTAAGATCATTTTTCATTTGACTTATTATTACATTTGAATAACCTTTTTCATTATGGATTTATGGGCCAATGATATAACAAAATCATGATTAGTTGATTTATTCAAATCGATTCAAAATCTTGATCAATATGAGGCCATTTTCTATTTTTGTTGGTCAAGGAAAGTCAAACATCAAAGATTATCAATTTCTTGATTTAAATCTTGATTAAGAGGAGACCATTTTGATTTTATTTCGATTTTTTACTTCATTTCGCATCTTCTTCTATTTTCTTTTTCATTTTTTATCGATGAAGTCTTTCTATTCACGAATGTTAATTGTTGAAGCGATTAACCTTCATTATTTCAAATCTGTAGTGAGTAATCATCGAGATTACTTTCTATACTTTGGGATCGTGATAGGTTACCTTTGATTAATTAACGCAAGTTTGTGATTAAGATAAGATCTCCATCTTTTCTTTTCGTGTGGCACGATTTCATTGGAGAATGATCCTCAATATCATTTCTCCATCGTGTTTTAACACATAGATAAAATTACGCAACCTCCTATAGTATGATCTTCGTCATAGATCGTGCTACGACGGTTTAGCGCTACATGTCCCGTATTGGAAAATGATTTTTCGTGGCCCAAACCTATGTTTGCAAGCCCAAGGATGGTCTTAACCATCGCGGATAATTCGTTCTAACAATCAACTAACAACTAACAATTAACTTTCCTTTCCGTCAATATTATCTTGTTTTATTTTCTTGTCAATATATCTTGCTCATATTCATATTGTTCATATCATATTCATCTTGTTCATTATCTTATTCATCTAACCCTCTTCTTGTCTCTTTGTTCATACCTTAATCAAAACACACTAACAATTATCGAAACAATAAAAAACTTAATTGGTGGACTGTTGTTGTTTGCTTGGACCTTGTACATAAATCCTTGCATGGAACTCTTGTCCGACTCTTGCTCGAGGCTTAGTTTAGGACACCTTGCACACACACGGCTTCCTCTTGGGCTACTTTACAATGAGACTTTTTATTTCATGCAATCCCATGTACTTTACATGTACCCCACTCCCATTCCGATGTACGCATTCATGTTTTTTTATTGTGGTTTGTTTACTAGGAGCACCCCTAGGGACTAGCATAGACAAAACCATTTTCAAACTAATTATCGATTCGTCGTCGAGCCCCTTTTCAAAACACCCCTGTAAGTCGATTTCTCATTAGCATCGCCATCAACCTTTCTCCTTTCATCATGGTTTCGTTACTAGGAGCACCCCTAGGGACTAGGATCGATTCTCACCTCTTTTCAATCAAACTCTCGATTCGTCGTCGAGCCATTTTCAAACCAACCCTTTTCAACCAAACCCTCGACTCGTCATCGAGCCCATTTTCAAATCAACCTCTAACCAATTCTTTTCAAACTAACCACTCCGCATACAAATAAACCCTTGATCCAACGTCAAGCGGATTTTCACAATAAACTTCAAACACGACTAACAACTATCGAAACTCTTTCAAGGTGAAAAATGGGGGTTCAAGTTTTTTATCTCTCTTCGGTTGTTTGGGTGTGAGTTCTCTTACTCGTGTGTGAGCAATTGACGCTGCTAAAACACTAACCAACTTCTCCTTTGTTTCGTGGGCGTACCATGAACTACGACTGCTCTGATTCTTTACTCTCATCCGAGTAAAGATACGTAGGCACAAGATTGCGATTATCTTGGCAAGCACGCTTTTTCTTTTTCCACCTTTTCCCGTAGTCGAACTACGATTGCTCTGATTACTCATTCTCGTCCGAATGAGCATACGTAGGCACAAGATTACGATGATCTTGCCGAGCACCCTATCGTAAAACCACCCATTTCCCTCTAGCATCTTTTCCCTTTATCTTATCGCTTAGCATTTTATTTTTGAGAAGAAAATAAACAAGCTTAGCTAACGAGCATTGCGATTTAAATCAAGAGGTTCCCGTTGAGTACAACGGACGTGAGGGGGTGTGCGTACCTTGTCCTCATGTAACCGACTCCCGAACCCGGAATGTGGTTGCGATGACCATGTTCTTATCCTCCCTTAAAGGTTTTTTCGATATTTTCCTTTCCCTCTTTTGGGATAAATAAAGTTTGGTGGCGACTCTGTTGAACCGTTCCGCGCCTTTTGCGCGAGGGTCGTGTCTTCGATGAAGCAAATTTTTTGAGGTGTGACAGTTGGCGACTCTGCTGGGGATTATTTTCTCCATGCGAGAGAGAGTCGAGCCTATCTTGATTCGAATCGCGAGCTTGTTAGTTTCTTTTGCTTGTTTTCTTTTCGCTTATTTACTTGTTTTCCTATTTCCTTATCTGTGTTACCTTTTGTGGTATTGTTGGGTTGTTCTGATGTTGGGAACTTTGTGAGATGGCTCTACACCTGAGTCGAGAAAAACCCTAGGATTAGGATGGTGGTTGTGTAGTGGAGGCTTGCGTGGTCTCTTCCGTGTGAGCCAAAGCGAAGACCCAGCTTGGAGTAGATTCCCTTGGAGATATTATTGTTTTGATGTTCCTTCGTCGCGATGATAATGTTTTCGAGCCTGAATCGTTGATCCCAAGGACCATTAACCCTTCTATCCATGGTGGTTGGTAGTGTTAAATCCTTTTGGGTTAATACAAACGCCCCAATCAGATGAGATCCCTTGAACGTATTACTTCCTGACAGTAATATTTTCAACCTCGATCTATGACTCTGAGGATCTATATAGAACCCGTGTGTCAATGGTTGTGTAGTGGGCGCCTCCGAGGAATCTTTCTCTTGGGGAAGAAACGAAGACCTCACCTAGACGATATTATTTTGAGGATATTATAGTCGGATGTCTCTTCGTCTTGGCTATAATGTGTCAAAATATATCCATGACTCTAGGCACCTACCCGTTTAAGAAACCTACCCGTGGGTTTTTTCGATCCGAGTTGTGGTTCTTGACCCGTTACCTCCGGCCAACCTCTGAACTGTTTGAACCTGTGACCTGTGATTTGCGATCCTGGATCTTGCATCTTACATTGCATATCATGTCATTGCATTGTATTGCATCTGTTATGCATCTTACATTGCATTTCAACTCCAGAATCTCACTTCAACTTCCTTCCTTCTCCAGTAAATCAAGTCGTTTCCTCGACACAGATACGCTACTTGAGCCAATAGCAGATGAATGATGAATCACATCCAACAAGACCATGTCGCCACATACACAGGCAGGACCATCAGTGAACATTATTGAAGGGGTTGTCGAAGACAAGCAGAACAGTATCCAACTCTAAACAAGCTAATTCAAGCACCAATCAAGTCAAGACAGGAAGATCAGTTTCTCGAAGAAGGCAGTCGTCATTGCCATTCCTTTATTTAGCATCCTTGTATTTTGTTCTTGATTGTCAAAGTACTTCTTGCTTCAAACATTGTCGTTTGTATTTGGTTTTCTTAATATAGTGATTATGCATGTTCTGAATTAGTTATGTCGTATTCACTCATTTTTTCCATTTACTGCAAATCACCGACACATATATCCACTTCACTCTCTTTATCAACTGTTGTTTAACAAATGATTGGAGGGAGGATGATGAAAACGAAATACCCATAATTGCAAACTATATGCTTTCGGACAAAATCTCGTCAATGATTTACAGGCATTGTTTCAATCCTCAAACACTGGAGAGACAAGGAGTTAATCCCTAGTTAAGCACTTCGAGCCAAGAAGTAGCAGTTTCCTTTGGATCTATAAACCTTTACACTTAACCTGGGGCAGGGTAGTGTTTAGTTAATCCAACTACGCACTCGAATCACAAGGCAAAAATCCAAAGGACATGACGGTTGTTCATCAATAACCCATGACTTGGCAGTCACAATCCTCCAATAAAAGAAACAAAATCAATAAAATCAAAAGCCTGCTAAGTCGAGCACCTCAAAGGAGACTTAGGCAAAAACCAAGGCAATCCCGATGGACTCGAAAAGCGAAATCAGTCCATGCAAAAGTTAGGAATAAAAAATAAAAGCAAAAGAGGCCCTTAAATCCTCAACAAAAACAAAATAAGATTTAGTGGCCATCATCAAAGGGTTACTGACATCCATCAAAAACAAAATAAGGTGACTGCCATTTCAAGCATACCATGAATCACGCTTACACCGTCAACCCTTTTGGAAGACAAACATATGCAAAGTTAACTGAACGTAGGACTGGAGTTCATCACGAAGAAGGGGTGGATACAAATCAAATTTGAGCCTAATATCCTTTTTTCAAAACCGTGAACCAGACCACGTTACAACCCTCAAAAGACCTAATTGAGGTGAGGTTTATTCTGAAAGCATACTATTGCAAGGTTGCGTAAACTGACTTCTCACATGTTTGTTAATCTTCAGCACTGGTGTCGTTCTCCTTGCTATATCTTTCACACCAACAAAATCAACACAATATCTAGACAAACGGTCCATTCGTCTCACTATCACAACACTCTGAATAAACGACACTTTTCAAAAATTGCATGAGCATTGGGCTAAGATTACTAGTTGCGAATGAAAGATTTTAACTGCAAATCAGTGCTAGACATCCAAGATAATCCAGCAAGGGGCAATCAAAGAGGAACTTGAACTTTCAGCGGTGTTGGCCCAAAGCAAGACTCCCTTAAACCCTCATTTTAGGGTAAACCATTCAACGAGCTCAATCAGGGTAAAGCCATCTCAGAACCTCATCAAATCTCAACTTTCAAAGATCACTTCAGAACTGGTTAATCAGGGGCAGACCATTACCATGTTCAAACTGGGCAAGACTCATTGCGAAAGGCAGATCCTCTCTGTATTTTTAACTTGGAAAAGTATATCGTGCCAGACACTGTCAATCACCAAGTTCAGAGCAAAAACATGATCTTCATGAGTTGATCACGTCGCTACGCTCGGGCCATCCTGATCATCAAGCACAGAGTTGTGATCCTCTTGGAAATGAACATCACAACTTATTAATCAAGTGATCAAACTCGAGGCTTCAGGAGCATCTTCGTCTGCTTCAAACATGGCGTCTTCAACGAACTGAGTGTCGAGAGAATCAAACCCTCCCACCACCCAAAGTCCAATCCTCATTAGCAACTACCAAAAGTCCACCATGTTGGCATTCTCCCACACCAAACATATCTAATCACCTGTCTATAATCATATGCATCATACGCATCATGCGCATCACATTCAACATCATGTGCATCATATGCATAAAAAAAACCAAATTATACTTCCCCAGCACTTGCATCTCCGCGCATCAGCATTTGCATTTGTATTTCCATTTGCATTGCACATCATTACAAAATCAAGCATTCGTACATGCATAGTCAAGATCTAGGATCAATCTCGAGACTACAAGATGATCTTCAGCCCAGGCAGGGGTATCTTCAGCAAATTCGTGGGCGTTCCTCAGGAAGTTGGTTTAACCTTTTGTTGATCAAGATAAGACTGCAAGAAATCCTCAGCCCAGTTAGGGGTATCTTCTTAAAGTTCATGGGCGTTCCTCATGGAATCATCTCAACCTTTTGTTGATGAAGCTGCGATCTCCAGGCAAGTCAGTGGGCGTTCCTCATTGAGTTGTGTTCCTCAACCTTTTGTTGATGAAGTTGTCATCCCCAACTAAACCAACAAGCATTTCCCCGAGTTAGTGGGCGTTCCTCATTGAGTTGGATATCTTTAACCTTTTGTTGATGTAGTCGTTACCCTCAAACAAAATTCAACTAGTGAGTTGGTACCTTTCAACCTTTTGTTGACAAGGATGGTGTCCATCAGTGACTTCTTTGCCTCAACCTTTTATTAATGTCTCCAAATAAGCCTCACTTGTCATATCCTCAACAAACTTGACCTTTTGTCAATTGCCTTACTATCATCCTTTTGGTGATAGTCAAACCCTGTCAATTCAATTCAACTTGCATCCTTTTGGTGTTGGTAACCCTCAAAATCAGAAACTTACTATCATCCTTTTGGTGGTAGCCGTTCATGTCATTTCAACCTAACCTTCATCCTTTTGGTGTTGGTCCTTACAATTGGAAAGTTTATATCATCCTTTTGGTGGTAGTAGTTGTATCTTACCGTCATCCTTTTGGTGTCGGGAATCCGAGAACCTTTGGCCTGTGTATCATCCTTTTGGTGAATGACAGCCTCCGTTATCATTTTGCTTAATATTATCCTTTTGGTAATAGTAAGTTGCGACCTCACTTTCATCCATTTGGTAAAGGGTCATTGTGTGCGTGAGTTCATTATCATCCTTTTAGTGATAGGTCTGTCATTCTTTTGGTGTCAGATATTGTGTGTTTTCTCTATTATCCTTTTGGTAATAATGAGCTTTGACCTCATTTTCATCCTTTTGGTGGAAGGGTCTGTGTACGTGTGTTCACTATCATCCTTTTGGTGATAGGTCTGTCATCCTTTTGGTGTCAGATACTGTGTGTTTGCTCTATTATCTTTTTGGTAATAGCGAGCTTTGGCCTTATTTTCATCCTCTTGGTGGAAGGACCTGTGTGTGTGTGTTCTCTATCATCCTTTTGGTGATAGACCCGTCATCCTTTTGGTGTCGGAGCTGTGTGAATTTACTATCATCCTTTTGGTGATAGGTCTGTCATCCTTTTGGTGTCAGATAGCTGTGTGTGTGCTCTATTATCCTTTTGGTAATAGAAAGCTTTGACCTCGTTTTCATCCTTTTGGTGGAAGGGTCTGTGTGCGTGTGTTACTATCATCCTTTTGGTGATAGGTCTGGCATCATTTTGGTGTCAGATAATCCAGTGTGTGCCCTATTATCCTTTTGGTAATAGCAGGCTTGGACCTCATTTTCATCCTTTTGGTGAAGGGTCTGTGTGGGTCTGTACTATCATCCTTTTGGTGATAGGTCTCTCATCATTTTGGTGTCAGATAACTGTGTGTTTGCTCTATTATCCTTTTGGTAATAGCGAGCTTTGACCTCACTTTCATCCTTTTGGTGAAGGGTCACTGTGTGTGTGAGTTTACTATCATCCTTTTGGTGATAGGTCTGTCATCGTTTTGGTATCATATATCCAGTGTGTGACCTATTATCCTTTTGGTAATAGCAGGCTTGGACCTCGTTTTCATCCTTTTGGTGGAAGAGTATGTGTGTGTGTGTGCTCTATTATCCTTTTAGTAATAGCGATCTTTGACCTATTTTTCATCCTTTTGGTGGAAGGGTCTGTGTGCATGTGTTCATTATCATACTTTTGGTGATAGACTCGTCATCCTTTTGGTGTCGGGAATCTATGGGCTTACTATTATCCTTTTGGTAATAGCAAGATTTGACCTTATTTTTATCCTTTTGGAGGAAGGGTCTGCGTGTGTGAGTTTACCATCATCATTTTTGTGATAGGTCTGTCATCCTTTTGGTGTCAGATTCTCTTATTATCATCCTTGTGGTGATAACGACCTTTGCAAGTTATTCAGTGTCCACTCAAAAGTTGACATTGATCACCATTCCACCTCCCAAGCATCTCCTTTCTTTTTGGACGAATTCGTGGTCTTCTTCATATCTAATTGTCTTCTACCTCGAAAGAACGAACGTGTAGCAGTTCATCTTACTAGGTTCAAGCCAATTAGATAGGGGCATCTGTCATACCCCAAATTTGTCCTACATGTATTTAACCTTCATCTGTATTTCAATCCACTAACCGTCATTCAAAAATCCAAAAAATGTGTTTGCCTGTTGCTTAAGTCTGTGCTTCAGTTGAGAATATCAAGTCAGGAAGGTGTGCAGAAAGGTTTAGTGAATTTGACCTAATCTTGGTCAAGAAGAAATTTGTTGCTGATTAAGACCAGGGTTGTCAAGTGATGTCAAGTTATCGGTACTTCATGGTTAAAGATCATGAAAGGCCAGTGCATTGTTAATTAAGGTTTTGTGCAGTCGTAATGTCGTTATGTGTTGATTATTTGGTTCAAAATCTGGTTTGACAATACAAGTGGCAAAGTTCAAGATTAAGATTGTGTTTGATTCCTGTTGGACCTGTTACTCAAAAATTGATTCAAGGTTTTAAATGAAAGAGGTTCAAAATTGACTCATGGTGGTTCCTATTTTCTCAAGAACCGATTCAGGGTATTGTTCACGAGAAAAATTCAAGAATAAGTTTTAAGTGTGAAATGTGGAATTAATTTGGAACTCAAGTTCTAATCATCATTGTTCTTAACCGAAGAATTTGAGGCATTACTAATCATAAACCAAGTCCAAAATTAAGTGTGCCAAATAGTTTTTTTCTCCATTTCAACAATTTGAAAGCCCAACCCATGTAGTAAAGATCATCACATAAGTTACCAAAGGAAAATATTAAAAGAGAGAAGCATATAATAGCAAAAATTTGTAATTAAATAACAGTGTCCACAGTATGAAATAATTGCCATGACAGCCATGATACATAGATATTACAAAAGGAAAAACAAGTATTCAAATGACCCACACGACCCACATGAACCTTCCATGCTGCTAGCTTCCAGCACAACGCTATGCTACCACCACTCACTTGTCAAACCATTCATACTTCCAACCATATGATACAAAACCTACACGCACATGTAGTGGTCCAACTCAAGCCATGATTCACTCTGCTCAACACCAAATGACCTTTTGTCAAGCCTCAACGTACAGGAACCAAGCCAAGCCATGAAATAAGCTTCAACTTATAATTTTTTTTCCAACGCGAGCATTAAAAAGTTACTGCACCAATAAATTGATTCAGCCATGCCCTACACAACCGTAACACTTCTATTCCAATACCAGCTGCTAAGATCAATATAAAATACACACCTGCTGAATACCAGCTACCACACATCACGCAACCAAGATCAATACAAAATAGCCAAAACAAATCTTGTTTGACCCCACAACACAATACGTACCAGAATCACGTCACGGAAACGAAATTCACAAAAACGCATCGCAATGAATCCCAACTCACCATTCCTCAACCTTATTCCATTTATACCCTTCATATTCTCCTATAAATGAAACTCAAGCCTCACTTTCATTCGAAGTTCATCTGAACCAAATCAACCCTTCCAAAATTCCCCCGAACCTCCTTATTCCTCCTTCAATTCTCTCTAAAATCTTTAACCCTAATTCCAACGCAAACACTCCGCCTCAAACTCATACCACAACAAACCTCAACCCTTTTTTCTCTCCACAACCCCCTCAACAAATTGATTATCACAACCATTTTTCGTTTCCCACCCCAAAGCAAATCAACGCTTCCATTCATCACCATTTCTCTCAACCAGTTTTTCAATCTCAAATCCACCCTTCTATCAACAACAACAGCCATAAACCATAACCATGACAGAAAGAAAGAGGAGAATAAGTGAGTGAAAAATAAATGAAATAGAGTCAAACCTGAAACAAAACAGAAGCGAAAAACGATTCACGACGGATTGAAAGCAAGACGAAGAAGAAGGTTGAGTAACACGAGTTACGTTTCTTCCCTTCAAGGCCGTGATTTTTGTTTCTTTTTAATTTACCTTGCTCGAATAAAGATACGCGATGATGGAGAGGGATTTTCTCCTCTTCTGGGCGTGATTGTTTTATCTTGAACTGTGATGTGCCTCTTTCACTTTTCAAATAGGGTGCTGAGTGTTTCTTTTGATGGTTCATTTGGTAATTTTATTTTGGACCAAGCTATGAGATGATGGGCCTTCTTATGAAGCTCGTGTGATTCTACGCACCCCTCCATCTTTGCTATGTTCTTTTGCTTTAATTTAATTTGTTTAAGATCATTGTTACTATTTTCTAATTTTTTAAACAATGGTTATTAATATTTCGGTATTAATTTTTAAGATCATTTTTCATTTGACTTATCATTACATTTCAATTACCTTTTTCATTGTTGATTTATGGGCCAATGATATAACAAAAATCAGGATTAGTTGATTTATTCAAATCGATTCAAAATCTTGATCAATATGAGACCATTTTCTATTTTTGTTGGTCAAGGAAAGGCACTACAAGAAAATTAGAATTTTACGACACAAAAATCGCGACAGTTACTTGATAACTGTCGTAACTTTCCTATAGTGATGGTTGCCACGACAGTTTATGGCAACCGCCCTTTTATTTTTTAAAAAATTAGTAAAGATGGCGACGGTTGGTTCATTGAACCGCCGTAAAATCCAAGCCACGACAGTTAAACAACCGCCGCCCCTCCCTATTGTTAGCAACTTACCTTCCCTCTCTCTTAATTTTAGATGACTGCGCTCCTTCTTTTCCCTCAAATCAAAACCTTATCAATTTCCTCTTTCCCTCAAATTTTAATCACAAAACAAATCATAGTTTTCTACGAAATAAGAAATTTCTTCTTTCTTTCCACTAAATTTCTCTAACATATCCCAATATTTTGAAACCCTAGTTCTCCCAAAACAAATTTGAAGGGTCTTTATAGAGCACAATTTTGAAGGGTGTTGTTCATACATGACGAATGACGAATTACAGGTAGTTCACATGGCACAAATTTGGAGGGTTTTTTTTCGCAGAGCACAAGTTTAAACATGAAATTTAAGGGTATTCGTAGAAAACACATTTGAAGGTTGTAAATCCTAAGTTCCTTTAAACCATAGTTCTTCATCATTTCCTAATTCCCTTGAGAATCCTAAGTTCGTTTATTGAAACCCTTGTTTTTTCTTCAGGAATAATAAGTGTTGTATACACAAATATGAAAAAGAGGTATGTCTGTTCACCCTCTCTATTGTATTTTCTACTGCATATTTTCAGTATCAGTTTCTTGATTTCCACCTCTATAGTCTATTGTTATTCTTTTTAGTAGTGATACTAGTTTCTTGATGGTGTGACCTGACATCTCATAGTTCTGTAGATAAGGACTTTATATGGGTGTTCTTTTTAACTGCAGTTCGCTCTCGTTTTCTTTTTAGAATTGTTGCTTACCTTCGTTTGTGTTTTGTAACCAAATTTGTGCTTTTTTTAGGTTTATCTGCTAATTTTCCCAATGAAGTGGAGAGGAAACTGAAATGAGTGTTTTAATAGTTATTCTTTGTACCAGATATATTTGATTGGTCTTTAATAACAACATTTTGTTTTGATTTGTTCATGGTTTATACATTTTTGCAATATTGGAGTAAAGCACTAACACCATCAAATCTTGAAGAGCTCTTTTATGCTGAGATTTTATCATCTCCCCGGTATTCTGACCCATCATTGCATTCTGTGTTTTCCCCCTCACATGAATCAGCTAATATGAATCATTTTAAACAGCATCAAAATATTCTATCTCCTAAAAATGTAGAGCATCCTTTGTTACAGGCTTCATTTGGTGTCCCTTCTTTGGGCAGGATGTCCCCTAGAAGTGTTGAACCAATCTCCCCAATGAGCCTTTGAATGTCTGCATTTGCTCATCGCGAGAAACAACATCTGCAAAGTATTAGTTCCAGGGACCTTGGTCCAGTAAGTGTTTAACCAATGTCCCCAATGAGCCCTCAAATGTCTACAGTTGTACATCATGAGAAACAACAGCAACAGCTGCGGAATATTAGTTATATGGACCTTGGTTCCAACATTCCTTCCTTAGTTAATGATAAGGTAATATACTGACTCTCTTTTCTTTTTTCTTATTAATTTGTAATGTGTATGAAGATTTTTGACAACATCATCCCACAAATAAAAATATGAAGAAAGGAAATAGTATTAAATATAAGAAAGCTTGAGTATTTCATGTTGCCTCTTGATAATAAAAAATTATAAGACAGTAGCTGCAACTATAATTGTTGCACCAAGACTCCATTTCTATTTTATATAATTGCATATGCTTGTATAATTAGAAGTTTATATACCTCTACCTAATCACTCAAGTCTACTTCTGATTTTTTATAGGATATAGTTCGCTTGACTTTTATAGCATTGCGAAATGAAAAAAAAATTAATGTATGTAGTTGTTAATTTTTTTAGTTATTTTCTTCTGTTGTATACTTTATGATTTCATAATTGTTTTACATAATTTTCATAATGAGTTCATGGTTTTTATTTTCTTTTAACTTAGAAGTATGAGAAATTTAGTCCCTCCAAGGATCTGAATCGAGTTAATATGACTGATAGCTTTTTTGAAAAAATGTAAGTTCACTCTTTGAAGCTACATGTTTAAATATATGATTTCTATTGTTTGAACTGGATTGGTGCAAATACTCTCTTTGAAGTTACATGTTTAAATATATAATTTATATTGTATGAACTGGATTGGTGCAGATAATCTCTTTGAAGTTACATGCTTAAATATATGATTTCTATTGTTTGAATTGGATTGGTGGCCTGGTTGCAATGGCCCTTTGCTTATGTTGCACCGACACCTTTTAAATAGGCATGTCTGTGTCGGTGTCAGACACCTACACCGACATTTGTAATTACATTTACTTTATTCATTTTTTCAAATTATTACCGGTGTTGTCGTATCAGTGTCGGTGTTGTATTCGGGTTTTTCGTGTTACATAGCCCTTTGGTTTTCTCAGTCTGATGACCATGAGTCCTTGACTGTTAGATAACTAAAATGTTTGTCCAGTAGAGTTCAGTGCTTCTTGGATGTAGCTTAATGTCGAGAAGGATAAGTTAGACATACCATTTCAAGTATGATGATTGTCCTATTTTAGTGACAATTCTCTTTTTGTTTCATCCTTCTTGATAGATGGTATTAGTTTGAAACAAAGAAGGAAAAAATAAATGTTTTAAGTCACTTACATATATCTGTTTCATTAATTTACCCTTTTAATTATTTACATAAAAATGTAGTTATGAACTATACTTGTTATTTCATTAGAGTGTATTATCATATGAAATTTTTTGATGTTTACTTCAGATGTTTTAAGTTAAAATAAAGTTAAGGGAGCTTGAATATTTTGCATGATTAACTTCACCAATGGTTAAGTGATCTAACTTTAAGTGCAAAGTTTATCACTTAAAGGTAAACATATGGTTTATTATTATTTTGAAGCTAGGCAAAGATAACCATTTTAGTCACATGAAAAGAGATATGTACTGGAGTAAGGCCAATGCTGCCATAATTATGTGATTGTAAATGACAACATAATACACTAATGAATAGGTTGACCACTTAATTTTGCAATTTTTTCAGTAGATTTTTTTTCTTCTTTGGCAACATTAATTTGTAAGTAACTTTCTTCTAATGTGATTGTCTTAAGTATTTTTGGGTGAAAATGTGACTTTCATCTGGTTATTGGTTTTGATCCCTCTTGCATGTTTTACACAATAAGTAACACAAATTAATTGATTTTTGTGTACCATGACTTTGGATTACATTGATCTTATTTGCTCCAAATTATATTCACTATCGTGCTGACAGAGGCTCTCAACTGTTTTGGTGAGACTAAAATTTGGTGACGTTTGCAATACGAAAAAGTTTGGTGAATGCATTAGTTACTGCTACTTTTTCACCATATGGAAAGGTATTACTGTTGATTTTGTTTATGATTCATGTGTATGACATAGCACCTTTGAGTACAAAATTGGGCTATGTTTGTAAAAAAACAAACTACTACATTTAGTTAGATTGTTTTGGTTCAGAAGACAACAAGGAGGAAGTTGTACCGGAAGCACTCTGATTTACTAACATATACATTGTTGAAATGAAGATGTGTGAACCTAGGATTAGTGGTGAATGATGAAACCCTGTGGAGAAGACTATATGCATAAGGTTCTACGTTATTGTGGCCTAGGAGGTGGGACTGCTTAAATTGAGGCTGCTGCTTCTTATTGTTTGGATTTTCATGAAGTTTGAGTTACTCTAGAATGATAATTATGTGTAAAAGTGTGTAATCTAGATTTGACAGCATTTTTTTTATAATATTAATATAGTTAGAATTTAGTTTTTTATTTTTTATTTTGTTTATTTTATATTAATGCCAAAAGTTGGAGGTGGATTTCTATTTTTTTTAATTATTCACAATTTGCGGCGGTTGAAACCGCCACAATTTACCTTAAAAACAAAATTAGTTGGAAGAATTAGAACTGTCGTAGTTATATTTTGGTGGCGGTTTAAAACTGTCGCAAATATGTACGACGGTTGGCACGACAGTTTTCTGAACCGTTGTAAAACAGCCCCGCGACACACACTTTTATGACGGTTGAGAAACTGTCGCGAAACAGATTTTGCGACAGTTTGAACCGTCGTAACCTTCCCAAAAAACCGTCATAACTCACTTTTTTTCTTGTAGTGAGTAAAACATCAAAGATTATCGATTTCTCGATTTAAATCTTGATTAAGACGAGACCATTTCAATTTTATTTCAATTTTTACTTCATTTCACATCTTCTTCTATCCTCTTTTTCATTTTTGATCGATGAAGTCTTTCTATTCAAGAACGTTAATTGTTGAAGCGATTAACCTTCATTATTTCAAATCTGTAGTGAGTAATCATCGAGATTACTTTCTATACTTTGGGATCGTGATAGGTTACCTTTGATTAATTAATGCAAGTTTGTGATTAAGACGAGATCTCCATCTTTTCTTTTCGTGTGGCACGATTTCATTGGAGAATGATCCTCAATATCATTTCTCCATCGTGTTTTAGCACATATATCAAATTGCGCAACCTCCTATAGTATGATCTTCGTCATAGATCGTGCTACGACGGTTTAGCGCTACATGTCCCATATCGGAAAATGATTCTTCGTGGCCCAAACCTATGTTTGCAAGCCCAAGGATGGTCTTAACTATCGTGGATCATTCGTTCTAACAATCAACTAACAACTAACAATTAACTTTACTTTCCATTAATATTATCTTGTTTTATTTTCTTGTCAATATATCTTGCTCATATTCATATTGTTCATATCATATTCATCTTGTTCATTATCTTATTCATCTAACCCTCTTCTTGTCTCTTTGTTCATACCTTAATCAAAACACACTAACAATTATCAAAACAATAAAAAACTCAATTGGTGGACTGTTGTTGTTTGCTTGGACCTTGAACAGAAATCATAGCATGGAACTCTTGTCCGACTCTCGCTCGAGGCTTAGTTTAGGACACCTTGCACACACACGACTTCTTCTTGGGCTACCTTACAATGAGACTTTTTATTTCATGAAATCCCCTGTACTTTACATGTACCCCGCTCCCATTCCGATGTACGCATTTTTGTTTCTTTGATTGTGGTTTGTTTACTAGGAGCACCCCTAGGGACTAGCATAGACAAAACCATTTTCAAACTAATTCTCGATTCGTCGTCGAGCCCCTTTTCAAAACACCCCCGTAAGTCGATTGCTCATTAGCATCGCTATCAACCTTTCTCCTTTCAACGTGGTTTCGTTACTAGGAGCACCCCTAGGGACTAGGATCGATTCTCACCTCTTTTCAATCAAACTCTCGATTCGTCGTCGAGCCATTTTCAAACCAGCCCTTTTTCAACCAAACCCTCGACTCGTCATCGAGCCCATTTTCAAATCAACCTCTAACCAACTCTTTTCAAACTAACCTCTTTGCATACAAATAAACCCTTGATCCAACTTCAAGCGGATTTTCACAATAAACTTCAAAAACGACTAACAACTATCGAAACTCTTTCAAGGTGAAAAATGGGGGTTCAAGTCTATGATCTCTCTTCGGTTGTTTGGGTGCGAGTTCTCTTACTCGTGTGTGAGCAATTGACGCCGCTAAAACACTAACCAACTTCTCCTTTGTTTCGTGGGTGTACCACAAACTACGACTGCTCTGATTCTTTACTCTCGTCCGAGTAAAGATACGTAGGCACAAGATTGCGATGATCTTGGCGAGCACGCTTTTTCTTTTTCCACCTTTTCCTAGTAGTCAAACTACGATTGCTCTGATTACTCATTCTCTCCCGAATGAGCATACGTAGGCACAAGATTGCGATGATCTTGCCGAGCACCCTATTGTAAAACCACCCATTTCCCTCTAGCATCTTTTCCCTTTATCTTATCGCTTAGCATTTGATTTTTGAGAAGAAAACAAACAAGCTTAGCTAACGAGCATCGCGATTCGAATAAAGAGGTTCCCGTTGAGTACAACGGACGTGAGGGGGTGCGCGTACCTTCCCCTCACGTAACCGACTCCTGAACCCGGAATGTGGTTGCGACGACCATGTTCTTATCCTCCCTTAAACGTTTTCTCGATATTTTCCTTTCCCTCTTTTAGGATAAATAAAGTTCGGTGGCGACTCTGTTGAACCGTCCCACGCCTTTTGCACGAGGGTCGTGTTTTCGATGAAGCGATTTTTTCGAGGTGCGACACACATCAACCTTTGGGCTCCCTGCACGCCGGGCACACCAGACAACGTTACGTGTCCCGCGGGCACCAACTCCCCTGGGAATCGTAAAACAACTCCACCTCGTGGGCAAGCGACGACCCCTTCCACATCTCCCCGGAACTGCGAACTACCCTTAAGTCATCAATCCCATGCTCAGGAGAAACGACTTGGGGGCTCCTGTTCCGGACTGGACCAATGACTAGGCATGGCCCAACCCACTTTTGCTCTCAGAATGGTCCAATTTCCTATGTACCGCCAATTGGGGGAAGCTTTTACCTTTCTGCCCCTCTACCGGGAAAAGATGATCGGATGACCCCAAGGGTCATCCGCTCCTCCTCGGCAATTCCTGTCTGTCATGCACGGCTCCACCATCCAGAAACAGTCACGGCGCCTGTGCCCGGAACTACGTCTTTGCCCGTAGCAACGGCTAGTTTCGGGCACCTCTTCCCGTCCTAACGGCTAGTTTCTGGCAGTTACTTATTATTCGGGAAACGGTTATTTCTCCCCGAAAATAGGGACCGTTGGCCACACGTTAGGCGCACTATATAAACCCTCTCATTTGAGAGGGTAAGGTATTCCAATCACCCTATGAAATACATACTTTTGTACTCGCCTTTTTCTCTCTCCTGATTCTTACTTTAGCATCGGAGTGCCTTGCAGGTACACCCCCCTGCTCATCTCATACACCCAGTATCACAAACATCTTCCTTGCCCCACTTCAGGTTCTGATCAGCCGTGAAGATCAGTTAGACATCCTGGGACCACTCACCGTGGGATCAAACCAGAACAAGTACTTAATAGTGGGCGTTGACTACTTTACCAAGTGGATAGAAGTAGAGGCTCTGGCCAAAATAACGACCCACAACATACTTCGCCTCTACAAGCGGAACATCCTTGCCCGCGTCGGCATTCCCCAAGCAATAATCACTGACAACGGCACGCAGTTTACGGACAGAAAGTTTCAGGACTTCGTCACCCAGTTAGGCACGAAACAACACATTGCATCAGTCGAACATCCCCAAACTAACGGGTAGGCCGAAGCGGCAAACAGGGTAATCCTGCGGGGCCTCAAACGAAGGCTAGAGGAAACGAAGAAAGCTTGGGTTGAGGAACTGCACAACGTGCTCTGGGCCTACCGCGCCACGCCCCATTCTTCGATCGGGGAAACACTTTTCCGACTGGCTTACGGAACTGAGGCAGTCATCCCCATCAAGATACACGTGCCCTCTAGGCAGACTGAATCCCCCCTGGACGAGGAGGCTAACAAAGAGGCGCTGAGGGAGGAGCTCGACCTTGTCAAGGAGGTCCGGTCAAGAGCGGTTCTCCGCGAAGTCTCACTGAAACAAAAAATTGCAATCAGGCACAACACTAAGGTTATACGACGAGAATTCCATGGGATCCAATCACTTAATGGAATATCTTAAGGGAATATGGATATCACAACAGTCGAGCAATCAATAACATCGCGTGCCAGGAGCAGTCATCAAGCTCATGGCAAAAGATATTAACAAGGATGTATCAAGATTATAGCAAGAGTCAATAAATTCACTAAAATTCAATTAAAGTCCTCATCAAGGCTAGTCAAAATTAATTCAATAAATTGATCACAAACTTAAACCATAAATCAATCATAGATTTAGCACCAAAAATAAATCGTAAATTCTAAGCCAGATCCAAGTGAAGATTAACACTGCGGCTTTGATCAAAAATCCAAATTATTTATTAAAGTCTAATATTTAAAAATAACCTTGTTCAGGACGGTACCAATGGCTAGACATGGCCCAATCCGCTTCTGCTCCAGAGCGGCCCAAATTTCCTAAGTCCGATCTACGAAGGGGAGAAAGTTACCTTTCTGCCCTCCAACCGGGCAAGGAACACATCACTCCTCCCCGGAGTTACTGCCCGTCACGCACGGCTTCACCGCTCCTCGAACAGTTAAGGGCAGATGCCCGAAACCACGCTTATGCCCGACATAACGGCTAGTTTCGGGCACCCCTGCCCGACATAACGGCTAGTTGGGGCAGTTACCTATTCTTCGGGAAAACGGTTATTTCGCCCCGAAAATAGGATCGTTGGCCACGCGCTGGGGGCTCTATATAAACCCTCTCGCTTGAGAGGGTCAGGTATCCAATATTCACCCTAAGAACTCATACTCTGTACTTGCCCCTTTTCTCTGACCCTTTCTTACTTGAGCGTCGGAGTACCTTGCAGGTACACCCCCTCCCTCCATACGACCAGCATCCCTGACGCACTTGGTGGCCCAACTCTACAGGATCGGATCCAGCATTCACAATCAGTGGCGCCGTCTGTGGGAAACATTGTTCTCCTTATCTTTCTTTCCTCGGAAACTGAAGATCAAAACAATTCTCAAAGATCATCACAATCATGGCCTCCAAAGATCGCACCAAGGACGCTCTCCAAACCACCATCCTCCCCGTCAACAAATCTGACGTTGACGGCCATTCATCTCTCCTCCGAGATACCCGTTTCCTCAGGGACGGAGCCACTGCTTCTCCTTCCCATACCCCTGCTGATCACAACAACGATCAACCTTCACTTGACATCCATCTCGTTCCTGTTCCGCCCAATGCCGACCCGGCCATGGCGGCCCTCCTGAAGGCGATCAACAAAACCAACACCTTGATCCTACAGCAAAACGAGAGGATCAAGGAGTTAGAAGAGTCAAGCCGTCCAAGATCCCCTCCTCTGCGGAGGAACCAACAACGATCAAGGAGCCAGCAGCCTCGGAGAGACATCGACCAAAGACTGCGCCAAGAGCCTGATTCTCGCGCAGCCTGGAAGCGCGACCAGATCTCCCCGCGTGACCAGCACGCTCACGACCACAAGAGGACTCGAAGGAACGAGCAATCTCCCCCGGTCAAGTCTAAAGGTCGGGCCTGCTCACCTTCTCCTCGAAGGAAACGCTCACCTTCTCTGTGAAGGAACCGCTCCCCTTCTCCCCGGAGGAACCACCGCCGCGAGCATCCCCTTCGGTCCCCATCATACACCAGTTTTAGCAGCGACTACGAGCCTCACGACCCGTTGTCCCAGGATATCTTGGCTACCCGTCTCCCAAAAGGCTTGGAGAAACCCCTGTCACTGGGCACGTACGAAGGAACCACTGACCTCGACGAGCACATCGAGAACATCGATGCACTGTTAGACTACCGCGGTGTACGAGGCGCCATCAAATGCCGACTGTTCCCGACCACGCTCCGAAAGGGAGCGATGACATGGTACAAGCAACTGCCCGAGGAGTCCATTACCTCATGGAGACAACTGGGCAGGATGTTCTCACGGAACTTCACAGCATCTCGCCGCCACCCCAAAACTGAGGCCTCCCTTGGGGCCATAATCCAAGGAAAAGATGAACCCCTCCACGCATATATCGAGAGGTTCAATAAGGAAGCTGTACAGGTCCCAACAACGGACGAAATGAAGAAGTTTCTGCTCGAGCAAGGGCTCCGCCCAGGCTCCGAGTTTTCTAAAGCCATTGGCCTTGCACCACCAAGGAACTTAGACGCCCTCCTCCTCAAAGCCCAATCACACATTCAGTACGAAGAGAAGGTTGCAGCCAGCAACGTCCGAGCATCACGCCATGAGGAGAATGCTCGAGCATCCAGAGAAGAGGAAGCTTCGACATCTCGTCGGGGTGAACGGAGGCGCGAGGACCGTCCTCGTGACAACAAGGGACCCTCCGGGCGGTTCCATGACTACACCCCCTGACCATCTCCAGGGAAAAGATATTGTCCGAATGTGCCAATTCGGAGTTTAAGCAGACAAGGGTCCGGTTCCCCAAGCAACTTCCGAACAGACCAAACATGGACAAATCAAAATAATGTCGTTTCCACAAGAGTCACGGCCATACTACAGAGGACTGCATCCATCTGAAGGATGTTGTTCTGGACTGGACCAATGGCTAGAATTGGCCCAATCCGCCTCTGCTCCAGAGCGGCCCAAATTGCCTAAGCCCAATCCACAGAGGGGAAAAAATGACATGTCTGCCCCTCCAACCGGGCAAGGAACGCAACGTTCCTCCCCGACTTTTACGCCCGTTACGCACGGCTTCCTCGCTGCCCGAACAGCAAAGGACAGGTGCCCGGAACTGCGTCTATGCCCGACATAACGGCTAGTTTCTGGCACCCTGCCCGACATAACGGCTAGTTTGGGCAGTTACCTATTCTTTGGGGAAAACGGTTATTTCGCCCCGAAAATAGGACCGTTGGCCACGCGCTGGGGGCTCTATATAAACCCTCTCGTTTGAGAGGGTCAGGTATCATATCTTTCACCCTAAGAATACGCTTTGTACTTGCCCCTTTTCTCTGACCCTTTCTTACTTGAGCGTCGGAGTGCCTTGCAGGTACACCCCCTCCTCTCCTTATCAGCATATGACCGAGCACCTTGCCATCTGACGACCAGCTTACGTGGACCTGTTCGAATACTCCGGATCAGTGGCGCCATCTGTGGGAAATCCTTGTTCTCCCCTTCTTTCTTTCCTCCTCGGAAACTAAAAGATCAAAACATTCTCTCTTTGATCCGCCCACATATGGCCGCTCAGAACTCCGCAAAAGGTGCTGATGACACAGTTCTTGTTCCCGTCAACAAGATGGACATTTACGGCAGTTCTTTGTTACTTTCTGATCCCCGTTTCCTTCGAGACGGGGCTACTGCATCTCCAACTCCTCCTCCCACCGAGCAAGGAGGCAAACAACTATCGTCGGGTGAACGACCAGTTCCTGGCCCCCCCAGCGCCGACCTGGCCGTTGCAGCTCTTCTAGAGACTGTCAACCGCACAAACCTCCTTATCTTACAGCAAGGAGAGAGAATATGAGCTCTCAAGGAAGCATCTCTTCCAAGATCCTCTCCTCCGAAGAGTAAACACCGAAAATCAAGAAGCCCGCCCCCTAGGCGCGGGGAAGACCGTATGACGAAGCATGAGCCTGAGTCACAACACGTTCGCAAGCGCGACCAGATCTCCCCGCGAGATCGATCACCAAGACACAAGAGAACGAGGCGGGATAGGCATTCTCCACCTGTCAGACCTCGTGACCGTCTACGTTCACCGTCACCTCGCCGAGACCGCCGCCACGAACGCAGACAACGGTCACCATCAACTCCAAGTTCAGACAGCGACGACGAGCTTCGCGGCCCGTTGTCCCGCAGGATCCTGGCCACCCGTCTTCCTAAAGGACTAGAGAAGCCTCCGTCTCTAGGGACTTACGATGGAACCACTGACCCAGACGAGCACATAGAAAACATAGATGCTCTTTTGGACTACAGAGTGGTACGAGGAGCCATCAAATGCCGCCTGTTCCCGACCACGCTCCGGAAGGGAGCAATGATATGGTACAAGCAGCTACCAGAAGAATCCATTACATCCTGGAGGCAGCTGGGGAGGATTTTCTCCCGTCACTTTACTGCATCGCGACGCCATCCAAAGACCGAGGCGTCCCTCGGAGCTGTCGTACAGGGAAGAGATGAGCCTCTTCGGGCCTACATTGAACGATTCAACAAGGAGGCCGTCCAAGTGCCAATGACCGACGAGATGAAGAAATTCCTGCTCGAGCAGGGATTACGTCCTAGCTCAGACTTCGCGAAAGCCATCGGCCTCGATCCATTGAGGAACCTTAACGCCCTTCTCCTCCAAGCCCAGTCGCATATACATTACGAGGAAAAGGTCGCTGCTCACTCTGTCCGGGACTCTCGAAACCAAGAAGGTGCCCGGTCATCCAGAGCTGAAGAACCCTCGACATCCCGTCGAGGAAATAAAAGACGCGACGATCGGCCTCGCGATGCACGCGAACAGAAGGGACCTTCTGGGCGGTTCCATGACTATACCCCCTCACTACCTCGAGGGAGAAAATCTTGTCTGAATGCGCCAACTCAAAATTCAAGCAGGCGGGAGTCCGTTTCCCCAAACAGCTGCCGGCCAGGCCGGGTGTAGACAAATCCAAGTATTGCCGCTTCCACAAGAGTCACGGTCATACGACGGAAGAATGCATCCACCTCAGAGATGCAATAGAGATCCTTATTCGCGACGGTCACCTAAAGCAATTCGCGAAAAAGAAAGATGCTCCCCGGCAAGAAACCCAGGAGGGCAAAAAGGTTGCATAAGAGACTCCGGCCTCCGATGACACAAACGTAGAGGTCGCTATGTCCATAACTCGGCCAGAGGACTTCCACATCCCTGAGGGTCTGCCCGTCTCCGCGTACCTCGCTGCTCGCAGCCCGTGGGAGACCTTCCCGTCGGCCATGGTCATTTCTGGTGGTGGATTCAACAAAATCACGATCGGTTCAGTCAAGAGGAGATTCGATCAACTGATCAGCAAAATCTCCAATAAAGTCACCACCCTGGACACCACTCACAAAGGATCCGCTCATATTTCCTTCTACAAGGAGGAGCTCCTCGGAGGGGCACCGAACTCAAGCATCCCGCTGCTTATCCGGGCAAGGATGGCGAACTTCGACGTTCGCAGAATACTCGTGGACCAGGGCAGCTCAGTTGACATAATGTATAACCACCTGTTCGAAACGCTGCAGCTGGACGACTCTCACCTCACTCCATACGTTGGATCCGACCTGCAGGGATTCAACGGAGCAGTGACAAGGCCCCGGGGTTACGTAGAGCTCATCGTAACCTTCGGTTCAGGAAAGACAACTCGAGCAATTAAAGCATAGTTTCTGGTAATTGAATGCCCGTCACTATACCAGTGCATTTTTGGAAGGCCAACCCTGGCAGAGTTGATTGCAGTGCCTTCCACCGTACATCTCAAGATGAAGTACTACAATTTTGAAGGGATGGTCGCCACCCTCCACGGCGATATCGAAGCTGCCCGTAGATGCTTTGAAGCAGCATCAAAAGGACTAAGCACCATCTCAGCAAGACCAAGGACTTCTGGTCGTCCCCCTCTGCCCAGCAGCTCCGAGCAGCCAAAACCGCTCCCCCGGGTCGAATCTATCGACTTGGACAGCCGTTTCAGCAAGGAAGATCACGCCAAGGACCCAACAACTTCGGGCAGCCAGTCCGACAACAGCGGCCATCTCCTACGCCCTGTCCCAGATGGCAACTTTGAGATCGTTCCGTTCGGAGAAGACCCCCAACGGGGAGTAAAGATCGGAGCAGACCTCCCCGACCTGGCCAGGAGACAACTAAAAGCGTGCCTCCGGGAGAACGCAGACTTGTTCGCATGGAGCGCTGCTGAAATGCCAGGATTGGACCCCTCCGTCGCTTGCCACCAGCTTACAATTGATCCGGCCGTCAAAGTCGTTGCCCAGCGCAGAAGGAAACAGCCCCCAGAGAAGATGGAAGCCGCGGAGAAAGCTGTCAAGGACCTTCTAGAAGCTAGGTTTATTTCTGAGGCCAAATACACTACATGGCTCTCAAATGTTGTACTTGTAAGAAAAAATAATGGCAAATGGAGGATGTGTATTGATTATACCGATGTTAATAAGGCCTGTCCGAAGGACGCCTACCCCCTCCCCAACATAGATAAGCTCGTAGATAACTCAGCAGGTTTTAAGCTTTTATCGTTCCTCGTCGCCTACTCGGGCTACAACCAAATCCCAATGGTCGCGAGAGATAAAACTTACACGGCCTTCATGACTGAATCGGGCAACTATTACTACAATGTAATACCCTTCGGACTGAAGAACGCCGGCACTACGTACCAATGAATGATGAACAAAGTCTTCCAAGGACAAATAGGCGACATGCTCGAAGTATACATGGACGATATGATCGTCAAGTCCCACGAGGAACTAGATCATGTCGCCCATTTTCGCAAAATTTTCGAGCAAGCAAGGAAATATCAAATGCGTTTTAACCCAGAGAAGTGCACGTTCGGCGTACGGGCAGGTAAATTCCTTGGCTTCTACCTAACGGAGCGAGGAATAGAAGCTAACCCCAAAAAATGTCGGGCATTCTCTAAGTTCTCAACGCCCACGTCTAAGAAGAACATCCAGTCCCTCAACGGGGGTACTTACTTCGTTATCCCGCTTCGTCGCAAAGTCCGCCCAACACGCCCTTCCTTTCTTCAAGCTATTACGAAAAGAAGTAGCATTTGAATGGATCGAGGAATGCGAAGCATCCCTCCTTCACTTGAAGCAAGCTCTGTCGAAACCGGCTGTATTATCACGGCCAGACACCGGGGAAGTCTTGTTTCTATACCTCGCTGTCACTGCCGAGGCCGTTAGTGCCGTTCTCATTCGCGAGAGTCCTGGCGGGCAAAAGCCAGTATATTTCATGAGCAAAGCGTTGCAGGACACGGAGTTGCGATATCAGTAGATAGAGAAGGTAGCATTGGCCCTCATCAATGCTGCCAGATGACTGAGACACTATTTCTTGGCCCACACGATCGCGATAAGGACGGATCAGCCCATCAAGCAATTACTGGGACGACCAGACATGGCCGGGCAAATGCTCAAATGGTCACTGGAACTGTCTGAATTCGACGTACAGCATGAAAGCAGAAAAGCTCTTAAAGCTCAGGTCCTGGCCGATTTCGTAGCGGAAGTAACCTTCTCAGACTCCTCGTCCCACATAGCAAACAGATGGACCGTCTATGTGGATGGAGCATCCAGCTCGACCGGCAGCGGGTCAGGAGTAATTTTGGAGAACGACAAAGGGACCATAGTCGAGGCTTCTCTCACATTGTCCTTTCCCACGTCGAACAACCAAGCCGAGTATGAAGCCTTCCTCACCGGTTTGCGCCTAGCCGAAGACCTAGGGGCTGAAGAAATCATCATCTGCACGGACTCCCAGCTCGTAGCCCACCAGGTATCAGGAGAGTATCAGACCAAAAATGATAGCCTCTCTGAATACCTAACCCTAGTCAAGGGAAAAATGTCGAAGTTCAGAGCAGTAGAAGTAAGACATGTTCCACGCGAACATAACGTGCGAGCAGACGTCCTGTCCAAACTAGCAAGCACTAAGAGGAAAGGCGGAAACAGGTCAGTCATCCAAGAAATACTTCCCCGGTCCAGCATCGATAAGGGATCCTCGACCCTATACGTGCACGTGATTGGAGACAGCGACTGCTGGATGACGCCCGTGTACAACTACCTCACCAGGGACGAACTCCCGGATGACCCCAAGGAAGCCAGCACCATCAGACGAAGAGCTTGCTCGTACGTCATCCTCGAAAACAATCTCTATCGACGAGGCTTCTCCATCCCACTACTCAAATGCATAGAGGAGGAAGTCGTCCCCCACGTGTTACGAGAAATCCATGAAGGCATTAACGCCCAGCACCTAGGAGGAAGGTCCCTTGCCCGCAAGGCCCTCCGGGCAGGGTATTATTGGCCAACCATGCAGCATGATGCCAAGGAGAATGTGAAGAAATGCGACAAATGCCAACGGCACGGGGATATGCACCTAGCTCCACCTAACGAGCTAAAATGCATGACCTCCCCGTGGTCATTCGCCTGGTGGGGCCTAGACATCCTAGGACCCTTCGTGACGGGGTCCAGCCAAAACAAATACTTGATAGTGGGCGTAGACTATTTCACAAAATGGATAGAAGCAGAAGCCTTAGAAAAGATAACAGCACTTAACATTCTGCGCTTTTACAAGCGGAATATCCTTGCCCATTTTGGGATTCCCCAAGCAATTATCACGGACAATGGAACGCAATTCACGGACAAGAAGTTCCAAGACTTTGTCGCCCATCTCAGAACAAAGCAACATTTCGCTTCTGTAGAACATCCCCAGACCAACGGGCAGGCAGAAGCGGCCAATCGTATCATTTTGCGTGGCCTCAAGCGAAGACTGGATGAAACAAAGAAAGCCTGGGTCGAGGAGCTCCACAACGTCTTATGGGCGTACCGCACCACTCCTCAGTCCACCACCGGGGAAACACCTTTCCGCTTAACATATGGCACGGAGGCTATTTTACCCATCGAAATTCACGTACCATCCAGGAGGACCGAATCACCTCTAGACGAGGAAATGAATAACGAAGCGATAAGAGAGGAGCTCGACCTTGTCGAGGAAATCCGAATAGGAGCAGCCCTCAGCGAAGCATCTCTTAAGCAAAAAATAGCAATCAGGCACCACGCCAAAGTCTTACGACGAGAGTTCGATGTGGGCAGCCTTGTCCTCCGAAGAAACCACAAGGACTCTCGCGAAGGCAAACTAGCAGCCAACTGGGAAGGGCCGTACAGAGTCCGTGCCAAAACGGGGAATGGTGCATACTTCCTTGAAAACCTCAACAGGGATGCAATCCCTCGACCATGGAACGCTAAAAAACTTAAGCAATACTATAGCTAAAGTAACTATAGGCTTCCTCGCGTCAAAGGACCACCTAACGGTCATCATGCTCGTCCAGGTACAAACGACGCATACGCACAAAGTAGAATCCCGCTCAAGTAAATGAGCCAGAGCTCTGCTCATCGGCGGCCCTCAATCGAGCATCGCCTTCACCCAAGTACCATGATTGGCAGAACCCCAGCTCGCGATGGGACGTTCACGCCGCAACCTCAGGCCTTAATCGTGACCTGAGATCCGCAACCTCTCCAGGACCTTCCCCGGCTACTCGACCAGTTCTCCGCACTGGCGATTTCACACACAATGAGCTATCTTTCAAAAGAAAACTCCGTTAACGCACACCCTCCGACGGGCAGTCATACATGCACAACTAATGTAAAGTACAGCAATATGAACAAAAATCGTATAAATAACATAAATCGGGCATTAAATAAAAAAGGCCACAAGGGCCAAAGATTGTGCGTATTACATAAAAAAAGGGGGGCCACGCCCCCCCCCCAAATCAAATAAGATTACAAACAACTCAACGGCGCGCAGGCCGGACAAGATACAACAACGTCAAAACAACAAAACTCCTCATTCATCCGCTTGCTCGGTTGACGCCGGCTCAGGTCTCTGCTCTTCTTCGGGCTGGTCCTCGGGCTGAACCTCTGGGGTATCTAGAATAAGGCCTGCGGGCAAGACGATGTGACCATCTTCCACACGCGCAAGATAGTGGATACCCTCGGTCGAAATCTCCAGCCCAGGGTTCACCACCCGCAACTGGGCCACAACGCTGTCGAAAGACTCCATTGCCACGGCGATACCGTCATCCTCGGCCTGCACAATGCTGGCAACCAGCTCATCCCTAGTCTTCAACACTCTTATCTCATCCGGTTCGTCGGCACCCGGGGCGCTGGCCGCCAGCAACTCTTTGTTCAATTCCTCGGCAGCCTTTTTCTCCGCGGTCAGCTTGGTGACATCCTCTTTCAGCTTGGCCGTCTCCTCTTTGGCCTTCTTCCGAGCCTCACGAGCACTCTTGACTTCCTCCTTCAGAGCCGCCTCGGAAGCTCGAGCAGCAGTGAGTTCAGCCTCCCGCGCAGAGTCCCCTTCCGCGTAAACGGCCGCCATCTTCAGCATCCTCACAAGGGCAGAAGCGTCCTGGGCTACCAGCGCCCTCTTGCTCGATCAGTCCATGCTCTCCAAGCTAAGAGATTCTGCTCGAGGAATGATCAGGATGTTGCCTTCAAAAAATCTCCTGTCAAGGATGCACGGGGGGAGCTCAAACTTCCCCTTCTCAGGCGCCCGGGTCAGGTCCACAGCACCTGACGTCCGTGGCCGCTTCGCCCGCCCGGTCAAATGCAGTGGAGATCCCTGTGGAGCAGGAGAAGGAGAAGAGGAGGTCCCCACGGCAGCTTAGACAAGAGGAGGAGCACGGGCACCAACAGGACGAGTCTTAGGGGGAGCCGCTCCAACTTTGTTCCTCGCCAGCGCATTCCTCACCACGCGATCGCGAGCTTGAGGCATCTCACCTGCACAAATGAAACGAACACGTTAGCGACATGGAAAAAAAGGTAACACAAACAAAATCTAAGTAACTATGACTACCGAGCAGCTTCTCGGCATCCACGGGAGTCTTGCACTCCAGCAGTGCCTTCACATTGATAAACCTGCGCTCAACCCTCTAGCTACCATTCTCCTCGAAGATAGGGTTACCCTTGCTCATCCAGCAGCTCGCAAGACTGAAGGAGTTGACCCACTTCACCAGCGTCTCATAAGACACGGCATCCTGCCCGCGTAGCGCGCTCGGCTCGAAGACGTAAGCACTGGGCTTCTTGGAGAAATGGTCAGGTGTCCAGTGGATCGGGAACTTGTACAACCTCTCCCCGATATACTTCCCCTCCTCGTTGAGTAGCTCCTCTCTGTTCTCATCGACCTCTATCTCCCAGACATACGTGCTGTCCTGGGCAGCTTCAGACACTGGCTCAACGATGAAGTACCGTCCCTTGAACGTTCGGATTAACTCCGAGAACGGCTTAAATAACTTCTTGGGCTGCTTCAAGGAAACCCATCCGTACTTCTTCCCCGCCAGCTGCCGTTGAAGATGGAAAATAGCAAAAAACAGAGGGAGAGTGGTTCCCAGTGTGAGATGCTCGCACACTAACTCAAATGCCCGTATAAAGGCCAGCGAATTGGGGTGGAGTTGCAAGGGCGCCAACTTGAGATGCTCAAATAACGACCGCTGGAAGTCAGTGAAGGGAAACCTCAGCCCCAACTCCTTGAAAGCGTACTCGTACATCGTGAAGCGGTCCCCGAACTCCGAGCAGACCCGCTCGTCCACGGTGGGAAAAAGCACTCTCCAATCCCCCGGCGGGCCCACCTCTGTAAAGGCGTCCGCCACAGATCTGGCGAACGTGGAAATATGTTCGGAAGGCTCGGCCACCTCCCACTCCTCCGGACAGAACCCTTCAACATCTTCCTCCATGACATCCAAATCCTCTTCCTCTTCAACTTCGCTCGAGGAGCTCGATGTCGCCGAGCTCGAAGACGCAGAACTCGAAGTCGTTGCGCTGCTATTCTCCTCGGAGACAGTTTCCTCCTCGGATGTGACTGGGATAACTTCTCTCTCTGGCTCCATCGCCATTACGATCACCTGAAAAAGCAAAGAAAGACAGTGAATTCGACAGGAAATCAAATCCACCCTTCCACCGCTAAGTTAAGTGAAAGGGCGCGCAGAAGGCTAAGGACAACGTCCCCGGCCTAAGCCCTAACATCAAACGAAAAAACCTCCCCGCGAGGAGATGCCCGAGACATACCACCTCCCTACAAAGAGCCTCCCCGCACTCGTGCCCAGATTCCATTTGAGGCTCCACCGGAAACCGCAAAGCTCCACTGGAATCTGGAAACGTTCCACCGAGAAATTCACTGGTCCATCAGAAGATAATCAGAAACGGTGGTCACGACTCGCGACCACGACGTGGACCACCATGCTCACCAAATGCACTACCTACTCCGGCGAGGTGCGAGAAGTAGCAGAAGGGCATTACCACCGTCCACCGCCAACACTCACCGGAAACCTACCTATTTCGTCACGTAAAGCTAACCCTAGCCGCATGCAATCTACCACTAACAACGAAAGAAAGTAAAACAAGCTGGAAACCAAAAAACTTACTTGATTTGAGTAGAAAAAAGGGACTGCTCGAGGCTTGGCACGATGGTCGGATGCTCTAAAGACGGCGACGGGAAAGAATGCAGAAGGGGCAAAGAGAAATCAGAAAGAAAAAGTACAAAATGGGACAATCTCCCCCCTTTTATACTAAGGGGCACGTGCACACACGCGCCCATAGGCAATAATGACCGCCTACTAGCCATCATTACCTATTAACTGCTACGTATGGCTCGATGCACACGTGGCAACCCAACGTTTCCCATTTTGTCTGACGCATTATCTCCCCGAATACCGGGCAAGAGTGTCTCGACCACGAATATCACGGACACGGAGAGCCACGAGCACCTCGAGACAATCATCCTCGTCTCCAAGCAACGACTCCCCGCGAGCTCCTCGTTGCAACGAGCAGTCCTTAAGTCATCACTCCCATGCTCGGGAGCAACAACTTGGGGGGCTCCTGTTCTGGACTGGACCAATGGCTAGAATTGGCCCAATCCGCCTCTGCTCCAGAGCGGCCCAAATTGCCTAAGCCTAATCCACAGAGGGGCAAAAATGACATGTCTGCCCCTCCAACTGGGCAAGGAACGCAACGTTCCTCCCCGGCTTTTATGCCTATTACGCACGGCTTCCTCGCTGCCCGAACAGCAAAGGACAGGTGCCCGGAACTGCGTCTATGCCCGACATAACGGCTAGTTTCTGGCACCCTGCCCGACATAACGGCTAGTTTGGGCAGTTACCTATTCTTTGGGGAAAACGGTTATTTCGCCCCGAAAATAGGACCGTTGGCCACGCGCTGGGGGCTCTATATAAACCCTCTCGCATGAGAGGGTCAGGTATCATATCTTTCACCCTAAGAATATGCTTTGTACTTGCCCCTTTTCTCTGACCCTTTCTTACTTGAGCGTCGGAGTGCCTTGCAGGTACACCCCGTCCTCTCCTTATCAGCATATGACCGAGCACCTTGCCATCTGACGACCAGCTTACGTGGACCTGTTCGAATACTCCGGATCAGTGGCGCCGTCTGTGGGAAATCCTTGTTCTCCCCTTCTTTCTTTCCTCCTCAGAAACTAAAAGATCAAAACATTCTCTCTTTGATCCGCCCACATATGGAGGTCCCCATCTCCTTCTACCGGGAGGAGCTCCTCGGGGGTTCCTCGAACTCAAGCATACCTTTGCTCATCAGAGCCCGAATGGCGAACTTCGACGTTCGCGGAATACTCGTCGACCAGGGCAGCTCGGTCGACATCATGTAATCCCAGCTGTTTTCGACACTTTAGCTGGACGAATCACACCTTACCCCCTATGTAGGGTCCGATTTACAGGGATTCAACGGGTCAGTGACCAAGCCGTGGGGATACGTCGAACTGATCGTGACCTTCGGATCAGCTGAGACGGCCAGATCCATCAAGGTGCAATTTCTGGTAATCGATTGCCCGTCGCTTTACCAGTGCATTTTCAGAAGGCCAACTCTGGCCGAGTTGGTAACGGTGCCCTCAACAGTCCACCTGAAGATGAAGTATTACACTTCAAAGGGAATGGTCGCCACCCTCCACGGCGACATCGAAGCTACACGACGGTGTTTTGAGGCAGCTACAAAGGGGCTCAACGCCATTGCGTTCAAGCCGAAAGCGTCGGGCAAGCCAGCATTGTCAAGCAGCTCCGAGGAAGCCAAGCCTCTGCCCCAGGTCGACTCCATCGACCTCGACAGTCGCTTCCCCGAAGAAGACCAACCGGAGGAACGAGCAGGTTCTGCCAACCCGTCTACATCGTCCAGCTGCAGCTCCCATCTGATGCGCCCTATCCCGGATGGCAACTTCGAGATCGTTCTATTCGGCGAAGACCCCTAACGGGGAGTGAAGATTGGAGCAGACCTGCCCGACATTGCGAGGAAGCAGCTCAAAGCATGCCTCTGGGAGAATGTCGACCTCTTCGCATGGAGCGCCGCCGAAATGCCCGGCTTAGATCCGTCCGTCGCCTATCACCAGCTGACGATCGACCCAGCCATCAAGGCCGTAGCACAACGTAGGAGAAAGCAGTCTCCGGAGAAAACAAAGGCTGCTGAAAAGGCTGTAAAGGACTTCCTCGAGGCCAAATTTATTTCGGAGGCCAAGTACACCACTTGGCTGTCCAACGTTGTACTAGTTAAAAAATCTAATGGAAAATGGCGCATGTGCATTGATTACACCGATCTCAATAAGGCATGCCCGAAGGATGCCTACCCCCTCCCCAATATTGATAATCTCGTTGATAATTCTGTTGGTTTTAAACTTTTATCGTTCATGGACGCCTACTCGGGCTATAACCAAATTTCTATGGCAATGTCCGACAAAAAATATACGGCCTTTATGACCGAATCGGGCAACTATTACTACAACGTAATGCCCTTCGGCCTGAAGAACGCCGGAGCAACATACCAACGAATGATGAACAAAGTATTCCGGGGAGAAATAGGCGACATGCTCGAAGTCTACATGGACGACATGATCGTAAAATCCCACGAGGAAACCGATCATACTGCCCAATTGAGGAAGGTCTTCGAACAGGCCAAGAAATACAAAATACGTTTTAATCCGGAGAAGTGCACGTTCGGTGTCCGGGCAGGCAAATTCCTCGGCCTCTACTTGACGGAACGAGGAATCAAAGCCAATCCCGACAAATGTCGGGCATTCTTCGAGTTTCCTACGCCCAGGTCCAAAAAATCCATCCAGTCCCTCAACGGGATGCTCGCATCACTATCTCGTTTCGTGGCTAAGTCCGCCCAGCATGCCCTACCATTCTTCAAACTCCTCCGCAAAGAGGCATCATTCGAATGGACCGAGGAGTGTGACAGGGCCCTTCTCCATCTGAAACGAGCGCTCTCAGAGCCGTCGGTCCTCTCTCGCCCGGACAATGGCGAAACGTTGTACCTGTACCTAGCCGTAGCAACCGAAGCAGTGAGCGCCGCTCTCATCCGTGAGACACCTGACGGGCAGAAACCCATATATTTCATGAGCAAAGCGCTACAAGGACCAGAGTTAAGATACCAACAGATAGAGAAGGTGGCACTGGCCCTCATCAACGCAGCCAGAAGATTAAGACTCTACTTCTTAGCTCAAACGATCGTGATTCGAACAGATCAACCCATAAAGCAGTTGCTCAGACGACCAGATATGGCCGGCCGAATGCTCAAATGGTCGTTAGAACTGTCCGAATTTGACATCCAATACAAAAGCAGAAAAGCCCTCAAGGCCCAAGCTCTGGACGACTTCGTCGCAGAAATGACATTCGCAGACTCCCCCGCAAGCGAAGCGCGCAAATGGACCATTTTCGTTGACGGTACCTCAAGTTCAGCAGGGAGCGGCGCGGGCATCATACTGGAAAGCGACGAATGAATCATCATTGAAGTATCACTCACCCTGTCCTTCCCGACCTCCAACAACCAGGCTGAGTACGAGGCCTTCCTCGCTGGGCTACGCCTTGCCAAGGACCTGGGCGCAGAAGAAGTCGTCATTTGCACAGTGTTGTACCCCAAATTTTTCCCTTAGATACATTGATGCGTCTGCATAACATCTTAGGTCAATCATTCGTGCATGACTAACCGCTTTGTCTAGTTTGGTTGTTTGTTTGTTTCATTTATGAATACAGGTATTGCTGTAGAAGATTCCAGATTTGGAAGGTTGTGCTGTGTGTGTGTGTTGTGGAGGTTCTCTGGTCTTGAAAGTGTGTATGGATTACTGTGAGCTTATATGCCTCTACCCTCTGGTCCCTGAACCACTACCAAAACCTTCTTGCCCTCAGATTTCTCAGAAGACTCCACAAATACTAAATCCTTATACCCACTGACATGGAAGATGGTCCGTTAAAGACTGGTCATTGGTTGTGTGGCAAAGTTATACTACAGAGATGGCGTTTCCCCCTCTCTCTCAGCTCCTTAAGATCTGAGGGACGCGTTTGCTCTGTGATGCTATGTTCTTAAGTAATGAAAGGTCAAGTTAGGAGGCAATAGAAAGTTGATCTCCAAATGCAAATTCAAGTCCATTTATTATCACAAGTTTACAAGATCAAGTTTGAAAGCCATTACATCATTCTTTTGTTTCATTCTCATTCAATTCAAGTTCGAAGATCATACCCTCGGTTTCAAGAAGAATATTTATAATCTGTCAAGTATTCTTCAAGCAAGTTTGAAGATCAATGGGGTTTTGAAAGGTTCAATTACTTTGATCATCGGTAGGAATTTGAAATTCTCGCAAATTCTCAAGACGTGGCTACAAAGCTCAGATTCCAATTTGGTTTTCCAAATCTACGATCTAAATATCAAATACAAGCCATTTTTTGTTCTTTATGATCAAGGAAGTTTGTTCAGGGTTTAAGTTGTTACTTTGAAGTTTCCAAGCATATAATATGCATTAAGTTCAATTTATATTGAATTTCTAAGTCTTAAGAACCGTTTACATCTTCCTTTCCAAGGGTGCGAGTCGTCATGGATTCAAGGTTTAATTAGTTCGAAGCGCAAGTTTTAATCTCAAATTTATTCACATACAAGTTGCAAGTTCTAACTTCAAATTCAAGTTAACCATTCAAGCTACAAGGGAAATTTCATGTGATTTCAAGATCTAAGACAACTTCCATGGTCATTTTCCAGGATATGAGATTAAAAGTTAAAATCAAAGGTTCCACGTGATTAAGATTCAAGAAATAAAAATTTTGAAGACTTACGAGATTGAATTCCAACACTCATTTCGATTTCAAGATTCATTGTTCAAGTTACATGATTTATAATGTTGAGAAAGAATAAGATTCCTCTAAGCCTTTGTTCCAAACTCAAGAACTTTACATGTTAACGAAAAAGCAAGGTGCCAACGCAAGTTTGTGACCCATGTATTTAGAAGCCTTAAATTGGATAAGATCTTGAAGCAAGTTTTAAAAGAGATTCTCAAAAGTATAAAGTGGCTCGTTGTTCTTACAAAGTTATGTTCAAATCGTGAGTGGATTGGTTTGAGTTACATCATTCAAAAATTCACGCTTACGCTTAAAGTTCCAGCTCATGTTATCAAAAGCACCAAATCTTGAAAGGCTTACATCCAAAAAACTATAAGTCATCATTCAAAAAGACTCAAAATTCTGAGCTTAATAAAATCCAAAGACAAAAATTCACACCATACAAGAATTAATTAGAAGTTCACATGCTACAAGAATTTGTTTTAAGTACAAGGTGATTCTATACAAGTTCACATAAAATTTCTTTTTTCTTCCATAACCAAGCTTCAAGGCGTATGGCCATGTCGAGAAGGCATTAGAGAGTGGACGTACACTTTTAGGTTCCGTGGTAGCATGTGGGATATAAAAGAGACATCTATTTGTTTTAAAGATATTTGTTTTAGTGTAGCATTGGAGGACCCTATTACATTTGTTCTACTGCCTTACCACTTCCTAACATTGGTCACCAACTTGGACTTCCACTAGAAAATGAAAAAAGCAGACCGATGATAAGACTTTTGCGGAGTTCAGCTTTTGACCCTACAAGATTTAAAAATACATTAGTTAAAGTTGAAGTTACGGAAGCTTTCGATTCATATATTGAGGCCCACCGCCTGATACGCAAAAAAGTTTTCTTGGAAGGAGCGATCACCTTGATGGCTCAGCCTTTACTGCCATTAACTCGTGTTGAGAGGATCCAAAACATCACAAAAGAATCAGAAAGAAGATAAAAAAGTTATGAACATTTTTTCTCCAAATAAGACCACCGTCAAACCTCCTGCAACATTAAAGCAAGGCATTCAGTACAAATCAATCCAAATCAATCTTGATCATTAAACCAACTTTTGAATTGAATATTAAAATCAGGATATGTCTCAACAAATCATCAAACGTATTCAAATCACTTTTGGATGTTCCCACAACTTCAAACATTCTATAACAGTTTCAGACAAGGATTGTTATTTCCTAAGTCATCACTAACAGAACAAAAATCGGATCGTAGAATCAGAAATAAAGTTTCATCGTTTTCAAAATTGGAATTTTGGGCAATATCATTAAGATGCCACCAGAAAATTTTCAAAACCGGCAAGGGACAAGAATTTCAGACATAATAGAACAATTCAGACAGGTCTTGATCGATTTGGAAACCAATTCATGGTGGCACTATTTTGGTTCAGACACTTTTCAAATATATTTCCAAAACACATCAGACATGTTCAGAGTGTCATCATTACAAATCATTTAAGGCATCAGCACACTCAAATTCAGGGGACCTATTTAAGAGAGCACACACATACATAGAGGAAGGACGAAAAAGATCATGAACCGCATATCAGAAACCTCCCCTCATCATATCAAAGACAACCACAAAATATCCACCCACCATATCAAATAACCAGAAAACCGTCCATCAATTACACTAGATGGACATTCGTCATTATCAGTAAACCAATTCAATACCAGAAACCAGCATAACATATGAAAACATTTCATCTCATCATAACACAATAACCAATCCATCGCAGATCCAATCACAGCCAACAATTCATCACTGCACAACCTAAAATCAGAAACCATCACATATGATTACCACAGAAAATCAGTTCATATCAGATGAATAACCAATCGAATTCAACAAATCACCCAAAACAACACGTCAATCCTCATATCAGAAAAAACCAAGCCATCAAATCCTTACAACAAACCGGCCAGAAAACACCAAATTCGTACACACAAGAACAGGCGAATTCAGCAGCAGTCGCAGTGAATCAACACACACGGCAGACATAAAAGACAACAACAAGCGAAATCAAAAAGCAGAAAGAAAGAAACTCATCTTTTGGTAGAGATCGTGAGTCCCGATGGCGCTTTTTCCTCCTCGTTCGTTGACGGCGTCCCCTTTTTCTTTACTGTTAAATCATTGTAATATGTATGTAATAATCAATAGTGAAATCGGGGACGAGAACCGTGGGGAAAAGGGTTTATTTTGTTTGATGTTGTTTGATCGAGAGAGAATGAGAGAGTGAGAATAGCAGTTGGACAATAGGAGTGAGTCGGAGAGGTTGAGTTTGAGCTAGGGTTTTCTTTGAGTTCGTATCGAGAGGGACGATAGAAATCAAAGGTAGAGAATGTTGAGAGAGAGAGAGCGGCGGCGCAGATTTAGGGACAACTAACCCTAATTCTGTTTTGACAAGGAGCGGCGAGAGAGAGAAGAGAGGAATGACCCGTGGGCTCCCTCCGTCTTTTCTTTTTTTGATCTTCTTTTTATTAGCCTTTTTTTATAAAATATAACTTAACATTTCTTTTAATATATAACTAATAATTAAAATCTTTTTTTAGTAAATCATTTATAATAAGAACTATTACTCACTAAAACACTAAAATTAAACTTTTTTTTCTTCTTAACAAACTCTTAATAACTTTTTTTAATAAACTTTAATACTAAAATAATATTTTTTTAATATTAATTAAAAATCTTTAATCTTTTCAATTTAAAATAATTCTAAAATAATATAAAACCTTTTCTTTAAATATTAAAATTAATTTTCTTCTAGTAATAAAAGCCCTTAAAAGAAAACCAACTATTAATTTTATTTTAAGTAGTTAAAACTTCTTACATGAAGAGGACCTCTATTTCTAAGTTAATAAAAATCTTTAAGTATAATTCTAAATTAAAACCTTTTTTCAAAATAATTAAAACTTGATAGAAACCTTTCACTTTTAAATTAGTCAATAATCTTTAAGCATGATTCTAACTAAAAAATCAACTTTTCCTCAATAAACCTTAAGAATAAATCAAAACTCGTTAGATCCCTCGCGTTTGAGTGAATCGTATGCATGTATGTTATTTATCTTGTCTCTGTATGCTTACCTCTATTTGAACGTTGCTTTTTATGTCAAAACCCTTTCAAAACATAACAAAAATCGTCGATCCAACGTCGAGCCTATTTTCTACCCATATAAGTCGATCGCCCTTGGGCATCGCATTCAACCTATCGGTCACTATACACTAAAGCTAGCCCACTTTACTAGTGCGCACTAATAATCTAAGTTAATCGTCCCCCTCGACATTCCAAAGGAAAGGTTATTAATATTGACTCAACCGTCATAAGACTAACCTTTAGAACCCTTGGCCGTAGGATTCAGAGTCGCCGTACTCCACGTCTCGCCGTAGGCACTTAGAATCTTAGCCTTAGGATCGGAGTCGCCGCACTCCAAGTAAATGCTCTGCCGCGAACATTTACAATCCTACCCCTCTATAACCAACCTACAACTTTAGAGTCGCCGCACTCTATGTAAGGTCTTGCCCAAGACTTTACCTCCCCTTGGAACCTTGACCCCATCAAGAAGTTCCTCTTTTCATAACTACGCATACTCTGATTCTACTCCCGAGGATACGTAGGCGTAAGGTGCGATACCTTATCGAGTATACTTAGATACTAACCCCTAGGGTTCCGACCTTTAGCATAGTACCCTTAGCAAGCGAATGAGAGATAACATAAATACTAACGAGAGGTTCCCGTAGAGTACTACGGACGTTTAGGATGCTAATACCTTCCCTAGGCGTAACCAACCCCCGAACCTTAGATCTCTAGGTTTTTTCTCTTTTGAACCTTTCCTTTGGATAAATCAAAGTCGGTGGTGAACATTTAAAGAAATGTGATCCTAGTTCATTAATAACTATGGTATCCTATTCTCACCGCAACACACGGATTCACAACTCGTGGCCCTTCAGGTCCGGGGAGAATATCAAGCCAAAAACAACAACCTAACCGAATACTTGGCCCTAGTCAAGAAGGAGATGGCGAAGTTCACGACAGTGGAAGTGAAACACGTTCCTCGCGAACATAACGTGCGAGCAGACGTGCTATCCAAATTAGCTAGCACAAAGAATAAAGACGGAAACAAATCCGTCATACAGGAAGTACTTCCTCGACCCAGCATCGAGAAGACCTCCCCGACCCTCGACGTACAGGTAATCGGCGACAACAACTGCTGGATGACCCCAGTCTATAACTATCTCGCCAAAGACGAACTTTCGTCCGACTTAAAGGAGGCCAGCATAGTCAGGCGAAGAGTCTGCTCTTATGTCTTGGTCGAAGATAAACTCTACAGGCGGGGATTCTTTATTCCGCTGCTCAAATGCGTCGAGGAGGAAATGGTCGCACACATCCTGCACGAAATCCACGAGGGAATCAACGCCCAACATCTCGGCGGAAGGTCCCTTGCTCGAAAGGCCCTCCGAGCAGGATACTACTGGCCGAGCATGCAACACGACGCGAAATAACACGTGAAGAAATGCGATAAATGCCAACGGCACGGGGACATGCACCTGGCTTCGCCTAACGAGCTCAAGGCTATGTCCTCCCCGTGGCCATTCGCCTGGTGGGGCCTAGACATCCTAGGACCCTTCGTGGTAGGATCAAGTTAGAACAAATACCTAATAGTGGGCGTAGACTATTTCACAAAATGGATAGAAGCGGAAGCTCTAGCAGAAATAACTGCCCTCAACATCCTGCGTTTCTACAAACGAAACATCCTTGCACGCTTCGGTATCCCCCAAGCGATAGTAACGGACAATGGGACGCAATTCACGGACAGGAAGTTCCAAGACTTCGTCGCCCAACTGGGCACGAAGCAGCACTTCGCATCCGTAGAGCACCCTCAAACAAACGGGCAGGCTGAAGCAGCCAACCGAGTCATCCTTCGAGGCCTCAAGCGAAGGCTGGACGAAACAAAGAAGGCATGGGTCGAGGAACTGCACAGCGTACTATGGGCATACCGCATAACTCCACACTCAACGACCGGGGAAACACCTTTCCGCCTAGCATACGGGACCGAGGCTGTAATTCTCATCGAAGTTCACGCGCTCTCTAGGCGGACAGAGTCGCCCCTAGACGAGGAGATGAACGACGAGTCATTGAGAGAAGAACTCGACCTGGTCGAGGAAATCCGAACCGGGACAGCCCTCCGCGAAGCCTCACTGAAACAAAAAATTACCATCAGGCACAACGCCAAGGTGATACGACGAGAGTTCGACGTGGAAAGCCTTGTTCTAAGAAGAAACCACAAAGACTCTCACGAAGGCAAACTAGCAGCCAACTGGGAAGGACCCTACCGCGTCCGAGCAAAAACAGAAAATGGGGTCTACTACCTAGAACATCTCACCGGGGAAGAACTTGCTCGACCATGGAACGCCAAAAAGCTAAAACAATACTATAGCTAAGGCCTGGATTCTCGGTTCGACCGTCACAATGACGGACATCTACTACCGACCACTATGCACGCCTAGGTACAGGTGTCGCATATGAATAAAGCAGAACCCCGCTCAGTAACGAGCCGAGTAACCGCTCGACAGCGGTCCTCGATCGAGCACCATCGTCATCAAAGTACCATGACAGGCAGAACCCCAGCTCGCGATGGGACGTTCACACCGCGAACTCAGGCCTCAAACGCGACCTGAGCTCCGCACCCCCGCCCGGATATTCCCCAGCCGTTCGACCAGTTCCCCTCACTGCCGAACACATCTACATCGAGCAATCCCTCTAAATTATTCGCACAAGTCAAATACTCCCAATCACGGGCAGACACACATTCACAACGAGCATGAGTACAACACTTAGCAAAAAATAAAAGAAAGTAAAGTCATGCGGATAACAGAATCAAACATGTAATAATTTAACATAATATATGGCCGCAAGGGCCACGATTGTACTGAGTTACATAAAACGGGGGCCACGCCCCCCAAAAATAATAAATTACAAGCAAGTACTCGACACGCTGGCTGGATAGATTACAACAACATCAAAAACACAAACTCCTCACTCGTCCATGTGCTCGGCTGGCTCAGACTGAGGTCCCAGGTCCTCTACGGGTTAATCCTCGGGGTTCCCTTCAAGGAGAGCGTCGGGCATGACAATGCGGCCATCCTTAACTTGCGCCAGATAGTGAGTACCCTCGATAGAAAAGTCAAGCTCAGGGTTCACCACCCGCAGCTGAGCCACGGCGTTTCTAAAGGACTCCTCCGCAATAACAATACCGTCATCCTCGGCCAGTAGCATACGGGAAACCAGCTCGGATCTCGTCTTCAACTCCTTCACATCTTCCGGCTCATCGTCACCCGGGGCATTGGCCGCCCTCAATTACTGGACCAGCTCCTCGGAAGCTTTCTTCTCCGCCGCCAGCGTGAAATTCTCCTTCTTCAACCGAGCTACCTCCTCCTCAGCCTTCTTCTGAGCATCGTCGGCAACCTTGGCTTCTTCTCTGAGGGACGCCATGGTAGCCCGAGCAGCATTGAGTTTAGCCTCGGTTGCAGAGTCCCCTTCAGCATAAACGGCTGCCATCTCCAGCATCCTAACCAAAGTTGAAGCGTCCTGAGCCACCAATGCCCTCTTGCTCGGGCGGTCCATGCTTTCCAAGGGAAGAGACTCCACCCGAGGCACGATCAAAGAGTTCCCCTCGAAGAATTTCCTGTCATGGATGCAAGGAGGAAGCTCGAACTTCCCCTTCTCCGATGCCCGAGTGAGGTCCACAGCGTCATTAAACTTTGGCCACTTGGATCGACCGGTCAAAGGAAGAGGAGACCCCTGAGAAGCAGGAGTAGGAGAAGAAGAGGTCCCCGCAGCAGACTGCATCGGATGAGGAGCACAAGCACCAGCAAACCGAGACTTCGGAGGAGCCGCCCCGGCCTTGTTCCTCGCGAGAGCATTCCTCACAACCCGGTCATAAGCCTGAGGCATCTCACCTGCACAAACAAAATACGAGCACATTAGATACGAGGAAAAGAAATAACGCAAACAAATCTAAATAACTAAGACTACCAAGCAGCTTCTCGGCATCCTCGGGAGTCTTGCACTCCAGCAGTGCCTTAATGTTGATAAATCGACGCTCAACCCTCTGACTCCTGTCCTCCTCGAAGACCGGATTACCCTTACTTATCCAGCACTCAGCAAGCCGGAAGGAGTTGACCCACTTCACCAGCACCTCGTACGCCACGGCGTCCTGCCCGCGTAGCTCGCTCGGTTGGAGAACATAGTCATCAGGCTTCTTGGCAAAATGATCGGGCGCCCAATGGATGGGGAATTTATAGATCCTCCACCCAATAAACTTTCCATCCTCGTCGCGCAAATCATTCCCATCCTCGTCAACTTCGATCTCCCAGACGTATGTACTATCCTGGGCAGCTTCGGACAAGGGCTCGATGACATAATACCGCTCTTTGAACGTTCGTATCGACTCCGAGAATGGCTTAAACAACTTGCGGGGCTGCTTCAAAGACACCTAACTGTACTTCCTCCCCGATAGTTGCCTTTGAAGATGGAAGACAATGAAGAACAGAGGGAGAGTAGCCCCTATGGAGAGATGCTCGCATACCAGCTCGAACGCCCGGATGAAGACCAACGAGTTAGGATGTAGTTGCGTGGGGGCCTATTTCAAATGCACGAACACTGACTGCTGAAAATCAGTGAACAGCAACCTCAGGCCCAGCTCCTTAAAGGCATATTCATACATCGTGAAACGGTCCCCGAAGCTCGTGCAGACCCGCTCATCCTCGGAAGGAAAGTACACCTTCCACTCTCCCTCCGGTCAAACCTCCGTAAAAGCGTCCCCCGAATACCTCGCAAAAGAAGACACATGCTCAGCAGGTTTGGCCACCTCTCACTCCT
This sequence comes from Lathyrus tuberosus, assembly GCA_022829125.1. Lineage (NCBI taxonomy): Eukaryota > Viridiplantae > Streptophyta > Magnoliopsida > Fabales > Fabaceae > Lathyrus > Lathyrus tuberosus. Next base: position 3,012,599 of record JALAZF010000010.1, on the reverse strand, counting down.
CCGCGGAGTCCACGGCGACGTCCTCGTCCATGTCGTCCATCTCCTCTTCCTCCCAAACATCACTGGGGGAACTCGAAGCCGTCGAACTCGTGGTCGTCGAGCTACTATTATCCTCGGAGCCTGTTTCTTCCTTGGACGTATCTATGATAACCTCTCTATCTGGCCGCGTCTCCCTAACAATCACCTGAAAAGCAGAGAAGAAAGTGAATTCGACAACAAATCAAATCCACCCTTCCACCGCTAAGTCAAGTGAAAGGGCGTGCAAAGGGCTAAGGACAACGTCCCCGACCTAAGCCCTAACACCAAAAGGAAAACTGAAACCTCACCGCGAGGAGACGCTCAAAACAAGTCATCCCCAAGCGAGGAGCTTCCTCGCACTCGTACCCAGTTTCCGTTGAAGCTTCGCCGGAAATCGCAAAGCTCCACCAGAATCTGGGAATGTTCTACCGGAAAACTCATCACCCACTCAGAAGATGAACGAACATGGCGGTCACACATGCATAGCTGTCACGGCGACGCCGTGAACCGCCCTCCCCGCTAGAACATACTAACACGTCCGACGACATGTCAGAAGTGGAAAAATGGCACAACCACCGTCCACCACCAACAATCACCGGAAATCCACCTATTTCGTCCTCTAAACCTAGCCCTAACCATATGCAATCTACTATTGACAACCAAAAGGAGTAGAACAAGCACAGGATCAGAAAACTTACTGGATTTAAGAAGATGAAAGTGGCTGCTCGAAGCTTGGAGCGGTGGTCGGAGTAAGCAGACGGTGGCAACGGGCCGGAATGCTGAAGGAAACGAAGAGAAATCAGAGCAAAAAGTTCCAAATGGAACGAATTTCCCCTTTTTATACAAAGGAGCACGTGCGAACACGCGCTCGTAGGCCATGATGGCTATCAACTAGCCATCATTACCTAGTAACTGCTACACAGAGCTCTAGGCACACGTGGCGACCCAACGTTTCCAATTCTGTCTGACCATTAGTCTCTCCGGGGACCGGGCAACAAGGTCACGACCACGAATTTCACGGACACCGGGGGCCACAAACACATCGAGACAATCCTCCTCGTCTCCAAACGACGACTCCATGCTAGCTCCCCAGAGCAACGAATTGTCCTTAAGTCATCACTCCCATGCTCGGGAGCAACGACTTGGGGGGCTCCTGTTCTGGACTGGACCAATGGCTAGACATGGCCCAATCCGCTTCTGCTCCAAAGCGGCCCAAATTGCCTAAGTCCAATCCACGAAGGGGTAAAAGTTACCTTTCTGCCCTCCAACCGGACAAGGAACACATCGCTCCTCCCCGGAGTTACTGCCTATCACGCACAGCTTCACCGCTCCCTGAACAGTTAAAGGCAGATGCCCGAAACCACGCTTATGCCCGACATAACGGTTAGTTTCGGGCACCCCTGCCCGACATAACGGCTAGTTGGGGAAGTTACCTATTCTTCAGAAAAACAGTTATTTTGCCCAGAAAATAGGACCGTCGGCCACGCGCTGGGGGCTCTATATAAACCCTCTCGCTTAAGAGGGTCAGGTATCCAATATTCACCATAAGAACTCATACTCTGTACTTGCCCCTTTTCTCTGACCCTTTCTTACTTGAGTGTCAGAGTACCTTGCAGGTACACCCCCCTCCGCTCCATACGACCAGCATCCCTGACGCACTTGGTGGCCCACCTCTACAGGATCTGATCCAGCCTTCACGATCAAACCTAAACTGAAATTGAAGTTAAATTAGTTAAATAAAAATGGGAGGTGTGGCAAGACGATGGGAGTGCTTTTTTAAACAAGAAAAAAACAATTGGGCTCATAAATATCTAAAGCCCACCGAGTTAAAGAAGCAAGGAGAAAAAAACAAAAAAAAAATTGAGATCAAAGGTATCAGCAAAACAACTATAGCTCTTACTTGTTCTCTCCTCACTCGCCTTAAGACACAACTAATCCTCTCCTCCCTCCTTCAAAACTTCTCGCAGCACACCACTCCATCGTGGTGGATACACCCTTCCCCTCATTTCGTTCACCATGAAAACAAATCGTCGGAATGGCGCTTCATCAGCCGCGCCATGGCCTCTCGGTCGGCGTTGGCAACAGCTGTTCTACGAACTCCTCTCTCTCTCTCTCTCTCTCTCTCTCTCTCTCTCTCTCTCGTCTCAGATTAACTTCGAGCTTGAGTTCAATTCGCAACAATCAATGCTACAAACAACGGAAACAAAAAGGAACCAAGATAAAGAATCACCTGGAAAAGCTGATTAGAGGTATGATGATGGTAAGCTCAAAGCTGCTACCAATGAATTAGGGTTTTACTCATAAACACAAACAAGCAAAAATAAAGAAAGATAAAAAAAGAAACTTGTTCATTAATTTTCTGCTTGTAAGAGACAACAATTCTCCCTTAAATACAAAGTACTATCAGAAAAATAAGCACTAGGCTAGGCCCACTTGGAGGAAATTAAAAGTACTAAATTAAGGCCCAAAATAAAATTAACCCATAATATAATCTTGCTGCCAATAAGGTTTCTTCACAATTCTGATGGATTTGTTGGGCTGCCTATCACTACTATCTGGCCCAGTAAAAACCTTGTCCTCAAGGTTTAAGTTAGATGGTTGTGGACAATGCCCAATAGGGTTTGAGGGACCAGCCCAATTGATGGGTAGCGGTTTGGTATGAGGTGGTAAAAGGATTCGTTCAGGAGAAGGAAGTGTGGGGGGATCACGAGGAGTGGAAGATGAGGTTGGATTTGAAAAAGATATGGGTTGTAGTGGAAGCTTGGACGTGGCAATTGGAGAGGTGGGAGGATGTAGCCGTTGGAGATCCAACGGTGGAGGGTTGGTTAACGTGCTTACTTGGGAAACAGAAGGGACAAGGGTAGGTGGCTGGTACAGTGTTTTGGGCAGTGGGAAAATAAAGTCATTCGGCGGGTCCAGCTGGGAGACTGAAGAATCACGTGAGTAAGCAGAAGTTGGTGGGGCCGGGTGAGACCAATTGGGGGCCACGTGGTTTGGTAGCTAGCTGGGGTTTTTGGATTTGGTGTGAGTGGATGGCTGGGATGCGTGCATACTTTGATCCAACGGAGGGAGAGAAAAGCTGGGAAGTGTTTGGTAGGTAGTAGAAAGTCCCAGAGAGTTTGAAGCATAAATAAGGCCATGCGGATTCATTTTTTCATTTTTGTTCTCCAAGTACTTTGAGCTTCCAAACATACTTGTCTTCGTTTTCTCCAAGTACTTTGAGCCTCCAAACATACTTGTCTTCTTTTTAGTTTCCAGTTCTCTTCCGTTAATACTCGAACCACTTCGTTTTACCATGTCCTTTGTTTGCTAAGTTCTTGAAACTTCACCTTTTCCTTGTATTAAGTCTGTACCCAGAAAATCAAAATTATCATCATGCATGTTATCTGGGATAGATGATATAGGCGGTGGGAGATCTTGGCTGTGATATGCTCTGAGCTGTGAGACATGAAATACCGGATGTATCTTTGAGTCGGTTGGGAGTTGCAGTTCATACGCGACGGTCCCGATGCGTCGTAGCATGAGAAAAGGCCCAAAGAAATGTTTTGAGAGTTTCTGAGATGGTCGGCGTTGAACGGAGGTTTGACGGTACGGCTGGAGACGAAGCAGGACGAGGTCGTCTTCAGCAAAGGTAGCATCTCTTCTTTTCTTATTTGCTTGTTGCTTCATTATTTTTTTACTTCTGTTAAGGTTGGATCTTAAACGATTGATGATGATTTATCTTTGTTGCAGTGTTTCCTCAACATCGTGTGACGTGGAGAAGCCTTCAACATAATCCTTAACAGCTGGCGGAAGTCTACCATATAAGGCTTCGAACGGCGTCATGCGGATAGCTGAGTGAAACGTGGAGTTGTGCCAGTACTCAGCCAGATGCAGAAATTTGAACCACTTTTTTGGGTTGTCGCTGGTAAAACAACGCAGGTATGTCTCTAAGCACCTATTAAGGACTTCAGTTTGGCCGTCGGTTTCCGGATGATAAGAGGTACTGTGTTTCAGGATAGTACCTTGAGCTCGAAAAAGTTCTTTCCAGAAAGTGCTTAAGAAGAGAGGATCTCGATCTGAGACAATGGTCTTTGGTACGCCATGGAGTCTACAAATTTCCACAGAGAAACGCATGGCCAGATCTTTGGCGTTAAAGTGAGTGGGTAATGCTACAAAGTGTGCGAACTTGGAAAGTCTATTGCAAATCACCCAGATGACTGTGTGTCCAAATGAGGATGGGAGGTGAGTGATAAAATCCATTGAAATATCTTCTCACACCTGTTTTGGGATTTCCAATGGTTGTAACAAGCCTTGTTTCTTTGTTGGTAGGTATTTGTTGTGTTGACAAACAGGGCAGCATTGGATAAAGCGTTTGATCTCTTTGTAAAGCCCAGGCCAAAGGAACGTGGTGGAGATGCGTGAGAGTGTAGGCTTCAGCCCGGAGTGTCCAGCCGCAGGAGTGGAGTGACATTCGTCGAAAACATCAGATCTGAAGTTAAGTTCATCAGGTACAAAAAGTCTATCTTTGAAATATAGTAGGCCATTGCGGAACTGATAAACCATCTTCATCTTTTCATCCTGTTGACTTTTAGTAACTAGAGCCTGACCCTGAGGTGTGTTTTTGTAGTAATGTCTGAGTGTTGTGATAAAAGTTGGGACAGCAGAGGAGATGGAGAGCAACAGAGAGGCTTCTTCAGTATGTCGTCGACTCAGAGCATCAGCAACTTTATTAGAGTTACCAGGTTTGTAGAAAATTTCAAAACTAAACCCTTGTAACTTTGCTGTCCATTTCTGCTATTCTGGCGTTTGAATGGTCTGGTCTAATAAGTTCTTCAGGCTCTTTTGATCTGTGAATATATGAAAGTGTTGTCCTATGAGATACTAACGCCACTTCTTTACAGATTCTGTGATGGCATACATTTCTCGGACGTAGACGGAAGATGCCTGAAGACGAGGGCACATTTTTTTGCTGAAGAAAGCCAAGGGGTGTCCCTCCTGAGGTAAGACTGCACCAATAGCTACTGCGGACGCATCTGTTTCAACAACAAAGGTTTTGCTGAAATTTGGGAGGACCAAGACTGGGGTTTCCGTCATTTTTTGCTTTAACATTGTAAAAGCAGCATTAGCTTCTGCATTCCATGTAAATTTATTGAAACGTAATAAATCGGTGAGGGGAGCGGCGAGTGTGGCGTAGTGACGGACAAATCGTCTATAAAAACCAGTGAGGCCCAAAAATCCCCTGAGCTGCGAGAGTGAACGTGGCGCTGGCCAATCTAACATTGATTAGATTTTTGCTGGATCAGGGGTAACTCCATTGGATGAAATAACATGACCTAGATAATCAACCTTAGGAACTGCAAAAACGCACTTTGAAAGTTTGGCCACAAATTTATTTGAAGCAAGTAAGTCTAAAATCAAAGTTAGATGTAACAAATTATCAGAATAACAAGTACTGTAAACAAGAATATCATCAAAGAAAACAAGAACAAACCGTCGCAAGTAAGGACGTAAAAGGTCATTCATTGCCGATTGAAAGGTACTAGGAGCATTAGTCAAACCAAAAGGCATAACCAAAAACTCGTAGTGCCCATCAAAAGTTCTGAACGCCGTCTTGTGAGTGTCTTCTGGTATAACCCTAATTTGGTGGTAGCCCGACCGAAGGTCGATCTTTGTAAACAAAGATGCAGAGCCTAACTCATCAATAGTTCATCAATGGTAGGTATAGGGAAACGGTCACGGATAGTTACAGCATTTAGGGCGCGATAGTCCACACAAAAACGCCATGAGTCATCTTTCTTTCTAACCAGTAAAACGGGTGAAGAGAAAGGGCTAGTACTAGGTTTTATAATACCCTCTGAAAGCATATCATGAATGATTTTGGTCATTGCTTCTTTTTGTGAATGAGGATATCGGTAAGGTTTGACATTGATTGGAGAAGTGTTTGGTATGAGGGGAATGTGGTGATCATGTGGTCTGGTTGGAGGAAGGCCATGGGGTGTTTGGAAAACAGTAGGGTAAGAATTGATGAGGTCAGTTATTTCAGGTGGGTAATTAGAAGATATGGAGTTGGAGGTGGGGTTGTGTTCAAAGGTAGGTTGGCATAAAAGCAGGTGAATAGATGCGATGGAATCAGTGTGTAAGAGGTGGCATAGTTGGCTAAAAGTAGAAGGAGTTGGGTTTTGGTTGGTGTCACCTGAAATAGTGATGTTTTTGTTATCATGGCTAAATGTTATCTTTGGGATAGAAAAATTTGCCATAATAGGTCCAAGTGTTCTCAACCACTCCATGCCTAGCACTACATCAGCACCCTCTATTGGAAATAAATGGAATGGAATGAAGAATAAATGTGTCTGTAAGGTAATAGGGACTTGAGAGCATAAGCCAGAACAATGTAGTTTGGAGCCATTTCCTACCATAACAGAAAAGTTGGAGAGGGTCTGACATGGAATTTGTAGATGGTGAGCGATGCGGGGTTGAAGTATGTTATGAGTGCTGCCTGTATCAATTAGGACTGTCACTGGTAAGCCATCAATTATGCCTTTAAATTTCAAAGTTTTGGGAGATTCCCCACTCACAGCTTGTGGAGACAATTGAAAATAAGTTTCAACGATGTCTTGAGGTGGAGGTTCACTTTCCACAACCTCAGAAGTTTCCAAAGTGCTTTGTGGAATATTAGAATGTGACTCATCATCCTCCACAAGTAGAAGGAATTTTCCAGCTGCTCATTTATGACCAGGAATAAATTTTTCATCACAATTGAAACATAGACCTTGTGCTCTACGTTCTGCTTGCTGAGCTGGTGAGATTCTGCGTATAGGAAAGCGAGTCGAGGGTTGGGATGTTGGGTTTAGGGGTACACTTGCTGTTTGAGGGGGTACGCTTGCTAGTTTAGAGGTGGCAGATTGTGAAGTTGGGTTTTGATGGGTTGTATAAGGGGTTTTGAACTTGGGTTTGGAGTCTTTTATTTTGGCTTCAATGAGTTTTGCCAAACCAATAGCATGAGAAATTGAGTGTGGTCGTTGGACAGCCAATTCATTTCGAATTTCTAGAATTAAACCAGAAATAAAACAATTTAAAATAGCTTCAGGTGGTAATCCAATCACTCTATTGCCAAGTTTCTCAAAATTAGCTTGATATTCAGAAACTGTTCCATGCTGTCTTAATTTGAACAATTGTCGTAAGTTGAAGGACCAAAACGTAATTCCATAGCCCTAGAAAATGCTTCCCAAGTACTAAGTTCATTACTTTGAAACATCCACTTATACCAACCAAGAGCTTCGCCCTTCATATGAAATGCTACCATTGGTAAACGGTTTTCAAGAGGGATATTATAAAACGCAAAATATTGTTCAGCTTGGAAAAGCCATTCCAAGACATCACTTCCATCGAAAACATTCAGCTCAATCTTTGGCTGTCTAAAATTCATATTTGGCATTGTGTTTTGTTGTTGATGGTAAGGGTAGGAATATGGGTAATAAGGATAAAGGGTTGATTGTGTGAGTTGGCTGTTTGGGGGAAAAGTAGTGTAAACGTGGGGTTGTGTGAGAATATGTGGTGGCTGTGTGAAGTTTGGTGGAAATGGGGTTGAGAAAGGTTGAAATGCAGAATTTAAGGAATGAATTGTAGGTGAAGATCTTGTAAAAGAAATGGGTGGCGGTGGTGGTGGTGTGTAAAGTTGTGTGGAACATAGGGTTGAGTTGATATGTGAAAGAGGTGATGTTAGTGGAATAGTATAATTACCTACATCAAATCTTGAGGTAGAAATTGTGCTAGATCTAGCTGCTGCTGTAGTAGATGTAGCTGCTGCTGTAGTTGCAGATCTGGAAATAGTGGCAGCAGCATTCATGGCTGCAAACTGTTGGGTCATGAGAGCTGTTAGAGCTGCAAAATTGTTGTTCATGGCAGATTCCAAGTTGTTGTGATTTGTGTGGATCTGATCAAGTTGTAAAGCAACAGCTTGGTTGTTAGCTTCCATGGAGGATTCAAGGTTCTCATGGGTATTAATGAGGTTTTCAAGGCGTTGATTTGTGGCTTGTAGGGTTTCATCTAGGTCTTTGGGGTGGGATTTGTGAGTTTATGAGGCATTGAGATTAATGAAAGCACCAAATGATGGTAAGCTCAAAGCTGCTACCAATGAATTAGGGTTTTACTCATAAACACAAACAAGCAAAAATAAAGAAAGATAAAAAAAGAAACTTGTTCATTAATTTTCTGCTTGTAAGAGACAACAATTCTCCCTTAAATACAAAGTACTATCAGAAAAATAAGCACTGGGCTAGGCCCACTTGGAGGATATTAAAAGTACTAAATTTAGGCCCAAAATAAAATTAACCCATAATATAATCTTGCTGCCAATAAGGTTTCTTCACAATTCTGATGGATTTGTTGGGCTGCCTATCATATGATTCGAAATTCCCGACTTTCGACTTTTTCCGCTTCTGCTGTGTGTGTTGTTCTGCTTCAATTTGGATGTTACTGCTATTCCTTCTCATTCTTGTGTGTATTGTTACTGAAGTTCCGATTTGTATCTGTCTCTGTATGTTTGTCGTCCTTCCAAAACCGTGTGTAAATTCTGTGAGTTTTTTGTGTCCTTGATTCAATTCGTTCCCTCCTGTGTGAATGAAGTCAGCCTGTTTTATAGGCTATGTAGCATTAATTCCATGATTGAATGTGAGATAACATTGTTGATTTCAAACTTGAACGCACCCGATTTCTGTCAAGTTCTGTTTTGGAAAGAAAATTATAATTGTCATGAGCTTTTAATCCCTTGTCAATTCTTTGTGATTGTGTTTCAAGAAATTTCTTTTCTCAATAAGGATTGTCTTGGAAAGTAGGGAACATGTTTTATAATGGGAATTGAATGCTTGCCATAAACTCTGATTTTAGTTGATGATGAAGACTTTACGTGTTGTTTCTGATATGATCACGTTGGGAAATCAATGCTTTTTTTATTTGGTCTGGCTTTTATGCAGTTTGGCATTCAATGGTGGGATTTGTCTCAAAGGTTCTATTATGCTCCAAGTAATTTCGCAGAGCCTTTGCTTACGCAATCATCTTTGGTCACTGCACTCACCGTCCGTCAATTTGTCATCTTGATATTATCAGGAAGATCTGGAATCAAGAACAGTTATGCATCAGACGAAACAACTTTGTACGGTTCATGTTTACCGGAAAGCACGAAGTGGAAGCAAGCTAGTGCCATGGAACTCAATCCTAAGAATTACGAACTTCGCAGCGGGATCAGTTACTCATGGGAGGAACATATCAACAACAATAACATGTGGCTGCTGCTGAAGCATTAGTTCTTCGTAGAGGTCTTGCCTAAATCTAGTAGTCTTGAAGAAATGTCAGAGTTTGAAGAGGCGAATGGATTAGATCAACATTTTCACACCCTTCATGTAAATCAACTTCTACATAAGGGAGTTTAATGGTTTGAATATTATTGAAATGGCTTTCAATGGCTTTAGAAATGATAGGTTTGTTGGGACCTTTTGAATTTTTGGAATTTAACTTGAACGTGCAACTTTTCAAAGCTTTAAACTTTTGGATCCAAATTGTAATGACTTGTATATTAAGAACTTGACTTGTGAATAACCTTTGAACACTCTTGAATTTTGTATTATTGTTAGCTTTCCAATTCTTCCATTTTGTTATTTGGATGAAACTCATTTTTTATTGACAAGAAAAATGACCTTAAATCTTGAATGATGAAGGATGACATTGACTTGAATTTTTGAACTTAACTTGCAACCTTGAATTTTAGAATTAAACTTTATGCAAATTACATAAAAATCTCTTTGTCAGTCCATACAGAGCTTTGCTCCGGCTTTAAACGGGCCCTCCGCTAGTGGACGGTGGGATTGGTCCCTCTTGGATTAGTCGGTCGCAAGGTCGGATACCAAGATTTTCAAAAAAATAAAAATAAAAAAAACAACATAAAAATCTCTTTGAATGATGAATCTTTCACATGAATCACTTCTCTCCAAAATCATGGATTTGAAAATGGGAAATATTATAGCTTGAGTGGGTTTCAACATAGCTTAATACTTGAAATATGGACTTTAGGATACTTGCATTTAAGAAATCCACATGAATCTCTTTCCCAAACTTAGCATGTTTATCTCTTGATCCCGTTAAATCGAACCATTTAAATTCAAAAACATTATGAATCAAACTTTGACGCCCCAACGAATCCATAAACTAAATCACGCTATTTGGTTCTTCTACAACTATTGGATACGAAGCACACTTGAATGAACACCTTAATCCTGAATCCAAACCATCTTGCATTTAAGACACCAGTAGTTGAGAAAGCAACAAGACCTTAATATCAATGAACCCACAACTTCAGCTTTTGCACCATGATTCGTGCCTTGCACCTTAGGCAAATCTCTGATATTAACAAGCATTTTCTTACCCTTTGTAATCTTGATCCCGTGGTATTCATGATCTATAAGAAACCGAATCTCGATCTTGACTTTAACGAGATATAATCAAAAAGTCCATCCAATATATCTTGAAAGCATTGATCCAAGATCGGCCCAAGAATGAAGAAAGAGCTCTAAAAGTGGGGCCCAAATCAAATAGAAACACTAGGAACACTTTGAATCAGGCGCAATTGGCCATTCCCTGAATAGCTTGACTGAGAGAACCAGTATCATCTACGCTTGAAATTAATTCACCTGCACAAGCTTGTTAATCATAATAAACACACCCACAAGATCCTATGACCTAATTCTCAGAAGATCATGGCCAAAGGCCAGATGATCTTACACAGAGAGCGCTGAGAAAGATATGACAAATTTGGGATATGACAGATGAGATGCGTGATATGCCATGCAGACGATGCGAAACGAAAAACAAAATCTTAAGGTCAAAAATTAGGGTATAACATATGCATACACATAATCAAACTACACATAATCATTTTTTGATTGGGTGACCATCTAGATTATGGTTGATGATGTCCAATTAGGTTGGTGTACCGATGATATTGGGTTGAGTTCTTTGTGTGTTTCAAATAAGAAAACCAAGTTGGGGTTTTCCTTCAAGATCATTGAGGATTTGAAGGTTTTAGACAAGATAACGCAAATACGGATTTGATCGAGTGAAGACCTTGGATCAAGATAGGTGATACCTTTAAGGGCGCAGTGTGAGATGGTGGATCGTGTTCGTGAATCTTGGGATCAACAAGTGCGTGCTAAGTATTAATCCGACCGAGCGAAAACCTTGAGACGAGGAGGTCTTGTAAGGTAGTAACAAGAATTAGTGGATTGTAGCAGCATTGTTGGTTACTTGATCAATCGTTGATCAAGGTTTTGGAGGTGGTAGATTCAACAACAAACCATAGGGTTTGTAGGGTTAGAGTTCTTCATCTCTTGTATATACACTTTTTGCAAACTAAGGTTAATTGTAACTATCTCAATTCAAATTCAAATTGAGGGCAGACGTACCCATAGCGAGGCCGATTGGGGAACTGTCCAAACAAATCCTTAGGTCTCTCTCTATCTATCTATCTCTTTAATTTTTGTATTTGCAAATTATCGAGTTCGTTGTTGTTTTGATCAATTCGTTTGGAAATCAAATTTAGATTGCATTTTGAATTAAGGTTTGTTGATATAATCATAATCACTTTGATTTTGATTGGATTTAACATCAACAAAACAAATTAAATTTCCAAACATTATCGATCGCACACAAAGTGTTTGATAAATTTCCTTGAGTATTTTTAATCGGTTTTTGATCATTAGAAATAAGCTCTACATATAGCTTAGCATTTGATTCAGTTTAAATTAATCGTTGTTGAACAATTTGTGTTCGTTATCATCCAATTGGGTTACTTTACGCATATTCGAGCTTTTCGATAGTAGGTTCGGTTAAACGATTTGATTCAGGTTGTTTCCGTTGTGCCATAAAACTTTTGAAAACCATTTTTACCAAAAATTTGAATTTTAAATTTGTGATTTATTTACCCATCTCTAGTTCGAAGCCTGTCTTCTAACATTTTAATGACTAAGTATTTGGCCAACAAGGACTTGAACTTTCAACTAATAATATTATTTAAAGTGCTTCTTACTTGTTTATTTGATTTCTTACAATTAAGTCTTTGATCAACAAAGGATTCACTTTTCAACAACTAATGTTATGTAGTTTATTTCTTTTTACTTCATTTGCTTTCTAATTACTAGGTCTTCATTCATCAAGGAATCGACCTTTCAACTATTCAAAGTATGAAATGTACATTCTTTTCTCTTTTTTTATTTCTTTTAGTTAAGTTTTTTATCGACAAGGATCAAACATTTCAACTACTTGTAGTATGTAATGTACCATTTTCTCTTGGTTTTATTTATTAGGGTTAAGTCTTTGATTAACAAGGGATAGACCTTTCAACTACTCGTGTTATGTAATGTATTTTCTTTCTTTCATTTGGTTTCTAATTAGTAGGTCTTTGGTCAACAAGGAAAGGACCTTTCAACTACTCATAATATGTAAAGCACTTATTTTTTGTTCATTTGCTTCTTTATGGTTGGGTCTTTTGGTCGATAAGGATTGATTCTTTCAACTACTAATAGTATGAGTAATATTTTCATTGTACACATTTGGCTTATTATGGTTAATGATTTTGTTTACAAGGGATGGACCTTTAACTACTCATATTATGTAATGTATTTCCTTTCTCTATATTTTGTTTTTAATGACAAAGTATTTGGTTAACAAGTACTGGACCTTTCAACTAATCATATTATGTAAAGTACTTCTTACCTTTTTTTTTCTTACGATTAAGTCTTTGATCGACAATGGGTTCACTTTTCGACTACTAATGTTATGTAATGTGTTTATTTTCTCTTCATTTGGTTTGAAATTACTAGTTATTTATTCATAAAGGAATGAACCATTACACTACTCAAAGTATGTAATGTAATTTCTTTCCTCTTTATGTGTTTTCTTATGCTTAATTCTTTTATCAACAATGGTTGGAATTTCAACTTCTTATAGTATGTAATGTAGTTCCTTTCTCTTTATTTGGTTTTTAATGACTAGGTCTTTAGTCAACAAGGATTGGACATTTCAACTAATCATATTTTCTAAATCACTTCTTACTTACTTATTTGGTTTCTTATGATTAAGTCTTTGATCAATAAGTGGTTCACTTTGAAACAACTAATTTTATGTAATGTATTTCTTTTCTCATTATTCGGTTTCTCATTACTAGGACTTTGTTCGTCAAGGAATTGACCTTTCACCTACTCAAAGTATGTGATGTGCTTTCTTTCCTCTTTATTTGGTTTCTTATGGTTAAGTCTTTTATTAACGAGGATCGTACATTTCAACCAATGTTTTAAAAATCGGACCAAACCGGCCGGTTCAATCGGTTAGACCGGGACCCGGAGATAAATCCGGTTGGGTCAATCTTTCAAAACCGCTAGTGGGTCAAAACCGTGGTTAAACCGAAAAAACCGGATTGAACCGTCCAAAACCATTCGAACCAAAGAACCGGAGCCGGTTTTATAAAACCTCCTGGTTCAAAAAAAATCATCAAATTGACCATTTTTTTAATTTTTTTTTTAAATTTTAGTATGTTAATATCAAAACTTACCATACATTCCCCAATCACAAAAATTTTTAAGTGTGTTTTTTACAACCATACAAACTTTTAAGTTTTTCCACTCCATTATAGCACACTCCATCATCATTATGCCGTCTCTTTCAAACATAGTCACGATGTTCAACTCTATTGATTGTCGTTCAAGTCAATATTGTTTGTTGTTGTCTATTAAGACTTGTTTGTCGTAGTTCAACTCAAATTCGATTTTTTGTTGTTTAATAAAGTATATTGTATTATTTATATTTTGATATTCTATCTTATTTAATTTAGGTATTCTTAATTATTTAAACTTTATTTTAGTTATTATATTCTATTATTTTAATCTTGCTTTGAATTAATTTAATTTATTTTGTTGTAATTCTAAAGTTTGGTCAAAATATTCTTAAATGATGGTTGAAATGAAGTGTAGAATTATGTTAAAGTTATATATTATTGATATTGTTTATTAAATTTGTAATGGATTTTTGAAATATTTATTTTATTAAGTTGAGATCATATAATAATGTGTGACATATCAATGAAATTTAGTTTCATATTATTAGTTTATTTAACAATCGGTTTGACCGTAGGTTTAACTGGTTTAACCAATTAAACCTTAAACCATAAGTTTTACCGGTTCGATCTCCGGTCCGATTTTTAAAACATTGATTTCAACTACTCATAGTATGAAATGTACTTTTTTTCTCTTTGTTTGGTTTATAAGGGTCAAAGTCTTTTATTAACAAGGGATTAACCTTTCAACTACTCAAGTTATGTAATGTAATTTCTTTCATTTGGTTTCTAATAGTTAGGTCTTTGGTCAACAAAGAAAGGACCTTTCAACTACTCGTAGTATGTAAAGCACTTATTTTCTCTTCATTTGCTTCTTAGTGGTTTATTCTTTGGTCGATAAGGATTGACCATTTCATCTACTCATAGTGTATGTAATATTTCATTTCTTTTCACTTGGTTTATTAAGGTTTCGTATTTGGTTTACATGGGATGGACCTTTTAACTACTCATGTTATGTAATGTAGTTTCTATCTCTTTATTTGGTTTTTAATGACTAAGTCTTTTGCCAACAAGGACTCGACCTTTCAACTAATCACATTATGTAAAGTACTTATTACTTGTTTATTTAGTTTCTTACGATTAAGTATTTGATCAACAAGGGGTTCATTTTTCAAAAACTAAAGTTATGTAATGTATTTCTTTTTTCTTCATTCGCTTTCTAATTATTAGGTCCTTGTTCATGAAGGAATGGACCTTTCAACTACTCAAAGTATGAAATGCACATTCTTTTCTCTTTTTTTGGTTTCATATGGTTAATTTTTTTAAGGATCAGACAATTCAAGTACTTGTAGTAAGTAATGTACTTTTTTCTCTTTGTTTTATTTATTAGGGTTAAGTCTTTGATTAACAAAAGATAGACCTTTCAAGTGTTATGTAATGTCTTTTCTTTCTTTCATTTGGTTTCTAATTACCAGTTCTTTGGTCAACAAGGAAAGGACCTTTCAACTACTCGTATAATGTAAAACACTTCTTTTTTCTTCATTTGCTTCTTTATGTTTGGGTCTTTCGTCGATAAGGATTAATTCTTTCAATAACTAATAGTATGTGTAATATTTTCTTTCCTTACATTTGGTTTATTATGGTTTGGGATTTGATTTACAAAGGATGGACCTTTCAACTACCCATATTATGTAATGTAGTTCCTTTCCCTTTATTTGGTTATTAATGACAAAGTATTTGGTCAACGAGGACTGGTCCTTTCAACTAATCATATTATTTAAAGTACTTCTAACCTGTTTATTTGGTGTCTTACGATTAAGTCTTTGATCAATAAGGGGTTCATTTTTAAACTACTAATGTTATGTAATGTATTTCTTTTCTCTTCATTTGGTTTCTAATTATCAGGTCCTTGTTTATCAAGGAATGGACCTTTCAACTACCCAAAGTATTAAATGTACGTTCTTTACTCTTTTTTTTGGTTTCGTATGGTTAAGTTTTTTTATCAATAAGGATCGGATAATTCAAGTACTTATAGTAAGTAATGTACTTTTTTTCTCTTTGTTTTATTTATTAGGGTTAAGTCTTTGATTAACAAAAGCTAAACCTTTCAAGTGTTATACAATGTATTTTTTTTCTTTCATTTGGTTTCTAATTACTAGGTCTTTTGTCAACAAGGAATGGACCTTTCAACTACTCGTATAATGTAAAGCACTTATTTTATCTTCATTTTCTTTTTTATGGCTGGGTCATTCGTTTATAAGATTGATTCTTTCAACAACTAATAGTTTGTGTAATATTTACTTTCTTTACATTTGGTTTATTATGGTTTGGGATTTGGTTTACAAACAATTGACCTTTCAACTACTCATATTATGCAATATAGTTCCTTTCACTTTATTTGATTTTTAATGACAAATTATTTGGTCAACGAGGACTGGACCTTTTAGCTAATCATATTATTTAAGGTACTTCTTACCTGTTTATTTGGTTTCTTACAATTAGGTCTTTGATTTTTAAGGAGTTCATTTTTCAACTACTAATGTTATGTAATGTATTTCTTTTCTCTTCATTTGGTTTCTATTTACTAGGTCTTTGTTCATCAAGAAATGAACCATTCAACTAATTAAAGTATGTAATGTAATCTCTTTCGTCTCTTTTTAGGTTTCTTATGGTTAATTCTTTGATAAAAAAAGGGTCGGTCATTTTAACTACTCATAGTATGTAATGTACATTTTTCTCTTTGTTACTTTTATTAAGGTTAAGATTTTGATTAACAAGGGAAAGACATTTCAGCTACTCATGTTATGCAATGTAGTTTTTTTCATTTATTCGGTGTTTAATGGTTGGGTCTTTGGTCAACAAGGAACGTACCTTTCAACTACTCATAGTATGTAAAGAATATATTTTCTCTTCATTTGCTTCTTAATGGTTGTGGCTTTGGTCGATAAGTATTTATCCTTTTAACTACTAACAATATATGTAATATTTCATGTCTTTTCATTTGGTTTATTAAGGTTTGGGATTTGGTTTACATTTGATGGACCTTTTAACTACTCATGTTATATAATATAGTTATGTTCACTTTATTTGGTTTTTAATGACTAAGTATTTGGTCAACAAGGAATTTACATTTCAACTAATCATATTATGTAAAGTACTTCTTACATGTTTATTTGGCTTCTTATGATTAAGCCTTTGATCAACAAGGGGTTCACCTTTTAACCTATAATGTTATGTAATGTGTTTTTTTTCTCTTCAGTTTGTTTTTAATTAATAGGTCTTTGTTCATTAAGGAATTGACCTTTCAACTACTCAAAGTATGTAATGTATTTTCTTTCCTCTTTTTTTGGTTTCTTATGGTCAAGTCTTTGATCAATAAGGATCGAACGTTTCAACTACTCATAGTATGTAATTTACTTTTTTTCTATTTGTTTTTTTATTAGGGTTAAGTCTTTTATTAACAAGGGATAGACCTTTCAAAAACTCATGTTATGTAATGTAGTTTCTTTCTTTCATTTGGTTTCTAATGACTAGGTCTTTGGTCAACAAGGAAGGGACCTTTCAACTACTTATAGTATGTAAAGCATAGCATATGTACAGCCTTCTGAAATGGGATCTTTAATCATCAATACCCTCTTAAACTGGATCAATATTTAGTTTGACTATTACCCCTGGGTTTTTCTTCAATATTTCATGATAATAGTCATAAATTCTAGTGTAATCCCCTAAGAAAGAACCATCAACCTTATCTCTAGCTACAAATCTAGCTCTGATTGCCTTAGGGTCTGTTTGGTTCAAATAAGGGGGAGGGGTAGGGAGGGATTTTAATAGAGGGAAGGGAATGGGAGGGGAGGTAAGGAATTTTTTTTAATCAGATAAGTGTTTGGTTCAAAAGAGGGGAAGGGAGGGGAGACGAGGGATTTTAATTAAAAATGTGTTTGCCTCAGGAGGGGAGGGGAAGGATTTTTTTAATAATTTACATTTTTATCCTTATGATCGTATATAGGTGATATGATATTCATATGTGAAAAATTCATGCATATTTTTTATGGTAATAAAATTTTTAATATTGAGTGACTAAAAAAGTATTTATTTACCACATAACGTTAAAAAATTGAGTACACTTGATTCAGATTATAACTCTCTAATATAAATTAAAATATATGCTGATAACAACGTTTAAATCGTGATGAATCATCTAACAAAACAAATACATAAAATAAATTATTATTAAATATTAATGGTTCAAAATGTTTAATAAAATGAATAAACAAAAAAAATGAATGGTTTAAAATTTGATATAAAAAAAAATGATATGATACATAACAAAATTAGAATAAAAAACAAATGTAACTAAACATAATATTTTTTAATTAAAAAAAAAGTGCAATGATTATGATTTTTATAAAGTACAAAAAATTCTAAAATAATTTGAATGTAGATAACAATTATAATAAGATGATGGAAGCAATCGAGAAAATCACACAGAAGAAAGTAGTAACACGAAAGAAAACGAATAATTTTGAAATACTAAAACTAAATTGAGGATATTTAAGTAAATATAATAATTTTTTAAATATCCAAACTCATATTCCCTCCCCTCCCCTCCAAATTCCTCCAAATTGGAGGGAAGCAAAAAGTGTGTTTTTGAGAGATTTTGCTCCCCTCCACTCCCTTCCCCTCTTAAAATTTGAACCAAACATATTTAATTAAAAATCTCCCCTCCCCTCCCCTCCATCTACCCCGAACCAAACACACCCTTAGTCTCGTCGACCCCTACATTCCACTTCCTTTATGCTTTTTTCTTTATATCCTTAATCTTCATCCTAGGATTATTTTTAAGGAGTTTTGAATCCTCTTGCTCAACCATTTTGTAGTCATCATCTTCACATTATACTCTCTGCTACAACTATGTTTATCATTTACCTTCCTTAGTTGCCAAGATTCCTCATTTGGCAACTTGGCACAATATGCTTCCCACTCACAACCATCTTTACATCTAACCATTACCTTTATTTTGTCATTTTTAATGAATTTAAGATTTTTACCAAATTTGACAGCATATGAAGTTATTGTTTTCTTAAAATCAACTTAGGTACTAAAATACATTCCTACCTCCCATTTGTAATTTGACATGTCCTTTCAGCAACTTGAACATTGGGTACTTCTTTTTTGTAGTTCCACTATGAGCATGATTCGCACACCCATTTTCTAGTTCTTCACTCTCACTCTTACTCCCTTTAAATTCGTCCTTGTCTTCTCCCACTTTTCTTTCTGTTTTTTGTTTATTACCTCTTCATCATGTTCGTAGGAAATTAGATTATCAATCTCATCTTCATCAAAATCAGCATACTCATCAAAGTCATCCTCAAAAGTTACTTCCAAAGCACTATCATAATTGAAGCTTTCATTTTCACTATCATCAGAACTTAAATCATCATGCACCTCACCACCCACACTTACATCATCATGCACCTCACCACCCATATGCACATCTTCATAAATTTCCACATCAACATTAACATCACCAGCCATTGGAACATCATTAGCTTCCTTCAACTTGGCTTTCTTCAACTCGGCTTCCCTCAACTTAGCTTCCTTCATCTCAGCATTCCCACTAATTACTTCTTCATACATTTTATGAAGCAATTTTTCCTCCTCGTTTACAATGTCATCATTATCATATATCATCAACATGGCCCTCATAATAATCAGGTTGAGACAAGGTGTGTTGAATATAGATATCAACACTTAGATGCACCTTATAAAGATCAGCAATTTCAACCAAAGCATTCATCCCAAATATAGAGTCCTTGTAATAATTGTCTCAAATTCCCTATAACCTAACTCCTTCAATACACCTATAAACTCAAAAAAATTCACTTGTTGACGTCTATTTTCAAATCACCAACTAGTCTTACTTCATACACACTTAATTCAACATCAATGAATTCACCACTGCGATGAATTCTTAGATGTAAATATTCGTCGATTTCCACCTATTCAAGTAAATTTTAAAATTAAATTGTGCCCTATTACAGATACAGATTAAATTCGACAAAGACAAAACTAATACATTTTGAAGCCATAAACATTACAATAGCTAATGTATAGAATACTTAAACCTAATGTAGATGACATTTGAAAATTCCAAAAGCCCTAAAACTGCCATAAAAGCCCTAAAACTACCAAAATCGTGAAAATACCTACTAACATGTATTCAACAATGGTGTCTTCACTTCCCTTCTTTTATATCGCCTTGGATTTAGCCTTCAAAAACTCTTTCGATTTGGACAATCATCTCCTCCTCGTCTTCGCGCAAAGACTCGCTGCTAGGGTTTGTTGAACTGGATAAGTGATTTTGGAGGTTAAGTGATTTCTACCTCTTAATTGCTTTCTTATTATAATGTTATTTCCACATCAGTGCCAACTAGATCGCCAATTGAACCCTATTTTAAGTGATTTTGTACTTTGACTAACGTTGCTAACATAAAAGATTAACATGGCCTTGTTTTAAGACTTAAAAGATCAATTTTGTCTTCTTAAAACTTAAGGGATCAAATTGGACCTTGAGGTAAAATTAAGAAACTAAAAAGAGTATTTTTACCATAAAAAAATATAATTTAAATATTTTGAAAAATATAAAAGTGAGAGGATAATTGTTAGGATATAAAGTTTTCATAAGAAAGAGGTAAAAATAAAAAAAGTAGATGTCAAAAATCCAGTGTCAATGTCGTTGTAGAAAAGTAATAAGAGACAAAAACATATTTTGTCAAACTTCTTAGTATTGGTAGACATTTTAATGGACATGGTGCGAGTTTGGTGTTGGAGCTGAGGAGCAGCCAGTCTCTAAACCGGATTAAAACATTTATTGAACGTAATTAAATCCTAAGATGGCAGCCTAGAGTTGGCATGAAATGCACAAATTTAGAATGAAATTAAAAAATAAAAAATAAAAAAAGTAAAAAGATACGGCATTGATAAAAGATTACATACATGTTGATCTAATGACAGTACAATTTTTTTTTTGATATATTTGCTATTGGTAACATTCATGGAGTAATCTACCATATAAGAACTTTTAACCCCTCTAGAAACTACAAAATTTCTCCAACCCCTATATCTTCCACCTCACTAAAATAAGGGTATTTTGTGTCCAAAAAATATTTTTCCCAACTAATGATGTCATATAGTTCTATTTCAATTACATGGTTTCTTTTTTTGCCTTTGCTCATTAGGTTGAAATGAGTTGATGATGTCACTTGGTCCAAATTTAATTGTGTTTCCTATTATCTCTTCTTTCAATGTATACCTTATGTCAAGTTTCACAAAACAGCAATAATAATTAACTTTCTCTCTCGTCATTTTTCTTTCTCTTTCTCTCTCTTTTTTCTCTTTCTCTCTGTCGATTGTGGACCGAAGGTCCTTCTTCTTCCTCTTCATCAAGCTTCTCCCTCTTCTTCTTCTTCCTCAACTTTCATTCTCTAACAACATCATCACCATCACATTCTCCCTCTTTTGGTATATTTGTATCACACCGAAACAAGAATGGTGTGTGAATCGGTTTACGTGTGATTTTAGAGTTCCATCTATTTTTTCCGATTTCTTCTGATTTAGTGTTTGTTGTTTTAGGTTTGGTTGTATTGGCTCACGCTAAAGGAGGAAGATGCGCGGAAAATTGAATCAGATCGAAAATTTTTTGGTGAAAAAACGATTGTTTATCTGTGGCCTCGATGGAGTTGGAAAAGGGTAGACAAAGAAGGAGATTATTTAGGTATAGTTTTTTGCCCTTTCAGTTTATATAGATGAAATTGATAAACCTTAATCCCTAATTTTTACGTTGATTTTAATGACAGGCATAGAGTTGTTGAGGTCAGAGATGAGTTACATAGAATGTTGAATGAGGTACTATATCTTCAGTTGATTTATTTTGGTTTTTGATGCAAGTTATACTCAGATATAATTTTCTTGTCATACTGCAAACATTGATGAGAGAAAAAAAATTGTAACTGCGATTTCAGTTTATATAAGAATTTCTTATGTTCTAGACATCAGTTTATAAAGCGAAGAACAACCATATATGAGTTCAAGCGATAAATTTGTTTATGGATTGTTGTTTTGATTTAAAGAGAACAAAAAGACGAAGATTTTCTTTTAGGTTGTGGATTCGATTTAAAGCGAAAAAATGGAGATCTTCTTTTAGGTTTGTGGATTCGATTCAACTGTTAGTGGTGGAGGACTCATGTTTGTTGATGTCTGTTTTTCTTTAGATCTGGAAATTTGATGAAATGGTTTTGTTTCACCGTTTGTGTTTTAATGTTTGTTTATTTCAATGGTTTTAAATTGTTATTGCGATTAGAAGCCTTCAACTACAACAAATGTAACAACAACCCAATTAGATTCTTTTTTTGTTGTCTGCCTGTTTTTTGTATGAAGTTTGGTCTTTTTCATGTTTGATTTCAAGGTTGTTTCTCAAGAGTTATAGTGTTTCAGATGAGTCTTATTTTGCAGCAGTAACAACATGTTCTCATAGTGTTGATGGAATAAATAGCTCAATTGAAAGATTGTATTACATAAATCTTATACTTGATGCTTTTGATGATGAGTATGAAGGGGTTGTCATTGATCCAAATAGCTTACCACAAAATTCATATGCTTTTGCATCTATGCTTTGTTTGTTTCTTTCTCATTGGAAAAAATTGGTAAATTCATCAATTCATTTGTATAATTCTTAAATGTATTACGAGACTGTTTAGATCGGCTTATTTGAGTCTGTTTTAGAGAACTTAAGCTTATGATTGTTCGAAATAACTTAAAAACAGCTTAAGAGATGTTGAATGTGTGAGTAACTAATTTTGGTATCAGCAACGATTTGAATACCATCATGCCGAGCTGAGTTATGTTATGTTAACTTACTCGATTACGGAAAGACATGCATGCTTCCGGAAAATGCTTCGCATCAAGTCGGAATTGGAGGATTTGTCATCAATGATAACAATGAGGTATGAATTTTTTTCTTCTCTTTATGAACTTTTCTGCATTTCTTCTAATGAATTTGTAATGGATTTGTAAGGGTACTTGTGGTGCAAGAGAAACATTGTTCTCCTGCAACTGTTGGCCTTTGAAAAATACCAACCGGTTTCATTCATGAGGTATGTATCCTTATTTTCTCATTTTTAATTTGTGTGTGATAAAATGTTGCAGGGTACAAACATATGGATATACCTGAGGCAAAGTAAAAGAAAAGAAAAAGAAAAAGAATAGTGCGAATAGCAATAGTATTATAGCAGCAACTTTTACTTCTGAAGATAGACAAGGGTTAGGAGTGTTGAATGAAAAAAACAATTGGTGCAAATAACAGTAGTAGTATTTCATTATTATTACTAATTTATGTGAGACTTAGTTACATTCAATTCAAATGTGATGATGAATATGACATTTTAAGTTATTTTTTAGTTTCACTACTCCCATGCTTTGTCTACTTATCAATAAGATTTTGGCACTTTTCTGTGATGCGTTAAGAAGTAAGCTTCTCAAGTTTTGAAATTGTATGAAAGGAATAAAGGTATTCTAAGATAATACAGATTTGTAATTTGCATCACTGTTCTTTTTGGATTTGAAATCAAATAGGTTAAGTTTCAAACATTTATTAGTATTGATGTTATTAATTTATAAAATTATAGGCTAAAATACAGTTTTGGTTTTCCTGTTTGTTAAAATTCACGGTTTTGGCCCCTCATTTTATTTTTTAACAGTTTTGGTCCCCAACCCTAATTTTGGCCCAAAAAAATGATGAACAGTAATTGGTCCGTACATGAACAGTACACGTCCGTACATAAACAGTACATGAACAGTGAGGGGTGAGGACCAAAACTGTTAAAAAATAAAATAGGGGGACCAAAACCGTGAATTTTGACAAATAAAAGGACCAAAACTATATTTTAGCCAAAATTATATTATCAAGAATTGATTTGGATGCTGACAGAAATTGTTGCATTTGATGACTATAACTCTATTAGATGTGACACAATCATATTTAATGACCAATTGTCTACAAGAAAAGTTTCTTGCATCTGTGAAACACATATTGTTCCTTATCTTTCATTATAGCCTAATTGAAAAGTTTCTTCATATAGAGATAGCATACCATAGCAGTAAAAATGTAGCAATGTGTGTCTCGGAATCAAAAGTTACGTCCCTTCAATCTTCAGGAAGTTGTTATTGTTCAAAAGAAAAAACTCATTATTGATTATGATATCTTTGTGGATCTAATCACATCAACATCAATTGATATATTATTATTAAAATAATAAATTAAAAAATATAATATAATATATTAATTGCAAGTAAGAATAGAATATTATAAATTTCTATAAGTATTTTTAAGTATATAAATTTTTTAATATATTTTTAATAATAATTTTTTTAATTATAATTCTTTAATAATTTTTCAATGATAATTATATGGTAAAACTTAGACATAGAGTGGTCACTATCTTCAACAAAAAGAAAACAAAAGCCTACTCTTTAGTTAATGAAAATGTTTCCTATCACTTGCACTACACTTTCTTTGATTAAAATATATTTTATTTTGCCAATAAGCTTCACTTTAATAGAAGAAATTTCACACTATTTTTTCTACCTATTACAAAATTTAAACACATTATTTAATAATAAATGTTATAAAAATTTAAACACGTTATGAAAAATTTTCCAAAACAATTAGTTTGAATAATTAAAATTTTAATAATGCGGTCTCTAAGTTATTAATAAGAGATTGAAGACAGTATTATGTATTAGAACATATTTAATAATAAATTATTATTAAAATAATAAATTAAAAAGTTATAATATAATATATTAATTGCAAGTAAGAAGAGAATATTATAAATTTTTATAAGTATTTTTTAAATATATAGCTTTCTTAATATATTTTTAATATGAAAATTTTTAATTATAATTCTTTAATAACTTTTCAATGATGATTATACGGTAAAACTTGGACAAAGAGTCATTACTAATTACAAGAAAATATATCATTCATCCAAATATCTTTATATATGAAAAAATTATATTTATCGTCCATATATAAATCAAAATAATTATTTCTTTTAAAATAATAAACTCTTTTGGTAAAAAAAATATTGTTTTTCTATTTTACATTTTTATTATATTTTAAAAGCAAGTGTCCGTAATACATAAGTACTCGTGCGAACGCACGAATATCTAGATCAGAATTCGTGCGAACCCATAAAATATTATAGTTTTTTGTGCAATTAAAAAAGATAAAAATTTATATTAAAATTAATTTATGAATTCAGACACATGATTTTTTTAAATTATTTATGTTACTAATATTTTTATTACAAAAATATTTTTATTTTAGAATACAATATTTTTTAAGATAATTTATGAAAAATTGAACTATATATTATTGATGCATTTATTTCACTAATATATATTATTAATAGCAAATTTTATTTTTAAACTAATGAGTGAATCTTAATATACTTTTTCTAAATGTTTTTATGAATAATTTCAAAACAAATATGATATTACATATAAGAAAATATGTCGTTCATCCAATTAATTTTATATATGAAAAAATTATATTTATGATTCATATATAAATTAAAATAGTTATTTTTTTAAAATAATAAACTCTTTTGTTAAAAAAAATGTTTTTCTTTTTTACATTTTTATTATATTTCAAAAATAAGTGCGCGTAATACACCAGTATCCGTACAAACGCACGAGTAACACACAAGTACCGTGTAAGCGCACGGGTAACCAAGTCAAAATCTGTGTGAACACGCACAGGTAACACACATGTAACGCACGGGTAATACACCAGTACCATGTGAACACGAATAATCAGACTAAAATCTCTGTGAAGGCACGGGTTATTACATTT
Source organism: Lathyrus tuberosus (assembly GCA_022829125.1). Classification (NCBI taxonomy): domain Eukaryota; kingdom Viridiplantae; phylum Streptophyta; class Magnoliopsida; order Fabales; family Fabaceae; genus Lathyrus; species Lathyrus tuberosus. The sequence goes on along the minus strand of JALAZF010000010.1, from coordinate 2,987,088 downwards.
TCTGTACATTTAAAGAAAATAAAAATAAATATATTTAAAATATTGTATGAATTCAAACACGAGAAAAATATGTTGTTTTTTAATTATTTATGTATCTAATATTTTTATTTAGAAATTATTTTTAATTTAAAATACACTAATTTTTAAGATAATATATGAATAATTGAAATATATATTATTGATGTCTTTCTTTTAAAAATTAGAAAATTGATATAATTTTGTTTTTATTTTATAAATATGTCTTTCATTTAAATATTTATCTTTGATTAATTTATATATTTATCTTTGACTGCCTTTTTTTTATTTTTTCTTTTTTACAATTAAATTTAAATATATATTTTTTATTTGAATTTCAAAATTAAACTGATGATAATTTCATAGTTCACACACCAGTACCTAGGGGTGTTCACGGTGCGGTTTGGACGGTTTTGACACTAAAAATCATCCGAACCGCAAGAGAAAAAAGCTTGCGGTTCGGTTTGGTTCGGTTGACTTTTAAAAAAAATCCGAATCGAACCAAACCAAACCAATGCGGTTTTGGTTGGTTCGGTTGGTTCGGTTTTTTATAATATTTTTATTGAGTCATATATACATATATAGAGAACAACATAACTTTGTGTTTAGTCATTCATACATTACCAAATAACAACAAAACTCTTCATATTTAGATAAAAATTTCTCATTCAATATACACAAATCAATTTAAACAAAAGTGGAAAAAAATAGTAACATAAAACAATATCAAAAATATTATAATAAAACAGAAAAAATAGAGAAGGGAGATTATAGAAGACGAAAAAGAAAAAACATAAGAGATGTGAGATTAGAGAAGAAAGGTGTGATAAAAGCATAATTAGAAGAGAAATAGTAACATAAAAACGAGAAGATGAAAAAGAAAGAACATGTGAGATGAGAGATTAATGTAGAAGAGGTGAGACGTACATGGCAAAGAAGATGAGAAGAATGCGCAATACTATTAGGAGAGGTTTAAGAAGATTAAAACGGAAAAACTAAACGTGAATATGAGAAAATATTTCGTAATTGTAAGGTTAAGGCATAATGGGTTTGAGTTTTGAATTAGATATGGGATAAGTGAAGTTTGGGTTGTAACATAATGCGGTTTGGTTTGGTTTAGTTCGGTTTGAAAAATACAAACCGCAAACCAACCCGAACCATGCGGTTTTGTTAAAAGATGACCCGAACAAATCCGAACTAAATGCGGTTTTTTGCGATTTCAATTTGGTTTAGTTTAATTTGCAGTTTTCTATTGGGCTGATTCGGTTTTGAGCACCCCTACCAGTTAAAATTATGCTCACAAATTTGAAGGAAAATTTACTTATTCATTCAATAAGACAAAGGGAGTAAGAAACTTCGAAAACAGCCTCAAATTTGCTGATTCTAACCATTAAATACAACCATGAAAACGATGTTAATTAGATATAAACATCTATATTCTTGAAATAAGAGACATAACACATATAATAAATAAAATAAAATATTAAAAAAAAAACTTAAATACATTTTTAATCCCCTTAATTTGAGTATTTTAAACCATTGATCCATGTCATCCATTTAAAATATTTTAAAGAACAATTCAATATTTTAATTAAGAAAATATTCAAAACATTTTAAAGAAAATATTCAATATTTTAATAAAAAAATATTAAAACATTATTAAGTTGGTGAAATATTTTTTTTTCCAAATTTTCCCAATTCATCTTCTTCCTTCCAAACCCACACTCATCTTCTTCCTTCCAAAATATAAAATTTAATTTTCATAACATTTCTTGAATGCAGATGTCCCCACAACTAAGCTTTGGTCGCAACACAGTGCTCTGAAATGGAACAAGCAATAACCGAGTTGACAAATTGCAGCAAATCTTGCATCATATGGCTCATTCTCTCGTGAGATCCATGTATTCTTTTTATACATCACTGTCATGTCGAATACCTTATCCTCCACACGTTTCTCCAACACTCTCATGTTCCATTTGCGCTTTGATTCAACAATTTCTATTTTCCATTTTAGGTTTTATTTGTTTGTTTTTGGTATTTGAATTTTGAAGATGGTAGTAGAAGGAGAGTAGATTAAAAGAGAGTAAAGTCTCATAGACAAATCTGATAGGATGTTGAACTTTCTATCTGTATGAATCTATTTTTCTCCCATTCATAATCTAGTTTTCAATTTTTAGGTTTCTTTTCTTCCCTCAATTGCAGCATATTTTTCCAGTGACGTTTCCTTCTCTGGGTTGGAAGAAAGCGTCCATGTGCCATTTGCCTGATGAGATAACAATGGCTTAATCTGTGACTTAAAAAACATACCATTGCAATTCATGTATGTTTAATTGGATGAGGTTTCAATGGGTATGCACAATGATTTAATTACATTTAAATTACTTTAAGAAACATATGTGTGGTGTAACCCAGCTGGAACAATTCCCAGAACTCGGTTCAATTCCATTGCCTGCATAATTTTGTTTTAAGAAATTTAATTAATTAACTTAATTACTATTAAACAAACTTAATTCGAATTATTAATATTTAATTTCTTCTATATAATAAATATTAAATTTTTTATTATAATTAAAATTATATAATTTTTTTAAATAAAATCATTTATAATACATTTTAAATAATATTACAAATTTTAATTAATATTTTTTTAAATTTTTAATCCTAGTCATTATTGTAATTTTTTAAATTAAAATATCGAATTGTTTATTAAAATATTTTGAATTAATGACATGGATCCAAATCAAGTTGTCACCTCATTAATGAAGATGACACATAAGCAAAATTGGATAGGGAATCATACAAATCCAAAGGTCATCAAAATTAAGGGACTAGAATAATTGGTTTTGTAATAAGAGGATCAATTGTTTAAAACGATCAAACTAATTAGATCAAAAGTGCATGTATGCTAAAAAAAAATATGAAATCCCAGAAGATCCATAACCAAAAGCTCCCCAAATTTCCAAAGAGGTATGTCAAGAAGGCAAAAAAGACCGAACTGCATCTACATGATAATATTTTTTTTAGAGGAATTAATCTGCCACCCCTACACTTATACCGGGCACCTCCCACTTGGAATGAAATTTCAATTTTGCCCTTCAAAAAATATGGAAAAATATGAAATTTCCGAGTTAATACTAGAAATTTCACAAAAATCACCGTGCCAGGACTTCATTTGACAAACATATCAGAAATTTTGAAATTTTCGATAAAGTTATACTGGAAATATAATATTCGCGTAAAATGGACAAATCCTCCGGAAATTTAATATTTTCAGTATACCAGAAATTTGAAATTTCCGATATATGTCCATAAATTCAAAAAAATAAAATAATTTCAATATTTTTCCACATAAATTGTTTCACATATAATAAATACATAATGTCCATAAGATTACGTAGAAATTTAAAATGACTTCCTAAGTTCTTCCTCTCAGTGCCTAATATGTCTTGCATATGTCGATTCTCATGCTTTTGTTTCTTCAGTGCAATTCTGTCTCCAACGATCAGTGACGAGAGGCAATGGACTATCAAGTTTTAATTTTACCTGAACCCAATGATTATTGTTGACAAAACTAACAACAATGGTTTTATGCCTGCTCGTATACATGGGTGAAGCTATGGTAAGAGAGAAAAAGACGACATTGTACCTACTTGCAATAGGGTAACCCATATCAGGAATTGACATCCATTTATCTCTACCCTGCACACCCAAGTGTTCTACTATTAAAGAATTCCTAACTTCAGCAACCGTGTCATAAAACGATTTGGAAAACAATTTTGAGTGTTAATGAACTTGAGTATCCAACTGCGTCCGGACCAACGACCATGACTCTTCGCCCCATCCAAGTAAAACTGCGATAGCCCGAAAATCACAATTTCCATCGTCACCCACATCAACAATGTCATTAATGTATGGATGCAAGAAACCAAAAAACTGAGACAAGTAAAGATGCCTAGAAGATACATATAACGGTTGAGTTTGACCTGACATACTTGACGATTGACTTTTACCTGTCATACTAGAAGGTTGACTTCCTGTTGGGTTTGTGTATGATCTCTTTGTAGTCTGATTCTCCTAGGAGCCCTCATCATACTTCCACTGCGAGGGATCACGATGCACATCACTCTCTTCACCCTTTCTACTCTTCTTAACTCCCCTTTTGGCTTGTACTTCACCGGCGGTGGACACATATAAGTTGTGGCTGGATGTGTGAGTTTCCGAAACTTTTTCTTCAATACCATCTGCCCTACAATATCCAAAGAATTGAAATTTGTCTTTAACTCTTCACATTCAGCTTCTAAATCCAGCTTTGTGCCACTATCGTCATGACCGTTAGCATGCTCTTGAATGTGCAATTTCTTCCAAAAAAACATGAATTGGTTCTAAGGAAAGAGGCAAGCCTTGTATTTGGAAACCAGCAAGTTGACACACACAAGGTAACCCATGTGTAGATCTAATGAAGCAACCACAAATATCCTTGTTTGTACCAACAAATTTTACCCTTTCTAGCTCTTTTCCTATGTGTTGTATACACTGCCTTGAAACAAAACTGCGCAAGTTGGCATAGAATGAAGTGTTGTACCGATGCTCAATGTTGACAATATTTTTTTGAAACGACACTCTGATTGAACCTAACTGCAACTTCAACATAGTGTTCACAGCATCCCAACTTAGGCATAAATCTCCCCGGCTTGTAGTTAACATGTTTTCAGTCTCCAATGAGTAGCCTCCACCCTAAATCACAATAATTAAACTATAATAAGACAACATGATAAATTATGCTTAGTAATAACATCGTAAAGAAGTTGGTGTACCTGTTCGTTGTTGTGTTCCCTAAATGAGTAACTCTGTTAGTCCAAGCAGCCACAAACCTTTCTTTATAAGGTGTCAACCATGTTTCATTCACATACTTAACAAAAAAAGGTATATCAACACAAACAGTCTCAAAGTGTTTCGAGTGTGCCAGATACTCAGTTTCTCTATTAGCATACATGACGTTGTTCTATAGATCCATGACCATGTCTTTCTGATTTAACATACTCCTTACACTTCATGCAAACTTTTTTGGTAATGTGGAACGAACATAACAGGTGTGTTGAATTTGGAAATACAACTTGAATTACATTCATTAGCGCAAGTTCTCGGTCCGTCACAACAACATTGGGTAGTAATTTCTCGGAAGAAAACAACTTTTTGAGCTTCTCAAGTGGCCATGTGAAGTTCTCCTCCCTTTCATGTTCCAAATAGGGAAACCCTACAGAAAACGTCAATTGTGTTGACGTTACGCCAACAATCTCAAGCAGTGGTAACCGGTACCTGTATGTTCATGATTCAAATAGTCAAAAATCTGATAAATCAAAGTATGTCAAAATGGTATCAAGGTATGATCAAGATGCACATTACATATTGGTCTTGTATGTACAATAAAAAATCAACACCAAGTGAAACATATTCAACAACTTCACTGAGTCTTTCTTATTTCTTGTCCAGCACATGTACTTTTCTTTCTGAATAAGAGTCAAAAACATTTTGCATTTCTGTCAATGAACCTCTCTTGCTCGCATTGTACATAGCTCTAGCATTATACACTTGGGTAACACTGGTGAGGTTTTCTGGATCTTTGTCTTTCAAGGTAGAAACCATGTACCGTGGAGTCATGTTGTACTTCATCATTTCATTCACAAACTATCTCTCGTGATCTTTTAGACGAACCAATATGTCAATCTAAATCCTCAGATAGTTTATGATTGTGAAACTCACACCTAACCATCACCTTCCAACCAAAACCACTTGACAAAGAACTCAACCTAAAAGGACATTTCACTTTCATACTATAGATGCCATATGAAGATTTATTACTTTCGGATGTATTTTCCTTTTATAATTTCCTCCTATCTCACAACCCATAATCAATTTATCCTTCCTACCTCGATGGCCATTCGCAGTATCAAAACAATAGTCACAACTATAATACCATGTTGATTGCCAATATGTTGTGCTCAGACTAATACTTTAGCTCGACTCTGAAATATTTGTCGTTTACATTACATAAAAAATAGTATTTATATCATATAACGCAAAGAAAATATTAAATTTTAACTTGTTACATAGAAAACATATTTGTCTGTGATGAAGAACTGTGCGCAATCCTACACGAATCCATAGAGGACCCTGCCGGTTCCAGACCGCACAAAGCAATCATTTTTGAACTTCCTGTTCTGTTACCGGAAATTTCTATTGCATGCGAAATTTCCAAATTTTTAGAAGTTTTTGCTTGTTACCAGAAATTTTAAAAACTTCCGATATTAGTGCCAAAATGTTTATAATCTGAACCGGAGATTTCCAAAATTTCCGTTATAAAGTACCGGATATTTACAAATTTCTAGTAATATATATCGGATTTTTTGAAATTTTCGGTATAAACACGGGAAATTTTAAATTTTGCGCAACAGTGCATACTGGAAATTTCGAACAATTACCGAAAATTTTGAAATCTTAAGTAGAAAAATGTGAAATTTTTTGAGAAAATGATAAATTTTTTAGGTAAATAAAACAGGGGTATTTTTTGGAATACTGAAAATATGGGATATCAGGTATGAAATGGGGGGTGCCCGGTTAAATTATCGTTTCTTGAATAAATATGATTAACAGGAAAATCCAAAGATTAACAAAAAGAAAAGAGCATTGAAAATTCTGAAAGGTGTTTTCTTTCCCAATCATGAAAAATCATATGCTTCTCAGGTCAGCTCGTGAATTACCAAAGCTAAGTGCAAGTTTTACCATCACTTGCCAGAAGGCTTTCAAGTTTATCAACACCAGTTATGTCCAGTCGCGCATCAAATTGATACTTTCCGGTAAAAACCACAGAATATTATTGCACAACAGCAAAGCTGGTTTTCACAACAAAATGCATCCTTAGCTAACATACAAATAACACGACAAAGGTGATAAAGATGGTATTAGTCTGCATCACCAAGCCCATCACTCCCATCGCCTCTCTTGGATATGGGAATAAAATTTGAATTTGGTTTCTTTTTCTGGGAGGCAATTTCAGCATTCTTTCGTAAAACAGCTCCTGGTGATGGATATGGTCGTTGTTGAAACAGAGGACCCTGAAATAGATCATGTTGAGCTTTGAGAAAGATCAAACTATAATCATGACATTTCCTATGTTTCTGAAAAGCAGCAATAACTTCAAGAAACATCTTTGTTTTCATTTTTTAGGTAACTTCTAGAAACATCTTCATCTTTTATATTTTAGGTTGGTGGCTAGATAGTCAATCCCAGATGGCGGCCAACCCCAAAAGTGGGATAGCGTAAAACGGGATGACCACTTTTTAATAATTTTTTGGACAAATTTACATGAATAATATTATAAGCATAAACATATATTTACAGTAAAATTAAACAAATAATTCAACCCATAAAACATTCACATATCAAAACACAAGGCTCAATAAAAAAATACTCAAAAACCCACAAGTCTTAATCAAAACACTCTATCAACATCAAGAGTCAACAAGTCTTAATCAAAACATTACAGGAACAAAAAGTTGTAGATGATATTGCAATGAGACTAAACACGAAGGAAGAAAAAGAAAACAAAAGAAAAAAGAAGAATAAGACTAATGAAAGACAAAGCAGAGGAGAAAAAAAGAACAAAATGGACAAAAAAACACGGGAAAGAATGAATGAAAAGAAATGAGGGAAAAATAAAAGGGTAAAAAACAGAGGGAAGATGAAAAATAAGAGAGAAAAAAGAGGGGAGAAATGAGTTAAAGAAAGAAAAAGCAAAAGGAAAATGATAGCAGAGGGAAGATGAAGGTTGAAGGAGTATGAAGGAATTCCAAAGGGAACGACATGCTTGAAGCCTTGAAGAAAACGAACGGCGCGGTGAAAGGTGGCTAGGTTAAAACAGTTTACAACTGAAAGGAAAACGAAAAGCCCAAATAACCCTTAAAATGTTTATAACTTTAAGGGATAATTTAGATTTTTGAAGTGACAAACAGGAAAGCGGCCCATAATCTGCTCCCGCTCTCGCGACCCACAAAAACCCCAGGAGCAGCCGCGCCTCACCACTGCGGACAGCTTCCGCCCCGCACCTCCGCGATAGCGGCGCTCCAGGCCTGCTATTGACCACATAGGTTGGTATTGGTGGCAGGAATGAAATTTGGTTATGAATTTTTCATTTTAATTGTGATAGAGAGAGATAAGATGAAATGAAAGGTAATTAGAAATAATGCATTTGGAGAAGCAATGAAAACAATATTGACATATTTTTTAATGAACTCTAATGTCCATAAATTCATTCACACAGTAGGTCGCCAACTTTGTGATTAAAAAAGTCTTTTGAGAATATTAGGTTGGATGAACACTTAGTTGAAAATGCATAAGAGCTTCTGAAAAGAATGTACATACGGTTGCTGTTGTGTCAGCTGCTCTTGGCTGCACACCTTTCAGACCCACTACCCTGAAATAAATCATAAATTTGTGTTTACTAATTAGGATTTTGGTCACTACAATAAGCAATAAGCAATTAATGTGTACTTGAGTGTGCAAATATATATCCCATACCAGCCACCACGAGGAGCATCTGAATAGGAGCTGGGGTCCATAGGATCCAACTCATCATCCTCTTCATGAGCACGCTTCTTGCTCATTTTTTTATTTCCTTTATCAAATGGAGGTTTCCAACTGGCCCTGGAAAGACAAAAAATAATGTTAGGCCCATTATTATTATTTATATCGGGTGGGGGGAGATGCAAGACTGGAGAGAGTTTTATATAGAATAATGATAATGAGTATTTGAGAGGAGGACAATAACTGCTAGAGTCTCTTTTGGCTAAATGGATATGGTTTGGGGCATAGAGTGTTAATATAAGAATAAGATAATATCATTAATGTTATCGCCTAGTATCTTAGTCTATCTTATTTAATTAGTACTAGGAGTCTTGTATGATGTATCCCTATAAATAGGAGGGATCAGTATTGAATCTTTTATATCAAGCTAATATAAATCAAACCAAGTCTAGTAATAAGATTCAAAATTCTTATTGTTCTAACTCCTTTTATCTAAAATACCACAACTTCAACAGTTTCTATTATCTTTCAGTTTCCTTTATTTTTCTCTGTTTATAACATCTTGTAAGGTGTAGCATTTCATGTCTGCATCAGAATTATTATATGAGGATATGTGCTCTGATTTGGTTCAATACAACATATATATTATTCTTTCTTTTTAATTCCTGAGTACGATCCTATCAAATAACTCAAGGGAAATATCATGGCATAAGATGAGATTTCTTTCTCCAATAATACTTATCTTAATTTTCCCCCATTTTATAGAGATGTAACATAATTGAAGTCCAACTTTCATGGCACTGTTTGATTGAATAATCCTATTTCAATGACAAACATACTAGTAGATACTATGAGACAACAATGTTAACTTTCTTTTTATATTCACCATTAATTTTCATCAATCTTTTTCTTTAAAACGTGCCTCCTGCAACCCTAAAAGGAAAATATACTTGTAATACAGCATCTTTAATCTCTAATCACAAACAGATGATAGAACTTTGAAGACAGTACGGTGTAAAAAAGGATGAACAGTTACAATAGAAATCTTAGTGATAGAGTTCAAGCCCCAAGGATGTCAACAATTAAATTAGTTAGAATCAGTCAGTAGAACAGCAATAGATTTTTTATAACAATTTAACACCACTGCATATCTTCATATAAAACCATACCTCTGATTGGTAGCGGTTTTATCACAACTTTCAGTGGGATCTGCAGCACTGCATTGCTGATTATTCAAACTTGAGGACAAATACTGACATTGTGGAAGATTGAAAACACTGCATATGTTCATTATTTGATAAATTAAAAACCAACAAAAATATTAGATATAAACGTTTGGAGCTAACATACAAGACTGAACCCGGAATGAAGCATCCAATCAACTAAACAAGTCTATACGATCATCGACTCCACAATACATTCTCAAGATATTAAGAGCACTTAACAAAAAAAGAAGCAGGAAACAGACACAATATTTCATTTCCGAAGCATGTACTTGTTTATCCTCAATTACACTGTAGCACATGAATTTCATGCATTTACTGCTAAAACATAGAAAACATTCAAATGAGTAAGTGTCCGAATATATGAACACAATCAATAAAATGCATTGTGTTTTATGAAAAGTGTACTTTCTGGATAGTTTATTGGGCCGAGCTAACCCGCCCGGATGAGTAAATAAGGCATTAACAAGTTAGATATGTGAGTGGGCCGGGTAAAAGATGACAATCCAACTCTGGTGTGGGTCAATCTCCAGCCCATATATGATATATTGATTGAGATAAGCATTTATGCCTAATTGGGAACATTACACAGTATAAAGCAAGGAAAAATTGGAATCTGCTAATTTTGGTTGTCAAGAAATTTTTTATTTTGCCAATTTCCCTCTATGTAGATGACAACTTTCTATTCTATAGAAAACCGGATCATAACTAACAAGGTAGACATTACACAACTATAAATGATAAATAATTAATGCTCCCGCTGTCCCTAAATGTTAGCTCCTATTGCACTTTTCACTCTTATTAAGAAAAGTTTGTAGTATAGTTAATATGTCAATTTTATATATTGATGTACCTAAAACACCCTTTGCATATGTATATAGTTATTGTTGACTTTTCATATTCCAAAATGCTTAGTGGTATTAATTATGGGTTTATTTGGAAAAGAGGCTTATCTTTAGGGACAAAACTTTTGTCAAATGCCTGTTTAGATTTAGGGAAAAAAAGTATTAAACAATCAACCAACCCCATCATTTTCAATTACAATCTACGAAGGATACTGTTGAAATTAGCCACATGCTTTGTCTAATTAGTCACGTGTAAAATATGTCATGTAGTCAGCTGCTAATGGAATTGGAATTAGCTGTCACGTTTGTTAAATATATACTACCTCCGTTTTTTATTATAAGTCGTTTTAGGAAAAAAATTGTACCATAATATAAATCGTTTTATAATACCAATGAATCATTAATGTTATTTTTCTTATTATACCCTTAAATGTTTATTACTCTCTCTCATTTCAATTATGTAAATTTGTCTTTCCAATACCATTAATAAAAGACAATTTTGTAAAATCTTTCATAATTTCTATTTTGCATAATACAATTAATACATTTTTTAATGTGAAAAGTCAAAAACATCTTATAATAAAAAAACGGAGAAAGTAATTCTTTGTGTAAGATTGTATTCGACAGTGTCAAAGTCTGTATAAAGTTGTCGAAGTAGTTTACTTCGACAGAGTCTAAGAATGTGTATTTTCAACAGAGTCGAATCTGCTAGAATTCGACAGAGATGAACTTAGTATTTTCGTGTAACAGTTGAGCTAGTCATTTTGAGATTACTTGGATTGCAAGTAATCTCATTATTAATAGAAACTAACTCATCACTATGTACTAACTTTTGTAATACAATTCACTGCATTTGCACAGTGCATACATTCTTTTTCTTCCTCCAAAATTCTGTATTCTCTCAGGCTTGAATTTATCTTCTTTTTTCATCCCTTCAAATCTAAGTGTAAAGTATAATTATCTTGCAACCAATGTGTGGTTGATTCACTCAAGCAAAGGGTGAAGAACAAGAGGCGCGATCAATCAGAAAGATTGACTCTTGTTCATCAAGATTGATTTGGATTATCTCCAAGATTGGGGTTTAATTCCAACATTTGGTATCTAGAACACTGGTTGCGATTCTTGGGAAGTACACAACAATGACTTCTCATCTGAATGAGCATTTTCCAGCAAATCTTCCCATCTTGAATGGTAAGAATTATGATAATTGGTGTAAGCAGGTGAAGGTTGTCTTTTGCTATCAAAACGTTTGAGATCTTGTGAAGAATGGAGTAACACCAATTGGCGAGAATGTGTTAGTAGACCTCCAATTACTAATGTTTATGTTAGGCGTATGCCCAAGGCCCAGTGAATTAAGCCCAAATTATATAGTTAAATGTAATGTATTTAAGTAGAATAAAGAATGAGAAAGTCTCATTCAGTTTGCTATTGATTGGTTTGGTTTGGGAGAGACTAGGCTCTCTAATCCTAGAGGTTGTATATAGTTAATTATATACCTATAACTGTTGGTGCAATTGTAACTGCTTCTGCAGGAAGTTATTCCCTGCATAACTGCAATAAAGTATTGTGTTTGTGTATATTATTTCCCCTTCTCTATCCATACTATTCAGAATCTATCATTGGTATACAGAGACAACGATCTTTGGCACTAATTCATGGTCCACACGCGCCGCAACATGGAAGCAGGATTGAAATTTTTAGAAAGGGCGTATGAAGGTTTTGTCGCAACCAGAGAAGAAATTCAGGAAATGCGTAATTTGATGGAAACTGAGAAATATGAGTCGCAGCGCCGAATTGACCGACTACTCGAAACCGTCCGCGGTCTCACCGTTCGAAATGACAACCTAGGCTATGGTGCCCCTGTGATGGGATAGAATCTCCGCAATTTTGACGAAAAATGGAGGAAACTTACGATTCCCATATTCGAGGGTGAAGATGCTTTTGGGTAGATTAATCGTGTAGAATGCTATTTTAATTTAAGGGGTGTCACTGATGAGGAAAAGGTACAGGCTGCAATGATAGTCATGGAAGGAAAAGCACTCACTTGGTATCAATGGTGGGAATTTTGTTCACCCACACCATCGTGGGAAGATTTTAAGGTTGGTTTGATTAAGCGTTTTCAACCGTCAATGCTTCAAAGTCTCTATGAATTGCTTCTTAGCCTTAAACAAATGGGCTCGGTGGAAGAATATCGTGATCGATTTGAATTATATGTTGGCCCACTTAAAAGTGCAGAACCTGATTATCTTAAGGGAATTTTTTTCAATGGGTTAAAAGATGGAGTGAAAGTAGAATTAAAATTACACTCGGTTACAACCTTGGCCGAGATGATGGATTTCACAAAGAAAATTGATGAAAAAAATATCATTCTAGACAAAGGCACTTCCTCCAACACCCATTCTAAGTCTTTCATCAAAAGTTACCCTTCTAACCGCACTGTTACTTGGGACTACAACAATAAGGTCTCCAATACCAAAACAACGGCTACTCCAACTACATCTGAGACATCTAACCCAAGACCAGCGACTACGTCGCGTGGGCGAGCCTTTCGCCGCCTTACAGACACGGAAATGCAAGACAAAATGGCCAAAATGTTATGTTTTCGTTGTGATGAAGAATTTGCTCCGGGTCATGTATGTGCAAATAAACAATTTCATGTCATGCTGATGGAAGGAGAGGACGACGAGGAATCAGCCCAAACTATTGAAACAACAGCGGAACCAACACTCCATAGCCTCCAATTATCCATGTACAGTATATCTGGATTCACATCCAAGAAAACTATCAAGTTATGGGGATATTTGGCTGAACATGTTTTGGTTTTGATAGATTGTGGAGACTCTCACAATTTCATTTTCTCTCCCTTAGCACACCAACAAGGCTTATCCATTGCTGCAACACCTTCTTTGAGTGTCGAGGTGAGAGATGGACGCAAAATTCAATGTGTAGGGGTTTGTCAACAATTAACCTTGGACATTCAAGGCCTTACAATTCAACAGGATTTTTAAGCTTTTGAGCTTGGTGGAGTTGATATTGTGTTGGGGATGGAATGGCTAGCACAACTTGGAGAAATTTGGGCCAACTTTGGAGACTTACTTCTCAAAGTTCCTACACCACAGGGAACACACATCATCCAAGGGGATCCCACACTCTCAAGGGCATCGGCATCTATCAAGTCTATGTGTAAGGCACTCTCACAACAAGGGGAGGGTTTTATAATCACATTCCACATGATTTCAGAAGCAGAAGACCCACATGCTGCCACACCGTTATAGATTCGACCAGTTTTGGAGGACTATCCAGAAGTATTCACCGAATTACAAGGTTTACCACCCCAACGGACACATGACCGTACAATCATCTTGCAGGAAGGCGCTTCCATACCCAATCTACGGCCTTACAGGTATCCCCATTATCAAAAAAATGAAATTGAGAAATTAGTGGATGACATGTTGCAATCGGGAGTCATTCGACTGAGTGTTAGTCCTTACTCTAGCTCTATCATCCTTGTTAAGAAAAAAGATGATGGCTGGCGGTTTTGTGTGGATTATCGTGCCTTAAATAAAATAGCACTGCCAAATAAATTCCCTATCCCCATTATTGATGAACTGTTGGATGAACTACGAGGTGCAACAGTATTTTCTAAACTGGACTTAAAGGATGGTTATCACCAAATTAGAATTAAAACAGAGGACATTTTCAAAACAGCTTTTAGAACTCATGAAGGCCACTGTGAATTTGTTGTTATGCCTTTTGGTCTTACTAATGCCCCTTCTACATTTCAGCTTTAATGAATGAAGTTTTACGACCATATTTACGTAAATTCACCTTGGTATTTTTTGATGATATCTTGGTGTATAGTAAAATTGAGGAGGAGCACAAGAGACATTTAGGGGCTGTTTTGACTTTGCTTAAAGAGAATCAATTATATAGTGTTGAGAATATTTGTATATAGAATAGTCTCACGTCGACTATATCATGTAATTAGTTGTAATCTATCTATATATAATAATGTATCCGTGGTGCTTTTCAAAACACACAGTTTAATCTAAATGTCTCTTAGTCTCGCTTATTTTAACATGGTATCTAGAGCCTGCTAAGAGGCAATTCTTTCTTCGTCGTGCTTTACCCGGTTGACCCACTGTCTTCCGGTGAGAAATTTTTTGTTTGCAAACCGTGTTGTCACTCCGCTTTGCCTCTCACTTTTCAAAATTCTCCGGCAACCACCCTGCCGCCACTGCCGCGTTACTGTTCCGGCGACGTTTTGGAAAACCGGCCCCACCATCCAACTCGCCGTCCTCCGATCCGGCCGTCGCCCTTTTTCCCGTCGCAGCCCCGCGTGTGCCAGCGAGTCCAGCGGCCGATTCTGCCCGTTTTTCCGCTGGTCTACTCGCCTCTCCCCACCCGTTCCAGATCCGGCCTCTATTTTATTTTCCGACTCGCGGAAAACGGTGCTCCAGTGCAAACAGCTCCGATTTCACTCCGACTTTTTTTGTCATTAAGCCATGGGAGACGCTGATTTTGTTTCGTTTACTAAAGTTTCACTTATCCTATGTGAAAAACTAACCGGATCAGCAAACTATCATATGGGCTCGTGCTATCGATATGTGGTTTCATGGTCAGTGATATGAAGATCACCTAACCACACAATTGACTAATGTTGTCGCCGCCAAACTCGCTAAGTGGAAGAAAATTGATGCCTCTCTGTTTACCGTGTTATGGTTCTCCATAGCACCTAACCTCCAAGCGCAGTATCAAGCCTTCTCCACTTGTTATGAGGTTTGGGAAAAGGCCAAGAAAGTCTTCTCCAACGACGTTCATTGTCTATACAGTGTCATCCTCAAACTCGACACACTGAAGTTGGAGAATATGGATATGCAAACCTATCTGAGTAAGCTTCATGCCTTGAAAGCAAATTACGCAACCCTCAGTGCAGTTACACAGTGCAATACATTCTTCTTCCTTCAAAATTATATCTTCTCTCAAGCTTGGATTTATTTTCTTTTTTCATCTCTTTAAATCTAAGTGCAAAGTATAATCATCTTGCAATCAAGATGTGGTTGATTCACTCAAGCAAAGGGTGAAGAACAAGAGGCGCGATCAATCAAAAAGATTGATTTTTGTTCATCAAGATTGATTCGAATTATCTCCAAAATTGGAGTTTAATTTCAACAGCATTAACTTGTATTTATTGTAAAAAATAAAATTAAAAAAAAATAAAAAACATTATAAATACAACCTTGTGTAATCTGATTAGACATGCAGAATATTTCAGATACCAATCAATGTATGATCAAAGTAACTTCAATATAAACATGCAGTCAAGCAGAAACAGTGTAAGAAGAGGAATTATCATAAACTAGTCATAAGTAAGCAAGAGTCACAACTCTACCTCGTGCAGTGATTGCAGTAACCCCATGCTTGCACAAGGCCTACACCCCAACCACCACAGCCCATGCACATCTTTAAATTAGATGATTGGCCATCCACGACACCAACTGACAAGGCCAATTTATCTGACACAATTTCCTGAGCAGAACTTGGATGCTTCCATTGTGATACATGAGTTTTTGTATTGTAGTAATACTTGTGGCCTTCAGCAAAATAAAAAGTAAATAAGATAACTTACAAAGTTCATAAACTGGGAGCAAAAGGAGATGAGAGAATTTGACTATGCAATGTATTATGCTTCTAATATTTATTAAACTAAAATCAAGCCACGGGTAAACTGACCCAACCACTCCAAAGAGGCAAAGACCATTGTCACGTGTGTTCAAATATTTTAGTTTTTTTTTTGTCAAGTAGCCAAGTCACCTTTTATAGGTGAACAACGTGGGATGTGGCGGATTCGAACCCGTGTTTCTGCACTTGATGCCTCTACACAGCTACCAATTAAGTTGGCTTAACGGGACATATTTTAGTTTATCTTAGGTTACAAACTAGAATATATATTGAACCTGATTGCAAATAATAGATGGTCATTAGGAAAATTGTAATGTTTTCACAAAGTGAATTTGCATGAGGAATAAAATTTACTAATTGCATAACCCAAGTATATGCAAAGAGGTCAAATGAATAAGAAGTCAAACACCAGAAAATTTAAGAGCGGAATTGTACAATGTGCCTCCATTGATGTTTTTTTTTCCTTCAATCTTGATTAATGATTGCTTTCTTATGTTGTTTATAAGAGGTTGCATTATCCAAATTCTGTGATTTTCTACTTTCAATCAACTGTTCCCCAAAAAAATGAAGAAAGAACTAGAACAAGCATTAAAATTTCAAGTACCAAGCCACTACATGTTTCCATTACCAAGGTTAGATTTCTTTCAAGTGTAACAATATCCAACTATAGATGTGGGTGTACTTGTGTTAGTGTAAATTTCTATTCTTTCTTGGACTAAGATCACCGGATGATGATGATAGCTTTATTTGTGCAGCAGGAATTGCAGAAAAGTTTGAGAAGAAACAACTGATGCATGCTGCAATTGAAAGAGGAAAAACAAAGTAGCAACAGCAACAAGATCCATGATATATTAGAAATCGCAAAATTGCTTGATAAAAGTAAAACCATAACTGTAACAACTCTCAGGCTGGAATTCCTACTAAACACACAACAACAACAACCGGTCACGAGAGGACTGCCATTAGCAAGCAAATTTGATTCCGGGGAAAATTTTCCTATTTCATGTACATCAATCTTTCAGTTTCAAGTTATGGGGTCCAGGGAATTCATTTTTCTATTGTGTATTTCTATCACCTTGAGGACAAGGTGAATCATTAGGAGCGGTGTATTGTTAGACTTCTCATATGACTTAACAATTATGATTTTAAATAGCAATTATTATATTATTAAGAGTTGTTAGTGGAGAATTATTATACTATTAGGAGCAGTTCTGTTTTATTAATTATGTAGGTTTATTTTTCAAATAAATAGAGGAAGTTAAGGGAGAGTTTATCATCATGGAATTTGATAGGAAAAGAGGCCATTTTGACATTGAAAAGTGCAGACCCTCGAAATTCTGCGATTTACTTTATAACTAAGAGGGATTTTCCCTATTTTCTTTTATATATCAGTTGGTTTCTATCATAGAACTTTATATAAAATGAAATTCATAAAATGACCAAATGTAACAGCAGGGTATTTATGTGATGAACCTGATGTTTCGTCCAATGCTTCCACCCAATTTTCCGAAAGATTCAAAGACGGTGTTGATTGCTCAGTTAAGGATGCTTCGCAAGGTTTTTCCCATTGACTCTTCCCGGTACTTTCATTATAATAGTAAAATGCACCACTTCCCGGATCTTTTGCTTCCACCTTCATGACAAACTAGTAATTAATATGATAGTATACAGTAGGGTACAAATAAAATAAAAAATCCTAAAGAAGAAATGATAGAATTCTTGTAACTTGAGCTCATAATGGGAGATGAATAGTCCTCAATTATATACCTTTAGACCTAATTATGAATTTCAAATCTAATCTAAGATGGGATTTTGTTGGAATTTCCGCTATAATTGCGGCCCGCCCATAGTCGCCTTAATTGCGGCATTTACCTTGCCTTCATTGCAGTTCCCAACACCTTCATTGTGTCGGGTTTGAGGGGTAGATTTAGTCCCAAATTGCTTAGAGAAATGGTTTGTGTTGTGCTTATAAGTGGCAGCAATCCTCACCTAATAATCTGGTGGTGTAGGGATGAGTTAGGCTCAACCCAAATTCTGAGAGATAAAAATGCATATATAAAAATGTATTTACCTTGTTGAAAATATAAAAAATACATTGTATATTTCCCACTAAAATTCGGTCTTCTAAATCCCATATAAATACCAAATCTTCATAGTCAAATAAAATTGTATTTACCTTGTTGGAAATATAAAAAATACATTGTATGTTTCCCACTAAAATTAACATTTAAGTCTTAGGTTCATGCATATTTAGATTGATGCATTTAGAAAGTTGGACTATTATTTATTTCTCCTTGTAAACATAATTTGTAATTAATTATACAATGTATAAATATCATAGTTGCTGAGTGTTTTACTCACTCAAGCACATTCAGAAAATTTCTTATTTCTATTTTTCACATGGTATCAGAGCTCCCAATCTAGGGGACTCTACTTTCGCCAATCATTATTTAGAGATCTGACTGGATATTTTTATACTGTCAGAACCCTTACATCATGACTGGGCAACACTTGATAGCTGTTTGTCCTTCATTTGCACAATTTCGTACTTCTTCCGATAGTTGTCTGTCCAGCCGCTATCTCTACACTTTCCAGAAGCCGTTCGTCCAGTTTTCTGCCACTGCCGGTACAACTCTGCACATTTTTCAGCAGCCGCCTGCATAGTACTAGACGTTGTCCCTACATTTTCTTGGTTGATTTTTTTATTGAATCTTGTTTTCTTCGATATCTTATACATAAATATTTGGCGTTTGCTCCTGTTTCCTTTATGACCAATATTATGGAAAAGTCATCAAGTAATTGCTGTGTGGCCTATTCTGGTAAGCTTCCACTCTCATTTGGATTTCATGTCTCAAAAACACCTTCCTTATTTTGGATATTAGATTCAGGAGGCACAGACCACATGACACCCTCTTTGAAACAGTTCTCCACATATTCCCCTTGTCCCAATAATAAAAAAATTTCAACTGCAGATGGTACTCTTGTAATTGTAGCTAGCATTGGAGATATCCAAATAAATCATTCTATAACCCTAAAAAGTGTCCTCCATGTTTCAAAACTATCCATGAACCTAGTCTCCATACAAAAACTTACAAACGATTTATCCTGTATTGTGACTTTTCATAATGAATGTTGTATATTTCAGGATAAGGAGTTGGGAAAGACGATTGGACGTGCTAGAGAAAGGAATGGCCTTTACTATCTTGAAGAATCAGGTCAGTGTACAAAAGTTCACTTGTCCCACTCATTTATGTCAAAGTCAATACTCTCCAAAAAGGAAAAAATCTTTCTTTTTCGTTGTCGATTAGGTCATCCTTCTTTTGGAGTCATTAAAGTTTTGTTTCCATCTTTATTCAATAAGGTAGATATTGAAAGTCTTCATTGTGATGTGTGTGAGGTTGCTAAACATAAGTGTCTACCTTTTTCATTAAACAACAAAAGAAGTCTCTCCCCTTTCTATCTTATTCATTCAGATGTTTGGGGTCCCTCTACCAATCCAAATGTAACAGGTACTAGGTGGTTTGTTACTTTTATAGACGATTGTACCCAAGTTACTTTAGTGTTTTTACTCCAAAACAAGTCTGACGTCAGTACTGTTTTTCCAAAGTTTTTCTACATGATTAAAAATCAATTTGGAGTAAACATCAAAAGGCTTAGGTCTGATAATGGAAATGAGTACTTCAATCAAGTTCTAACTTCTTTCTGTCAAAAAGAGAGAATTGTCCATGAGTCTTCTTGTGTTAAAACACCACAACAAAATGGAATTGTAGAAAGAAAAAATGGGCATCTATTAGACCAAACCCGAGCACTGTTGTTTCATTAAAATGTTCCAAAATATTTATGGGGGGAGACCGTTCTCACTAGCACATATCTTACTAATTGATTACCTTCTAAAGTATTAGGGCTCAAGAGTCCTATGGGTGTTCTTTCTTCCTTCTATCCAAATTTGTCAGTAAGTAGTAATCTTAAACCTAGAATCTTTGGGTGTCTCATTTGTCCATGTGCATAGAGCCCTAAGATGTGTTTTTGTCGGGTATTCCTCTACTCAAAAGGGATATAAGTGTTTCTATCCTCCATCTAAAAAGTTTTTTGTGTCGCGGGATGTTACCTTTCATGAGGAGGAACCGTACTTCACTCAAACCTTATCTTCAAGGGGAGAATTTTAAGGAAGATAAGCTTGAAAGTCTCTATCTTTCTGGTCTTGAGTCAAATACACTCAATCTGTCTAGTATTAAGTCAAATGCATCTGGTCATTCTGGTCATGACTCAAATACACTCGATCTTTCTCATTCTGGTCATGACTCAAACACACTCA
The DNA here is from genome assembly GCA_022829125.1 of Lathyrus tuberosus. Lineage (NCBI taxonomy): Eukaryota > Viridiplantae > Streptophyta > Magnoliopsida > Fabales > Fabaceae > Lathyrus > Lathyrus tuberosus. Next base: position 2,966,428 of record JALAZF010000010.1, on the reverse strand, counting down.
ATCTCTCTGGTCTCAAGTCAAATCCACCTAATTCTTCCAGTTTCGAGTCAAATAGGCTCAATCTTTCTGATCTTGAGTTAAACACACTTGTACCAGACCCATCTGAGACTGAAGAAGTAAGAGTTGAATCAAATCAATTAAATACACCAGTAGCTGAACTTGGACTTGAAGTGGATGTAAGATATGGAAAGAATCTGGTTTACATGAGAAAGTCAAAGGTCATTCCTGAATCGACACAAGTTCAAGAGTCTGACTCGACTCCTTTAAATGAGGTAATTAATTCTTCTGAATTACAAGATAAAATGATGACCCAAACTACAAATGATGACCTAGAACTTCCAATTGCTATTAGAAAAGGTACACGAAAATGCACTAAACAGCCTTTATATCCCCTTTCAAACTATCTTTCTTTTCAAAAATTCTCACCTACCCATAGAGCCTTCCTTACAAACTTAAACGCTACTTCCATACCCATGCATGTTTCTGAGGCACTGTCTGATGAAAAATGGAAGCAAACCATGAATATCGAGATGGACGCATTAAGAGGAATGGAACTTGGGAGTTAGTGACTTTACCAGAAGGAAAGAGGCCGGTTGAATAAAAATGGGTGTACACAGTAAAATATAAGGCTGATGGATCAATCGAAAGATATAAAGCCAGGTTGGTTGCCAAAGGGTTTATGCAAACCTATGGAATTGACTATTCAGAGACATTTGTTCCGGTTGCAAAGATGAATACAGTGAGAGTAATTTTATCACTTGCTGCCAATTATGGTTGGGATTTACAACAATTTGATGTGAAGAATGGCTTCTTACACGGGAAACTTGAAAAGGAGAGATTTATATGCAGGTACCACCGGAGTATGAAAAAGAATGTGTCTGACAATTCAGTTTGCAGGTTGAAAAATACATTATATGGACTAAAACAATCACCTCGAGCATGGTTTGGAAGATTCACTAAGGTTATGACATCTTTAAGGTACAAGCAAAGTCAAGGGGCTCACACCTTATTCGTCAAACACTCGCCACAAGGGGGAGTAACAGTTCTGTTAGTATATGTAGATGACATTATAATGACATGAGATGATTGGAAGGAGCAACAAATCTTGAGTCATTGTTTGGCTAAGGAGTTTGAAATGAAAAGTCTTGGAAAGCTAAAGTACTTCTTGGGAATTGAGGTGGCACATTCCCGAAAAGGCACTTTTATATCTCAACAAAAATACATTACAGATTTACTCAAAGAGACTGAAAAAACAGCGTGTAAACCTGCGAATGTACCTATGGATCCAAATCTTAAACTATGTAATACAAAAGAGATGTTGCAGTAGATAAAGAAATGTATCAACGTCTAGTTGGGAGATTAATTTATTTGTCTCACACTAGACACTAGACCCGATATTGCATATGCTGTAAGTATGGTTAGTCAGTTCATGCACTGTCCTAAAGAAATCCATTTACAAGTTATTCCTAGAATTCTGCAGTATCTCAAGGGAACTCCAAGAAGAGGAATTTTGTTCAAAAGAAATGGAAAGACAACCCTTGAGGCCTATACTAATGCAGATTATGCAGGTTCAATTGTTTATAGAAGATCCACTACAGGGTACTGCACCTTTCTTGGAGGAAATCTTGTGACTTGGACGAGTAAGAAGCAAAATACAGTAGCACGTTCTAGTGCTGAAGCTGAATTTCGAGCCATGGCACAAGGCATTTGTGAATTACTTTGGCACAAAATTATTTTAGAAGATTTGAAAATCAAATGGGAAGGACCGATGAAACTCTACTGTGATGATAAAACAGCTATCGGTATAGCACATAATCCAGTTCAACATGATCGAACTAAGCATATTGAGGTTGATAGACACTTCATCAAGGAGAAGCTTGATAGTGGGCTGATTGGCACCCCATTTGTGTCCTCACAGGGGCAACTTGCGGATATTCTCACTAAAGGATTGAGTAGCTCAAATTTTGAACGAATTGAATCCAAGCTGGGAATGGAGAATACTTATTCACCAGCTTGAGGGGAGTGTTGGAAATAGAAAAAATACATTGTATGTTTTCCACTAAAATTAGCATTCAAGTCTTAGATTCATGTATATTTAGATTCATGCATTTAGGAAGTTTGACTATTATTTATTTCTCCTTATAAACATAATATGTAATTAATTATATAGTGTGTATAAATATCATAGTTACTGAGTGTTTTACTTACTAAAGCACATTTAGAAAAAAATTTATTTCTATTTTTCACATACCTTTATAGTCTTTTTAAACAGTTCTATACAAGATTGCAGGGATTACTAAACATGGGCTGCGATAATTAGGTTTAGGATAGCTGTTTACAAGACATGTTGATGAAAACCAGAATATAAAATTAAGCAATTATTGGATAGAACAGTGAATAAAGGGAAGTAATTGGAAATGTATCAGTATTATTCATGGAAATGGAAAATACTATCAGTAAAATAACATTCACACTGCCCCCAGCTATGTTCCTAGAGAGAAGAATACTCTCTCTGCTTTAACTAACTCACCAATGATTTCCAAGAACCCTCTCACTCCCCCTCTGTCTCAATACAACAGGATTCATCATACAACTAATCCACCTCTCTCTTTCTGCCACGTGAGTATTCTTTCCTTCCCTTTTCTTATTTTTCCTAATCCTAACATAAATTTCCCGCACTATGGGCCCACATTCACATGCAGAGAAATTTTACATTGTAGGAAAATGTTTATAACAAGTGATACATACCCATCCTGCAGGCAACTTTTCATTTCCTCTAAGTTCAGCTGAAGTACCTTTCTGAAATTCAAAAATGGGTAATTTGTAAGTTAAATTATCAGGTTGAAAATAATACACTGTAAAATGTCTAAGAAACATGAGAACTGAAAATCAAATTTTAAATTAAAAATGCAGCACAGTATTTTTGAAAGTTCAACATCACCACAGCCTCCAAAGCTGGAAAAAATTAAACAAATTAAATAGAAATGAATAAAACCAAAAGCTGGTGGTGAAGAAGAGGGGGAAAAGAATAACAATAACAAAGGTAAGCTAAAACCAATATTCTTACAATATCTTCGGTATGTATATCATCTTTAAGAATACCCCGAGCTCTTAACTTCTGCTTGAGGAACTCAGGCAATTCTTTACCTGCAGATGTCTGCTCTGAACATCTACCAAGTTTAGATTCGGGCCGACTGAATGCACTGTTATCTGCTCCACAGTTTTGGAAGCAATAAAGTTAATATATAGCCACTAGCTTAGTTATTGCAATGTCAAAAGGATGCAGCAGCATGCCTAAAATAATTTAGGAATTATACTTACCAGGATCAGTGTTAAGCTTGTGATTATCATTATAGGCACCTCCACCAGGTACACCATATCCATTGCCTATTTCTGTGTTGACTGATAAGGCATATATATCAGTTGGATTCTTTATGTGTAATACAATTATAGACGAAGTTAACCAACAACAGTGAACTAATGTGTATGGGAAATTCAGATGATTATGGGAATTAATCAGAATTAATATGGGAATTAATCGAATTGATATGATTCTGATTTGTATTTATTTAATGTGTAAGGCTGTAGAAAAAGGTATTAAGTTGTTTCCTTATTAGTATTTAGCTATAATGAAGATCAATTTTCCTCCTAATCCTTGCCCATAGAATTGATTACACTACAGGATCAGTATCCGTACTATTTATTTCCTCCTCTGTATCATTTTAGAATCAACAAGTGAATATAATCTTCACTTTTCCGCATGATATCAGAGCTAGATCTTAACCATCTGTAGCCCTTTGCTTCAGCCCTATAATGTCCTCATCTCCTAAATCCTCTTCCTCCAGGGTTTAGAATGGTACAACTATAACCAGTCCCACTGAAAGAATAAATCATCTTCACCTCCTATCACTGGTCATTAACTAAATGGTCAGAATTTTATTCAATGTGAAAGGTCAGTGCGACTCTTCCTCCAAGGAAAAGGGAAAGAAGGATATACTACAGGAACAATTGCAGAGCTTACAAAAGGAGACTCTGATCGTGGAAAAATGAGTGTTGGAGAACAGTCTTGTCCTGTCTTGGCTTTTCAACATAATGACCAATGAAATTGAGGAAAATGTTATGTACTATGACACAGCTAGAGAAATGTGGGAGGTTGTGAAAGAAACCTATTCCTCTCAGAAATTAGGGTAGAATGAATTGATTTTCTTATATGAATTATGCTGAGAATACATCAGTCATATATACAAGGCTAGAAAGCTATTTTAGGAAATACAATAACACCAAAACTATCAGATCCCTATGATTCAGGGATATTTCCCTCATACATTATAATTGTAATCTGCTAAATAAGGAAATACTACAACTAATAAAACACTTATTCTGACAGAAATAATACAGCTAATAAAACAGATTCTAACACTCCCCCTCAAGCTGGTGAATAGGTATTTTCCATTCCCAGCTTGGAAACAATCTTCTCAAAGTTGTTGCTATTCAGCCCCTTCGTTAGAATATCTGCGAGGTTGTCTTGTGAGGAGACATATGGAGTGCAGATCAGGCCACTGTCTAATTTTTCTTTGATAAAATGTCTGTCAACTTCAATATGTTTGGTTCTATCATGCTGCACTGGGTTATGGGCTATGCTAATAGCAGATTTGTTATCACAATAAAGTCTCATTGGTTCATCCAACTTTATTCTCAAGTCTTCAAAGATGATCTTCAACCACAATAGCTCACATATCCCTTGTGCCATTGCCCTGAATTCTGCTTCAGCACTGGATCTAGCCACCACACTTTGTTTTTTACTCTTCCAAGTCACAAGATTCCCTCCAAGGAAAGTGCAATATCCTGTAGTCGACCTCCTATCCACAATCGACCCTGCATAGTCTGCATCTGTATATGCTTCGAGACTTACACTCCTATTCCGTTCAAACAGAATTCCTCTGCCTGGGGTCCCTTTCAAGTATTGCACAATTCTTAGTGCAGCTTGTAAGTGAACCTCCTTCGGTTGGTGCATGAACTGGCTGACTAGACTCACAGCGAATGCAACATCAGGTCTAGTGTGAGATAAATATATCAGTCTACCAACTAGTCTTTGATACATTTCCTTGTCAACTGCAGTATCTTCTTCTACATTTCCCAACTTCAGGTTTGGATCAATTGGTGTACTTGCAGGCTTGCATGCTGTCTTACCAGTCTCTTTCAACAAATCAGTGATGTATTTCTGTTGAGATATGAAGATTCCATTTTTAGAATGAGCCACTTCAATTCCCAAAAAATACTTCAATTTTCCCAAGGTCTTAATTTCAAATTCCTTGGCTAGATGTTGGCTTAACAGTTGTTGCTCCTCCTCATCATCACCTGTCACTATAATATCATCCACATAAACCAGTAACACTGTTACTCCCCTGACTTAGAGTGTTTAATGAACAAAGTGTGGTCTCCTTGACTTTGTTTGAAGCCCAGACCTATCATAACTTTAGTAAACCTACCAAACCACGCTCGTGGTGATTGTTTCAGCCCATACAGTGCCCTTTTTAGCTTGCAAACAGTGTTGGCAGCATTTTTTCCACCATATTCAGGGGGCAATTCCATGTAAATCTCCTCTTCAAGTTCTCCATGGAGGAATGCATTTTTAACATCAAATTGTTGCAAGTTCCAACCATAATTAGCCGCTAGGGATAGTATCACCCTAACTGTATTCATTTTTGCAACTGGAGCAAATGTTTCCATGTAATCCACTCCATAAGTTTGAGTGAATCCCTTAGCTACTAACCTTGCTTTATACCTCTCAATGGATCCATCAGCCTTGTATTTTATAGTATATACCCACTTGCATCCTACTGGTTTTTTTCCATTTGGGAGAGAAACCAAATCCCAGGTGCTATTTTTTTTTAATGCTTCCATTTCCAAGTCCATGGCTTGTTTCCATTTCCTATCAGTCAATGCCTCAGATAGGGAGGTAGGTGTGGATGTAGTGTTTAGGCTTGTGAGGAAGGCTTTATGGGTAGGTGAGAATTTTTTAAATGATAGGTAATTGGCCAGAGGGTAAAGTGGCTTGGTGGTACATTTCCTAGTTTCTTTCCTAAGGGCAATTGGAATATCTAGGTCCCCATGAAGTGGTGCTGAACCGGATTCGAGTTCCTGTACAGTGGGAAAATCAGAGATTGATTCAGTGGAGATTAAAGGATCAAGGGTAGTTACCTCATGTAGTGTTGGGTTGGATTCTTGGACATGGACAGATTCTGGAATGGCCTTTGTCTTCTTTGTATAAACCAGATTTTTCTCAAATCTTACATCAGCTCCATCTTGAGTGGACTTAGTGGGTTGAGCCTCTTTCTCAGAAGTTGCCTCCTTCTCAGAAGTTGTTACACTTCTAGTCCCTACTTCTGGTCCTAAACTTAAGTCAGGGAGCATAAGGAGATCATCTTCTTTTCTTGTATTCTCCCCCTGAAGATGATCTTGGTGGAAGTAACTTTCTTGCTCAAAAAAAGTGACATCTCTGGACACAGAATTTTTTGGATGGTGGGTGATAGCATTTATACCCCTTTTGTGTGGATGAGTATCCTATGAAAACACATTTTAAGGCTCTAGGATCAAGTTTACCTCTATCACCACTGTGGACATGTATAAAAGATACACACCCAAATATTCTTGGAACGAGTTTATTGGATGTGGACACATTAGGATAGAAAGAAGACAGAACCTCCATAGGACTTTTTGAGGCTAGAATACTAGAAGGTAGTCTATTAATTAGATAACATGCAGTCAAAACAGCTTCTCCCCAAAGCCTTTTAGGAACCTTATGTTGAAAAAGAAGAGCCCGAGTTTGGTCTAGTAGGTGTCCATTTTTCCTTTCAGCAATCCCATTTTGTTGAGGTGTTTTGACACAAGATGACTCATGAATGATACCTTCCTTTTGACAAAAGGAAATAAGCTCATGATTAAAGTAATCTTTGGCATTATCGGATCTAATCCTTTTAATGCTAACACCAAACTGATTTTTTACCATGGAGAAAAAATGTTGGACCACAGAGCTGACTTCGGACTTTTGTTTAAGTAAGAAAACCCATGTGACCCGAGTACAGTCATCTATAAAGGTAAGGAACCAACGGGCACCAGAAACATTTGGGACATTTGAGGGTCCCCACACATCAGTATGAATTAAATAGAAGGGAAAAGTGCTCCTATTATTACTAACTGGAAAAGGTACACGCTTGTGCTTAGCAAGCTCACACACTTCACAATGAAGACTCTCCACATCTAATTTGCTACAAAGAGAAGGGAATAACATTTTTATGACTCTAAAGGAAGGATGTCCAAGACGACAATGATGTAGGAGGACTTTCTCCCTGTTGGTCTTTATTGAGTCAGAGAAAAAAGAGTTGCTATTTTGTAGGTCTGGTGGCAGATTCGGACTGTCCAAGTAGTAAAGGCCATTCCATTCTCTAGCATGTCCAATCGTCCTCCCCGAGTGCTTATCCTGCAGTAAACAAGCATTGTCATAAAAAATAACATTACATGATAGGTCTTTTGTGAGTTTTTTTATGGAAATCAGATTGACAGATAGTTTAGGAATATGAAGGACATTTTTAAGGGTTTTGGATGAGCTTATTTGAACTTCTCCTTGACCTGCTGCAGTCATCAGAGTGTCATCTGCTGTGGATATTTTCTTATTGCTAGGGCAAGGGGTGTAAGAGGAGAAATGTTTAGGTAGGGGTGTCATGTGGTCAGTAGCCCCAGAATCCAGTATCCAATATTGGTTATAGTGTTTATCTGAGGCATTAAGTCCAAAGGAAAGAAACTCACCTGAATATGCTAGAGAACAACTACCTGTTGGTTTATCCAACTTGTTGAGGAATGATCTCATCTTCTCTACTTCATCAGTTGGGTTTGCCATGGCCACAGCAGTACAACAACCTCAATGCAGTGAGGATGTATTTGATTGTTGCGACGACAACAAAGGAACAACACTGCAAATCACAGCAGCAATGAAGGCTGCCCTGAAAGGAATGATGGACAGCAATGAAGGCTGAAAAAAAGGATGATTAGCAGCAATGAAGGCTGCCGTCTAGGGTTTTTGGTTTGCGCAGTCAGAGGCGGCTCCCAGAATTTGAGAGCTTTGATACCATCTCAGAAATTAGGGTAGAATGAATTGATTTTCTTATATGAATTATGCTGAGAATACATCAGTCATATATACAAGGCTAGAAAGCTATTTTAGGAAATACAATAACACCTAAACTATCAGATCCCTATGATTCAGGGATATTTCCCTCATACACTATAATTGTAATCTGCTAAATAAGGAAATACTACAACTAATAAAACACTGATTCTGACAGAAATAATACAACTAATAAAACAGATTCTAACACCAACCAAGATAACACATCTGCTATCTTTGAGATCAAAAGCATTCTCCATGATCTTCGACAAGGAGAGCATTCTATCACCGAGTATTTCAACTCTCTCAACCTGCACTGGCAGCAGCTGGATATCTATGAGGCCATTGAATGGAAGTGTCAAGAAGATAAGAAACAGTATAAAGACTTGGTATATAATGAAGTGCATGGAAGGATCCTTGGCACCAAAACACTTCTCAACCTCCGAGAAGTGTGCTCAGAGGTAAAAAGAAAAGAAAGAAGAAGAAAATTAATGCTAGAAAACACCATTTCTGCCCACTTGCACAAAGTTAAGCCTTGGCAATAAAAAGAATCCAAACTCGGTCGATGGCTCGAAAAAACCCTCCTTGGTGTGAGCATTGCCAAAAACTAGGCCACATAAAGGATACATGTTGGGTCCTTCATGGGAAACCAACTGAAGCAAGGCCATTCTGGCCTAATGAAACCAGAGGTTAGACGGCCAACAGCTACACTCAAGAATGTGAAACTAGTTCAGGCCCTTCTCCCTTCAGCAACGAACAAATGGATGCATTGCAACAACTCCTTCAGCAAAACCATGAGGACAGAAAAAAAAATGCCGGTACTACTGCAACTATGATCCAAACAGGTAATTTTTTACATGCTTTAAATACCAGTCAAGAAAAATCAATGCAAAACAGCCAACACACCCATAAAAGTAACAAAGGGAAGCAAATTCAAAGAAGAAACAATTCTGACTGAGGCAGAAAGGTACCAACACTTAGTGGGAAAATTAATCTATTTGCGAACAAAGCAGACCAAATATTGGATTTGCCGTAAGTATGGGTATGGCAAGCCGCCATATGTCAAATCCCACATAGGCAAATATGGCAAATGTAAGAAGGATCTTACAATATCTTAAAGGCACTCCTAGAAAGGGTTTGTATTTCAAGAAAAATACAGATAAAGGAATTGAAGTTTACACGGATTTAAATTGGGCAGCATGTGCTTTAGATAGAAAATCCACGTCTGGCTATTGTTCATTTGTATGGGGAGAAACATGATTGCATGAGGAAGCAAAAAGCAGTTCATGGTAGCTAGAAGTAGTGCAGAGGCAGAAGTAAGCCATGGCAGCAAGAATATGTGAAAGAGTGTGGCTAAAGAGGATGGTTGAAGAGCTGAAAATTTCTTACAATGGTGTGGTGAGAATTATGTGTGACAATAAGGTTGCTAAAGGCAATTTCAATAAATTTTTCTTGTTTTTTCAGACTGTGGAGAGTTGTTAGTGCTCTATAAATCTCCCCTAGTGAATAATGTGCATTACGAATCTTACCTCCAGTCATATGGGCTAAAGGCAAGTAAATAATCAAACTCCAGTATACGCAGAGAAAAGACATAGAGATGAAAGTGACGTAGAAAAGTATAAAATAAGAAATCCTCCTAAAGACCTTGTGGACGTGCAGGTTTTCCACGCTTAACAGCGATTTCAGACCTATGCTCAGTGGCCATATTCAAGAGATGTTCCTGTTTTTTTGTTATAAATAAATAAGTAAGAGGAATTGCATGTTTATAAAGAAATGGAAGTAAATAGAATGATGATATGACAAACCTTCAGAGCATTGGGGTGATGACGGGCAGAGAATATGTCTAAATTATCCTTGGAAGGTGATGTGGTAGTTGTCACCTCTCTAAATTAGATTGGCAGAACAAAAACACCTAACTTGGTGATTCTTATTATGTCAAATCGCAAACACATAGTATTATAAAATCCACAAAACCAATCATACATACCTCTGGGTCCTTATGATATTTTGGGTAGCAAGTTCCTAAAAAGAATGGAAAACAAAGAGAATGATTTATGTATAGAGAAGTAAGGGAATAAAAAATGTAAAAGAGAAAAGAGATAGAGACTTGTTCCCGCAAAACAGCATCCTGAGCGGCAGCATCAATGTTAAATTGTAGCAGAGACTGAGAGCATTGAGTAGCATTATGATTTCCAGTTATAAGGGTTTGAGAAGGGAGGGTTCTTTGTTGATCTTGGGAATTCTCCATAATTTAATCACATCAATCAAAATCGAGTGTCAATGAGTGATTCCAAGTGTAGAAACGAGGATTGAGGATTGTGGCGCCAAGGAGATAGATAAAGAGCGTGGTTGTAGTAGTAACCGCGAGTATTGCACAGCTTGTGTGTGAGAGAGATACAAACCACTGCGTATATGCCCGGCGGGCGTGACAAAAGGGGCGGCTGAGCTGAAGACGAGAGAATTTAACTGCCACCCCCCAAATTATACCTACACCCCCAACTTTAATATTTTCAAAACTGCTCTCGATGAAAAAAGACAAAATTTCAGTACGAAAATTTCGATAGTTATATCAAAATTTCCGATGCTGAGTAAAATTTTCCGTGGTGCATTTGAAATTTTTGTATAATAGAAATTTCAAAATTTTCTATTAAGTTGCATTTAGTTTTGGAAATTTACAATTTATGTGTGGATATCAGAAATTTCAACATTTTTGGTATATCAGAAATTTCAACCTACGTGAAATTTTCAGTAGTATTATTTGTTTGCTTTTTTAGATGATCAAGATTTTGCTAACAGTTTTGGATGATTGTGATTGCAGCGAGTGCCACTTTGTGTGGTCTAGAATAAATGCAAAGGTGTATAAATTAAGGGTTCACATGTTGTTTGATAAACACCTCTCAAAAATGTCTTTTTCTCAATTTTTTATTAAAGCAGAAGTGTACTTCAATGGAGCTTCCCCTCTTGTAGAGTTTCGGCTTCCAGATGACACAACGTCTCTTGCCGGCCTGACATCCAAGATAAATGAGTTGTTGCCTAATACTGAAAACAGAAAGGTGAGAAAGATCGAGTTTCGTGAAGATTTGATTGATACTAACAGGAGAGTGAAATACAACCTTATTGAGTTGAAGACCAACAAAGATGTCAAGGAAATGTGGAGATCATTTCGCCGTAGGATAACAAAAGGGTCAGTCGAGTTAGATGTTAAACTTTCAAGATCTGTTGACGACATAATGGAGATGCTGAAACGTCCAGAAGCGTCTGATGGTGTTTAGGTTTTTCTTATTTATTAATCATATTGTAGTGTTAAGTTTTTTCTGTTTAAGTTATGTAATCCATTGTCAGATGTCAGCTAATGTTCACGTTGCAATTTAAGGAAGATCGATAATATTGGCAAATAAAGATGTCTGAATAATATACAAATGAAGATATCTGAATAATATATAAATAATACATAATACAAAACATATCTAAATATGCCCCCCACAGGCTATGTGTGCAGCCCGAGATAATCCTGTATAAACCTCGCCATCTGGATTTACCAAACCCATGAGGTTATCCATAATAATTGCAATCACTTGGAGGCATTGTTGGTCATCGGCATGATCTACTAAAGGAGGTGGCGACACATCATTAACAGGTACCCCCGACATCAGAAGGCCCACCATCAGCTGCAAGTGGGGACATGCGACGGTGTGATACAATGAGGTACCACCCTAAGTAACCATCCTCACACTGCGAGGGGTGTTGAACAGTGACTGCTCGATCTCTAATGGAATGACCAAAGTTGATGAATTGACTCTGAAACCACCAATCAATACCTGAAGATGGTATATTTGGAGCTGGCCGTGGGATACTCTGTACATAACCATACTATCGCAGACACTTCTCAGGCAAGTATCTAATGACCATGGTCTCCCATCGTATATAACCTTAATATAATGACGACTCCTCGAATTCACGGTGGACTTTATGACCACTGTATGGTGTCCAGATGACATCATCTACCGTCGGTGCATCGAGCCTCCTCCTGTATTCAGCAACATCATCAGGATGTGCTTGCCTGGCCTTCCATCTCTTCACTTGTGGGGGGCTCCCCACCTCGCAATGTTGCACCCTCCTGTCACATATGGTGGGGAAATACTCATAGATCCAGCATTGATATCAAAACAAAAACACAACAAATAGTAAATAAGAAATGCACAACAAATACACAACAGTTAAATAAGAAATCAACAACAAATAAAAATTTCAAGTATACCTATGACAGACTCAAATAACCAGCAAGTTATTTGGTCTCAAAGACCGTCTCCACTCCGAGGGCTGTATACAACTGGGTCAACGCAGCACACCCCCAAGCTCAACTGGTGTCCTGGAGGCTACTGAAGAGACACATGTACCGGGCATCAATATAAACATTAGACTTGTCCGTAAAGAGAGTACATGCTATTATATGTTGCATGTACGCCCTAGCGGCAAGCTCGTAACTCCCAGCAGCTACAATTCGATCGTATATCTTTCGAAGTCAAGACATACGAAGGTGTGCACCCCTAGTCTCACCAAACTCCTTCTGCATCTCCGCCTCAAACAATCCCAAATCCTGTGTAACAACCTGGCATGCAAGGGTCATGCTAAGTATAGGAGTCGTCCAAAATCTGCCGCCGATAGGGAGATGGAACAATACAGAGACATCATCCAGAGTTATAGTCATTTCCCTAATGGAGCGTCGAGCATCGTGAGGGAGCAGTGGGAAAAATCTAGCAGCTGGAAGTTCCGTATAATCTGACTGACCTGCTCAAGCATCAGAACCTTTGGAAAGTCCTTCATCTTCGATCCATGCGATGTCACCTTCAGTGTGGGTCGCTCATGTGACAAGAAAAAATAAACAAATTAGTTGATACCTACTATGACAAACATATATAAACAAAAATTAAAGTTAAACATAAAAGGCATATATCTCGCCCTGCCATAGTCGTAAGGTCACATGCTCAGCATACTCTGTAAGCATCAACCGGTAGATGGATCATCTAGGAAATCCTCATCTGTGTGCATAGAGGACTCAGTCGAATGAGTTGTAACCTCCGTGTCAGCAGTAACCGATGGGACCGACTCAGCAACAACAGTATTTGGCTGGACCACCCGAGCAAACTCCTCATCAACAGGATCAACAACGGGATCAACAACCGACTCAACAACTGTATTAACAACAGGATGATCCACACAAACATCTGGCACTACCTCATTTGTATGTTGTTCTACTAATTGACCTAATCGACGTCGAGTGAAACGAGGTACCCGGAAATGACCCCGCTCAGCCAATCGCTTCTGTGTGAACCGATGGGGCCACCCGTCCTGCCTGTAGCTGGGAAGACTCGGCATTAGCGCCCCTAGCAGCCACAGTCTGACCTGTCGCTCGATCAACAGCTCTCCCTGCAATAATGTCGTCTCTACCTCTAGATTTCACTACAAAAGAAGAAAAAAATCAATATTGCAAAAAAAATGACAACTACCAGAAATTTCAAAATTTCCAGTATAAAACAAGATTTTGTACATACTAGAGCTTTCAAAATTTCTGGTACAAAAACTGTGGCGTATACCAAAAATTTCAAAATTTCCGATACAAAACCAGGTTTTTATAACTAGCGGAAATTAAGTTATGAAATTTTCGGTATAAAGAATGGGATTTGTACCAGAAATTTTGAAATTTTCGATACATCATTTAATGTTAATGCCATAAATTTTTAAGTTTCTGGTACATATTACAATGTAAATACCGAAAATTTCAAAATTTCTGGTATAAAATACCGGAAATTTTGAAATTTTCTGGAAAAAACTCACTGTTTTCGTAATTTCTGGTAGTTCACTCGAAATTTCTGGTATCGCCTCAAGGATTTCAAATTTCCACACCAAGTTTGTAAATTTTGAAATTTTTGGAAATAATTTTGCAGGGTCAGTTTTGTTTCATACACTTTGGGGGTGCGAGGTATAACTGGGGGTGTTAGGTTAAATCCTCTGAGGACGGCTGTTTCAAAAAGAAGATGTTTGAGATTGGGCTTCGCCTTGGCCTTATTTTTTTTCACACACGCGTTCAAACCTCTATTTTGTTAAAATTTAGTTTGGAGATACATCTCCGTATAAATAAAAAGTTAATTCGAAGATGCATCTCCGTAACAACTTTTAGTTTAATACTCAATAAATTTTTTGGATATACATCTTTGGAATATGTCCGGTTAATTTAAACCAAATTCAATGGTTGAATAATAGAAAAAACAACATAAATTAACTTCAAAATAAACATTACATTTTGATAATCGTTAACGTTAACATAAATTTAACATAACATTTCTTTATAAACCGGTGGTTTAGGATGTTGCAACATCCTTAGAATATCTTCGCTCGATCTTGCAATCGTCACATCCACTTCAATCAGACCCTTTGTTGAGTAACGGGTAAATGTACTCCATATAACCTTTAAATCATCATGTCATACCCCAAATTTTGACCACCAAGATTTCCCATCATTGTGCAAATCATCATCACAATATGGATGTACCTATATGTCTCCTCAATCTCCTCAAAGATTGTTGAGCATTCACTACAATCAAGAATCAGGGTTTTGAGCCCTCTCAGGGCACTTAGACAAAGGGTTAATCAAGGAATGACATGATCTTCAACTTGTCTAATCTCTCAAAACATCCATAAAGGATCAAGAGGACTCCCACATCAAGAATCAAGCACAAAGCTGCAACATTCCAAGTGGATCGAGCCTCAAGATCGCCAGTGTCACCAAATTAGGGTTTTGGTCGACCAAGGCCTCCAGGTGGATATTTTCCTCTGGGCATGAGCCAATGCTTCAAAGCATAACCCAAGATACTCCAAGGGACCTTAGGGTCCCAATCATAAAGTCAAAACAAACTTCAGGGGATGCACTCATAAAAATCAGGAATTAGGGTTTCTTGACCTAATTCACCCCTAAGTTGACTTTTGGGACAAAACATGAGCCAAGACCTCAAGACATGATTTAAGGGTCTCTAATACACTACATTGATCCACTTGCAGCAATGGATTGATCCAAGAGGCCTGATCTACAAGTTTCAAATTCATCAGGACCACAATTAGGGTTTCGAGGGAAAAGTCAACTATACCTTTGACTTTTGACCAAGACATGATCACAAACCTTGGGACATGATTCAATACACCCTATAACACCTATGGAATATACCCATTAGGTTTGATTTAGGTCAAAGACTTGATTTCACCAAGGATCGCATAGTTTGGAATTCATCCGATAAAAAGTCAACTGTGCACAAAAGTCAAGTTTGACTTTTTGATATTTTTCACAATTATGGTTCCTTGACCCTAAAATAATGTTAATGTGTGATTGGAATCATCATTCATCAAGAAAAACCAAAGAAAATGAGTTAACTTGTAAAAGGGGTAACCATAAAAAACTTAGAAATTTTCTAAGTTATGGAACAAAGTGGTTAGGGTACCAACTTCCAAGGACCATAACTTGAGATCCAAGCAACCATTTTGGATGGTCTAAAGTTGGATTTGTAGCTCTCATGTCATACTTTAAAAGTGTCAGCTACATCTCATTCCAATTCCTCATGGATTTTTAGTTATGGAATGATCAAAATGGCTGAAAACACAAAAGTGACATTTTTCCAACACTTAGTGAAATTTTCACTAAGTCAGAATCTGCCTTATTTTTTCCCAAATGTAGAGGCATTTTTCATTGTAATTCAAGTTGATTCAAAACCAAAGTTTGACATTGTGTTGAAATAGGATATATCAGTTTTCCAAAATGTCCAAGAACCCCATGAAACTCCACCTGAGCTAGGAGTTATGACAGCTGCAACATGCCTTGCTGCAAACTGTCTTGGCCAGGCAGATTTGTGCATAAGGGCTCGATTTGATCAAATTGTACAACAACAAGCATGGTTATCCATCTACACACCTCAAGGGGGAACAAACAAGGGACAAGCACTGATCTATCAGCTTCCAAAGTCCCAAAATCTACAATAGCCATGCCAAACCTAAAAGAGCTAAAAAGGTGCCAAGACTCCAATTTTGTTGCAATGCATTTAATGGACACACCAAGGTAGCATGGACTGATGCATTCTTAACTGAATGAGTCAAGGATAAGCTTTGAATCAAAGAACCATAGGCATGTGCTCTAACCTCAAGTCAATGGCTAGAGGAGACTTGAGATTCCATTTGATCCACATTGGCCAAAGGCCTGCTGTAGTTGCCATTCCCTATTGATGCCAAAACAAACTTGACACACTATAAATAGACTTCATTTTTGATCAGTTTGAGTACACCAAAGGCCTATAACACTTGCCTTTCTCAAAATCACACTCTCACTTCCAAAAATGCCTTCTAATGCAAACTACTATCGAGTTTTGAATTAGAATGTGTTTCCAACCAAACCAATCACATACACACCTCATAAACATCATATGTGAGCTGATCAAACACTAAACCAACAACTGGAACACCCAATTCATGAAATCATCATCCATTTGCTCAAGGTTTCAACAAAGTTGCAGTTGAGGTGCCATAATCTGTTCCAATTCATTTCAAATCAATCCAAGCTTTCAAACACACTCCATATGGTGTAGGGAAGCTGTTCAGATCATCACAACTCATTTGTAACACCTCTAACTCAAAAATCAAATTGCTCTTGCTGCCACGACCTTCAAGTAAGCCTAAACTTGGTCATCTAATAATTTATGCATATTTCCTCGCACAAAACTTTTGCCAAATGTTCATAATCATGCATAGAATGTTTCCCCTCTATTAATTACGTTGTATGGATCGTGTATCAAATTTCTCAGCCTTCATGCACAAGTTAGGGTTCTTGAGGTTTTGTTTTGATTTCTCATTCCATGCTTAAAATAAATGAAATTAAATACCATAGACATGATCGTGAGTTGAAAACGAGCAGATTGATATGTGGATTGTATGATTCCATCAAGTATTCAGTGAGATTGATGAGAAAATGCAAATCTGGGTAAAACAGGGCACGCGGGCAAGAACAAGATGTTCTTGGCGCCCTTTTTCAAATATTTGAATATTTGAATATTTGTGATTTTATTTAATTGATTCAAAAATTAATTTCTCTCTGAATTTTAATGATTTTGAGTTGATTCTTTTTTTAATAATTCACAAAAATGTTAAAATATTTTATTTTACAAAAATTCCCCAAAAATATTATTTATTTCACATATTTGATATTTTTGAAAAGAATTAATTTTTATTTGTTTTTCAACATTTTGAAAATTTTCTTTCTCTTGATTTTCCAAACTTAAATGGTTTTCAATCATTTTGTGGACAAAAACATGATTTTTGAAACATTGATCCAAGATCACCACTCATTTTTCACATGTTTTAATAATTTTTATTAATTTTTTAACAAAATTAATTCCATTTTAAAATAAAATTAGGGTTTTGATTAATTCCACCCTCATCAATCTTTTTCAAACACTCATGGGCTCTAATAGAGTGTAAGACCCAACCCCTTTGTAAATAAACATTTTTGGACCTCACACATTATATAAGTCCCTCTGTATATTTTCAAAAGTTCGTCGCAATCGTCGCCTTTTTAACAAAAGCAACTGGGCTTCTCCTTGAGCTATAAGACTCATCTTTGTTCATTTTCAAACTCTTTGGGCCTCTAATAGAGTGTAAGACCCAATGCTCTTTCAGCCAAAACAATTTTGGGCCTCAGACATTGTATAAGTCCCAACACATTTGTTAGTTCTTGGATTGGCTGGAATTTTGGTAAAACAAAGTATGTTCAATGTTGATGTCAAAGTGCTGATGTTACAACATTGAGTCTTAACACTGGGCTGTGTTAAGTAGTTAATTTGCTGAAGTTGGATGTCTGATGTCACATGGCGATGTTGTGACATTAGATCTACAGAATTAATAACATCAGGCTGTGATGTTGTTAGGGTTGCGTGTTAGCTGGAATTGTGGAGAGCAAGCTGTCTCATTGGATGCGAATATCTTGGGATAGATATTTTCTGCTGCAAAGGAGATCTGGTGCAGATTTGTAGGAGATTTAAAAGGTTGAAGATTTAAAAAGATTTTAGGAGAAAATCTGTTTTAAATATTCAGTTTTAAATAACAAATCTGGCGAGATTTTGGAGCAGGTCCAAGACTAATTCAAGGAGCTATATAAAGCGCACCAGTACTAGAGAAAGTAACGAAGAGAGTGAGCCAAAGACTGAGAGTCGTTTTGTGTCTTCGTGCCTGTTTCTGTAAACCATTCGAGAGTGAATCAGTATTAGTGTTTTGAGTTGTTCTTGATCAAAGCTGTGAAGCAGAATCAAGTAGTGGTATTCAAAGTGTGTGATCTTTGAAGTGTTTTAGGGATTGAGTAGTGTTCTCATATCTAAGTGGTTTCTTAGGTAGAAAGTCACTAGTAGGAATTAAGTTTAGGAGATTGTCAACTGGGTTGTTGAGTCTGTAAATTAATTCTACAAGTAGTGAATTTCATCCCTGGCTTGGTAGCCCCCAAACGTAGGTAGTTAGACTGAACTGGGTGAACAATTTGGTGTGTTTTTCTGCTGTTTAATTTGTCCATTGTGCAGAGTGTGTTGTTGTGACATCGCACCTTAACATCACACGTCTGATACCAGAATTTCAATTGGTATCAAAGCAGACATCCTGTCTGTCTCTGGGTGAGATCTAGGGAAGTTACTTTCTGGTGTAAAGATGGACAAAGAAGTTGGAGGATTCGTCAACAGACCCCATATTTTGGATGGATCCAATTATGACTATTGGAAGCCAAGGATGACTACTTTCTTAAAATCCTTGGACAGCAGGGCATGGAAGGCCATTATTAGAGAGTGGAAAGCACCTGTTGCGTGTGAAAAAGATGATGCTGGCAAAGATAAAGAAGGCACCTCAAAGCCAAAGCCTGAAGAAGAATGGACCAAGGAAGAAGATGAGCTTGCCCTTGGAAATTCCAAAGCTCTAAATGCAATCTTCAATGGAGTGGATAAGAATATTTTCAGGTTAATCAATACCTGTGAGGTTGCTAAGGAAGCGTGGGATATTTTGAAGGCCACTCATGAAGGTACATCTAGAGTTAAAATGTCAAGACTTCAGATTTTAACATCAAAATTTGAAACCCTAAAGATGAAGGAAGATGAGACTATTCATGACTTCCACATGAATGTTCTGGAGCTGGCTAATGCATCCAGTGCTCTTGGTGAGAAAATGTCAGATGAAAAGCTTGTAAGGAAGATCCTTAGGTCTTTTCCTAAGAAGTATAAGATGAAGGTTACTGCCATTGAAGAATCACAAGACATCAGCAAGATGAGAGTTGATGAGCTCATTGGATCTCTTCAAACTTTTGAGCTTGGGTTGAATGAGGAAGAACCAGAAAAGAAGCCAAAGAGTATAGCCTTGGTGTCAAATGGTCAAGAAGAAAAAGGAAAGAGTTCAGAATCCCAGGAGGATCTATCTCAAGTCATAGTTATGTTGGGAAGACAGTTCAACAAAGTGTTCAAAAGAATGAACAATAACTCCAGGCCTAATGTCAAGAACATATCTTCTGACACCAGCAAGTCAAAAAAGAAGGATGAAGAGAAAACTGCCCAAGATAAAGGAGTTCAGTGTTTTGAGTGTGAAGGGTATGGACATGTCAAGAAAGAGTGTCCCACCTTCTTGAAAAAGCAGAAGAAGGGCATGACAGTTTCCTGGTCTGACTCTGAAAGTGAAAGTGAAGGTGAGTCAGCAAAGCATGTTAGAGCTCTAACAGGAACAATTGTTTCTGATGATGATTCTAGTGATGGAGAAATAACGTATGAGGAGTTGGCATCAACTTATCAAGAGTTGTGTTTAAAAAGTGCTGAGATTTGTCAAGAAAACAAGTGCCACAAGCAACAGATTGCTCAGCTTGAAAATGAAAAAGCTGATCTAGAGAATGAAGTTGTACTAGTTAAAGCTCACCTTGATCAGATGACCAAGTCTGTTAGGATGCTGAGCTGTGGGACAAACACACTTGATAAGATCCTTCAGACAGAAAAGGTGGCTGGTGATAAGTCTGGTATAGGATATGTGGCAAGCACTTCAGGAGCAAAGGAGGAGGTGTCCCAACCAATGACTCAAACAAAGAGATAGGATTCTACCCCTAAGAAGGCTGGCCAACCTCAGAATATTGAGAAAAAGGAGGGTCCTCATCAGAGGAAGATGCAACCTTAAGGAGCTAGTTAGTATATGCCTCCCCAATATCACACGAGCATGCAAGCTGCAAGGTTGAAACAAAACATGTCTCATCAGATGTCTCAACATCAGGGAGATTGGTATGGATATGAATACAACAAGGTTGTGCCCCATTACCATGGAAGAAGGAAGCCTCATCACCATAGGAGACAGCCTAGAAGACAACATCCTCAATTCAGGAGACAGTCTACCTATGGCAAAAGACATCAGCACCATAGTAGACAGACCAACTCTGGAAGGTGGAGACGATACTATGGGTGAAAGCCACAACAACATCATAATGGTAGAAGATATAACCAATTCAGTGATGATAGGGTTAGATGCTTCTATTATGGAAGGTTTGGACATATGCAATACTCTTGTTTTAAATTGCATGGTTATCCACAATCTGCTCCTCAAAGCAAACCAAAGGAGGTCAGGCCTAAAGTTGCTAAACAATGGGTTCCTAAGGAGAAGGTGAACTGTCTTTTAGCCCACACCTCAGATAGACAGGTTGATAAGGATACGTGGTACTTTGACAGTGGATGTTCAAAGCATATGACTGGATTCAGAACTCTGATAGTTGAAGTCAGTCATTGTCCCTCTCATGAGGTTATGTTTGGCAATGGCGAGAAAGGTGTAGTTGCAGGAGTTGGAAAAGTGAAAGGTGATGGTAGACCTGAACTTGACAATGTTCTGTTTATCAATGGTTTAAATGCAAATTTGATCAGCATAAGTCAATTGTGTGATGAAGGGTACAAAGTTAATTACACCAAAGATGAGTGTGTGGTATCGGGTGAGCAGAATCAAGTTGTTATGAAGGGTGCCAGAACCAAAGATAACTGCTATCAGTGGATTTCCCTTGAAGGAAATTCAACTAATAAAGCTCAAGTTGATGTTATAACATCAGACTATGACGTCAGGATGCAGAAAGGTCACTCAGAGTTAAAGAGTTCTGAGGTGAATTTGTTTAAATTTTTAAAAGGAAAGTCATTATGGAGGGAGAAAATTAGTAATTGGTCTTTAAGAGGTACTCAAAATCAGGCGCCTTACCACACTGATTCTATATCAAGATTCATCAAAGAGTTCTCGTCTCAACGGTTCATCTCCCTCAACAGAATAGAAAAATCTTATCTAAACCTAGTCTGTTACAAAGGAACGATGTCTTCCCCATCCAAGAACTATGATTCTCAAAGACCTGCGCGTGTACGAACTAGGGTTTCTTCGGAAAAAGAACTTGCTGACAAAGAACACAATCCTATGGCACTTCCAGACTCAGGTAACCCTAAACGTTCATCCAAGCTGAATAAAACTGAAACTGGGTCATTGTGACGCCCCA
This sequence comes from Lathyrus tuberosus, assembly GCA_022829125.1. Classification (NCBI taxonomy): domain Eukaryota; kingdom Viridiplantae; phylum Streptophyta; class Magnoliopsida; order Fabales; family Fabaceae; genus Lathyrus; species Lathyrus tuberosus. The sequence continues at coordinate 2,944,706 of JALAZF010000010.1, read as the reverse complement.
ATCTATACCCCAAAAACAATTAAAGCAATAAAAGAAAAATTCAAAATTTCGTCAGAGTATATCTAAAAACACGGCATAGACCGAAGGGGTCACATCAATAGAAAACAAAATACAGATAACATACAACACCTGTTCATAAAGATATGCAACTGTGGGGTAGCAATCAAATAGAGGAAACTCAGTTCCTTACACCCACTTTTCAGAAATTAGAATAAAAGCGGAAAATCTAAAATCTGAATAACATATATACATATATCATATAAAAAGTCGGTCATACATCAAGTTATACACTTACAATTCCAAAAGATATCATCACATATACAAAATAATCACAAACGGCCACCCTAGATACCCGGTGTCACATATCAGAGCCGACCGACAAAAGAATGAAGACGCAACGCTTCACAAAAAGAATACCTCCAGCGACTCTAATCTGCAATGCCTCATAGAGCATTATAAAACAGCAGAAGGGTGAGAAATAACAACTAAAATCAAGATTGCATAATAATATGCAAACACACATAAAAATCACATACACAGTTATTCTCACCTCACGCATCACATACCAATACATATAGCAAACCACAGATGCATAACATATTTCCGACAATCCGAACACATAGCATATATCAGTTATGCCCACATAATAACATATTCACACAATCAATCCATTCATGAGTTTCCACACATAATGCATCCATTCACAATTCTCACACATAATGAATCCATGATTTATGCAAATGCACAGAGACCGACACAACAACTCTATGCAAATGCCATGCGGTACCGACTTCCAACATTTCATGTCTCATCATCAGTTCACTCAGGAACTCATTAGAACCATCGCTCGTTACCAATGTAACTCCCCGTCGGGCCTACGATGTTCCCCATCGCTCACACCTCTTATTTTTAAAGCACACGATCCGATCTGATCGCTCACACCTCTTATTTTTAAGGCACACGACCCGATCGCTCACACCTCTTTGTATAAGGCACACGATCGTCTATAACCATCGCTCACACCCCACACGGGCACACGACGTTACAACGGGTTCTCATTAGAATCCCTCAACACAAGAATGCACATCATTATGTTTCACATGCAAATGACTCAAGACATTCTTGAAATGCATACATATTCACAATATAATCATGCATTCATCTCATTCAATCACATACAATTTATATACATTCACATCAATTACGCCAAACGGCAACGAGCATCGCTTTACCACTTAAACGGCAACGAACTCTTTCACAATTCACATGCATTTACATTTAATTTAAACAATGCATTTATTTGCCAAAAGGCCACAATTCACAATAAATTCCACAATCTAGGATTCACACCATAAGGCTACCCACAACACATCGTATAACAACACATACAAGCTATACGTTATATAACAAAAGCATATTGCACGATAACACCTCAATCGCACGCATTCACGACGGTAAAAATTAACACAACAATACGGTTTCAATTTTCTGCTATAATTGAACCATATACAGACCTCAAAACTATTTTTCCTAGAAAGAACATCTCGTTAGCTTTCCAACGCTTTGAACGAGGGTCAAAACCGACTTACGGTTCAAGAGTTATGAATTTTTGAAGTTTTGCAAAAACCAGAATTTTTTCTGCTACAGCCCTACGGGTTCATGGTATTTCGTCAGAAAATCCGACCGATTCAATTATTTTCTTCGAAACAAACACATACTCATTCATACCAAACATATAGTAGTGATTTGGAACCATTAAACGTGAATTCTACGACTTTCGATTTCACTCCGAATCTTAAACTCTCAATTCTCCAAAAATGCAAAAAATTACAAACTCAACCAAATTCGATAAAACAAGCATACTCGATCACGGCATAATATTACTCGACACATCTACACAATTTATTCCGACTTTCGTCCGTAAAAACATCGGTTTCTATCGATTTCTACCGTTTCGACCTAAAAGTGAAAACTATGGAAAACAAGCAAACATTCCAAGAAAACATACATAATCTTACACAAGCATAAGATAATCGAGTTTCACACCCTTACCCGATTAATTCGCGTTTAAAAGATCGGTTGAATCGGTTCCTAAATCCACAAGTTTTTCCTCTTTTTCTTCTTTTTCCTCTTCTCTTTCTCTTCTCTTTTTCTTTTTCTTCTTTCTTCTTTCTTTCTCTCTTTTCTTACTACTTTTCTATTTTTATAACAAATCAAAATATCTAACCCCAAAAACACCAAAATACCCCTCAGCTCAAATATCTCACAAACGCTCTCAAAATGCGATAAAACATAAACATACCGATGAAATATATCTCGGGAAATAAAAGTTGAAAAGAAATTATAATTTATTGCAAATATTTTACCTATCAGAGAAATTATCCAATTAACAGGTAAAACTCGTTTAATTTACACAATTCAAAAAAAAGGCCAAAAACTCACTAACTTCCATCAGTGGAAGTTACCTTTAAAATCTGCCTGAAAATGCTTTTGGTCAGTTTTTGCACTAATCTTCCACCAGTGGAAGTTACCTTTAAAATCTGTCTGAAAATGCTTTTGGTCAGTTTTTGCACTAATCTTCCACCAGTGGAACTCAAGTGCAAAACGTGACATAACCAAAAAAGGCCAAAATAACACTAACTTCCACCAGTGGATGTTAGTTCAAAATGTGACACATTTATGCCACAAAACTCTCAATGCCCAAACATGATGCATTAACATGAAACACAATAAATCACACAATTCACAAAATTTCACATAAATGGAATAATTAAATACGGTTAAATAAATCGGGGCGTTACAATTCTCCCCCACTTAGAAATTTTTGTCCTCGAAAATATACTGATACGAACAACCCGGGATACGACTCTCGCATCCGACCAACAAACCAACATGCCAACCAAAGGCACACTACGAATACCATAAACTGACAAACCACCTTGCTAACAGCAACTACAACAACGACACGACAACGACCACAACAACGACAAGATGCAAAGCCCATACAATGCACTTGACGACCAACTCACGACTCAAAGGAATACCCAAGTTACGAACACACACAGGTTCACTCTTGAACCAGAACACAACAAGAACACAAGTTCCACGACACAACATCGATCAAACAACCTCTACAAAACCAGAATACCAAACATCCTTGTCATACAACAACATTACAACAATGCTACGATTCACCAATCGAACCTACGACCAAAACACCCAACTACATATTAGTACCTGATTAATCTTTAAACCTTTTGCCTAACACTTCCATACTGAAATGTCCAATAGTCTTACCATTCCTACATGTTCCTAATGTTCAACTTATGAATTCTTATAAGTCACACACGCAAATACAAAACGTGCCACAACACACTTCCGCTGCGCACTCTGATTACTCGTAACCATCAAAACTATCAATCTCACGTCCAAAGTCTAACTCTGTCTCATATTCACCAAAAATCACTATTCACTTTTAATATATCCAACTTCACACTCTACTGTCTTATCTCTCACACCAGACACAAGTCACTGAACTGCTCAAATCATTCTAATTCTCTGACCATCAAAACAGACTTACATAAAAAAACTTTCGGCTTAACTCGTCAGACACAACCTTAGCTTTACCAACAGGCTAATTCCAACTACAATCATAACTCATCATAAATTCTAACCATCCTCGTTGTCTCATACTCTATTCTTTCAGATCCACCAAGTACTCTAAACTCTTGCGATTACCAAACACTTCGAACCTTAGAACCATAAAGACAATACCTCCAAATTTCCAACACCAAACCACCACAACCAATTCTGAATCCTGAATAGTATAAATCCTTTTAGGAATCCTGAATGGTAGTAAAGCATAAGCCACGACTTTACCCTCTTGCATTAACACACTGACTAAACTCATCAAAGACACATCACAATACCTCACAACGATTCATCAGGATCACGCAGAATCAAAACTGGAGTCGTAGACAAATTCCACTTTAACCCTCTTAACTTTCCTCACAATGAACATCCAAAGCAAACGACTCACCCTTTGCAAGTCCACCGAAGTAACAGAAACGCTAAATTGGAAAAACCCTCCATAACCTCCGGTAATAACCAACTAATGTCCAAAAAGCTTCTAATCACCTTAACCAACTTCGGAGCTTCTCATTGTAGGACTGCATCTATTCCCGATGAATCCTTAACCATACTCTCATCTGAAATAACATATCCAAGAAAACTAACCTTTTTCAACCCAAATTGTCTCTTGAATAACTTAGCATAACACTTCATCTCTTTTCAACACTTGTAGTTCAAATCTCAAACACTCTACCTGTTCTTCCTCTGAGTTTCATACCAAATCCTAATATCCTCAATCGAAACCATTACAAACTTATCCAATTAAATATGGAAGATACGATTCATCCCCTCCACAAACACTCCAGACGCATGGCTCGAAGCTTTTAACGTTTTAACAGTTCCATTTTACGTAAGTCACGTAATTCCGATTAATCCCAATACTCGACCAAAAATCCATTCCATAAATAATATTTCCACTCTCCAAAACATAGAACTCTTTCATAGCTCCACAACGATACAAAGAACGTTTAAATCGGATAAACGAAGCCAAAAGTTATGAACGAAACAATTTAGAAAGATCTGTCATGTTCGCAATGCGAACAACCCTGTGAATCCTTCGCAGTGCGAGTGTACCAGCGAACCAAGTCAGAAGCAAAATAGCCTAGAAAATTCCCATCGTTCGCAGTGCGAACCATCCAGCGAATCTTCGCGTCCCCCTTCACAGTGCGAAGCTCTCGCGACCCTTCGCTGTGACCTTCGCCGTGCGAACACCTGGCGAATCCAATCAGAACTGAAACAGGGCAAGGTTTGCTCATTCTCAATCGTTACCTTAATCAACTGTCAGTAATCCAAACACAATTTTTTCTCCTGGTCGTCCAATTCCACAAATTCCAACATGTAGCAACAACCAACCAAAAAGAACTCCCCAATATTACATCCACACCTAAGGGTTTTCTCAAGATTTCCATTAATGCCCTATAACTTTAAAAACTCCAAAACTCACCAAACCTCTAAGTTTACTTTCCATAGTCTCAATACCATTATACACATCCTGCTTGTTATTCCATTCAAACATCATTCCTTTTTGTTACTAACAATACTGGAGCTCTCTAAGACAACACCTTAACGTTCCATCCAAAAACACATCTGAAAACCATGCCCAACTGACGGTCCATCACTGTGACTTCCTGACAATTTCCAGAACACTATTATCACAAACATGACCAACATCCGCGTCTCATTTCCTAGAAGTTCTTCTACTTACTTAGCAGATCCAAACCTCAAATCCTCGCCTTTGCCCAATTTGAGTTCACACTCTACTTTCTGAGAACAACCATTAATAATACTCAATCATTCTCTCTCAATGACTTCCCAACTTAACCAACATCCCAAAACCTCTAATCCGCCTCACCTTCAGATATAAAAATCTTCGTCGACTCAACAAAACAATCCGTAAGCATTTCCTTAATTCCAAACAATTCATTGTACACACTATCAAACCTGGAAAGACACGTCTATTCCATCCAACATAATTCCCGTCCACTATCAACAAGAGATTAAGGGTGATCAGTTCCTCAATTTGTCAATAGACAGCCGACAATCATGATGGGGCATAGACCGCCTTTACCAAACTATAATAGCATCCCTTGCATCCTGCACAAAACTACCTAAGGCACAAATCCTCAGTTGACATAAACCTTACCTCCGCATTCCCTCCGAAACCGGGAACCACAATGTCCAAAGAGCACTTACAATCTTGCAATTCACAACACACTGAGCCAACGCTCCACACCTGAAGCAACTTGGAGAAGTACCAGCTTCTCCCCCACTTATCTCATTCTCAATCCCGAAGACAAAGGATTAGAAAAACCAGAAAGTACTGACAGTGCTCCACACACATATCACGTACTAAGGGAAAACCAACATCGACAGTATTCAACTGTCACACAAACTAACTCAACAGCTTGGCCGGACGGACCGACCTGCTCTGATACCACTTAATGTGACGCCCCCAATCTATACCCCAAAAACAATTAAAGCAATAAAAGAAAAATTCAAATTTTCGTCAGAGTATATCTAAAAACACGGCATAGACCGAAGGGGTCACATCAATAGAAAACAAAATACAGATAACACAAAACACCTGCTCATAAAGATATGCAATTGTGGGGTAGCAATCAAACAGAGGAAACTCAGTTCCTTACACCCACTTTTCAGAAATTAGAATAAAAGCGGAAAATCTAAAATCTGAATAACATATATACATATATCATATAAAAAGTCTGTCATACATCAAGTTATACACGTACAATTCCAAAAGATATCATCACATATACAAAATAATCACAAATGGCCACCCTAGCTACCCGGTGTCACATATCAGAGCCGACCGACAAAAGAATGAAGACGCAACACTTCACAAAAAGAATACCTCCAGCGACTCTAATCTGCAATGCCTCATAGAGCATTATAAAACAGCAGAAGGGTGAGAAATAACAACTAAAATCAAGATTGCATAATAATATGCAAACACACATAAAAATCACATACACAGTTATTCTCACCTCACGCATCACATACCAATACATATAGCAAACCACAGATGCATAACATATTTCCGACAATCCGAACACATAGCATATATCAGTTATGCCCACATAATAACATATTCACACAATCAATCCATTCATGAGTTTCCACACATAATGCATCCATTCAGAATTCTCACACATAATGAATCCATGATTTATGCAAATGCACAGAGACCGACACAACGACTCTATGCAAATCTCATGCGGTACCGACTTCTAACATTTCATGTCTCATCATCAGTTCACTCAGGAACTCATTGGAACCATCGCTCGTTACCAATGTAACTCCCCGTCGGGCCTACGATGTTCCCCATCGCTCACACCTCTTATTTTTAAGGCACACGATCCGATCTGATCGCTCACACCTCTTATTTTTAAGGCACACGACGTTTATGGATCGCTCACACCTCTTTGTATAAGGCACACGACCCGATCGCTCACACCTCTTTGTATAAGGCACACGATCGTCTATAACCATCGCTCACACCCCACACGGGCACACGACGTTACAACGGGTTCTCATTAGAATCCCTCAACACAAGAATGCACATCATTATGCTTTACATGCAAATGACTCAAGACATTCTTGAAATGCATACATATTCACAATATAATCATGCATTCATCTCATTCAATCACATACAATTTATATACATTCACATCAATTACGCCAAACGGCAACGAGCATCGCTTTACCACTTAAACGGCAACGAACTCTTTCACAATTCACATGCATTTACATTTAATTTAAACAATGCATTTATTTGCCAAAAGGCCACAATTCACAATAAATTCCACAATCTAGGATTCACACCATAAGGCTACCCACAACACATCGTATAACAACACATACAAGCTATACGTTATATAACAAAAACATATTGCACGATAACACCTCAATCGCACGCATTCACGACGGTAAAAATTAACACAACAATACGGTTTCAATTTTCTGCTATAATTGAACCATATACAGACCTCAAAACTATTTTTCCTAGAAAGAACATCTCGTTAGCTTTCCAACGCTTTGAACGGGGGTCAAAACCGACTTACGGTTCAAGAGTTATGAATTTTTGAAGTTTTGCAAAAACCAGAATTTTTTCTGCTACAGCCCTACGGGTTCATGGTATTTCGTCCGAAAATCCGACCGATTCAATTATTTTCTTCGAAACAAACACATACTCATTCATACCAAACATATAGTAGTGATTTGGAACCATTAAACGTGAATTCTACGACTTTCGATTTCACTCCGAATCTTAAACTCTCAATTCTCCAAAAATGCAAAAACTTACAAACTCAACAAAATTCGATAAAACAAGCATACTCGATCACGGCCTAACATTACTCGACACATCTACACAATTTATTCCGACTTTCGTCCGTAAAAACATCGGTTTCTATCGATTTCTACTGTTTCGACCTAAAAGTGAAAACTATGGAAAACAAGCAAACATTCCAAGAAAACATACATAATCTTACACAAGCATAAGATAATCGAGTTTCACACCCTTACCCGATTAATTCGCATTTGAAAGATCGGTTGAATCGGTTCCTAAATCCACAAGTTTTTCCTCTTTTTCTTCTTTTTCCTCTTCTCTTTCTCTTCTCCTTTTCTTTTTCTTCTTTCTTCTTTCTTTCTCTCTTTTCTTACTACTTTTCTATTTTTATAACAAATCAAAATATCTAACCCCAAAAAGACCAAAATACCCCTCAGATCAAATATCTCCCAAACGCTCTCAAAATGCGATAAAACATAAATATACCGATGAAATATATTTCGGGAAATAAAAGTTGAAAAGAAATTATAATTTATTGCAAATAGTTTACCTATCAGAGAAATTATCCAATTAACAGGTAAAACTCATTTAATTTACACAATTCAAAAAAAAGGCCAAAAACTCACTAACTTCCACCAGTGGAAGTTACCTTTAAAATCTGCCTGAAAATGCTTTTGGTCAGTTTTTGCACTAATCTTCCACCAGTGAAAGTTACCTTTAAAATCTGTCTGAAAATGCTTTTGGTCAGTTTTTGCACTAATCTTCCACCAGTGGAACTCAAGTGCAAAACGTGACATAACCAAAAAAGGCCAAAATAATACTAACTTCCACCAGTGGATGTTAGTTCAAAATGTGACACATTTATGCCACAAAACTCTCAATGCCCAAACATGATGCATTAACATGAAACACAATAAATCACACAATTCACAAAATTTCACATAAATGTAATAATTAAATACGGTTAAATAAATCGGGGCGTTACAATTCTCCCCCACTTAGAAATTTTTGTCCTCGAAAATATACTGATACGAACAACCCGGGATACGACTCTCGCATCCGACCAACAAACCAACATGCCAACCAAAGGCACACTACGAATACCACAAACTGACAAACCACCTTGCTAACAGCAACTACAACAACGACACGACAACGACCACAACAACGACAAGATGCAAAGCCCATACAATGCACTTGACGACCAACTCACGACTCAAAGGAATACCCAAGTTACGAACACACACAGGTTCACTCTTGAACCAGAACACAACAAGAACACAAGTTCCACGACATAACATCGATCAAACAACCTCTACAAAACCAGAATACCAAACATCCTTGTCATACAACAACATTACAACAATGCTACGATTCACCAATCGAACATACGACCAAAACACCCAACTACATATTAGTACCTGATTAATCTTTAAACCTTTCGCCTAACACTTCCATACTGAAATGTCCAATAGTCTTACCATTCCTACATGTTCCCAATGTTTAACTTATGAATTCTTATAAGTCACACACGCAAATACAAAACGTGCCACAACACACTTCCGCTGCGCACTCTGATTACTCGTAACCATCAAAACTATCAATCTCACGTCCAAAGTCTAACTCTTTCTCATATTCACCAAAAATCACTATTCACTTTTAATATATCCAACTTCACACTCTACTGTGTTATCTCTCACACCAGACACAAGTCTCTGAACTGCTCAAATCATTCTAATTCTCTGACCATCAAAACATACTTACATAAAAAAACTTTCGGCTTAACTCGTCAGACACAACCTTAGCTTTACCAACAGGCTAATTCCAACTACAATCATAACTCATCATAAATTCTAACCATCCTCGTTGTCTCATACTCTATTCTTTCAGATCCACCAAGTACTCTAAACTCTTGCGATTACCAAACACTTCGAACCTTAGAACCATAAAGACAATACCTCCAAATTTCCAACACCAAACCACCGCAACCAATTCTGAATCCTGAATAGTATAAATCCTTTTAGGAATCCTCAATGGTAGTAAAGCATAAGCCACGACTTTACCCTCTTGCATTAACACACTGACTAAACTCATCAAAGACACATCACAATACCTCACAACGATTTATCAGGATCACGCAGAATCAAAACTGGAGTCGTAGACAAATTCCACTTTAACCCTCTTAACTTTCCTCACAATGAACATCCAAAGCAAACGACTCACCCTTTGCAAGTCCACCGAAGTAACAGAAACGCTAAATTGGAAAAACCCTCCATAACCTCCGGTAATAACCAACTAATGTCCAAAAAGCTTCTAATCACCTTAACCAACTTCGGAGCTTCTCATTGTAGGACTGCATCTATTCCCGATGAATCCTTAACCATACTCTCATCTGAAATAACATATCCAAGAAAACTAACCTTTTTCAACCCAAATTGTCTCTTGAATAACTTAGCATAACACTTCATCTCTTTTCAACACTTGTAGTTCAAATCTCAAACACTCTACCTGTTCTTCCTCTGAGTTTCATACCAAATCCTAATATCCTCAATCGAAACCATTACAAACTTATCCAATTAACTATGGAAGATACGATTCATCCCCTCCACAAACACTCCAGACGCATGGCTCGAAGCTTTTAACGTTTTAACAGTTCCATTTTACGTAAGTCACGTAATTCCGATTAATCCCAATACTCGACCAAAAATCCATTCCATAAATAATATTTCCACTCTCCAAAACATAGAACTCTTTCATAGCTCCACAACGATACAAAGAACGTTTAAATCGGATAAACGAAGCCAAAAGTTATAAACGAAACAATTTGGAAAGATCTGTCATGTTCGCAATGCGAACAACCCTGTGAATCCTTCGCAGTGCGAGTGTACCAGCGAACCAAGTCAGAAGCAAAATAGCCTAGAAAATTCCCATCGTTCGCAGTGCGAACCATCCAGCGAATCTTCGCGCCCCCCTTCACAGTGCGAAGCTCTCGCGAGCCTTCACTGTGACCTTCGCCGTGCGAACACCTGGCGAATCCAATCAGAACTGAAACAGGGCAAGGTTTGCTCATTCTCAATCGTTACCTTAATCAACTGTCAGTAATCCAAACACAATTTTTTCTCCTGGTCGTCCAATTCCACAAATTCCAACATGTAGCAACAACCAACCAAAAAGAACTCCCCAATATTACATCCACACCTAAGGGTTTTCTCAAGATTTCCATTAATGCCCTATAACTTTAAAAACTCCAAAACTCACCAAACCTCTAAGTTTACTTTCCATAGTCTCAATACCATTATACACATCCTGCTTGTTATTCCATTCAAACATCATTCCTTTTTGTTACTAACAATACTGGAGCTCTCTAAGACAACACCTTAACGTTTCATCCAAAAACACATCTGAAAACCATGCCCAACTGACGGTCCATCACTGTGACTTCCTGACAATTTCCAGAACACTATTATCACAAACATGACCAACATCTGCGTCTCATTTCCTAGAAGTTCTTCTACTTACTTAGCAGATCCAAACCTCAAATCCTCGCCTTTGCCCAATTTGAGTTCACACTCTACTTTCTGAGAACAACCATTAATAATACTCAATCATTCTCTCTCAATGACTTCCCAACTTAACCAACATCCCAAAACCTCTAATCCGCCTCACCTTCAGATATAAAAATCTTCGTCGACTCAACAAAACAATCCGTAAGCATTTCCTTAATTCCAAATAATTCATTGTACACACTATCAAAGCTGGAAAGACACGTCTATTCCATCCAACATAATTCCCGTCCACTATCAACAAGAGATTAAGGGTGATCAGTTCCTCAATTTGTCAATAGACAGCCGACAATCATGATGGGGCATAGACCGCCTTTACCAAACTATAATAGCATCCCTTGCATCCTGCACAAAACTACCTAAGGCACAAATCCTCAGTTGACATAAACCTTACCTCCGCATTCCCTCCGGAACCGGGAACCACAATGTCCAAAGAGCACTTACAATCTTGCAATTCACAACACACTGAGCCAACGCTCCACACCTGAAGCAACTTGGAGAAGTACCAGCTTCTCCCCCACTTATCTCATTCTCAATCCCGAAGACAAAGGATTAGAAAAACCAGAAAGTACTGACAGTGCTCCACACACATATCACGTACTAAGGGAAAACCAACATCGACAGTATTCAACTGTCACACAAACTAACTCAACAGCTTGGCCGGACGGACCGACCTGCTCTGATACCACTTAATGTGACGCCCCCAATCTATACCCCAAAAACAATTAAAGCAATAAAAGAAAAATTCAAAATTTCGTCAGAGTATATCTAAAAACACGGCATAGACCGAAGGGGTCACATCAATAGAAAACAAAATACAGATAACACACAACACCTGCTCATAAAGATATGCAACGGTGGGGTAGCAATCAAACAGAGGAAACTCAGTTCCTTACACCCACTTTTCAGAAATTAGAATAAAAGCGGAAAATCTAAAATCTGAATAACATATATACATATATCATATAAAAAGTCTGTCATACATCAAGTTATACACGTACAATTCCAAAAGATATCATCACATATACAAAATAATCACAAATGGCCACCCTAGCTACCCGGTGTCACATATCAGAGCCGACCGACAAAAGAATGAAGACGCAACACTTCACAAAAAGAATACCTCCAGCGACTCTAATCTGCAATGCCTCATAGAGCATTATAAAACAGCAGAAGGGTGAGAAATAACAACTAAAATCAAGATTGCATAATAATATGCAAACACACATAAAAATCACATACACAGTTATTCTCACCTCACGCATCACATACCAATACATATAGCAAACCACAGATGCATAACATATTTCCGACAATTCGAACACATAGCATATATCAGTTATGCCCACATAATAACATATTCACACAATCAATCCATTCATGAGTTTCCACACATAATGCATCCATTCACAATTCTCACACATAATGAATCCATGATTTATGCAAATGCACAGAGACCGACACAACGACTCTATGCAAATGTCATGCGGTACCGACTTCCAACATTTCATGTCTCATCATCAGTTCACTCAGGAACTCATTGGAACCATCGCTCGTTACCAATGTAACTCCCCGTCGGGCCTACGATGTTCCCCATCGCTCACACCTCTTATTTTTAAGGCACACGATCCGATCTGATCGCTCACACCTCTTATTTTTAAGGCACACGACGTTTATGGATCGCTCACACCTCTTTGTATAAGGCACACGACCCGATCGCTCACACCTCTTTGTATAAGGCACACGATCGTCTATAACCATCGCTCACACCCCACACGGGCACACGACGTTACAACGGGTTCTCATTAGAATCCCTCAACACAAGAATGCACATCATTATGTTTCACATGCAAATGACTCAAGACATTCTTGAAATGCATACATATTCACAATATAATCATGCATTCATCTCATTCAATCATATACAATTTATATACATTCACATCAATTACGCCAAACGGCAACGAGCATCGCTTTACCACTTAAACGGCAACGAACTCTTTCACAATTCACATGCATTTACATTTAATTTAAACAATGCATTTATTTGCCAAAAGGCCACAATTCACAATAAATTCCACAATCTAGGATTCACACCATAAGGCTACCCACAACACATCGTATAACAACACATACAAGCTATACGTTATATAACAAAAGCATATTGCACGATAACACCTCAATCGCACGCATTCACGACGGTAAAAATTAACACAACAATACGGTTTCAATTTTCTGCTATAATTGAACCATATACAGACCTCAAAACTATTTTTCCTAGAAAGAACATCTCGTTAGCTTTCCAACGCTTTGAACGGGGGTCAAAACCGACTTACGGTTCAAGAGTTATGAATTTTTGAAGTTTTGCAAAAACCCGAATTTTTTCTGCTACAGCCCTACGGGTTCATGGTATTTCGTCCGAAAATCCGACCGATTCAATTATTTTCTTCGAAACAAACACATACTCATTCATACCAAACATATAGTAGTGATTTGAAACCATTAAACGTGAATTCTACGACTTTCGATTTCACTCCGAATCTTAAACTCTCAATTCTCCAAAAATGCAAAAACTTACAAACTCAACCAAATTCGATAAAACAAGCATACTCGATCACGGCCTAACAATACTCGACACATCTACACAATTTATTCCGACTTTCGTCCGTAAAAACATCGGTTTCTATCGATTTCTACCGTTTCGACCTAAAAGTGAAAACTATGGAAAACAAGCAAACATTCCAAGAAAACATACATAATCTTACACAAGCATAAGATAATCGAGTTTCACACCCTTACCCGATTAATTCGCGTTTGAAAGATCGGTTGAATCGGTTCCTAAATCCACAAGTTTTTCCTCTTTTTCTTCTTTTTCCTCTTCTCTTTCTCTTCTCCTTTTCTTTTTCTTCTTTCTTCTTTCTTTCTCTCTTTTCTTACTACTTTTCTATTTTTATAACAAATCAAAATATCTAACCCCAAAAAGACCAAAATACCCCTCAGCTCAAATATCTCCCAAACGCTCTCAAAATGCGATAAAACATAAACATACCGATGAAATATATTTCGGGAAATAAAAGTTGAAAAGAAATTATAATTTATTGCAAATATTTTACCTATCAGAGAAATTATCCAATTAACAGGTAAAACTCATTTAATTTACACAATTCAAAAAAAAGGCCAAAAACTCACTAACTTCCACCAGTGGAAGTTACCTTTAAAATCTGCCTGAAAATGCTTTTGGTCAGTTTTTGCACTAATCTTCCACCAGTGGAAGTTACCTTTAAAATATGTCTGAAAATGCTTTTGGTCAGTTTTTGCACTAATCTTCCACCAGTGGAACTCAAGTGCAAAACGTGACATAACCAAAAAAGGCCAAAATAACACTAACTTCCACCAGTGGATGTTAGTTCAAAATGTGACACATTTATGCCACAAAACTCTCAATGCCCAAACATGATGCATTAACATGAAACACAATAAATCACACAATTCACAAAATTTCACATAAATGGAATAATTAAATACGGTTAAATAAATCGGGGTGTTACAATTCTCCCCCACTTAGAAATTTTTGTCCTCGAAAATATACTGATACGAACAACCCGGGATACGACTCTCGCATCCGACCAACAAACCAACATGCCAACCAAAGGCACACTACGAATACCACAAACTGACAAACCACCTTGCTAACAGCAACTACAACAACGACACGACAACGACCACAACAACGACAAGATGCAAAGCCCATACAATGCACTTGACGACCAACTCACGACTCAAAAGAATACCCAAGTTACGAACACACACAGGTTCACTCTTGAACCATAACACAACAAGAACACAAGTTCCACGACCCAACATCGATCAAACAACCTCTACAAAACCAGAATACCAAACATCCTTGTCATACAACAACATTACAACAATGCTACGATTCACCAATCGAACATACGACCGAAACACCCAACTACATATTAGTACCTGATTAATCTTTAAACCTTTCGCCTAACACTTCCATACTGAAATGTCCAATAGTCTTACCATTCCTACATGTTCCCAATGTTTAACTTATGAATTCTTATAAGTCACACACGCAAATACAAAACGTGCCACAACACACTTCCGCTGCGCACTCTGATTACTCGTAACCATCAAAACTATCAATCTCACGTCCAAAGTCTAACTCTTTCTCATATTCACCAAAAATCACTATTCACTTTTAATATATCCAACTTCACACTCTACTGTGTTATCTCTCACACCAGACACAAGTCTCTGAACTGCTCAAATCATTCTAATTCTCTGACCATCAAAACAGACTTACATAAAAAAACTTTCGGCTTAACTCGTCAGACACAACCTTAGCTTTACCAACAGGCTAATTCCAACTACAATCATAACTCATCATAAATTCTAACCATCCTCGTTGTCTCATACTCTATTCTTTCAGATCCACCAAGTACTCTAAACTCTTGCGATTACCAAACACTTCGAACCTTAGAACCATAAAGACAATACCTCCAAATTTCCAACACCAAACCACCGCAACCAATTCTGAATCCTGAATAGTATAAATCCTTTTAGGAATCCTCAATGGTAGTAAAGCATAAGCCACGACTTTACCCTCTTGCATTAACACACTGACTAAACTCATCAAAGACACATCACAATACCTCACAACGATTCATCAGGATCACGCAGAATCAAAACTGGAGTCGTAGACAAATTCCACTTTAACCCTCTTAACTTTCCTCACAATGAACATCCAAAGCAAACGACTCACCCTTTGCAAGTCCACCGAAGTAACAGAAACGCTAAATTGGAAAAACCCTCCATAACCTCCGGTAATAACCAACTAATGTCCAAAAAGCTTCTAATCACCTTAACCAACTTCGGAGCTTCTCATTGTAGGACTGCATCTATTCCCGATGAATCCTTAACCATACTCTCATCTGAAATAACATATCCAAGAAAACTAACCTTTTTCAACCCAAATTGTCTCTTGAATAACTTAGCATAACACTTCATCTCTTTTCAACACTTGTAGTTCAAATCTCAAACACTCTACCTGTTCTTCCTCTGAGTTTCATACCAAATCCTAATATCCTCAATCGAAACCATTACAAACTTATCCAATTAAATATGGAAGATACGATTCATCCCCTCCACAAACACTCCAGACGCATGGCTCGAAGCTTTTAACGTTTTAACAGTTCCATTTTACGTAAGTCACGTAATTCCGATTAATCCCAATACTCGACCAAAAATCCATTCCATAAATAATATTTCCACTCTCCAAAACATAGAACTCTTTCATAGCTCCACAACGATACAAATAACGTTTAAATCGGATAAACGAAGCCAAAAGTTATGAACGAAACAATTTGGAAAGATCTGTCATGTTCGCAATGCGAACAACCCTGTGAATCCTTCGCAGTGCGAGTGTACCAGCGAACCAAGTCAGAAGCAAAATAGCCTAGAAAATTCCCATCGTTCGCAGTGCGAACCATCCAGCGAATCTTCGCGTCCCCCTTCACAGTGCGAAGCTCTCGCGAGCCTTCGCTGTGACCTTCGCCGTGCGAACACCTGGCGAATCCAATCAGAACTGAAACAGGGCAAGGTTTGCTCATTCTTAATCGTTACCTTAATCAATTGTCAGTAATCCAAACACAATTTTTTCTCCTGGTCGTCCAATTCCACAAATTCCAACATGTAGCAACAACCAACCAAAAAGAACTCCCCAATATTACATCCACACCTAAGGGTTTTCTCAAGATTTCCATTAATGCTCTATAACTTTAAAAACTCCAAAACTCACCAAACCTCTAAGTTTACTTTCCATAGTCTCAATACCATTATACACATCCTGCTTGTTATTCCATTCAAACATCATTCCTTTTTGTTACTAACAATACTGGAGCTCTCTAAGACAACACCTTAACGTTCCATCCAAAAACACATCTGAAAACCATGCCCTACTGACGGTCCATCACTGTGACTTCCTGACAATTTCCAGAACACTATTATCATAAACATGACCAACATCTGCGTCTCATTTCCTAGAAGTTCTTCTACTTACTTAGCAGCTCCAAACCTCAAATCCTCGCCTTTGCCCAATTTGAGTTCACACTCTACTTTCTGAGAACAACCATTAATAATACTCAATCATTCTCTCTCAATGACTTCCCAACTTAACCAACATCCCAAAACCTCTAATCCGCCTCACCTTCAGATATAAAAATCTTCGTCGACTCAACAAAACAATCTGTAAGCATTCCTTAATTCCAAACAATTCATTGTACACACTATCAAAGCTGGAAAGACACGTCTATTCCATCCAACATAATTCCCATCCACTATCAACAAGAGATTAAGGGTGATCAGTTCCTCAATTTGTCAATAGACAGCCGACAATCATGATGGGGCATAGATCGCCTTTACCAAACTATAATAGCACCCCTTGCATCCTGGACAAAACTACCTAAGGCACAAATCCTCAGTTGACATAAACCTTACCTCCGCATTCCCTCCGGAACCGGGAACCACAATGTCCAAAGAGCACTTACAATCTTGCAATTCACAACACACTGAGCCAACGCTCCACACCTGAAGCAACTTGGAGAAGTACCAGCTTCTCCCCCACTTATCTCATTCTCAATCCCGAAGACAAAGGATTAGAAAAACCAGAAAGTACTGACAGTGCTCCACACACATATCACGTACTAAGGGAAAACCAACATCGACAGTATTCAACTGTCACACAAACTAACTCAACAGCTTGGCCAGACGGACCGACCTGCTCTGATACCACTTAATGTGACGCCCCCAATCTATACCCCAAAAACAATTAAAGCAATAAAAGAAAAATTCAAAATTTCGTCAGAGTATATCTAAAAACACGGCATAGACCGAAGGGGTCACATCAATAGAAAACAAAATACAGATAACACACAACACCTCCTCATAAAGATATGCAACGGTGGGGTAGCAATCAAACAGAGGAAACTCAGTTCCTTACACCCACTTTTCAGAAATTAGAATAAAAGCGGAAAATCTAAAATCTGAATAACATATATACATATATCATATAAAAAGTTTGTCATACATCAAGTTATACACGTACAATTCCAAAAGATATCATCACATATACAAAATAATCACAAATGGCCACCCTAGCTACCCGGTGTCACATATCATAGCCGACCGACAAAAGAATGAAGACGCAACACTTCACAAAAAGAATACCTCCAGCGACTCTAATCTGCAATGCCTCATAGAGCATTATAAAACAGCAGAAGGGTGAGAAATAACAACTAAAATCAAGATTGCATAATAATATGCAAACACACATAAAAATCACATACACAGTTATTCTCACCTCACGCATCACATACCAATACATATAGCAAACCACAGATGCATAACATATTTCCGACAATCCGAACACATAGCATATATCAGTTATGCCCACATAATAACATATTCACACAATCAATCCATTCATGAGTTTCCACACATAATGCATCCATTCACAATTCTCACACATAATGAATCCATGATTTATGCAAATGCACAGAGACCGACACAACGACTCTATGCAAATGCCATGCGGTACCGACTTCCAACATTTCATGTCTCATCATCAGTTCACTCAGGAACTCATTGGAACCATCGCTCGTTACCAATGTAACTCCCCGTCGGGCCTACGATGTTCCCCATTGTAACACCCCAATTCCCCATCATAAATAAATAACAATTAATAAAATCAGAGTAACTAAAAATTTATTTTTCCGACAGAAACAAGGATGCCACATTTTAAAATAAGAATACACACTCCCTGCTCATAAATTTGATACATAGCATAAAATAGGTTACCCTCAATTGGGAAACTTTTCCATATAAAGGTAATACCAAATATATTCAACAATTATATACATAAATAAAATAATCGTTTCCCCGACTCCCGTGCTACGTATCAGAGCAGACACCAAGACCTAAGCAAAGACGAAGATCTAACTCTTCCACTTGCCTCCACGCCTCTAAAGCTGACAATCTGCACTATGCCATAAAAAGCATATTCCAGCAGAAGGGTGAGAAATAACAACTATAACAAGATTGCATAATAATATGCCACAACACAGATAAATTCACATATATAATATTTCTCACCAATTACATCACATACTAACACATATAGCATGCCACCAATACAAAATATATCACACATAATCCCACCACGATTATGACATATGGAACCACACCACCACATCACCACAAAATATAACATATATTAATCATACCGACATAATCACATATTCACACATAATGCATATGTTTATACACAAAACATATCACTCACAACCAATGCATTCATCTCTTATGCAAACTAATTCACCAAGGCTATCACAAGCTCACACATAATCAATCCATTTATAATTCTCACCACAATTCATCCCAACTCACTCATATACATCACAATGTATATATATATATAAATATATATATATATATATATATATATATATATATATATATATATATATATATATATATATATATATATATATATAATCAAGCATATTCATCATGCATACTTTCACAATCCTTAATCATTCCACATAAACATACACATTTACGTTTACTCACCAACACATCATTATAAAGATGATAAATGCAAATCATAGAGACCGACTCACGACTCTATGCAAATGCAATGCGGTACCGACTCAACCTCGTAATTCATTAGTCCCCCAGGAACTCTTGGAATCATCGCTTGTTACATAGAGTAACTCCCCGTCGGGCCTACGATGTTCCCCGTCGCTATAAACCATTATTTCAGGGCGAACGACGTTTATGGATTGCTTTCGACCACTATTTCAGGGCGCACAATCATTTGTGATTAATCGCTTCTACCATTATTTCAGGGCGTAAGACGATAAAACTGATTGTGATTAATCGCTTCTACCATTATTTCAGGGCGTAAGACGATAAAACTGATTCATCTATGAATCTTCCAATGCAAGAATGCATATCATGATACTTGACACATTAATGACTCATGCCAACATCAAATGCTCATGCATTAACAATAATCATGTATTTCAAGTACATATAAAGTAATGCACACAATTGCCCAAAATGGCCACAAACACCAATATACCATTCCACAACATCAAATTCCCATCAAAGAATCATCACACAAGCCATCTCATAACATATCATAATATGTCTTACAATATTGAAAAATAACTCAAAATTCCATTTTTACGGTTTCTCGAAAAAGTCGGCTAAAAGTCGGCCAAAAATAATATTTTCTATCATCATCAAAAAGTGCTCATCGACAGCTTCGATTCGGTATAAAGAACACTTAAATACAATAAACAACGAAGAAGATATGAATATTTCAAAATAACGCAAAAACATAAACCGGACGCCCGACACTACGAAACGGTTCGAAAAAACTGTACCGATTGGACTAGGTTCAGACCTCAAAACTATTTTTCCTAGAAAGAACATCTCGTTAGCTTCCCAACGCTTCGAACGGGGATCAAAACCGACTTACGGTTCAAGAGATATGAATTTCCGAAGTTTTCCGAAAAATCAGGATTTTCCACCTACAGCACGCGTCCGTACGCCTGCGGGCTGCTACGGATTTCGGCTATTTTGCCCGAAAATCCGACCGATTCAATTCTATGATATGAAACAAATACACAATAATCCTTACCAAATATATATCAACGTTTTAGGACCATAAAACGATAATTCTACGACGTTCGATTTTCACCAAAATCTCACATTCTCAAAACCCAAAAATGTCAAAACTCACAATATCAACCGATTTCAACCAAACGAGTTTCTATAATCTCGGTCTAACCTCATACGACTAATCTACGCAATTTATTTCGAAATTCATCCGTGAAAACATCGATTTCTAACCATTTTTACCATTTCGACCTAAAATGAAAACTATATGAAACTATCCAAAACAATCAAGAAAACATACACATATACATACACAAGCAATATATAATTGAAACTTCTCACCCTTACCCGATTATTCGCGCTTGAAACGGAGTTCCCGCGATTTTTTCCCTTTTCTCCTCTTTTCTCTCTTCTTCCTCTTCTTTTCTCTTTTCCTTCTTTCTTTCTCTTTTTCTCTTCCTTACTATTTTTCTCTCTTTTCTTTCTATTTATATAAAAACATAAAACTTACCCAAGCAAAAGACCAAAATACCCCTCAGCTCAAATATCTCTCAAACGCTCTCAAAATGCGATAAAACATCAACAACGATGAAAAATAATATATTGCCAAATAAAAGTCAATAATAAAATAATCAAATAGACTCGATTAACTAAAACTGACAAAAACTGGGGCGTTACAATTCTCCCCCACTTAGACATTTTCGTCCTCGAAAATCTAACCGATACGAACAACTCCGGATACGACTCTCGCATCCGACTAACAAACCAACATGCCAACAAAAGTCACACCACGAATAACACAACTGACAAACCACCTTGCTAACTACCACAACGACACGACAACGACGACAACTACAACTACAAGATGCAAAGCCCATACAATGCACTTGACGACAAACTCACAACTCAAAGAAAAGCCAAGATACCAACACACAGGTTCACTCTAGAACCGAAACACAACAAGATCGTTACCCTACCCTAGGTAACACTCCCCTAATTCCCCACACAGGAATTAGCTACACACACTCGAACCATCACCATGGAAACGAGGCAATCAACACAAACAAGAACATAAAGTTACACGACACCACAAGGTCTCAACGACATCAACAAAACCAGAACACCAACATCCTTGTCACACAGCCATACTACAACAATGCTACGATTCACCAATCGAACATACAATCAAAACATCCATTTACATAGTAGCCCATGAATAATATTCAAACCTTCCACCTAACACTTCCATTCTGAAACGTCCAATAGTCTCACCATTCCTACATGTTCTCAATGTTCAACCTATGAACTCTTACAAGTCTCACACGTAAATACAAAATGTGTCACCTCACGCTTCCGCTGCGCACTCTGATTACTCGCAACCATCAAAACTACCATGTATAAAAACTTCCAACTTAACTTATCCCGCACGACATTAACTTTACCAATAGGATAATCTGAGCCAAATTCATAACTCGTCACGAATTTTAACCATCCTCGCTGTCTCACCCTCTATGCCTTCAGACCAAACCAGTAATCCATATCCTTGTGATTACTAAACACTTCGAATCTGGAACCATAAAGATAATACCTCCAAATATTCCAACACAATACAACCGCGACCAAATCCAAACCCAAAAGAGTATAGATCCTTTTATAAATCCTCAATTGTCATAAAGCATAAGCCACGACTTTACCCCCTTGCATTAACACCTGACCACACTCTTCAGAGACACATCACAATACCTCACAAACGGTTTATTAGGATCACACAGAATCAAAACTGGAGCCGTAGACAACTTCTACTCCAGCTCACCAAAACTTACTCACAACGAACATCCAAACAAACGACTCACCCTTTGTAAGTCAACTGAGATACCAGAAGTACGAACTTAACAAAGTCTTCCATAACCTGTAATAACAACCAACTGAGTCCAAAAGTTTCTAATCTCCTTAACCAATTTCGGAGCCTCTCAATGTAGAACTACATCTACTTCCGATGAATCCCTTACCATACTCTCCTCTGAAATAACATATCCAAGAAAACTAACCTTTTTCAACCCAAATTCTCACTTGAATAACTTAGCATAAAACTTCATCTCTTTTTGACACTTGTAATTCAAATCCCAAACACTCTACCTGTTCTTCCTTTGAGTTTACAACAGATCCGAATATCCTCCATCAAAGCCATTACGAACTTATCCAATTAAATATGGAAGATACGATTCCTCTACTCCATAAGCATTAGAGACGCGTTACTAACACCAAATACCATCACTATACGTTGCAATTCCCAACCAAAATCCAAAAGATATAAATCCTTAAAGCTTTTGCAAAACTTTTCACTGGGTAACTGGTTACTCACATACAAGCTTAACCGAGTAAATAACAACCTATTCCGTGGATAACAAACCTAACCAGTCACATTAAATCGATCAAAGGCTCAACTCACACAATTCACCACTCTTATCAAACATTCCAAACAATTGTAATTCACTCAAACTCAACCAAACCATTCTAGTCATCTGTTCATGAAAGTGGACACTTATTCTCAATCATTACCCTATTCAACTATTAGTAATCCATACCCAATTTCTTCTCCTGACCGTCCAATTCCGCAATTCCAACATGTATCAACAACCAACCAAAAAGAATTCTCAAACACAATGTTACATCCAAAAACACATCTGAAAATTATGCCCAACTGACGGCCCATCACTGCGACTTCCTGCCAATTCCCAGAACACTACCATCACAGACAAAACAAACATATTATTCCCATCTACTAAGAGTTTCCTACTTACTTAGCAGATATAAACCTCAACTATTCACCTTCGTCCAATTAAGTTCAATCTCTACTCTCTGTGAAGCAGTCCTTAAATAAAACCCAATCATTCTCTCTCAATGACTTCCCAACTGGACTAACACACCAAAACCTCTAATCCATTTCATCTTCCGATATTAGCATCTTCATCAACTCATCAAAACAATCTGTAATCATCTCCTTAAATTCCAAACAATTCATTTCACACACTATCAAAGCCGGAAAGACCCGCCTATTCCATCCAACATAATTTCCGTCTGCTATCAACAAGAGATTAAGGGTGATCAGTTCCTCAATTTGTCAATAGACAGCCGACAATCACGATGGGGCATAAACCGTCTTTACCAAACTATAATAACATTTCTTACATCCTGTACACAAAACTACCTAAGGCACAAATCCTTAGTTGACATAAACCTTACCTCCGCATCCCCTTCGGAACTGAGAACAACATTGTCCGAACAACACTTACAATCTTGCAATTCACAATACACTGAGCCAACGCTCCACACCTGAAGCAACATGGAGAAGTACCAACTTCTCCCCCACTTATCTCAAACTCAATCCTGAAAACAAAGGATTAGAAAACCCAGAAAGTACTGACAGTGTTCCACACACCTATCACGTACTAAGAGATAAACAACAACGACAGTATTCAACTGTCACACCAACTGACTCAATAGCTTGGCCGGACGGACCGACCTGCTCTGATACCACTAATTTAACACCCCAATTCCCCATCAAAAATAAATAACAATTAATAAAATCAGAGTAACTAAAAATTTATTTTTCCGACAGAAACAAGGATGCCACATTTTAAAATAAGAATACACACTCCCTGCTCATAAATTTGATACATAGCATAAAATAGGTTACCCTCAATTGGGAAACTTTTCCATATAAAGGTAATACCAAATATATTCAACAATTATATACATAAATAAAATAATCGTTTCCCCGACTCCCGTGCTACGTATCAGAGCAGACACCAAGACCTAAGCAAAGACGAAGATCTAACTCTTCCACTTGCCTCCACGCCTCTAAAGCTGACAATCTGCACTATGCCATAAAAAACATATTCCAGCAGAAGGGTGAGAAATAACAACTATAACAAGATTGCATAATAATATGCCACAACACAGATAAATTCACATATATAATATTTCTCACCAATTACATCACATACTAACACATATAGCATGCCACCAATACAAAACATATCACACATAATCCCACCACGATTATGACATATGGAACCACACCACCACATCACCACAAAATATAACATATATTAATCATACCGACATAATCACATATTCACACATAATGCATATGTTTATACACAAAACATATCACTCACAACCAATGCATTCATCTCTTATGCAAACTAATTCACCAAGGCTATCACAAGCTCACACATAATCAATCCATTTATAATTCTCACCACAATTCATCCCAACTCACTCATATACATCACAATGTATATATATATAAATATATATATATATATATATATATATATATATATATATATATATATATATATATATATATAATCAAGCATATTCATCATGCATACTTTCACAATCCTTAATCATTCCACATAAACATACACATTTACGTTTACTCACCAACACATCATTATAAAGATGATAAATGCAAATCATAGAGACCGACTCACGACTCTATGCAAATGCAATGCGGTACCGACTCAACCTCGTAATTCATTAGTCCCCCAGGAACTCTTGGAATCATCGCTTGTTACATAGAGTAACTCCCCGTCGGGCCTACGATGTTCCCCGTCGCTATAAACCATTATTTCAGGGCGAACGACGTTTATGGATTGCTTTCGACCACTATTTCAGGGCGCACAATCATTTGTGATTAATCGCTTCTACCATTATTTCAGGGCGTAAGACGATAAAACTGATTGTGATTAATCGCTTCTACCATTATTTCAGGGCGTAAGACGATAAAACTGATTCATCTATGAATCTTCCAATGCAAGAATGCATATCATGATACTTGACACATTAATGACTCATGCCAACATCAAATGCTCATGCATTAACAATAATCATGTATTTCAAGTACATATAAAGTAATGCACACAATTGCCCAAAATGGCCACAAACACCAATATACCATTCCACAACATCAAATTCCCATCAAAGAATCATCACACAAGCCATCTCATAACATATCATAATATGTCTTACAATATTGAAAAATAACTCAAAATTCCATTTTTACGGTTTCTCGAAAAAGTCGGCTAAAAGTCGGCCAAAAATAATATTTTCTATCATCATCAAAAAGTGCTCATCGACAGCTTCGATTCGGTATAAAGAACACTTAAATACGATAAACAACGAAGAAGATATGAATATTTCAAAATAACGCAAAAACATAAACCGGACGCCCGACACTACGAAACGGTTCGAAAAAACTGTACCGATTGGACTAGGTTCAGACCTCAAAACTATTTTTCCTAGAAAGAACATCTCGTTAGCTTCCCAACGCTTCGAACGGGGATCAAAACCGACTTACGGTTCAAGAGATATGAATTTCCGAAGTTTTCCGAAAAATCAGGATTTTCCACCTACAGCACGCGTCCGTACGCCTGCGGGCTGCTACGGATTTCGGCTATTTTGCCCGAAAATCCGACCGATTCAATTCTATGATACGAAACAAATACACAATAATCCTTACCAAATATATATCAACGTTTTAGGACCATAAAACGATAATTCTACGACGTTTGATTTTCACCAAAATCTCACATTCTCAAAACCCAAAAATGTCAAAACTCACAATATCAACCGATTTCAACCAAACGAGTTTCTATAATCTCGGTCTAACCTCATACGACTAATCTACGCAATTTATTTCGAAATTCATCCGTGAAAACATCGATTTCTAACCATTTTTACCATTTCGACCTAAAATGAAAACTATATGAAACTATCCAAAACAATCAAGAAAACATACACATATACATACACAAGCAATATATAATTGAAACTTCTCACCCTTACCCGATTATTCGCGCTTGAAACGGAGTTCCCGCGATTTTTTCCCTTTTCTCCTCTTTTCTCTCTTCTTCCTCTTCTTTTCTCTTTTCCTTCTTTCTTTCTCTTTTTCTCTTCCTTACTATTTTTCTCTCTTTTCTTTCTATTTATATAAAAACATAAAACTTACCCAAGCAAAAGACCAAAATACCCCTCAGCTCAAATATCTCTCAAACGCTCTCAAAATGCGATAAAACATCAACAACGATGAAAAATAATATATTGCCAAATAAAAGTCAATAATAAAATAATCAAATAGACTCGATTAACTAAAACTGACAAAAACTGGGGCGTTACACCCATCGCTCACACCTCTTATTTTTAAGGTACACGATCCGATCTGATCGCTCACACCTCTTATTTTTAAGGCACACGACGTTTATGGATCGCTCACACCTCTTTGTATAAGGCACATGACCCGATCGCTCACACCTCTTTGTATAAGGCACACGATCGTCTATAACCATCGCTCACACCCCACACGGGCACACGACGTTACAACGGGTTCTCATTAGAATCCCTCAACACAAGAATGCACATCATTATGCTTCACATGCAAATGACTCGAGACATTCTTGAAATGCATACATATTCACAATATAATCATGCATTCATCTCATTCAATCACATACAATTTATATACATTCACATCAATTACGCCAAACGGCAACGAGCATCGCTTTACCTCCTAAACGGCAACGAACTCTTTCACAATTCACATGCATTTACATTTAATTTAAACAATGCATTTATTTGCCAAAAGGCCACAATTCACAATAAATTCCACAATCTAGGATTCACACCATAAGGCTACCCACAACACATCGTATAACAACACATACAAGCTATACGTTATATAACAAAAGCATATTGCACGATAACACCTCAATCGCACGCATTCACGACGGTAAAAATTAACACAACAATACGGTTTCAATTTTCTGCTATAATTGAAAATATATACAGACCTCAAAACTATTTTTCCTAGAAAGAACATCTCGTTAGCCTTCCAACGCTTCGAACGGGGTCAAAACCGACTTACGGTTCAAGAGTTATGAATTTTTGAAGTTTTGCAAAAACCAGAATTTTTTCTGCTACAGCCCTACGGGTTCATGGTATTTTAGTCCGAAAATCCGACCGATTCAATTATTTTCTTCGAAACAAACACATACTCATTCATACCAAACATATAGTAGTGATTTGGAACCATTAAACGTGAATTCTACGACTTTCGATTTCACTCCGAATCTTAAACTCTCAATTCTCAAAAAATGCAAAAACTTACAAACTCAACCAAATTCGATAAAACAAGCATACTCGATCACGGCCTAACATTACTCGACACATCTACACAATTTATTCCGACTTTCGTCCGTAAAAACATCGGTTTCTATCGATTTCTACCGTTTCGACCTAAAAGTGAAAACTATGGAAAACAAGCAAACATTCCAAGAAAACATACATAATCTTTCACAAGCATAAGATAATCGAGTTTCACACCCTTACCCGATTAATTCGCGTTTGAAAGATCGGTTGAATCGGTTCCTAAATCCACAAGTTTTTCCTCTTTTTCTTCTTTTTCCTCTTCTCTTTCTCTTCTCCTTTTCTTTTTCTTCTTTCTTCTTTCTTTCTCTCTTTTCTTACTACTTTTCTATTTTTATAACAAATCAAAATATCTAACCCCAAAAAGACCAAAATACCCCTCAGCTCAAATATCTCTCAAACGCTCTCAAAATGCGATAAAACATAAACATACCGATGAAATATATTTCGGGAAATAAAAGTTGAAAAGAAATTATAATTTATTGCAAATATTTTACCTATCAGAGAAATTATCCAATTAACAGGTAAAACTCATTTAATTTACACAATTAAAAAAAAAGGCCAAAAACTCACTAACTTCCACCAGTGGAAGTTACCTTTAAAATCTGTCTGAAAATGCTTTTGGTCAGTTTTTGCACTAATCTTCCACCAGTGGAAGTTACCTTTAAAATCTGTCTGAAAATGCTTTTGGTCAGTTTTTGCACTAATCTTCCACCAGTGGAACTCAAGTGCAAAACGTGACATAACCAAAAAAGGCCAAAATAACACTAACTTCCACCAGTGGATGTTAGTTCAAAATGTGACACATTTATGCCACAAAACTCTCAATGCCCAAACATAATGCATTAACATGAAACACAATAAATCGCACAATTCACAAAATTTCACATAAATGGAATAATTAAATACGGTTAAATAAATCGGGGCGTTACAATTCTCCCTCACTTAGAAATTTTTGTCCTCGAAAATATACTGATACGAACAACCCGGGATACGACTCTCGCATCCGACCAACAAACCAACATGCCAACCAAAGGCACACTACGAATACCACAAACTGACAAACCACCTTGCTAACAGCAACTACAACAATGACACGACAACGACCACAACAACGACAAGATGCAAAGCCCATACAATGCACTTGACGACCAACTCACGACTCAAAGGAATACCCAAGTTACGAACACACACAGGTTCACTCTTGAACCAGAACACAACAAGAACACAAGTTCCACGACACAACATCGATCAAACAACCTCTACAAAACCAGAATACCAAACATCCTTGTCATACAACAACATTACAACAATGCTACGATTCACCAATCGAACATACGACCAAAACACCCAACTACATATTAGTACCTGATTAATCTTTAAACCTTTCGCCTAACACTTCCATACTGAAATGTCCAATAGCCTTACCATTCCTGCATGTTCCCAATGTTCAACTTATGAATTCTTATAAGTCACACACGCAAATACAAATCGTGCCACAACACACTTCTGCTGCGCACTCTGATTACTCGTAACCATCAAAACTATCAATCTCACGTCCAAAGTCTAACTCTTTCTCATATTCACCAAAAATCACTATTCACTTTTAATATATCCAACTTCACACTCTACTGTGTTATCTCTCACACCAGACACAAGTCTCTGAACTGCTCAAATCATTCTAATTCTCTGACCATCAAAACAGACTTACATAAAAAAACTTTCGGCTTAACTCGTCAGACACAACCTTAACTTTACCAACAGGCTAATTCCAACTACAATCATAACTCATCATAAATTCTAACCATCCTTGTTGTCTCATACTCTATTCTTTCAGATCCACCAAGTACTCTAAACTCTTGCGATTACCAAACACTTCGAACCTTAGAACCATAAAGACAATACCTCCAAATTTCCAACACCAAACCACCGCAACCAATTCTGAATCCTGAATAGTATAAATCCTTTTAGGAATCCTCAATGGTAGTAAAGCATAAGCCACGACTTTACCCTCTTGCATTAACACACTGACTAAACTCATCAAAGACACGTCACAATACCTCACAACGATTCATCAGGATCACGCAGAATCAAAACTGGAGTCGTAGACAAATTCCACTTTAACCCTCTTAACTTTCCTCACAATGAACATCCAAAGCAAACGACTCACCCTTTGCAAGTCCACCGAAGTAACAGAAACGCTAAATTGGAAAAACCCTCCATAACCTCCGGTAATAACCAACTAATGTCCAAAAAGCTTATAATCACCTTAACCAACTTCGGAGCTTCTCATTGTAGGACTGCATCTATTCCCGATGAATCCTTAACCATACTCTCATCTGAAATAACATATCCAAGAAAACTAACCTTTTTCAACCCAAATTGTCTCTTGAATAACTTAGCATAACACTTCATCTCTTTTCAACACTTGTAGTTCAAATCTCAAACACTCTACCTGTTCTTCCTCTGAGTTTCATACCAAATCCTAATATCCTCAATCGAAACCATTACAAACTTATCCAATTAAATATGGAAGATACGATTCATCCCCTCCACAAACACTCCAGACGCATGGCTCGAAGCTTTTAACGTTTTAACAGTTCCATTTTACGTAAGTCACGTAATTCCGATTAATCCCAATACTCGACCAAAAATCCATTCCATAAATAATATTTCCACTCTCCAAAACATAGAACTCTTTCATAGCTCCACAACGTTACAAAGAACGTTTAAATCGGATAAACGAAGCCAAAAGTTATGAACGAAACAATTTGGAAAGATCTGTCATGTTCACAATGCGAACAACCCTGTGAATCCTTCGCAGTGCGAGTGTACCAGCGAACCAAGTCAAAAGCAAAATAGCCTAGAAAATTCCCATCGTTCGCAGTGCGAACCATCCAGCGAATCTTCGCATCCCCCTTCACAGTGCGAAGCTCTCGCGAGCCTTCGCTGTGACCTTCGCCGTGCGAACACCTGGCGAATCCAACCAGAACTGAAACAGGGCAAGGTTTGCTCATTCTCAATCGTTACCTTAATCAACTGTCAGTAATCCAAACACAATTTTTTCTCCTGGTCGTCCAATTCCATAAATTCCAACATGTAACAACAACCAACCAAAAAGAACTCCCCAATATTACATCCACACCTAAGGGTTTTCTCAAGATTTCCATTAATGCCCTATAACTTTAAAAACTCCAAAACTCACCAAACCTCTAAGTTTACTTTCCATAGTCTCAATACCATTATACACATCCTGCTTGTTATTCCATTCAAACATCATTCCTTTTTGTTACTAACAATACTGGAGCTCTCTAAGACAACACCTTAACGTTCCATCCAAAAACACATCTGAAAACCATGCCCAACTGACGGTCCATCACTGTGACTTCCTGACAATTTCCAGAACACTATTATCACAAACATGACCAACATCTGCGTCTCATTTCCTAGAAGTTCTTCTACTTACTTAGCAGATCCAAACCTTTTGCCCAATTTGAGTTCACACTCTACTTTCTGAGAACAACCATTAATAATACTCAATCATTCTCTCTCAATGACTTCCCAACTTAACCAACATCCCAAAACCTCTAATCCGCCTCACCTTCAGATATAAAAATCTTCGTCGACTCAACAAAACAATCCGTAAGCATTTCCTTAATTCCAAACAATTCATTGTACACACTATCAAAGCTGGAAAGACACGTCTATTCCATCCAACATAATTCCCGTCCACTATCAACAAGAGATTAAGGGTGATCAGTTCCTCAATTTGTCAATAGACAGCCGACAATCATGATGGGGCATAGACCGCCTTTACCAAACTATAATAGCATCCCTTGCATCCTGCACAAAACTACCTAAGGCACAAATCCTCAGTTGACATAAACCTTACCTCCGCATTCCCTCAGGAACCGGGAACCACAATCTCCAAAGAGCACTTACAATCTTGCAATTCACAACACACTGAGCCAACGCTCCACACCTGAAGCAACTTGGAGAAGTACCAGCTTCTCCCCCACTTATCTCATTCTCAATCCCGAAGACAAAGGATTAGAAAAACCAGAAAGTACTGACAGTGCTCCACACACATATCACGTACTAAGGGAAAACCAACATCGACAGTATTAAACTGTCACACAAACTAACTCAACAGCTTGGCCGGACGGACCGACCTGCTCTGATACCACTTATTGTGACGCCCCCAATCTATACCCCAAAAATAATTAAAGCAATAAAAGAAAAATTCAAAATTTCGTCAGAGTATATCTAAAAACACGGCATAGACCGAAGGGGTCACATCAATAGAAAACAAAATACAGATAACACACAACACCTGCTCATAAAGATATGCAACGGTGGGGTAGCAATCAAACAGAGGAAACTCAGTTCCTTACACCCACTTTTCAGAAATTAGAATAAAAGCGGAAAATCTAAAATCTGAATAACATATATACATATATCATATAAAAAGTCTGTCATACATCAAGTTATACACGTACAATTCCAAAAGATATCATCACATATACAAAATAATCACAAATGGCCACCCTAGCTACCCGGTGTCACATATCAGAGCCGACCGACAAAAGAATGAAGACGCAACACTTCACAAAAAGAATACCTCCAGCGACTCTAATCTGCAATGCCTCATAGAGCATTATAAAACAGCAGAAGGGTGAGAAATAACAACTAAAATCAAGATTGCATAATAATATGCAAACACACATAAAAATCACATACACAGTTATTCTCACCTCACGCATCACATACCAATACATATAGCAAACCACAGATGCATAACATATTTCTGACAATCCGAACACATAGCATATATCAGTTATGCCCACATAATAACATATTCACACAATCAATCCATTCATGAGTTTCCACACATAATGCATCCATTCACAATTCTCACACATAATGAATCCATGATTTATGCAAATGCACAGAGACCGACACAACGACTCTATGCAAATGCCATGCAGTACCGACTTCCAATATTTCATGTCTCATCATCAGTTCACTCAGGAACTCATTGGAACCATCGCTCGTTACCAATGTAACTCCCCGTCGGGCCTACGATGTTCCCCATCGCTCACACCTCTTATTTTTAAGGCACACGATCCGATCCGATCGCTCACACCTCTTATTTTTAAGGCACA
This sequence comes from Lathyrus tuberosus, assembly GCA_022829125.1. Taxonomy (NCBI): domain Eukaryota; kingdom Viridiplantae; phylum Streptophyta; class Magnoliopsida; order Fabales; family Fabaceae; genus Lathyrus; species Lathyrus tuberosus. The sequence continues at coordinate 2,911,119 of JALAZF010000010.1, read as the reverse complement.
CGACGTTTATGGATCGCTCACACCTCTTTGTATAAGGCACACGACCCGATCGCTCACACCTCTTTGTATAAGGCACACGATCGTCTATAACCATCGCTCACACCCCACACGGGCACACGACGTTACAACGGGTTCTCATTAGAATCCCTCAACACAAGAATACACATCATTATGCTTCACATGCAAATGACTCGAGACATTCTTGAAATGCATACATATTCACAATATAATCATGCATTCATCTCATTCAATCACATACAATTTATATACATTCACATCAATTACGCCAAACGGCAACGAGCATCGCTTTACCACCTAAACGGCAACGAACTCTTTCACAAATCACATGCATTTACATTTAATTTAAACAATGCATTTATTTGCCAAAAGGCCACAATTCACAATAAATTCCACAATCTAGGATTCACACCATAAGGCTACCCACAACACATCATATAACAACACATACAAGCTATACGTTATATAACAAAAGCATATTGCACGATAACACCTCAATCGCACGCATTCACGACGGTAAAAATTAACACAACAATACGGTTTCAATTTTCTGCTATAATTGAACCATATACAGACCTCAAAACTATTTTTCCTAGAAAGAACATCTCCTTAGCCTTCCAACGCTTCGAACGGGGTCAAAACCGACTTACGGTTCAAGAGTTATGAATTTTTGAAGTTTTGCAAAAACCAGAATTTTTTCTGCTACAGCCCTACGGGTTCATGGTATTTTAGTCCGAAAATCCGACCGATTCAATTATTTTCTTTGAAACAAACACATACTCATTCATACCAAACATATAGTAGTGATTTGGAACCATTAAACGTGAATTCTACGACTTTCGATTTCACTCAGAATCTTAAACTCTCAATTCTCAAAAAATGCAAAAACTTACAAACTCAACCAAATTCGATAAAACAAGCATACTCGATCACGGCCTAACATTACTCGACACATCTACACAATTTATTCCGACTTTCGTCCGTAAAAACATCGGTTTCTATCGATTTCTACCGTTTTGACCTAAAAGTGAAAACTATGGAAAACAAGCAAACATTCCAAGAAAACATACATAATCTTACACAAGCATAAGATAATCGAGTTTCACACCCTTACCTGATTAATTCGCGTTTGAAAGATCGGTTGAATCGGTTCCTAAATCCACAAGTTTTTCCTCTTTTTCTTCTTTTTCCTCTTCTCTTTCTCTTCTCCTTTTCTTTTTCTTCTTTCTTCTTTCTTTCTCTCTTTTCTTACTACTTTTCTATTTTTATAACAAATCAAAATATCTAACCCCAAAAAGACCAAAATACCCCTCAGCTCAAATATCTCCCAAACGCTCTCAAAATGCGATAAAACATAAACATACCGATGAAATATATTTCGGGAAATAAAAGTTGAAAAGAAATTATAATTTATTGCAAATATTTTACCTATCAGAGAAATTATCCAATTAACAGGTAAAACTCATTTAATTTACACAATTAAAAAAAAAGGCCAAAAACTCACAAACTTCCACCAGTGGAAGTTACCTTTAAAATCTGTCTGAAAATGCTTTTGGTCAGTTTTTGCACTAATCTTCCACCAGTGGAAGTTACCTTTAAAATCTGTCTGAAAATGCTTTTGGTCAGTTTTTGCACTAATCTTCCACCAGTGGAACTCAAGTGCAAAACGTGACATAACCAAAAAAGGCCAAAATAACACTAACTTCCACCAGTGGATGTTAGTTCAAAATGTGACACATTTATGCCACAAAACTCTCAATGCCCAAACATGATGCATTAACATGAAACACAATAAATCACACAATTCACAAAATTTCACATAAATGGAATAATTAAATACGGTTAAATAAATCGGGGTGTTACAATTCTCCCCCACTTAGAAATTTTTGTCCTCGAAAATATACTGATACGAACAACCCGGGATACGACTCTCGCATCCGACCAACAAACCAACATGCCAACCAAAGGCACACTACGAATACCACAAACTGACAAACCACCTTGCTAACAGCAACTACAACAACGACACGACAACGACCACAACAACGACAAGATGCAAAGCCCATACAATGCACTTGACGACCAACTCACGACTCAAAAGAATACCCAAGTTACGAACACACACAGGTTCACTCTTGAACCATAACACAACAAGAACACAAGTTCCACGACCCAACATCGATCAAACAACCTCTACAAAACCAGAATACCAAACATCCTTGTCATACAACAACATTACAACAATGCTACGATTCACCAATCGAACATACGACCGAAACACCCAACTACATATTAGTACCTGATTAATCTTTAAACCTTTCGCCTAACACTTCCATACTGAAATGTCCAATAGTCTTACCATTCCTACATATTCCCAATGTTTAACTTATGAATTCTTATAAGTCACACACGCAAATACAAAACGTGCCACAACACACTTCCGCTGCGCACTCTGATTACTCGTAACCATCAAAACTATCAATCTCACGTCCAAAGTCTAACTCTTTCTCATATTCACCAAAAATCACTATTCACTTTTAATATATCCAACTTCACACTCTACTGTGTTATCTCTCACACCAGACACAAGTCTCTGAACTGCTCAAATCATTCTAATTCTCTGACCATCAAAACAGACTTACATAAAAAAACTTTCGGCTTAACTCGTCAGACACAACCTTAGCTTTACCAACAGGCTAATTCCAACTACAATCATAACTCATCATAAATTCTAACCATCCTCGTTGTCTCATACTCTATTCTTTCAGATCCACCAAGTACTCTATACTCTTGCGATTACCAAACACTTCGAACCTTAGAACCATAAAGACAATACCTCCAAATTTCCAACACCAAACCACCGCAACCAATTCTGAATCCTGAATAGTATAAATCCTTTTAGGAATCCTCAATGGTAGTAAAGCATAAGCCACGACTTTACCCTCTTGCATTAACACACTGACTAAACTCATCAAAGACACATCACAATACCTCACAACGATTCATCAGGATCACGCAGAATCAAAACTGGAGTCGTAGACAAATTCCACTTTAACCCTCTTAACTTTCCTCACAATGAACATCCAAAGCAAACGACTCACCCTTTGCAAGTCCACCGAAGTAACAGAAACGCTAAATTGGAAAAACCCTCCATAACCTCCGGTAATAACCAACTAATGTCCAAAAAGCTTCTAATCACCTTAACCAACTTCGGAGCTTCTCATTGTAGGACTGCATCTATTCCCGATGAATCCTTAACCATACTCTCATCTGAAATAACATATCCAAGAAAACTAACCTTTTTCAACCCAAATTGTCTCTTGAATAACTTAGCATAACACTTCATCTCTTTTCAACACTTGTAGTTCAAATCTCAAACACTCTACCTGTTCTTCCTCTGAGTTTCATACCAAATCCTAATATCCTCAATCGAAACCATTACAAACTTATCCAATTAAATATGGAAGATACGATTCATCCCCTCCACAAACACTCCAGACGCATGGCTCGAAGCTTTTAACGTTTTAACAGTTCCATTTTACGTAAGTCACGTAATTCCGATTAATCCCAATACTCGACCAAAAATCCATTCCTTAAATAATATTTCCACTCTCCAAAACATAGAACTCTTTCATAGCTCCACAACGATACAAATAACGTTTAAATCGGATAAACGAAGCCAAAAGTTATGAACGAAACAATTTGGAAAGATCTGTCATGTTCGCAATGCGAACAACCCTGTGAATCCTTCGCAGTGCGAGTGTACCAGCGAACCAAGTCAGAAGCAAAATAGCCTAGAAAATTCCCATCGTTCGCAGTGCGAACCATCCAGCGAATCTTCGCGTCCCCCTTCACAGTGCGAAGCTCTCGCGAGCCTTCGCTGTGACCTTCGCCGTGCGAACACCTGGCGAATCCAATCAGAACTGAAACAGGGCAAGGTTTGCTCATTCTCAATCGTTACCTTAATCAACTGTCAGTAATCCAAACACAATTTTTTCTCCTGGTCGTCCAATTCCACAAATTCCAACATGTAGCAACAACCAACCAAAAAGAACTCCCCAATATTACATCCACACCTAAGGGTTTTCTCAAGATTTCCATTAATGCCCTATAACTTTAAAAACTCCAAAACTCACCAAACCTCTAAGTTTACTTTCCATAGTCTCAATACCATTATACACATCCTGCTTGTTATTCCATTCAAACATCATTCCTTTTTGTTACTAACAATACTGGAGCTCTCTAAGACAACACCTTAACGTTCCATCCAAAAACACATCTGAAAACCATGCCCAACTGACGGCCCATAACTGTGATTTCCTAACAATTTCCAGAACACTATTATCACAAACATGACCAACATCTGCGTCTCATTTCCTAGAAATTCTTCTACTTACTTAGCAGATCCAAACCTCAAATCCTCGCCTTCGCCCAATTTGAGTTCACACTCTACTTTCTGAGAACAACCATTAATAATACTCAATCATTCTCTCTCAATGACTTCCCAACTTAACCAACATCCCAAAACCTCTAATCCGCCTCACCTTCAGATATAAAAATCTTCGTCGACTCAACAAAATAATCCGTAAGCATTTCCTTAATTCCAAACAATTCATTGTACACACTATCAAAGCCGGAAAGACACGTCTATTCCATCCAACATAATTCCCGTCCACTATCAACAAGAGATTAAGGGTGATCAGTTCCTCAATTTGTCAATAGACAGCCGACAATCATGATGGGGCATAGACCGCCTTTACCAAACTATAATAGCATCCCTTGCATCCTGCACAAAACTACCTAAGGCACAAATCCTCAGTTAACATAAACCTTACCTCCGCATTCCCTCTGGAACCAGGAACCACAATGTCCAAAGAGCACTTACAATCTTGCAATTCACAACACACTGAGCCAACGCTCCACACCTGAAGCAACTTGGAGAAGTACCAGCTTCTCCCCCACTTATCTCATTCTCAATCCCGAAGACAAAGGATTAGAAAAACCAGAAAGTACTGACAGTGCTCCACACACATATCACGTACTAAGGGAAAACCAACATCGACAGTATTCAACTGTCACACAAACTAACTCAACAGCTTGGCCGGACGGACCGACCTGCTCTGATACCACTTAATGTGACGCCCCCAATCTATACCCCAAAAACAATTAAAGCAATAAAAGAAAAATTCAAAATTTCGTCAGAGTATATCTAAAAACACGGCATAGACCGAAGGGGTCACATCAATAGAAAACAAAATACAGATAACACACAACACCTGCTCATAAAGATATGCAACGGTGGGGTAGCAATCAAACAGAGGAAACTCAGTTCCTTACACCCACTTTTCAGAAATTAGAATAAAAGCGGAAAATCTAAAATCTGAATAACATATATACATATATCATATAAAAAGTCTGTCATACATCAAGCTATACACGTACAATTCCAAAAGATATCATCACATATACAAAATAATCACAAATGGCCACCCTAGCTACCCGGTGTCACATATCAGAGCCGACCGACAAAAGAATGAAGACGCAACACTTCACAAAAAGAATACCTCCAACGACTCTAATCTGCAATGTCTCATAGAGCATTATAAAACAGCAGAAGGGTGAGAAATAACAACTAAAATCAAGATTGCATAATAATATGCAAACACACAAAAAAATCACATACACAGTTATTCTCACCTCACGCATCACATACCAATACATATAGCAAACCACAGATGCATAACATATTTCCGACAATCCGAACACATAGCATATATCAGTTATGCCCACATAATAACATATTCACACAATCAATCTATTCATGAGTTTCCACACATAATGCATCCATTCACAATTCTCACACATAATGAATCCATGATTTATGCAAATGCACAGAGACCGACACAACGACTCTATGCAAATGCCATGCGGTACCGACTTCTAACATTTCATGTCTCATCATCAGTTCACTCAGGAACTCATTGGAACCATCGCTCGTTACCAATGTAACTCCCCGTCGGGCCTACGATGTTCCCCATCGCTCACACCTCTTATTTTTAAGGCACACGATCCGATCTGATCGCCCACACCTTTAATTTTTAAGGCACACGACGTTTATGGATCGCTCACACCTCTTTGTATAAGGCACACGACCCGATCGCTCACACCTCTTTGTATAAGGCACATGATCGTCTATAACCATCGCTCACACCCCACACGGGCACACGACGTTACAACGGGTTCTCATTAGAATCCCTCAACACAAGAATGCACATCATTATGCTTCACATGCAAATGACTCGAGACATTCTTGAAATGCATACATATTCACAATACGTTATATAACAAAAGCATATTGCACGATAACACCTCAATCGCACGCATTCACGACGGTAAAAATTAACACAACAATACGGTTTCAATTTTCTGCTATAATTGAAAATATATACAGACCTCAAAACTATTTTTCCTAGAAAGAACATCTCGTTAGCCTTCCAACGCTTCGAACGGGGTCAAAACCGACTTACGGTTCAAGAGTTATGAATTTTTGAAGTTTTGCAAAAACCAGAATTTTTTCTGCTACAGCCCTACGGGTTCATGGTATTTCGTCCGAAAATCCGACCGATTCAATTATTTTCTTCGAAACAAACACATACTCATTCATACCAAACATATAGTAGTGATTTGGAACCATTAAACGTGAATTCTACGACTTTCGATTTCACTCCGAATCTTAAACTCTCAATTCTCCAAAAATGCAAAAACTTACAAACTCAACCAAATTCGATAAAACAAGCATACTCGATCACGGCCTAACATTACTCGACACATCTACACAATTTATTCCGACTTTCGTCCGTAAAAACATCGGTTTTTATCGATTTCTACCGTTTCGACCTAAGAGTGAAAACTATGGAAAACAAGTAAACATTCCAAGAAAACATACATAATCTTACACAAGCATAAGATAATCGAGTTTCACACCCTTACCCGATTAATTCGCGTTTGAAAGATCGGTTGAATCGGTTCCTAAATCCACAAGTTTTTCCTCTTTTTCTTCTTTTTCCTCTTCTCTTTCTCTTCTCCTTTTCTTTTTCTTCTATCTTCTTTCTTTCTCTCTTTTCTTACTACTTTTCTATTTTTATAACAAATCAAAATATCTAACCCCAAACAGACCAAAATACCCCTCAGCTCAAATATCTCCCAAACGCTCTCAAAATGCGATAAAACATAAACATACCGATGAAATATATTTCGGGAAATAAAAGTTGAAAAGAAATTATAATTTATTGCAAATATTTTACCTATCAGAGAAATTATCCAATTAACAGGTAAAACTCATTTAATTTACACAATTCAAAAAAAAGGCCAAAAACTCACTAACTTCCACCAGTGGAAGTTACCTTTAAAATCTGCCTGAAAATGCTTTTGGTCAGTTTTTGCACTAATCTTCCACCAGTGGAAGTTACCTTTAAAATCTGTCTGAAAATGCTTTTGGTCAGTTTTTGCACTAATCTTCCACCAGTGGAACTCAAGTGCAAAACGTGACATAACCAAAAAAGGCCAAAATAACACTAACTTCCACCAGTGGATGTTAGTTCAAAATGTGACACATTTATGCCACAAAACTCTCAATGCCCAAACATGATGCATTAACATGAAACACAATAAATCACACAATTCACAAAATTTCACATAAATGGAATAATTAAATACAGTTAAATAAATCGGGGCGTTACAGTCATCATCCTCTCAAGCTATTGAGGAGAAGTTTGATGTGGACATGCATTTGGAGCAGATTGCCACCAAAATTCTTGAGAAGGGAATACGGGTGAAAGGGATTTCTGTCCCATTAAGGAAAATGCCTGCTGAACAGGTAGACTCTCAAAGTGAGGACACAAATCTTCAACGACTGGCCTTGACGGTGATTCGAGACGCTGAAAGTGGTAATAAAGAAGAAGATCTTGAAGATACTGATGTCTTCTTTAATGTCAGAACATCATCACCTAGGAATGAAAGTCACAGGTGTGAAGGGAAGGATCAGATTGAGGTTATAGAGGTTGAGGACTCATCAGATAGTGATATCATTGGAAAAAGGGAGGATAGGAAAGGGAAAGGAGTGAAGTCTCTTCCTGATGAAAATATGGTCAAGGATAAGAAAAGGACTTCAGTCACAGACTCTCCCAAGTTGTGAAGCAAAATTGCCTGGTCTGGCAAGAAGAGGAGAATCAGGGAAGAATCAGATTCAGAGTGTGATGTTCAAGACATCAACCCTGTGATGAAAGGAGTTGTTGATCAAGTACCTGATAACATCTCATTTTACTGTGCCAAAAGTGCATCCATGTGGAACTGTGTAAGCCAACGACGGATAGCTCTGGAAAGAAAGCTAGTAGGTGATGACTTAGAGTCTACTGGAATTGTAGATCTAATTAAGTTTGCTGGTCTCATAAGGACTGTGTCAGGATTGTCTAGTTGCTATGATAGACTGGTCAGAGAATTTATAGTGAATATCCCTGAGTCTATTGATAACAGTAAAAGCCTAACCTTCAGAAGAGTTACTGTCAGGGGTAAGTGTGTCTGGTTCTCTCCTAAGGTGATCAATGCCTACTTAGGAAGAAGTGAGGAAGATGATGGAGAATTAGAAGTTTCTAAGAATGTTATCTGCAAAGAGATCACAGCTGGGCAGGTAGAAGTTTGGCCTTCAAGAGGAAAGTTATCTGCAAGTTTATTAAGTGTGAAATATGCTCTTCTTCATAGAATAGGTGCGGTTAACTGGATTCCTACTAACCATAAGACATCTGTTTCTGCTGAACTGGGAAAATTAGTTTATGCCATTGGAACAAAGAAACTGATTGATTATGGCTCTTACATCTATAATCAAACTATCAAGCACGCTGCAACTAGAGCTGTGAAATTGCCTATTGCATTTCCATCCCTCATTTGTGGGATAATTCTGTCTCAGGATCCTGGGATTCTTAACCCTGACGATAGTGTGAGTAGAAGGAAGCCTGGATTGTCGTTTCATTAAAAGCTGTTTAAAGGAAGACATGTTGCTGATAATGTCAAAGCATATGCCTCAACATCTACTAATCATACTCATGTCAAGACTGATATGATTTCTGAACTGGAGGAAGCCTATAAAGAACTTGATGAAGTCATTAGAGTAAACATTGAAAGGAAGGACAAGTTTAAAAAATTACTTATGAAGATGAAGGAGAAAGAAAGTGAGAAAGTAGTTGCTGATAAGACAGATGAGTCTGACAATGACAGTCCAAAAGAAGATGAAGAAAATGATGATCTCAGCTCTGATGATCAAAGTTGTTAATGCTCCTCTTAATTAGTAGTTTTAGTTTTATTTTCTGCTTTTGCACTAATTGTGCTTAGTTATGTAATTTGAATATTGTGCTGTTATGTGCACCTGGTTATGTTTTTTTTAATGATTTGTTTTGCCTGGTTGCTGACTGTGAGGCTAACAATGAGAGCTAGGGTGTACTAATGTAGTTATTAGGGCTTCTAATTGAAGCTTGTCTAATTATGGCTAAAAAGGGGGAGATGTAGCCAAAGTGAGAAATCCAAAGGTAAATGATTGTAAAGCTGTCAAATGTCAAGGAGTTGAGGAGCTGTTAAAGGAATATGCAGAAATTAAGGGGGAGTAATGAGTAATTACTGAACTGAGTGATCAGCTGGCTTTGCTGGTTCTTGATTGAGGGGGAACAATTGTTGCAATCTGATTTTGTGCAGATTTGTTGCTGTTGAAATATGTGCAGCAGAGTTTATGCTGCTGCTGCTGGATGCTGAAGTGAATTAAAGTTGCTGATAATAATGAAATATGTGCAGCTGTTTGAAGAATGTAGCTGTTTTGTTTGTTGATGCAGCCGAATTTTGTGAAGAGAATTGAAGATGCTGCTTGGAGTTTCAAAATTATTGATTGAAGTTTTTTTTTCCGCTGCTGAAGTCTCTGAAGGTGCAGAGTGCAGAGATTATTTTAGCCAAAATTAGCCAAAGGGGGAGATTGTTAGTTCTTGGATTGGCTGGAATTTTGGTAAAACAAAGTATGTTCAATGTTGATGTCAAAGTGCTGATGTTACAACATTGAGTCTTAACACTGGGCTGTGTTAAGTAGTTAATTTGTTGAAGTTGGATGTCTGATGTCACATGGCGATGTTGTGATATTAGATTTGCAGAATTAATAACATCAGACTGTGATGTTGTTAGGGTTGCGTGTTAGCTGGAATTGTGGAGAGCAAGCTGTCTCATTGGATGCGAATATCTTGGGATAGATATTTTCTGCTGCAAAGGAGATCTGGTGCAGATTTGTAGGAGATTTAAAAGGTCGAAGATTTAAAAAGATTTTAGGAGAAAATCTGTTTTAAATATTCAGTTTTAAATAACAAATCTGGCGAGATTTTGGAGCAGGTCTAAGACCAATTCAAGGAGCTATATAAAGCGCACCAGTACTAGAGAAAAGTAACGAAGAGAGTGAGCCAAAGACTGAAAGTCGTTTTGTGTCTTCGTGCATGTTTCTGTAAACCATTCGAGAGTGAATCGGTATTAGTGTTTTGAGTTGTTCTTGATCAAAGCTGTGAAGCAGAATCAAGTAGTGGTATTCAAAGTGTGTGATCTTTGAAGTGTTTTAGGGATTGAGTAGTGTTCTCATATCTAAGTGGTTTCTTAGGTAGAAAGTCACTAGTAGGAATTAAGTTTAGGAGATTGTCAACTGGGTTGTTGAGTCTGTAAATTAATTCTACAAGTAGTGAATTTCATCCCTGGCTTGGTAGCCCCCAGACGTAGGTAGTTAGACCGAACTGGGTGAACAATTTGGTGTGTTTTTCTGCTGTTTAATTTGTCCATTGTGCAGAGTGTGTTGTTGTAACATCGCACCTTAACATCACACGTCTGATACCAGAATTTCAACATTTTCAAAAACCTCGGCGCGATCGTTAGTTCAAAAATCAAATCACTTGGGCTTCTCCTTGAGCTATAAATCCCATTCCTTTTCATAAAAACACACTTTGGGCCTCTTGATAGAGTGTAAGTCCCACCTCTTTGTAAATAAAATAATTTGGGCCTCAGTGTATTGTATAAGTCCCGATACAGTTTCAGAAATTTCAACGAGATCGTCGTTTTCAAACTACTTTTAACTGGGCCTACCCTCGTGTTGTAAGTCCCATTTATTTTCTTTCAATAATCTTTGGGCCTCTCCTTGAGTTGTAAGACCCATACCTTTGTACAGAAAACCTTTTGGGCCTCAGTCATTGTATAAGTCCTAGTACAATCTTATCAAAATAACTTCCCTTTTGATTTAGGTTCAAATATACAGTTGTTATCAAAACTTTCTTTAATTTCTTTGAACAACTAACAATACAGCATGGAAGCTTGCTCACCTGTAATGTTTATCTGCTTTCATTTACTTGCTTTAATATATATATAACTGTATTGTGGGAAGCTGCACACTGTGAGTCTTCTTTCATTCTTTTAAATACATGTCAAATATATATAACTGTATTGTGGGAAGCTACGCACTGTAAGTCTTCTTTCATATCCTTTTACATGCTTGTCATATATCAACTATATATATACTAGTATAGTTATTTAGAGTTTTCCCCGACAACTAGGTCTAGAACTAGGTAAAGCCCTGTTGGTCACTCTTAAATACAAACAAAACTAGATCCCCATAGGATCTCCAAATACAGTCTTGCCTCCTCTTGGGCTTAAACAATATGGAACAAATAGAATGGCAGTATTCTTCGTGAACCTTTTCTCAGACTGTCACATTAGAAATTGTCAAAGAAATTCTACTCCCCAGAGTTGATCTATTCTTGGTGAATAACATCTCTTGAATTTCTTCAACCCTTAGAACTTTCACTAAATGATCTATTCTCGGTGAATAGCATTTCCTGAACTTTTCTTGGTTTGGGACCCACAGGCTTCCTAAAAGCATCCCCGCCTCCTCTTGGGCTTAGTACAAGGACCCTCCGGCTTCTTAGAAGTTCTCATGCCTTCTCTTGGGCTTAATACAAAAACCTTGAAGACCTCTTAAAGGTATAGGACAGGACTTAGTCATCCTTTGTTAGAGCTGTCTTTCTAAAGAGAGTCAAAACCCTCAGACCAATTTTAGGGTTGATACTCATCCCTTAAATAGAGTCGGCCTCCTCTTGGGCATCATACAAAAGATAAAACTCTTCCATACCAGTAGACTTGGACAGTCTAAATACCCTTGAGTCTCAAAGACATTCTCAAGTTCCCTACAAAACATAGGAGAAACCCCGGATTCTGGATTAATCTCCAGCAAGAGTTAAAGCTTGTGGGTTCTAAAACCCCGCCTCTCTCCTAAAAATTTCCCAACCAGTGTCATTTTATCACTAGTATAACGCTATCTTAAATTAAAACCTCAAGGTTTCTGATCTATCAATTCTTCTGTAACCCTCAGCAAGAGTTAATTTCTCCACTTGGACCTGCCTCGGGATCTCAATAACCCTCGGCAGAAGATAGCCTCCTCTTAGGCTTTGTATAATGATCTTTCCTCTGCATGTTTAGCCTCCTCTTGGGCTTTGTACAAATGATTCTCCCCCGCGGAGCTAACCTTTTCAGACTCTCTTGTTGAGTCAATCACCTTTTCAGACTCTTTTGTTGAGTCAGTCAATTTTTCAAACTCTCTTGTTGAGTTAATAACCGTCTCAGACTCTCTTGTTGAGTCAATCACTTTTCAGTACTCTCTTGTTGAGTCAACCCTTTTAGCCTCAATCTCGGGCTTTGTACGAGAAAGATAAAAAACGCTCTCTTGTTGAGTCAATAGCCTCCTCTTAGGCTTTGTATAATGATTGACCCTAGCAGGAGTTAACCTCCTCTCGAGCTGTGTATGATGATTTCTCCAACTTGTTCAGCCACAATCCTGGGCTTTGTACAGGACAGATAAAAAGCACTCTCTTGTTGAGTCAAACCCTTTTAGCCTCTATCTTGGGCTTTGTACAAGATATAAAATTTCATAACCTTCTCTTAAGCTTGGGGACAAACATCTTCCCCCAGCAGAGTTATTTCCTCTGAGCCTTCCTTTAGACTTCGAGAAATAATTCCTCAGCAGAGTCAACCCTTTTCCGCCTTCATCTTGGGCTTTGTACAAGATAGATAATTCTCTCCAGCAGAGTCAAATCCTTTAGCCTCTATCTTGGGCTTTGTACAAGACACATACAAGCCTCCCCGACGGAGTCAAAAATACCTTTTAGCCTCAATCTTGGGCTTTGTACAAGACAGAAAGAACATTTTCCCCGGAAAAGTCAAGCTTTTAGCCTCCTCTTAGGCTTTGTATAATGATATTCCCCAAAGAGTCAGTCTCTTTTTTTCCTCAATCTTGGGCTTTGTACAAGACACTAATATATACGCTCTCTTATTGAGTCGATCCTATTTAGCCTCCTCTTAGGCTTTATATAAGAAAATCCCTAGCCGAGTCAATTAAACCTTTTAGCTTCAACCTTGGGCTTTGATCAAGGCACACAAAAATCAACAATTCCCTCATAGGAAGTCCAATCCCTCTTTAGAGATGACAATTTCTCTCTCAGTCAAAAACTTGTAGCTTCAATTTTGGGCTTCGAACAAGACACCAAAACATCTTTTTCCTCCCTTAGAATATGAGGAACTATGATTGCTCTGATTTCCCTATTTCATTTAAACGGGAATACGTAGGCATAAGATTGCGAAATCTTAGCGAGCATACCAATCAAAAACTCTAGGTCCAGTACCTTCACACCAAAACTTAGGTCCAACACCTTACCAAAAACATCGGGGACACCCGAACTTCAACATCAACTCACTCACTCAAATTTCCCAAGAAACTTTCCCAACCCATTACCAGATAAACACTATCAATTACAAAGCGAAATCTAAAGCTAATATCATGTGGATAACCACATATAGGATGGGTAATTGACAACTACCCATTGTATAACCTGACCCCGGACCCCCAATCTCTTTTAAGCGTTTGCTCGGTTAAACATTCGTGTGCAAGGTTAGTTTTAGATAACTTCCCTTTCCGTTCCAGCTTCATGGGATAAATAAGAAATCAAAAAGTAACACCCTTTCTCCTCGAGGAGGAAAACCCAAACTTCAGCGATAAGGTGGTCGTGTCACCGACAAAAATCGCTCGCTACACATCACCCGTCTTCAATTCAAGCATGGTGACTTGTATCTTCCCTTCATTGTCAATTGACGGTAAACAATACTCGAGATTGACAAATCTTCGATTTTATGGATATCGCATGAGAGTATTCAGTTTGGTCTTTAGATCAACGAAAAGTATGTCCTCTGAGACCCTAAATTGAAGTAGGGGATTTGTGCCAATGAAATACAAAAAGACAAGATGAAGATATGTATTAATTATGGTTTTTGAATTTTTGTAAAGAAAATGGAATAAGGAACCTCTATTCACTATGCCAAGGAAGGGAAAATACAACGCTTTTTTTGGCCTTTAACAACGCTTAAAAGCGTTGCCTAAGGCGGCGCTGCTGTAGGTAAAGACAACGCTTTTTTATGCAAAATCGCTGCTAAAGGCCTACTTTAGGCAACACTTTACCTTGAAAAGCGCTTTCTGAAGTAGGCCTTTAGCAGCGCTTTTTCCTGGAAAAGCGCTTTCTAAAGTGGGCCTTTAGCAGCGCTTTTTCAGGCCTTTTATGCTTTCTTTTGGCATCTTTAGGCAGCGTTTTTTCAGGAAAAAACGCTTTCTATTGCCCCCCCCCCTTTAGAAAGCGCTTTTTAAAGCACTGTCTAATGTATTTTTTATTTCACTTTAAGGCAGCGCTTTTAGTGGAAAGCGCTATCTATTATGTACTATAGGCAGCGCTTTTTCTAAAAAGCGCTTTCTTTTCTTCACGTAAAATTTGCTTTTTAAAAGCACTTTTTTAAAAATCAGAATTTAGGAAGCGTTTTTTGTTTAAAAGCGCTGCCTATTCCTTATTTTTTAGAATTTTTTTTTTTGGAAATAATACCATAAACCTGTATAATTCAAGCCTTTCTTTTAAACAAATAGGCATTATATAACATTCAACAAGCCTTTATTTCAACACATAGGCCTTATATTTCAACCATTGAGCCTTTATTTCAACAAACAATCCTTTATTTAAACATAGGCATTATATACCATTATAATCCAAAATATATACACCATTACCATTCAAAACATAAACCAATTGATATAAATCAACACAAACATGCATCATATATACACCAATCCATAATTCTAATAACAATTTGTTCACATAGAAATCCTTTAACTTCTAAAGATTCCTAATATACAACCACTTCCAAAACTATACAACATTCCATATATAACTACACAACAACTTCCATATCTTATACGATTCTTTTCTCAATAAAGTATTCACACAATTCCTCCTTGATTTCTTCCAACTTCTCTTTCGAGTAATAAGCACACTTGTATTCATCAAAGTACTAATAATAAAACATAATATGCATGATTTAGTTAAAAGTCATAAATTATATGAAATATTCGATAAATACTAAAATAAATCCTATGTTATAAATCCATACCATGATTGGAATCTCTATTTGATCCAAATGAAGGATTTCTCTCATAAACCTCAAAACATAATAACCGCAATCTATTCCATTACGCTGACGAGCACACTACACAGAAAAACAAATAAGAATATATAGTTGTCTTGTTTTATCAAGTACCATCACTATTATAAGCAAAATTGTGAAAATTAATATACCTCCACTCTGATCCAAGTAACGTTGTTTGCTTTAGACCGTGGTACTCGAGCTTTTCTTTGTGATCGGAATACTTGTATTGCTCTAACAAAATAAAAACATATATTTAGAACAATCTCACAGAAATAATTAAATATACAAATACACACGAATATTTAGAACAATCTCACTTACGTATAAACCATATTCTTCATATCCGGATATGTTGTCCAATCACCATCCAATGAATTCAGATAATACACTACTTCTTTTGTAGGATTAATAGCAACCAACAACCTGTGACCACTGTACAATAAAACAAATGTTTAGATGGAAATTTTCTACGCAAAAGATACAAAGATTAAAATGAAATTAAAAGGAAAATCTAACCCGTTGCCAGTATTATACGGTAAAAGATACAAACTTTCTGTACTGCTGGCCATAAATCTCTCGACTAAGTGATCTCTTACTGAATCTGGATCCTGAACAATTAATGGTACGTTGACACGGGCGCAAGACACGAAATTGAATTTGTTTGACAATGGATTCCCGCGCATAAATTTGTCATACAAGACCCTTAAATAAAAACATAATAAACATTAGAATATTTTCATTAAAATGTATAAATAAATTGTTCAACTAATTAGATAATAGATTGATCGGCGTACCAGATGTATGAATGCATAACACCGATGCCTAATTCAAGATGCCGAAAAATCTGATCCATGTCCTCTTTTGCAAGTGTTTCGAAATTAGAAAAACCAAAAATACCTTCCTCCATTTCTATTTGACGAATGGCACCATGCATCAAATTTGATGTTCCCACAAGTATTTCAAGACACATCCTAAATCGACCAACAGAAGCTCTTTTTGATCCGGTCCTTGGAAGATCCTTTTTTTTGTTGGATACGATGCTAACTTTCTTGCTGACTTGTTGTGACTCTTGAGCAGGAACCTAAAAATCATATAAGTTAGGTAACGTATAAAATCATGAAGCTTTTGCATTCGTATCACAGAATTAACACTTTCAATTTACCTCTTTTTGTGATGCAACAGACTCGTTGTGCCGCAAAATCCCTTTATCCCTAAATGCAGGTTTTGTAGGAGTCTAACATTACCATGTAAAAAAAAATGTACGTAATGGTTCAGAATGCTTTTCATAATGGTTCAGAATTTACATTTGATTACTAAAACATTCATAATGGTTTTCAACATATCTCCTCATCCATGAAAATGAGATCTGTCGGCCATGCAGCAAACGATCCTATTGCATCCCGGAGTAATGTTGTCTCTGAAACAACGTCAGGTATCGGTAGCAACCTATCCATCTCTAATGCAATATTAATCGATACTTTCAGATATCCATCAGGGAGCGGTTTATGGTGAAGTAAATCTCCCAAAGTGTTATGCACTTTTCCCTTTCCAACTATGCGATAAGTCGGTGACGATAAATACAACTAACAAGATGAAATGCCCTAAACCAATAATAAATATGTTACTGTTAATGTGTATATATGTCAACTAAAATGAATAGGCTAATTTAATTTCATAATAACATGTATAATTACCTCGGGAAATTTCTTTTGACAATTGATACTAGCTTTGTCAGTAGTATCTTTGAACTCTGAACCGCGCTTTTCCGCCATATATCTTTCTTTGTCCTTTTGCAATTCACGGACTTGCGCTTTTAATTCCTCCAATGTTTGTATCACTTGTTGATTGCTAGGATTTTTTTTCTTTGGATGCTTATATAAGGATGATGGAGTCACACCAAATCCCTTACCCCTCACACGGCCGGAATACTCAGGAACATTTAGAACTCGACTAAGTATGCTCCTGCAATCCTCGTCCTCACCTGTAGTTAAGGATTAAGATAGAGTCTCCTGAAATTCATTTACATATCGACAATTATTAGTGGGGATTATAAATTAATTATATGTTAGTAAACTTTTGATTTAATTAAAGACATAATGTTATACTTACACATTCGTCAAAAGAATGTTGAACATCTTCCCTAACAACTCCATCCTTACCGACACGAGCAGCCTTCCACAAAACATGCCCCGGAAGAGATGTTTCTTCACTTTTACTCTCTTCTAACTACACATTGAGACAAATAATAAGATCATCAATTATAACACATTGAGACAATTAATAAGATCATAGCATTTATATATACTTACCATTTTTTGCTGTAAGCGTGCATATCTCAAACGTCCTTTTTTGTATGGATATGCCAGTTTTGATGCTCTTTGCTGATTTATGTCACTCACTTTCTGGATAAACAAGTTTAAGTCATATCAGAATAATCTAATGCAACAAGTATACAATACAATTAATAGACATGACAAATTAACATTACATGGAATTTTTCGGTTCTTCATTTAGCTACAAATGTCTCCCATTCTTCAGGTGTAATCAAATCCGCATACTTCACTGGAAGTTCTGCTTCAATAAACTTCCCTTGCTCATCCTTTAGAAAAGTGGTTGATAAAAATGTTCAAAACCCTCTGACTCTTTTTCCGGCCAATTAAAGACAATACTTTTTCGGCTTTCATCAATGTTAAAAGACCTCTACGAAAAACACACACATAGAGTGTGTTAGTATAAGTAATTTAAAGACATAATCGTCAACAAAAATCTAATAACATCAATCATATATGGTACGTACCTGTATCTCAGTCCATATTTTTTCTTTATCGGCTTGCAACGCTGGATTTCTCCAGTTATCACACGTGATTAGAATGTGCTGACGAACAAGTGAACCTATGTAACTTGTCAACATTGCACCGTTAGGCTCAATTAGTTGGTCTTCAACACTCAAATGTACATCATATTTGATTCCTTTATCTCTTGCACGAATTATTGACTTCATAATTGTTATTCCTCGTGTAATTTCTCTTTCTACATTCTGAGGTGAATCATTTGCATCATTTGTATCATATGAGTCATTTGTATCCTGGTTACTAGCCATTTGACCTGTAGTAAAGAAAAAAATAAACAATCCAAAAAACTCAATTCATGAGCATTCTAACAATCTTAATAATTAGATTCATTTATATTTGAGCATCTTAACAATTAGATTCATAACCAAACAAAAAAGATTGATTAATACATATTTGAGCATGTTGAAAAAGATTGATCAATCATTCATTAGAAACAGAAAACCACTACAAGGTGATTTAACTCATTATTTTCAGGTCTGTCACTATTATGGTGTTCTATGTTGATTTGTGCAGTATAGAAGGCAATATCCTGGTTCAATGTTGATTTGTGCATACCATAATTTTTATCAACAAACTCATTCATTCATTCTATTATAATAAGTTAGTAACAACAAGCAACAAAAAACGAAACACAAGTGATTATTACATTTCATCAGTAACAACACTAGTAACAGCAAGCAACGAAAAAAGAAAAACAAAACAGATTGAGTATTACATTTTCAAAGAATAGGACACTCATCCTGGAATGAAGAGGATACTATTTTAAAATTTTATCTGTTGTATTAAGTGCTTTTTTAATAGATAAACTCTTCTATCAATCAATCAACCAAGAAGTTCATTTTGAAGGTGAGAAGCTCACATCCGGCTCCATAGAAAAGATTAGAGTCATCTTATTTTTTCTACCCCCTAGAATCCTCCTCCTGATATTACTTAAGCTCTTAACAATGTTTTGAATAGAAAGCATAAGCATTTTTTATTATTATTTATGTCATAAAAATATTTGTTGAGAAGAGAAGACATTGCTTCATCTGGTAAAAAATGGTGAACAGTAATAATTTGAAAAGGAAGCACGTTGTACACACTAGTGAAAGCAGTGATAATCATAGCATCAACTATCCATCTTGGATACAAAGTTCTGACGTTCAAACTTCTCAACATCAACTACATCATCACCCTCTTGGATGGATAGCAAAAGCAGAGAAATGCTTCAAAGTTGGTTCGTTAACTTAATCTCTTCTCTTGTTTGTACTAGTTGCTAAAGTTATTTTCTTCAATGCATTCTAGCACATTCTAAAAATTTCACTAACTGTAATATAATGGAAAAAACGAAAAAATGAAAATGTACCAGACGCGAGAGAGAACAGAACAATGGCGGTCGGAGAACACAACAATGGCGGTCGGAGAACAGAACAATGGCGGTCAGAGAACGATGGAGGTCGGAACAGTTGCGATATCGCCAGAGAAATGAGGGAGAAGTCGTGAAAATGATTAGTAAGAAATGATTAAGGCTTTTTTATTTTTTAATTAACAAATGACCTAAGGCAGCGCTTTCATAGATCAACCTATAGCAGCGCTTTTCCTTAGAAAGCGCTTTCTTTTTGTTGGCCTACAGCAGCGATTTCAGAAAGCGCTTTCATATGTGGGGCCAACTTAAGGCCTTTAGCAGCGCTTTTTGAAAGTGCTTTCTAAGGTTACCCTTTAGCAGCGCTTTTTAAAAGCGTTTTCTAAGGTTATACCTTTAGAAGCGCTTTTATAAAAGCGCTTTCTAAGGTAGTGACTCCGTACGACCTTTAGCAGCTCTTTTAGAAAGCGCTTTCTAAAGACAGCCTTTAGAAGCGCTTTTTTTTAGTGAATTTTTTTCAAAACTTATAGCAGCGCTTTCTTATAAAAGCGTTGTCTTTGTAGTGCTGCCAAAAGTGAATTTTGGCGTAGTGATTTATACAAGTTGTAGGTCAAGTTAAATAGAAACTTTATCATTTCATCAAGATATATTTCAGATATGCATATCCGGATATGCCTTTTTTTCAAAATAAAGGTGTGTCCCGAGATGTACATCCATAAAAGCCCCTGTTTTTTGTTTTGTTTTTTTCAATTAAAATTGGGTGTGTCCTTAGATGCATCTCTGGACCCACCCAGAACATAATCAGTATTGATACATAATCAATAAAACACACAGAAACATAAAAATTTGGACATTGTCCAAAATTTACCCTTAAATTATATAACATTAAAGTAGAATAGACATTACGTATGGCACAAATTGTATTGAGATTACATCATTGACAATATTACATACAAAAAATAAGTTACATTGTTAGATTAACACTAAAATGTATCAAAACATATGTCACTACCTAAATCCACCAGTGATTCCTTCTTTGACCTTTCCTTATTTTATTCTCTTTCAACGTTGTCACACCCCATTTAATTATTTTGTATGTTGTTTGTGATTTTATTGTCTTAGTTAAGGGTAAGTGTGTTAAGGTGGGTGTGAAAGAGCTTAGTAGAATGACTTAGTCGGAAATTAAAGGCTAAGATAATGTAATAATAATAATATGAATAAGAGACATTATATTAATGTAATATTAGTTGTATTAATATTAATATTATTATGATTATTAATATTAGTATTATTATAATTATTCACATTATTATTATTACTGGAATTATTATTGAGATTATTATTATTATTAAGATAATTAAGAAATAAAACATAATTAGGAGGGATTAGTGGAGGAGTTACAGTCAGTTTTGGTTTCACGTGAAAAGAGAAGGAAAAGAGAGAAGGGAAGCTAGGGCTAGAGAACAAGAGGAATTTTCCATCATTGTTGAAGGATCAAGCTCAGATTTCTGGTAAGGGGGAGAATGAGATTCGATATAGGTGATCTGAACATGAGAGAGTGTAATACCCTAATTTTTACCCCTAAGAACCCACATGTCATTTGCATTTGTGCATACCACAAACAAGATCACATATTGGTTCCCTCTTTGATAGGTTTGTGCCTTGCAGGGATCTTTGAGTTTGTGTGAGTTTGATTTGTTTAATTTGTTTATATTGTACTAACCATTAATTAAAATCCAAAAATATTTTGTTTCCTTTCACTAACATTTTCAGGGGAAGAACAGGTTAAAGATACCAAAAAAAATCAGTCCCGCAACTCGAATGAATTCCATCTGAACAAAGTCAAAGTTGATCCGCAATTAATTCAAAAAATTACTTGATCAAGAGTTTCCAATATTTAATTGATTTTTATTCAAGAGACTACAAGGTTCATGTGTTTATTTCCATGCCTTCTTTGACAAGCAAGATAATCGAGCCGGAACCACAACAGTGCAACAAAATGCTCATTTTTCACAAATTTTGCACTGAGTAACCGGTTAGCAGTTATGCTGTAACCGGTTACCATCGTGAAAATTTGAAAAATGGTGGCAAATTCAAATTCAGCAATTGGCACCAATCTCAGCCCTTGATCACATTTGGAATATTCTAGACCGTCTCATTTTAATTCCCTACATCACTTTGATCATTTCCCACCATGTACCTTCACTAATCACCACTCTTTTGATAATTCCCTCCAAATTTGAATTACAATCCAAATTTTGATCATCCAAGCCTAATTCCAAACCACCAAATTTCCAAGCCTAAACTCTATAAATAGAGGCTTCATTTCATTCATTCTACAAGCTTTTGATAGCCAACAAACCCCTTGCAATTTCTCTCCCCAAACCACAAATTCACCAAAGCTCTTCTTTCTTCTTTGGAAAGTTAGTAAGAATTCACATTGATTCTTGCTTAACTTTGAGCTAAACCTTCATCATTTCTTATTTTTGTTCATCAATCACAGTAGATCAAGGTTTTGGAGTATAGATCTTGAAGCAATTTGAAGGATTTTTCAGATTTGAAGTGGTAATTCTTCTTTCACCATTGTTGAAGCTTCATCTTCATCTTCCATAATGTAGATCTTTGGAGATCCTTGTTACTTGATCCTTTGGATCTTGTAATTGTATTTAATTGCTGGTTTTGGCTATTATTTTACTTTAAATTTCGTGCAATTTCAGTTCTATGATCATAAGGTGTTTGTAAAAAATTTTGGAAATGGATCATGCTGAATTTTGCACATTTTTCTGCATTCTGGTGCTGTGTAACCGGTTATCAGTTATGCTGTAACCGGTTACACTGTGTAAGTTTTGAAAAAATGGCACCTATTTTGAACTAAGTAACCGGTTAGCAGATATGCTGTAACCGGTTACTTCGAAACAGAATGCAATTTTTGGCTTATTTTTGGGGCTGTTTTGGTTCATTTTCCATTTTATTCCCTTTCCTTTGTTCTTAGCCTTAGATCACATATTTGTGTGGTTTAATTTGGCTTTCTCTTCATCTATTTCTCTTTTCTTTTGATCGATGAAAGTCTAAAAGATCTTGGAATTTCGTTGTTGAATTTCGATCAAGACTAGATCGTTACCACTTTTCTTTTCGTGCGGTATTGCTTTCGGATGACAATCTATATATCGTTCATCTAGCATACATTAGGACAAAGAGCTATTAACCGGCCTCATTGTAGGGTAATTACTCCGTAAATTACTCGGCGATTGCTTAACATAGCGCAATATTTGTCCCGTATCGGAAAACTATCAAGAATGGTTGATTATTTTTCTTATGGTTCAAAACTCATGAAACTTGTTGTTAGGAGGCTTTGGTCTTATCAATCCTCTAATGAGTTTCATCAACCTTGACCTAAGTGCAATTATTCAATTGTTATTGATCACTAACACTAATAATTGATCACTAACTTACTAACAATATTTTGTATTAATTTTGCTTATGCTTCCTTCTCGCTCCCTATCTCTTTTATTTTTATGCTTCATTTCATATCATGTTTATGCTTCCGCAATTTTTCCTTTGTCCGTTGGACACATGTTTATGCTTATGCCTTTTTTCTTTGTCCACTTGGACCAAAACATTAATAAAGGCTTAAACCATAAAAACTTAATTCTCTTCATCTTGGACTATTGGTTACTATCCTTTGCTTTGGAGTGATCTCTTTATGGACCTCTTTTGAAGTAATATTGGACTTATGGACCTAGAATTAGGACTTCTTATCCCTTTGCTTGGAGTATTGATTAAAGACTTGCCTTTATTGGCCAATTTTCTTAAGGATGTAATTCTTTTAATATTGCTTTGAAGTGGCTCCATTTTGGTTAGATCCTTCTTTTCCCTAGCTTTTATTTTATGCACTAGGATAGTCATTTCTTCTCCTCCCCATTCTTAAATTTTCAAAATCCTTTTTTTTTTCAAAACCTTCTTGTTTTCAACTTAAAACCGCTTTCATAATAAAACCTTGACTTTTGTCAAGTGACTTTTAAAATTTTCTTTTCTTTAATAAATGTCAATCTATCTTAACCATATTTTGACCATTTCATGAAAACATAAAAATATGAAACTCACTCAAATCTTTTGTGCTTTTATGCACCTTTTTTTCTTTTAAACTCTTTTGTGAAAAGGAACATCAATGGTTATTCAAAGGATGGTAGGATCGATGCTTTCTTCAGCAGGGTTCGTTCTCGCTCCTTTGGCAGAATTCATTGACAGCTCCCAGGTAGAGTTTGTCGATATTTCCCCAGTAGAGTTTGTTGATATTTCCTTGGCAGAGCTTGGTCCTATAAATGTGTTTAGTTGTTGACAAGGTGATAGGTTTGTTGTGATGTGTTGAATTCATAAGATCCAATGCTGTTTGGTTTCTCTCCCAGCTAGGTCTTAATCTGAATCCTCTCCAGCTGATTATGTTATGGTCAGGCAGTTGAGTAGTTTTGAGGTGCACTTCTCCTTAATGGTGGTCTCCATGCAGAAATTCATTTTTTTTGTCCCCAGCCGAAATCATATGAGGAAGCTTCACTCAGAGTTTTACCCTCTAGACGTGTTGTTGTTGCTTTGGATGTCACCAAATAGAGAGCAATATTACTTTCTTCTAAGAAGCATTGACATGGTGACCGCTTGTCATGTTTCATCTTGTCTAGTGGATGTTTCTCTCTCCAGGTTGTTCTACCCAGGGATTTATCCTTGATGATTCTCCAATGGAGGCAGTTCACTATCATCTCCAAGCATAGAGCAGTGATGTTAATTTCTCATTTCCCCAGGCAAGTCCAGGATGTACTTCTCTCCGGATTGTTTTTCCAGAGATTTATCCTCCTAGTGAATATTGCGCATCACTATTGCGGCTATTCCCCAATGAAGTAGCTGATGATATCTCTTTTAATCACCTGTTAGGTTTTCTCTCATTTATGATGAGTATTGATCTAAAATCCTCCACAGCTTGACCTTTTGTTATTTTCCCAGCAAGTCCAGGATGCTTTGATCCAAATTGGTTAATCCTCAGAGAGTTTTTCTCTTGTATCTCCAGCAGATCTGCCTTGTATTCCCAGTGGATTTTGCGTAGATGTGTATATGTCTGTAATCCCCAGCGGATTCATTATTTCTTCGCAGCAGATCTCTTCATGGAAGTTCCTGTGAATTCTTTATGATCCCTAGGAAGATTCAGAAAGATTTGGTTGTTATGATTCCCCAACAGATTTCCTCCCATCCTCAAAGCAGAGTTTATGTTGTTATCCTCTTGGTGGATCATCTATGTTAGAAGATTGATATTCGGGTCTTTCCCCAAGGAGTATTTTCTTTTCTCCAGCAAGATTTAAGCCTTGTAGTATAATTTATTTTTCTTTGATGGCTTTTGTTTATCTCTTGCAGGATTTCTTCAGCTAAATGCCTAGCAGAGTTGCTAATGATATCTCCATCTTGTTGAGATTAGCAGAGTATTCAGTGGTGTTGTGATGTTTGTTCCACCCTCTGTTTATCCTTTATGTCTGTTTTGTCAGTATATTCATACTCATACGCATTGCATGCACATTCTTTTGTTGTGCATAGCATATTGTTGTTGCATTTTGCATTTTGCATTTGTGTTGGTGCTTCTTTGCTCTCTGGTGTTGTTATCCCCGTAGAGCGTATGTGTCCTCTCTCTATTTAGAGTGTCGACTTGTAAGCAGAAAAATGCCTATCTTTGTTAATTCCCCACTGAGTTTATTTCTCGTGGAAGATTTTGATTCAGTTTCTTCTCCAGTGCATTATCTGGATGGATTTAGTCCCTAGTTGAGATATTTCCTCCTCGGGACGAGTCTTGTTTGACCGTTTCTCTCCAGCTTGTTCTGGATTGAACTTTGGTCCCCTGCGATATTTGTTTGGATCTCTAGGCTGTGAAACCTGGATTGAGAGTGCATTTATTTTGCACCTTTGAGGATTTTGCGCCCTTCAGCTGAAATCTGCGTATGATTCCCCTTTTGAAAGGTTCAATACTGTTTCGTGGCATTCCTTTATTTGAGAAGCCTAAGGCGATATAGTTAATACCTTTTGTTGCTCCGATGAATGGTAAGTCTCTTCGGTTTGATGAGACAGTTCGTTGTTGAGATTTTGTGACTCCGATGAATGGTAAGTCTCTTTGGTTAGACGGGACAGTTCGTTGTTGAGATTTTGTGACTCCAATGAATGGTAAGTCTCTTCGGTTTGATGGGACAGTTTATTGTTGAGATTTTGTGACTCCGATGAATGGTAAGTCTCTTCAGTTTGAGGGGATAGTTCGTTGTTGAGATTTGTTACTCCGATGAATGGTAAGTCTCTTCGGTTTGATGGGACAGTTCATTGTTGAGATTTTGCGACTCCGATGAATGGTAAGTCTCTTCGGTTTGATGGGACAGTTCGTTGCTGAGATTTGTTACTTCGATGAATGGTAAGTCTCTTCGGTTTGATGGGACAGTTCATTGTTGAGATTTTGTGACTCCGATGAATGGTAAGTCTCTTCGGTTTGATGGGACAGTTCATTATTGAGATTTGTTACTCCGATGAATGGTAAGTCTCTTCAGTTTGATGGGACAGTTCATTGTTGAGATTTTGTGACTCCGATGAATGGTAAGTCTCTTCGGTTTGATGAGACAGTTCGTTGTTGAGATTTGTTACTCCGATGAATGGTAAGTCTCTTCGGTTTGATGGGACAGTTCGTTGTTGAGATTTGTTACTCCGATTCTTCGGTTTGACGGGACAGTTCGTTGTTGAGATTTTGGCGACTCTGATGAATGGTAAGTCTCTTCGGTTTGATGGGACAGTTCGTTGTTGAGATTTGTTACTTCGATGAATGGTAAGTCTCTTCGGTTTGATGGGACAGTTCATTGTTGAGATTTTGTGACTCCGATGAATGGTAAGTCTCTTCGGTTTGATGGGACAATTTGTTGTTGAGATTTGTTACTCTGATGAATGGTAAGTCTCTTCAGTTTGATGGGACAGTTCATTGTTGAGATTTTGCGACTCCGATGAATGGTAAGTCTCTTCGGTTTGATGGGACAGTTCGTTGTTGAGATTTGTTACTCCGATGAATGGTAAGTCTCTTTGGTTTGATGGGACAGTTTGTTGTTGAGATTTGTTACTCCGATGAATGGTAAGTCTCTTCGGTTTGATGGGGCAGTTCGTTGTTGAGATTTGTTACTCCGATGAATGGTAAGTCTCTTCAGTTTGATGAGACAGTTCGTTGTTGAGATTTGTTACTCCGATGAATGGTAAGTCTCTTCGGTTTGATGGGACAGTTCATTGTTGAGATTTGTTACTCCGATGAATGGTAAGTCTCTTTGGTTTGATGGGACAGTTCGTTGTTGAGATTTGTTACTCCGATGAATGGTAAATCTCTTCGGTTTGATGGGACAGTTCGTTGTTGAGATTTTGTGACTCCGATGAATGGTAAGTCTCTTCGGTTTGATGGGATAGTTCGTTGTTGAGATTTGTTACTACGATGAATGCTAAGTCTCTTCGGTTTAATGGGACAGTTCGTTGTTGAGATTTTGTGACTCCGATGAATGGTAAGTCTCTTCGGTTTGATGGGACAGTTCGTTGTTGAGATTTTGTGACTCCGATGAATGGTAAGTCTCTTCGGTTTGATAGGATAGTTCGTTGTTGAGATTTGTTTCTCCGATGAATGGTAAGTCTCTTCGGTTTGATGGGACAGTTCGTTGTTGAGGTTTGTTACTCCGATGAATGGTAAGTCTCTTCGGTTTGATGGGACAGTTCGTTGTTGAGATTTTATTACTCCGATGAATGGTAAGTCTCTTCAGTTTGATGGGACAATTCGTTGTTGATATTTTATGACTCCGATGAATGGTAAGTCTCTTCGGTTTGATGAGACAGTTCGTTGTTGAGGTTTTCTACTCCGATGGATGGTTAGTATCTTCAGTGTGCTAGAGACAGTTCATTGTTGAGGTCTTGTTTTTCCCAGTGGAGCCTTGCTGTGCTAAGTCTTCCCAATTGGGTTTTATCCTTGTTGTGATGTGGTTTATTTCCACATACACTTATCCCCAGTTTGTCTCCTCCCTTTGTTGGGATGTGTTTTCCCCTGCGGAGTCTTTTCTCTTTTCTTTTGCTCCCCAGCTTTTGTTTATCTCCTGTGGCATATTCTCCCCACAGTGGTCTTGTGTTTGCATATCATTTGCAAGATCATATCATCTTGTGGTCTCTTAGGGCCAAAAATTGGGTTGTTGTTATATTTAAGTCTCTTCTATCTCGTCGAGACAAAGATGCCCATCTTCGTATCTCCGGATAGAATAAACTTAAATAGGGGCAGCTGTAATACCCTAATTTTTACCCCTAAGATCCCACATGTCATTTGCATTTTTGCATACCACAAACAAGATCACATATTGGTTCCCTCTTTGATAGGTTTGTGCCTTGCAGGGATCTTTGAGTTTATGTGCGTTTGATTTGTTTAATTTGTTTATATTGTACTAGCCATTAATTAAAATCCAAAAATATTTTGTTTCCTTTCACTAACATTTTAAGGGGAAGAACAGGTTAAAGATACCAAAAAAAATCAGTCCCGCAGCTCGAATGAATTCCATCTGAACAAAGTCAAAGTTGATCCATAATTAATTCAAAAAATTACTTGATCAAGAGTTTCCAAGATTTAATTGATTTTTATTCAAGAGACTCCAAGGTTCATGTGTCTATTTCCATGCCTTCTTTGACAAGCAAGAGAATCGAGCCGGAACCACAACAGTGCAACAAAATGCTCATTTTTCACAAATTTTGCACTGAGTAACCGGTTAGCAGTTATGCTGTAACCGGTTACCATCGTGAAAATTTGAAAAATGGTGGCAAATTCAAATTCAGCAATTGGCACCAATCTCAGCCCTTGATCACATTTGGAATATTCTAGACCATCTCATTTTAATTCCCTACATCACTTTGATCATTTCCCACCATGTACCTTCACTAATCACCACTCTTTTGATAATTCCCTCCAAATTTGAATTCCAATCCTAATTTTGATCATCCAAGCCTAATTCCAAACCATCAAATTTTCAAGCCTAAACTCTATAAATAGAGGCTTCATTTCATTCATTCTACAAGCTTTTGATAGCCAACAAACCCCTTGCAACTTCTCTCCCCAAACCACAAATTCACCAAAGCTCTTCTTTCTTCTTTGGAAAGTTAGTAAGAATTCACATTGATTCTTGCTTAACTTTGAGCTAAACCTTCATCATTTCTTATTTTTGTTTATCAATCACAGTAGATCAAGGTTTTGGAGTGTAGATCTTGAAGCAATTTGAAGGAATTTTCAGATTTTAAGTGGTAATTCATCATTCACCATTGTTGAAGCTTCATCTTCATCTTCCATAATGTAGATCTTTGGAGATCCTTGTTACTTGATCCTTTGGATCTTGTAATTGTGTTTAATTGCTGGTTTTGGCTGTTATTTTACTTTAAATTTCGTGCAATTTCAGTTCCATGATCATAAGGTGTTTGTAAAAAGTTTTGGAAATGGATCATGCTGAATTTTGCATATTTTTCTGCATTCTGGTGCTGTGTAACCGGTTATCAGTTATGCTGTAACCGATTACACTGTGTAAATTTTGAAAAAATGGCACCTATTTTGAACTAAGTAACTAGTTAGCAGATATGCTGTAACCGGTTACTTCGAAACAGAATGCAATTTTTGGCTTGTTTTTGGGGCTGTTTTGGTTCCTTTTCCATTTTCTTCCCTTTCCGTTGTTCTTAGCCTTAGATCACATATTTGTGTGGTTTAATTTGGCTTTCTCTTCATCTATTTCTCTTTTCTTTTGATCGATGAAAGTCTAAAAGATCTTGGAATTCCGTTGTTGAATTTCGATCAAGACTAGATCGTTACCACTTTTCTTTTCGTGCGGTATTGCTTTCGGATGACGATCTATATATCGTTCATCTAGCATACATTAGCACAAAGAGCTATTGACCAGCCTCATTGTAGGGTAATTACTCCATAAATTACTCGGCGATTGCTTAACATAGCGCAATATTTGTCCCGTATCAAAAAACTATCAAGAATGGTTGATTATTTGTCTTATGGTTCAAAACTCTTGAAACTTGTTGTTAGGAGGCTTTGGTCTTATTAATCCTCTAATGAGTTTCATCAACCTTGACCTAAGTGCAATTATTCAATTGTTATTGATCACTAACACTAACAATTGATCACTAACTTACTAACAATATTTTGTATTAATTTTGCTTATGCTTCCTTCTCGCTCCCTATCTCTTTTATTTTTATGCTTCATTTCATATCTTGTTTGTGCTTCCGCAATTTTTCCTTTGTCCGTTGGACACATGTTTATGCTTATGCCTTTTTTTCTTTGTCCACTTGGACCAAAACATTAATAAAGGCTTAAACCATAAAAAACTTAATTCTCTTCATCTTGGACTATTGGTTACTATCCTATGCTTTGGAGTGATCTCTTTATGGACCTTTTTTGAAGTAATATTGGACTTATGGACCTAGAATTAGGACTTCTTATCCCTTTGCTTGGAGTATTGATTGAAGACTTGCCTTTATTGGCCAATTTGCTTAAGGATAGAATTCTTTTAATATTGCTTTGAAGTGGCTCCATTTTGGTTAGATCCTTCTTCCCTAGCTTTTATTTTATGCACTAGGATAGTCACTTCTTCTCCTCCCCATTCTTAAATTTTCAAAATCCTCTCTCTTTTTTTCAAAACCTTCTTGTTTTCAACTTAAAACCGCTTTCATAATAAAACCTTGACTTTTGTCAAGTGACTTTTAAAATTTTCTTTTCTTTAATAAATGTCAATCTATCTTAACCATACTTTGACCATTTCATGAAAACATAAAAAATATGAAACTCACTCAAATCTTTTGTGCTTTTATGCACCTTTTTTTCTTTTAAACTCTTTTTCATAAGTTTATACATGATTCATTTCTTTAAGCGAAATTATTCGCTTAGAAATGACGACTTGTCTTTACACTTAAAAATCAATCAAAACCAACAAATTTTTGTTCTTTGTACCACGAACTACGGGGTTTTGATCCTACATTGCACATCATGGGTACGTAGGCATGAGGCGATAAGTCTCTCCAAACACAAAAATCTTAAAAAATAATTCTCTTCTCTTCTCCTCAATCTCTTTACAAGCAAACCATTTTCAAACCAAAAAGCGGTAGATATTTCAAAGGGTTCCTATAGAGTACTATAGACGTTTTGGGTGCTAACATCTTCCCATTGCGTAACCAACCCCCTTACCCATTCTCTGTTTGTTCTTGTTTTTTAGAACTCTTTAGGTTTTGTTCGCTCTTTTTCCTTTCCCTTTGTGGATAAAAATAAAAGTGCGGTGGCGACTCTTGCTTATTTTTTGGTTAAGTTAATTAATAGCTTACACTCACAAATTTCCCTGCTACAGAGGGTAGTGAGGGGTCATTTCCCTCTTAGGATTTTGTATATTTTTTGCCTTCTTGATCTGTTACATGATTGTGTGACTGCTGCTGTAAATTCGTGTTTGTGTAATGTTTGATGTGAATGCATGTATGTGTGAATCTGTGATATGTGTTAATTTGAACAGTAATTTCGTGCAAATTGATTCTGTGTTGCCGAGTTCTGATATAGAACAAATCTGGAAATTTAGGGTTTATGGGGTTGACGAAAATAGGTTTTTAACACATAAATGTTGATAAAAATGATGAAACCATGAAGTAGAGTTAGAACCTTGGGATTATACTGAAATGAAGATGATTTTGGATCTGATTTCGGTGTTAGAATGAGTTTCAATCTGTGAGAACTCGTGTAGATGCGAATTCTGAGATTTTGGCATGCTCTCTAGTCATACGTGTATGGGGGAGGCCATAGACGTATGAGGGGACACACCCAGGGGGTAATACTTGTGTGATATGCACCCCGTCCCCAAGCCAGCATGACCTTCTAGTCATACGCGTATGATACACGTAAGGGAGGGGTCCATACGCGTATGAGAGTGGCCTTGCGCGTATGGCAAGAGTTAATACGCGTATAGAGGCCTGGTCAGTGGGGCCATACGCGTAGGATACACAGGACTGAGGAGTAGGGAGAGGGACATACGCGTATGGGCAGAGCTGTGGTGCAAATTTCTCGTTTTCGCGATTTCGGTCCCGATTTCGCGTGTAATGCAATTACCTTTGACCCGTAAGACTAAGATGGTATAATTAAACATAGGAGAAACTAGTAATAATATTAAGTAGGATGAAATGTGGGGTTTTATGAGAATGTCTAGTTGAGACGTGTTGGGTGTGTGAGCCAAGATTGTCGTGTGTGGACGATCTTGTGCTGTGGTGGTAATTTCGGAGAGAATTATGGTGAACATGTGGCTCATGTGTGATCATTGAAGATCATGAAATTATGCTTGATTAGTTATTACGTTGTGCATAATTTATGTCACGCATTCATGTCATGTTATATGGAGATGAGCTAGGTGGGAATCCATGATGGGTGCCTAGTCTTGTTCGGACTCTACGTAGGAGTTGAGTGGAGATAAGTTCTAGTTCAGAGGAACGTATACGAATTATCCGGAGTCCAACAGGAATCGGGTTCTAGGGTGAATCGTATGTGATTGTAATGGTACCGCATGCATTGTGTCGTGTCAGTTGAGTCACATTGCATATATGTGATCAAATGTGGGTTATTTATGTCGAATGATGATGTGGCACTTGTATGTGCGTGATGATTGTATGATTGGTGTTTTGTGTATGAACTACTCCTTAGCATGTGTTTTTCACTGTATATTTATTGAATGTAGTTCTCACCCTTTTTCTGTTTGTTGTATCTGTTCTCCTTGGGGAGTACAGATGACCAGGTACCTGAGTAATGCTTGGAGCATTGTGTTGCTACTCGATCGAGTCTTAGGAGTCACTCTGATACGTAACACGGACAGGATGGGGTTTTCGTGATTTCTTTATGTTATTTGACCTTGTATTTGTTACGTATCTGGTTTTGTTTAATATTGATGAACCACGTGTTATGTGGAGTTTTTGATGTAATTTAAGCTTTAACGTCTAACCGTTGTTTTACTTCCGCTGTTTAATTAAGTATTTGGTTTTAGTTATGAATAAGATATGAAGTGATTTAATACTTCGTGTGATGTTTTGTTGAATGTGGCATCCTACGTGTATTAACTGATTTATTTTCGCAATATTTTCGTATTTTCAATTATTATACGAATAGGTAGAGTAGGGTGTTACAAACGTCACTCAACTTGGTGAACTCCTCCATCCTTTCTAAAAAGTGATTCGGCCATGTTTCATCATCTTGGGTGAAATGTGTCTCCTACTCCGGTGATGTCTTTGATATAGTACTTCTCGATTTCAAATAAACCTGAACAAAATGTTGTGCTTTTGAAAGCCATCAGTCGTACGTCGAAATGTTTGGGTTTCAAATAATCTACCAGACAAGAACTGGTTTTGAAGCTTGATTTTTCATGTTACTGGAATATGCTCGATGAATGAGATGATATGCATGGCTTAACGCTAGAGCAAAGCGAAATGGTTAATGCATGAGAATGATATATGCAATGACTTGAAGGTTTCCAAAGATGCCCTTACGGTGGGTAATGGATGGAAAGGTTTCTTTTGCACAAAGCTTCTTGATGAGGTATTAGCATGATTCCCCAACACTTGTCTTGAACTCAACGGTTAGTGATGTACGATGGAGTTTGCTTGAGCATTTTGAAGGTATGGAGAAGACTTGCCCCTATGTGGGTCATCTTGCCTCAGTCTGTTGGTCTTTGAAGAATTTGCCTCGAAAGGAAGTTTGGAAGCAACTGTACCATAATTTGTCTTGGAGATGGCTTGCCCCAGAATTTTGAGTCATGAAAAGATCAGGCATTGATTTACCGACTCTTGGAATGATGTGGTAGTGTGTGACGAATGGACCATTAGTCCAAACGCAATGCCGATTTAGCTAGTGTGAAAGATAAAGTGGGTAGTATGCAACCTTGTTATAGTATGCTTTCAGAATAGACCATGCCTCAATTAGGTCTTATGAGGGTTATAACGTGGTCTGGTTCACAGTTTCTAAAACAAAGGATATAAGGCTCAAATTTGTCTTTTACCCGCCCCTTCTTCGTGATGATCTCTAGTCCTACATTCAGTTAGTTCCACATACGCATTCATCTCTCAAGAGATTTTGATGGTGTAAGAGTGAAGATGATGATTCAAGATTTTCTTGAAATGACAATCACCTTATTTTGTTTTGTCATGGATGTTGGTTACCCTTTAATTCTTGAACATAATGATCACCAAACCTTGTTTTTCATTTGAGGATTTGATAACCTCTTTTGCCTAATTTTTTTTTTGTTTTTTATTTGATCCATAATTTTTGCTTGGACTTCTCTTTGAAGCTTTTAGTCCACCGGGATTGCCCTATTTTTGCCTAAGTTGCCTCTTTGGAGTGTTCGACTTAGCGGGCTTTTTCTTTTTTCTTTTGATTTCGCTGAAGGGTTGTGACTACCAAGTCATTAATCATTGAAGAACAACCGACATAACTTTTGGATTTTGCATGATTCCTTCGACACTTCAAGATTTGTGCGCAGAATATCATGTGGTTGATCCTCAGATGGGATGTATTCTCTTGCAATTCAAATACGTTGCCAGATTAACTGAACACTACCTTACCCCGGGTTAAGCGTAAGGGTTTTTAGGTTCGAAAGAAACACCTACTTCTAGGCTCGAAGTGGTTACCTAAGGATTAACTCCATATCTCAGCAGTGTTTGGGGATTTGAATCAATGGTTATACATTATCAGTAGGATTTAATATGAAAGCGTACCGTAAGCAATTATAGGTATTTTATTTTCATCATCCTCCATTCAATCTTTGCTAAAATAATAGTTTGATAAATAAAAATGAATGGAAGAAATATGGATGTATTTTTTTTTATACAAGAGAATAAAATGAGTGAACACAAAATGATTAATTCAGAAAATGCAAGATCACTTCATTAATATTACCATTAGAAAACAAACAATGTTTAGAAACAAGTAGTATTTAACAAAAAAGAAAATACAAATGCAATGATAAAAATTTCCAAAGGTTGCTAGTGTTGAGGATGTGTTCCTGTTTGAACCACTGGCTTTGGGAGTTGCTCTATGAAGTATTCAAACTTATTCAGGCGAGAGATTGACGTTCACCACCAGATCTCCTTCTAAAAAGGATATATACTTTTTATCAATCAACTGTTGCACTTTATCTTTGAAAGCTTTGCAGTCTTCAGTTGAGTGCTCTATTGATGCGGCATGATATCCACATTGCACATTGAGATCATACCCACGTGGATATGGTTGTGGCAACAACTAGAGAAGTTTGGGATCCACCAATGAGTTTTGAATCAGATCTAGAAGAAGTTGACTGTATGTCATAGAAATTGGATCGAGGGGAGCATTCCTTCTTTCCAGATTGGTTCGAGGTCTATGTCGGCCCTGATGCTGATTCTGATATCCTCGGCCCGGGACTCGTCGATTTGAATGAGGAACGGTCAACGGTTATTGGTACTAAGGACTAGGAAGCAGTGGTTGCTGATATTAAATAGTCGCTGCATGCGGATATTGACCATAAGGTACTGGAGAGTGAGCTTGTGGAGTTTCCCATATTGTATCAGTTTCATCCTCTTCTTCCTTTTGGGAACTGCTAAGGGATTCAGTCTTGCTAGCTTGGCTGCTCGAGGCATCTTGGATTTTTCCTCTTTTTAGGCCACTCTCGACGCGCTCTCCAATTGTTACTAGGTGGGCGAAGTCTGATGACACGCTGCCTACCATCTTTCAAAGTACGAGCTTTGCAGGCTATCCATGAACAAATCAACAAATTCCTTCTCGAAGAGTGGTGGTTGCACTTGGGTTATTATTTCTCTTCATCGTTGTGCATATCCTCTGAAGGATTCGTTGCTCTTTTGAAATAAACTTTGCAACTGTCTTCGGTCTAGAGCTATGTCCAAGTTATATTTGTATTGCCTCAAAAAGGAGTTGGCTAGGTCTATCCTTGACTGAATATGGCTCCTTTCTAATTTCATGTACCATCACAACGATGCCCCAGTCAAACTGTCTTGACAACAGTGAATCATCAGCTTATCGTCATGAGTATGGGAGTCCATTTTTCGACAGAACATCGCTAAGTGATGTCTTGGGAAGTTATCCCTTTGTACTTCTCGAAGTCGGATACTTTGAATTTCAGAGGTATGACCAGATCTGGAACTAAGCACAAGTCATCAAGTTTCAACGTGTTAAAGCCTTTTGTAGCCCTCGACCGTATCTCTATATCATAAAAATTTTATACGGCTTCAGCAAATTGAGAATTCTCCATTTTCATCGTCAGCTGAGCACCCTGATAAATTGTCATATTCCTTGTAAATTGAGGACATTCTTCATCAATGTGAACATTGTGGTTCTTCTGCATAATTGGGATCTCAATTGATACAGGGATATGCACAGTCTGAGTTCGAGTAAGAACGTCCACTTGTTGAGGAGCATAGTTAAGGGGAACGATACATTTGGTTAGTCACCATAGTAAAGCTAGACGGGGGACCGACATTCTCTGCAACAACATGCTGAAGATTGTTCTTTGACATAGATAGCATAGCTTCCAACATCTAGTCTACCTGGCCTTTCATGTCGTTCATATCTTTTCTTAGGTCAACTTGGTTATGTTCAATGCGATCCATGGTCCTTCAGCAATGATCAAGGATTTGGTACGAGTGTCGGGAAGTCATCAAGTTGGTAATGGGCAAAAGGCAATGATGAGTTTTTTTGTTGTGGGATGATATGTAACGCATGTTGATGGATGTGGATGCAATGATATGTGAATGAAAGCAATGCAAATTCATTTTTTTAGTTTTTCTAGGTACAGGGTCTCATAAGTCCGAGGTACAGATGGATGATAAAGTTGATTTCTTTGATACACAGGGTTCTCACTGGGAATGATCTAGGGTTTGCCACAGTTCCCATAGTCATGGATCCACAAGAATGTTAGCCGCTTACGGCAAATTACTTGTCGGACGTCAACTCCTTTGAGAGAATATATTCTACGTGAGGTTCTCGTACCGACCCTTACAAGAAAAACATCTCGGAGACTCGCACTACGCAACCATTGACTTTGGGGTTCTAGAAAAGGTTCCCAGAGTCATAGGTTCACCAAGAATTTTTTTCGCTTATTTCAAATTACTTGTTAGGCGTCAACTCTTTCAAGGGAATCTAATCTGAGTGAGGTCCTCATGTCGACCCTTACGAGAAAAACATCTCGAGGACCCGCATTACGCGACCATTATTCCTATTTGGCTAAAGGTTCAATATTTTACAAAGGTCCTTAGAGTCATGGATCCTAATGAAAATATCGAGGCTTACGGAAAATTACTTGTCGTGCGACAACATTCTCAAAAGAATTTATTCTACGTGAGGTTCCCGTGTCGACCCTTACGAGAAAAACATCTCGGAGACCCACATTACTCAGCCTCGTCCTATCTTATGTTTTCCTTTAGCCTCAGGTAAAGAGTCTTTCCCATAATGTTTGAAGCAAATCGAGTATCTATATCTAGAGCCTAAGAGATCTAAGTAACCGATATAGGATAATAATAAGACAAAACATAACATAAAGGAAAAATATAGAAGAAAGCAAATAAACAAAACTATCAAACATCGCAAATCCAACTAAGTTAAGCTTAACTCTCTCTCGCTTGGAGCAAAGACACCAGCTATCGTACCTCGAACAATACGATGCTTCGCAAAGCGTTTGCACACTCGCGAAAAATAGTTCAAACTTAATCGCCACCGAACTTTATTTATTCCAATAAAGGAAATGGAAAATATCGATAAAACCTTTAAAAAAAGGAAAATGATCTTCGTAACCAAATTCGGGTTTGGTAGTCAATTATGCAATGGGAAGGTATTAACATCCCTCATGTAACGCCCCGTTTTATTTTAATTATTTTTCGTAATTAAAATTCTGTGATGTTGTGTATATTTATGTGTTATAGGTGTCTTTGATGTGTTGGGATACCTTGTGGTAGGGGGTAGTGACCTTAGAATTGTAGACTCTAAGGGTGAGGGTGTGCGACTAATTATGTAGAACTTGGTGGTGTGACGAGAATGACTAATTAAATAATATTAGTAATATTAGTTGAATATTATTAATTTAAATAATTAATGGATATTGTTATTATTATTTAATTTGTAGAATTAATAATAATAATAATAATAATATAATAATAATAATAATAATAATAATAATAATAATAATAATAATAATAGAAAATGGGAAGTTGAGATGGGTTGGTTGTCAGATCGTGAAAACAGAAGAAAAGTGAGAAAAGGGAGAAAAAGGCTAGGGCTCAAGGAAGAAAAAGGAAGAGAAGAAAGGATCACCATTGTTTAAGCTCTTGTAAGAACTCTAAGGTAAGAGTGTGGTTCTAATTATCTAAGGGTTATCATGATATGGGAGAGTAGATTATGCCATGTAGGTTTTGTGTTTCTTTCTCTACTCATGATTTTGATGAATTGGTATTGTTTGTTTGATGAACTTCTTTATGAATTGTGAATGGTTGTTGATGTTGTGATTGATAATAGAATGATGTGTCGTTGTAAATTCTGTCGTTGGAATCATATATGTGATTGTTGAATGTTGTTGATGTTGTTGGTTGTTTGTGATTGCGAGTCAAAGTTGGAACAAAGTCATGAGCAATTTTTGATAAAAAAGGAATTGGGGTTTGAGACTTTAGAAAAGTGTTTTTTGTGTTAAAATATGTTTCAAACGATTTATAAGAAAAATGAAGTTTTGGGAGGGTTCAAAAGTGATTCTCGTGTAACAAGTTACTGAAAAAGTGATTATAGACGCAGTGTAATCGATTACCATTGTGGGCGTAATCGGTTACACTGCCTAAAAAACTGCATTTTTGGCTTTTCAAAGGCGTAACTGATTACGGTGTTTGTGGTAATCGATTACGCCGATGTCAGTGGCTGGTTACGCAAGCGTAACCGGTTACCTCTTTTTGCATAACCGGTTACTGTAACGCCCCATTTTTAATTATTTAATCGTCGTGTTTTATTTTCAATTGTTTGGCCTTGTTTAGGGGGTGTCTGAGTGCGAAGGGAGTAATGTTAATAGTGATAAGGTGTGGAGTGTGTCCATTAATAGTAATATGGAACTTATTATTATTATTATTATTAGTATTATTATTATTATTATTATTTTTAATAGTATATTTCATATTATTATTGTTATGACTATTATTATTATTAATATTATTAGTAAAATAAAATCTAATGTGAATGATTAGATAATGGACTGAGATGAAATAATAAGGGTAGTTTAGTAATTAAAGGAAGATTAGTGAAAATTAGTGGGGGTTTAGTCATATCAGAACTTTGGAGAGAAAAAGAGAAAGACTGAGGAGAGGAAGAACAAGGGTGTGCTAGGGCTAACATCTCCATCAGATTTTCGCAGGAATTAAGCAGGAATTCGAGGTAAGGGGGGAGAACGGGTTTAATATTGGTGAATTAATCATGTGAGGGTAGTGGGGAGTCCTTAACCCCGTAGGAATTCGTTTGAATGTATGCTGTCATATGATTGTAAGATGTATATGTGAATCTGTGATGAATATGATGTGGAATGAATCACTGAACTTCTGATTTTTGTCTGTCATCTTGATGTTGTTATTGTTGTTTGAATGTGACATTGCAGAGTTGAATTTAATTTAGATTTGGAGGATGAATTTAGACTAAAATCTGAGTTAGTAATGTTAAGAGAAATATGTAGGATGAGTAATAGAACATGAAATTGATGTAGAACTAGTATTAGGACTGTTTTAGAGTGAAATAGTGAAGATCCCGTAGTAGAACTTAGACTGGTGTGGAGAAAACAGGTTTGCGTAATAGATCTGGCCGTACGCGTATTGGGGAGGACGTTACGCGTAAGGCTAGGCAGGATTTGAGGCATTACGCGTACGGGGAGGCCACAAGGAGGTTTTGGCACGACCCTCTGCCCATACGCGTAAGGATACGCATATGGTTGCTTGGCAATACGCGTATGGAGTAGCTATACGCGTATCCAGATCTGAGAATGGAATTTGTGAAGGAAAATAGCTCTCTGCCCATACGCGTATGAGGTTGGGCAATACGCATATGGCAGGGTGAGTCAGGAGGCCTTACGCGTCTGGTACGCGTAGGAATGGGCGAGGGAGCTGGGCAATACGCGTATGGCCCAGGGAAATACGTGTATGACCAGCGAGTGTGCAGAATTTTACCGTTTCGCGATTTCTTTCCCGTTTTTGCGTCGGAATCGGTTTCCTTTGGTTTGAGAGGTTGGGAATAGATGCCAGAAGTTAAGAAGTATAGAGTTGGTGACGAAAATAATTAATTTAATAATTTTGGTGAATTAATTAGTAATTAGATAATTAGTGGACGAGTACCTTGTGAGGCGTGTAGAATGTGCTTGTGTGGCGCCGTTTGTGTGAGGTGCGAGCGGTCTTAGGGTAGCAGAGGTAATTCTTGGTGAATTAATGGTGAGTGTATGACGCACTTGGGATCAATGAGGATCGTATATTTTACTTAATGATAGTCTCTTGTGCATAATTTGTGTGTGATGATGCGGTGTTGCAGGTGAGGTAATTCCAGTGTGAATTACGGTAAGTGTATGGCTTACATGTGATCAGGAGGATCGTGTAAATGCATAACTGATTATTATACATGTGTTGTGTGTGTAATTTGTGTTGTGGTGAATGATTATTTTATGTGTGATCAGGAGGATCGTGAGAATGTGTAGTTTTATTATACATGTGTGTTGTATGCATAGTCGTTATTGTGCATTTCATGGTGTTGGTGGGATGAATCATTGCTCAGGAGGAGTGTATGTGATTCATCTGAACTCCCTATAGGAGTGGGGTGGGATAAATCATTGCCAAGTAGGGGTGTATGTGATTTATCTGGGTTCGATTGAATGAACCATGGTGATGTTGGTACCACATGCATTGTGTCTGTGTCGAGTCGCATTGCATTATTACTTTATTGATTGACTGGTGATTGAATGTGACAGTAGGTCGTGACTGTATGTTTGTATGATATATGTGAGTAACTACCTTCTAATATGTATTATTCATCGTTTAATATTGAATGTGGTTCTCACCCCTTTGTTGTTGTTGTGTCTGTGCTTCTTCGGAAGTACAGATAATCCAGGTACTTAGGTTGCTTGGAGTGCGTGTTGCTTGTTCGAGTCGCTCTGATACGTAACACAGGAATCTTGGGGATTTTATTGATTGTCATTTTGTTTTGAATTTTGTTACGTATATTTCGTTTGTTGGAATTTATGGTGGACCACGAGTTTAAGTAGAGTGTTTTGTAGTTGTTGGCATGTGGCCGTGAAATGAATAAATAAACTATTTTCCGCTGTTTTATTTCATTTAATAAAAGGAGTTTGATGTTGGTTTTATGAATGTGGCATCCTACTTTATTTTTGGTGTAAAAAAAACTCTGATTATTTTCATAGAACTTTGTATATTTTCTAAAATAGGAAAGTGGGGTTTTACAATTGGTATCAGAGCAGGTCGGTCCTTCCGGCCAGGTTGTCTAGTATGGTTTGTGTCTTGGTATACGACGCGTGTGTAGAACACGGTCGGTGCGTGTTTGTCTTCTAACTGTCTGGTTGCAGGAGTTGAGGGTGAGATAAGTGGGGGAGAAACTGGTGCTTCTCCACGATGCTTTCACTATGGAAGGGTAGATTAGTGAATAATGGAGTGTTATCATAGTTGGTAAGGAAGGGTCTATACTTCATTCGGATGATCGGCTGTCTATGAACAAAATTAGGAACTGATCACCCTCAATCTTTTGTTGATAGTAGTCGGAAATCAAGATGAATGGATAGATGCGCTTGACAGTTAAGATAGCATGTAATGTAGAAGTTGGTCGTGTTGGGTCGGTATAGATCTTCATTATCTGAAGAGGTTGAAGGAGAGAGGTACTGTCGGTCGATCAAGTTGAAGGATGTCTCTGAGGGAGGATAATCAGGTATTGGGGTGATTGCTTTTCAGTGAGTAGAGGACAAGTGATGGTTGGATACATGCCAGTGTTGGGTAATCCATGATGTATGTTGAGGGTGGATCTGAGTTGGGTAATGGTAGAGAACTGGTATCGTTGTGTGCTGAGCAAATGGGTGGATATCTATTAGGCAAAGCCTCGGTGTATTACGATTTGCGTTGTGGCGAGTAAGTAGTGAAGTTACATGTATTGAGTTACTTGTTGGTTGCAAATTTTTGAATTTATTTCAGGCGAGATAAGTGGACCACAGGTGTATTAATGGGGTAGAGGTGGCTATTGATTCAACGCTTGATACGAGTCTGATGTCAATGGCTCCGTACAGGAAGTGAACTTAAATTGGACGAAGGTGAATAATTGAGGTTTTATCTGCTAAGTAAGTGGAAAAACTATTAGGATGTGAGACTAAAATGGTTGTTATGTTATGTTAATGGTGTACTGGAATTGACAGGAAGGCCACAGTGAAGGGCTACCAGTTGTTCAGGATTCCAATATGTGTTTCCGGATGGAATAACAAGCATGACGTGTATAAGGGTATTGAGGCTATGGGAAGCAAAACTTAGAGTTTGGATGAGTTTTGGAGTTCTTAAAGTTTTAGGGCATTAATGGAAATTTTGAGAAAACCCTTGGGTGTGGATGTGATATTGAGATCGAGAGTTCTTTTTGGTTGATTGTTGATATATGTGGGAATTTGTGGAATTTGGATTGTCCAGAGAATGAAATTGCGTATAGATTACTGACAGTTGCATAAGGTAAAGATTGAGAATAAGTGTCCATGTTCAAGAATAGATGATTGGAATGGTTTGGTTGAGTTTGATTGGAATTATAATTGTTTGGAAAGTTTGATACGAGTGGTGAATTTGTGTGAGTTGAAGCTTTGATCGATTTCATGTGACTGGTTAGGTTATCATCGGAATAGGTTGTTATTTACTCGGTTAAGCTGGTATGTGAGTCTGGACAAGATTGGATGAGTTCGGAGTGGTGTTCATTAGGGATGTCCGGATCTAATATAAAGTTAGAAGGAGACTATGTAGGGTGTTTGAGAATCGAGTTGTAAGTGTTGAAAAGAAAGGAATTTTTATGCTAAATTACTCAGGTGAGAATTTTGGTTGAAAAAGGTTAGTTTTCTTAGACATCCTATTTCTGATGATGGCATTGTTATGGATCCATCGGAGGTAGATGCAGTTCTATGATGAGAGGCTCCGAAGTCGGTTAAGATGATTAGAAACTTTTGGACTTTAGTTGGTTATTACCGGAGATTATGAAAGGCCTATGCGAGTTAGCATTTTTGTTACTTCAGTTGACTTACAAAGGGTACGTCGTTTGCTTGGGATGCTCAGTGTGAGGAAAGTTTGAGAAGGCTAAGGTGGAATTGTCTACAGCTCCAGTTTTAATGTGTCTATGATGAGTTAGTCAGGGTGGTGATGCAAGATGGTAAGGTCGTGGCTTATGTTTTACGAAAATTAAGGATTCATGAATTCGAGATGGTTGCGGTTACTTTTGTGTTGAGAATCTAGAAGTATTATTTTTATGGTTTTGAGACCGAAGTGTTTAGTAATCACAAAGATATTAAGTACTTGTTTAGTAGCAAATAATAGAGTACAAGACAACGAGGATGGTTGGGATTCCTGATGAGTTATGAATTTAGATGGAATCATCCTATTGGTGAGATTAATTTCGCAACGGAAGAGTAAGTCGAAAGTTTTATACATATCTGTTCTGATTGTCAGCAGATTATAATTATTTGAGCAGTTCAGAGACTTGTGTCTGGTGTGCGAGATAATACAGTAGAGTGTGAGGTTGGGTATATTAGAAATGGACTATGATCTTTCTGGTGAATATTAAAGAGAGTCAGAAGTTGGATAGGAAATTGGTAGAGTTGATGGTTGCGAGTAATCAGAGTGCGCATCGAAAGCGTGATGTGGCACATTTTGCTTATGCGTGGGTGACTTGTGAGAGTTCATAGGTTGAACCTTGGAAACAGGTGGGAACGATGAGACCATTGGACATTTCAAAAATGGAAGTGTTAGGCGAAAGATTTAAATATTTTTCATGGGCTGTTATGTAGATGGATGTTCGGGTTGTATGTTCGATTGGTTAATCGTAGCATTGTTGTAATAGTGTTGTATGACAAGGATGTTGGTGTTATGGTTATGTAGAGGTTGTTGAAACGATGTTGTGTCGTGGGACTTTATGTTCTTGGTTGTGGTGGCCTCGTTTCCATCGTGATGGTTCAAGTGCGGGGAGCTAATTCCTATGTGGGGAGTTAGGGGTGTGTTACCTATGGTGAGGGTAACGATCTTGTTGTGTTCTATTTCTAGAGTGAACCTGCGTGTTCGTAACTTGGGTATTATTTGAGTCGTGAGTTAGTCGTCAAGTGCATTATATGGGCATTGCATCTTGTCAGTGTGTTATTGGTGGTGTGCCTTTTATTGGCATGTTAGTGGTTAGTCAGATGCGGGAGTCGTATCCAGAACTGTTTCCATCAGGTACATTTTCGAGGACAAAAATAATTTAAGTGGGGGAGAGTTGTAACGCCCCATTTTTAATTATTTAATCGTCGTGTTTTATTTTCAATTGTTTGGCCTTGTTTAGGGGGTGTCTGAGTGCGAAGGGAGTAATGTTAATAGTGATAAGGTGTGGGGTGTGTCCATTAATAGTAATATGGAACTTATTATTATTATTATTATTATTATTATTATTATTATTATTTTTAATAGTATATTTCATATTATTATTGTTATAAATATTATTATTATTATTAATATTATTAGTAAAATAAAATCTAATGTGAATGATTAGATAATGGACTGAGATGAAATAATAAGGGTAGTTTAGTAATTAAAGGAAGATTAGTGAAAACTAGTGGGGGTTTAGTCATATCAGAACTTTGGAGAGAAAAAGAGAAAAACTGAGGAGAGGAAGAACAAGGGTGTGCTAGGGCT
The DNA here is from genome assembly GCA_022829125.1 of Lathyrus tuberosus. Classification (NCBI taxonomy): domain Eukaryota; kingdom Viridiplantae; phylum Streptophyta; class Magnoliopsida; order Fabales; family Fabaceae; genus Lathyrus; species Lathyrus tuberosus. The sequence goes on along the minus strand of JALAZF010000010.1, from coordinate 2,866,349 downwards.
AACATCTCCATCAGATTTTCGCAGGAATTAAGCAGGAATTCGAGGTAAGGGGGAGAACTGGTTTAATATTGGTGAATTAATCATGTGATGGTAGTGGGGGAGTCCTTAACCCCGTAGGAATTCATTTGAATGTATGCTGTCATATGATTGTAAGATGTATATGTGAATCTGTGATGAATATGACGTGGAATGAATCACTGAACTTCTGATTTTTGTCTGTCATCTTGATGTTGTTATTGTTGTTTGAATGTGACATTGCTGAGTTGAATTTAATTTAGATTTGGAGGATGAATTTAGACTAAAATCTGAGTTAGTAATGTTAAGAGAAAGATGTAGGATGAGTAATAGAACATGAAATTGATGTAGAACTAGTTTTAGGAGTGTTTTAGAGTGAAATAGTGAAGATCTCGTAGTAGAACTCAGACTGGTGTGGAGAAAATAAGTTTGCGTAATAGATCTGGCCGTAGGCGTATTAGGGAGGACGTTATGCGTAAGGCTAGGCAGGATTGGAGGCATTACGCGTACTGGGAGACCACAAGGAGGTTTTGGCACGGCCCTCTGCCCATACGCGTAAGGATACGCGCATGGTTACTTGGAAATACGCGTATGGAGTAGCTATACGCGTATCCAGATCTGAGAATGGAATTTGTGAAGGAAAATAGCTCTCTGCCCATACGCGTATGAGGTTAGGCAATACACGTATGGCAGGGTGAGGCAGGAGACCTTACGCGTCTGGTATGCGTAGGAATGAGCGAGGGAGCTGGGCAATACGCGTATGGTCCAGGGCAATACGCGTATGACCAGCGAGTATGCAGAATTCTATCGTTTCGCGATTTCTTTCCCGTTTTCGCGTCGGAATCAGTTTCCTTTGGTTTGAGAGGTTGGGAATAGATGTCAGAAGTTAAGAAGTATAGAGTTGGTGACGAAAATAATTAATTTAATAATTTTGGTGAATTAATTAGTAATTAGCTAATTAGTGGACGAGTACCTTGTGAGGCGTGTAGAATGTGTTTGTGTGGCGCCGTTTGTGTGAGGTGCAAGCGGTCTTAGGGTAGCAGAGGTAATTCTTGGTGAATTAACGGTGAGTGTATGATGCACTTGGGGTCAATGAGGATCGTATATTTTACTTAATGATAGTCTATTGTGCATACTTTGTGTGTGATGATGCGGTGTTGCAGGTGAGGTAATTCCAGTGTGAATTACGATAAGTGTATGGCTTACGTGTGATCAGGAGGATCGTGTAAATGCATAACTGATTATTATACATGTGTTGTGTGTGTAATTTGTGTTGTGGTGAATGATTATTTTATGTGTGATCAGGAGGATCGTGAGAATGTGTAGTTTTATTATACATGTGTGTTGTATGCATAGTCGTTATTGTGCATTTCATAGTGTTGGTGGGATGAATCATTGCTCAGGAGGAGTGTATATGATTCATCCGAACTCCCTAGAGGAGTGTGGTGGGATAAATCATTGCCAAGTAGGGGTGTATGTGATTTATCCGGGTTCGATTGAATGAACCATGGTGATGTTGGTACCACATGCATTGTGTCTATGTCGAGTCGCATTGCATTATTACTTTGTTGATTGATGGTGATTGAATGTGACAGTAGGTCGTGACTGTATGTTTGTATGATATATATGAGTAACTACCTTCTAATATGTATTATTCACCGTTTAATATTGAATGTGGTTCTCACCCCTTTGTTGTTGTTGTGTCTGTGCTTCTTCGGAAGTACAGATAATCCAGGTACTTAGGTTGCTTGGAGTGCGTGTTGCTTGTTCGAGTCGTAGGAGTCGCTCTGATACGTAACACGGGAATCTTGGGGATTTTATTGATTGTCATTTTGTTTTGAATTTTGTTACGTATCTTTCGTTTGTTGGAATTTATGGTGGACCACGAGTTTAAGTGGAGTGTTTTGTAGTTGTTGGCATGTGGCCATGAAATGAATAAATAAACTATTTTCCATTGTTTTATTTCATTTAATAAAAGGAGTTTAATGCTGGTTTTATGAATGTGGCATCCTACTTTATTTTTGGTGTAAAAAAAACCCTGATTATTTTCATAGAACTTTGTATATTTTCTAAAATGGGAAAGTGGGGTGTTACAGTTACAATGCTGTTTTTTGAAAAATATTCTAAAATTCCTAAAGTTTGTTCCGGGAGTCCGATTCGAGTGTCGTTCAAAGCGTCAGAAAGTTGACGTGTCGAACTTTAGTCTAAAAATAGTTTCGGTGGCAGAAGTTGAGTAATTCTTTTGTTGGTTGTATGAAACACATTATTGTCATTATGTTGTGGTGATATGATTCTAAATGCCTTGTGGATGTTTGCTATGTTGTATGTCATTGTTGTTGGACTGTATGTCATTTCATTGTTGCTGACCTGTAGTGACATGTTGCATTGTTAGATGGTTGTTGTCATTGTTGTTATCATGCATTTCATGGTTGTATGAGTTATGAGATAAGTTGTGTGCCCATGTGGAGTGTGAGTGTCTTATCTGGATTCTGATTACAGAATTGTATTGTTGTTGCTGTTGAGGTGATCGTGTGCCCATGTGGGGTGTGAGCGGTCACAATGATCGTGTGCTCATGTGGGGTGTGAGCGATCTCGGAAGTCGTGTGCCCATGTGGGGTGTGAGCGACATTATGGAAATTCCGACGAGAATTGTGATCCTAAAATAAGGATGGGGTTCTAATATAAGAATTGATGGTACCACGTGCATTCAGTCGATTTGTGAGTCTTAATGCATTGCATTTTAGTTGTGTTTGTTGGTGTGTTGAATTTGTTGACATGTTGATTGTAACTGCTGTTGTATGGTTGTATGTTTTGGAATGAGTGTTTATGCATGAATAATCTAGTGCTCACTTATTATCGTGCTTTCCTTTATATAATTATGATATCTCACCCCTTCTGTTTGAATGTTGCCTTTACATGGGCATCGTGTAGATAATTCGCAGTAGAGGAGTTAAAGTGAGTAGAAGATGAAGTCTTTTGTTTTCCTTTTAGTGTCAGCGTGTGCTTTAATGTGTAACACCGGGTTCAGGGAACGTTGTGTTTTGATGTATTTGATATAGATTTTTGGATATCTCTAGAATATTCGTTGTTTATGTTATTCTGAAGAAGTTATTATGCCATGAATAATTGTTTATGTTGATGCTTTTGTTGTCTCAATAAAATTTTGAGATTTCAGACATGTTGAGTTGTTATGGTTATTATAAATAATTTTTTAAACAAAGTGCATGTGTTGCATATCTTGTTATATGAGCAGTTGTAGTATGAATTGTGTGACATCCTGAATATATTTTGATGAAATTACTCTGATTTATATTTAAATCGCGCGGGTCATATTTGGGGTGTTACATTAGTGGTATCAGAGCAGGTCAGTTTATCCGGCCAAGTTGTTGAGTCGTAGTGTTGTGATAGTTGAATACTGTCTTTGTTGTCTTATAGCCATTGTTGTTGTTTATGGTGGAAAAATGGAAATGGCTGGAAGAAATGATGCTGCTATTGCTGCTGTTTTACAGGCTATTGCTTAAGCTGTTTAGAATTCGCCTAATGCTGGTGAGAATGATGAGCTCCGTCACTTGGGAAAGTTCCAAAAGAATAATCCGCCTATTTTCAAGGGTATGTATGATTTTGATGGAGCACAGGCGTGACTCAAGGAAATTAAAAGGATCTTTCGAGTGATGAACTGTTCTGAAGAGCATAAGGTACGACTTGGTACTCATATGCTAGCTGAGGAGGCTGATGACTGGTGGGTCAACACTCGTTAGGTGTTGGGAACGTCAGGTGAAGTTGTTACCTGGGCTGTGTTTCATAGAGAGTTCTTGAGGAAGTACTTTCCTAGGGATGTTCGTGGGAAGAAGGAGATTGAATTTCTATAGATGAAGCAGGGTAATCTGATTGTTACTAAATATGCTTCCAGATTTGTGGAACTTGATAAGTTCTATCTGCATTATAGTGAGGCGACTGCTGAGTTCTCAAAGTGTGTCAAATTTGAGAATGGTTTGTGTCCCGAGATCAAGCATGCGGTTGTATATCGACAGATCAGGAGATTTCCAGAGTTTGTGGATAGCTGTATAATTTATGATGAGGATGGCAAAGCTCGGTCAGCTCATTATAAGAGTTTGAGTGAGAAAAGGGGAAAGTAGAATGTGAACCGTGGAAAGCCTTACAGTGCTCCAGTTGATAAGAGTAAACAAAGAGTTGTTGATGGTAAGAGCCCTAGTGGGGGAGGTGCTCATGCTCCTCTTTAGTCCTATAGATGTGGTGAGTTGGGTCATCGTGTCAGTGAGAGCAAGAGTGATGTGAAGAAGTGTTACAATTATGGGCAATCCGGACATCTGATTGTTGACTGCAAAGTTAATGTGGTGACATACTACAGCCATGGAGAACCTGGATATATCAGTACCCATTGCTAGAAGCTGAAGCAAGCTTCGACTAGAGGAAAGGTGTTTGCTCTGTCAAGAACCCAAACTTCCAGTGATGACAGGTTGATCAAAGGTATATTTTATATTAATAATACACCTTTAATTGCTATTATTCATACTGGTGCTACTCATTATTTTAGTGATACTGATTATGTGAAAATGCTTGGCCTTGTTGTTTCTTCTATGAAGGGAGAAATGGTTATCGAAACTTCTGCTAAGGGATCAGTGACTACTTCTCTGGTGTGTTTGAATTGTCCTGCGTCGATCTTTGATAGAGATTTTGGTATTGATCTTATTTGCTTGCCGTTGGGAAATCTTGATGTTATCTTAGGAATGACCTGGTTAGAGTTCAATCATGTTCATATCAACTGTTATAACAAGTCGGTGTGGTTTCTTGCTCCTGATGATGAGAAGGAAACTAATTTTCTGTCTGCTAGAGAGTTGAAGGAGCTTTTGGAAAAGGAAGCTCAAGTCCTTGCGTTGTTTGCATCCTTATCTGTGGAGAGTCAGGCGGTGATTGATGAGTTGCAAGTGGTGCGTGAATTTCCATATATGTTTCCAGATGAAATTTCAGATGTGCCGCCGGAGAGAGAGGTAGAGTTTGCTATTGATCTTGTCCCTGGTACCAGAACTGTTTCTTTGGCACCATACAGGATGTCAGCATCGGAGTTAGCAGAGTTGAAGAAGCAATTAGAATAGTTGTTGAAAAATAATTTTGTAAGGCCAAGTGTATCGCCTTGGGGAGCTCCGGTGTTGTTGGTAAAGAAGAAAGATGGCAGTATGAGGTTGTGTGTGGATTACATGCAATTGAATAAAGTAACAATTAAGAACAAGTATCCGCTTCTAAGAATTGATGACTTGATGGATCAATTGGCGGGTGCACGTGTGTTAAGTAAAATTGACTTGAGTTCGGGTTATCACTAGATTCTAGTAAAGGATGAAGATATTAAGAAGACTGTTTCAGAACTCGGTATGGACATTATGAGTATTTGGTAATGTCGTTCGGTGTTTCTAATGCACCTGGTGTGTTTATGGAATATCTGAACTGAATATTTCACACTTATCTGGAACGGTTTGTGGTGGTTTTCATTGATGACATTCTGATTTATTCTAAGTCGGAAGAAGAGCATGTTGAGCATTTAAGGATTGTATTGTGTAACGCCCTGTTTTATTTTAATTATTTTTCGTAATTAAAAATTAAATAATGTTGTGTATGTGTATGTGATTATGAGTGTTTTGTTGTGGTTGGGGGATACCCTTGGTGTGGGGTAGTGACCTTAAGACTAGACCTTGAGGAAGGTGTTGGGGGGTGTGAGCAGTTGTGTAAAACTTGGTGGTGTGGAGAGTAGAACAAATTAAATTATATTAGTAATATTTAGTTAATTATAATATTAGTTGAATAATATTAAATTAATTAAATAGTGATTATTACTATTATTATTTTAGTAAGAGGATATTACTAATAATAATAATATTATAATAATATAATAATAATAATTTAGGGAGTTGAGGGACAAAATTGTTTTGATCGTGAAGACAAGAGAAAGTTGAAAAGAGAGATAGGGCAAGGAAGAGTTAGGAGAAAAGGCTTCCATTGTTGAGGTAGAAGAATCCTTGTGCAAGAACTCTAAGGTAAGGGTGATATTCTAACTAGTTAAGGGTTAGTATGATGCTATTGTGGGTAGACTCTTTCATGTAGGCCTTGTGTTGTTTTTCCCTTTATTCATGTTTCTGATGGAATGTTGTTGTTGAATTGGTTGATTATGATGAATGTTGTTGTTAGAATCATAGTAGATGATGAAATTGATGCAATTGTTGTTGTTGTTAATTCGTTTAATCGATGGTTGATTGTTGTTGTGGTTGGTCATTGTGTGAAATCATGAATAAGAGTCGGAATGATTGTTTTGGGTGTTTTCGGGGAAAGAAATCGGGGTTTTTGTGTTGATGAAAACTTATTTTTGAGTAGAACAATGGATTACACGTTTTGTATGAAAAGTGAGATTTTGGGATGGGGTAAAAAGCATTTTTCGTACTAATAAACAGCAGAAAAGTGATTCTGCTGCAGGTGTAATCGGTTACCAGATATAGGGTAACTAGTTACACTGTTGAAAAACAACATTTTTGGGCAAACTGTGAGGGGGTAACCGGTTACCCTGTGTTAATTTTGCGTCGTTTGCTAGTTTCCAAGGGTGTAACCGGTTACCTCATTTTGAGTAACTGATTACACTGGGACTAGGGGTGGAAATAGGCTGGGCCGAACTAGGTTTTGCCAAGCCTGAGCTTTGCCTACCAAAAAATTCAAAGCCTAAGCCTGGCCTATAGCCTATCATAGGCTTATTTTTAGGCTTGTGCCTAGCCTTTCCGAAGGCCTGATTGGCCTACTAGCCTATTTAAAAGCCTTCGTCATTTGAACATTTGTAAATAAGAAATTCAACTAATGTTAAATAGACTAACAAATTAAAAGATTAATGAGATTAAATGTTTGTTTTCATTGTCTCATTCAAGTTTTCCTATTAGCATAAGTTTGGTGATACTATTTGTTGGAGTGAACATATGAAAAAAACTTATGATAACAACTTATGACATTGTTTATAATGTTTTTTTAATTTATTTTCATAAATTTTTCAAGATAACTAAGCTTTATTTTCATATTTTAACTAAAAGTACAAAATACAATATAGTAATAATAAATATATCGAGTTTTTTTTAAATAGGTCGGCCTAATAGGCTTAAAAGACTTTTCTTACGGCCTGTGGCCTAGCCTCTTTAGCTAAATAGGCTTATAAAAAAACCTAGGCCTTTTCTATTTAAGAAAAATCCTGGCCTGGCCTGGGCCTATGTAGGCTAGGCCGTAGGCCCCTGTTAGTTGGCCTGGCCTATTCCCACCCCTAACTGGGACTGATTTTTGAAAAATCTTTAAAAATTCATATCTTTCGTTCTGGGAGTGCGATTCGAGTTCCGTTCGAAGCATCGGAAAGCTGGCGTGACGAACTTTAATCTAAAAATAGTTTCGGTGGAAGAAGTTAAATGATTTTGTTGTTTGTTGATGTTGAACGCATTATTTTTATTTTGTTGCGGTGTGATATGATTTTATATGCCTTATGGATGCTTGTCGTGTGTATGTCATTGTTGCTGGATTGTATGGCATTTTGTTGTTGCTGGACTATATGGCATGTTGTTGTTGCTGGCCTGTAGTGGCGTATTGCATTGTTTAGATGGTCTTTATTGTTGTTGTTTTCATGCATTTCATGGTTGCATGAGTTGTGAGATAAGTTGTGTGCCTATGTGGGATGTGAGCGTCTTATCCGGATTCTGAATGCAGAATTGTATCATTGTTGTTGTTGTTGTTGTTATTGAGGTGATTACGTGTCCATGTGGGGTGTGACCTATCACAGTGTTTTGTGTGCCCACGTGGAGTGTGAGCAATCACGGAAGTCGTGTGCCTATGTGGGGTGTGAGCGACATTATGGAAATTCTGACAGAAATTGTGATCCTGAAATAGGGATCGGGTTCTAATATAGGAATCGATGGTACCACATGCATTTAGTCGAGTTGTGAGTCTCATTTCATCGCATATTGGTTGCATTTGTTGTTGTGTTGAATGCTGTAGTTGTATGTTAGATGTTGTGGTTGTATGTTGGATGATGGATATTGTTGTTTGTGTTGGATGGTTATAATGTTGGTTGTGTGGAATGGTTGATGTGCATGAAATAATCTAATGCTTGCTTTATTATTATGCTTTCCTTTATCTATTTATGATATCTCACCCCTTATGTTTGAATGTTGCCTTTACATGGGCATCATGCAGATAATTCGCAGTAGAGGAGTTGAAGTAAGTAGAAGATGAAGTCTTCTATTTTCCCTTTTGAGTCAGTGTCTTCTCTGATGTGTAACACCGGGGCCAGGGAACGTTGTGTCATGTTGAGTTTGATAGAGAGTTTTGGATATCTCCTGAGTAGTTGTGGTTTATTTTATTTTGAAGAATTATTATGTTTTGAATAACTTTTTATGTTGATGCTTCCGATATTTCAATAAAATTTTGAAATTAAGACATGTTGAGTTGTTATAGTTATCATAACTAATTTTCAAATATTGCATGTGTTACATATTTTCATATATGAGCAGCTGATTGAGTTGAATTGTGTGACATCCTGAATATATTTGATGCAATTACTATGATTTATTTTTATACTTCGTGGGGTTTATTTGGGGTGTTACATTAGTGGTATCAGAGCAGGTCGGCCTGTCTGGCCAAGTTGTTGAGTCGTAGTGTTGTGACAGTTTAATACTGTCGTTGTTGTCTTCTACCATTATTGCAATTTATGGTGGAAAAACAGATATGGCTGGAAGGAGAGATGATGATGCTATTGCTGCTGCTTTGCAGACTGTAGCTCAGGCTGCTCAGAATCAGCCTAATGCTGGTGAGAATGATGAGTTTCGTCACGTTAGGAAGTTCCAGAAGAACAATCCGCCTACTTTCAAGGGTATGTATGATCCGGATGGAACTTAAGCGTGGATCAAGGAGATTGAAAGGATCTTTTGAGTGGTGAATTATTCTAAAGAGCAGAAGATACGATTTGGTACTCATATGCTAGCTGAGGAGGTTGATGACTAGTGGGTTAACACTCGTCAGGTGTTGGGGACATCAGGTGAAGTTGTTACCTAGGTTGTGTTTCGTAGGGAGTTCATGAGGAAGTACTTTCCTGAGGATGTTCATGGTAAGAAGAGATTGAGTTTCTGGAGCTAAAGCATGGTAATCTGATTGTTATTGAGTATGATGCTAGATTTGTGGAACTTGCTAAGTTCTACCCGTATTATAGTGAGGAGGCTGATGAGTTCTCAAAGTGTGTCAAATTTGAGAATGATTTGCGTCCTGAGATCAAGTAGGCGGTTGGATATCAACAGATAAGAAGATTTCTAGAGTTGGTGGATTACTGTAGAATTTAAGAGGGAGAAACTGGTTTTCTGTCTGCTAGAGAGTTGAAAGAGCTTTTGGAATAGGAAGCTCAAGTGCTTGTGTTATTTGCATCCTTATCTATGGAGAGTCAAGCAGTGATTAATGCATTGCAGGTGGTGCGTGAGTTCCCAGATGTGTTTCCAGATGATATTTTGGATGTGCCGCCAGAGAGAGAGGTAGAGTTTGCTATTGATCTTATCCTTGGTACCATACCTGTTTCTATGGCACCATACAGGATGTCAACGTCGGAGTTAGCAGAGTTAAAGAAGAAATTGGAAGATGTGTTGGAAAAGAAATTTGTAAGACCAAGTGTATCGCCTTGGGGAGCTCCGGTGTTGTTGCTAAAGAAGAAAAACGGTAGTATGAGTTTGTGTGAGGATTATAGGAAGTTGAATAAAGTAACGATTAAGAACAAGTATCTGCTTCAAAGAATAGATGACTTGATGGATTAGTTGGTGGGTGCACGTGTGTTTAGTAAAATTGACTTGAGGTCGGGTTATCATCAAATTCTAGTGAAGGATAAAGATATTCAGAAGATGACTTTCAGGACTCGGTATGGACATTATGAGTATCTGGTAATGTCGTTCAACATTTCTAATGCACCTGGTGTGTTTATGAAGTATATGAATCGAATCTTTCATACTTACTTGGATCGATTTGTGGTAGTCTTCGTCGATGACATTATGATTTATTCTAAGTCAGAAGAAGAGCGTGAGCATTTAAGGATTGTGTTGCAAGTATTGCAAGAGAAGAAGCTTTATGCTAAATTATCGAAGTACGAATTCTAGTTGAAATAAGTGAGTTTTCTTGGTCATGTTATTTCACGTGATAGTATTGTTGTGGATCCATCCAAAGTAGATGTAGTTCTACAATGGGAGGCTTCGAAGTCGGTTATAGAGATTCAAAGCGTTTTGGGCTTGGCTGGTTATTATCGCAGGTTTATTGAAGGTTTTTCTAAGTTAGCACTTTTGTTGACTCAGTTGACTTGCAAAAGTAAAACTTTTTGGGTGGGATATTCACTGTGAGAAGAGTTTCATTGAGCTGAAGAAGAGGTTGACTACAACTCTAGTTTTGATTCTACCTGAACCCGATAAACAGTTTATGGTGTATTGTGATGCTTCCTTGATGGGTTTAGGTGGTGTGTTAATGCAAGATGGAAAGGTTGTGGCTTATGCTTCATGACAACTGAGGGTTCATGAGAGAAAATATCCTACTCATGATTTAGAGTTAGTTATGGTTGTTTTTGTATTGAAGATTTGGAGGTATTATCTCTATGGTTCCAAATTTAAGGTGTATAGTGATCGTAAGACCTTGACGTATTTGTTTGATCAGAAAGAATTAAAGATGAGGCAAAGAAAATGGTTGTAATTTTTGAGATTATGAATTTGGCTTGAATTATCATCCCGGTAAAGCTAATATCGTGGCTGATGCTTTGAGTCAGAAGTCTTTGCATATGTCTGCTATGATGGTTAGAGAGTTGGAATTGATTGAGTAGTTCAGAGACTTAAGTTTGGTCTATGAGCTGACACTGCAGAGTGTGATGTTGGGTATGCTGAAGATCAAAAATGATTTTCTGAATAATATTAGAGAGAGTCAGATGTTGGATGTGAAGTTAGTGGACTTGATGATTGGAAGTAATCAAACTGAGCATAATGACTTCATAGTGGATGAGCAAGGTGTGTTGAGGTTTCGTGACAGGATTTGTATTCCGGATGATTCTGATTTGAAAAGAATGATTCTAGAGGAAATTCATAAAAGTAGCTTCAGTATTCATCCAGTAGCTACAAAGACGTATCAGGATTTGAAGAAGATATTTTGGTGGCTTGGATTGAAGAGAGATGTGGCACAATATGTGTATGCTTGTTTGACTTGTCAGAAGTCAAAAGTTGAACATCAGAAACCTTCAGGGTTGATGAAACCGTTGGATATTCCAGCGTGGAAGTGGGATAAAATTTCTATGGATTTTATGACTGGGTTTCCGAATACTCTGAGAGGGCATGATGCCATTTGTGTGATTGTTGATAGACTGACGAAGTCGGCGCATTTTATTTCGATTAACATCAATTTTTCTTTGCAGAAGTTGGCAGAGATTTACATCCGTCTAATCGTGAAGCTGCATGGAATTCCGTTGAGCATTGTATTGGATAGAGATATGAGGTTTACTTCCAGATTTTGGGAAAGTTTACAAGAGGCTTTGAGTTCGAAGTTAAGGTTGAGTTTAGCTTATCATCCACAGACTGATGGTCAGACAGAGAGGACTATTCAGTCGTTGGAGGATTTGCTAAGGGCTTGTGTTCTTGAATAAGGAGGTGCTTGGGATAGTCATTTGCTATTGATTGAGTTTACTTATAATAACATATATCATTCTAGTATTGGAATGGCGCCTTTTGAAGCTTTATATGGTCGTAGGTGTAGGACACCTATGTGTTGGCATGAATCTGGTGAGAGTGTGGTGCTTGGACCTAAGATTGTTCAACAAAATACTGAGAAGGTGAAGCTGATTCGGGAAAAGATGAAAGCTTCACAGAGTAGGCATAAGAGTTATCATGATAAGAGAATGAAGGATCTCGAGTTCCAAGAGGGAGACTATGTATTATGAGAGTCACTACGGTGACCGGTGTTGGGCGTGCCTTGAAGTCGAGGAAGCTTACTCCTCGATTTATTAGTCCGTATCAGATATAAGCAAGAGTTGGAGTTGTTGCTTATAGAGTGGCGTTACCACCAAATTTGTCAAACTTGCATGATGTGCTCCATGTTTCACAGCTTCAGAAGTATGTTTCGGATCCGTCAGACGTGATTCCGATGGATGATGTTCAGGTAAGGGATAAGCTTACAGTTGAGGCTTTGCTTGTAAGGATTGAAGACCGTGAGGTGAAACAATTGTGAGGCAAGGAGATTGATCTCGTGAAGGTAGTGTGGGGAGGCTCTACCGGTAGAAATATGACTTGGGAGTTGAAGAGTAGGATGCGTGAGGCGTATCCTGAGTTGTTTGTACCAGGTAAATTTTCAAGGACGAAAATGTTCTAAGTTGTGGAGAGTTATAACACCCCATTTTATTTTAATTATTTTTTGTAATTAAAATTAAATGATGTTGTGTATGTGTATGTGATTATGTGTGTTTTGTTGTGGTTGGGGATACCCTTGGCATGGGGTAGTGACCTTAAGACTAGACCTTGAGGAAGGTGTTGGGGGTGTGTGAGCAATTATGTAGAACTTGATCGTGTGGAGATTGGAACAAATTAAATTATATTAGTAATATTTAGTTAATTATAACATTAGTTGAATAATATTAAATTAATTAAATAGTGATTATTATTATTATTATTTTAGTAAGAGGATATTAATAATAATAATAATAATAATATTATTATAATAATATAATAATAAGAATTTAGGGAGTTGTGGGACATAATTGTTTTGATCGTGAAAACAAGAGAAAATTGAAAAGAGAGCCAGGGCAAGGAAGAGCTAGGAGAAGAGGCTTTCATTGTTGAGGTAGAAGAATCCTTATGCAAGAACTCTAGGGTAAGGGTGAGATTCTAACTAGCTAAGGGTTAGTATGATGATATTGTGGGTAGACTCTTTCATGTAGGTCTTGTGTTGTTTTTCCCTTTATTCATGTTTCTGATGGAATGTTGTGGTTGAATTGGTTGATTATGAGGAATGTTGTATGTTGTTGTTAGAATCGTAGTAGATGATGAAATTGATGCAATTTTTGATGTTGTTAATTCGTTTAATTGATGGTTAATTGTTTTTGTGGTTGGTCGTTGTGTGAAATCGCGAATCAGAGTCGGAATGAGTGTTTAGGGTGTTTTTGGGGAAAGAAATCGGCGGTTTTATGTTGATGAAAACTAGTTTTTGAGTAGAATAATGAATTACACGTTTTGTATGAAAAGTGGGATTTTAGGATGGGTTAAATAACACTTTTAGTACTGATAAGCAGCAAAAAAGTGATTCTGCTGCAGGTGTAATCGGTTACCAGATATAGGGTAACTGGTTACACTGTTGAAAAATAGCGTTTTGGGGCAAACTGTGAGGGGGTAACCGGTTACTCTGATTTACGTAACACGTTACCCTGTGTTAATTTTGCGTTGTTGGTTAGTTTCCAAGGGTGTAACCGGTTACCTCATTTGAGTAACCGGTTACATTTGGACTGATTTTTGAAAAATATTTAAAAACTCTTAACTTTCATTACGGGAGTACAATTCGAGTTCCGTTCGAAGCGTCAGAAAGCTGGCGTGACAAAATTTAATCTAAAAATAGTCTCGGTGGAAAAAGTTGAATTATTTTGTTATTTGTTGATGTTGAACGCATTATTGTTATTTCGTTGCAGTGTGATATGATTTTACATGACTTCTGGATGCTTGCCATGTATATGCCGTTGTTGCTGGACTGTATGACATATTGTTGCTGAACTGTATGGCATGTTGTTGTTGTTGGTCTGTAGTGGCATATTGAATTGTTTATATGGTTGTTGTTGTTGTTATTGTTGTTGTTGTTGTTGTCATGCATTTCATGGTTGCATGAGTTGTGAGATAAGTTGTGTTCCCATATGGGGTGTGAGCGTCTTATCTGGATTCTGAATGTGGAATCGTATTATTGTTATTGCTGTTTTTGAGGTGATCGTGTGCCCATGTGGGGTGTGAGTGATCATGGAAGTCATGTGCCCATGTGGGGTGTGAGCGACATTACGAAAATTCTGACGGGAATTGTGATCCTGAAATAAGGATTGGGTTCTGAAATAGGAACCGATGGTACCACATGCATTGAGTCTAGTTGTGAGTCTCTAGTTGAAAGAGGTGAGCTTTCTTGGTCATGTTATTTCAGGTGATGGTATTGTTGTGGATCTATCCAAAGTAGATGCAGTTCTACAATGGGAGGCTCCGAAGTTGGTTACAGAGATTAGAAGATTTTTGGGCTTGGCTAGTTATTATCGCAGATTTATTGAAGGCTTTTCTAAGTTAACACTCTCGTTGACTTAGTTGACTTGCAAAGGTAAATCTTTTGTGTGGGATGTTCACTGTGAGAATATTTTTATTGAGTTGAAGAAAAGGTTGACTATAACTCCCGTTTTGATTCTACCTTAACCGGATGAACCGTTTGTGGTGTATTGTGATGCTTCTTTGATGGGTTTAGGTGGTGTGCTAATGCAAGATGGCCAGGTTATGACTTATGCTTTGCGAAAGCTGAGGGCTCATGAGAGAAACTATCCTACTCAGTATTTAGAGTTAGCTGCAGTGGTTTTTGTGTTGAAGATTTGGAGACATTATCTCTATGGTTCCAGATTTGAGGTATATTGTGATCATAAGAGCTTGTAGTATCTGTTTGATCAGAAATAGTTGAATATGAGGCAGAGAAGATGGTTGGAATTCTTGAAGGATTATGACTTTGGCTTTAATTATCATCCCGGTAAAGCTAATGTTGTGGTTGATGCTTTGAGTAGAAAGCCTTTAGATATGTCTGCTATGATGGTGAGAGAGTTGGAATTGATTGAGCATTTCAGAGACTTAAGTTTGCTCTGTGACCTGACACCGCAGAGTGTGATGCTAGGTATGTTGAAGATCAACAATGATTTTCTTAATAATATCAAAGAGAGTCAGGAGTTGGTGTAGCGAGCGATTTTGGACGTGGTTCTTAAGCATTGTCGCTCTGGGGTACTACAGATCGATTCATTTTTTATCCTATTGAAGCTGATGAAGGAGGGGAAATAGTTATCTCCAATTAACCCTGCTTGCATATTGAGTTTGTGTTAGAAGAGCATCAGTGTGGGTTTTTGTTATCGTATCCACAGGGATTGTCGAATATTTGATGCTTGCCGTTCAATAGTTGTGATATTCTAAGTTAAGGTTTTCAAAAGTTTCACTTGTTGTTATCATTCACTTGTAGCAAAGATTAATTAGGTCACAAAGATTTTTATAAAAGCATGTTAAGGTTAGGTTTCATCAATCCTATTCATGTATAAACAATTAATCAAGCATATGAACTCGGTTTCCGACCAATATAACCGCGTATCCTCCCGACTACGTTTATGTCTAAAGCGGAATCGTGAATACCGTTGTTTAGACCGTTAGATGATGTCTCACGCTAACAATCTAAGCAACGATCATTAAAATCAATACAATGCGAATAGCAAATCCCAAATCTATGTCTAGAGTTTGGTTTTCGAGAGATGAAATTGTTAGGTCAAGAGTTGTAAAGTCTATGTCTAGAGCAAAACAATTCACAAATGGATCATTAAGAGAAAACAACATCATCTATATTGATCAAAGACTTTGTTCATATACAAGAGATCAATATCAATACATAAAAATAGAATCGACTACATCTAACCTCAACATTGAGTGATTAGCTACCACTTCTCATGGTAGCTTGGATGACAAGTAAAGAGAGGAGATGAATGAGCATCCACGACGAATAATCGAGAATGGATGCAAAATCAGCTTCTCCAATGAAAATACAAGCTTTTCTGAACAAAATACTGTAAACCCTTAATTCTAATGTAAAATGAGCCAGATCCCCATTCCAAAAAGTAACAATTCTATTTATACACATTTCCTAACAGCACCATTCGCCCAGCGAAGGCATTCATTCGCCTAGCGAATGACCAAAAATATGGCACATTTAAGTGCCTCAGACTTAAACCGCCCCTCAGAATTATCGCGGGTTCGCTAGGCGAACCAAAACATTCGCTTCGCGAGCATTCACTGCAACCATCGCCCCAGCGAAGCTTGGGTGTTTTCAAAATGGAAAGTTTCTGCCACCCTTCGCTGGCACATTCGCCCCGCGAGCACATCAGCGAGCATTCGCTGGCCTACTCGCCCAGCGAATTTACCCAGTTTTCCTACTGTAAGTTTTGCACACTTTCTGCCACCATCTCGCTGGCATCCTCGCTGACGTTCGCTAGGCGAACCTTCGCTGGCACCTTCGCCAACACTCGCCTAGCGAATACTGTTGTTGATTTCAATTCTTTGGCAGCTTGCACTATTTCTTTAGGTCTTCAAACTTTGATCTTTTCACACTATTTCTGTACATTTAGCACACAAATTACAAGCACCACAAGTATATTTCAAATAATGCACAACAACATCAATTCACACTAAAATCAACCTATTCCACATGAAAAGTCATGAAAAATGCCAAATAACTCATACTCAAATATATTATGATTGACATCTAACAGTTTGAACAGCGGTCTATTAGGTTACAGATGCTATGTAGAAGTGGGGCCCAATCTTTGGTTATTTTGTTAAGAACACAGTGTCTAGATTATTTGTGAGGTTTTTAGGACTGATGCTTTTCGATTGATGTATGAAGGCACGGGATTTTGGGTTTTTTTATTAGTGTGCTCGCTAAGATTTTTCAATCTTATGCCGACGTATTCCCGTTTTAACGAAACAGGGAAATCAGAGCGATCGTAGTTCCTCCTATTCTATGGGAGGAAAAAGGTTGTTTTGGTGTCTTGTTCAAAGCCCAAGACGTGAAGCTAAAGGTGGTTTGTATCTTGTTCAAAGCCCAATATGTGAAGCTGAAGGGTCTATTTGTATCTTGTTCGAAGCCCAAGATGTGAAGCTAAATGGTTTTGACTTTAGAGAGAATTTGTCATCTCTAAAGAGGGATATTTGGTCTGTTTGTCACAACTGTTGGGTTGGGTGATTGATTATAAAGGAGAATTACTTTAACTGGGATATGTAAATCCAGCAATGCCATAATTTCCTTTATAGAGGATTTTTAACCTGAAAGAGAAGACTTTAACTCAGTTTAGAGCAATGCCATCTTTCCTTAGGAATTTCTCATGCTAAAAGAGGGACAGTGGCGTGGATGTAAATAATCCAGAGGCTTGTCGCTTACAGCAATTAGATGAAGGAAAATGATTTATTGATGTTTGTATCCTGTGAACAAGGCACATATTTTGATGCTAAAAGGTTGATTGACTCAACCAGGGTTTTCTTATACAAAGCCTAAGGGGAGGCTGTTGGCCCAACAAGAGGGTGTTTTTATGTGTCTCGTACGAAGCCCGAGAGAGAGGCTAAAAGGGTTGACTCAACAAGAGAGTGCTTTTGTATGTGTCTTGTACGAAGCCCAAAACGGAGGCTAAAGGTGATTGACTCAACAAGAGAGTTTTCTATACTCAACAAGAGAGTGTTTTTATATCTCGTACGAAGCCCGAGATGGAGGCTAAAAGTGTTTGACTCAACAAGAGAGTCTTTGTACCTCGTACGAAGCCCGAGATGGAGGCTGAAAATGTTTGACTCAATAAGAGAGGCTTTTATACTCAACAAGAGATTAATTTGGTATCTCATACGAAGCCCGAGATGGAGGCTAAAAAGGTTAGCTGCGCTGGGGAGAATCATTGTAATAAGCCCAAGAGGAGGCTAACTTCACTAAGGAAGAATCGTTATACAAAGCCTAAGAGGAGGCTATTGTGCTAGTGAATATTTCAGTTTAGTGACTGGTCCAGTAAGTTGGATAAAGAGAAAACCAGTTCTTATACGGGTAATGTTGTGCTTAGGGATTGATCAGAGGATCAGGGTTATTTCCTGTTCTTTAAGGAAATAGGAAATCCAAAGGGTATTGAGACTGTCCAAGTCTACGGATGTTTCGAGAAGTCGATTCTCGGATAGTGAATGATCTTTGTATGATGCCCAAGAGAAGGCTGGTATGTTAAGGGATGAAGGTCAACCCATTAACTGGTCTGACATTTGACTCAGAAAGACAGCTCTAGCAAATTGATGACTAGGTTCTGTCCCTATACCTATAGAGGTCTCTGGGTCCTTGTACTAAGCCTAAGAGAAGGCATGAGAACTTTTAAGAAGCCGAAGGGTCCTTGTACAACGCCCAAGAGGAGGCGGGGATGCTTTTAAGAAGCCTGTGGGTCCACAAACCCTGAGAAGTTCAAGACATGCCATTCACCAAGAATAGATCAAGCCAGGAAAGTCCGAGAATTTGGAAGAAACTCAAGAGATGCCATTCACGGAGAAAAGATCATCTCTGGGGAGTAGAGTCTCTTTGACAATTTCTAAGGGTGACGGTCTGAGAAAGGGTTCACCGAGAATGTTGCCTTTCACGTCTCCATATTGTTTAACCCCAAGAGGAGGGAAGACTGTGTCTGGTAATCCTATGGGGATCTAGTTTTGTTTGTATTTAAGAGTGACCAACAGGGCTTTACCTAGTGCTAGACGTAGTTGCCGGGGAAAACTCTAAATAACTATACTAGTATTACACAATTAATATTTGAAAAGTATATAAAAGTTTGTGAAAGAAGACTTACAGTGAGCAGCCCCACAATACAGTTCATATATATATGAAAGCGGATAAAGAAAGCGGGTAAACACTTACTCGGTTGTAGAGCTTCCATGCTGTTTGGTTAGTTGTTCAACAAAGAAAGCTTTGATAACAATATTATATTCAAAATCAAAGGAGAAAGTGCTTTGAAAAGATTGTTGGGGCTTACAGCTCAAGGAGAGGCCCAAGGTTTTATCAGTGATTGCACTGTGGTTTAAAGATGGGTCTGAAAAGGTTTTCTGTACAAAAGGATGGGTCTTACACTCTCTCAAGAGGCCCAAAGGTGTTTAAAGAAAAATAATGAGGCTTATAACACGAGGGTATGCCCAAGGGTTTGATTTTTGAATTGGCGATCGCGCCAAGATTTTCTTTTAACGTAGAGGGACTTATACAATATCTGAGGCCCAAAATTGTTTTGGTTAAAAGGGGATCGGGTATTACACTCTATTAGAGGCCCAAATATTTATTTTTGTACAAGTGACGGGGCTTACAGCTCAAGGAGAGGCCCAAGGTTTTATTTTGAACTGGCGATGATCGCGCCGAACTTTTGAAATACAACGAGACTTATACAACATTTGAGGCCCAAAAAGGTTTGTATTTACAAAGGATAGGGTCTTACACTCTATTAGAGGCCCAAAGATGTTTGAAAAAGTTTGATGAGGGTTGAATTAATCAAAAACCCTAATTTGTTTTCAAAATGTATTTTAATTGAATAAAAAATTCAATTAAAATGACCAAAATTGTTTAACATGTGGAAAACAAATTGTGATCTTGGATTAATGTTTCACAAATTAGGTTTTGATCCTCAAAATGATTGGAAATCACTAAAATTTGAAAAATCAAGAAGGAGAAAATATTTTAAATGTCAAAAAACAATTAAAATATTAATTCTTCACAAAAATATCAAGTATATTAAATAAATAATATTTTTGGGATTTTTTGGGAAAATAAAATATTTTAACATTTTTGTGAATTATTAAAAAAAGAAGCAACTCAAAATCATTAAAACTCAGAGTGAAATTAATTTTTGAATCAATTAAATAAAATCACAAAATTCAAATATTTGAATTTTCAAAAAGGGCGCCAAGAACAAGGGCAAGAACACGTGCCACCCTCTGTTTCTACAGATTTTCATTTTCTATCCAATCTCACTGAATACTTGATTATATCATGCAATCTACATATCAATATACTCGTTTCAACCTCACGATCATGTCTATGGTCATTAATTTCATTTATTTTAAGCATGGAATAAGAAATCAAAGAGAAACCGCAAGAACCCTAAAATTTGCATGAAGGTTCAGAAATTCCATACACGATTCAAACAAACCAATTGATTGAGGGAAAACACTCTATGCATGATTATGACCATATGGCCAAATTATTGTGCAGCAAAAAATGCATGGATCATAGAGTTAGAAGAACTCATGCTTACCTCTTGCAGTTGGTGATCGTGTTTTGTGTTAGAGGTGTTATAGCTTGGTTCCAAGGATATGGACAGCTTCCCTAGGTGCTATGGAGTGTGTCTGGATGCTTGGAGTGGATTGAATTGAGCTGGAACTTGATTTGGCACCTCAACTGCAAATTTGTCAAAGGATTGTGCAGATGGCTGGTGATTTTGAGATTTTGGTGTTCCAGATATTATGTGAGTGTTTGGATCACTTCTATATGATGTTTATGAGGTGTGTGTGTGATTGGTTTGATTGGAATTGCTCTCAAACTCAAAACCCGATAGTGACTTTCTTTGGAAGGAAAATTTGGAAGTGAGAAGGAGATTTTTAGGAAAGCATCTGTTTGATGGCTTTGGTGTACTCAAAGTGACAACAAATGAGCTCTATTTATAGTAGAGCAAGTTTGTTTTGCAAGGAATAGTGAATGGCAACTGCTGCATAGGTTTGGCCAATGTTGAGCAATGAGAATCCAAGTCTCCTCTAGCCATTGACTAGAGGTTAGGGCACAGGCTGATGGTTCCCTTGGTCTTGGATAAGTCTTGACTGAATTCAGTTGTAAATGGCTCAGTCCATGTCACCTTGGTGCGTCCATTAAATGCTTTAATCCAAAATTGGAGTCTTGTCTCTCTTTTAGGCATTTCTAGGTTTGGCATGCTATTTTTGGTTCCAAAGACTTAGGAGGCTTGGGACCAGAGTTGGTTCCTCCTTGGTCCCCCTTGAGGTGTTCAGATGGATAGAGTTGTTTCCCCTTTGCAAATTTTGAGCAAATCGAGCAAAACTCCAAAATCTGCCTTGCCATGACAGTTTGCAGCAAGGCATATTGGCATTGTCATATCTCATGGCTCAAGTGGACTTTGATGGAGTTCTTGGCTATTTTGGAAAACCCTCATATGATACAACAACTGTTTGATCATAATTGGTTTTGATACTTTTTGGATCCAAGTGAAAAATGCCCATACATTTGGAAAAAAGTAAGACAGATTCTGACTTAGTGAAAATTTCACTAAGTGTTGGAAAAAAAGTGACATTTTCACTTTTTGTGATTTTGATCATTCCATAACTTAAAATCCACGAGGAATTGGAATGAGTTATGTTTTAAGCTTTGGTAGAGTTCCATGAGAGCTACAAATCCAGCTTTGGATGGGGAAAAATGGCCTTATGGTTTAGGAGTTATGATCCTCTAAAGTTGGTACCCTTGCCACTTTATTCCATAACTTAGAAAAATTTCTAAGTTTTTATGGTTACCCCTTTTACAAGTTATCTCACTTTTCTTGATTTTTCTTGATGAGTATTGATTCAAATCACACATTAACATCATTTTAGGGTTAAGGAACCATAATTGTGAAAATTTTCAAAAAGTCAAAGTTGACTTTTGTGCACAGTTGACTTTTTGTCAGATGAATTCCAAACTGTGTGATCCTCTATGAAATCAAGTCCTTGACCTAAATCAAACTTGATGGATTGATTTCATAGGTGTTATAGGGTGTATTGAATCATGTCCTAGGGTTTGGAAACATGTCCTGGTCAAAAGTCAAAGGTACAGTTGACTTTTTCCGCGAAACCCTAACTGTGGTTCAGATGAAATTGAAACTTATTGCTCAAGCTTCTTGGATCAATCCATTGTTGCAAATGGATCAATGTGGTTTATTAGAGACCCTCAAATCCTCTCTTGAGGTCTTGGCTCATGATTTGTCCCAAAAGTCAACTTAGGGTTAAATTAGGTCAAGAAACCCTAATTCCTAATTTTTTATGAGTGCATCCCCTAAAGCAAAATTGACTTGATAATTGGGTTCATGATGTTCCATGGAGTATTTTAGGATATTATTTAAAGCATTGGCTCATGGCCAGAGGAAAATTTCCATCTGGAGGCCCTGATCGACCAAACCCTAATTTTGGTGACACTGGTGATCTTAAGGCTTAATCCACTTGGAATGTTGCAGCTTTGTGCTTAATCCTTGAAGTGGGAGTCCCCTTGATCCCTTGTGGATATTTAAGAGGCTAGACAATTTGAAGATCATGTCATTCCTTGATTGATCTTTTGTCCAAGAGCTCTGGGAGGGCTTGAAACCCTAAGTTTGATTGTAGTGGATGCTCACCCATCTTTGGGGAGACTAATGAGGTATGATGGTTCATCCATATTGTGATGATGATTTGCACAATGATGGGAAATCTTAGTGGTCAAAATTTGGGGTATGACAGATGCCCCTATTTAATCTTCTTGGACCTGAAGGTGTGAATGGAGAAGGTATTCGGGCATTCAGGGTGCAAGAGGATTAAATATCGGAATACCCAAAATTTTGATGGTGGTTAAGAATGGTAGTTTACGCATCCTTCTTCTTTTGCTAAGCAATGATGCTTAGAAAAGGTAAAAACTTCCCCTCAATCCTGGTCTTCAGCCAAGGAACTGGTCTCAGTTGCTGAAATAAACTTCCCCTCGATCCTGGTCTTCAACCAATGAACTGGTCTCAGTTTCTGAAATAAACTTCCCCTCGATCTTGGTCTCCAGCCAAGGAACTGGTCTCAGTTTCTTTTGTCAATAAACTTCCCCTCGATCCTGGTCTTTAGCCACGGAACTGGTCTCAGTTTCTGATATAAACTTCCCCTCGATCCTGGTTTCCTACCAAGGAACTGGTCTTAGTTTCTTTCGTCAATAAACTTTATTGACAATGGACGCTATGCATAGCGGTTTTCCTCAAACTTCTCGCCGAATTTTCCTGGAGAGATGCCATTTGATAGAAAAACTTTTGATGTCAGACTTGTTGCGGAACCCATCTGTCTGAATTATAGAGGGGGTACAAACTTCTCTATTAGAGATGCCATTTATTGACTCTATCTGGGGAAAACGAGTCTCTTGAGAGACTGCTTCCGCTTGGGTATTTACATCATACTTTTCTCGGGATCTTCTCAAAAAAATGGTATAGGATATGATCCAATTTTGAGGTGCTGATGACTTCATTAACATCGACTCTCCGGAGAGCGAAATCAGTGCGTTGCTGAAAGTCTTTAGTTGTGAGACTTTCTCTGGGGATTTTCCTTAATCCGGGAAAGCGAAGATATCATCTTCAATGACGAAGAGTGACATTTGCCTAAAGTTTCTCTGGCCTTCTCAGAGGTTCAAGTTATCAAAGTGGTCAAGGGCCAACTCTAATCCAGAAATAAACTAGAGGAGAGAGATTGTTCAGACGCAACATTTCTTGACGAGGAAAGAACTGACAACTCGAGTGAGAGGACTTTTATCACTAGGGGATAAGACCGACTAGAGTGACAGTGATGCAATATGAATATGAATGTAAATCAATAATGCATGATGCATGTATGTATATGCTGACAAAATTGACATGACATATAGACTAGTAGATGAACACGACTGGATACTCGGCCACAGCGGGAGATAAAAAGTATCGCTGGTTCAAGATAGCAATTCTGCCTTGCCTAGGAGAGATAGTCCCTGTAGGGGAACAACCGTTGATCGGACTTAGGAGATGAGAACTCGACCGAGGGTATCGGATGAAATATTCGCATCTGACACAGTTGATCCTTCGTTCAAGCGCACGGGTTTAGAAGGAGTACTTTGATTCTGCACTTTGAAGCTCATTTGCTTCTGGAGAAGCGAACGACGTTCTTTCGATGTTCAAAAGTCGAAAGAAATTGCCATCTTTATTAAAAGCAGAAAAATTTTACAAGTAAATTCATTTTTGTTTTATTTCAAGAATCGTTGATCATGTCAAAAACGTCGTTCTGTAAAGCTAAAACAAATAAGAACTGCAAACAAAAGCACAAGGGCTCAAATTTTATTGATAGGATGGAAATCAGCCAAGCGCGTGATTCCATAGAGTATTTACAAAGTTTGAAAATGGTAATTTTAAGGGAAAAGGGCTACATTGAAACATAACGACCACTATCCTTCTACCAACTTTGAATTCGGGACATCCTGAGCTTCTGTCGAAGATGACCGTGACTGGAGTTTTTCTTCTGATGGATGGCATTACCGCTGCTGAGGGACTTGCCCCTGTTGAACATAGTTACTTGCCATTATCCCTAACTTTTTCCTAGATTGTACTTTGAGATTTCCAATCCACCGGGATGATTTTTTATTCTGTCTCTAACTTTTGCCTGGACCGCCCTTTCGGGTTTTCAATCCACCGAGATGTTTTTTTTTCTTTTTTTTAGGTGAAGTATTTCTTGACTACATCAACATTTGTGGGGTAGGCAAATTCCTCTCTGTCCATGGTTGCGACTCTCAAGGCGTCGCCTGAGAAGGCTTTCTTGACCACATAGGGGCCATCGTAATTCGGAGTCCACTTGCCCCGGGAATCAGTGAGACATGATTGTATCTTCTTGAGCACAAGGTCTCCTTTTCTGAAGACGCGAGGTCGGACCTTTTTGTCAAACACCCTCTTCATTCTTTGCTGATACAACTGACCGTGGCATAGTGCCGTGATTCGCTTCTCCTCGATCAGATTCAGTTCGTCGTGTCGACTTTGACACCATTCAGCTTCTGTTAGCTTAGCTTCCATCAATACCCGGATCGATGGGATCTCTACTTCTATGGGGAGCACTGCCTCCATGCCATATACTAGAGAGAAAGGGGTTGCCCCTGTTGAAGTGTGGACAGATGTGCGATAACCGTGAAGAGCAAAGGGTAGCATTTCATGCCAGTCTTTGTAGGTTACAACCATCTTCTGAATAATCCTCTTGATGTTCTTGTTAGCCGCTTCTACCGCTCCGTTCAACTTGGGTCGGTAGGGAGATGAGTTATGGTGTTCGATCTTGAACTCTGCACATAAATCTTTCATCATCTTATTGTTCAAGTTGGATCCATTATCAGTAATGATCTGGCTCGGAACACCATAACGGCAGATGATATTGTTTTTGATAAATCGTACCACTACTTGTCGGGTTACATTGGCGTATGACGTTGCTTCGACCTACTTGGTGAAGTAATCAATGGCGACCAGGATGAACCGATGTCCGTTTGAAGCCTAGGGTTCGATCATGCCAATCATGTCGATTCCCCATATTGAAAAAGGCCATGAAGAAGAAAGAACTTTGAGATCCGTTGGCGGTACATGAATTTTGTTGGAGTATATCTGACACTTGTGACACCTCCTCATGTATTTGTACCAGTTGGCATGAGTGCCAAAGGATCCTTCGTGAATTTCTTTTATCAGCATGTCTGCTTCTGGTCTGTCTACACATCGGAGCAAGACCATGTCAAAGTTTCTCTTATAGAGAGTATCACCGCTCAGAAAGAAGCTGCTAGCCAGCCTTCTGAGGGTCTTTCTGTCTTTCCTTAGTGCCCCAGGTGGGTACTCTTGTTTCTGAAGGAAGCATTTGATATCATGATACCAAAGTTTGTCGTTTATGACTGCTTCAACTGTGAAGATGTAAGCGAGTCGTTCAAGGCGCATTATGTCGATCTTAGGTAGGTCGGTCCATTGACCTACACTAATCATGGAAGAGAGAGTGGCTAATGCATCAGCCATGTGATTCTCTTCATGAGGGATGTGATGAAACTCGATTCTGTTGAAGAAAGGTAACAACCTTCTTGCGTAGTCTTTGTAGGGAATCAGTCCTGATTGATATGTGTTCCAAACTCCCTTGATCTGATTGATGACCAGAGTTGAGTCGTCATATACATCCAAGTTTTTGATCCTCAAATCAATCGCTTCTTCGAGACCCATAATACAAGCTTCGTATTCAGCTTCGTTGTTTATGCACTTGAATGTAAGTCTGGCAGTGAAAGGAATGTGGGTACCCTGAGGTGTTATGATGATTGCCCCAATTCTGTTTCCGTAATGATTGACAGCTCCGTCAAAGATTAGTCCCCATTGGGAACTTAGTTCTGGCCCTTCACTGGGTAGTGGTTCATCGCAATCTTTCATCTTTAGATACATGACATCTTCGTCTGGGAAGTTAAACACGATTAATTCTTGATCGTCAATCGGTTGATGAGCCAAATGATCGGCTAAAATACTCCCTTTAACGACTTTTTGAGCGTGGTATTCGATGTCGTATTCTGATAACAACATCTGCCAACGGGCAATCCTTTCCGTGAGAGCAGGTTTTTCAAAGACGTACTTGATTAGATCCATTTCGGAGACCAACCAAGTAGTGTGATGAATCATGTACTGGAGAAGAGGTTTGGCTACCCAAGCCAACGCGCAGCAAGTTTTCTCAAGCATAGTGTACCGAGTCTCGCAGTCGGTGAATTTCTTACTCAAATAGTAGATGGCATACTCTTTCCTTTTGGTTTCGTCTTGCTGGCCAAGTGCACAACCCATTGAGTCTTCCAAGACTGTTAGGTAGATGATCAGTGGTCTTCCTTCCACTGGAGGTGATAGAATCAGTGGTTCCAACAGATATTCCTTGATACTGTCGAAGGCGATTTGGCAATCTTCTGTCCAAATGCAGTCCTGGTTCTTTTTGAGTAATTTGAAAATCGACGCGCATGTCGCAGTCATGAGGAATATGAATCTGGAGATGTAGTTCAAACGTCCCAGGAATCCTCTGACTTGTTTTTCAGTTTTCGGAGAAGGCATTTCTTGAATGGCCTTGAACTTGTCAGGATCAACCTCAATTCCCTTCTGGCTGACGATGAACCCTAAAAGTTTCCCTGAACGGACACCGAATGTGCACTTGTTGGGATTCAAGCGGAGTTTGTACTTTCTCAACCGCTCAAATAGTTTTGACAGATGGGTAACATGCTCCTCTTCTGTCTTTGATTTGGAAATCATGTCATCGACATATACCTCAATTTCCTTGTGTATCATGTCATGAAACAGAGTAGTCACGACCCTTTGATAAGTTGCCCTGGCGTTCTTCAAACCGAACGGTATTACCTTGTAACAAAGGTACCTCATGGGGTAATGAACGAAGTTTTCTCCATGTCTTTCTGCGCCATTTTTATCTGATTATAGCCCGAGAATCCATCCATGAAGTAGAAAACTTGAACTTTGCTGTACTGTCTACCAGCATGTCAATGTGTGGTAAAGGAAAGTCGTCCTTCGGACTAGCCTTATTTAGATCTCTGTAATCGACACACATTTTGACTTTTCCGTCCTTTTTTAGAACGGGTACTATGTTGGCTGACCATTGAGGATATTCCGATGTGGCGAGGAAACCTGCGTCAATCTGTTTCTGTACCTCCTCTTTGATTTTGACGGCCATGTTTGGGTGAGTCCATCTCAACCTTTGTTTTACTGGCAGAAATTTTGACCGTAACGGTAAGTGATGTTCCACGATGCTAGTATCCAACCCTGGCATGTCCTGATAGGACCAAGCAAACACATCGGGAAATTCTTTGAGAAGCTTTATCAAACCTTCTTTGACAGTTGGACTGAGTAGTGCCCCAATCTTGACTTCTTTTCTCTCTTCTTCTGAACCCAAGTTGACCGTTTCCAACGGTTCTGTGTGAGGTTCAATGGACCTTTCCTCTTTTTGGAGTAATCGGGAGATCTCTTTTGGAATTTCGTTGTCAACTTCTTCTTCAGCCCCAAATATCGGGAACTCAAAGTCGGGAGAAGGCATCAGATCGTATGTTTCAACGGGGCTTAAAACAAGTAATCTGCATGACGTGATGATTCGTGTTTAGAAGATATAGAGAAAATGCAAGTGTGTGCAGTGTATTTTTTTGAAAAACTGCTTGTTTATTTTATTGAGTTGTTTTTTAGGATTACCATTTTCAGAAAAGATCAAAAAGAGAAAACAACAATTAATGCGAAAATTACAGAACGACGTTATTTTATTTATGAACAAGTCGATTCTTGAAACTACAACCCTATAAAACAAAAATCTGTCGCTTTGGGCAAAGCGAAGAGGGAAATTTACAGAATGCGTGCCCTATCAAAACATCCGTTTCACCTGGGCAGGGTGAAAGGTTAAAGGACGGCAATTACTTTGACTTATGAACAATCTTCGGAACATCGACAGTAACCCATTGGCGGCGAACTCCTCGGTGAATCACAAAGTCTGGTACCTTCCTTGATTTGTCTTCAGAAATAACGCTGATTTCTGGCGGAGCAGGATCATTGGAATCTGTCTCCCAGGCAGAGTTGTCGTAGGAGGATTCCTCTGTTGTATTTTGTATAGTATTTGTGCTCTCAGGAAAATATCCCCATCCAGTTGGCTGGATATCTTCGAGCCTGATACGAGAGCTCTCAGGAGCGGTGTATTTGACCATGAAGTCAAATTTTCCACTTGGTTGTCCCAGGGTGTCCCACACTTCTTTGGAACTGGAGGAGTCATCTCTCTCGATGACGTTGACCTCAGGAAAAGCATAGTTGATGAATTCTAGTCCAGCAAACGTTGCAAATTCATCGTCGTGCTGGGTATTTTCTGAATGACCTAAGTGTTGATCCCATGGCATGATGGGGACACATGTATTCTATTCAATGATGCTCAACTGATTTTCATTGTTCGGCTGATTTTCTTGCCCCAAGTCTCCTGGGTACGGCTGCCAGATAGGCAGGCCATCCATTGGGCCGTAATAGTCGTGCTCAAAGTTGTCTCTCATCAGAGTGTCTTCCTCTAACTAGTTTGGTGGAGCACGACATCCTTTCGGATCGCAATCTCCATACATCATTTCGACGTCTGACCTCGGTATAAATCTCAGACTCTGTGCGAGACAGCAAAAGGGCGTAGACACTTCTTCCTGAGACATATAACCGTCCTCATTGAGATAGGACTTCCATTCCTCATCCGTATCGGAGGAACCTCCCTCGTTGATAGTATGGACTGTTTGAGGCATTAGGTGAAGGAAACCTCCACTGTGAAAGAAGTCCTGAATGGGATGAAGACTTTCAGTAGCAGCAGTCTGGGTGCAGGTCGCAGAAAAACCAAGACCCTTCTTTATTTTGTTATCAGTGGGAATGACAAGTTGTCCCTATCCTTTTGTATTGTTATTCTCGATCACTTTGAGAGCATCTCTGTATGAGGAAATCGAGGCTCCTTTTGTCTGATTGATTCTTATTGCTCACCGACAGTGCTTGGAACTGAGTTCCAACAACCTCCTCGGGTTCTACACAAGTAGATAATGACAAGTTTTTCACGAGCAAGGCTTGTTCTCCACAAACCATGATGAGTTGATCGTTCTTGAAGAACTTCAGTTTCTGGTGCAGTGTCGAAGTTACTGACCCAGCCTGGTGTATCTAAGGTCTTCCTAATAAACAACTGTACGCTGCCCGAACGTCCATGACCTGGAAAGTGATTAGGAAAGTGTGAGGACCGATAGTTATGGGAAGGTCGACTTCGCCGATAACTGCTTTCCGAGACCCGTCAAAGGCTTTGATGATGACCTCACTGCCCTTCATCGGGGATCCTTTGAATGATAGTCGCATTAAAGTGGACTTCGGCATAACGTTGATGGCCGATCTTGTGTCTACCAGTACGCTGGCCAAAGCATCGTCCTGGCAGTTAACTGTGATATTGAGCGCCATGTTGTGGCTTTTGCCCCCCTCTGGCAAGTCCTCATCACTAATCCTAAGTTGTTGCAGGAAGTGATGTTAGAGATGATGCTATCGAACTGTCGTATTGACACATCCTGTTCCATAAAGGCCTGGTCTAAGACTTTCTGTAGAGCCTCCCTGTGGGCTTCAGAACTGAGTAAAAGTGATAGCACTGAGATCTTTGAAGGAGTTTGTAACAGCTGATCAACAATGTTGTATTCACTCCTTTGGATGAGCTTCAGTATCTCATCATTGTTTTTCGAAAGGTCGGGATTACTGGATTGATCGACTGGTGGATTGGGAACTTCCATTTGAAGTTCCTTTTCTCTGTTAGGTTCTCCAACCCCTCGGTTGAAGATTCGACCGCTCCGTGTTACACGACTGATATCTGCAATATTCATGACAGAGGGCAATGGAATTTCCTTTCCATTATCAATTATTGTTGCACCGTATTTGTAAGGGATCGCCTTAGCTGATTTATACGGTAATGGTCCCGGTAGATAGATAACTACATGAGCCTTCTGACTTTTCTGACTGTCTTAAGTAACTTCAATTAGTTCCTTGCTAAGAACCTTTGATTCGTCCAGTAGAGGGATGATGGTACAAACATCCTTGTTCCTCTCAGGGTCAGAGATTACAACCACGTCTCTGATTTGATCTTTGAAGTAGTCCGGCGTCCAGTCAACGGACCTCGAAGCTAGGTATGGGTGCATCTCCTTGCGATCCAACTGACCTTGAAGGGCTGCTCGTACGAGGTAACATTCTTGGTTATTTTCTGAACAGACTCTACAATGTTCATAGTTGTGTGGTGGCACCTGGCCAAGCCCGCTTTGAATGCAGTGTAACCTCACTAGATCTGTTTTCGTAGATCGGACATCCTGACTTCGATGTCGAGTAGGGTTCCCATCAACCACACTGATTTTTTGAGTGTCTTTATCCATATAGATTGGAAGCCACCAGTGGTTTAATAAGTGTTGTAAAGTTCTTTGGACGAGAGCGCACCCTTGGTTACTCTCACAACATCCTTTACAGCTCAGATACTCGTGAAAAGTGAGAAAACCAAGTTGGACTTGCCTGGCATGTAACTCCACCAAGCTGGTATTCATCAGACGAATATCGAAGATTTGAATCATGTTGATCTGATAAGGAATCCTATCCTCGTAGTCCTGGATCCATCCAAGATCCATCTGACGCTAGAGGGCCTCTTGTACAAAAGAGCATCCCTGTTTGTTTACCGAGCAAGTCAGACAGGAATTGTAATCGTGCCGCGACAGATTATGATACTGGCTTTGCCTTGAGTGCATCGCTACCAAGTTGACATTCATTACGTGGATGTCATGATTCTGAATGATGTTGGAATTCGTATAGGTCATGCTGACTCCACGAACTCGATGCTCTTGGATCCATCTGAGATCCAATTGTTCCTGTAGAGCTGATTGCACCACAAAACATCCCTGATTGTTCTTAGAGCAGATATCACACTGGTGATAGTTATGAGGTGGCACATGGCCATATCCGCTCTGTCTAAAATGCATCTTGACCAAGTTGGCCCTTAATAAGAGTACATCATGAATTTGATAGATGTTGTTAGAGTCTCCCTCTATCAAATTGATTGTAGCTTTCTCATGTTGAGGCAGCGGGTTCGTGAGAACATTAGGATTCGTATCTTTGAAAGATAAGACCCAGCTCCTGACAAGCTTTTGCACATCGGACTTAAAACTGAGACAGTTCTCTATGTTATGCCCTGGTCCTCCTTGATGGTAAAGACAAGTCTGATCCATTTTGAACCAAAAAGGCGGATTTTTCGGTACTGTAAGAGGAGACTTAGTCTGGACATACCCCTTGACTAGTAGTAACGGAAACAATTCTGCGTACAACATGGGTATAGGATCGAATCCTGGTGGTCGCATTGTACGGTTGTTGTTGTACGGAGGACGAGTCTGCTGAAGAGACTGTTGTGTCCTTTGCTGATATTGTTGTTGACCAGGTTGGCTCTGTGCAACCTGAGGTTAATACGTAGGAACGGGCGCAGGATTGATAGCAGGAGTTACAGCTGCTACTGGTTGATAACGTCGCCTTTGCTTTTGGAGAGAGATATTTCCAATATCCTGCTCCTTTTTCTTAGGGAGAGCACTACCGTATCATTTTGTACTACTTGATGATCCAACGTCTTTTACTAAACGTCCTTCCCAGACTGCTTCCTCAAGACGAACTCCCATGCTCACCATTTCAGTGAAGTCACTGGGCGCACTGGTGACCATTCTGTCGTAGTAAAATGAGCTTAAGGTCTTTAAGAAGATCTTTGTCATCTCTTTTTCCTCCAGAGGTGGAGAAATCTGAGCGGTAATTTCACGCCATCTTTGAGCGTATTCCTTAAAGGTTTCCTTGTCCTTTTGTGACATTGATCTGAGTTGATCTCTGTCCGGTGCCATGTCCAAATTGTATTTATATTGTTGAACGAAAGCAGTGCCAAGATCTCTGAATGTGCCTATCGTAGCACAGTTTAAACCCATGTACCATTTGAGTACGGCACCGGTTAAACTATCCTGAAAGTAGTGAATCAGTAGCTCCTGGTTCTTTGTCTGAGTTGACATTCGCCGAGCGTACATCACTAAATGGCTTTGAGGGCAAGAGTTACCCTTGTACTTTTCAAAGTCGGGTACTTGGAACTTGTGCGGAACTTTCACATTGGGGACCAAGCAGAGGTCCGCGGCGTCCTTTCCAAATAAATCCTGACCGCGAAGGGCATGAAGTTCTTTCTGTATCTCCAGGAATTGTTCCTGTAACTCATTCATTCTGTCGAATATGCTGTCGTTTCCACCAGAAGGTATCTGTGGAATCTGTCCTTCCGGGACAGTGTGTACCACGGGTGGTGGTATAGTCATTATGGCCGAGACCCTCGGTGCCTCCCGAAGTTTGTAACCTTCAGGAGTTGATGCCATGCCCCTGGCATCTTCGCCTTCCCAAAGTTTGTAACCTTCATGCCCAACGGCTTCTACTGTGGTTCCCTGATCCTCAGCGATCGGTGGAACATATCCTTCCGGGATATAGTTAAGTGGCATGCCCCAGGGATGATCTTTCGGCATTTTGTACCTATGATCGCACTTCTCCACTATGGGCGTTGATGTGATCTCTGAGATCACAGTCCTTTGTTGTTGCATCTGAGCTTCTACTAGAGCTTGCATGTCATTATGAAGCTTTCTCAAATCCTCTTTCAGAGTGTCGATCTCTTCTCTTAACTCTCTATTATCTTCCTCGAGATTATCCATCTTTTTCTGACGATTGGCCCGAGTATTGTACGAATGAGACAGTTTGACTCTAGAATTGAGATGCAAACGTGAGATTCGTAGGTAAGAAGAATGCGTTTATGAGAATGATGAATGCAATGCAATAGTTTTATTAATTATTTTTGTTTATTCAAAGTAAACTTCGACAATTAGATTGCAAATAGAAAACAGTGGGGAAACCCCGTTTTATTGAATTCAAAGGATTGCGGAAATGGAAATATAGTAGATTACAAAGTGCTGGAAAAGGAAATCTAAACTAATGGATCCTGAGTCCTCTCTGAAGAGAGCTCAAGTGCTGGTTCGGGTGCTTTCCTTTTCTTTGACCGGGGCTCTTGGGCCGTTGTCGGGTTGTCATTCCTTTGCCAAGTGAAAGGAGCGAGCAAATTCCTTTGGTCATCCTGATTTTCTACAGCATGTTGCTCTAGAATCTCAATCAGGGCATCTTTTTCCCTTAACAGTTGTTGTATTTTCTTGCACTCTACATTGAGAATACGGTACTTGTTCCTCCAAGACCTCTTCTCCTGCTGAAATTTGCTGAGAGTAACCTGAAGTTTTTCCGTCTCAGACATGAAATAAAGGGCAGAGTCCCTTAATGGAAGAACTTCCTGGCGAGGGTAAGGCATCCTCAGCTTGAGAGCTCTAGTTTGTACCCAGTGGAGATAAGGCTCCATCGAGACACAGTCTGGTTTTCGTAGAGACTCTCGTCCTTTCCTGTGAACGTGTTTCCAAGCATGCACTATTTCCATCTTTAGTGCCCTGTCATTTTCTCCTTCCTTGAAGAAAAGACCTTCCAGATGAGCATTCCGTGGGATGTGCCTCATCGGGTATCCGAATTGGCGACGAACGAGAATTGGATGATGGTTGATTCCCCCCTTAGTTCCTATGAGGGGTACATTTGGGAAATTCCCACAACGGTCAATGATCCTGATCCCATCATAGATTCGATTGTACCAATCAATGTCAGAGTTGGTAAGAGACATGATTCTCTGCGACCAACGTAAAGTATTCTTTTAATCCCAAAATGCAGCAGACTTGGGAAAATGGGAAGTGAACCATTTGTAAAGCAAGGGTACACAGCACGTGATCATTCCTCCGCTGTATAAATTCCTTAAATGTACCGAATGATACACATCTGCGAGTAAGGTCGGTACGGGGTTTCCGATCAGGAAAATCTTAATGGCGTTGATATCTACAAAGTTATCGATGTTGGGAAACAAAAATAACCCGTAGGTGAGCAAAACAAAAATGCTCTCGAAAGCGTCCACGTTCCCTATACTAGCAAAGTATAGAGCTTTCTTTATCAAGAATTGGGCTGGAAAACCTTGGATGCCACCCTTAGTGGTCATGTGAGTCCTGACTTCTGACTCGTCCAGATAAATTACTCTTGCAATGGTCTGATCCTTTGGAATTTCTTCCAGTCCAGAAAAGGGAGACTGATCATTGATATGCAGATCAGTCAAGTGAGAATACTCCTCCAGTGTTGGTGCTAGCTGATAATCCGGGAATGTGAAACAGTGATAAACCGGATCGTAGAACTGGATTAGTGTAGACAGGATTCCTTCAATTACATGGACCCTTAACAGAGATAGCAGTCCTCCATACTTAGCTCTGAAAGCCTCGTTGTTGGTGATCATTCTTGCCAGACCTCTTAAATCCTCTAACTTTGGAACCTTGAAGGTGTACTTATGAGTTTTCCTTCTACCGAAATCCATTAGCGCAATCTCCTTTCTCTGATATTTGCAATCATTGTCTCAGTTTAATTTGAAAAAGAGAGACTAGAAGAGAATATTTTCTTTGTTTTAATGTTTTTTAGATGAATGTATGAATGCAACACACAAAAACATGGGGTCAAAAGGTCGGTGTCAAGAAGTCAAGTCTCTACCCCCCCAAAGGTTTATACTGGTGATTTTTTGTACCTGTCCGCAAAATCATTGACCCCTCTGGGATAACAATAGCAAGCGGATCGTAAGCGAGCTGATATATCCTAGAGTGATCTCAGATGAGGGTAGTATCGCGTGACAACTATTTCTGATAGCTTCCGCAATATAAAATGGCTTAAGTCTACTAAAAACCTCAGCTTCTCAGATAACCCAGTCGACCACACTACTTTCAACAACCGAAGTCGTATAGGCAATGTATCTGCAAAGGGAGTCTCCACTGAGTTTGATGGTCGATCGGAGACTCTTAACTGGAATTCACTCCCAGTAAGATTACTCGCATTGCCATCACCTATCTTAGGTGTATACTCAATCTTTCCACATGCGGCATCACACGCATTCCCATTAGCAGAAAAATAAACACATATATCAATTAGGAAAAGCAGTATATATATTTGTCTTAATCATCCTAGACCTCTAGTCTTATGATCCTATACAGACAATGACTCCCCAGCGGAGTCGTCATTTTTGTGACATTTTAGTGAACTCGAGGTTTTCACCGAAGGTTGTAAGAAAGAGAAGACGGGCCCCACGGTGGGCGCCATTTTTCTGTAGCGAGCGATTTTGGACGTGGTTCTTAAGCACTGTCGCTCTGGGGTACTACAGGTCGATTCATTTTTTATCCTATTGAAGCTGATGAAGGAAGGGAAATAGATGTCTCCAATTAACCCTGCTTGCATACTGAGTTTGAACAGCGGTCTGTCAGGTTACAGATGCTATGTGGAAGTGGGGCCCAATCTTTGGTTATTTTGTTAAAAACACAGTGTCTGGATTATTTGTGAGGTTTTTAGGACTGGTGCTTTTCGATTGATATATGAAGGCACGGGATTTTGGGTTTTTTTATTAGTGTGCTCGCTAAGATTTTTCAATCTTATGCCTACGTATTCCCGTTTTAACGAAACAGGGAAATCAGAGCGATCGTAGTTCCTCCCGTAGGAGGAAAAAGGTTGTTTTGGTGTCTTGTTCAAAGCCCAAGACGTGAAGCTAAAGGTGGTTTGTATCTTGTTCAAAGCCCAAGATGTGAAGCTGAAAGGTCTATTTGTATCTTGTTCGAAGCCCAAGATGTGAAGCTAAATGGTTTTGACTTTAGAGAGAATTTGTCATCTCTAAAAAGGGATATTTGGTCTGTTTGTCACAACTGTTGGGTGACTGATTATAAAGGAGAATTACTTTAACTAGGATATGTGAATCCAGCAATGCCATAATTTCCTTTATAGGGGATTTTTAACCTGAAGGAGAAGACTTTAACTCAGTTTAGAGCAATGCCATCTTTCCTTAGGAATTTCTCATGCTAAAAGACGGACAGTGGCGTGTATGTAAATAATCCAGAGGCTTGTCGCTTACAGCAATTAGATGAAGGAAAAGGATTTGTTGATGTTTGTATCATGTGAGCAAGGCACAGATTTTGATGCTAAAAGGTTGATTGGCTCAACCAGGGTTTTCTTATACAAAGCCTAAGAGGAGGCTGTTGGCCCAACAAGAGGGTGTTTTTATGTGTCTCGTACGAAGCCCGAGAGAGAGGCTAAAAGGGTTGACTCAACAAGAGAGTGCCTTTGTATGTGTCTTGTACGAAGCCCAAGACGGGGGCTAAAGGTGATTGACTCAACAAGAGAGTCTTTTATACTCAACAAGAGAGTGTTTTTGTATCTCGTACGAAGCCCGAGATGGAGGCTAAAGGTGTTTGACTCAACAAGAGAGTCTTTGTACCTCGTACGAAGCCCGAGATGGAGGCTGAAAATGTTTGACTCAACAAGAGAGGCTTTTATACTCAACAAGAGATTGATTTGGTATCTCGTATGAAGCCCGAGATGGAGGCTAAAAAGGTTAGCTCCGTTGGGGAGAATCATTGTACAAAGCCCAAGAGGAGGCTAACTTCACTGAGGAAGGATCGTTATACAAAGCCTAAGAGGGGGCTATTGTGCTAGTGAATATTTCAGTTTAGTGACAGGTCAAGTATGTTGGATAAAGAGAAAATTAGTTCTTATATGGGTAATGTTGTGCTTAGGGATTGATCAGAGGATCAGGGTTATTTCCTGTTCTT
Organism: Lathyrus tuberosus; assembly: GCA_022829125.1. Taxonomy (NCBI): domain Eukaryota; kingdom Viridiplantae; phylum Streptophyta; class Magnoliopsida; order Fabales; family Fabaceae; genus Lathyrus; species Lathyrus tuberosus. Next base: position 2,829,518 of record JALAZF010000010.1, on the reverse strand, counting down.
TAAGGAAATAGGAAATCCAAAGGGTATTGAGACTGTCCAAGTCTACGGATGTTTCGAGAAGTCGATTCTAGGATAATGAATGATCTTTGTATGATGCCCAAGAGAAGGTTGGTATGTTAAAGGATGAAGGTCAACCCATTAACTGGTCTGACATTTGACTCAGAAAGACAACTCTAGCGAATTAATGACTAGGCTCTGTCCCTATACCTGTAGAGGTCTCTGGGTCCTTGTACTAAGCCCAAGAGAAGGCATGAGAACTTTTAAGAAGCCGAAGGGTCCTTGTACAATGCCCAAAAGGAGGCGGGGATGCTTTTAAGAAGCCTGTGGGTCCCCAAACCCCGATAAGTTCAAGACATGCCATTCACCGAGAATAGATCAAGCCAAGAAAGTCCGAGAATTTGGAAAAAAACTCAAGAGATGCCATTCACAGAGAAAAGATCATCTCTGGGGAGTAAAGTCTCTTTTCCAATTTCTAAGGGTGATAGTCTGAGAAAGGGTTCACCGAGAATGTTGCCTTTCACATCTCCATATTGTTTAACCCCAAGAGGAGGGAAGACTGTGTCTGGTAATCCTATGGGGATCTAGTTTTGTTTGTATTTAAGAGTGACCAACAGGGCTTTACCTAGTGCTAGACGTAGTTGCCGGGGAAAACTCTAAATAAATATACTAGTATTACACAATTGATATTTGACAAGTATATAAAAGTTTGTGAAAGAAGACTTACAGTGAGCAGCCCCACAATACAATTTATATATATATATATATATATATATATATATATATATATATATATATATATATATATATATATATATATATATGAAAGCGGATAAAGAAAGTGGATAAACACTTACTCAGTTATAGAGCTTCCATGTTGTTTGGTTAGTTGTTCAACAAAGAAAGCTTTGATAACAATATTATATTCAAAATCAAAGGAGAAAGTGCTTTGAAAAGATTGTTGGGGCTTACAGCTCAAGGAGAGGCCCAAGGTTTTATCAGTGATTGCACTGTGGTTTTGAATTTGTACAGAGGGACTTCTACAAGTGACTGAGGCCCGAAAAGGTTTTCTGTACAAAGGGATGGGTCTTACACTCTCTCAAGAGGCCCAAAGGTGTTTAAAGAAAAAGAATGGGGCTTATAACACGAGGGTAGGCCCAAGGGTTTGATTTTTGAGCTGGCGATCACGCCGAGATTTTCTTTTAACGCAGAGGGACTTATACAATATTTGAGTCCCAAAATTGTTTTGGTTAAAAGGGGATCGGGTATTACACTCTATTAAAGGCCCAAATATTTATTTTTGTACAAGTGACGGGGCTTACAGCTCAAGGAGAGGCCCAAGGTTTTATTTTGAACTGGCGACGATCGCGCCGAACTTTTCAAATACAACGGGACTTATACAACATTTGAGGCCCAAAAAGGTTTGTATTTACAAAGGATTGAGTCTTACACTCTATTAGAGGCCCAAAGATGTTTGAAAAAGTTTGATGAGGGTTGAATTAATCAAAAACCCTAATTTGTTTTCAAAATGTATTTTAATTGAATAAAAAATTCAATTAAAATGACCAAAATTGTTTAACATGTGGAAAACAAATTGTGATCTTGGATTAATGTTTCACAAATTAGGTTTTGATCCTCAAAATGATTGGAAATCACTAAAATTTGAAAAATCAAGAAGGAGAAAATATTTTAAATGTCAAAAAACAATTAAAATATTAATTCTTTACAAAAATATCAAGTATATGAAAAAAATAATATTTTTGGGATTTTTTCGGAAAATAAAATATTTTAACATTTTTGTGAATTATTAAAAAAAGAATCAACTCAAAATCATTAAAACTCAGAGAGAAATTAATTTTTGAATCAATTAAATAAAATCACAAAATTCAAATATTTGAATTTTCAAAAAGGGCGCCAAGAACAAGGGCAAGAACACGCGCCACCCTCTGTTTCTGCAGATTTGCATTTTCTATCCAATCTCACTGAATACTTGATTATATCATGCAATCTACATATCAATATACTCGTTTCAACCTTACGATCATGTCTATGGTCTTTAATTTCATTTATTTTAAGCATGGAATAAGAAATCAAAGAGAAACCTCAAGAACCCTAAAATTTGCATGAAGGTTCAGAAATTCCATACACGATTCAAACAAACCAATTGATTAAGGGAAAACACTCTATGCATGATTATGAACATATAGCCAAATTATTGTGCAACAAAAAATGCATGGATCATAGAGTTAGAAGAGTTCATGCTTACCTCTTGCAGCTGGTGATCGTGTTTTGTATTAGAGGTGTTATAGCTTGGTTCCAAGGATATGGACAGCTTCCCTAGGTGATATGGAGTGTGTCTGGATGCTTGGAGTGAATTGAATTGAGCTGGAACTTGATTTGGCACCTCAACTGCAAATCTGTCAAAGGCTTGTGCAGATGGTTGGTGATTTTGAGATTTTGGTGTTCCAGATGTTATGTGAGTGTTTGGATCACTTCTATATAATGTTTATGAGGTGTGTGTGTGTGTGATTGGTTTGATTGGAATTGCTCTCAAACTCAAAACCCGATAGTGACTTGCTTTGGAAGGCAAATTTGGAAGTGAGAAGGAGATTTTGAGGAAAACATCTGTTTGATGGCTTTGGTGTACTCAAACTGATCACAAATGAGCTCTATTTATAGTAGATCAAGTTTGTTTTGCAAGGAATAGTGAATGGCAACTGCTGCATAGGTTTGGCCAATGTTGAGCAATGAGAATCCAAGTCTCCTCTAGCCATTGACTAGAGGTTAGGGCACAAGCTGCTAGTTCCCTTGGTCTTGGATAAGTCTTGACTGAATTCAGTTGGAAATGGCTCAGTCCATGCCACCTTGGTGCATCCATTAAATGCTCCAATCCAAAATTGGAGTCTTGTCCCTCTTTTAGGCATTTCTAGGTTTGACATGCTATTTTTGGTTCCAAAGACTTGGGAGGCTTGAGATCAGAGTTGTTCCTCCTAGGTCCCCCCTTGAGGTGTTCAGATGGATAGAGTTGCTTCCCCTTTGCAAATTTTGAGCAAATCGAGCAAAACTCCAAAATCTGCCTTGCCATGACAGTTTGCAGTAAGGCATATTGGCATTGTCATATCTCATGGCTCAAGTGGACTTTGATGGAGTTCTTGGCCATTTTGGAAAGCCCTCATATGATACAATAACTGTTTGATCATAATTGGTTTTGATACTTTTTGGATCCAAGTGAAAAATGCCCCTACATTTGGAAAAACGTAAGACAGATTCTGACTTAGTGAAAATTTCACTAAGTGTTGGAAAAAAAGTGACATTTTCACTTTTTGTGATTTTGATCATTCCATAACTTAAAATCCACGAGGAATTGGAATGAGTTATGTTTGAAGCTTTTGTAGAGTGCCATGAGAGCTACAAATCCAACTTTGGATGGTTATGATCCTCTAAAGTTGGTACCCTTGCCACTTTATTCCATAACTTAGAAAAATTTCTAAGTTTTTTTATGGTTACCCCTTTTACAAGTTATCCCACTTTTCTTGATTTTTCTTGATGAATTTTGATTCAAATCACACATTAACATCATTTTAGGGTTAAGGAACCATAATTGTGAAAAATCTCAAAAAGTCAAAGTTGACTTTTGTGCATAGTTGACTTTTTGTCAGATGAATTCCAAACTGTGTGATCCTCTATGAAATCAAGTCCTTGACCTAAATAAAACTTGATGGATTGATTTCATAGGTGTTATAGGGTGTATTGAATCATGTCCAAGGGTTTGGGAGCATGTCCTGGTCAAAATTCAAAGGTACAGTTGACTTTTTCCGCGAAACCCTAACTGTGGTTCAAATGAAATTGAAACTTGTTGCTCAAGCTTCTTGGATCAATCCATTATTGCAAATGGTTCAACGTGGTTTATTAGAAATCGTGTGTGCAAATAAGGGTTTAGGGTTTGAGTTTTCTTTTAGTGTGTTGTTGTATTGTGTCACTCATGTGTCTTCTGATACATTGAGGTGGACTGTTTGTGAGCCATTCATTCATCACCTAGATTTTTTAGTTGGACTATCTCTATTGAGTTGTAAGTTCTTTCAATCAATCCTAAGCTTTTAAGCATTGAGTGATTGCGTGTCTTTTGAAGTGTATTATCTAAAAGTATTGAAAGAGCTATATGTCTATCAATGCTATTGGTGACTGGTAGGAAGTGAGAGGGGTCTCATACCTAGGCGAGTCTTTGGTAGAAATTGCATTGGGTATGTATTAAGTGAGAAGTTGTAAACTGGGTTGTTTAGCTTTGAATTGATACTGCTAATAGTGGATTTTCTTCCTGGCTTGGTAGCCCCCAGACGTAGGTGTTGTTATGCACTGAACTGGGTTAACAACTCTTGGCTTTTTGGTTATTTTCTATATCTTTAACTTTGTGTACATTGGTTCTTGTATGTTAAGTAGATATCAGTGTCTCGACATCTCTTAGGACATCTGATATCTGCATACCATAATTTTAATTGGTATCAGAGCAGGCATCCTGCTCTGTATTTGGGTGAGATCTAGGGAAGATACTTTTTGGTGCAATCGACGAGGAAGGAGGTTTTGTGAACAGATCACCCATCCTTGATGGAACTAATTATGATTATTGGAAGACACGTATAGTGGCCTTTATGAATTCTATGGACATCAAGGCTTGGAAGTCCGTGGTCAAGGGATGAGATCCTCCAATAGTTAGAGATAAGGATGGTAATATTACTGATATGTTAAAGGTTAAGGAAGACTGTGATGATGAAGATGACAAGCTAACTCAGGGAAACTACAAAGCATTGAATGCCGTGTTTAATGGAGTGGGGCAAGAACATCTTTAGGCTGATAAATAATTGTACTGTTGCTAAATATGCTTGGGAGATTTTGAAGACTGCCACTAAGGTAAAGATGTCAATACTTCAACTTCTTACCACCAAGTTTGAGAACTTGAGAATGAACTAGGATGAGAGCATTCATGATTTTCACATGAATATTATTGAGATAGCCAATGCCTCAAGCGCCTCAGGGGAGAAGATTTCAGAAGCTAAGTTGGTCATAAAGATTCTCAGATCTCTTCCAAAGAGATTTGACATGAAGGTGACTGCCATTGAAGAAGCCCGATACATAAACAACATTAAGGTTGATGAGCTTATGGGATCTCTTCAAACTTTTGAATTAGGGATCAGTGACAAAGCTGAAAATAAGAAGAGCATAACTTTTGTGTCAAATACTAAAGACTCATAGGATAAATGTGACCTAGATACAGCTGAAGATATATCTAATGCCATTGTGCTTTTTGGGAGACAATTTAACAAGGTCTTGAAAAGGGTCGACAGAAGAGGAAGATCAGGTGTCAAGAACATCTCATCCGACATCAGAAACAATAATGACTCTAAAAAGAATACCAGACCTGAAGAGAAGTCAAATCAAGGCAAAGGAATACAATGCTATGAGTGTGAGGGTTTTGGTCACATCAAGTCAGAATGTCCCACTTGTAGATGGGCTGATGAGGAATAATCGTGTGTAGAAAATTTCCTTTATGAAGATCTGGATATGTCTTACAAGGAAACCTGTGGCAAGTGTGAAGAACATATTAAGACATAGGAGAATCAGAGAAAGATCATAGTTGTACTGGAGAATGAGAAGAAATAACTTCTATGTAATGTTTATCATCTTCAAGATGAGGTAACCTTCCTAAAAACCAAGCTTAATAATACGACAAACTCATTAAGGAGAATGCGTAACGAATATGATGTGGTGAAAGAGTATAGAAGTGCAGGAGGTGATTATCTTTCTAATGATCAACAAAACATTAAGTTTGTAGAAGAGTTTCCTCCTTCTGAAAAGAAGAAAATGCTCCCCATGTCCAACCACATGTTACAACATCTTGGCAGACATGGTGTGTCTTCAACAAACTCTAAAGCCTCAACTCGGAGGCGTAATTACTGTGGAGAGTATGGCCACATTAAGTCCTTATGTTATAAGCTATATGGAATGCAACAATCTTCAGCTCATGCCAAAGCTAATCAAGTAAGTAAGAAAAGAAGGGCAATCAACAGAGATGTGAATCTTATGGCTCACATTTCCTTGAGGGCTTCAACTAGAGAACACTGGTACTTTGACAGTGGATGCTCTAGACACATGACGGGGATTCAAAGGCTGTTGGTGGATATTAGGTCTTAGCCCTCGGGTTCTGTCAGATTTGGTGATGGATTTAAAGGAGAAATTAAAGGAGTGGGAAGATTGATGTGTGCAGGATCTCCTAATTTAGAAGATGTTCTGCTGGTGAAAGGATTAACTGCTAGTCTTATTAGAATTAGTTAGCTTTGTGATCAAGGTTTGTTGGTCAATTTTTCAAAATCAGAATGCATAGTCAAAAATGAGAAAGGTGTTGTTCTAATGAGAGGTATATGGTCCAAAGATAACTGCTATCTGTGGGACCCTTAAATAACTGCTTATTCCTCCACATGGTCTATAACCAATGAGGATGAAGTGAAGTTATGGCATCAGATTCTTGGACATCTTTATCCCAAAAGAATGAAGGAAATAATGTATGTAGGAGCCATTAGAGGAATGCCAGACCTTAAAATTAAAGAAGGGAAAATATGTGGAGAGTGTGAGATTAAAAAGCAGGGTATGATGCCTCACACAATGTTACGACATCAGATTACATCCAGAGTGTTGGAACTGCTTCACATGGGTTTGATGGGACCAATGAAGATAGAAAGCTTGGATGGAAAGAGGTATGTTTATGTGATAATAGATGATTGTTCTGGGTTCACGTGGATGAAGTTTATTAGAGAAATATCAGACTTGTTGGAAGTCTTCAAAGATTTATGTAAAAGTATTCTGAGGGAAAAGAACAATGTGATTGTAAAGATTAGAAGTGTCCATAACAAGGAATTTGAGAGTGCAGAATTCTCAGAGTTTTGTGATTCTGAAAATATTAGTCATGAATTCTCTTCTCAGCTGGGTGGAATTATTTAACAGAAGACCAGAGGGATACAAGAATTTGCTAGAGTGATGTTTCATGCCAAGAAATTGTCATTGGTATTTCGGGCTAAAGCTATGAATATTGCGTACTACATTCATAACAGGGTCGCATTAAGAGGAGGTGCTTTAACCAGTATCTATGAGCTATGGAAAGGGAGGAAACCTATAGTCAAACACTTGCATACATTTGGAAGTTGAAATTCTAGCATAGCAGATAGCATATGTCCTAACACATGTCATGACATTGTTCTCTACATAACTTTAAAACAAGGGCAGAATAAACAGGCTAATATTCAGAATATCTGCAACAACAACAACAAGACAGATGTTTCGACATCTGTTATAACATGTTAATCAAAACTGAACTGTAAATTGCAGAATGATAAACAACACATAATATGATGACCCAGTTCGGTGCAAATCACCTACATCTGGGGGCTACCAAGCCAGGAAGAAGAATCCACTATCAGTAGTATAGTTTTATGTAAACAACCTCAGGTTTACGGTAAACAACCTCTGGTTTACCTATCACTACCCAATGAAAACTTTATCATTAGAAGTCACATCTAATTGATAAGAGAAACCCATCTCACTCCCTAAATCACAACCTGTGATTATCTAACAATTATAGTCACAATAAATGTATCATCCTACTTGAAAGAACCCTCTTTCAATGCAAAGTTTAGCCAAGCTACCTTGACTAACAATCCTCCTCGAATTCTATTGGATTTGCTTCAAAGATTCATCCAAGAACAATATACAATTCATTACCTCAAAGTTTATGAATCTGTATAAACATCTATGTCTACCACAATGTATCAAACTGATATAAAAGGTGACTTACAACACAAGAAAGTCCTACAACTCTCAAAACCCTAAACCCTATTTTCTACTTTACAAGTATTACATAAAGATTAGTTATTCAGCCCTAGGTCTAGGTCTTCCTTTTATAACCATAAAGAAGACTGGATTTGGGCTTTAAAAACGCAACAATTATGTTCCTCAGAATCTGCAAAATATTCTCCTCAAGAATAGTTTCTTCAATCCTAAGTTTCCTAAAATGTTTCCACACTTTAGAAAACGACACATCTTCAAATTCCAAGAGAATCTTTAATTCCTTAATCTGAACGCCACATAGGATACACAAACAATCTTCTGCAATCTGAATTTAAATTAACAGATTCAAACCAGATTTAAAAACTGTAACAAACAAAGATGTCGAATAACCCTGTTAGGACATCTTGTCAAAACATCTTGTTCTTCAAGTTCTGCTACATGTTAGGACATATTGTCCAACATGTTTATGTCAGGTTTGTTTTACCAAAATTAATGCCAATAAAAAACTAAGGAGCCTTCAATCCCCCCTTTGGCAGATTTTGGCTAAAACAAACCAAATAACCCTTGCATGCAAACACACAATAGTTAGAGGCAAAAATCAGTCAGCAGCGAAAACAACACAAAGCTAGTAGCCTCATCCTCTACTTAGAACTTCTTATGCTGCAGCAAGAGATTAAAAAAATTCTCTCCCCCTCATCAGCAGCCAGCAACCAATGATTACTTAAGTTAGTACTACTCCCCATTTTTAGCCATAATATGGCAAAGGTAGATTACTAACTAAGCAACCACACAGAAGCAAATATGTAAAGTACAAGCAAGCACAATTCTCTGACCAAGGCCCATAGTATTGCCCAAAAAGTCACAGACATACAAGATTTAAAGAATAATCACGACCCTCTGCACTCAACTCTAAAAAACTCCTTTCATTTAGAATTAGTAAACTTGATCATGATATCTTTAATATATCAACAGAAAATTTCCGTTGATCTTGACTTCCAATATGCAGAGAAAAATAAACTCTCCTAGATAAAAATAATGATTCTCAGGACACTCCTAAGAAGCTTGTACAAATGCTGATTCAATCCATTGATACCCCAATGATAGAACTAAGTCTAAACTGTCAAGTCCACCATAAACTTCACCAGTAACACAATGTCACGACATCTTGTCTGACATTACACCCTCACCAGAGGAACATAATCACAAACTTCTTAAAACTACAAACAATCTTGATAAACAACTACTACTGTAGCAACAAATCCTAGACATAAGTCCAACCCCCTGTCGTAGATAACCAGTGCTCCTGTGCAAGAAGAACACTTTAAAGTGAATGGAAAACATAAGACTCATCTTCATGTCTTCAAGAGCACACTCCTTGTTCAACACACCTGCTGAACGCATTCACTCACTGCTTGATCCACAAGCAATCAATGTACCACAATAGTACACTCAACAGACAGAAGTTATCCCCCTATCTTTCATAGATGATGCTCCTTCCAACAAGATACACCCAAAATCACTACATGATATCACATAACCAACTTCATGCTTATACAGTGAGAAAGTACCAGGATCACATCCTTGTACCATAATTAACAAACTCTTGGATTGAGACCAAAATTAGCATTGATCCCTCTCATCCTAAACCCATACATACCCTGTACAAATCCACCTTGAATTTTACAGCCATAGATATCCATGTTCCTTGAGATATAATCCAATTGAATCTGGAATGCTTCACATTCCTCAAAGAGACATACAGAGTCCCTTAGTTTGTTAGTTCGCCCAGATGTTCTTCACACTTGAAGGACATCAAATATATGCTCCAGAAATCCTCAGTTTACTTGCTTCACAAACACCAAACTAATCCACTTTTCTAGCATGACTTGTAGCAGAAGAAACCACCTATCCACAAGCATTTTGACATCAGCAAGAGTCAGCCATCCAGATAAACACCCCATGATTCAAGACAGTCTTCACTTCATCATTCTCACATATAATAAGTTAGAACACTTCTGATTCAACTGGTGAATATCAGCTTCCACAATCTGAACTTCAAGTTCAGAAAGCATGGTGATGTTCTAACATTAGTTAGGACATCCTGATTATATCACATACACCATACACTATGGTTCTTGATACAATTACCACTGGTCTTACTATCTGCATAGTAATCCAACTGAAGATATTCAGAGAACACAACTCCACCAGTTTGATCAATAAGAACTCCAGACAACCAAAGAGAGAAATAAACTCCCAAAAGAAGGTAATCTTCCATAATCAACTTAGGGCTTCTACCACAAGCTCCAAGATATGAACAGAACCAGAACCTCATTTGATTTTCAACCAACTACTCTTTTGCACAAGAGTAATTAGTTCCAAGCACACTACATGAATTCACAATCAAGATCAACCAAATGCCACAGTTTGGTTAATCTCTGCTTTCTTTAGAGCTCCAGAAAATATTTTGATCCACCAATGAAACTTAATCTTCAAGTTACATATCCTACTTGCTCCATAGTAAGGCATCTTAGATACACCAAGACTTGGGCCTGTAACATCTACTCTTTCTCGCAGCTCCCGTAAACTGCATGAGATAGACCTTTTTGAAGCATTAATTCCATTTATTTCTGAGAAGATCAACTTATCTTACGATGATGCGCCACAACATCAACTAAGACCCTGAAGTTTCTGCTTGATGTCACAACATCTGATCAAAAGTCCAGCTGGAGAGTTCAGTTCTTCATTCTGCCACTTAGAAGAACCTCTTTCCTATAACAGAAAAAAAGTTCCATGTTCTCATATACTTGATTAATGATATCAAGTTAGAGTAGACAACCTCCATCCTGCTTTATTGTACTACAATAACCACCTCATCTTCAGAGAAACCAAACACGCCAAAGCTTGATTCTTTAGAAGAGATCAGTTACACAAGATCTTTACAAAAGGAATCCCGATTTCCTTAAGTAGAGACTTCTTTAGAAAGTCAGAGATAACTGCCACTTATCCTTGACCTCCAAAATGAGCAAGATCACTTGCTCTTAGAGTGGAGACATGAACACCCTTGTTGCACTCCAATGCACCTAGATCAGAAATAAACTAATCCAAGATAAATGTCTTCATCTTCACTTCCATCAGCACTACATTCTAGATAAGCTCTCTGCCACGAAACTTCCAAGTCTTATTATGTGCCTCTCCAGATTCAACCAGAAGAAGGTTCTCAACACTTTATGTCAACACACAAAAGGTTGGTTGCCAGAGATTAAGTTACTCCCTTCTCTTGTTCTAAAGATTCACTCCTTGAATCAACAAGATTCTGCACAATCTCTGTTGATGGAATGTTTCAACATCTAGTTGAACATCAGATCCTTGTGGAATCCCAGATAGATCCAAGGACTAGATACTTGAACATAGATGATGCAACAACTGATGAGACACCTCGACTTCATCTTCCTTGATCATCAACTAAAGATAATCCATTAAATACTTATGAATATCATAAATTGCAATGAATCTTACATCCTTGTCCATAAAGCCATACATTATGTAGGATATATGATCTACCAGATATCAACACAAATGTGTCAACATCTTTCTAGTCAAACAACATGTTAAGACATCAAGTCTGTCACACTTGACTCAACCTGCCTATGACTTTCCTTTGCTAATAGAATTCTTGCAAATCATGAACGGTGAAAATAAATCACCTCCCATTAACTCCAAGTTGAGTAACATCCATAAGCACCAGAGATCTTCAGAAGTCCATCTTCAGGATGAGAACCAGATTATCCTTCTGAAAGAGCTCTTAAACACGACCAAAGATGCCTTTATGAGTGGACTTGAGTGAAAACTCAAGTATCTTTGGCACCTTTATCGAATAGAATATTTACCAAATTCATAGATCATGAATTTGATAAACACGATCTCAACTCACCTTCTCTTCAAACTGACTTCAAGATACAGGATGTAACCAAACTTCCAAGTACCAAGACAGACACCAACCAACAACTCTCTCCATTCCATTGCTCCCGACTTTGGAACGACTAGAGCTTACAATTATCAGATGTTGATATCTTCAAGAAGAGAAGCCAACAATCAAGATCTTCCACCATATTTCTTCTATCATAACTCCATAATCCCATAAATACTAGAGTTTTTCCATCAGAAACATATGTAGCGGAACCACCAAGGCACATCTTCAATATGCCCTAAAACGATGTCAAAACATCTAATAACACACCATACAGGAGAACTAGCCACTCCTCCTGCAATTGTTGTAGAAACTCCTCAGAAAACTTGAACAACCATCAGTAGTTGTTACCTTTGATCCATCACATCCATCACATCCATTAATACCCTTGAGTATGTCAGAATGAATGATCTGATCGCACACACACCTTGTTTAAAAACCAGAAAGTAACTCCCAAGATCTCATCCAGAAACAAACAGGATGTCTGCTCCGATACCAATTGAAATTCTAGCATAGCAGATAACATATGTCCTAACACAAGTCATGACATTGTTCTCTGCATAACTTTAAAACAAGGGCAGAATAAACAAGCTAATATTCAAAATATCAGCAACAACAGCAAGACAGATGTTTCGACATCTGTTACAACATGTTAATCAAAACTGAACTGTAAATTGCAGAATGATAAACAACTCAGAATATAATGACCCCGTTCGGTGCAAATCACCTACATCTGGGGGCTACCAAGCCAGGAAGAAGAATCCACTATTAGTAGTATAATTTTATGTAAACAACCTCTGGTTTACAGTAAACAACCTCTGGTTTACCTATCACTACCCAATGAAAACTTTATCATTAGAAGTCACATCTAATTGATAAGAGAAACCCATCTCACTCCCTAAATCACAACCTGTGATTATCTAACAGTTATAGTCACAATAACTGTATCATCCTACTTGAAAGAACCCTCTTTCAATGCAAAGTTCAGCCAAACTACCTTGACTAACAATCCTCCTCGAATTCTATTGGATTTGCTTCAAAGATTTATCCAAGAACAATATACAATTCATTACCTCAAGGTTTCTGAATTTGTATAAATATCTATATCTACCAAAATGTATCCAACTGATACAAAGGGTGACTTACAACACAAGAAAGTCCTACGACTCTCAAAACCCTAAACCCTATTTTCTACTTTACAAGTATTACATAAGGATTAGCTATTTAGACCTAGGTCTAGGTCAACCTTTTATAACCATAAAGAAGACTGGATTTGGGTTTCAAAAACGCAATAATTATGTTCCTTAGAATCTGCAAAATATTCTCCTCAATAATAGTTTATTCAATCCTAAGTTTCCTAAAATGTTTCCACACTTTAGAAAACGGCACATCTTCAAATTCAAATAGAATCTCTGATTCCTTAATCTCAATGCCACCTTGGATACACAAACAATCTTCTGCAATCGGAATTTAAATTAACAGATTCAAACTAGATTTAAAAACTGTAACAGACAAAGATGTCGAATAACCCTGTTAGGACATCTTGTTAAAACATCTTGTTCTTCAAGTTCTGCACATCTTTGGACATCTTGTCCAACATGTTTCTGTTAGGTTTGTTTTACCAAAATTCATGCCAATAAAAAACTAATGAGCCTTCATAAATAAATGCTTTGTATTGACTGACAAAGATCAAAACGGGAAGACAACTCCTATAAGTGATGAAGGGATACTTTTTGGGTACTCTTTAAGCAGCAGAGCCTATAGAGTTTTTAACCCCAGAATTAAAATGATTGAGGAATCTATCAGTGTGATAATTGACGATTCAATTACTCAGCAAATGACGGATGTTGAGAATGATGTTGGAACATTTTCTGTGCAGACTAGAAAAGAAGAAAGATGCAATCTTTCTAGCATTGTGACAAATGATCCTTAACTCACTTCAGGTCTCTCTGTTAGAGTCCAAGTCGAGCTATCCAAGGAACTCATAGCAAGACACCCTTCTGAATATACAAAGAAAATGTCAGACTTTTGTCTTGTCTTTAAGCTGGAACCAAGGATGAGTGTTATCATTCAAGAAAAGAAGCTCTTGAATTACATTATTGAAATAAGTGTCTATGGTGTATTCTACTCTCACAACACCAAATTTATGATGATAGAATTATACAATGCTAATGAATGTGATTATGGGAACACTGTTGAAACTAAATATGGTGAGACAAGAAGAGGTTGTTCTCAACTAGTGTGGATGAGACAAATGTTGGAGGAATATAATGTCAAGCAGAATGTTATGACATTAGACTATGAAGACCTTAATATTATCAGTTATGTTACTCAACGTGGGTGGAGCAAGAGCCTTGACTGGAATCTTGATAAAGGAAATATGGTTATTCTAAAGTGGGTGGATTGTGAGGATCAGCTGACTGGTATGGGTACTAAAGCATTATGTGCAGGTCAGTTTGAGGACATAAGTTGTGGGCTAAGTAATTGCCCTATTAGAGATTTATAGCAGTTACAGGTATGGAGGAAGGCAACAACCACTGTATCTTTCCTCTATTCTCAGAGGCATAGTATGCCTAAGAAGGCTGTTATTATTAAAAGATTGAAGAAGACAGGGTGTAAGACTGTGGCAAGGGGGTTCAGTGCCAACTCTCCTAAGGCTTGTGACAACAATAAGAAGTGTAAATGGATCTTTGACAGGGGCAAGAGGTGGCATAACACCTGAAGTTGATCAAGTGATGTGTGTTTCCACCAAGTATTATGTGTTTCCATTTTTTTATGTATGCTTGAATACACTGTGTCTGGACATTGTCTCCCTTTATGATGTCTATTCAGGGGGAGTTTTGGAATTGGCTCTGTGATGTCAGACAAGATGTCTTAATAAGTTTTTTTTGGTGTATGGAGTTGATGGGTGTTTCTTTTATTCCACTTTGTTTGCTTCTGATAACTCTTCATTAAGAAACTTTTTCTCTGCAGTGGGAGTGTGAATGTGATGGCTGGTGATGCTGTGTTATAAGGTTTGGAATTACTTAAGGTGTTTTACTTGGTCTCCACCTTGAGGGGGAGAACTGATTATGTGTGACAGGGGAAGATGTGTATTTGTCTGCTGTGTAGCTGTTTTGGTACATCTTGTACAAAGCATGCATGATATTGTGCAACTTGGTTTTTGTTTGGCTCTAGTGAAAGTATAATGTCAGACAAAATGTCTTGACATTTCTCAGTCAGGATGGTTATGTTGCTTGAGTGTGATATATCTAATGTAATGTCGTGACATTGTGCCCATTTATTTTGGGCTGATCACTAATGAATTTTTTAGGCAAGGAATTTGGTGGGAAACTTCATGTTTGGAACATGTTGTGGTTCTTTGGCTGGGTCATAAGAAAAAAAATGTCTATCATAATGTCAGGACATTGTACCTGGTTGTCTCAGTTAAGACTGTCAAGAGTCTATGTATGGTCAGTATACCAAGGACGGTGGGTCTAGTCAGCAGTGCTCTAATAGTAGGTCTGAAAAACATTTTTTTTGTGCATGCGTAGCGTGTGTCTATGACATGGGAAGTGTCTTGATTCATGTTTGGAAAATGAGACCTAGAGTTAATAGATTCATTTCCCACTTGTGGACGATGGTCCATTTTCAAGGTTGACTTAACTGTTTCCAACATTACTCTCCTTGACTTGTCTGGCGTTACAGACAAGGAATTTGTGCTATATAAAGACTGAAGCCTGCGTGTTTTTTCATCCCCTCACGTTGTAATTCAAACATGAGCCAATCCTCCAAAATTTCTGATAATAAGAAGGAAACTCTGAACGAAAAGAAAGACCAGTTAAGTGTTGTGACATCTGTTGGGTCATCAACAGGAGCTGTCCTGACAGGGAAAACTTCTATAGAAAAGGTTACATTTTTAAAAAAAGACTCATTCTAAGGATCTTGTTTCTGTTGGGAATGGTGATGAAGATCTGGTTCAATTTGTTAACTCGAGAGGTTGGAGGGAATAGCTAGTTTTTGTTAAGTTTTTTTTTGTCTTAGGTTGCTTCCTTTGTTATTTTTATTCTGGGTGTGTTTTTGTTCTTGCAGGGTCAGTTTTGTTTACTTGTTATTTGTCAAATTTTAGCTCAAACTGGGGGAGAAAATAAATAAAAGTAAAAGCCTCTAAAGGTGGTATTGTTGGTTGGTTCTTGAGATTGTGTTGGGTCTGTGATGTCCTATCAGATGTTTTGTCTTTTTGAACATGTTTTGGGATCTGTTGTGCTTCTGCCATATGTGTTTCTAATGATTGTGGCTTCTGCCATATGTGTTTCTAATGACTTGAACTAGTTTAGTTCAAGCTTGTGTCCAAGTTGGTTTCCTTGTGCTTCAGAAAAGTTTCTTCTTCCGATTTGAGAGGAAAATTTGTTTCTCCGTGACAAGGACCGGTTCTGTGGTCTAAGGGGAATGTTGTGAATATTCCTGGAGCTGTAGGTTATCTTCTTCCTCATGTACACGGAGAAACAAAGGTGTTTATTGTGCAAAAGGTGTTTTAGCTAAAATTTTCCAAAGAGGGAGATTGAAGGTTCCATGGTTTACGGATTGGCAACAATTTTCTAAAACATGGTTCATTACAGGATGTCGTGTGTGATGTTGTAACATGTTGCTCAACTCACCTTGAGAGCAGATGTCCTAACATATGTTGGAACATGTTCTACAAGAACACTTATTCTGGGTGTTTTAAAATCTTAACAGATTTTTTTTGTTTTAATTCGGTGATATTTCTTTTGGATATATCTCAGTAATTTACGCAGGTCAAGATGATGCTATCAGGAACAAGGTTCTGTATCTCCAGCTGTACATAAAACACAAATTAAATGATGATACATTTTAGGAAACTTTGAAGATTTGTTCCTGCTATTTTGGAGAAAATTCTGCAGGAGGTTAAAACTGACAAAATGGGAAGAGTCCAAGCCCATACTGCACGAGGATATAAAAGGAGACTTACTAAACCTAAAAGGGTGTGGAATTATCGCTGAAGAAATCGTGTATGTAAATAAGGGTTTAGGGTTTGAGTTTTCTTTTAGTGTGTTGTTGTATTATGTCACCCATGTGTCTTTTGATACATTAAGGTGGACTATTTGTGAGCCATTCATTCATCACCTAGATGGTTGAATTGGACTTTCTATATTGAGTTGTAAGTTCTGTCAATCACTCTTAAGCTTTCATGCATTGAGTGATTGTGTGTATTTTGAAGTGTATTGTCTAAGTAATGAAAGCGCTATATGTATATCACTGCTATTGGTGACTGGTAGGAAGTGAAAGGGGTCTCATACCTAGGTGAGTCTTAGGTAGAAATTGCACTGGGTAGGTATTAAGTGAGAAGTTGTAAACTGGGTTGTTTAGCTTTGAATTGATACTGCTAATAGTGGATTTCCTTCCTGGCTTGGTAGCCCTGGGATGTAGGTGTTGTTATGCACTGAACTGGGTTAATAACTCTTGGTGTTTTGGTTATTTTTTGTATCTTTAACTTTGTGTACCTTGGTCCTTGTGTGTTAAACAAATATCAGTGTCTCGACATCCCTTAGGACATCTGATATTTGCATACAAGAATTTCATATCTCACCCCTTCTGTTTGAATGTTGCCTTTACATGGGCATCGTGCAGATAATTCACAGTAAAGGAGTTGATGTGAGTCAAAGATGAAGTCTTCTATTTTCCTTTTAGTGTCAGCGTCTGCTCTGATGTGTAACACCGGGGTCAGGGAACTGTTTATCGTGAAAATTGGTAAACAACCGTTGTTCTCCAAAAAATGTTATACTTGCATGATCAACCAGTGAATCCTAAGACCTTGCTATCGTTTTAACTATTTCTAAAAATCTTAAGAACATTTCGATAATGCTCATATTTGTAGAAGATTGTTTAAAGTGTAAAAGGTAACTTTGTAGAAATTGAATATAAAGAAACTTCAAAGTAAAATTGCAATAAAAGAGGTAATTGACAAAACTGAAAAATAAACTTCAATTGAAATGAAAATAATGGTGTTTCATACGTACATTCTCAACGAAAACTCTTTTCTCAATTAACTTAGATACTTTGAGTGATTTGTGAGTATTTGTACAATAATTGAACACAAAGAAATCCTATGCACTAAGACTCCTATATATACTACGTCGAAAATAACTGTCATCAACGGTCTTTTCACCAGAAAATGACACGTTTTGTTCTGCATGTCTTCAATTCGCTACAACTTTACACCTATCATTTCTAAGAAACTGATAAGAATAAAAAACAGTTATTTCCTTATTTAAATTTCAAACTCTCTGTCGAACGCAAGCTATATACCGCCTCCCTCGAAATTGCCATCCAAACTTAGAAATATTTCTAAGTCTTATTTCAACCCAACATATCCTTCTTATAAAGGACCACTTCGACTGGAAACTTCAACAATACTCCTGTCGAAGTCCAAAACATTTCAAAAATGTTTCTTTTTGCTTATCATATTCATATCAAATCCTTGGCGTCAAAATTTCTAGCTAACAAATTGCCCCCCAAAAATGTCGTTTTCGACTAAATGGAGAAATGGGGATTTTTTGAAACTCACTTTCGACGCCAGAAACCCTTTGTCTTCTATGACGTAACAGTCATCATGACAACTTTTCTCAAGCGTCTCCTAAAAAATCCATGCGAGAATCTTTGTAATCATCACACACCTAGTCCCTAGGAGATCGTGGATTAGCCTAACTGCCACCATCTCATCACCGGTTCTCCGACTGGCATGTGTCCCACTTTCTTTTTAACCAATAATGCGTGAAATGAACCACTTTGCTCCATCAGCCTATAAATAGTGAAAACCACCATTTTTCAATCTTTTCCACTTTTTGAACTTCTTAGCAATAACAAATTACTCCTGAACTCTTCATCTCTTACCAAATAACAACTATTTTCTTCAATCTCTACCGTATCAATGGCGTCTTCTACTAAAAACTCCAAAGATTCAACCAAGATCACCAAGAAATCATCTGAACTTTCTCTAGTTCATAGGATTTTGGGCCCAACAGTGGTGGGTAACCAACAGTACATACCTGAACCTCCTCTTGAAGAGGAGAAACGCTAAATCTATCAATCCCAGGTATTAATCCCTATCTCTATTACTGGTAAAACTCATGTTATGTTAGTCCCCCTTTCAAACCCTTCTGCTTACCTTGCTAGGCTTAGAGAATTTTTTCCTGCGTACCATCTCTACAAACCCATAGCTAATGGGAAAGACCTAGGGCTAGTGAGGATGTTAAGGCTGATTAAAAGTTGAAAATTAATAACCAATGTTCCCCTTCGACTGAAGCCTCTAAAGAACCCATCAATCTATAATACATGAATAATAGCTTTAGAGTATTTATGTCATGCCCTTTATTTAAGGACACATCAGATTACCTTGCCTGGTTGGAGAAGATGAAAAACGCAAAATCCCAAGTCTGGAAAAACATGGGTATCTTTGACATGATTCAACCGTCGAAGGTTGGACCTGACTATTGCCAATCTATGCTAATTGCTTTTTTGTATTTATCGGATAACACCCACAACAATTTCCATCTTCCTTGTGGAATGAAGACTCCAACCCTTTTCGACATTACTGCCATTACCGAGCTTAAGTCAATTAGAGAAACCTATGACCCAAACTTCCTGGCTGAAGACTCTATAGGTTTCGAAACCACCAAAGCTGCCTTCCCAACCTATATTGCATATTATCACGACAAGGAATCTGACGAAGTCTCTGACCAAGAGCACATTGCCTTCCTTTCTCTATGGCTATCTCGTTGCGTCTTCTACTCGAGATCCCTACAAGTGGCGAAGAGGTATCTAACAATGGTGAACCAAGTGCATGCTGGACATAACCTTTGTCTCAATGAGATGATCCTGGACAACCTCTATGAATCTTTAGGGGAAGGTGTTACAACAATCAAGACTTTTAAGTCCAAAGGAAATTTGCTGCTTTCTGGCCCTTTATGGCTGCTACAATTATGGCTGAATGCCACTTTCAAAGCATCTCTTCCTGTTCGCAACCCCATAAACGCAGAAGTTGACAAAGTTAAGAACACGAGAGTCGAAGAAACAAGACTTGCTTTACTGACCCTAAGTGATGAAGGGTTAAATCTCCAGCAAACCTTCACTGGTTATGTGATGATGTTTGCCAAATGCTACAACATCACACCAAACATGGCTCCCTTTGCGGATAGAAAGGTTGGCCCTGAGTGGTTTACAAGAAGTTTTCCTGCTCCGTCGAAAGACCAAGAAGCTGAGTCCCTTGCTATATGGGAAGCATTCCTCACCCCCAGACTATTGGCCACAAGACTCACACCTTCAAGACTTTGATTTACTCTCGTCAGCTATCAACCCAATTTTGTCTCTTGATAGTTTGGTTTTATTCAGATTAAACCACAGCCACTTTTCGCCAAGAAAGGCTCCCTGGTTCTCTATAATATGATCCACACAGAAGCCCAGTGTAATAAAGAATTGGATAAATACTCTGGAATTACACAGTTTACTCCTGTGGCCTTCAAACCATCATTCCTTTGCACCAAATAATTTGATACTTGGTGGAAAGATTACTATACTACAGAAGTTTTCGACGTCTCTGCTTTCACTCAGAACCTAACTCATGATTTTGCCTCTGTACAGGAAAGAGTCAAGAAAGGTACTTCGACTCACATCAAAGAAATCCAAGCATTCCAAAAATACTTTAAAACTGCCTATAGACTTTAAGATCTTAGTCGAACCATTCGCGAAGCAGCAGTCACATTGAAAGAAAAATTTACAAAGAAATTAGAGGATTTAAAACTACCTTCGCACATTAAACCAGAACAACGGTACAAACTAGCTTTTAACATGTATCCCCCAAAATTTACTCGACTGCCAAGTGATGAATTTGGTGTGGCTTTTATTCCTCCATTTCCAGATTGGTTTGTCTGTGGGGATTTTGTAAAAATCCTTCGACAAGAATCACAAAAATGTGCCAAGCGGGTGGTTCCGACTAAGCATACTCTAGACAGTTTCAAAGGCCACCTTCATATTGGTATAAAACACGTTCGTGTAGAGTCTCTAATATACGAAGGTGTGGAATTGGAGGTTTTTTGACATCACTTCTTTCATCAATTATTTATTTATTTATTTATACTTGTAATAATTGCATTGATTTTCTTGCAGTTGTGAGCATTCCTGCCAAGAAACCTGCTACCACAGAGAAGGACACCGTGGAAGAGAAGGGTGAAGACAAAACCACTAAGGCAATAGCGAAGGTATACCTTGTGATTACTATTCTTTTCCATATATTGTCTTTGCATTCTAACATCTAAGGTATGTTTCCTTTCAGTGTAGTCGAAGACCACCACTAACACCTAAGAAAAGGAAACAAAAAGAGCTTGAGGTTCAGGTGATCGAATCATATAATGAAGATCACTCTCCAAACACCTCCAAACAACTAAAAAAAGAAGAAGAAGCAGGCAAATATTTCAGATGCCAGTTCCCAACCTAAACCAAAAGCTATCAAGGCTCCTGCGAAAGAAGCCTTTCACTCCCAAAGTCGTCGAAGCTGATATTGATCCAACCACTAAAGGACAGACTGCCAAGACTACTCCTGATCAAGTCAAAAGTGATAACTCTAGCCCCGGGGCTGAAGGTCATAAGGTAAACAATTCTACCTTAAACCTCTTGAGCTGTTAATTTCTTCTTACTTATCTTCGACTTACCCATATTTGATTTTTCATGGTGTCACAGATGGCAATGAATAACCCATCATTCAACAAATTTTCCCCACAACCAGTAACGATCCTTCATGCCATCCTATAAGTACTCCCTTTTATCAACCAACATCTCCTAAAGATTCCAACAAAGAATCTACAGATGAGGGGAGTCAACTTGCTGACGAACATCAAAAGAATTCGCCACCAAAAGTAACCACAGAAAATTCTCAAACGAGTGATTCTGAACATGACCAAAACCCACTAGAGAATAAGGCCCTTGTTGACGTGGAAGGTGATACGGAGATGCCAACTGCTGAAGGAAATGTCGAAGACAAATCTGAAGATGGCTCTCCAACTAATATAAAATAAGGCACTGGTGGATTGAATGACGAAGAGGAGAAGGAAGAGGATCACTATATGTTTGACTTCGAGACGGAAGCTCATGAGGAAGAAGAAGAAGAAGAGCAAGAAGATAATAATGACAATTAATAAGAGGATGGGCAACAAACTGACCAACCCAAAACTAAACCAAATTATGACGCTGCCAAAGAGGCTTCAACGCCTTCAATTGGAACTACTGCTACCCTCTTCCACGAGGAGCTAGAATCACTAAAGCAGCGCAAACCACTTGAATACCTAAAGGCCATGATTAGCGCAAGATGAAGTTCGACTGAGAAAAGCGCTAGCACTTCAACTGCGTCAGGTGATCAATCTGCCAGCAAACCTGGTGATGACTTGTTTCTCAAGATTAAAGAGAAAGTCTTTGACATTGACCTGTTCCAACTCTTGGAGGCTGACACTTCTGCTTGCTTTGGGATCAAAGATCTCCTAAAACAAGTTGATGTCTTGTCCGTTTCCTCAAAAGTTGCAGATGCCATTATGGATTTGGGATTGCTGGTTGACCAGGTTGTTGCAGATCTTAACTGCGTAAAGGAGGCTTCGAATAAAATTAAGAAAATATCAGAGAGCCAGATGGCTGAATGGGATGCAGCCATTGAATCCAGTGCAAAAGTTGCAGAATTGGAGAAGGGCTCTGAACAAAACAAAAAGGAGATTGAATCTTGTGACAAGAACGTCAAAGCATGGGAACAACAGATCAAGGAGTTGCAAGCTAAAATTTCAAAGGCTAAGGAGCGCAAAGACGAACTCCTGAAGTTTGATCAAGATGAACTGGCCAAATATTTTCAAGTCGGCATGCATCATGTCGAATGGGCTCAAAAACTTGGGAAGGAAATTGATGGCATTTTGACCAACAAATCTGTCTGTGAGCGACGCTTGATGCTTCAAAGGTCAAAATACCTAAAGTTGAAAGCTTCCCTCCTTTTTTAACTTGATTGTAATCGTCAAATTTTTGTCTTTGGAGAATTTTGGTTTCTTATGTAATGACTTTAAGCCCTTTGTGGCATTTTATGTAATAACTTAGCCATTTTGGCAACCTATGCATCTTGATTTACCATTTTGGCTTCGACTGTTTATGTATGGATAATTCTTTAGTTATTTTTTCTTGAAGTGCAGGCTTATATTTTTTCAAATATTTCTCATTCACTCTCAAGACTCTTCGATCCTCAGTTAATTCTTCGACTTCATATGCACCATTAGAAAAAACTTAGACAATTTGAAAAGGGCCCTCCCACTTAGGGGATCTTTTACCCAATACTATATCCTTTCGATCCATGGGGAAAATTACTTTCCAAAATAGATCTCTAGTTGAAAACAACTTAACTTTGACGTTTTTATTATATAATTTCTCTACTCTTCTTTTCTGCCTCTTTAATAATTCTAAGGCATTTAATCTTTCTTCGTCTAAGTCAACTAATTCATCCAATATCATGTTCCAATAAGACTCAAATGGGATCGCATGCTGTCTCTGAATTCTAGCTGACTGTAGGTAGATTTTGACTTGTAACACTGCATCGTGACCATATGTTAGTCGAAAAGGTGTAGTGTTTGTAGCATCTTTATGGGAGGTTCGATATGCCCATAAAATCCGGTCCAATGTCTTGTGCCAATTCCTTGGTTTTTTCCCCACGTGCTTTTTGATTAGGCCAATCACTATCTTATTCGCTGCTTCGACTTGGCCATTAGCCTGAGCATAGTAAGGTGTGGATGTAAAAAGTTTGAATCTCATTTCTTTAGCAAACTCTTAAACCTTTCGACCAGTAAAAACTGATCCTTGATCCATTGTAATGGTTTATGGGATTCCAAACCTATAACTGATATGTTTTTGGATGAATTTGATCATTGCCTCCTGGTCAACATTCACCAATGGTATAGCCTTAATCTACTTAGTGAAATCATGTATCCCTACCAGAATGTATTTTTGACTTTTGGATGATGCTGGTCGAATTTCTCCAACTAAATCCAAAGCCCACCCTCTGTAGGGCTAAGGCTTCACTATGGAATGCAATTTACTTGCAGGAATATGTTGCATACCTGCATATACTTGACATTATTGGCATCCTTTGGAGAATTCAATACAATGGTAGGCCAATACATCCCTTGTCGAAATAATAACCATTTCATTTTATGACCCACCTGATGTGCCCCACATGCCCCACTATGGACATTAGAGAGAGCTAAGTATGCCTAAGACTCACTAAGGCATTTGAGTAAGACACCTTCAGGCGTCTTTTTAAATAATTCGTTCCCCATCAGAACATAACTCAAAGCACGATATATGACTTTTCGTTCGACAGATGCTGTTGGATTCTGTAGGTATTCTACTATTGGCTTTCTCCAATCTTCGCCTGTCAAGCTATCTATGGCCAATATCTCAAAACTCTCTTCATCAACATATCCTAACTTCATCGTTTCCAAATCTGTTGGGGATAATCTAGTTGACGCAACTCTTCCTCTGACTTTGATTGCATCTTGTAATTTTTCTTTCGAAATTTTGTATCCAGAAGCAATTTGGGCCAAGCCATTGGCCTCTTGATTCTCAAGTCGAGGTATATGTCGAATGCTTACCATTTCAAACCTTCGTAGCAGTCTGTTGGCTATCACAAAGTACATTATAAGTTTTTCCTTAACACATTTATATTCCTTTGTGATTTGTTTTATAACCAACTCTGAGTCACCCATTATTTCGACTTGAGTTGCCCCCAATTCCAACAAGATCTCAAGTCCGGATATCAAAGCTTTGTACCCAACTTCGTTGTTTGAACAAAGGCCTTCGACCTTGTACTTGAATTTTGTTAGGAGAAATAATCAGTACTCCCACACCCGTTCCATCCTTATGACTAGAACCATCGAAGTATAACTTCCAAGGTTCAAGCTCCACATAGTTTAGGGAGTTCTTAACTACAGAGTGGTCAACTATAAAGTCTGTTACCCCTTGTCTTTTAACACCCTTTAAAGGCATATAAGTTAAATAATATCCAGTTAAGACTAGTGCCCATTTGCCAATTCGACTATGTAAAATTGGTTTAGATAACATATGTTTAATAATGTTGAAATGAGACGAAACATAAACATCAACTGGTATTATATAATGCTTTAACTTTGTACATGAGAAGTATAGACATAGACATACCTTTTTCGACTATACTATATCTAGTTTCTACATCATTTAAGACTCTACTAAGGTAGTAAATGGCTCTTTCGACGCCATTTTCATCCTATTGAGCCAACATGCTCCCTAAAGTCGTATCAGATGCAG
The DNA here is from genome assembly GCA_022829125.1 of Lathyrus tuberosus. NCBI lineage: Eukaryota > Viridiplantae > Streptophyta > Magnoliopsida > Fabales > Fabaceae > Lathyrus > Lathyrus tuberosus. Next base: position 2,804,362 of record JALAZF010000010.1, on the reverse strand, counting down.
ATATGTACAATTTCATACTTCTATTCCTAGAAGGAGGTGCTAGAATTGGAGGGTGAGCAAGGTAGTCTTTAATCTTGTCGAAAGCCTCTTGTTGAGCTTGCCCTCATTCGAAACCTTCATTCTTGAGTCGAAGCAGAAGTGAGAAGGCTTGAGTCTTGCCACTTAAGTTTGAGATGAACCTCCTTAGGAAGTTGATCTTTCCCAGCAATGACTGCAACATCTTCTTTGTCGAAGGCGCTTTCGCCTCCATAATGGCCTTTGTCTTGTTCTGGTTGATTTCAATTCCTTTCTTATGGACCACAAACCCTAGAAAATCCCCAGCCTGCACACAAAAAACACATTTAAGAGGATTCATCTTTAGACCATGCTTCCTCATTCTCTCAAATGAAACTCGAAGATGGTCTATATGACTTTTTTCTGAAACAGACTTAACCACAATGTCATTAAAATAGATTTGTATGAAAGTTTCAATAAAGTCATGAAATATAGAGTTTATTGCTCCCTGATAAGTTCCTGATCATTCTTTAGGCCAAAGGCATCACCAACCATTCGTAGGTGCCTAAGGCTCCGGGACATTGAAATGTCGTCTTTGGCACATCTTTTTCAGCAATGAAAATCTGGTTGTATCCAGAATACTCGTCGAGTATACTTAGATACTAACGTCCTGCAGCAGAATCGACTAACATCTCCGCCACAGGCATTGGGTACTCATCTTTTGGGGTTGCAGCATTCAAATCTCTAAAGTCAATGCAAACCCTCAAAGTGCCATTTTTCTTAATGAATGGAACAATATTGAAAATCCATTCGACATACCTGGTCGTACGGATGAATTTGCATCTTAGAAGCCTTTCGACCTCCTCTTTGATCTTCGACAGAACTTGAGGTACAAAACGCCTTGGAGTCTGCTTGATAGGCTTCTTCCCAGGCTTTATAGGTAGCTTCAGTTCGACCAGATCCCTACTTAAACCAGGCATTTCATTGTAATCCCACGCAAAGCAGTCTTTGAACTCCTTCAGTAGTTGGATTACTTCGACCCTGTGTTGTGGTGTAATGTTGGCACTGACGTATGTTGGCATTTTTGTTGCCCCCTCTCCCAAGTAGATTTCTTCTAAAGGGTCTTGCACCAGCATCTTCATGTTGTTCGCCAGCGGATCCTTACACTTCACCTTAATCCTTGTCTGGTGGTTCTGGATCGAAGTTTTTACCAGGACCTTCAAAGTGCTCTTCATTGTTTTTGGCTTCGACATCCATGTACTTGACCTCAGCCTCTAGGGCCGCTTTTAATTTATTTTCGGCTATGTAAGCTGAAATCTTTTTTAGTGTCTCTAAATCAGTCATCGTCACCAAATTCGCTCCCCCAACCAGTTGGTTGGATTCCTTCCGTTCCAAATACAAAATCTTCTTTACCTACTACTTCCATATCCCATTGGAAGCCATGGGTTGGATGCAGATAAAGGGAACAAAATGTATTATCAGTAGGTGTAAGGTCGAACCCTGCAGGATTGCAAGGTGCAATGTGGGCTAGGTTCTTGTCGAAGTGTCGTCCATTTACCTGATTGACCTCAGCCATGTAGTAGCTTTAGTCAGCTTCCATATTTTTCATAATTCCATCGCTTCGCCAAACAGAGATGTGTTGGTGTAGTGAAGAAGGAATTGTGCCAACGCCATGAATCCACTCTCGACCAAGAAGCAGATTGTAGTTTGTCTTCGACGCAATTACCATAAACATACTTGGCCTTATGATGGTGCCAACTGTGAGGTCCATTTGTAATACCCCTATTGTTGTACCCACATTTCCTTCATAGTTCGACAAAACCATGTTGTGGGGTTTGGTATCAGTGTCATCTTTTCCAATTTTCTTCAACATGTAGTGCGACATCAAATTTACAGCCACTCTACCATTAACTAAGATCTTATTTATTCCAACATTTTCTATTTTGCCTCTAATAAACAGAGGCTTCAAATGGTTCTTCATGGTTTTGTATGGCCTTTCAAAACAGGCGTTTTGTTCTTCGACGCATCCATTTTTTAGTATGTAATAGCAAACTGGCCTTTGACTGGCCACTTCCAATTCAATTACATCCTCAGGTTCCTCCATCTTCGTGATTTAGTTGTATTCCCTAGGAAAAATGGATACCATGTTGCAAAAGATATCCAACGAAGGCTATGATCCTGAGTCGAAGTCATCCGTCAGTATGTCATCTTCTGTAGAAACTATGTCAGATTTCTCTCCTACATCCTCCTTTTGATCAGCAAACAATTTTCTTTCAACAGGCTTCTTTTCTTCGTTTCTGTCCTTCTTGAGAGGTACGTTGCTGTTCTACTTAGCTTTTTCCTTTTCTGCAGCCTCTCTTTCAGCTTTTTGCCTTCTCTGCTGTCTCCTCCATTGAGATCTTGACATTGGGTTTTTGTCCTTATAATTTTCAGAGCACCGCGCTAATTGTTTCAAGGATTGGAACTCCTTATGGTATGCTAGTGACGAACCTCTTTCTACTTCAAATTTTTGCCATTTCTTTTGGCCTTGTTCCCTCCTTTCGACAGTTTTCACCTACTTACCCCTAGGGGCGTTAGCAGAAGGCTTCAAAGTGGCTGGTTTATTGCCACGAAATCCCTGTCCACCTTGCTCTTGCTTCCTGGGTCTTCCCCATTTGTCGAAAGAAAAGCGGTTATGAGAATCTTTCCAGTTATTCTTGTTTTTGGCTCGTCAAACCCCCTGTATATTTTTTGCAGCCTTCCTATCAAAGTCTGAGCTGCACCTTGGGAATACCTTACTTCAGATTTATTCCTTTGGCACCTGTGAAGGAATTCGACAGGTTCTCATCTTGCTTGGGATATACCACTTTGACATATTCTTCCCGCCCGAGGCTCTGTTCATCAACCTCCATTGCAGTCTCCTGGGTTACTTCCACCATATTAACCCCTAAGTTGGTGTTCTCAGTGATGTCCAAATCTTGGAATTTGACTCTAAGGCCTTCATCAACCTCCATTGCAGTCTCATGGGTTACTTCCACCATATTAACCCCTAAGTTGGCATCCTCAGTGATGTCCAAATCTTGGAATTTGACTCTAAGGCCTTCAGTGGCCTTGGTTATTTTGTTATCCTGTATAAAATCCTTAGTAGTTTCAGTTGTTGTGATCATTTGAATGAAACCCTCAGTGATTCCCTTGTTGAAGCCTTTAGTGACTTCTTGGATGAAACCTTTAGTGGTTTCCATGTCGAAGCCCTCAATGGCTTCCTTGGCGAAGCCTTCAGTAGCTTCCTTGGTGAAGCCTTCAGTAGCTTCTTTGTCGAAGTTCTTAATGACTTCTTGGGTGAAGCTCTCAGTAGCTTCTTGAATGAAACCTTCAGTGGTTTCTTTGTTGAAGTCCTCAGTGACTCCTTTGGCGAAGCCTTCGGCAACTTCGACCATCACAACTTCGTTAGCGAAGTCATCAGACACCTCCACCATATTGATCATGGATGGCTCAGATTAATGCGCATCCGCCACTAGGAGAGGATCAGAATCTATCCTCATTTGATTCTTCGCTTTCTCAGTGAATTTGATCCTTCTTTCTTTGACAGTGTTCTGAACAAGATCCTTGAAAAGAAAGCATTGAGAAGTTTTATGGCCCAAAAAGTTATGATATTTACAAAAACCTCTCTTTTTTCTTTGTTCTAAAGGAGGCATTTTAGCGCCAGAAAGCACTATCATCTGGCCATCTTTAACTAATAAGTCAAAAATTTCGTCACACTTGGCGACGTCGAAGGTGTAGGTTTTCTTAGGGAACATATCACTTTTTTTCTGGTTCGACTGGATTCTTTCCATTCAAAGGCGTTAGGACTTTGCAGGAATAAGGTGGTTCTTCCTTCAATTCAGCAAGGTCAATTTCGCTCTCGTCGAAAAAAAGATCACTATTTGTTTCTTATTCATCTTCATCGAATTCGATGTAGGCTACCCTTTTCCTTTCTGTTCTTCTTATTTGCCCTGGCCTTTTCAACCTTTAGGCGTTCTACCTGTCGAAATCTATCAGCCAACTGGGCCATGTCTCTCAGGTATTTGGTATCCAGTTTCTTCCTAATAAAGTAGTCAAGGCCACCAGTGGCCATTTCGACCAACTCATGCTTAGGCACTTGTGTAAAACACCTGGCCTTAAGCAAACGAAACGTGTTCAAGTAATCATCTATTGGCTCAGAGAATTTCTTCTTAATGCTGGCCAATTCCTTCAAACTTATCTTCGACTGTCCCATGTATAACTGTTTGTGGAACAATCTTTCAAGTAGAGTCCAATTATGAATTGAATTCGCTGGTAATATGGTGAACCATGTAAATACATTCTTCGTAAGTGAACTTGGGAAATATTTCATCCTTATTTCTCATTATTGACAATTTCCCCTGCCTCTATTAGGTATCTAGCCACGTGTTCGACTGTGGACTCACTAGTGTCCCCAGAAAATTTAGTAAACTTGGGGACTTTCCATCTAGGGGTAATTCTGATTGTAGGACATACTCAGACAAATGTGATGTATAATTTGGCCTATGAAGGCCAATATTTACCTCATTCCTTGCCATAATTTATTTGACCATGGCTGCTAAGTTATTGTCTGCTGCCATATCATCACGTCAAAATTAATTTATGACTTCGTCAGCATTATGGTTCCTATTCACCATCCCTACCCTTGGTTCCCTTTCCCTTGGAATTTGTTGTTCAATTCTAGGAGGTTCGACCCTAGGTGGTTCGACTCCTACTCCCTGATTTGCCACGTTCGCCTGAGGTATATTTTGTTGGACTTTATTAATTATGGGGTCTTCTTCCTATGCAAACTTCGTATGCAAACTTGTCATCATTGATGTTGGCATTGAAGCTAGCGGGATTATACCTGAGTGAATCGCACACTCAAAGATACAACAGAGTCGTCACCAAACTTTATTTAGTCCCAAAGGACAGGGAAAATATTGATAAAACCCATGGGGAAGAGAAACGGGTAAGGGAGTCGGTTATGCGAGAGGAAGGTACTAGCACCCCACGCATCCGTCGTACTCGACGAGAACCATTCTGCTTGCTTCTAGGTTCGAATGGGTTATCTATCTAAAGTCTACTAGCTAAAGAGGGAAGGAAAATGGAAAAAGAAAAAGTGCTCACGGAGGATTAGGGACCTCGTTCCTACGTATCCTCATAGTGCAATGAGGAATTCAGAGCTCCGTATCTCTTGGAACCAGGGAAGAAAAGGAGGAAAGAGGAAGAAGATTGTGGAAGAAGGGTGCTCGCCAATATCATGCGATCTCGTGCCTACATATCTTCATAGTGCAATAAGGAAATCAAAGCTCTGTAGTTCGGGGAACCAAGACGGAGAAAGAAAGGGAAATGGTGTCAAAACCAATAGCGAAAAGCAAATGAATGGTGTCAAAACCAAGATAATATAGTAGTAAGGAAGTTGAATCAAGACAAGGTGTTGGAACCGCTGGGGATTCAGTATGTTAACTGATAAACAGTGGTTAAGCGAAGAAAGAGAAGATTACGACTCTGAGGGAGAAAAATGAAATTGGTTTTAACAGACAGACTGTGATCAACTAAAAGGAGAGAGTGTTGAACCAAGAGATGATTAATCTAACAAGAAGAAGGGAGGTTGGTTTTAACAAAAGGAATGTGATCAACCAAAGAAACAGGTATTAAACCAAGAGGAGGTTGCTAACCCAAACAGAAACTCAGTATGTCAACAGATGGACTGTGTCTAACCGAGGAAAGGAAGATATTGGTTTTTAACCAACGGACGATGATTGACCAGAAGAATGAGTGTTTAACCAAATGGTGATTATCCTAACAAAAGAGAAATTGGTTCTAACAGGCAGACTGTGATTAACCAAAGGATCAGGTGTTATACCAAGAGAAGGTTGCGAACCCAACAAGGAAGAGATGATCTGGTCTTAACAGACGGACTGTGATCAACCAAAGGAACAAGTGATTAACCAAGCGAAGGTTGTGACCCAAGAGAACGGGTGTGGAACCAAGTGAAGGTTGTGACCCAAGAGAATGGGTGTGGAACCAAGTGAATGTTGTGACCCAAGAGAACGGGTGTGGAACCAAGTAAAGGTTGTGACCCAAGAGAACGGGTGTGGAACTAAGCGAAGGTTGGGACCCAAGAGAACGGGTGTGGAACCAAGCGAAGGTTGTGACCCAAGAGAATGGGTGTGGAAACAAGCAAAGGTTGTGACCCAAGAGAACGGATATAGAACTAAGCGAAGGTTGTGACCCAAGAGAACGGGTGTGGAACCAAGCGAAGGTTGTAACCCAAGAGAACGGGTGTGGAACCAAGCAAAGGTTGTGACCCAAGAGAACAAGTATGGAACCAAGCAAAGTTTGTGACCCAAGAGAACGGGTCTGGAACCAAGCAAAGGTTGTGACCCAAGAGAACTGGTGTGGAACCAAGCGAAGGTTGTGACCCAAGAGAATGGGTGTGGAACCAATCGAAGGTTGTGACCCAAGAGAACGGGTGTGTAACCAAGCAAAGGTTGTGACCCAAGAAAATAGGTGTGTAACCAAGCGAAGATTGTGACCCAAGAGAATGATTGTAGAACAAAGCGAAGGTTGTGACCCAAGAGAACGGTTGTAGAACCAAGCGAAGGTTGTGACCCAAGAGAACGGGTGTAGAACCAAGAGAAGGTTGTGACCTAAGAGAACGGGTGTGGAACCAAGCGAAGGTTGTGACACAAGAGAACGGGTGTGGAACCAAGCAAAGGTTGTGACCCAAGAGAATGGGTGTGGAACCAAGCGAAGGTTGTGACCCAAGAGAACGGGTGTGTAACCAAGCGAAGGTTGTGACCCAAGAGAACGGGTGTGTAACCAAGCGAAGGTTGTGACCCAAGAGAACGGGTGTGTAACCAAGCGAAGGTTGTGACCCAAGAGAATGGGTGTGGAACCAAGCGAAGGTTGTGACCCAAGCGAATAGGTGTGGAACCAAGCGAAGGTTGTAACCCAAGAGAGCGGGTGTGGAACCAAGCGAAGGTTGTGACCCAAGAGAAGTAGAGAACGGGTGTGGAACCAAGCAAAGGTTGTGACCCAAGAGAACGGGTGTGGAACCAAGCGAAGGTTGTGACCCAAGAGAACGGGTGTGGAACCAAGCGAAAGTTGTTACCCAAGAGAACGGGTGTGGAACCAAGCGAAGGTTGCGAACCCAAAGGGACTCGATATATTGACTGACCAGCAATAGAAACCGTGGTAAATGGTATTGAACCAAAAGAAGGTTGTGAACCCAAACAGAGCGATTGGTTTTGACAGACGGACTGTGATTAACCAAAAGAATGGGTGATTAACCAAGAGGTGATTAACCCAAGAAGGAAGGTTTTAACAGACAGACTGTGATCAAACAAAGGAACGGGTGATTAACCAAGAGAAGGTGATTAGCCCAAAGGGATTGATTGATTTAACAGACGGACTGTGATTAACCAAGAGGTTGTTAACCCAAAGAAAGAAAGATTGGTTTTAACAGACGAAATATGATCAACCAAAAGAATGGGTGATTAACCAAGAGGTGATTAGCCCAAGAGAAACTCAGTAAGTTAACAGACAGATTGTGGTTAATTGAGGGAAGGAAGACATTGATCTTGAACCAGGGAAATGGTGATTGATCAAAGAAAAGATTGAAAGGGTATGAGTGATCAAGGATCAACTGCTGAGGATAGGGAGACACTATAGTCTAAAGATAGAGATGATTATTCCAGGCACAGGGTCATTCCTTCCCTACCCAAAATAACCAGAATGAGTATAGGGATTCTCCACTCTCATCCGTTCTCTAGCACCCAAAGTATAGTCCAAAAATTAAAACCAATAGAGTAATGACGCAATTTGTACAGTGCTCCAGATTGTTGTGTAGACGTCCGACTCAGCAGAGGATCAAGAAGGAGAGGCTTTAAGGAGATCCTAAAGAGAAGAGTAGGAGACAATTAATTAATTGAAACAAGGTTTCGATCAACTAATAAAAGGGAGGAAATTGCCAATAATCTTTCAAATAAGTCAAAAGATTATCAATGCAAGTGTAGGAATAATGTTGAACACGATTAAATTTGCTCAATGAAGAACAAATCCAATGCATCAAGTTGAATTGCAAAGCATTAACAAGACAAATTAGCATGCATCACTAAGCATAATCATGTTACCACATAATCAAAGAAATGTGAACAAAGGTGCTTCAAACATTGATGAAATTGCAAAATAATCAAGGAAAATCATGCAATTAATTGAGAAAAACTTATTGTAAGCATGTGATGAGCTAAAACAGTAGCACGTACATGAATACAAGTAAGTATGTGAAAGTAGATGAATAAAGTATGCAAAACAGCCCCAAACAACAAGTTTTTGGCCAAAAATGTCACTGGTAACCGGTTACCTCATGTTACATCATGAAAAAATGACTTCCAGGGGGCGCTGCAGAGGTGAAGTAACCGGTTACTTCATGAGGTAACCGGTTACCTCAACAAAAAACAGCAAAAGCAGAATTTCCAAAAGCACTTTTCAGAATCACTTATCGCATGCAATTGCAGTGGATCAAAACATATAAGGAGATGCAAAATTCATGTTAATTCATAGCAAATGAAAGCTAAAAGAATCAATCATGCAAAGCAAGAATCTAACCAACAAAGTATCAACTAAGAACTACATTGCAAAAACGTGAAATCGATCGAAACTAGTGAATTAAGCAAGAATCACCAACCTACAAGGCTGAGGTTTACCTTGGTAATTTTTGTAAGCAAAATGTGAAGAGGAGATGCTAAAAAAACTAGAGAATTCCAAGATGTAGAGCAATCTGTAGCAAGAAAACCGAAGATAATGCAATATTCGTGTCGAAACTGAATTTACACCACAAATCCTTCAATGATCATCTTCCAAAGCTTGAATTGAAGTAAATGATGATCTTGCTGCAGAATTCAGAGATGAAATGGATAGGAATAGAGGTATAGCTCAAAGAATAGCAAGTTCAATGTGAAGCTTACTAAGCTTTAATGGTGGAAAGAGCTCTAGTGAGGCTTGGTGAAGAAGATAAAGATGATTGAGAGAGAAAGTTGCAAAAAATTAAGAGAGTGAGAGTGAAATTTCATAGCAAAATGAGAGAATAATCAAGGGTCCCTTGCAACAATGGGAAGGTTTGCTTAAATAGAGTATAGGTTTGGAGTGAATGGAGACTTAGAACTTGGTTTGGGGTTAGTTAAGGGTGGTTTGGCATTTGGTTTGGAGTTAGTTAGACTCAGCTCACTGAGTTGGAGTCTAACTCAGTTAGTTATTTGTTAACCCAGTTGGAGAATCCCAATGCAACTCCGAGATCAAATGGTTCATATGTTTGGAAATGGGGGTGCATGATGAGATTTATTATTGGTGATGTATTGGAGCAAATGCAAGTGCTATCTTGAAGTGTATAGAACCTTCCACATAATGCTAGAACAATGTAGACCAAAGGAATGTGATAGGTACTGCTGAAATGCTGATAAACAACTTAAAATTTGCAAAATACGCAGATGTAACCGGTTACAACATGAGGTAACTGGTTACCTCATGCTGAACTTGACTTCCTGGGCTGAAAAGTTATGATGTAACCGGTTACCTCATGCAAAACTTCACTTTTTTTGGCTTGAAATGGAGTGCTTTGGTTGTGGTTCCGCATTTTAACCTTGTGCTTTGATATATAGGCATATAAATCCCTCTGTTTGGCTTGTATTGATGTTGTGATGACTTAGTGGTGAACATACTTATAGCCTTGAGATTCTGTGGGGATTTGAATATATACCTGTAATAAATTCACACATAAAAATGTTGATGCGGATGCGGAAATGCGAGTGCACACGCTTATGCAAAAAGGAAAAAAAGGGAGGTCAAATTTTGGGTTACGACAGACATACCATAAGGCTGTTCGCGACTTATTGGGGGCATTGAAAATCCAGGCATATAAGGCATGAATAAATTATTTACCACTGGAGGGGGGGTCACAGGTGGACCCTGTGTTCCTACATAAGACAAAATAGGTCCACTTTGGGCAATTGACTGCACAGGCGTCGTACTTGTCGTAGATAGTACAATTTCAGACACAGACGCTGGAACCGTATTTCCCCTATCGAAGATGAAGGGGTGGTTCTCCATTGTTTGGTGGATTTTGATTCACCATCCTCCTTACATATCTTCTCCTTGGTCTTTCCTCGTTGTTTGTGGCTATTCTACCACTCCTTAGTCTCATACAACGAAGTTTAGAGAGATAATAAAATGAAGAACTTATGCAAAATTTTCAAAATAGAAAAAATGCTTGAATGATAGCATTGTCCCACTGGGCGTGCCAATTTGTTTACCGTGAAAATTGGTAAATAACCGTTGGTCTCCAAAAAATGGTTTACTTGTAGGATCAACTAGTGAATCCTATGACATTGCTATCGTTCAAACTATTTCTGAAAATCTTAAGAACATTTCGACAATGCTCATTGTAACGCCCCAGTTTTTGTCAGTTTTATTTAATCGAGTCTATTTGATTATTTTATTATTATATTATTTTATTCTTGACTTTTATTTGGCAATATATTATTTTTCATCATTGTTTATGTTTTATCGCGTTTTGAGAGCGGTTGTGAGATATTTGAGTGTAGGGGTATTTTGATCTTTTGCTTGGGTAAGTTTTATGTTTTTATATAAATAGAAAGAAATAGAGAGAAAATGAGAGAAAGAAGAAAAAGAGAAAGAGAAGAGAAAAAGAGAAAGAAGAGGAAAGAAAGGGAGAAGAGGAAAAGAGAAGGAAAATCAGGAAATCATCCGTTTAAAGCGCGAATAATCGGGTAAGGGTGAGAAGTTTCAATTATATTTTGCTTGTATATGTATATGTGTATGTTTTCTTAGATTGTTTTGGTTATTTTCTCTACTTTTTCATTTAGGTTGAAAATGAGAAAAATGAATAGAAATCGATGTTTTCACGGTTAGAATTTGGAATAAGTTGTGTAGTATAGTCGGGTGAGGATAGGAAGTAATCGGGAATGGTTGTTTGTGTGTTTTCGAGTGGTTTTGAGCGAGTTTGGAGTTGAGGTTAAATTGATAAAACTCTGTTTCAAAATATTTCAACCGTGGAAAAGGTGTTGGATGGCTTTTTTAATGGTGAAAATATTGTAGTATGTTGAATTCTGAGATCGTAGCTTTTTACGGAATCGAAATCGGAGGTCCGGAAGTCATTTAACGATCGAAAACTGAGTTTTTATCAAATTCTGCGCAGTATGCGTCGACCTGAAGGACTTTTGCGTCGAACTAAAGTGCTTTGCGTCGACCTATGGACTCGACCTGAGCATACTCGCAAGTGACGAAAATTTTCCAAAATGTCCGATTTTGTTTTCTTCATAAATTTTAAACCGTAAGTCCGTTTTGACCCCCGTTTGAAGCGTTGGAAAGCTAATGAAATATTATTTCTATTAAAAATGGTTTGGAGGATAAAAGATGATTTAATTAATTCGTGTTTTTGGAAAAATAGTCGGGTTGTTGGGTTTTTATCGCGAACAATGTGTGCGATTAATGTGTTATCATGCTATATGCTTTTGATATGTAACGTGTAGCTTGTGTGTCGTTATATGACGTGAATAATCATGATGGAATGTTGTGATGATGGTTTGGGGCTTTATGGCAAATATGTGCATTGTTTTGGATTAGACTTCGATGCGTGATTAATGATGTTGTTGTGTGGTAAATACATTGTTTGATTGAATATCAATGTATGTTGTTATGATGTGTTGTGGGTAGCCTTTGTGGTGTGAATCCCTTGTCGAAGTAACTGTGATTGTATGATTGTTGTGGTTTGTGGTTTGTGGTGAAATGCATTGTTGATGTGAAATTCAATGTATGTTGTGTGGTGGCCTTTATGGTTTGAAATGCATTGTTTGAATTAATTTGCAATGCATGAATGTGATGAGGTTGATTAATTCATATGGTTGAATTGTGAATGTATGGAATTGATGAGTGGAAATATATGCATGATTATGGTTGCATATATGTGTGAAGATGCATTTGATTGTCATGAGTTCTTGTGTGTCAAGCATCATGATATGCATCTTGTGGGATCGTGAGCCTTATACAAAGAGGACTGAAAGCGATCGGATTGTGAGCCTTATACAAAGAGGACTGAAAGTAATCCATAAATGTCGTGTGCCCATGTGGGGTGTGAGCGACGGTTTGATTCCTGAGAGAATCTGCTATAACATCGCGAGCCTTAAAAATAAGAGGACTGAAAGCGATCTGATTGGACCGTGAGCCTTAAAAATAAGAGGACTGAAAACGATGATTATAGACGATCGTGAGCCTTATACAAAGAGGACTACAAGCGATCAGATCGTGAGCCTTATACAAAGAGGACTACAAGCGATCCATAAACGTCGTGAGCCTTATACAAAGAGGACTGCAAGCGACGGGTGAACATCGTAGGCCCGACGGGGTGTTACTTGAGTGATCCTCAGTAACGAGCGATGGTTACAATAGTTCCTGAGTGAACTGGTTTTGAGAAATGTTGGAAGTCGGTACCGCATGGCATTTGCATAGAGTCGTTGTGTCGGTCTCTGTGCATTTGCATAAATCATGGATTCATTATGTGTGAGAATTGTGAATGGATGCATTATGTGTGGAAAATCATGAATGGATTGATTATGTGATTATGTGTGGGAAATAGTGAATTGATTGAATATGTGTTGAGATTTATGATTGGATTGGTGAATTGGTGTGCATATGTGGTAAATGCATTGGTTGTGGATAATATGTTTTATGTATAGACATATGTTTTGTGGTGATGTGGTGGTGTGGTTCCATGTGTCATAACTTTGGTGTGCATTATGTGTGAATATGTTATTATGTGGGCATAATTAATATATGTTATGTGTTCGGATTGTCAGAAATATGTTATGCATCTGTGGCTTGCTATATGTATTGGTATGTGATGCGTGAGGTGAGAATAACTGTGTATGTGATTTTCATGTGTGTTTGCATATTATTATGCAATCTTGACTTAGTTGTTATTTCTCACCCTTCTGCTGTTTTATAATGCTCTATGAGGCATTGCAGATTAGAGTTGCTGGAGGTCTTTTTGTGAAGATTAGCCCTCCGTTCTGTTGTCGGTCTTGGTGTCTGCTCTGATACGTAGCACGGGAGTCGGGGAACGATTATGTGTATATATGTAAACATTTGTTGAATGTATTTGGTAGTACTTTTGTATATATAGTAGAGGTTCTAAAATGATTTATTTTGTAAAAACAAGTCAGTTATGGATCTTTCCGCTTTATTCCATAATTGACCTTTCCTTTTGTTGGAAAAAGTTTCCCCTTGAGGGTATTCTATTTTGTGCTATGTATCAAAAATATTGAGCAGGGATTGTATTTTATTTCTTTAAGTGTGGCATCCCTGTTTCTATCGGAAAAATAAATTTTTATTCACTCTGATTTATTTATGTATTATTTATTCACGATGGGAATTGGGGTGTTACACTCATATTTGTAGAAGACTGTTTAAAGTTTAAAAGGTAACTTTGTAGAAATTGAATAAAGGAATTGCAATAAAGAAACTTCAAAGTAAAATTGCAATAAAAAGAGGTAATTGATAAAACTGAAAATAAACTTCAATTGAAATGAAAATAATGGTGTTTCAGACGTACATTCTCAATGAAAACTCTTTTCTCAATTAACTTAGATACTTTGAGTAATTTGTGAGTATTTGTACAATAATTTAACACACAGAAATCCTATCAACTAAGCCTCCTATTTATACTACGTCGAAAATAATTGTCATCAATGGTATTTTCTCCAGAAAATAACATGTTTTGCTCTGCATGTCTTCAATTCGCCACAGCTTTACATGCGTCATTTCTAAGAAACAGATAAGAATAAAAAACAATTATTATCCTTATTTGAATTTCAAACTCTCTGTCGAACGCAAGCTCTATATCACCTCCATCGAAATTGCCATCCAAACTTAGAAATATTTCTAAGTCTTATTTCAACCCATCATATCCTTCTTATAAAGGACCACTTCGACTGGAAACTTCAACAATACTTCTATCGAAGTCTAAAACATTTCAAAAATGTTTCTTTTTGCTTTTCATATTCAAATCAAATCCTTGGCGTCAAAATTTCCAGCTAACAGGAACGTTGTGTTTTGATGTGTTTGATAGAGATTTTTTGATATCTCTAGAATATTCGTTGTTTATGTTGTTTTGAAGAAGTTATTATGCCATGAATAATTGTTTGTGTTGATGTTTTCACTATCTCAATAAAGTTTTGAGATTTCATACATGTTGAGTTGTTATAGTTATTATAAATAATTTTTTAAATAAAGTGCATGTGTTACATATCTTGTTATATGAGCAACCGTAGTATGAATTGTGTGACATCCTGAATATATTTTGATGAAATTACTCTGATTTATATTAAAATCGCGCGGGTCATATTTGGGGTGTTACACCTCACGTCCGTTGTACTTAACAGGAACCTTTTAGTTAAACTTGCAATTTGAATGTTAGCTTATGTCATTTGTTTTCTTTGAATTATTAAAAGTGTAAAAGAAAATAAAAGAGGTCGCAAACAAGTTTTTATTAATGTGCCTGACAAGATTGCAGTTCTTGCTCCTATGTATCTCTAGGTGCGATGGAGAACTCAAGGCTACAAAGTTTTTGGTAGAAAATGTTTGTTTGTTGGTCGATTTTAGCAGAAGGTACTTAGTCGCAATCGAGCAGAAAACACTGCGTACTACCCAAAACATGGAGAAGTGTATATTGACATTGCATCAGAATGGATAACATAATCCAGATTCTCACAGATTTGTTCTCGTCACATTTGAGCGAAAAGCATTCTAACTTCTTGCGCATGTAGGAACGAAGCGTGTTTGCATCGTCTCAGAATGGACGAAGCGTCTTTCGTTTATAAAAATATTTTGATCACACGGCGGCAAGAAAAAATATAGGTTTGATGTATTGAGTATTTTTTCAGGCTTGAAAGACGATAATTTATGACTTACAAGCGATAACCACTTGGGCCTAATACTTGGGACTATGATTAGACCTTTCACCCAGGTAGTCTTTTTCTTTCAATTTATTTTGAGAAAAGGTTTGAATAGTTACAAGTGTTTTAAGTGAAAGACAAACACTTGAGCTTGCAAGTTATTATGACTTGGGCTTAGTGTTTAGGACTATGATTGAACCTTTCACCCAGGTAGTCTTTTCTTTTGATTTATTGCAAAAAGGAGACACATTTTTAATTTAGTGAAAGACGAAGTATTTATGACTTACAAGGGATTATCACTTGGGCCTAATACTCTAGACTATGACTAGACCTTTCACTTAGGTAGTCTTTTCTTTCATTATTAAAAAGTATCAAAGTATGCATTAGTCGTTTAGATTTTGATTATGAAAATCGCTTGATGTTGGATCAAGCGTTTGATTTGCATTTGCAGGGTATGATTTTGAAATGATTTGAAATGGTTTGATTTGAGAAAATTACTCGACGTTGGATTGAGCGCTTCTTTTTTTGTTCTTTTTGAAAAGTGGTTGGTTTTTATCTTGCATTAGCAGTTAAATAAGATATCAAAGCAATTGAAAGGAAAGTGAATTAATAAAGCAATACAACCCAGGGGTGAGGGATACATTTTTTGAATGGGGATTGCAGTAAAGACAAGCAATGGAAATGGAATCAGCACACGCAAGCAAAGATGCATGAGATAGAAGTGTACGCGACATATTTACAAACACATGTTCATTGTAATTAAATTGAGTAAAGCAAAACAAAATGGAACGCGCACAGATTGAAATCGTGATGCGAGGACGTGAATTAATGTTGCGTAACGCAAAGACGTGCAAGGCTATGAAATAGAATTCAAGTT
The DNA here is from genome assembly GCA_022829125.1 of Lathyrus tuberosus. Taxonomy (NCBI): domain Eukaryota; kingdom Viridiplantae; phylum Streptophyta; class Magnoliopsida; order Fabales; family Fabaceae; genus Lathyrus; species Lathyrus tuberosus. The sequence goes on along the minus strand of JALAZF010000010.1, from coordinate 2,788,519 downwards.
CGATTTAAGTGTAACGACATTGGATCGTTATTGTTATCATAAATCAAATGAATTGCTAACGCAAAGCGTATCAATGAAAAATGCAATGGGATGAGAATGGACTCTGTTGCGGTGAGAATCGGATATCAAGCTATTAATTAACTTGAATCACACATCTTTGAAATTCACCACCATGCTTTGATTTATCCAAAGGAAAGGGTAAAGATCGAAGAAAACCCTAATTGCACTATGTGAAGACACAGCTAAGAGATCGGGGATCGGGGGTTGGTTATACTAAGGGAAGGTATTAGTGTTATGTTATTATGTTTGCTTGCTAATGGTTATCTGCTAGAGGGTAAAGGTAAAGACCTAAGGGCATATACACTAAGTATGATCGCTAAGACGTCGCATCTTATGCCTACGTATCTGACTAAAGAATCAGAGCAACCGTAATTCACCAAACTAAGAGTGAAGAACCATTGACTAGGGCCAAAGTTCCAAGGGGAATGGGTATGAGCTCATGTAGAGTTTAAGAAACTCTCTAAGTCTGAGTTATGATTTAGTTGAATGGCTACGAGGCCAATGGGGAAAAGCAAGTACCCTATTACTTTGAGGTCAAGAGAGAAAGATGGCTATGAGGCCAAGATGGTCACCTATGACTTTGAGGTCAAGGTTTAAAGATGGCTATGAGGCCAAAATGATACCTATGACTATGAGGTCAAGGGTTGGAGATGAGGTTACCTATGACTTTGAGGTCAAGGGTTGATAAAGTTACCTATGACTATGAGGTCAAAGGGAAAAGTAGTTACCTATGACTATGAGGTCAAAGGGATGGATAAGATTACCTATGAATATGAGGTCAAGGGTTGAAGATGGCTATGAGGCCATGGGGAAAGATGGCTATGAGGCCAAGATGGTTAACTACCTATGACTATGAGGTCAAGGGTTAAGATGGCTACCTATGATTATGAGATCAAGGGTATGGTTACCTATGACTATGAGGTCAAAGGTTAAGAGATGGCTATAAGGCCAAGATGATATCCTATGACTATGAGGTCAAGAGGGAGAGGTGTTACCAATGACTATGAGGTCAAGATGGTAAGATTACCTATGACTATGAGGTCAAGGGTTAAAGATGGCTATGAGGCCAAGATGGGATCCTATGACTATTAGGTCAAGGGAAAGAGATGTTACCAATAACTATGAGGTCAAGGTTTGGTTAGGGTTACCTATGACTATGAGGTCAATGGTAGGAGATGGCTCTAAGGAGACCAAGATGGTAATGAGCTTTCTATGACTTTGAGGTCAATAGAGAGACTTTCCTTTGGAGGGAGGGGAAGGCAACCTCTTGTAAACAATAGTTGAAGTGGGATTAAAGTATGAGTAAACAATATGAGTTCAAGGACCCAAAGGGGATAAACATCAATTAGCATGAACAACATCAAAATATGATATAAACATCCATGTATGAGCATGGCAAAAGAAAATGAGATAGTTCATAACAAACATGAATAAGTGAACACATAAGTATGGCAAAGTTACCCATGAACCATGAAGTCTTGCATAACACAAGCTTTTCAACACAAACCCAACTTGCAAAACACTTTAAGAAGTGCCATAAAGGATTAGGTTAAAACAAGTTAGTAACAAAGATTGCTACATTAGTAGGGTGTTCAAAAATTAGGAAGATGGACACACAAGTCAAAAATCAGAGCCTAAACTCAAGTTACAACATTTAAGAATGTGTGTGTGAAGTGTCATACAATGATGAGCTAAATAGCTCTCTCAAAATCGAACTTCAAGGTGAGGTACCAAGGGTATCGAGCCTAAATCGAGGGTTAAACAAAGGCAACTAAACCTAATCAAAAGAACTCAATCAAGGTCCACAAACAAACTCTAAGTATCCTCCTAATGTGTCCTAAGACATTCTAAAGGATCATTCAAAAAAACTAAAAGGAAAAGGTCTTTTGAAAGGAGTCTTACAAACTAGGTCAAAAACTACCTCTCGTTTTATAAAATCAGAAATAAATATTAAAATAAAATAAAAATAAAAATAAAAATATAGGAAAATTAAATAACATCTCAAAATATTAGAATGAATTTTATGAGAATTTTTATTCAAAAGGAACTATTTTTAATAAGATAAAATTGGAATGAAAATAAAATAAGAATTTTTGAAATGAAATAAAACAGGGGGTTAAACTAGCAAAACTATAATGAACTAAGAGCTAGCTGCTACACGCGTTGGGCCTTCCAGGTGGGGGTGCTAATAGCGAAAGGCAAAGGCCCAAGTCCAAGAAAAAGAAATAAAACTAGCAGCCATGTGATTATTACAAGGGTCAGTACAAAATAATATGTGAAAGAATTCTCAACCGGTCATTAGTCACATAAGTGACTACACGACAAAGTAACACCCTGGCCTATCCCATGCTGCCAGCAAGTCATCTTCCCCATGCTATTTATGCAAAACCTAAAACTCTATCGTGAAAAACCAGAGAGAACGTATGGCAAACTCTCCTCTTTCTCAGCCGTTTCAGATTCGTTTTCTCGACCAAAATCAATGAAATAAAACATCATGATGAAGCTCTCAGATAGTAGAACAACATAAAACCCTCAACATTTCCAGACAGGAACTCAAACATGAAACAAACGATCATGGAAGCTGAGCATCTAAACTGAAACTAACATGCTACATGATGATGTATGAACAAGACCTTAAGCAAACAACCATGTTATCATTTCAAACCAACATAAATGCAATGTATGAACACATGGTATCATTCAGAAATAGTTACACATAAACATGGGAGCATGGAGAGAATTGGAAGAGAGCTTTCCAAGTGGAGACAATCCACTGCTTCTTCAACTTAGGAGCTTAAAGATCCAACTATCTGAACCCTTTCCTTTCCAAAATGGTGGTATGTTAACTGCTGATAAAGATGCTCACTCTTCTTGCTTTCAGTTGCACTTAGTTCTCACGAGTTCTCTTCTTCTTATGATGTATTTTGTGTAGAGATTTTTGTTGTTTTGAACAAGAGAATGAGTCTCTTTTTATAGCCACAGCCAGCTGGTTAATGCATGGAAGATACATTGGATACTTGCTTTGTTTAAGAGAGGAATATCACAAGTGAGATCCTACACGCATGGCCCCTCTTCTATCAGCCTTGAGCCAAGTGAAACTTGCCTATTGCTTGTCTTAGGGTTTGAGTCAGAAGAAGAAAAAGCCATAAGCCCAAACATGTTGTGGTGCCACGAAAGATTACAAAATGGTTTATGGTTTTAACTTTTGTATGTTAATCTTTAAGTACAATGACAGTTGGAACTTTTTGATGGATTGCTTTCACCGGTTTTAGGGTAAAGTACCTTGGAAACTGGTGGAAAAGAAAAGCAAAGTGTACTTGGCGAGTGATATCCAAATTCTAGTTCAAAACGAATGCCTTTGTGGAGGAAAGATAGAATCATGATCTTCACTTTGGTACACGATATCTTTGTGATCATGGAACCAAATGAGATGACTTTTGGGCCTTTGGAAAGATGGCGTATGGTAGAGTGAATTTGATGTTGTTGAAAAGTTGAGATACAGACTAGAAACATGTGAGAAATTGTGCACAAGATTGATGTAGCAAAGTGTTAGTGAATCTGAATTTTCTAAGTGCATACAACATTTCAACATGCCAACTTTAGTGCACCATATCTGGATAACTACTTCATCAATTCTTGAGATCTTTGATCCTATGTAAAGTGGGCATTTGATGGATCAATTCTCATGTGGAAGACAACTTGAGATGAGGCTTGTAACATTGAGAAAAAGTACCATGAAGTCATGCACATGGGGCTGTCCAAAAAGACTTAGAAAATTTTCTAAGTTATGAAACTTTACCAACTTGAAACATCAAACTTTATAACATCATAACTTGAGATTGGATCATCCAAATGAGGAGTTCTACACATGCTTGGAAAGCTTGAAGAACAAGGAACAATTTTCATGTCCAAAGATTTTTGATTTGAAGTTTGGAACAATGTGAAAAATGGCCATGAAGTTGGGTCCAAGATTAGGGCAAAATAACCAAAATTTCACTAAGTTATAAAGGCATCTTATCTTCCAAGTCTCATAACTTAAAATTCAAGCCTTTTTTGAAGAAAGGTCATCTATTACACTTTGAAGTTCATGGAAAGAGCTTCCATTTGAGCTTTGAGTCACTCAATTTGGATGTGTGGTTTGAAAGTTATGCACTTCCCAAGTTTGCACAAGGAGTGAACTTTTCACACTTAGAAAGTTTTAAGGACCAAACATTGCCCTCTTTGTAAGAAACCTCTCAAATGTCAACTTCTCATGCTCTAATTCAACAATTAGACATGTCTTGATGGAGAAAGACTTGAATGCTTCATTTTGGGGATCAAAATCTTACAAATCAAAACCTCAGTCAAAACCCTAATTCTTCAAGACTACAATTGGATGATATCTGATGATCTTGCTTCTTCAATCTCTTCCAAAGTCCATAGGCGGCCTCCAAGGATGTCTACTATCACATAGAATCATGTCCCAAGGCTTGGGAACAAGTCTTGATCAAGACCAGAGGCAATGATTGACTTGTCCTGACAAAACCCTAGTTTGAGGTATAAAGGACTTGTGGCTCAAGGTACTTGTAATAGGAACCAAACACACTTGGTTTCTTGTTGGCTAAGGCTTCTTGGATACATGTAAGTTCAAATGGTTGCATTTAGAGCCTCAATCGTCCTTCTTGAACAGGTGACTTCCCATACCAATCTCACCCAAACTAGTGAACACTTGTGATGGTTATATGGAGCTAGAGAATGTCTTAGGAGACCTTAAATCATGTGAGAGCTTGGCTTAGGAGACTTTGTCCCTTTTCTTGTGTTCACCCTGGCTTTCACACAAAAGAAACAAACTTGCAAGATGAAGTGGTTAGTTTAACAATGCATAGATGATTGAATCTAAATGCAAGTGCAAGATGTTATGACATCTAAGGGGTAAAATTTGGGGTACAACAGTTGCCCCTATTTGAATAGCTTTACCGGATGACACGAGGAATGGAAATCCTCGGGACATCAAGGTGAAAGGTATTTAAATATAGCAAACCAAAAATTTTGCCCTTAGATGGAATGCAGATGCTAAGGACAGGCAACAGATATGCAGATACTGACATGCCATGGACTTCTAGTATGATGATATGGTGTCATGATAGTGCAAAAATGTAGACGAACAAGACGCCAAAGATAAAGAGCACACAACCACATGTGGGCATCACTGGGGAAAGATGAAGGTTAGTATCCACAAGGAAAGACTCACTAGGGATGCAGACTATCCAACAAAAGGGACTCACTGGGGAGATTCCAAGGAAACATTGGGGATAGAAAAATAAAACCTAGGGGAAAACCCACAGATCCTCACTGGAGATAGGAGCCAGAGAGGTGTTCTCCACTGGGGAAAGATCTAGGGAGATGGACGACAGGTTTATAGGTGACCGGACGACACTGGGGAAATAAGAACACACTCCTTACTGGGCATGAAACCAGAAAGAAGACATGATCTCTACAGGGGATCTATTTGAAATAAAAGGATAGACATCCTACAAAGATTTTCTGGGGATTTCTTATACTGAAGAGTTCAAACGAGATCTTCAAGAAAGACCAGAAAAGATAGAGATAAACTCTGTGTGCGCCAAATGATAATCACCACAAGGACTTTCAAAGAGGTATTGATAATGACCAGACCTTTGCTGGGAATAAGATTAATATTAATACTTGAAATGACACCAGTAAACACCAATTTGAGTTAGGATGCAACTGACTACTGGACTTGGACACCAATATGAGTTGGTTGAGATACCAATATGAGTTGGTTGAGATACCAATATGAGTTGGATTTGAATACCAATATGAGTTGGTTGAGATACCAATATGAGTTGGTTTGCCAGCAAAGACTGGACTTTAGACACCAATATGAGTTGGGCCTGGGTACCAATATGAGTTGGTTTACCAGCAAAGACTGGAATTTAGACACCAATATGAGTTGGGCCTGGGTACCAATATGAGTTGGTTTGAATACCAATATGAGTTGGTTGAGATACCAATATGAGTTGGTTTTCCAGTAAAGACTGGACTTTAGAAACCAATATGAGTTGGGCCAAGATACCAATATGAGTTGGTTTTCCAGCAAAGACTGGACTTTAGACACCAATATGAGTTGAGTCGGAGTTTAGGTTTATAATTGACCTGAAACAAACAATGCCAGCAATCACTGGACTTTAGGTTCTAATATGAAGAAGTTAAGTATCAGATAGGTCAGTACCGGGGTTGCATAATGAGGATTAAACTTCTTGGGGAACACCAATTATAGTTGCAAAATGGTTGAGTAACATCAGAGATATGTAAGTTTCTCAAAAGAGACTGCCACTTATCATCATAGAAAAACAAGCTTCTCCAAGAGACTGCTACTTGCTGTTGGGTATAAATTCCAAAGAGATGTTGATATCACAACACTGTTGGAGAAAGGATTTTGTCTTCAACGAGGATCTGCAAAAGATTCTTCCCACGAAACACAGTGCAAAATAAATGCGCGTTCAAGATAGGCTCGGAAACCACACCTGCCAGGGACCAAAGTTCGATCTAGGGACAAGCTAGAAAGAAATGCTTAAACAAGACTCCAATCATTGAGGAATGAGCTCAAATGGGGATTTATCTTATCTAGATATGGAAAAGATAGCTGAACCAACCATCATCCACGAGAATCGATCTCTGTGGGGAGTTCAGAAAGAATGGGCACTTTATGCCTAGGGCTGATAACTCTATTGGAGGGAATGGACAAACCCAGTCACTTGGGGAGATAAACGCCAAAGTGAACAAAGCAGGTAAACACCAGAAAGTGGAGCAAAAATGCTAAGATGCTATGCACATGCTTATGTTTATGCTGACAAAACACGCAAAGGGAAGCGAGACTGGAGATGAAATAAACATCTCGACAAGGATACCCATCCAACCTCATCAGATTGGACCATCACTGGGGGATGAATACGTCGAAACAGCAGTTCTACTTCAAGGTTAAGACCTTTTCTTGGGGAAAAAGTATTCCACTTGGTATAACATCATGACTTCACTAAGATTGCCATCATGAGCCTGATTTCTTTACTGGAGGGAGATCCATGTAGACTTGCCAAGATTAGCTGACATAACAGCTTATTGTGGAGCTAGCAAGAGATGCCACAAAAGCTGAGTAGTTCTGACTGACTCATCTGCCCCAGATTACATGGTCTGTCAGGAGAAAATATCAATAGGATTTTACAGAAGAAATGGCATACAAGATGCTTCGATATCTTCAAACTCTTGGAGAGATTCATGAATCTTGACGTAACTGCCCCAGATTAACTGTATTTGCACAACAAAGTCCTTGGACTTGTTCTTCAAACTGGTTGATCTGTGAAGGAAATGCCCCAGCCTAATTGTCTTTTTAGAGATTTACCGAATCTCTACTTAATTGCCCCTGATTATCGGTATTCGTAATACAAAGTCCTCAGACTGAGGTAGTAGCACTAGGGAACAAACTTGCCCCTGTTGGTGGGTCATTGGAGTCCTTGTCTTGAAACACTTGTCATAAGATGACCTCAAGAAGGCTTGCCCCAATATTCTAAACTTGAAGAGTTCTGCCCCTGATTCAGTAGCTCTTGGAATGGTTGATTAGCAAATCCTTCAAATCGATTGCCCCAGACTGAGCTTCCTTTACCAAGTCAAATTCCCTGGCTGCCTGCATTTGTTGGGATTCCCTTGTTATTGAATTGTCTTGCAAACAAGTATTCACTAAAATTGGCAATTTTAATGCAACATTTATGCAAACTTTTGAAATCAATTTTTATTAATGAAACACACACAGGGGAATGATTAAATAATCAAAAACAAAGGTGGATCTAGCCATTTACATAATGAAAGATGAAGTGATCAACACAAGCAAAAGCAAAGATCATTAGGAGTCAGGTTAATCAACCTTGTTGTAGTATGCTTTCAAAATAACCTTACCTCAATTAGGTCTTTTACGGGTTGTAACGTGGCTTGGTTTATGGTTCATGGTTCATGAAACAAAGGATAAAGGCTCAAAGTTTATTTGTCCCACCCAATCTTCGTGATGAACTTCAATCCTACGCTAAGTTAGCTCAGGCTATACATTCAAGTTCCTATAGGCTAGGAATGAATTGTTGATATTTGATGATAATTCAGACACCTTGGTAGTCACTGCTCCCTTACAACATTTGGTTATCCTTTATTGTTGAGGTTTTGAGACCTCTTCTTGTCTTTACTGAGGTTATGAGACCTCTTCTTCTGGGTTGAGGTTTTGAGACCTCTTCTTGTCTTTGTTGAGATTATGAGACCTCGTCTTGTCTTTGTTGAGGTTTTGAGACCTCTTTTTGTCTTTACTGAGGTTTTGAGACCTCTTTTTGTCTTTGTTGAGGTTTTGAGACCTCTTTTTGTCTTTATTGAGGTTTTGAGACCTCTTCTTTTTTACTGTCATTTGATTTGAGAGAGTTGACTGGTGTCTTGCACGAAGCGCTTGCATTCGAATGCATAACCAAGTTAAACTGAGAACTACCCACCCCAAGGTTGAGTTTTAAGGGTTTTTTTTAACGAAAGAAAAACTCCTACATCTAGGCTCGAAGGGGTTAACGAGGGATTATCTTCCTTATTTCTCAAGTGTTTAGGGATTGAAACAATGCCTTACATCATTGGCAAGGTTTAATTGGAAGCATACCACAACAATTATGGATATTATGTTTTCATCATCCTCCCCAATCTTTGCTTAACAAACTGTTTGATAAGGATAAATGGATAAATATTTTTTTTTTGCTTTTATGAACATAAAATTAAATGAGTGAAATAAATAGACTTAATCAAAAGGTGCACAAACATTTCATTAATCTTGCCAATTCAAAAGTACAACAGCTTATAAGCAAATACAAGTTCAACATGCAAAGAAAATACAACTGAAAATCAAAATACAGCCAGCTTTGGTAAATTGACTTCAGTTTTCGGGCCCAGACAGGGGAACACCTTCATCCTTGATCACCTGCTCCTTGCGATTCAGAACCTAAAGAGGCCTCACAATTTCTTTGTCTTTTGCTTTGGGAGTCAGGACATTGGCATCTGACTTTTGAGGATTCTGATATCCTCCTTCAAGGCTTCCTGATTCTTCAAAATCTCGTTCATCGCTGCCATTGGTCCAGAAGGCGGGCTAGGTATCCATCAGTGATAGAAGACGAAGAGACTCAAGGCTGAGAAATGCAAATGAGATGCGAATGGGAATGCAATGCAAATGCAACCCAAATGGTTTCACGGAACTCAAAAGCGAGTTGCAAACATTTTGAAAAACTGAAAAGTTTTGCTTTAAAACCATGATCTCTAAGGATCCTTGCAAGGGAATGACCATTGAATTCCTTGAAACCAAAGCGTTGTTATGAATAGATGGATGTATGCAAAAACACACATATACAGATATTCACATATATGCATATATATAAAGGCAAACAAAAGAAGGCCTAGGTTTGAAGATCATGAGCGTGGAGCCATGGTCTACCTATCCCAAGAAGGTGTGTACCATGGGTTTATCAACTGTAGAACAGGGTTCTAAAAGTTCCCAGAGTCGACAACCCATCTTTTGGATATTATCGACTTCCTAATTACTTGGTAATCAATAATATTCTCAAGAGAGTCTCGTCTGAGTGTAATATCGCGTATCAACCATTTCAGGATTACTCCCTCATAGTTATCGCACTACATCCTAAAAGGCCAAGTGAGGGTAAAAGGGTAACTAAAGGTCATCAGAATCACGGGCACCTAGATCGAAAGTGGCAACGCATTCACGATTGCTCATTCAACATATACCACCCCCAACAGGGCCTTAACTGAGTGTGGAATCTCAAGTAAACTCCTTTGGGATTACTCCTTCGAAGTCTCCTTGACTATATCCACTATCTTATCATATGTGTACTCTCAAGTCCGGGTTAGGACTTATCCTCATCACTCAATAGTAGCAACCCTGCCAAACAGAAAAACCCAAGCAAGTATACAGATATATGTACAATCAAGCAAAACATAGATAACACAAACACAACAAGGTGGGCTTAACCCTCTAATATCGAATTTTCCCCAGTGAAGTCGTCATTTCTGTTGCGGTGAGAATCAGATATCAAGCTATTAATTAACTTGAATCACACATCTTTGAAATTCACCACCGAACTTTGATTTATCCAAAGGAAAGGGTAAAGATCGAAGAAAACCCTAATTGCGCTATGTGAAGACACAGCTAAGAGATCGGGGATCGGGGATTGGTTATACTAAGGGAATGTATTAGCACCCTAAGTATCTGTAGTACTCTACAGGAACCTCTTGTTTATATTTGTGTTATGTTATTATGTTTGCTTGCTAATGGTTATCTGCTAAAGGGTAAAGGTAAAGACCTAAGGGTATATACACTAAGTATGCACGCCAAGACGTCGCATCTTGTGCCTACGTATCTGACTAAAGAATCAGAGCAACCGTAGTTCACCTAACTAAGGGTAAGGAACCATTTACTAGGGCCAAAGTTCCAAGGGGAATTAGTATGAACTCATGTAGAGTTTAAGAAACTATCTAAGTTTGAGTTATGATTGGGTTGAATGGCTACGAGGCCAATGGGGAAAAGCAAGTATCTTATGACTTTGAGGTCAAGAGGGAAAGATGGATATGAGGCCAAGATGGTCACCTATGACTTTGAGGTCAAGGTTTAAAGATGGCTATGAGGCCAAGATGATACCTATGACTATGAGGTCAAAGGGTTGGAGATGAGGTTACCTAAGACTTTGAGGTCAAGGGTTGATAAAGTTACCTATGCCTTTGAGGTCAAAGGGAAAATTAGTTACCTATGACTATGAGGTCAAAGGGATGGATAAGATTACCTATGACTATGAGGTCAAGGGTTGAAGATGGCTATGAGGCCATGGGGAAATATGGCTATGAGTCCAAGATGGTTAACTACCTATGACTATGAGGTCAAGGGTTAAGATGGCTACCTATGATTATGAGATCAAGGGTATAATTACCTATGACTATGAGGTCAAAGGTTAAGAGATAGCTATAAGGCCAAGATGATATCCTATGACTATGAGGTCAAGAGGGAGAGGTGTTACCAATGACTATGAGGTCAAGATGGTAAGATTACCTATGACTATGAGGTCAAGGGTTAAAGATGGATATGAGGCCAAGATGGGATCCTATGACTATTAGGTCAAGGGAAAGAGGTGTTACCAATGACTATAAGGTCAAGGTTTGGTTAGAGTTACCTATGACTATGAGGTCAAAGGTAGGAGATGGCTCTAAGGAGGCCAAGATGGTAATGAGCTTTCCATGACTTTGAGGTCAATAGAGAGACTTTTCTTTGGAAGGAGGGGAAGGCAACCTCTTGTAAACAATAGTTGAAGTGGGATTAAAGTATGAGTAAACAATATGAGTTCAAGGACCCAAAGGGGATAAACATCAATTAGCATGAACAACATCAAAGTATGATATAAACATCCATGTATGAGCATGGCAAAAGATAATGAGATAGTTCATAACAAACATGAATAAGTGAACACATAAGTATGGCAAAGTTACCCATGAACCATGAAGTCTTGCGTAACACAAGCTTTTCAACACAAACCCAACTTACAAAACACTTTAAGAAGTGCCATAAAGGATTAGGTTAAAACAAGTTAGTAACAAAGATTGCTACATTAGTAGGGTGTTCAAAAATTATGAAGATGGACACACAAGTCAAAAATCAGAGCCTAAACTCAAGTTACAACATTTAAGAATGTGTGTGTGAAGTGTCATACAATGATGAGCTAAATAGCTCTCTCAAAATCGAACTTCAAGGTGAGGTACCAAGGGTATCGAGCCTAAATTGAGGGTTAAACAAAGGCAACTAAACCTAATCAAAAGAACTCAATCAAGGTCCAAAAACAAACTCTAAGAATCCTCCTAATGTGTCCTAAGACATTCTAAAGGATCATTCAAAAAAACTAAAAGGAAAAGGTCTTTTGAAAGGAGTCTTACAAACTAGGTCAAAAACTACCTCTCATTTTATAAAATCAGAAATAAATATTAAAATAAAATAAAAATAAAAATAAAAATATAGGAAAATTAAATAACATCTCAAAATATTAGTATGAATTTTATGAGAATTTTTATTCAAAAGGAACTATTTTTAATAAGATAAAATTGGAATGAAAATAAAATAAGAATTTTTGAAATGAAATAAAACAGGGGGTTAAACTAGCAAAACTATAATGAACTAAGAGCTAGTTGCTACACGCGTTGGGCCTTCCAGGTGGGGGTGCTAATAGCGAAAGGCAAAGGCCCAAGTCCAAGAAAAATAAATAAAACTAGCAGCCATGTGATTATTACAAGGGTCAGTACAAAATAATATGTGAAACAATTCTCAACCGGTCATTAGTCACATAAGTGACTACACGACAAAGTAACACCCTGGCCTATCCCATGCTGCCAGCAAGTCATCATCCCCATGCAATTTATGCAAAACCTAAAACTCTATCATGAAAAACCAGAGAGAACACATGGCAAACTCTCCTCTTTCTCAGCCGTTTCAGATTCGTTTTCTCAACCAAAATCAATGAAATAAAACATCATGATGAAGCTCTCAGATAGTAGAACAACATCAAACCCTCAACATTTCCAGACAGGAACTCAAACATGAAACAAACGATCATGGAAGCTGAGCATCTAAACTGAAACTAACATGCTACATGATGATGTATGAACAAGACCTTAAGCAAACAACCATGCTATCATTTCAAACCAACATAAATGCAATGTATGAACACATGGTATCATTCAGAAACAGTTACACATAAACATGAGAGCACGGAGAGAATTGGAAGAGAGCTTACCAAGTGGAGACAGTCTACTGCTTCTTCAACTTAGGAGCTTAAAGATCCAACTATCTGAACCCTTTCCTTTCCAAAATGGTGGTATGCTAGCTGCTGATAAAGATGCTCACTCTTCTTGCTTTCAGTTGCACTTAGTTCTCACGAGTTCTCTTCTTCTTATGATGTATTTTGTGTTGATATTTTTGTTGTTTTGATCAAGAGAATGAGTCTCTTTTTATAGCCACAGCCAGCTGGTTAATGCATGGAAGATACACTGGATACTTGCTTTGTTTAAGAGAGGAATATCACAAGTGAGATCCTACACGCATGGCCCCTCTTCTATCAGCCTTGAGCCAAGTGAAACTTGCCTGTTGCTTGTCTTAGGGTTTGAGTCAGAAGAAGAAAAAGCCATAAGCCCAAACATGCTGTGGTGCCACGAAAGATTACACAATGGTTTATGGTTTTAACTTTTGTATGTGAATCTTTAAGTACAATGACAGTTGGAACTTTTTGATGGATTGCTTTCACCGGTTTTAGGGTAAAGTACCTTGGAAACTGGTGGAAAACAAAATCAAAGTGTACTTGGTGAGTGATATCCAAATTCTGGTTCAAAACGAATGCCTTTGTGGAGGAAAGATAGAATCATGATCTTCACTTTGGTGCACGATATCTTTGTGATCATGGAACCAAATGAGATGACTTTTGGGCCTTTGGAAAGATGGCGTATGGTAGAGTGAATTTAATGTTGTTGAAAAGTTGAGATACAGACTAGAAACATGTGAGAAATCGTACACAAGATTGATGTAGCAAAGTGTTAGTGAATCTGAATTTTCTAAGTGCATTCAACATTTCAACATGCCAACTTTAGTGTACCATATCTTGATAACTACTTCATCAATTCTTGAGATCTTTGATCCTATGTAAAGTGGGCATTTGATAGATCAATTCTCATGTGGAAGACAACTTGAGATGAGGCTTGTAACATTGAGAAAAAGTACCATGAAGTCATGCACATGGGGTTATCCAAAAAGACTTAGAAAACTTTCTAAGTTATGAAACTTTACCAACTTGAAACATCAAACTTTATAACATCATAACTTGAGATTGAATCATCCAAATGAGGAATTCTACACATTCTTGGAAAGCTTGAAGAACAAGGAACAACTTTCATGTCCAAAGATTTTTTATTTGAAGTTTGGAACAATGTGAAAAATGGCCATGAAGTTGGGTCCAAGATTAGGGCAAAATAACCAAAATTTCACTAAGTTATAAAGGCATCTTATCTTCCAAGTCTCATAACTTAAAATTCAAGCCTTTTTTGAAGAAAGGTCATCTAATACACTTTGAAGTTCATGGAAAGAGCTTCCATTTGAGCTTTGAGTCACTCAATTTGGATGTGTGATTTGAAAGTTATGCCCTTCCCAAGTTTGCACAAGGAGTGAACTTTTCACACTTAGAAAGTTTTAAGGACCAAACATTGCCCTCTTTGCAAGAAACCTCTCAAATGTCAACTTCTCATGCTCTAATTCAACAATTAGACATGTCTTGATGGATAAAGACTTGAATGCTTCATTTTGGGGATCAAATCTTACAAATCAAAACCTCAGTCAAAACCTTAATTCTTCAAGACTACAATTGGATGATCTCTGATGATCTTTCTTCTTCAATCTCTTCCAAAGTCCATAGGTGGCCTCCAAGGATGTCTACTATCACATAGAATCATGTCCCAAGACTTGGGAACAAGTCTTGATCAAGACCAGAGGCAATGATTGACTTGTCCTGACAAAACCCTAGTTTGAGGTATAAAGGACTTGTGGCTCAAGGTGCTTGTAATAGGAACCAAACACACTTGGTTTCTTGTTGGCTAAGGCTTCTTGGATACATGTAAGTTAAAATGGTTGCATTTGGAGCCTCAGTTTTCCTTCTTGAACATATGACTTCCCATACCAATCTCACCCAAACTAGTGAACACTTGTGATGGTTATATGGAGCCAGAGAATGTCTTAGGAGACCTTAAATCATGTGAGAGCTTGGCTTAGGAGACTTTGTCCCTTTTCTTGTGTTCACCCTGGCTTTCCCACAAAAGAAATAAACTTGCAAGATGAAGTGGTTAGTTTAACAATGCATAAATGATTGAATCTAAATGCAAGTGCAAGATGTTATGACATCTAAGGGGTAAAATTTGGGGTACAATAGACTCAAAATACTCAAAAGTGAAATTGTAATGAAAAGAGATTTAATACAAGCAAAGGTAGAACACAAGGGATCGTACCGCAATGATGTAAAATTCAAAATTGAAATTGAAATAAGCACATCACAACAAAATGCACACAAATCTATATAATGCGCTAAAGTCGGTTTGTGCGTATCGACAACAAAAGCGGAATTTCGTACGCAAGCATCACAACGCGGGGAAATCATATCACTATTGTCATACCCTAAATTTTACCCTGAGTTTTTCACCTGCATAAGTATCATGGAATCATTTCATTTTTATCATGCATTCTTTTAGTTAAAAGTATTCAGCAGGGTTTAGATGAAAAGTCAGGAGTTCTGACATTTTATCTGGTCTTGATGACATTTTTTCAATCATTTTGTTTGATTAAGAAGTCAAAAGGCTTGATTTGTCAATCTCAATGCATCGTTCATTCTATTTCATCATGTTTCAGAGGCCCAGAGGGTGACAATCAAAAGTATTTTCATCATCTGAATCTTTGTAGAGTTTTTAATTGTAATTGAGAATCAAAAGCAAATGGTCCAAGAGCGATTCCTTTGCATCTAATTATCTATTCTCAATTTTCTGATCAGTAAATCAACACATTCACAAGACATCTACATTTTCTACTAATCACAACATGCATTTCATTCTGCATAATGCTTAAAATATCAACCAAAATAATTTTTCGGATCTACGGGCAAACCAGTTGAATCAATTTTCAAACGTACGTCGAATTAGCGGGGGAAAATTTTCAAAATCGAGCTTGCAGACGTCATTATTCTTAATTTACGTTCGACGTAGTTTAACCTGGCATGCTCGTTTTCTTTTTTCGACTACTTTTTAGGCTGCATTCTAATCAGTTTGAGCCTTTTAACCAATCATTTTTTTTTATTTTAAGATTTGATCAAAACATGTATGTTCTGATAATTTTGGTGCATTCAGTTTATTTGTTCGGACATTTTTGCGCCCGATTTTTATTCTTTTTTCATCATTTTATTTTTATTTCTTTGTCAAAGTGTTCGTAATAATTAATTAGAATTTTTCATGTTTTTGTTTCGAGTCAATTTTGATTATTTAGATTAGTTTATTACCACCACCAAAACAAGTGGTAACCACCACCCACACAACCGCACACACCACGACCACCGTCACCACCTTGTTGTGTTCGAACCCACCACCATGACCACCGTCACTACTTCGTTGTGTTTGAACCCACCACCATGACGTGAAACCGCTCACAACCTCACTGCATCACTGTCAGAATCCATTCGAGGGGGTAAGTGAAGAGAGAAAGTTTGAGAAACAAAGGTTTTGTTTTGATTCCTTTTGATGTTGTTGTTTTTTGTGGTGCTTGAGAGAGGAAGATTAATAGATTTTGAAAAAAAAAAGTTTTGTTGTTGTTGGGTTACAGGCGCAGAACGAAGAAGTGGAAGTTAAAGTTATCAAAGTTTTTTTTCCCTCGCTACGTGTCAGTGCCTGAGTGAGAGGGCTCAATTTTTTTAATTTCTTTTCTCTCTCTCTCTTTCTCAACACATCATCACCACCTACCCCTTTCTTTAGTTTTTTTATTCATTATTTTTATTTATTTTTATTTTGTTTTTGTCTTATTAGATTATTATTATTATTATTATTATTATTATATATTATTATTATTTTTTGTTGTTATTAATATTTATTGATTATTATTATTATTATTTATGTTATAAATGTTTATTGATTAATTATTATTATTATTATTATTATTGTTGGCATTATTATTATTATTATTATTATTATTATTATTATTACTTTGTTAATTATCATTGATTTTTTTATTATTTATTAGGCTAAAATACAGTTTTGGTCCCCCTGTTTTTCAAAATTCACAGTTTTGGTCCCCCTGTTTTTTTTTTTAACAGTTTTGGTCCCCCACCCCACACTGTTCATGTACGGACGTGTACTGTTCATGTACGGATATGTACGGTCAGGCTACTATTCATCACTTTTTTTGGGCCAAAATTGGGGTGGGGGACCAAAACTGTTAAAAAAAAAACAGGGGGACCAAAACTGTGAATTTTGAAAAACAGGGGGACCAAAACTGTATTTTAGCCATATTTATTATTATTGTTTACTAATTAGTATTATTATTTATTATTATTATTATTATTATTATTTTTTTTATTTGTTATTTAATGATTGAATTTGTTATTTTAAATTGTTAAAAAAAATTGATTAAATTGTTGCATCAATTTTTAGATACGTTGCAATTTCAGAGTTAAGAATTCAATTTAGCTTCAGAAATTGCTTAAACGCATAAAGCTTGTTGATCGGCCTCAGATATAGTGATTCCTACATGAATTACTCTATGATTGCTTAACATAGGGCTGAATTCATTAGTTTGATTGTCGTTTTATTTTTACCTTTAAAAAGTGTCGTTTAAATCATCGAGTTGTTGGATTTTCAGATCGTTGCAATTTCGGAGTTAAAAATTTAATTTAACTTCAGGAATTGCTTAAACACATAGAGTTTATTGACCGGCCTTAGATAGAGTGACTCCTACATGAGTTACTCTACTATTGTTTAACATAACACTAAATTCAGTAGTTTAAAACACCAATTTATTTCCAATATATTGTTTTTCTCTGATGTATTTTTTACATTGATTTCATTGTTGTGTGCATTTTTTTATTTCAGTTGTTTATTGAGCTTGTATTGTTAATTGTTGTACTGTATCCCCATTTGAGAAATTGTACCCTCATTCTCGTAATGTGTAATAAGTTTTCCGTTTTCATTTATTTTATTGTGTTAGGTGATGGATAATTCAAAGATTAAAATCAACCACTTTTAGAAAATAACAAAAACAAACACTCGATCCAACGTCGAGTCTTTTCCCAAATCAAATTCAATTTGAATGCAAAGTCGAGCACCTCTCCTGATTAATTCAAAATATTTTCATAAGTTAGCTTGCAACGCTTGATCCAATATCAAGTCATTGATTCAAAAACCTTTTTTGTAATAAAATTGAAAGACAAAGGATCGAGATATGCACATCTCTTTAGACCCCTTAATAGTCGAGCGTTTTGAGCACACCGGATTCCAAATGATTATTAGTCTTTTAAATCAAAAACACATTAATTAAGCTTGGAATAAAGGGACAATAGAAGCACATCCATGTGAATCCTGAGTAAACACGCGCTTGGTGCATACCTCCGCTCAAATGTTTACTCACCTCCTGCAAAGATCAAATATTGATGATAAAAGAAACTTAACCAATCAATCTTGTTTTTCTCCCTTGTGCGACTTCGAAAACATTTTTCAGAAACGAGTATGCTTTATCCATATCGACGTGAAACAAACAAAGACTTCTGCCTCAGACAGCGAGCAGTAAGTAAAAGTTTAGTCACTCGAAATGTCTAAAGGATCACTCCTTAAAAGCAATTAACTCAATAGTTCTTTGTAAGTAGAACTACGTAGCCTTGAGTTTTCCATAGCACCTGGAGATACGTAAGAGCAGAATTTTGAAATCTTGCCAGACACACCTTAATAAAAAGCACCTCTTTAATAAAAAAGGTTCTTCTTTTCTCTTTTCTCACTCGATAGGTAGAAGATTGCAAACTAATATCACGCTAATACTCTTACACAAAAATAACTAAATGGGTCCCATTAAGTACAACAGATGTGAGAGGTGCTAATATCTTCCCCTTGCATAACCGACTCCCGAACCTGATTTGGTTGCAACGACCATTTCTTTTTTCATTTTTTCGTGGGTTTTATCGATATTTCTCTTTCTTTCTTTGGGAATAAATAAATTTTGATGGCGACTCTGTTTTGTTTATATTTCGAGCGTTCCTTACGCTCAAGTATTTTTCGCGCCGCGACACCTGAAGACTCTACTGGAGAATACCACCTAAGAGATTCCACCCTAGTTTGGTTAACTTTTTGTTTTTGTGTTAGCTTTGTTTGTTTCCTCTTCTTTGGATGTATTGTTTCCTTTATTGTTGCTTTATCGCATTTTATATCTATGTATATATTTATGTGTGAGTATTGGGAATTGTTACTTGAGTGAAGCTCTCTTCTCGAGCTTTTAAAAAAAAGATAATAAACATAAGTTTGGAGGTGGTTGTGTAGTGTTAGTCACCAAGGTCTACACCCTGTATGCCTAACAGAAAGATCCCACTTAGAGTAGATCTTTTTGTGAAGTTTCTCATAAAGTGGCTAGCCAGTTGCATGATGAAACTTCCGATTATGGTCCATGACTCTAAGAACCTTTTAGAACCTTTTCCATATATTATGGTCGTGTAGTATTGATCCCTAAGGAGCACACCTTGTATGATCAAGGCGAAGACCCCGCCTATAGTAGATCTTTTTCATGAAGTTTGTCATAAAATGGTTTGCCTGTTGCATGACGAAATTTTGATTAAGTTTCGTGACTCTTGGAACCCTTTTATCCAAACTCTTAGAGTTAACCTTGTGAGTGGGTTTCATGGCTACATAAAACTTAGAACTACCCCGACATAGGAGGACCACCTAATTAGGTTGCTCCATTGTTACCAGTGTTACCCCATACTGTTACTTGCACATAACATTCCATTACATTCGTATGTGGCATGGCATTGCATTTTTGCATATCAAAAACAAAATTATGCATTTGCATACCATTTGCATCCAATTTGCATCATGCATGTCATTTACCAAAAAAAACTCATTCTACCTTCTGTTCATGACCAGCTAGTTGATTACCCGACACTCGCTCAAAACTTGAAACATGTCTCAAACAGCTTTTGAGAAACTCCAACAAGGTCGAGAATTGTTGAGAGAGGAATTCAATTAGTTGAAAAGTCATATGAGCCTGGTCATGGATATCTTACAAGCTTTGTTAAAGAATGAGGGCAACCCTACACCATGTGTTGCAGCAAAAATAGTTACCTCTCTACATCCGTCCGGTGTCACCGCTAATCAAAGGCAACCCCAAGCAGCAATTTTTTTAGTTCAAGACTCTTCTCTTGGAGGTCATCCTTGACCCTTGCTTCCAAGGCCTCCTCATCAGCATCCACTACATACCGGCCTGCAGTATCTACAACCTTGGCAAAGTCCACTGAATCAGCAGACACAGGCTTCGTACCAACATCAACATCAAAATCAGCGAGCTCGAAATCCAAATAATCAGCGTCGACGCCATAATTAATATAGACCTCCAACCCGGCAGGAAGGAGAGACTCGACAGATTGACCTAATCCTGATGACGTATAGTTGTTGCGGTGAGAATCGAATATCAAGCTATTAGTTAACTTGAATCACAAATCATGAAGTTCTCCACCGAGATTTGATTTATCCAAAGGAAAGGGTAAAGATCGAAAGAAAACCCTAAGTGTGCTATGTAACAACAAAGCTAGAGATCTAAGGTTCGGGGGTTGGTTATACCTAGGGAAGATGCTAGCATCCTAAGTATC
Source organism: Lathyrus tuberosus (assembly GCA_022829125.1). Taxonomy (NCBI): domain Eukaryota; kingdom Viridiplantae; phylum Streptophyta; class Magnoliopsida; order Fabales; family Fabaceae; genus Lathyrus; species Lathyrus tuberosus. The sequence continues at coordinate 2,767,982 of JALAZF010000010.1, read as the reverse complement.
TGTAGTACTCTACAGGAACCTCTTGTTAGTATTTGTGTATGCTATTGTTTGCTTGCTAAGGAAAAGTGCTAAGGTAAAACCTAGGGTATGTACACTAAGTATGCTCGCCAAGACATCGCATCTCGTGCCTACGTATCCTGACTAGGATGGAATCAGAGCATTCGTAGTTCGCCTAACTAGGGTTGAGGAACTCTTGACTGTGGTCAAGGTTCCAAGGAGGAAGTAAGTATTCATAACCATGACACTTACATGGAGTGCGGCGACTCAAAACCTAAGGCTAGGTTAAACGGGATAAGACTCTAACAAGGTCTCAAAGGAATGATGGGCAAGGTTATCCTAATCATGACGTGGAAGTCAACAAAAGTTATCCTTTCCTTTGGAATCAAGGAGTAATCAATAACAAGGAGCAAAGGATGAAGCTCTATCCTAATGTTGTCATGCTTGGATTGAGAGCCTAATGTCTATTTTACTCCAAGCTTAATCGGAAATTAAATTGGACTAGGAATCCCTAAGGGAACATGTGAATACAGAGTAATCTACAAGTAAACACGAAGCATTTCAATCACAAAGAGAAACCAAACGTAAAACGAGGCTCAGGTACATGCCACCTAATCATGTCAAAACATCCAGCTCGAGGCATGCATCAAGGCTAAATCAAGCATCACCAAGAAAAGAATTCACAAATAATCCTCAAGAATTAGTCAAGACTAAAGCCAAAATTTAGAACAAAACTGATCAACATGATAAATAAAAAATTAAGATCAAAATTTGTATCTAACTAAGAATAAAATTAAACACAATTAACACTTAATCGAAATTAATATTACACTAAAATCAAAACCAAGATCAAAATTAAAAAAATAAGCACAAAGTTAATTAAAATCAAAATTAACTAGTAGCAAAAATTAAGTAAAAAATATCAAAATAAAATCTAATTAGAACAAGGTCAAGTTAATTCAAGATTAATTTATAATCAAAAGTTAACCTAGATCAATTAAATTCTAATTCTAAAAATAAATGTCTAATTAATAAACAAAATCTAATTAATATTCAAACTAAAAATCAAGATAAATCAATTACTAATTAAAATTCAAAAAGAAAAACTTATTAAAGCAGAAATTGAGGGTGGCGAATGACTACGGGGTGACTAAGATGTAAGACGCACGGGCCTGAAGGCTCGTCAGACCAAGACTCGCTTAGAATTCAGTCAAAAAAACATATGCCAAGGTGAGTTCATGTGCTCACGTTTCTCATTTAAGAGCTTGGAAAAACAATTGCAATAAAACAAAACGCCATGTGTTCCATGCATGATGAGTCATCAATGAAATTTCACAAAGAGCAACTTGTAGTATTGGGTGACTAGACTAAAGTAATGGTGGAGATCACAAGGAAACATCCAGGTGGCATGTAATAATAATGGAATTCAAATGAAATAAAGTAGGACATTGAATATCCAAACCAATGCAATAAAAAACGTATTCAAATAATAAGCATCAGATACAACAGCCATAAGTCCAATCAACCTTATTTAAAGTAATAAAAACAAAAGAAAATCATGGCCAAAAAAAAAGGATAAATACAACATATGGATCGCACGCATTTCACAAAGGGAGCGTTTGTTTCGCAGAATTAAAAAATTATTTTTAGGAATTATTTATTCGGAAAAATAAAGATATGAAATTTATTTTAAGAAATTTTTTGAAAAATTATTTGGCAAACATTTTGATATTCTTTAGAAAAAATAAGGTTTTAATTAACTTTTAAAAAAAAGTTTATAAAATTTCATGGGAATCCACATTCTCATCCTTTTACTTGAGAATAATTTCATGGGAATATGAGAAGTTATGAGAAGTTATTTTCTTCCTTGGAATCTTTATACCCAGGAATAATTATTTTCAATCTTGTAACAAATATGGGTATACTCATTTCTTATTCATATATTCCCAGGAATCTTATTTCTAAACTTGAAACAAACACCCCCAAAGCATTTCCTCTGCGAATTTTTTTCCCTCTTGCCACACTTTTAGAAGTAATATTCCACAATGCCACACTTTTTATTTAATATCCCAAAATGCCACACTTTCAAATAAAAAAACGCATCAGAAGCACAGTGCCGCCCATTGGATATGCGGCCCACAAAAATTCTCCACATAGCCGCCCATTGAAAGGGCGGCACTGTCCATTTTGTTTTTTTTTCTTTGTTTTGTTAATATTAATGATATTAATAATAATAATAATATTAATTGATATTAAATAATTACAATAATATTAGTTATTATTAAATAATAATAATAATAATAATTAATATTAAATAATAATAATAATAATAATATTAGTTAATATTAAATAATAACAATATTATTAGTTAATATTACATAATAATAATAATAATAATATTAGTTAATATAAAATAATAATTATAATATTAGTTAATACTAAATAATAATTATAATATTAGTTAATATTAAATTGTATATATTAGAGTTTCCAATTCTAATAATAATAATATTTATAAAATAAATTAATATAAAATAATATTAATATTTTAATATTTTAATATTTTTGTGCAGTGCCGGCACTGCAATGAGCGACACTTTTTAATATTTTATTATTTCTGTACAGGGCCGGCACTGCAATGGGCGGCACTTTTTAATATTTTATTATTTCTGTACAGGGCCGGTACTGCAATGGGCGGCACTTTTGAATATTTTATTATTTCTGTACAGTGCTGGTACTGCAATGGGCGGCACCCTTTAATATTTTAATATTTTTGCACAGTGCCGGCACTGATATAGATAGAGGTTGGGTGTGATCAATTTTTCACATCCATTTGAAATTCGTTTTAGTACTTTGAAGATGTATCCTCGCCGCTGGGGGAAAGTAATTTTTTCGAGAGACAAGCCGGCAATGGACATGCTTTTCTGGAACATCCGTAGTTTAGAGCAACTACACAGGGAGTTGAAGCGTTGGTTAGAAGGAGATATACCAGAAGGGGAAAAAATCAAAAGTATTAAGAGGTTTGATGCTTGGCGTGGGTTGTGACGCCCCCGATCTATACCCCCAAATAAACATGCATTTAAAGCGGTAAAAAGAAAGTTCGAAAATTTTATCAGAGTATAATTAAAAACATGGCATAGAGAGGGAGAATCACATCAAATTGAAACCAAACAATACATACAACACCTGCCCATAAAGATATGCAACAGTGGGGTAGCATACATACAGAGGAAACTCCGTTCCTTACACCCACATTCCAGAAATTAGAATTAAAGCGGAAAATCTAAAATCTGAATAACATGTGCACATATATACATATAAACAGTTTTTCATACATCAAGTATCATATGTACAAGCCAAAAGATAATATATACATAATACATAATAATAGCCAACGACCTCCCTAACTACCCGGTGTCACATATCAGAGCCGACCGACAAAAAGGGTGAAGACACAAAGCTTCACGAAAGACCTCCAGCACCACTAATCTGCAATGCCTCATAGAGCATTATAAAACGAGCAGAAGGGTGAGAAAGACAACCATAATATAAATGTATATAATTATATATTAACACAAAAATGCACAAGTAACATATTTCTCACCGCAAATGCACAACAATCATATATAACACAATACCATACAATACGCACGTATCATATACCACTGCACATCAATCATTCACAACACAGTTACACATATTCCATCTCATCAATTCACATTCACAAATTCATGCACAATTAACTTATGATTTATGCAATGCACATAGACTGACACAACAACTCTATGCACATGCCATGCGGTACCGACTTCCAACCTTGTAATTCATTAGTCCCCCAGGAACTATTGGAATCATCGCTCGTTACTGGGACGTAGCCAATAACACCCCGTCGGGTCTACGATGTTCACCCGTCGCTGTAAGTCCTCAGGCATCGCCTCGTATTTTCGAGGCCCACGACGTTAAGGATTGCTTTAAGTCTCCAAAGGAGCCCACAATCGTCTATAATCATCGCTTTAAGTCCTCAGGCAGCGCCTCGTATTTTCGAGGCCCACGATGTTATAGTAGATTCCCTCGAGAATCAAATTGTCTCTCAGAACGTTTCAACAATGCACGATGATGCTTGGCATACAATGACTCATGACATTCACATTGCATGCATACACCCATTCATAATCATGCATATCTAAACAATTGCCACACTTAGCATTTTCTTGCCTCTCGGCCACAAATCATCATCACAGCAGCACATAAGGCATACACATCCAAATCACAAACATATCATGTATATTCACATCATATAAACCCCATAAAAGCTTCACGTTACATAACAAAAGCACAACACACGGTAAAACCTCAACCGTGCGCATTTAACGCGATAAAAACCCGACAACTCGACTATTTTTCCAAAAACACGAATTAATTAAATCATCCACTGACCTCCAATCTAATTTTAAAAGAAAGAACATTTCGTAAGCTTTCCAACAGTATAAAGAACGTCCCAATCCGAGTTACGGATCAAAAGATATGAATTTCCGAAGTTTCCCCGAAAAACAGAATTTTCTGGTTCAGCACAGTAGGTATCGATCCCTAACTCGCATGTATCGATCCCTGCTGTAGTAAAATTCCATTTTTCCCAATTTTCACAGTAGGGATCGATCCCTGGGATTATGTATCGATCCCTAACCCTGTTTTTCACAAAAAAACAGATTTTCTCAATTACACCTATGCTGTCCTTTTCCGAAACACCCAAAAACTCGACTAAATCGAACATTTTCACCGAAACAAACATATACTCATAAACACCAAATACATAAGAACAATTTAGAACACTTAAACGAAATTTCTACGACGTTCGATTTTTCGATTAAATTTCTATCGTTCAAAAACCAGAATTTTTAAACTTCACTAAATCGAATAAAAAGCACGACATACGACGACCTAACCTTCCTCGATACAACTACGTAATTTATTTCGAATTCTAACCGTGAAAACATCGGTTTCCCACAATTCGACCTAAACGGAAACGACAACGGAAACATACCGAAAACTAACCGAAACATAACCAAACTTCGTGAAACTTTAAACAGCAGCTCACATACATCTAACTAACCAACACATGTATTTATACGACTTTTCGACCGTAAAAACATTGGTTTCTATCGATTTCGTCAAATACGGCATAAACGGAAACATATGGAAAAACCAACCAAAACATCCACACCAAACATACATAATCATACACATGTATAAGATAATTGAATTTCACACCCTTACCCGATAAATTCGCGTTTGGAAAGTCGGTTGAATCGGTTCCTAAATCCCCAAGTTTTTCCTCTTTTTCTTCTTCTCTTTCTCTTCTCTTCTTTCTCTCTATTTTTCTGTTTTTCTTTCTTTTCTCTCTTTCTTACTACATTTCTATTTTTATACAAAATCAAAATATCTAGCCACCCAAAAAGACCAAAATACCCCTACACTCAAATATCTCGCAAACGCTCTCAAAACGCGATAAAACATAAACAACGATGAAAAATAATATATTGTCAAACAAAAGTCAATAATAAAATAATATAAAAACAAAAATAATTAAATCGACTCGATTAAATAAATCGGACAAAACGGGGCGTTACAATTCTCCCCCACTTGGAAATTTTCGTCCTCGAAAATATAACCGAGACAAACAACTCTGGATACGACTCGCGCATCCGACCAACAAACAACAGGCCTACCAAAAGGCACACCACAACCAACACAACTGACAAACCACCTTGCTAACCTTAATCACAACGAGAACACGACCACGACGACAACAACGACAAGATGCAAAGCCCAAACAATGCACTTGACGACCAACTCAGAACTCAAGGAATGCACAAAACACAACTCACAGGTTCACTCTTGAACTAAAACATCCCTCAACTTAGCAGCACACGGATACTATTAGAACCTTTCTCCTAACACATCCACTCTGAAACATCCAATGATCTCTTCATTCCTATGGATTTCCCATGTTCCACCTAAGAACCCTCACAAGTCGCACACACATATACGAAATGTGCTACATCACATCTCCGCTGCGCACTCTGATGACTCGTAACCATCAAAACTACCAATCTCTCTCCCAAAATCTAATTCTTTCACGAACCTTCCAAAAACCACTGTTCACCTTTAATATTCTAGCCTCACATCCTTTCGGGTTATCCTACACACCAGATACAAGCCTCTGAACGGTTCCAACAATTCTAATCCTCGGACCACCAAAACAGCCACACATAGAAACTTTCAACTTAACTCCTCAAACACAACAATAACTCTTCTCGACTCCTAACCAATCTCGTTGTCTCTATTCCTTCAGACCAAACCCGTACTCAATATTCTTGTAATTACCAAACACTTCAAATCTAGAATCATAAAGATAATACTCCCAATATTCAAACACAATTACAACTGCAAAAAAAAATTCCGATTTTCAAAACAATACTGATCCTTCCATGAATCCTCGAATGTCGCAAAACATAAGCCACTACTTACTCTCTTATCTTAACACACTAACTATACTCATCAAAGATGCATCCCAAACAATCGACTTCACCTTTGTAAGTCAACTGAAGTCACAAAACGCTAATCTTGGAAAAGTCTTCCATATCCTTCGATAATAACCAACAAAATCCAAAAAGTTTCTAATCACTTTAACCAACTTCGGAGCCTCTCATAGTAACACCGCATCTACTTCCGATGACAACAAATATAACCCGTCACACAAGTCGATCAAAGCCTCAACTCAAGCAAATCACTACTCTTATCAAACATCCCAACAATTGTAATTCTAATCAACTCAACCAAACCATCATAGTTACCTAATCCCGAAAATGAATACTTATCCTCAATCGTCATCTTATACCACTGTCCGTAATCCATACACAATTCCTTCTATTGATAATCCAAATTCCAACCTATTACAACAATCAACCAAAAGGACTCTCAACGACTTCTCAAGTTACCCACCATACAAAACCTTAATTCCCCATCATCGTCAGATATAAAATCTTCTTCAACTTGACAAAACAATCCGCAACATTTCCTTAAATTTCAAGTAATCCAATCCACACCCCTATCAAAGCCGGAAAGACACGTCCATGCATCCAACATAATGCCCGTCTGCTATCAACAAGAGATTAAGGGTGATCAGTTCCTCAATTTGTCAATAGACAGCCGACAACCATGATGAAGCATAAACCGTCTCCACCAAACCATAATAGCATTCCTTACATCCTATACACAAAACCACCTACGGCACCAATCCTGAGTTGATGTAACCCTTACTTCTGCATCCCTTCTTGAACCAGAAACCACACTTATAATCCTGCAATTCACAACCCACTGAGCCAGCGCTTTACACCTGAAGCAACATGGAGAAGTGCCAGCTTCTCCCCCACTTATCTCATTATAATCTCTCTAACTATAAACACACCAAAACCATCCCAAGCCTTTACCACAAATGGTCAAAGAACAATTTAAACAAACCGAAAAAGTAATTACTGACCCCATTGCTGGAGTATCAATAACCATCTTACTACCCCAAGAAGACAACAACAAATTCAAACACTTTACGCACTCACACGAAATAAACGAATGAGTCGTCCCAATATCAACAATAGCAATTAAAGGCATACTATTAATAAACAAGTACCTTGAGTCAAACGATCTGCACTAGTAGTCTCATCTCCTACCAATGCAACAACTTTCCCACCAGTCTGAGCTCCCTTCGGTTTCGTACATCCCGTGCTAATATGACCTTTTTCACCACAGTTGAAACATCGCACATTAATCTTCCTACAATTCGCTGCGACATGTCCCGAACTTCCACAATTGGAACATTTCAGTTTATTCCTACTACAATCCATCTGTCGATGCCCTACTTCTCCACACTTGTAACATTTCTTCACATCTGTTCTACACTCAAATGAACGATGACCAAGCCCACCACATTTGAAACACTTAACGGAACCAGAACCCCCTCCAGATCTCTTTTTAAAGTTTCCCTTATGCTCGCCCTTATCAACGGGTGTCACATAAGGCCCACTCCGAGACTGTTGTTTCCCTTTCCTGTCATTCACACTCGTATCGCGAGTGGCACGCGCCTTACGATCCTCTTCATACATTCTACAATTGTCCACCAATTCAGAAAACCTTCTAATCCTCTGATAACCGATTGCCCGTTTAATCTCCGGACGCAATCCGTTCTCATATTTCACACACTTAGAAAATTCAGCAGTTGCCGCCGGATAATGAGGATAAAACTGCACCAGTTCCACAAACTTAGTCGTATACTCAACAACGGACATATTGCCTTGTTTTAATCCCAAAAACTCAATCTCTTTCTTTTCCTTCACTCCCTCAGGATAATACACCCTCCGAAACTCTCGGCCAAATAAATTCCAAGTAACCTCTTCCTTATCCTCTTCCAACACTCGACGCAAACTAACCCACCAATCAGCTGCTTCTTCCTCCAGCATGCAAGTACCCAATCTCACCTTATGCTCTTCAGCACAATCCATCATACGGAAGATTCTTTCAACCTCTTCAAACCAAAATTGTGCACCATCCGGATCATATCTTCCCTTGAAGATAGGCAGCTTATTCCTTCCGAACTCATCATTACCCATAACATCCGTTACATCCTGCACAGCTCGGGCCATATTCTGTTCATCCAAATACAGAAACTATGGTTAACCAACAACCCACCAGCACACGACTGCTGCACAACAGCAACTCGCCTAGAACGACAGACACAACAGACACAACTGACACAGACTGACACGAACTGGCTCTGATACCACTTAATGTGACGCCCCCGATCTATACCCCCAAATAAACATGCATTTAAAGTGGTAAAAAGAAAGTTCGAAAATTTTATCAGAGTATAATTAAAAACATGGCATAGAGAGGGAGAATCACATCAAATTGAAACCAAACAATACATACAACACCTGCCCATAAAGATATGCAACAGTGGGGTAGCATACATACAGAGGAAACTCCGTTCCTTACACCCACATTCCAGAAATTAGAATTAAAGCGGAAAATCTAAAATCTGAATAACATGTGCACATATATACATATAAACAGTTTTTCATACATCAAGTATCATATGTACAAGCCAAAAGATAATATATACATAATACATAATAATAGCCAACGACCTCCCTAACTACCCGGTGTCACATATCAGAGCCGACCGACAAAAAGGGTGAAGACACAAAGCTTCACGAAAGACCTCCAGCACCACTAATCTGCAATGCCTCATAGAGCATTATAAAACGAGCAGAAGGGTGAGAAAGACAACCATAATATAAATGCATATAATTATATATTAACACAAAAATGCACAAGTAACATATTTCTCACCGCAAATGCACAACAATCATATATAACACAATACCATACAATACGCACGTATCATATACCACTGCACATCAATCATTCACAACACAGTTACACATATTCCATCTCATCAATTCACATTCACAAATTCATGCACAATTAACTTATGATTTATGCAATGCACATAGACTGACACAACAACTCTATGCACATGCCATGCGGTACCGACTTCCAACCTTGTAATTCATTAGTCCCCCAGGAACTATTGGAATCATCGCTCGTTACTGGGACGTAGCCAATAACACCCCGTCGGGTCTACGATGTTCACCCGTCGCTGTAAGTCCTCAGGCATCGCCTCGTATTTTCGAGGCCCACGACGTTAAGGATTGCTTTAAGTCTCCAAAGGAGCCCACAATCGTCTATAATCATCGCTTTAAGTCCTCAGGCAGCGCCTCGTATTTTCGAGGCCCACGATGTTATAGTAGATTCCCTCGAGAATCAAATTGTCTCTCAGAACGTTTCAACAATGCACGATGATGCTTGGCATACAATGACTCATGACATTCACATTGCATGCATACACCCATTCATAATCATGCATATCTAAACAATTGCCACACTTAGCATTTTCTTGCCTCTCGGCCACAAATCATCATCACAGCAGCACATAAGGCATACACATCCAAATCACAAACATATCATGTATATTCACATCATATAAACCCCATAAAAGCTTCACGTTACATAACAAAAGCACAACACACGGTAAAACCTCAACCGTGCGCATTTAACGCGATAAAAACCCGACAACTCGACTATTTTTCCAAAAACACGAATTAATTAAATCATCCACTGACCTCCAATCTAATTTTAAAAGAAAGAACATTTCGTAAGCTTTCCAACAGTATAAAGAACGTCCCAATCCGAGTTACGGATCAAAAGATATGAATTTCCGAAGTTTCCCCGAAAAACAGAATTTTCTGGTTCAGCACAGTAGGTATCGATCCCTAACTCGCATGTATCGATCCCTGCTGTAGTAAAATTCCATTTTTCCCAATTTTCACAGTAGGGATCGATCCCTGGGATTATGTATCGATCCCTAACCCTGTTTTTCACAAAAAAACAGATTTTCTCAATTACACCTATGCTGTCCTTTTCCGAAACACCCAAAAACTCGACTAAATCGAACATTTTCACCGAAACAAACATATACTCATAAACACCAAATACATAAGAACAATTTAGAACACTTAAACGAAATTTCTACGACGTTCGATTTTTCGATTAAATTTCTATCGTTCAAAAACCAGAATTTTTAAACTTCACTAAATCGAATAAAAAGCACGACATACGATGACCTAACCTTCCTCGATACAACTACGTAATTTATTTCGAATTCTAACCGTGAAAACATCGGTTTCCCACAATTCGACCTAAACGGAAACGACAACGGAAACATACCGAAAACTAACCGAAACATAACCAAACTTCGTGAAACTTTAAACAGCAGCTCACATACATCTAACTAACCAACACATGTATTTATACGACTTTTCGACCGTAAAAACATTGGTTTCTATCGATTTCGTCAAATACGGCATAAACGGAAACATATGGAAAAACCAACCAAAACATCCACACCAAACATACATAATCATACACATGTATAAGATAATTGAATTTCACACCCTTACCCGATAAATTCGCGTTTGGAAAGTCGGTTGAATCGGTTCCTAAATCCCCAAGTTTTTCCTCTTTTTCTTCTTCTCTTTCTCTTCTCTTCTTTCTCTCTATTTTTCTGTTTTTCTTTCTTTTCTCTCTTTCTTACTACATTTCTATTTTTATACAAAATCAAAATATCTAGCCACCCAAAAAGACCAAAATACCCCTACACTCAAATATCTCGCAAACGCTCTCAAAACGCGATAAAACATAAACAACGATGAAAAATAATATATTGTCAAACAAAAGTCAATAATAAAATAATATAAAAACAAAAATAATTAAATCGACTCGATTAAATAAATCGGACAAAACGGGGCGTTACATGGGTGGGTGCGAATCAAGTCTGATAAGGAAGCCAGAGAAATGATGTTTGGCCGGAACGAAATCAAACTGCTAGTTGTAATCAGTAGTTAGAGAAGTTGTACCAAATGTTATGTTAAATGTTTCTTGTTAGTATTTTGAACTTTGTTGATGTTGTGTTATTCATGTATGTGGTGTGTTAGTTAATGAAGAACAATGTTGTTTGGTTGTGATATCTGAAATGTTGCTATTAAGTAAATAATCTAATGAAGCACAATGTTGTTTGGATGTGATATCTGAAATATTGCTATTGACTAAATAAAACACTAACGATTACTTGTCCCCACATTGGGACACTTGGTTCGGTTGTGACCAGTTTGACGACACACGAAACATTTTCTCTCAAGCTTATCAAAGTTATCCATTTCCGTTCTAATACGTGTGCTCACTGGGCGACCTTTCTTGTTCCTCCGCATTCTTGGGTTATGGAAAATTTGATCTCCCTCATAAACGGGCCAATATTCATCGTAAGGCAACACTGGAAAGCTTGTGCTGTAAACCCCAAAAAGGGTTGAAACCCTGTAAACGTCTGACAAAAGAGCGTAAGCGTCGTGGCGCACATAAGAACATGCAGCGATTACATGTGAGCAAGGGACACGGAATGCCTGAAACTTTCCGCAGTCACACCAACGATTTAGTAGGTTGACCTTATAATGTCCCATAGGCTTTCCCTCACCATGTTCCTTTGTTTCCTTCACACTAAAAAGATTGTTAGTGTAGTCAAATACTCTGACATGATGTGTGCCGAATTTTGTTGTTTCTTCTTTCATCACCTTAAGGCAGTTTTCTGTAAATGTCTGTCCAGAACTCAACACAGCACTCCACTTTGCTCCCCTTTCAGCAAATAATGATCCCAATCTATAATATGTTGCACTTACCAATGCTGTAATGGGCAAATTACGGGTGCCTTTAAAGACAGCATTCAACGACTCAACAAGATTGGTAGTCATGTGACCCCAACGTCGACCCCCGTCAAATGCCCTTGTCCATTTTTCGACCGGAATATTGTCTAGCCACTTTAAAGCATCAGCATTCGCCATGCCAATTTCAGACCGGTAGTAATGAAATGTTGGTTGGTTTAATGCATACCCTGTAAGAAAATTGTATAAAATATACTTATTGACCAAGATATAATATATGTTATTGACGAAGGCTTAATGTTATCAAATATACTTACCCATGTTAATGACTTTCTCCCGTAGTCTCCTGTCCTTGATTTCCCTCATAAAATTTTGCGAAATGTGTCGGATACAATAAACATGCACCGATGGGGGATTATGCCAACCATTTTCTGGATTTTTGTATGCACTGTCAATCGATGCATGTCGGTCTGAAATCAAGCATAGGTCTGGCTGTGGCGCAACATGCCTCCTCAAGTTGCATAGAAAAAACCCCTAACCTTCAGCCGTCTCACCTTCCACAATGGCAAATGCAACTGGGAAAATATTGCTATTGCCATCTTGTGCCACCGCCATAAGCAGGGTGCCCTTGTACTTACCGTATAACCAGGTTCCATCAATTTGAAGAATAGGCTTGCAATATGCAAAACCTCTGATGCATGGTTGGAATGCCCAGAATGGTCGGTGGAAGACGTGTTTCCCTTCAACAATTGTTCCGTCATCTGTATACATGGGTAGTGTTTCTATTTCCAGCACCGTCCCGGAACAAATTTTTTAAGTGCTAACAGAAAATGTGGAAGTTCATTATATGAGTTCTCCCAGTTACCATATACCTGTTCAATTGCTTTGTTCCTTGCAATCCATGCCCCTTCTGTAAGACGGAGTAAAATTATATTCAGAAACAATTTTACTGATGCATATACTCACCTTGACAGAAGGATCCTTTTCTACAAATGGCATTAATAGTTGAGACATTAATTGGGAGCTTAGTTGTCGATGATCCTGGTTAAACATAGTTGTTGAACAACTATGTGGTGGGTTTATAATTCCTATCTCCCACAAGTCACTTCTTTTTCTGTAAGACGCCAGTAAACGAAACTTGCAGGAATCATTTTTGCAACAAATTATGTATCTCTTCTTGTCGGAATCCATCACCTTAAAATCCACGCAGTGTTTCATGTGATATTGCTTTATGGCACGCACACAGTCGGCTTTATTTTTAAATTGGTTACCGACTTCTATGTCACCCTCAATTGGAATATGAGGGTTCATTCCCCATTCAAATGATGTCCCGTCTACATTCAGGGGCAGGGTTGTCATATGGGCAGGTGGGCAGAAAACATTCCCAACTGGAATGTGTTGTTCATCATTGTTGACTTCGTTAACACTAGTTCCTTCCTCAAACAAAGTAGTATATAAATCATCAACCTGTTCCTTATTTTCTTCTTCGAGGTCTTCTTCTTCGACATCTTCGTATGGAATTATGGGAGCCGTTTCTTCTACGGATGCATTGATGACCTGAGAATTCTGGGTTTGTGGACATTGTTCAAATGTTATGTATAACTCAATGTACGGAAACCCAGAGCATTCATGGTTCGAGAACATCGTTTCAACATCCTCGTCGTCGCGGATCTTCAATGGAACAAATTTAATTTGATTGTTCCCAAAATGAATAGCATTTCTGTAAGTAATTTGTATCACCGATCCTGCTTGAACCTTCGTGTCTAGCCTTTTTTTAAATTGTTGGAAAGACGACCTTCTATTAATACTGAAACGACAAATTTCAGTATTTTCAAAGATCAAACCCACTTCATCAGATACAATTACACTACCATTGTAATGGGCATTAACAATATATTTGGAATTGTTAGACATGCTATAAGAATATGTGTAGAATTGATGAATGAGTGCTAGAATGTAGAATTGATGAAGGTATATTTGATGAGGGTTTGAATGTAGAAAGCATACAAGTTATAAAGAAAATTGGATATGAGAGAGAACACGGTGCATGCTGGTACGTGAATTATTTGGTCAAAGTCGTCTACCCAGTGCCGCCCATTGAAAGGGCGGAAGTGATATAATTATTACACAGTGCCGCCCAATCAGGTACCAGCAGTCAGGAATCTGGCAGACAGTGCCGCCCAATCAGGTACCGGCACCCTGACACGTTGCATGTGTGCCGCCCATTGGAAGGGCGGAAGTGAACAAAGCATAAATGCATGCTGCATGCATGGGGAGCACGTACGAATAAATGCATGCAACCAATTCACATTTCAACATTTAATTTTTACCTAATAATTTTTATCCTCCTCCTATAAATACATCAAATTTTATCTCAACATATCACTCATAAATTTCTACCATATCACATTTTACCCAATTCTCTCTACCATTCAGCTCATAAATTTCTCTATTTTTATTTATATAACATAGCATTGCTAACACTTGGAGAGGATCATCGAGGAACTCTTGCCAACATTGCTTCATATGTAAGTGTATAATATCTATAATTATTGTTATATATTTATTATAAATTGTTATACATTTAATATTGTTATAAAAATTGTTATAATGCTATTAACTATTTTTTTTATAGGATGAAAAATTGTTCAAACCACGCTCACACAAATACATGGCACCCGATGATATTATTATTCCGTATTTGGAGCAAGCGGGTTTCGGTCACGTGATCAACATAACTTCATATGGAATTGATCGAAAATTTCTACTAGCCTTATGCGAAAGATGGCGACCTGAAACCCACACATTTCACTTCCCCACAGTAGAATGCACAATCACTTTGGAGGATGTCCATATGTTGTTGGGTCTGCGTGTGGATGGTTTAACGGTCGTTGGTAACACAAACGTGAGGTACTCGTTAATTGAAGAACTATTGGGGGTGTCCTTGGAAGAAGGTGTTAATAGGAAGGGCCAAAACATTAGAATTTCATGGCTAAGATCAATTTACCATCGTTTGGCATTGACCGAGGATTCTCCCGAGTATCTGAAAATTTATAAATCTAGACTTTATATTTTATTGCTTTTCGCATGCTTTTTATTCCCTGATACTAATGGTAATAGTATCCATCTTCAATTTTTACCATTACTAGAAGATTTTGACCAAATAAGTAGTTATAGTTGGGGCGCTGCTACCTTAGCGCATCTGTACAGAAATTTGTGTAGATGCGCAAGAAAAAATGTGCATAATTTTTCTGGTTGTGGCGTTTTGATTCAAGCTTGGGGATGGTCTAGAATGCCAAGATTGACACCAATAAACCCCAATCCATACCACTTTCCATATGCGACCAAGTAAGTATACGTAAATACTTTTCTTTCTATATATTTTTTTCCTACAAATTTTACTAAATACTTTTTTATTTTATAGGTGGTCCGCATATGGGATGAATTATGAAAAAACACCTCATCATTGTGCTCCTGGATATCGAACTTTCTTCGATCATTTCGAGGAAGACGACGTATTATCTCTAACGCATACATTACTTCCATTAAAATTATTTTATATTTTTTAAATTCTAATCCTTTTTTGAACTACATTACAGTTTGTATGGAGGCCATATCTTGACCTTCATGATCCAGATCCAACTGAACAAGACATGTGGAGTTCAAAAACATTCATTTTTTGTTTCACTTATGTCGAAATGCATCATTCAGATAGGGTGAAACTTTAATTTGGGATTCACCAAGACATTCCTGGTCCACCCACATCCATGGAGAGGTACCACACTAGTATCATAAACGATGCGTGGAAATTCCCTGATTGGAGAGACCATAACAGAGAAGAACAACAACAATGGATAAATCGTCGCCAAACTGTCCTACAAGGAAATGTCATGGAATTCGAATGTAAACCCAGTAGGGAATACATGAATTGGTATAGATCTGTGACAATTTTGTATCTATCACAAAATAGATACTTATGGGACCCTCGTAACCAACCCACATCTTCAAACTTCCAACAACCCAGACAACCTTGTAACACCCAACCCCAAACATTTAACACCCCTCAACAAATTTTTAACACCCCACCACAAATTTTTAACACCCCACAACAAATATTTAACACCCAACAACAAGCTTCTAACACACAACAACCTTTCAACCCAACACAACAACCTTATACCCCCATCCAACACTACCAACAACCATACCTACCATTTAACCCAACCCTCTTCAACACCCAACTACAAAACCCAACTCCATTCAACACCCAACAACAAAACCCAACTTCTTCATACACCCAATATAACCAATTTTCATTCTCCCAACCTACCCAACAAGATAACATCTACCAAACACCCCAAACACAAGTCCCCTTCTACCCCTCACAATCCTATAACCTTAATACCTCTCAAGACCAACACCCCTACACCCCCTTCATGACTAACACATTGCCACCTAGCAACCTACCAAGTTGGAGTAACGAGGGAACAAGACTAAGTTATGGCAGTGCGGCGGCAATACCAGATGTGGGTGACTTCAATGATGACATGGTTGAAGAATTCATGAATCCTACCAATGATGCAGGACCTTCTACTCAGCCCCAAAATGTTGATGTTGATCGTAGACGGTCCACAAGAAATGTACAGGCACCTACCTGTGGAACCCACCAACGCTTACGTCGACCGGGTCCGAATCGGGACTAGTTAGGGGTTCATGTACTTTTTTAATTAAATATATAATTATTTTAATAATTTTTCGTTTTGTTTTATTATTATTATTCTACCCAAATTAATAAAACAATATAATTATTATTCTACCTTCATTTAATTAATATAATTATTCAATTAATATAATTATTGAATTAATATTTATTATCCAAATTAATAAAATAATAACAATAAAAACATTTTTAAATTTTAATATAATTATCCAAATTATTTAATTAATATAATTATTTAATTATTATTTATTCAAATTAATAAAACAGAAAAAATATAAAAACTAAAATTAAAAAATTAAAAAAAATCGTGTCCTACACTGCCGCCCTTTGGATGGGCGGCACCCTAATTTTTTATACACTTCCGCCTTTTCATTGGGCGGCACACCTTGCAGAAAAAATTTTTTTTTTTGAAAAGATGGCATTTTGGGATTTTGCTTGAAAACTAGGGCAATTTAGAAATTATATTTGAAATGAATGGCAGGGCAGAAAAAATTTCTTCCTCTGCTAATTGTTAAACCTTCCTCTCTCTCTGAACCAGAGTTTCAGCTTTCAAAACGAGAAGAAAAAAATGCGAACAAATCGATCATCACAATGACAACGACAATAACGATACAACAATACAAAAAGCGTAATCGAAGAAAAATAATGGAGTATCAACCGTACACAACAAACCGAATCAGAAGATGTGAGAAGAGTGAAAAATGTACCGAATCGAGATCGAGTGTCTTCCACGGTTAGCTTCAAACGTCAATGGCGTGTCCAGGTATTTGTTCTTCTCTTTTCCTCCATTTCAGATTTGCTCAGTTTGTCGATTTCTTCTCTCCTCATTTCTGTTTTCTTTTGTTCGATTTCGATCAGTTTTGGGTTCAGTATCACTCTGTTTTGTGTGTGTTTGATTTGTGGGTGATTTTGGTTTTGTGAATATTGATGACTGATGATATGGAGAGGATTGAAAAGGAAATTGACAGAGGGTTATTGAAAAGGGTGATTTTTGGCGACGAGAAAGGTGAAGGGGGACGACTTCCAGGTAGCGTGTGGAAGAAGATTGATGAAGGAGGGAATTTTTGTAGAGTGGTGCGTGAATGGTCTGAGTTTGCTGAAGGTGTTATTGAATCGTTGATGGAAGGTATGAAGGGTGTCGATGGAGAGAATGACAAAGATGGGAAAGGTTGAAGAGAAGTTTAGCGAGGCTTGTTTTGTTTGCAACTCTGCTGATTTTGTTTTTTTTCTTGATGAAAGAAAAAATAACCCGATTTATGTTGTTGTCTTCTTCCTGTTCTCTTGCTTCTTCCTTTTTTAAAACAAACTAAACTTGTTTACTAAGTTTCAAAGTACCCAAAAAAAATTTCTTGTTACTTCTGATACCTCCCTTTCATATGTTGCAGGATTGATGGTCGAGAGTAGGCTGGCTCGGTTTTGTTTTGTTGTGAAGTAGGGTACGGATAACAGGTGGTGCGCAGACTTGGTTATGATGAAACTTTTGTTAGCTTGTGCTGCAGAGTTGTGTACGGGTTTGTGTAGGAGGCTAGCAAGGTGTACGTACGGTTTGGCTTCATGTGCAGGACTTGTTATATTTGGTTAAGGTTGCATAGGTTACATGTGCATGACAAATTTTTGGTCTTTGAGGCTTTTGGTGTAGGGTCTTGCAAAATGTAATTTTGGTGCAAATTGGTACAACTTTATTGTTTAAGTAAAAAAAAAACATTTGGTTGAAGTTTTGTTGAAATAGACTTATCACTTTTTCTTTATTTTTTTAAGTTATATATTGGTTTGAAAAAAAGAACATAATGGCTCAATGGGTTTAATGATAATTGTAACACCCCAATTTTAGTAATTATTTATTTATTATATTAATTAATTAATCACGTGATTTTGATGCCTAATTAATTTAATTGAATTATTTGATTTATTTGAATTCAATGAAATATTTGATTTATTGAATTTATATGAACTATTTGATTTATATAAATTAATTAATTAATTTGATTTATTTGAATTAATTGATTTAATTGATTTATGTGATTTATTTGAATTAATTCAATTAATTGATTTATTGGATTTATTTGAATTATTTGATTTAATTAATTTATTTGATTTAATTAAATTATTTAATTTATTTGATTTATTTTATGTGGTGGAATAAAATAGATTTGGTGGAATTAATTAATTGAGCTTAAT
Organism: Lathyrus tuberosus; assembly: GCA_022829125.1. NCBI lineage: Eukaryota > Viridiplantae > Streptophyta > Magnoliopsida > Fabales > Fabaceae > Lathyrus > Lathyrus tuberosus. The sequence continues at coordinate 2,748,761 of JALAZF010000010.1, read as the reverse complement.
TGATAGTGTGAATATAAGTGTGAGAGTGAGTTGGGTTAAGCCCAGTTTGTTTTAAGACAATTTTAGGATTTAATAAAAGAGAATAAAAAGATAGTATGAGAGAAGTTGGAAAAAGAGGAATAGAGACAAGAGTAGAGAATGAGAAGAGTGGAGAAGAAGAGAAGGGAAAAGTTCAAGAAATTCATCAATAATCAAGATAAGGTGAGTTTTCACTCGTTATTGAGATTATTTGATGATGATTAGTGGGTAGAAATAGGTTAGATTAAAATTCCCAAAATTTTCTATGAGATTGAAATTATTAGGTTTTGATATTAATCTTTGAAAAATGTTAATTTAATTGTGTTTGAAATTGATATGTTGGTATACTATAGAGACTCATTCTTTATTGAAGTAAATCAATTGGAAACAATATATATATATATATATATATATATATATATATATATATATATATATATATATATATAGGAGGTAAACACGTTTGTCAATTATTATTATATAGTTGCTTTTATATGTGATTGAAAATTTTATGAGAATTAAATAGAAGGAACCTAAATGTATTTTGGTGAGTTCAATGAAAAGAACTTAAATGCTTGTAATTATCCTGTAATAGCCATTTGGTCAATTTAAGCCACTTATCATGTATCATCATTTCAAGTGGTTGATTTTCACTCATGATAATTGTTTTTAACCAAAGTTACTGTAACGACATAAAATAAGAATAAGAAATTGCTAGCAATGGAAAGTGGTGCTTTTATATATATCCTATAGTTACTGTAGCGCACCACTTAAGTAGTAGGAGAACAACACGTGAATTCTTTTCTACTGTAGCTATACAAACAAGTAGCAAGACTAGGTAAATGATAGGTAGCAATTCCTTTCATTATATGCTGTAACATTTTTTTTGATAAATTCCACCAATATTTTAATATTAGTAATAATGATATTTCATGAAGTAATACTTTCTTGTAACGACACTGTAATAGAATCCTAGGTAATACATGTGCCAAATTGAATAATAGGAATTTGGTAGGAGTGAAGTACCCCTTTTTATTAACAGTAGCGGTTCATTTTTTTTGATGAAACAAATAAGATTAAGGCTAGCCTCCTGGAAGAATAAACATCTTTCAATTGGTGGTCGAATAGTCATTCTGAAATCAGTATTATACGCGATTCCGGTCTACTATCTCTCCTTCTTCAAGGCTCCGACAGGTATCATTCTCAAACTAGAATCGATCTTTAAAAAATTTCTGTGGGGGGGTTGGGTAGATGGGAGAAAAATAAACTGGGTCAAATGGGAAATGGTGTGTAGACCGATCGAAGAAGGGGGATTAGGAATTAGGAGGTTAGGACTTTTCAATTCGGCATTATTAGGAAAATGGAAGTGGAGAATTAGAACAGAAAAAAAGGGAATATGGTTCTCTGCTTTAGTTAACAGATACGGGATATGTACGGAGAACCTAAGTTCAGGGGCGAGAGACAGTTCTAGGTGGTGGAAGGAGATATGTGATTTGCAAATAGGGAGTGCTGAAGCGGCGAGTGAGTATTATGTGAAGGAAGTCTACAACAGTTTGCTGCCAGAAGGTGAGGAGGAATCTACGAAAAACTGGTCGAAATTATGGGATAAAGCGATACCATCAAAGGTATCATGTCTAGCTTGGAGACTAGTGCAGAATCGGATTCCAACATTAGATAATATAGAACGGAGGGGTATTGTATCTCAGGGGCAGAACAGGTGCGTCGGAGGTTGTGAGAAAGCGGAATCTGTATCTCATCTATTTTTTGAGTGTCAAAATTTTGCAGGTGTTTGGTACCTCATATGCAGCTGGATAGGTGTGGCTACAGCCTTACATAATGAAGGATGGCAGCACATGGAACAATTTGAAAACTTGCTTGGAAGCGGTAAAGATTCGGCCACAAAACTGAGGGTGTTATGGTGCGCGAGTATATGGTGCATCTGGAAGTACAGGAACCACAAAATCTTCCGTAACAAAGAAATTCAAACATCACAGGTAATGGAGGAAGCAATAGCATATACTTGGAGATGGCTGAAAATAAAATCAAAGAAAATCTCGGATGAATTCGCAGTGTGGTGGCTAAATCCTATGTTATGTTTAGGATAATATGTGCATATCAGCTGAATTGGGATGGACGATTAGCTCGACGTACGGTGGGGATCATCGAATTCAAATTGGCTCGAGCTACTAATAATTCGTCAGTTAAGGGAGCTGTCAATATGTTTATTCGCAAAAGTATTGCTCAGCAGCCCAACCGGTCGGACAGGCGTGGGAAAGTGATGCCGGCAGAACTTCAATGAAAATTTGGATTATCCCATTGGAATATAGCAGATGGTTTTGGCAGGGTCTTTCATGAGCTTTATTTGTAGCAAATGTTGTAATTAATCCATCAGCAGCAGGGGTAGGACTTGGGCCTAGTTTTTCTGGTTTTTGGGTGTCTGATATAGCAGTATGTATATGCTTTCATACCTGTTATGAATCCTGATATGTGCACCTGGCGATTTGTAACTGTATGGCATAGCTTATGCCTTTATTAAATATAATAAGTTTTTGCTGTTTCAAAAAAAAAAATAAGATTCACTTTTCCTCTATCATAATTGCACTGCATGAATAGTCCTTAAGCTTTGTAAACTTTTTTTTTTAGCATACTATATATCTATCATTAATATTCCTATTATATTTTAGGGTTAAATATGTATAAGATATCTGAAAATAATCCAACATTCAAGTTTGGTCCCTATAAATATTTTCTTCAAGGTTTGGTTTCCCTAATGTTTTCCGTTTCTAACTGTAGTCCTTCCCGTTAGTTTTCACTAACGGAGGATGACATGGCGTGCCATGTGTGTTAACATTCTTTGCCAACTGTGTATAATTTCTTTGACTAGTCAAAATGTTTAATTGTTTGATTCATTATCATTTGGGTTATATGTTTGATATCTTCTTTCTTCTTCCATTCACGACCAAATCCCTAAAGCCCCAAGTCTTCTTAATCTCTCCATCTTGTTTGTATTTCTGTTTTCCATTCAGATTCGTCATGTCTACATCATCTAGGCTCAGCAAGGTAGTCTCACATCACTCCAAGAGTTTAAACAACAGTGAAGGGAGAAAGTGTGGTTGCAAGGGAATATTGATTTCCTACGTGTGCAAGAGGGGGGATAATGAAGGTAGATTGTTTTGGAAGAATGAGGGAACGTGCAACATGTTTCTTTGGGATGATGAAATTGGAGGTGGGATTGAAGAAGTTCAAGGGGGGATGTAGAATGGAGTAAGGAAGAGAGGGAAATGAAAATGGTGGAACCCTTTAAGGATCTTTATGAAAGTTCGATGAAGAAGAACAACAAGCTGAAGATGAAGCTCAAGGCAGTGGAGTTCTATGGAAATTTGAAGACTTTTTTTGTTATAATTTTAGTAATGGTGAACATGTATTTTGTGCTTAGGTGTAATTGTAAAGTTGAGTGAATGACATTTGTTGTGGTTGTAATGAGAATGTAATGTTTGTTTTGTTTTTAGGAGTTGTAATGTTGTCTTGTTTTGAGAAATTCTTCAAATTGTAAGAATGTTGTTATATGGTTTAGTTTGGAAAATGTAAGAATCTTTTGTGTTAAATGATATATGTTGTTGTTTTGTTATGAAATGTTGTTTTGGTATAGATCCAAATGAAATTTTGCCCCATTAAATTGTAGTTTCATAGTTGTTTTGTTCTGAATGATACATAAAAAGCAGAATAACACAATCAAAAGAGCTGACATATATTTCAGTGGCATTTAACAACAGAGAATTAAACTTAAACAATAGTGTGCCAAAACCAGAATAGCAAATTGATTTAGTCACGAGTACATAACATCATAACATAATAAGGAAATGTATTTTGGGCCTAAAGACCACTTCAGTACCCTTACATCAGAAATTAGAATACATAAATTTGAACAAAACATGATAACAGGTGTTCATAAACATTAGTTACACAACAACAGGATCTACTTCATTGTGTGTGCCCCTTGGCATTGATGCAGTCATTCCCAGGACCTGGCATGCTCTTTGATTTGAGTGTCTTCAACCTCTGACTTTCTCTTTTTTCAGGCAACCCACTGTCATTTATCTTGTATCTGCTATGTGTCCTGAATTTTGGTGGTTCACTACTGCTTGGTTGAGACAAAGTTGTTCTTATACCAGGTGGTTTGAAAGGAGTATTCCTGCCCACCTTTGGTTGCCTCCCAAAGAAAACCTTTGGGCTACTTGGAGTTGGCTTAGATGCCTTAGTAGGTGACTTATCAATCCTAAGAGGTTGAATGTTCAAGACATCAGAACCTGTAAGAACAGCAGTACTAGTGTCATCTAATTATGTTGGGTTTTCCACCTCAATGCCCGCAGGTTCATCTGTATCCATTTGGTCACATTGATCCTTGACAGACTCCTCCTTAACAGTAGACTTTGAATGCATTCCATCCTTGATAACATCCTTTGAGGAATTACCATCCTTCACGGCAGGCATTGATGCACTTTCCTCATTGACAGTAGGCCTTGATGCACTTTCCTCATTGACAGCAGACCTTGATGCACTTTCCTCATTAACAATAGGCCTTGATGCACTTTCCTCATTGACAGCAGACCGTGATGCACTTCCTTCTTTGGCAGCAGACTTTGTTTTCTTACTTTTCTTGTTTGATGATCCCTTAGGCCTCCCTTGCATACTAACATAACATCAACAACACTAGTATATAAAGCAATTGAATTACAATTTGAAAATAACAACATTATTAAAGTGGTACCCTCTTTTTTGATGCCTCAGTAGTCTGACTTATTTGGGTTGGAATTGGCTGAGATGTTTCTGTTGTGCTATCTAAAGTGACTTGAGTAGTCTTGTTTGCAGCTTCTAACTCTTCCTTCAATTTCTTGCAAGTTTTTTTATTATGACCTAACTGAAAACAGAACCTACACCTATGGTTGGTGTTTGTTCTTTGCCATCTAGTTTGATTCTCTTCATTAGGCTCCCTTCTCCTCAACTTCTTGGGCCTCCCTGGTCCTCGTTTGAAAATAGGTGGCAACATTCCCTCGTTATCAGTCTTGGGCCACTTGTTTTGTCCATTCAGTGGGGTAATAACCTCACTATAGCATGCTGCATAGGTGGTCTTGTGATAGCAAAAGTGGACATATTTTAGAGGGTCATCTACCTTCCTATAGATGGCAGCCACAACATGCCTACAAGGAATACCCACCAGTTCCCAAACGTTGCCTAACCTTAAATGCCCTACAACCTGGAATTTCTGTAGCATACCTCTTTCTTACATCAGCAACTACCTCATTCAACCTCATTCTAGGATTATTCTTCAAGCCATCAACAATTACCTTGGCAACCCACTCAGCTCTAGCATTTCTATTAAAGAATTGTCTACCACACTTGTGTTTGACAAACAAGGTTTTTATTCTAAAAGTGGTTGAGGTCAATACCCTACTACACAACACTGTATAGTCACATTTCTTCTTGTCCTTGCACACAACCCTGCATCTATTTTTATCATTCTTTTCTAACTTTACCTCCCTTCCATTCAACATATTGTGTTCTAAAATGGCATCCTTAAACTGCCTTAAGGATGAAAACTCCATCCCAACTTTGAACACATAATCCTTGCTCAATGACTCCTCCTCACTATACCTCAAAACACAAGGCCTCTCATCACAACTATCATCATCCCCACCACTGTTTAGCTCATCAGTCAAGTATTTATCCTCAATGACATGTTCCTTTCCCAACTCCTCAGTTATACATACCTTCTGCTCTTGCTCACTCTTGTTGCCTTTCACAGTAACACAATCATCTTGTTTTTTATCTTCCCCAACAGCCCTATTAGGCAGCACCTCATCAAGCCCTTCCTCAAAGCCACCCATTCTCTCCTTCTCACTATCTTCAAAATGTACATCTTCCACAGAGTCTTCATCAGACTTTTCACTTGATCCACTCCTGTTGTCAATTTTCTCCTCACAATTAGGTGTCTTTCCTTTCTCTATAATCCTCTCCATAGCTGTGTGCTCTCCACAAACCTTATTTTCACAGTAAATTTCAATCTCACACTTGTGCTCCATGGCATACAAGGCCAACTCAAACGCATCTCCATCATCCTTGAATGGTTTCAAGTCATTTTCAAATGATCCTTCCTCATGCTTCCACCACATCTTAACCAAATTGTAATCAAACTCAGGTATCATCTCCTTAACTAAGTCACATGCCTCAAAGAAACTCCAAAAATCAGGATCCTGACCCTTGAAAGCAAACACCTCCCCTCCTTCGTATGTTAGGTTTGTGTCTTTTACAAAAGACCCCTTAACATAAAAAACAACAGTGAATTTATCCATACCCCTGCACACAAAAGTTAAAACTAACTTTCATTTTTACCATTTTTGTACAAAACAAGAGTAACTATTGAAAACATATATTAACCATAGTAAAGAAACGATAATGGCAGACAAGTTTATCATTTAACAAACAACGGACAAACAATGTATCAAAACAAGCATGGAGGGACCACAAACGTATTCTAATTAGTAATCAATAAAAGAAACCAAACAATGGCAGACAACTTCATTTACCTGAGACCACAGCTGCGAATCGTAGAAGACCTACTTTGGGACCACTTCTGAGAGTTACGACCACACGACAACCAATCTTCTTCTGCTAAGGCACAAGTTCTTGGGCGAAGAAATTGGAAAATGACTCCTCAGTTTCTTTCTCTTCTATGTTAATGAGTTTTGACTTTTGAGCTTCTTTCATTTCCTATATTAAAGACATTTTACACCGTGTCCTTATCAAAATAAAAGAATTTGTCACACATGGCACGCCAGGTCATCCACCGTTAGTCAAAACTAACGAGAGGGACTACAATTAGAAACGGAAAACTTTAGGAGGACCAAACCTTGAAGAAAATATTTTTAGGGACTAAACTTGAAGGTTGGGTTATTTTCAGGGACCTATTACTTATTTAACCCTATATTTTAATAAGTAGATGGTGATGAATTAGAAACGAGTGACTAGGATAGTAATATAATCCTTTGCGCCATAATTCAATAAGTAGTAGTATCATTATTTATACAATAGTGAAATGGAAGCTTACCAATATTAATTGTTATTTAAATATTAATTATTAATTTAAATATTAATTATTAATTTAAATATTAATTATTGAATGTTTAACAAATATTAAAACTATGTTAATTATTGAAACCTTATTTAATATTGGATCTTTATTAAATATTGGATTTATATTAATATATTGAGATATTTATTGAATATTGAATATTAAATTGTTTATTGAATATTGGATTATTTATTGAATATTGACTATTTATGAATATTGAACTTAATTATTGGTGATAGATTAATTATTTTACATTTAATCGGTGATGTGTATTTGTGAATCAAGATTGAATTGTATTTGTTGGTGTAAGCCCTAGAGGCCAATACTTTTGTTACTTGTATCGAATTATTTATTAATAATAAAAGGCATTTCTTTATTATGTTTGTTTTTCCAAATTAATAAAGTCCCTATAATAGCTAGTTCGTTTAATGAAATATTAAGTGTGACTTAATCATGAGATTCCATTAAACAATAAGGACATTATTCTTAAAGTATTCGTAGTCGAGCTTTAATGTGAAATGGGATAACATTAAAGCATTAAGACTATTATGTAGTTAGACTGATGATCACATCTCATGGATCATGGATAAGAAGTTATCAAGTATTAACATAGGTATGAATATTAGGAGTAATATTTATACTGGATTGACCCACTATGAGAGTACTACATAGAATGTTATGCGAAGTGTCATAAGTTATTCTCATGGTGATAATGGTGTATACCATCCTTCGACCTGAAACCACTATGAACCCTAGATGTAGAGTCAAGTACTTTATTGCTGATCAAACATTGTCCGTAACTGGATGACCATAAAGACAGTTGATGGGTACTTCACGAAGCATGCTGAGGGACATGAGTGACCTAGGTGGAATTTTCCCATCCTGCATAACAGGATAAATGTCTAAGGGCCCAATATTAAACTGAACAAGGATGACACGGTATATGCCTTGTGTTCAATATAGACATAAGGATAAAAGGGTAATTGTACACACAAACATTATCACGGAAAAGGTTTTGTTAGATCACATGACATTTTCGTGACTTAGGTAGCAGTGATGTGTTGCTAGATACCACTCACTATTTATTATGTTAAATATGTGATTTAATATAATTGCCAACGTCGCGAGAACCTACAGGGTCACACACATAAGGACAGATTGATGAGAGAGATAGAATAAATAAGGAACAACGTAAGGTACGGTGTGCTTGAGAGAATTATGGAACACTGTAAGGTACGGTGCACTTAAGTGAAATATGGAACATCATATAATATAATAATAGTTAATATTATTATTATTATTTTACAATAGTTATAAAATATAATAATAATAAAATATGTTTATTATAATAATAGTTATTATAATAATAGTTATTATAATAATATAATAATAATATTATTATTATTATTATTATTATTATATAATGCACTTAAGTTGGGCTTTTTAGCTTGCAGCCCACACAAGTGGTTCTATAAATACAACCCTTGTGCATAAGCTTTGAAGTTGATGAAATTAGGTTTGTGAAACCATGGCCGTCTTTCTCTCTTTCTCTCTCTCTCACTCAAAGTCTTCATTCGTAGCAGCTAGCACTGAGATTGAAGGCATTCTGTTCGTGTGGACTGAGTAGAGGCGTTGATCTTCATTCAACGCTCGTGATCATTCATCCGGATTTGTATAAAAATTGTTTATCACCACAAGAGGTAACGGTTTCTATCACTGATCATGATCATTCATAAGGATCACTAAAGGGAAATTTTAATTTCCGCTGCGTTTTTGAATCGCGATTTCCCTTCAGTGGTATCAGAGTCTGGTTACGAAACCATGCATCGGATAAGTGTTTATTTTCTGTTATTTTTTTTGTTTTAATTCGATTAAAACACATAACAAATTAAAAATTAAATCGAGGAATTAAATTTTGGCATGAGGCTGTGTATGATTTGGATGATTGATATTGACTATACTTCGGAACCGACAATTGTATGGTGAAGCAGCGATATATCAATCGTCCTCAAGTTACACAAATATGATCGACCAAAATTTTATATGTGATATAATTAACTCTGATGCAAAGATGGTATATTGGATATACTGTTTCTATTTCGTTCATTTAAATCGCGTAATGATCATTATTCCTTTGAGCGATTCGTGTTCATTTGCTTCAGAAACCGACTTTAGTATGGTGAAGCAGTGGCATATGGATCAATCATACTGAATTATTGATCATGGCGTTTTGACGATATGAAATTGTTGCATTAGGGTTCATGACGACACAAGGGTTGTGCTCATTTTCGTAGTGTGATCATTTGCCAAAATTTAATTTAATTTAATTAATTAACAGGATTTAAATTAATAATAATAAAATTTGTTTATTATTTTTCTTGTGGTGATCAGTTATGGCCTTAGTTTTCTTTTATTTTGTTTTGGGATTTTAAAATACGGCCTGCGTGTCGTGCCTCTCTTTTAATCTCTTGATGTAACTTCTTTTCTCATCTCACTCCCTCGTATGTAAAACGAGTATTCTTTAATGTAATGTAATGTTATGAAGAAGAAGAAGACTACAAGATCAAAGGAGGACAACCTTGGAGATCTTGCTTGGAGGAGTGTAGATCGTTATTAGGTTTAGCTTAGGTTCTCTCATTGGCTTGGGAGAACAATTGCGCTAGGGGCCATAACTGTTTCATTGTGTATGTATGTTGATGCATGTGAGAGATGATTTATATGATAAATAAGCCGGTGAGATCAAACTAATGAAAATTCCCTCAAATTGAATATTAAGTTTATGCTTTCCAAGTTTTAGAACTCATCAAGACTAGTATCGAATAATGTAGGTTTCGCCTAACGCGAGGTGCATGTTCTATATTAGTAAGATGCGATGGGATAAATGTAATATCCAATTTCTAAAACAATGGGTCAAACTTAACTAAACAAAATATAATAAGATTATATACGTTTAGAAGCAAGAGTTGGGAATAATCCATATGATGGATTAGAATAAGGAGTTATTCACCTAACTGAAATATTCGAGAATTGTATTGGATACAATTGGAAGGAGTTCCTACCTAAATAACTAAGTTTTGTGTAATTAGCCTAACGCTGACTTAAAACAAAGTGAAATATGGATCTCGATCCACTAGAAAATCTTCCAATGGGATTTTCCGAATCAAATGGTGAGGGTCATTTGGTTTGAGTAAAATAGTGGGAGCATATTTAATTAAAGGCCTAATTGAATATGTTATTTTAATGATACTGATATTTTTCCATTCCATTTTGTAGATTACCATGACAACAAACACATCTAACAACATTTTACGATCAATCCTTGATAAAGAAAAATTGTCTGGGACAAATTTTCTGGATTGGCACCGAAATTTGAGGATTGTCCTCAAACATGACAAAAAGCTGTATGTCTTAGAGACACCTGTTCCTGAGGAGGAGCCTCCTAGTTCTGCTCCTAAGGCTGAAAGAGATGCTTATAAGAAGCATGTCGATGATGCCAATGAAACTGCTTGCCTCATGCTGGCTACCATGAATTCTGAATTACAAAAGCAACATGAAAACATGGCAGCGTTCGATATGATCGAACACCTGAAGATGCTCTATCAATAGCAGGCAAGGCATGAGAGGTTTGAAGTTTTAAAAGCCTTTTTTCAAGCTAAGCTGTCTGAGGGAACCCCTGTAGGTCCCCATGTACTCAAGATGATTGGGTATGTGGAAAACCTTGAAAGATTGAGATTTCCCCTTAAAAAGGAGCTTGCGACTGATTTGATCCTGCAATCATTGCCGGAAAGCTTCAGTCAATTTGTCCTTAATTTCAACATGAATGATATGGACAAAACTCTTCCTGAATTGCTAGGCATGTTAAGAACTGCTGAGCAAAATCTGAAGTCAAAAGGGAAATCCATTCTGATGGTCAGTAATGGAAAGAAACAGAACAAAAGGCCCACCAAGCAGGGTGGTAAATGGAAAGGCAAGGAAGTTGCCAAACCCAAACATACTTCCCCTGCTTTGAAGCCTAGTGGAGGTATATCAAAAGAGGGCACTTGCTTCTATTGCAGTAAGACCGGACATTGGAAGAGAAACTGCCCAAAGTACCTGAAAGATAAGAAGAATGGAGTGGAGACTTCGACTTCAGGTATTTTTGGTATAGAAATAAATTTATCTACTTCTGCATCATGGGTATTAGATACTGGATGTGGTTCTCACATTTGTACCAATGTGCAGGGGCTAAAAAGGAGTAGAGTTTTGGCAAAAGGTGAAGTTGACCTACGAGTTGGCAATGGAGCAAAGGTTGCTGCTTTAGCCGTAGGAACTTATGTATTAACTTTACCTAGTAGTTTAATAATTCAGTTAGAGAATTGTTATTATGTACCCGCAATTAGCAGGAATATTATTTCCGTTTCTTGTTTGGACAAGTTTGGTTTTTCATTTATAATAAAGAACAATTGTTGCTCTATTTATTTGAATGATATATTCTATGCTACTGCACAAATGAACAATGGATTGTATGTCCTTGATCTTGAAATTCCAATTTATAACATTAATACTAAAAGGATGAAACCTAACGAGTTAAATCTAAGTTACCTTTGGCATTGTCACTTAGGCCATATAAATGAGAAACACATCTCCAAACTCCATAAAGATGGATTATTGGACTCTTTTGATTACGAATCATATGATACATGCAGATTTTGTTTAATTAGAAAGATGACAAAGTCCCCATTCACAGGAAAAGGTGAAAGGGCTAATGATCTTTTGGCCCTCATACACACTGATGTATGTGGACCACTGAACATACCAGCCAGAGGAGGTTTTCAATACTTCATCACATTTACCGATGATTTCAGTAGATATGGTTATGTCTATTTAATGAAACACAAATCTGAATCCTTTGAAAAGTTCAAGGAGTTCAAGAATGAAGTACAAAACCAACTAGGTAAGAATATTAAAACTCTTCGATCAGATCGAGGCGGTGAATATTTAAGCCTAGAGTTTGATGACCATCTAAAAGAGTGTGGGATTCTATCCCAACTCACTCCTCCTAGAACACCATAATGGAATGGTGTATCTGAGAGAAGAAATCAAAACCTTGTTAGACATGGTCCGATCCATGATGAGTCACGCCGATCTTCCAAACTCTTTTTGGGGACATGCACTACTGACAGTAGCTTACACACTTAACCGTGTTCCACCCAAAAAGGTTGAAAAGATACCATATGAAATATGGAGTGGTAAGAAACCACATATGTCTTACATGAAGATTTGGGGTTGTGAAGTTTATGTAAAAAAAAAAAAACAAATTTCAACTAAGCTTGAGCCCAAATCTGACAAATGCTTATTTGTGGGGTATCCTAAAGAAACAAGTGGGTATTACTTCTACAATCCTTCTGAGGGCAAAGTATTTGTCGCTCGAACTGGAGTTTTCTTGGAAAGGGACTTTATTTCTAAAGGAATCAGTGGGAGGAAAGTAGAGCTTGAAGAAATTCAAGAATCACAAATCATTGATACACATATGGAGGAATTAGAGCAGGAACCACAAGTAGTTGTGGAAGAGCAACCTGCTCAAGTAGAACAAGACCAGTGTAGGTCGAGCAGGATACGTCACCAACCAGAGAGATATGGATATCTCATAAATGATCAAGGCGATGTATTACTCATGGATCAAGATGAGCCTGTAACCTATCAAGAGGCCATAACTGGTCCTGAGTCTGAGAAGTGGCTAGAAGCCATGAAATCTGAAATGGATTCCATGTACACAAACCAGGTTTGGACCTTGGTAGAGCCTCCTGTAGGATTTAATCCTATAGGATGCAAGTGGGTCTTCAAAAAGAAGACTGACATGGATGGTAAGGTACATACCTATAAGACAAGACTGGTTGCTAAAGGTTATAAACAAATTCATGGTGTAGACTATGATGAAACCTTTTCACCGGTTGCAATGCTTAAATATGTTTGGATTTTACTTGCTATCACTGCATATCATGATTATGAAATATGGCAGATGGAACTAGGGTTGTAACCTAAGGAATCATTGAAGAATGTTGTCATGTTAGGTCAAGTTTTGCTTGGTTCATCAACCATTCGAGTTACCTACATCCAAGAGGTCTCACTCAACAAGAATTCAAGGGCATATGGCTCTCATCATGATTAGTTTGAGCCATAGTTTCACCCTGCCTCCAAATTAGGGTTTCTATTAGGACATATGGATCATTGGTCTTGATTTTCATCAAGAGGTGCCTTCAAACCCTAAACCATGGCTCCATGAGTTAGCAAACATCCCTAAAGGTCTCCTATGAGCTTTAGAGGTGAAGAAAGAAGCAAGATCACCAAGGTTTATCCCAGTGCAGTCACAGTCAAAATTAGGGTTTTGTCTGAAACCCTGATCTTTGGGGATTTTGAACCAAATGAAACCTCCAATGCCTCAACTCATCATAACATGTATTATTGTTGATTCAAAGTATTAGGATAAAGTTTCAAGAGATTTCTTGCAAAGGAAGTAAGATTTTGTTCATAAAGCTTTTTATATGTGAAAATTCCCTCTCTTAGGCCAAATTGAAATGATCATAACTTCCAAACCACACATCCAATTTGTGTGACTCAAGGCCCAAATGAAAGCTCTTTCCAAGATCTTCAAAGTGTTAAATATGATTTTTCTCCAAAAAAATGCATGGTTTGTGAGTTATGAAGCTTGGAAGCCAAACTGACCCAAGACTTATAGAAATTTCAGCTTGTTTTCTCTTAATGAACAGCCAACTTTGACCCAGTTTTTCACAAAGATCCAGGCCTCAACTCAAAAACTTTTTGACATGAAAGTTGTAGAGGGCATTGAGAGCTTTCCAAAGAGTACTAGAACTCCTCCATTCATCAAGTGAGCTGGGAGTTTCGAAGGCCCAAAGTTGAAGGTTCCATTCCTTAAGGTTCAAGAAACCAACTTTTGAATTTTGATTCAAACACTTCCCTAATCACTAATCTTCCTTGTTTCTGAGTCTCAATGATACATTTAGCCATTAATCAAGCCTTTCCACGAAAATCCCACGTGATTTACATTAAAAAATGAATTGAAGTCTTGTTTGTGCAAGTGGGAAAGAGAGAGAAACTTTCCAAAAAGCAAGGAAACATTTGTTTATTCCTTGAGCCTCTCACCTATCAATTCTCAACAGTTTTGCTCAGGCATTCAGAGATATTTGGAAGATTTCCCTCTGCAAATTGCTATCTCACACGAAATGGGAGGGCCAATGTTGGCATTTTTGGCAAATTAGCTATACCTTGAACTCTCATGCCTCCCCTATAAATAGTAGTTCAGTATGCTTGTATTACTCACCAATAATATTTCATAAATCACTTTAAAACATCTAAGTGCAAGGCTCTGCAAGAGAAGGAGGGGAGTGAAGCTTACTTGGGGATTTGGTGTGATTTCAGCAAGAAGGGAACTCGTGCATATTGGAAGTTGCAGTGGACATATTCCACTTGGTAAGTGCTCTCTATATATTCATTGTCCATATTCATATGCATGTTTGTCATTATGTCTGTACCATGTATGTTCATGTAGTATAGGTCTTGAATGTTTCTTCCATTTATCTGTTATGTGTAAACAATGTGTGTTGGGACTCCATTTGATTTATGTCCCTAGCCTGCAACCTTGAGGTGGGATAGGACTGGTTATGGTTGGCTGAGGTAAGATGAATATTGGCCCTGCCTTTTGTTCTTGTTGTTATACTACAAAATGATCCTTCACTAACCTTTGAATATTCTTGATGTTATCATGAATATGGTTCATCCCTGTTGTTTTGGAACACTTGTGTTGTTATAACTTGAGAATGTTGAGCTATTGTATTGTGTTGTCATAATCAGTTTGTGAATATACACTCATGATATGTATTTAATAGATTGCTTATGTGTTGATACTTATTAAGCTTTTGAACATGGAAGTGTAGTACTGGACCTTTGTGTTACAAGTACTATTTGTCTGTCCACCCACGTGCTCACATACCATAGGTTATATTTGTTGGAGCCAGATGATTTATGACTGAGAGTTGTGAACTGTTAATCTCTTTGAGTTATGTCTTTGTTACCATATTTGGAGTCTAAATCTCTTGTGTATAACCTACTATATGACATTGGTCCAAATGTGTGTGTGTGTCATCTTCACAACTAAACTGAACATTTGAGAATGAAAGTTTGATCATGTTCATTTGCTTTCTTCTCTCATTTTTTTAATCATGTACCTCTCAGTATTTTATGGTTTGCTATATCATAACATTTTACTTTGTGTATGCCAAAACTGTGGTGTGACACTGTTGACTTCTGAAGGTTTTTATTTTGTGATGACATGCCATGTCCTTCATGCTAAATTTTGTGTTTAAGATATGTGCACAAGCTTTAAATGGTCATTTAATGTGTTTCCAAGTTGCAAATATGCTTGCTAAGCTATATATTGATGGTTTGTGTGCCACCCTGACTTGAACTGTGTCAGTGTGTGTGTTGTGTATGTTTGTCACTTTGTGATTATTATCCAAGCTGAGAGTCACTATGCCATGACCTTGTTTTAAGTCAAGTTGGGTGAAGTACCTAAAACTGATATGTTGAACTGCTGACTTAAAGTTATGCATTGGTTATGATTTGTAGTTTTAATATGTGTGTGACATGCTTCTCTGTATATGCCAAAACTTGGTTTGTGTGTTCAATCCTGTTTCAACATGTTAGCTGATGTGCTTTAGTTTTGGGCTGCTGTAGCCTTACTGCCTGATCATTTGATGTCTATAAATTTTGTGAAACAAACCATCTGACCTAAGTACTAGGGCATATTTTTCATACTTGCTTATGTGAGAAGTAACATATTGCTACTTTGTGTGTGTGTACCTGCTGATATTTGTCTCTAGATCAAAGGTTGGTTATGGACTCATTTTGTCATAAGTGCCAAATTCATATACTCTTTCACATCTTGTTATGCACAAACTGATATACTATGCACACATTGTTGCCACTCTGATGTATGATCAGTTTACATGCTTGGAACTCATAAGATGCTTTGCCTTGCCAAAATTTGTCTTGCATATGTGCTTAAACCTCATAATGATACATTTCAACTCTTGCCATGCTGGTTGTTTTGAGTTAGTGTGTTTTGTGTGTCTATGACTGATGTGTGAAATATCAATTTTCTGAAATCTTTGCCTACTGCTGCCATGCTATATCTGATGTATATTCTATATGTGTGCAAGCCTCTCATATTCAAGTTAGAGGTGTGTGATAACTTTTGACCTGCTTGCCTGCTTTGCATTCAATCTGTTCAAATCATTTGCCTTTTTATGTCCTTAAGTGGGAGATGTCAAGTTGTGGATAAATATGTATGCTATCTTTTCTTGTTGTACAAACTGTCACTTTGGCATATGTGTACCAAACTGTCTGGAACCTAGTCCATATGTGTATCCAAACTAAGAGCTACTATGTCATGACCTTTGTTTTGAGTCAAGGTGCCTAAAACTGATATGTCTGATCTGTTGACTTGTTAAAGTCATGTAACTGGTTTTGACTTATAGTGATAACTTGTTTACAGCATGCTAATGTTGTCCCTAAACTAAATATTACTTGTGGACTCACTTTGACATATTGACACTCATACATTTCTTTTCACATTGTCCACACAATGGTTGTGCCATATTCAGTTGATGTCATCATTGATTGTTGATTAATAGCATGTGTGACTCAGGATATGTATGACTTTACTTTGTTAAAAGGCTTTACCTATGTGCTTGCCCAAACTTCAATATGATGCACCTCTGCTTATTGCTATGCCACAATGTATATGTCTGATACCATCATGTCATTAGTCTTATCCCCAAGGTTCACATGTCTATGACAGCATGCTTTGTTAAGTTGGTTTGACAAAATATTGTATGATACCCTTTTCATGTGATTTGTCTAGCAGATGTTCAAGTTATGCATTACCTATCCTTTGTAATATGCCCTTTGGATTGTTTATGCCTGCTCATTATCAACTAATATAGAATTTCTTGCTTGTGCTATGTTTACCTTATTCTATGCTATGTACTCACCATGCCATACCTACTGATGCTATGATCAATTCCATTACTCCATGAACTTAATCATCAGCCTGTTTTTAAGATTTCATGCCACAACTCAGTTATTTTGGGTTTAACATTGTACATGATCATTGAGTTACCCTTTGACATCATATTTTGAATGATCATGATAAACACCAACTCAAATATGTTCACCATTTAAAACATCACTCATGTCCTTGTTCTGATCTCTATATGAGGACCTGCTTTTGAGTTTCTCTATTTGTCATATATGGATTGTTTGTGAGTCACATACTTGAAGATTGACCTGCTTATGCATTGCTATGTGTATAATGATTGTGCATCCACCATTAGCCATTTGTTATGCTGATAATGTTGTGGCTGATACCAAACAGAATTGAGCATTTACCATCCTTTTGTTTTGATTTGTCAACATCCTAGTATGAACTTTTTAAATGATCAAGCCTTATTGTTCATGATAATCATACTTAGCTTTTCTCACCATATTAAGATCAAGCAATTTCCATCTGTATGCCAAACTGATTCCATGAAGTATAAATGTGTATTCATCTATTTTCTGACCTTGGACAAGGTGGCATGGAGGTTATTTCAAGTAACAGCCCCTCCCTCATTCATCTATGCCTAATAGGGAGGAATGGCTCCCCATTCATGAATTATAAATGTGAATCTTATATTTATGTTGTTATAGAATTATTGTTGCGTGGTCAGCCATGTTGTGCTCTTGAGTTTGTAGGTTTAAATCATGTTTGTTGATAGCCAAACTTTGATTTCCTCATGTTTCATGAATTATGAAAATTCTCGCTTGCCAAGGCTTGTATATTTATTGAATCAGAATTATAACTGGATGTACCAACCACCCCAGTGGCAAGCACACACATTACACACGCCATATGACCACTAGGACGGGGGTTCGAATCCCCCTCACCCTCGCCCTTTTGTTTTAATTTTCTAAAAATGCCTTTGTTTCATATATATTGTTTTGTTGCCATATCAATGTCAAGATGCGCAAATGGTTAGTTTGGTAGTGGTTTTGAGCTGTACACATTAGGTCACGGGTTCAATACCCATGGGAGTCATTTCCCTTTATTTTTTATCACTTGTTTATTTCATATTTTATGGTTTATGCTTTATCTTCCAAAAAAACCATATCTTGCTCATTTTTCACTCTTTTTTGCCCATTCTTTTTGCAAATTGCTCCTTAAAATGTTTAATTTCTAATTGTGAAAAGAAATTGGTGAAAATAATCATTTTGGAAACATTTATTCATTTTAGAAGTAGAGGGCCTTTTTTATGGTTTCTGCTGTGAATATTCTTGACTTCCTTGTTTCTCTTATCATGCTATCTTGTTCATTTTGTTTAATTAATGCCTAAATATATTTGGTCTTAACCTTATATAGTATTGTAAACTTTGTTTCACTCTAGTACTTTGGTTATTTAATGTTGCATCTTCATGTAAATATTTCATAAACTTCTTGTTTCATAAAATTGTTATTCTCCTCCCCTCTTTCCAAAGAAAAGTCTTTCTATTGACCTCAAAGTCATAGATATCTCAATACCAGCTTTGATCTCATAGTCATAGCCACTTCTCTCCTTGACCTCATAGTCATAGGACACCAATCTTGGCCTCATAGTCATGGCCACCTTCTAGTCATAGGATACTTTCCTTTTGGCCTCATAGCCATTTATCTTACAACTTAGACCTAGAGAGTTTCTTAAACTCTATATGAGCTCATACTCATTCCCCTTGGAACTTTGGCCATAGTCAATGGTTCCTCTCTCACCCTTAGTTAGGTGAACTACGGTTGCTCTGATTCTTTAGTCAGATACGTAGGCACAAGATGCGACGTCTTGGCGAGCAAACTTAGTGTACATACCCTTAGGTCTTTACCTCTAACTTTAACAGATTTCCTTAGCAAACAAACATAATATTACACAAACTAAACAAGAGGTTCCTGTAGAGTACTACAGATATTAAGGGTGCTAATACATTCCCTTAATATAACCAACCCCCGAACTTAGATCCTCTTAGGTTTTCTCGATCTTGAACCTTTCCTTTGGATAAATCAAAGTCGGTGGTGAATTCAAAGAAATGTGATGCAAGTTAATCTAATAGCTTGTTATCCGATTCTCACCGCAACAGATGTCAAGACTGCTTTACTTAATGGGAATCTTCTTGAGGATGTGTACATGACACAACCTGAAGGATTTGACATACCAGAAGAAGCCCAAAAGATATGCAAGTTACATCGATCAATCTATGGGTTGAAGCAAGCTTCCAGAAGATGGAATCTTAGTTTTGATGAAACTGTAAAACAATATGGATTCATAAAGAATGAAGATGAGCCTTGTGTCTACAAGAAGGTTAGTGGGAGCATGATCGTCTTCCTGGTATTATATGTAGAGGACATATTAATCATTGGAAACAATGTCCCTACCTTGCAACAAGTAAAAACTTGGTTAGGGAAATGCTTTTCTATGAAGGACCTTGGTGAAGCAGCCTATATATTTGGAATCAGGATCTATAGAGATAAATCACAAAAACTGCTTGGCCTAAGTCAGAGTACATACATAGACAAAGTGCTGAGACGATTTAATATGCATGATTCCAAGAAAGGATTCATACATGTGCAACATGGCCTGTGTCTATCAAAAACATAATCTCCTTCAACTAAGGAAGAAAGGGATCGCATAAATAAGATTCCATATGCATCTGCAATAAGATCTATCATGTATGCCATGTTATGTACTCGACCAGATGTCTCGTATGCTTTAAGTGCAACGATTAGGTACCAATCTGATCTCGGTGATGCTCATTGGGTAGCTGTTAAGAATATCCTTAAGTACTTGAGAAGGACTAAGGATTCATTCTTGATATATGGAGGTTAGGAAGAGCTCGCGGTAATTGGATACACTGATGCTAGCTTCCAGACAGATAAGGATGACTTTAAATCGCAATCTTGTTATGTGTTCTGCCTAAATGGTGGCGCTGTGAGCTGGAAAAGTTCGAAGCAAGAAACAGTTGCTGATTCTACAACCGGGGCCGAGAACATTGCTGCCTCAAATGCAGCAAAGGAAGTTGTTTGGATCAAAAAGTTCATTAGTGAACTTGGCATAGTCCCTAGCATTGTGGATCCCATTGATCTCTTTTGTGATAACAATGGTGCCATCGTACAAGCTAAGGAGCCTAGATCTCACCAATGATCTAAACACATACTTAGGCGTTATCATCTCATTCGAGAGATAATAGATCGGGGAGATGTGAAAATATGCAGAGTACCTACACTTGAGAACATTGTTGACCCACTAACAAAGCCTCTTGCGCAGCAGAAGCATGATGGCCATACTAGATCTATGGGTATTAGGGGTATGCCTGATTGGCTCTAGTGCTAGTGGGAGATTGTTGGTGTAAGCCCTAGAGGCCAATACTTTTGGTACTTGTATCGAATTATTTATTAATAATAAAAGGCATTTCTTTATTATGTTTGTTTTTCCAAATTAATAAAGTCCCTAGAATAGCTAGTTCGTTTAATGAAATATTAAGTGTGATTTAATTATGAGATTCCATTAAACAATAAGGACACTATTCTTAAAGTATCCGTAGTCGAGCTTTAATGTGAAATGGGATAACATTAAAGCATTAAGACTATTATGTAGATAGACTGATGATCACATCTCATGGATCATGGATAAGGAGTTATCAAGTCTTAACATAGGTATGAATATTAGGAGTAATATTTATACTGGATTGACCCACTATGAGAGTACTACATAGAATGTTATGCAAAGTGTCATAAGTTACCCTCATGGTGATAGTGGTGTATACCACCCTTCGACCTGAAACCACTATGAACCCTAGATGTAGAGTCAAGTACTTTATTGCTGATCAAACATTGTCCATAACTGGATGACCATAAAGACAGTTGATGGGTACTTCACGAAGCATGGCGAGGGACATGAGTGACCTAGATGGAATTTGCCCATCATGCATAACAGGATAAATGTCTAAGGGCCCAATATTGAACTGAACAAGGATGACACGATATATGCCTTGTGTTCAATATAGACATAAGGGCGAAAGGGTAATTATACACACAAACATTATCACAGAAAAGGTTTTGTCAGATCACATGACATTTTCGTGACTTGGGTAGCAGTGATGTGTTGCTAGATACCGTTCACTGTTTATTATGTTAAATATGTGATTTAATATAATTACCAACGTCGCGAGAACCTACTAGGTCACACACATAAGGAAATATTGATGAGAGAGATAGAATAAATAAGGAACAACGTAAGGTACGGTGTGCTTGAGAGAATTATGGAACACTGTAAGGTACAATGCACTTAAGTGAAATATGGAACATCATATAATATAATAATAGTTAATAATATTATTATTATTTTATAATAGTTATAAAATATAATAATAATAAAATATGTTTATTATAATAATAGTTATTATAATAATATAATAATAATATTATTATTATTATTATTATTATATGATGCACTTAAGTTGGGCTTTTTAGCTTGCAGCCCACACAAGTGGTTCTATAAATACAACCCTTGTGCATAAGCTTTGAAGTTGATGAAATTAGGTTTGTGAAACCCTGGCCGTCTTTCTCTCTTTCTCTCTCTCACTCAAAGTCTTCATTCGTAGCAGCTAGCACTGAGATTGAAGGCATTCTGTTCGTGTGGACTGAGTAGAGGCGTTGATCTTCATTCAACGCTCGTGATCATTCATCCGGATCTGCATAAAAGTTGTTTATCACCACAAGAGGTAACGGTTTCTATCATTGATCATGATCATTCATAAGTATCACTAAAGGGAAATTTTAATTTCCGCTGCGTTTTTGAATCGCGATTTCCCTTCAGTATTGATACTTATGGATTATTTGCTAATTGTGGTGGTGATGTTTAAAGTATGAGTATCTTAATCATGAAAATGTGTTGTGCGTGCAATTGTGTGATAATTCAAGTGTGATGAATTATTGATGATATGCTTGGATATTAAGATTAGAGAATGGTCTTAATTGCATATGATTATTGATTTGCATACACATCATTTGTGTCAAGAGGCATTGCTTGTTAGTTCTGTGGGAACTAGTGACTTGTCCCAAACCTAGAGCGGGGTTTGAAAGCTTAGAGAACGAGCTTTTGTGTATTATTGGTCTAGAGAACGGACCCGGTTTAAATGTAAAAACTGAAAAATAATAACAAGTGTTGGTACCACTTGGAATCAGTTGCATTGAGTCTTGCATTTAGTCTCATTGTGTATATGTTTATGATATGAGATTTATGTGTATTTATGTGAATTGTTGAATTGATGAAATTGTGGATTGTGTGTATATACTTGTGAATGGTAGGGTTACTTGAGTAATACTTTGTTGATTGAAACTTTGAAGTGTGAGAATAATTGTGATTATGCTTGTATGCCTTAACTGAAAGTGACTAACAACACTAAAACTCACCATCTTAGTCTTCCTAAAGCTCTGACCTACCTGATCCTTTAGGGAACACAAACAACTGTTTGTTACAAAGGTTTGTTTACAATAATGATGCTTCTACACAAGCAGAGTAAACACATTTTTAGCTCAATCTCTCTTATAGCGAATCTACACAGTAAAAACAATCTTCTTCTTTGTATTGTGGTGCTTTACTATTCACTCATAAATTTCTCCATTTCTTGAGTTCGTTCTTCATATGAATCAGTGTTTTTAATATTTCTCTTTTTCACACTGAGTGTTACATTTTCTTCTTCTTGTTTGTTCCCTCTTGACTCTTCGTTGAATGATCAAGTCTATATATATGTAGCCAGAAAAAGATCCGTTGAAGGGCAGAACAGTAATATCAGAAGAGTACTGGCGACTTGAAATAATGTCGTTATGCTGGGGTGAAAATCATACACTGAAATTGTCCTTTGTACCACCAAATCAGGGTAGTGGAATGGTAGTGGAAAATAACGTTTTTAATCTTTACCATGTACTATTTTCCCACGCAAATATTTCATCTTGTTCTATTCATCAGAGGCTTCTGAGTTGATATGATTGAAGCATGATCAGAAGAGTGAATCATTGGATCTTCAGAGTCTTGAGTCTTGAGTTCAGAACTTGTTCAGCAGAACCTTGTCTTCAGAATCTTCAGCACTCCTTCTTCAGAACCCTTAGTCTTCAGAATCCTTAAGTCTTCAGAGTCTTCAAAACTTCGTTCAGCAGAACCTTGTCTTCAGAATCTTCAGCACTTAGTCTTCAGAAGTTGACGACTTCAGAAGCTAAACAAGCTTCAGAAGTAGAACATCAGAGTCACGCTCAGAAGTTAGAATCCAAGAGATGTTACAGCGGCAACATAGTGTCTTCTTAGAGTCTTTCTGACGCACATTATATTAGAAATAATCTTGCTTCTTCACACAGAAGCGACCATAGAGAATATCAGAGTGACTTAGCACATGGCCTTTATCAGAGTCATAACCTGTTTGTCAAACCATCAGAATAATAAACGTTAGAGTACCAAAATTATTCTCACACAAATACTCCATTGTTATCATCAAAACATAGAGATAAGATGCAGAACCAAATCTTGTTCTTACACTTCGTGCCTTAAGTGCACGCTGATGAAACAATAACTTGGTGAGAACCAAAACCCTGATTTAGGATCTTTGCCACGACATGATAACCTGATACTGAAACAAGCCACTTCTTTGACCAAAATTAGGTCATATTCCACCAAATTCCACTAACACTACACACAGACCCTTGACCCGATAACCTTGCCTGATCCTTGATTCACTCTGGTAAGACCTGGGCCTCGAAGAACTTGTGATAAAGCCATATTATACTGGATTATTGAGGAAGAGATGTCTCTTAGGAGTATGAGGATTTGATTGGTTAGTGATCTATCCAAAACCTTAATTGATCAAACCTTGAAGTCTCTTGGAGTAAACCCTGATTCACAAGTGAAACGAAACAAACAAAGCCTGATAATTTGGTTAGCTATGTAAGAAATGATTGACCTAAAATGTTATGCAAAAGATCAAAGAATCTAAGGGTAAAATTTGGGGTATGACAATAGTCAATTATGGTTCCAGTTGGTCCAAATCTCATCAATAGCTCCTAGATAGACTAGATCCTTAAAGTTTCCATTTCCTCTTTGGTACAACCGGATGTCCAATGTGAGTTTCATGATGGAGTAGTGGAGCATTCGATCGAAGAGTGTAAGGTCTTCCAAGAAGAGGTTTATGATATAATCAACAAAGGGCAGTTGACTTTTGATGGCCCTAATGTGATGAATAGTCCATTACCATGACGAGCGCAGAGACTTTAGGAAGCACTTCCCAAAGCCAACAAATCTAGTAAGGAAGATTGTCCTCAATACTAACAATCATTTGGCTACTGCAGCATGTCATTTGCGTTTTCTTTGCATGTTGAATGTTCATTTGTTTTTAAGCATTGTTGTTTTCTTTTAATGGTAATATTAATGAAATGATCATGCATTTTCTGAATCAATCACGTCGTATTCACTCATTTTCCATTTATATAAAAAAATTTGTTTTAACAAAGATTGGAAGGAGAATGATGAAAATAAAATATCCAAAATTCCTGACAAGTATGCTTTCAAATAAAACTTTGCTGATGATGTAAGGCATTGTTTTACTTCCTAAACACCGGAGATATGAGGAAGAAAATCCCTCGTCAACCCCTTTGAGCCTAGAAGTTGGTTTTTTCTTTCTATATGAAAAAACCTTAATCTTAACCAGGGGCCGGGTAGTTTTCAGTTTATTCACCTATGCATTCGAATCTCAAAGAGAATCATTCCGAACACCTAAGAGGTGTAACCACGTGTTTTTCTTCACACACATCAAAAAGTGTTAAAGCAATAAAAAAATCCCAAGGTATAGTGGTTGTTCCTCAAATACCAATGACAGGGTAGTCATAGTCAGTAGAAAAAGGAAAAGAAAAAGCCTACTAAGTCGAACACCAAGAAGGCGACTTAGGCAAAAATTAGTGCATCTCGGTGGATTGAGATTTCAAAAGAAACAGTCCACGCAAAAGAAGAAAAAAGAAAAAAAAGAAAAAAATGAAAGTAGGTGACCATCATATCAAAACCAAATGGTCACCAAAATTCCTGCCAAAATTAAATTTTGTGATTACCAAACAAGATAAGTGATTGCCACCTCAAATGAATGACTATCATTGGTTCTCAAACCATCATGTTCACACCTTCAAAATTCTCTTGGAATTTAAATGTGTTGGTCGAATTAACCGAATGTAGGACTGGAGGTCATCAATGAGATTGGGGTGGGTTAAAATTAAAACTTTGAGCCTATATCCTTTTGTTCAAAAAAACCGTGAACCAGAACATGTTACAATATGCAAAAGAGCTAATTGAAGCAAGGTTCATTTTGAAAGCATACTCAGCAAGGTTGCATTAACCTGACTCCTAGATATTTACTAATCATCTCTATTGGTATCATATCCCATTATTTTTCACACTTTGAATAAATATATGATTCCATTCACTATACACCACAATATCATCTCAAAAGTGATTTCAAAACCTGCATGAGCATTGCATTAGAATTACCGTTTAAAAGAAAATTTTTATTTGCAAATCAATACTTAACATCAAAGAAATCCTTCCAAACTAGTAGTCAGCCCGGGACAAACCGTTTCAAGATTCAGTGAATCTGGGGCAATCACTTCAAGACGTAGAGGAAGTCTCTCCAAGGTTTATACTGGGGCAGGCCACTTCCATAGTACAGTGGGGGTCGCCACTCCAAAAGTCATTCCTTCAAGGGCATCCTACTGCAGTATTCAGAATACTGGGGCAAGCCGTATTAAAGTCATATTTTGGAAAGACTTCTTCCAAACATCTTGTCAAGGCAAATTTCTCCAGAGACCCAACAAACTGGGGCATGGTACGTTATAAGCGGATAAGTTCTCTCCATAGCTTCAAGTTGCTCGAGAAAGACGCTACCGTACATCAACAACCATTGAGTTCAAAAGCGATTATCAGGGAATTATGCTATCACAACATCCTCTTGACGAGAAACTTATTGCGAGAACCCTTCTTGCTATTAATCGTTCAAACAACCAGATCATCCTCATGCATTGGCATCAATCATGTTTGTATGCACTAGTATTTCTCTTGCATCATATCATGCATTTCATCTTGTGCATTATGGTGTCACCCATATATAAAAAAAAAGTCAACCTTGTTTGGTACCTCAAAGTCCAGTTCTCGTCTGGCAATCACTTTTCAAGTCCAATTCTCGTCTGGAAGTTTATGTTGTAATCCAGTTCTTGTCTTGTCTGGTAGATAGTTCTTGTTTGGTAGTTAAGTTTTCAAACCAAGTTCCCGTCTGGTACTCAACCCAGTTCGCGTCTGGCGGATCAATTCTCAAGTCAGTTCTCATCTGACGGTTAAGCAACCTAGTTCCCGTCAGACGGCTTAATTTTTAAGTCAGTTTTCGTCTGACGTTTAAATCAACCCAATTCCCGTCTGGAAACTTAATTCTCATGTCAATTCTCGTCTGACATCCTTTCACCAATTACAGTGTGGTATCCTAAATCAAATCCAGTTCTTGTCTGGTAGCCAATTATTGTCTGACGGTCAAATCAAATCCAACTCTCGTCTGGAAGTTAAGTTTCTAAATCCAATTCATGTTTGGCGGCCTATCTTTTTAACTAGTTCTTGCTTGGTAGCCCTTAATAAGGTCAATTCTCATCTGCTAGTTCCCGTGGCAATATCTTGGCACCACATGTATCAAAGTGGGACATGGCTTGAAGAATAGGATTGGAATTAGGGTATATGGTGCATGCATGATGACCACTTCTTTGAAAGATGATTGATTAAGACAATGATGCAACCCTTTTAGGATGATGAAGTCCTTTGAAGAAGCTCCCTTTTTAATATGATCCCCATTCTTGTAGTGAATCTTCATCGTAATGGATATTATTTTGTTTACAAGATTTTACAAGGTTTTGTAACAATTCTAATCAATGTGACAATCCTTTTTTATTTGACTTGCAACTTTGGACTTCATGTAAGATGTAATGTGACAAAATGGACTCCTTTTTTTTCTTTGTAATGAAATGTTGTACCTTGAATGCAAATGACCTTCAAATGGACCAAAAATGGTGAAAATGAGACTTGTATTCTAAGTAAAATCATGGATATGAATGCATGAATGAAATAGTAGATGAATGATAAACCATAGACATGGATAAAACAATGGTCGTGAATGAATTTCTTAAGTAATGAACATGAATGAATGAAGGAAATAATAAACATGCAATTAATCATAGACATGAATGCACGAACCTCAATCAAACAAACAAATGCCCCAAGGTACAACGACCTCTATAAAGGCACTTAATCAAGCAGATGAGACCCTCATAGTTGATCACATACTATAGATGACTTCGCAACCCCTAAATGCAACATATAAGTTTCAAATAACACAACAATAAGGATCTATGGTTTAGCCATGGTTCAGTCCATTATGCATGTCCTTTTCTTAGAACTATGTTGATACAAACAATGATCTGATTAAGCATGAATATATGTATATGAATAAGATGAAACTTGTAAAAAAGGATAGGGTAAATTTGAGGGTATGAAAACATTAACCTGTTAATCAATCTCAAATCTGATTTCTAGCCCTCTCTGTTCTTGTCCAGAACATGTTAGTCAACTTCAACATACCCCACATAACACTCGACGACATTACCTCACATACCAAACTAAGATCTTAGAATTGCTCAATCATGTCCATTTCTCTAACCATCAATGTTAACATATGCAATGACTTTCTACTCAAAGAATCTGCCACCACATTAGCTTTACCCGGATGGTAACTTAACTCGAAGTCGTAGTCTTTGAAGAACTCAAGCCACCTTCTCTGTCTCATGTTCAACTCTTTTTTATCAAACAAGTATTTTAGAATTTTATGATCACTGAAAACTTCAAATCTAGAGCCCTACAAATAATGTCTCCAAACTTTAAGCACAAACACTATAGGTGCTAACTCTAAATCATGTGTAGGATAATTCCTCTTATGAACTTTCAGTTGTCTCGAAGCATAAGCTACCACATTACACTTCTGCATAAGCACACCACCCAAGCCCATCATGGAAGCATCACAATACACAACAAATAATTTACTAGCATATGGTAGACTAAAACTGGAGTTGTCATCAACCTCTTCTTCAATTCTTGAAAGCTTTCCTCACACTGGGCATCCCACACATAAGCTTGTTCTTTTTGAGTCAATTGAGTAAAAGGAAAAGCTAACCTCAAAAATACTTCTATAAACCTCCTGTAATAACCAACCAAACCAAGAAAATTTCTGATCTCAGTAATAGACTTAGGAGTTTCCCACTATAACATTATGCCTACCTTAGTCGAATCGACCGTTATACCACCACTGGAAATCACGTGACTAAGGAAGCTCACTTCACCCAACCAGAACCACACATGGACAAATTCACATATAACTTCTTCTCTTATAAAGTCTATAGTACAACTCCTAGATGTCCTACATGATCTTCATCTGTCTAGGAATACACTAAAATCTCGTCGATGAACATAACCACAAACTGGTCCAAGTAAGGATGAAAGATCCTATTCGTATACTCCATAAATACACTTGGCGCATTAGAAACACCAAACGACATCACTAAATACTCGTAGTGTCCATATTGAGTTATAAACGCAGTCTTCAGAATATCTTCTGGCTTCACACAAATTTGATGATAACCTGATCTCAAATCAATCTTACTGCACACATAAGCACCAACTATTTGATCCATCAGATTATCGATTCTCGAAAGAGGATACTTATTCTTAGTAGTGAGCTTATTCGACTGTCAATAATTAACACACAACCTTATGCTACCATCATTCTTCTTGACTAACAACACTGGCGCTGCCCCCGGCGAAACGCTAGTTCTGGCAAACTTTTTCTCAAGTAGATCCTCTAACTATTTCTTCAATTCACTCAACTCTTAAACAGACATTGTATAAGGTGCCATCAACACATAACTAGTACTAGGTACTAATTCTATGGCAAATTCAACCTCACGCTATGGTGGCAAATTACTAATACCATATGGGAACACCTATGAAAAATCACACACCACTGGTAGATCACCAATCGCAACTTTGCTTTTAGCCTTCAACAAAGCTGACATCAAAAACACTCTTGCGTCATCCTTCAAAGACTCATCCACTTGCTTGGCAAACAAAAACATCAACTCTTCACTTTCTTTGACCTTTGGAAACATCACGAACTTGTAGAAATAGTTGATATGAACATGGTTGAACTACAACCAGTTCATTCCCAGGATAACATCAAGTTGAATTAACGGTAAACAGACTAAGTAAATACCAAAGTCCTTACGATAGATAGTTAAAGGGAAATTCAAACAAACCCACAAGCTAGTCACTGAATCATTAGTTGGGGAATCAACGACCATAGTCTCAACCATAGAAGACACTTCAAGATTTAAATTTATAACACAATTAAGAGATATGAATGAATGCGACTGTTTACCCTGAAAATTAGTAAACAACCGCTGGTCTATCAAATAAGAAATTGGGTAACTTGCAGGATCTACCATACAGAATCCTAGGACATATGCTAAATAATTTAAAATGATATTAGGAAAAAGATGAACACTTCGACAATATTCATGGTTTAAATAAAGTTTGCTTCGAAAACGTTAAAGAAAATGTAATGCAGGAAATGATCGAAAGTGCGTTGGAAATAACTTGCGAAAGTAAAAGATAAACTTCTGGGCAAAACTAACTGAATTGCATTGAATGAAAAAGATAGTGTTACATCAAACGTACATTTCT
Organism: Lathyrus tuberosus; assembly: GCA_022829125.1. Lineage (NCBI taxonomy): Eukaryota > Viridiplantae > Streptophyta > Magnoliopsida > Fabales > Fabaceae > Lathyrus > Lathyrus tuberosus. Next base: position 2,718,698 of record JALAZF010000010.1, on the reverse strand, counting down.
CGCACACTCGTTTCTCTACATGCGGGTACTTTGAGTAATTGAGGAATTTGTACAAACTTGAACACACACAAATCCTAACACTAAGACTTGCTATTTATAATAGTTGAAAATAACTACCACTAACAGCCTACAAACTAGAGCAAGACAAATGACATTCTGCATGTCTTCGTCTCCTAAATGCGCTCCACGTGTCTTCTGCCATCAATAGGATAAGAACAAAGTTCTCTCCCTTATTTGAATTCAAATTTTGAATCGAGCGTCATCAGTAATGCTTCTGTCGAACAATATTTCCAAATTGTTAGAAATATTTCTACGTCCATAAAATACCCATTTCTTACACAAGGACACTTTCGAATAGAATTCCTAGGAACGCTATTCCAGTTGAAGTCTTCCAAGCCTTCTCTGAAATCCTATTTCCTTGATTAATTCTCTTAATCTAATACTAGACGTCGAAATTAAGAGCTAACAGCAACACACTTGTGTTAATCATAGAAATTAGATAAACACCATTAATAAAGCACATACATATCTGATTTCGAGACATTTGCACCATTCGAAGCAAATACTCTACCATTAGTCTAAACAGTAGCAGTCAACGTATTTTGTGGTTTCTGACATTGTGTACTGATGTCACCCTGCTCGTCACAGTTATAACAAGGTAACACATTACTCTTGCATTTAACAATATGGTGATCTGTCTTCCCACATTTGAAGCACTTTAGACCCACACTCTTACATTCATTAGCACGGTGACCCAACTCTCCACACTTGAAACACTTCAGAGGATTATGAGCTCCTCCTCCACTTATCTTTTTCCCACCTGCAGATTTTTGTTGAAACTTATGTTTCCTTTTATCTGATGGAGGATCAGATACGACTCCCGCAAATTTGAACGTTACACTTATATGAACTATGAAGAGGAGCACATACATCATCAACAACGAAAATGGGAGAAATCACAAACAATAATAATAGGCATATACTGCAAGGTAGGATATCAAACACAACATGTTCTACAAAATCTAATTCATAATATATCTCAATACATTCTCACACCCACACCCATCAACCAATGACAACTCAACAAATATGCATATAACTCATTATGCAATGCAACTCGACTAATGCAACTCTATGAATATGCATGTGGTACCAACTCAATATTTGGTTCTTTCTAGAACCGGGTCCCGTCTATAAAACCATGATCCCCCTATCTAAGCTCCAGGTCCCCTCTTCGAGCTTTGGATAAGCCACTAATCCCCCATCTGAACTAGCAGACACGTCTCTTGACATAACTCGTATGATGCATGAGTATATCATTAAATTAATTTGTTAAGACCCATGTTCTGATCCCAACGTAATGCATTGACAACTCTAGCAATCCTCTATCTGGATTACATCTCAATCACAAACAAAAAATGCATAAGATCATATAATTCAATGTAATTCAAGTATTCAATCAATCTCCTCGATTAAATTATTATTCATACATGCAACAACATAATAGTCATAAATATCACCCCAAACATAATGAAATCATCACACTCAATTTACATGACAAAATCATCATCAAGTAGTTCACGAGGTAGCTTTACGCGTTAGCTTCCTAACACTTCGAATGCCGTGTCATTTGGACTTACAGAATGAAAGTTGTGGCCAAAATCTTCGGACAGTGCAACAAAAGACAAAATAGACATTCTAGCAGTTTAGAGTCGACTCCAAGCACGTATGAGTCGACTCATACTGTTGTTTTTACCTAAAATTCAGTTTTTAACGTATTTTGAACATCATTTAGTGATTATAAATCACCCAAACACTTCTTGGCACAAAAACAATGTTAGGCGATAGGCTTCGATCTAGAGGGGGTGAATAGATCACAAATAAAAAACAGAACTTTTGGCAAAAATCATTTTCAAAAGTTTTATGGCACAACTGAAACAACCCGAATCAAAATCGTCAAACCGAATCTAATATCGGATAGCTCGGATATGCATAATGTAAACCAATTAGGATGATAATGAACACAAATTGTTCAACAACTATTAATTCACGAATCAATTAAATGCAAAACTATTCGTAAAGCTTATTTCCAATGAACAAAAATCAATTAAAATACTCAAAGGCAATTTATCGAACACTTTCTGTGCGATTGATAACATTTGGAAATTCAATTTGTTTTTTTGATGTTAAAAGCCAATCATAATCAAAGTGATTATGATTATATCAACAAAACTTTAAAAGATAGTTGAAAAATAATTTACAATCGAATTAATCGAAACAACAACGAACTCGATAATTTGCAAGAACTACAATAAAAGAAATAGAGAGATAGGTAGATATGTAGAGAGAGAGAGAGAGTTGCAATTAACCTTATCTTTACAAAAATGTTTATACAAGAGATGAAGAACTCTAACCCAACAAATCCTATGGTTTGATGTTGATTCTACCACCTCCAAACCCTTGAACGAAGTTTGATCAAGTCACCAAAAATGCTGCTGCAATCCACCTGTTCTTGACTACTTGCTTGCAAGACCTCCTCGTCTTCAAGGTTTTCGCTCGGTCAAATTAATCCCTAGCACACACTTGTTGAACCCAAGATTCCTGAACACGATTCACCGTCTCGCACTACTCCCTTGCAAGGAACCACCTTGTCCCAAGGCCTTCACTCGGTTGAATCCGTGTTTGCGTGATCTTGTCCAAAACCTTCAAATCCCAATGATCTTGAAGGAAAACCCCAACTTGGTTTGCTTATTTGAAACACACAAAGATCTCAACCCAATATTCTTGGTTACACCAACCTAATTGGACATTATCAACCCTAACCTAGATGGTCACCCAATCAAAAAATGATTATGTGTAGCTTGATTATGTGTATACATAGAAGAAAGGTTGCAGATGGGGGGAAAGCTTTGTAATTCTGGTTTCGTTTAGGTTTTACACTAATACCTTACTAGAAAAAGGTGCGTGCGTGTGCATGTGTGTGTACGTGTGCGTGTGCGTGTGCGTGTGTGTGTGGAAATAGGCAAAAAGGATGCAATATAAAATAAGATGCAAGATAAATTTTGAGTTTTTGAAAGCTACAGGTCGGCCTATGGAAGCAATAGGTCGACCTGTTAAGGTACTTAGGTCGACTTAAGTGAGGCGACCTCTAGGCAGAGTCTACATGCTATAATATTGATGCATGGAGGTCGACCTGTCCAAGCTATGTAACGACTTATACTGAAGTAAAAGCTTCTATAGGTCGACCTGAACTCGTGTGTGTCGGCCTATGCAACAATGTTCACACATTAAACTTTGTTTTTGATGTATGTAGCATGTCTAAGACTTTTCCAATTATTTTTAAAACCATTTGTATGCATCCTAATGCTAAGATAATCGATGCACATCTAAACTTTGGTTGATACCGCCTAATATACAAATCGTTAAAGCATTATCCTAGTTTTGACATCATTCAAAACATGACTAGATGAAGAATGCACTCACAAACAACTTATTTCACACATCTATTTTCTCAAAATTGAACCCCTCTCTTATTAAGCCCTAATTATATTAATCAACACACCAATTCACCACCAATCCACCAAATACTCATGTCTCTAAAACTTTCCACATTGCAACAATGGTGGAAACATACATATATATACATAGTACATAATTTCAAACATCAATTCACATGAAATTCACATCAATATAATCAGGGGAATATCACTCTTCAAGAACACACGTAGAAATTATCACAATATTCATCCCTATTGGGGGTTAAGGACTTATCTACCTAAAATTCATGCATAAGTCCTTATTGAAGGTTATTCTCCCTGAAGATAGCGGAAATAATACCCGAGCGCATCGCACGCTCGATGATACAACCGAGTCGCCACCAAACTTTATTTATTCCAAAAAGAAAAGGAAAATATCAATAAAACTCACGGGAATGAGAAACAGGTAAGGGAGTCGGTTATGTGAGAGGAAGGTATTAACATCTCTCATATTTGTCGTACTCGACAAGAACCATTTTGCTTGTTCTTTGCATGAATGGAGGTTACTATCCAAAGGTTACTTGTGAATGGGGAAATAAAGGTTTATAAATAGGCTGCTCGCTGAGGATTAGAGCCCTCGTTCCTACGTATCCTCATAGTGAAATGAGGAAGTCAGAGCTCCATAGTTCGGAGAACTAGGGGGAAAAAGAAGCAAGGTTGCTCGCCAAGTTCTCGCAATCTTAGGCCTACATATCCTCATGGTGCAATGAGGAAGTTAGAGCTCCGTAGTTCATGGAACTAAGGATGATTGAAAACAAGTGGTGTCATAACCAAGAGAAGGAATAAGAGTGATATGAGTGGTGTTCAAACCAAAGAGGAAGTATAGTTTAAAGGAGATAAGAGAAATGATGTTTTAAACAAGAACCAGTGATTAACCAAAAGAAAGGAGTTGTAGGGTTTGTTAACCAAAAAGTGGTGATTAACCCTAAGAAGAAGAAGTTGGCATTTTAATAGAGAGTCAACGATTAACCAAGGAAATGGTATGAAGTATGGTATTTTAACCGAGAATCGATGATTAACCAAAAGAAAGAGGAGGTATGGTATTTTAACTAAAAACCAGTGATTAACCCAAGAAAGAAGTTAATATGGTCTTTTAACCTAGAATCGGTGATTAACCAAATGGGAAGGAGTTGTAGGGTTTGTTAACCAAGAAGTGGCGATTAACCATAAGACGGAGAAGTTGTCAGAGGTTGGTATTTTAACTGAGAATCAGTGATTAACCAAAGAAAGGGTAGAAGATGGTCTTTTAACCGAGGATCGGTGATTAACGAAGGAAAGGGTATTTTAACCAAGAGGTGATTAACCCAAAGGGAGAGAAGATTTGTGTTTGATCCATAAAGGAGGATGTTGTTGAGGTGTGGAAGGGTGAAAGGTTTTAATGTTCCCCTAAGGCGGGAAAATGCATTGGATTGATTGAGATTTATTTTAGAGGGGAGATAAGTCCTTGGGTAGGAACCCCTGTGGGTAGTACCCAATTATTTATTTCAAAGGGTTTATTTTGAATGATGTGTGGCGAGTTTAGTCATGTCTTCATATTTGAAAGACGAGTATCAAGACCATACACTCTAAAGTGGGCATCCTAATACTCGAAGAAGAAGAAGTATGCACTCAATCTTCTCTTTTTAGTCCAATTCGGGGAAGACATTACTCGTTTTATTTAGGAAGTGTTTTACTTTGGAAGGCAAGTGTTTAAACAGTGAACCCTAAAGGTAATGTCAAACACTCGGGATAGGACAATGCCTTCGCCTAACCACTCCACAACCATTCCAAGTTTGTTTAGGAAAGAGTTTGAAAATACACTTGGTACCAAGACCTAGGTTTTTTAGTTTTGTTGAAGCATGAATAAAGATGAAAGGATGGTGAACTGAGTAAAGGTAGGTTGACGGCGATGCCTAAGCGATTGACTTACGGGTGAAAACATACAAGGCTTGCTTGCGGGTTAAGTGATGGAATGAACGGGATGAAGGTTGATGGCGATGCCTAAGCAATCGGCTTACGAGAGAGAAGAGGTGTGGGAAACCCTAAATGTGTGGTGAAATGTGAAGTTTAATTAATTAGTTTGAAAATGGTTTGACGTTGAACCAAGTTTTATTTGTCTTTGTTTTTGAAATTGTTTTCTAATTGCTTTTGTTTTATCTTTTTAACGTACAAGCATGCAAGCATAAGACAATAAAAAATGTAAAGTTCCACGCTATTACACTTTAATGGGTGTGAGGGACATATTACCACAATGAGGGGATAACACCTAAGGTAGAACGATAAAGGTACAATAATTGAAAAAATTGGTTAATGTCCAAAAATGGTCCAAGGGCTTCAAGTTAATACCTCATAACCAAAGAGCAAAAAAGTTAGCAATATGCATTATTCATGATGAATGCTATGACACAAGATATTCAACAAGACTTAATCCATATACACATGCTAAAATTCATCAAATCAAATGCCATAAAACTTCTATAGAACAAGTGGGTGACACAATTCCATTAAGAGAATAGCACGAAATTTAATCAAGTGATGGCACCAAATTTTATCAAGAAAATAACATGGAAATCTTAACAAAATAATAGCCAAAATTCACCAAGATAAACCTAAAGATCTAACAAAATAATATCCCAAAATTCAACAACATAATAGTGAAAGAAAATTCAACCAAATGATATTGCAATAATTCAAACAAGATAATATGGAACAAACAATCCACAAAATATCCAAAAGACAACAAAATAATGGTAAAAAGAATTAAACTAAATGAACACAAAATGGAAATAAAATTAAAAAAGAATATCCAAGCAGGGGGAAGTGTATACTGTGAAAGAGGTATGGAAAGCAGGTATTTAAGGCCCACGGTGGGGCAGGCCCGGAGCATGGCATTCGCCACCTCCCTGTGGCGCTCGCCACGGCCACACAACGCTAAAAAAAGAGGACGAAAGAAGAGTGAGGCATCAGAACACTCATCAAATCCAGTACCAAATTCCCTCTCTTCAGACGCGATTCTGTTCAAGAATCACTTCTCAAACACGATTTCTCACTCAAACGTGATACTTGCTTAATTCAAACGTGATTTCATGCTTCAATTCGAACGTGATTTTATGCTTCAATTCGAATTCAAACGCGCTTAAATTCAAAGGCGACTCCTTACTCAAACAATATCAAACATGATTCTATGTCTTAATTCAACATGAACGCGGTTCTACGAGAGCGTTTTCAAATGCGATTTCGCAAGCAATTTCACTCAAGGCTATGGAGCTTTACGCTATGCAATGATCAGAGAAATGAAAGGAGAGTGAAAGAGAAGCGTGCTATGTAAATAAGTTAACGACGACGACGAAATACCTACCGAATTCGGCGACGTCGACGATTCACGGATACGATCCTTTCTCTCTTCCTTGTGCTTCTGCTTGCTCTCAATTTCTTATTCTTCAATTCGTGTTGTTGAATTCTTGATCTTGCGTTGTAGACACTCTTGTGTGAGGTTGCGCATAGGGATGTTGCAGAGCTTGCAGGCTTGTTGAATGGTGATGAAGATGAAGTATGCAGATGAGTGGAAGGTTGAGAATGAATGTAGCAGTGGATTGAATTGAGGAAAAAGATGAAGATGAAGGTTGAAGATAAAAAATAAGGTCAAAGCTGAAGGGAGAATGAAGCAGAGGAATAAAGTGAAGCCCCCTGCAAAATGAGGTGAATTTGATTTTTATACCCTCTCTGATTTTTTCATTTCTGTTAAGTTAGTTGGAATATCCAGGCGAAATTCAGGTGAAATTTCCTTGAAATGTGGAATCATATAGAGGTTATTTAGGTAATTTGGATTGAGTTAGTTATAGTTAGTTGGTTCGGTTAATAAGGCTAGGAATTAGTTTAGGATTCAGTCACACAGGTTTGGAATTTGTTATACTCAACTCAATGAGTTAACTGAAAACACTCACTGAGTTTTGGAGAAGTTGGTTAGAATTCCTTCTGTTATAACTGTGAAATTAGTTAGCTTTTTGAGCTTGCATTTGACTGGTTTTCATGTTAAGTTAGTCGTGTGTATTGGATTTGAAGGTGGGTAATTGTTGTGGTTTGGAAAACGATTATTGCAAACTACCATGAGGTGAATTACGGTTAATGAAGTATTGGGAGGTTTTGAAATTATGTTAATGTGTTATACTGTTAAGGCAATGTTTGAGTGAATTTTGATGCGAGATTATTTAAAAACGGTAGAAATATTGTGGACTGCTGTGTATTTTCGAATGTTGTAAATGTTGTTAGCACGATAGGTGCCGAAGTTGTGAACAAGTCGCTAAAACACTTTTGAAAGTAATAGCATCTAGTTCCACAGATGATTGTCTGATTTCACCGAAGAGGCCAAGTGTTTCAGGAAGTTTCCCTTTAATTACTTGTCCAGAAAACATGACATTCCAAGAAACTATCAGTGCCTTTGGTATCAACTCAAAGATGCTTTCCTCTGACCCAACCTTTCCACCTTCGAAGTATAGGTCCATCGTCCATGAGTGAGTTGTTAAAATATCAGGTAGCGTTCTGTTGTGCATTATATGTCCATGAACAACTTTCCCTCTAGTGGTTGCAATGATCGTGAACAAACCGTTATCATACTGCCCAAAGTAGTGAAAGTTGGCTTGACTAATTTTTGCAGCCCTTGTTTTTGCGTTGTACTCTTGTAGATCATCCTGTTTGTAGTTTGGCCTGAGATTATGCATGTGTTCGCGGCTGGTATCTTGCTTTTGCTTGACATTATTGCTGTTGTGTGCTTGCAGTTTATGTTTTTGCTTGAAACTTATTCTCATTATGGTGATGTTGATGCTCAACGTGCTGCTCGTGATCTGGGTGTGGCTGCAGTCGAGGACGGCTATATAGAACCACAACCAACTAACTTGGCAAGTTGTCCATCTGTTTTGAACTTCAAAGATAAGTGTGACAGTTTCTGATCTTGTGCAGGTTTGCGAACGATGCCGGTAGAGGTCTACAACATCATCAAGAACATAATTCACATTCTGCAAGAACATTTCCTCAGTGGTTGACTTGCGATCTCTTGACTCTGTTGGACTCATGGTCCAAACAATGTTGCTGAATTTATGGCTTATAGGTAGAAGTGCAATTGGGCCATTAGGTAGACACCATTGCCACACACAAAGATTAGTAAAAGTATGCTCTAGAGTACCAACGATTGCATTCTGAGAGTAATTCCATTACTAAGCTACAACTTTGAAGCATGACCTTGAGTGATTGAAGTTTAGTAAGCCAACACCCTGATATGCCTCATTATCTTTCAAATTTTCAAAAACAGTAGTTGCTGATGATTTCTAGTGGTCTTATGCAGATTCGATACAGTGGTTTAGCAGCAAGGGAAGCCTAATCAGGTGGTTTAGTACTTGAGGATTTGAAAGCTCGCCGAGAATCTTTGGTATGCTACCTGTTAAGAGACCTTCTGAAAAGTGAATGACTTGAATCTCTTTGCACCTTCTAAGCTCTTCTGGAATAGTACCTATTGGGCTGCTCTGCCATAAGAGTAGACTCTTTAATCTGTGAAGTTCTTCAATTTGAGTTGGAATTGAACCTGAGAGAGTTCTGATATAGGTAAATATTCTACAACCCACTACAATTTCCAATCTCTTGTAAACACAACGATTTCAAGCTTATCTTTATCACATCTCCTTTTGGATTGCATTCCAAACCAGTTGTTGCATAGTGCTGTGGTGAAAAACTTGTAAATAACAATTTCTGATTGTGTTTCTCTTGGACAACAATAGTTTTTTGGTGTATGGATCCAGTGACGTGTTAGTGACTGCTGCTGCTTCTTTGATGCTTGAGCTGTTGTATGGTTATTTGTCAAACCCCCTGTCAATTATCCTGTATTGTTAATGCTAGTTAGTTACAAAAGTGATGTTAGCATGCTAGTTAGAAACAAAACCCAACTGCTGATTGTTATGTCTGAATGGTGTTAGATGTCATGGACTTGAATGTGGCAAAAATGAATGAATGAATGCACTTGTGCTAGTTAGATTGTGATGATGTTGTCATTGGTTTGTTGATGATTAGCTTGGTCCTTCTTGGTATGACCCTAGTTTGAACTTCTTGATGCAGGGGTTAGGGGTGTGCAAAAAAAAAAAAAAACCAAAAACCAAATTAGTATCCAAATTAATCCATATTTAAAAACCAAGTCCAAAATTACATTTTAGAACCGGTGACCCATTTATCAAAACCAGAAAAAAACCGGGAACCATATTTTAATTTGGATCAGTTACCGGTTACCAAATTTCATACTGTCTCAAACTCTCTTTCGCACAGCTAAGCCATAATTTCCAAACCCAAACGGGCGCTGCTTTTTCCTCCTGTCGCCACCGCCATAAACGCTTCATTTGCGGTCGCAATCATCAACTCTATAATTGTAGTAAAAGACATAAAAGCTGCTTAATCCTCCCGTCGCTTATTCCTCCCGCCGCCACCGCCATAAACAATTTCGCACAACTAAAATTCTATATAGTACATACTGTTCACTTGGCAGAATTAAAAGGAAAAAATTGAAGCTTTGCCATGTTCATGTGTTTATATTTTATTTGGTGCTATTCATTTTTGTTGCTGTTTTTGGTAATCCCTTTCTTGACAACTGGTTTTGTTTTTAGTAATCCCTTTCTTGACAACTGGTTTTGCTTAAGAATAAGAAAATAAGCGTACACTTCTTAAATAAATCTCAATGAAATTCTAAACAAAACAGACCCTACTATAAAGTGTTAATGGAAGTTTGAAACAAAATTTTAAAGAACTGTGTATATATTAAAGGATATCTTATTCTATCAAATTTATAACTAAAGCTTTGGTGGATAATATAAGTACTTATTCAGAAAATTGTTTTTTTTTTAAGAAAATAAAAAATTAGTTTTGAGAAAAACCGATTTAAAACTGTTTTTTTAAACTGGTTTTTATGAGAAACCGGTTTAGAACTCAATTGATCCATATATAAATCGGTTTAAAAAAAATAAACTGGTTTTTTGAAAACAGTTTTAAGATCCAAACCAAACCATATATATAGTTTAATTTAGTTTGGTTTATGATCCATGAAAGCAGGGATAATGTTAGGTTTGCATCAAATGAATCAAGGCATGTCATTAAGAGGAAGCTCATGGAATGCACTAAGTGTCATGAAGAATTTTGAAGACATGGGGCTTGGAGGACCACCAAATAGGATGTCTTATGAATGAGGACCAAAGGGTAGTATTAGGGTTTAGGATTAGGTGTTTTGACTTTGGTCAACTGTTGACTGAACGTCAACTTTTAGGTCAAAATGACTTTTTTCTTTGTAATTTTGTAACTTGGTCTCTTGTAATGTACTTTCGGTATTTTGAATGAAAAATGGCTTCTTTTTTATTGTAACTTATGTTCCAAGTAATCATGCTTTTCCCTCCATTTCCAATTTTAATCTCACTTGTTTTTTTGTTGAATTCAAATTATCCAATATTTTTTAATAATCTGATTTCCAAATCTTCTCTTGAATTCAATAACAATAACTTGTATCACAAGCAAAAAGAATGAACCCAACCCTTAATTAATGAACAGAACAAATTATCACCCACATGGAGAGCTCAACCACACAATGATCATAATAGAACCTTAATCATAAATGAAGACATCTGACCATGAAGCTAAGCTTATATTTTGAGAAATCCAAATAGCCCGTTATATTCAATACTTCAGGCCTTTGACCTAATGATGTTAAAAGGTGCATATGAATGCATGATTTTAGCTAAAAATGAATGATAAATGAAAATGCATGCAAATGAATTAAAAAGCTATAAGCCAGACAAAAAATAAAAAAAAGAAGGGCAAATTTGGGGGTATGACAATTGCTCTTATTTAATCTTCTTAGACCTGAATGTAGGAATGAGGATAACGTTTCGGGCATTCAAGGTAGAAGAGGATTAAATATAAGAATACCCAAAAATTTGTCTGTTGAGGATGGAGATGTATTGGAAAAGAGAGAGCGTACCAGGGATAACGAAAGGATTTTGAACGGACCAGAGAGAGCGTAAAAGTGGTGTTTAAACCACAGAAAGCGGGTGTTTTAACAGATATAGTGATTAACCCAAATAGAGGTGAAGAATCAGCAGATTTGAGCAAATTTTTGGTAAAACAAGATGTCAAACACAAGGTTCCAACATGAAGAAGTCTGGTGAAAGAAGACTTGTCAGACATGATGTCCTAACGAATGTCTCGACATCTTGACCTGATATAGTAGGTTGTTGCTAATCTGGTCCAAGATTTAAGGAGCATTCAGAACATGGATCAAGGAAGAAATAAACAGAAGATTCGAAGCCCAAGGAAGTAGAAGATTATAAAAGAAGACCAAGACCTAGGACTGAAGAACTGAACCTATTGTAACACTTTTGTAAAATAAAAAATAGGGTTTAGGGTTTGAGAGTCGTAGGGTTCTCTTGTAAGTCTCCCTCTGTATTGATTTGATACAGTGTGGAAGACATAGGTACTTGTACAGTTTCAGAAACCCGTAGGTAATGAATTGTGTATTGTTCTTGGATGAAGAGTTTAAGCAAATCCAAGTTAACTTGTTAGTCAAGGATGCTTGACTGAACTTTGTATTGAAATGGGTGTCTTTCAATAGGATGATACAGTTATTGTGTTTATAACTGTTAGATAATCACAGGTTGTGATTTAGGGAGTGAGATGGGTTTCTCTTATCTAGGATGAAGTTCTTAGATAAAGTTTTCATTGGGTAGTGATAGGTAAACCATGGGTGTTTACTGTAAACCAGCGGTTGTTTACATAAAACTATACTACTGATAGTGGATTCTTCTTCCTGGCTTGGTATGCCCCCAAATGTAGGTGATTTTCACCGAACTGGGTTATTGTGTTGTTTATCATTCTGCAATTTATAGTTCAGTTTTGATTAACAATGTTGTAACAGATGTCGAAACATCTGTCTTGTTGTTGCTACTGATATGTTGAATATCAGTTTGCTGTTCTGTTCTTGTTTTAAGTTGTGCGGAGAACAATGTCTTGACATGTGTTATGACATCTGCTATCTGCTATGCCAGAATTTCAATTGGTATCAGAGCAGGAATCCTGTCTGTTTTTGGATGAGATCTTGGGAGATACTTTTTGGCGCTTTAAACAAGGAGGAGTTTTGGAGATCAGATCATTAACTCAGACATACTCAAGGGTATTAATGGATGGGATAGATGTTCTGGATCGAAGGTAACAACTATTGGTGGCTGTTCATGTTTTTTGAGGAGTTTCTACAACAACTGCCGGAGAGGTGGCTAGTTCTCTTGTTGGGGTGTCTTATAAGATGTTCTAACATCTTATTAGGGCATGTTGAAGATGTTCCTTGGTGATTCCGCTGCATAGGTTTCTGATGGAAGAACTCTGGTATTTATGGGATTCTGGAGTTGTGACTGAAGATAAATGGTGGAAGATCTCAATTGTCGGCTTCTTCTTTTGAAGATATCTGCATCTTTTCATTCCAAAGTCGGGAGCGAAGGAATGGAGAGAGGTGTTGGTTGATGTCTATTATGGTGACTTGGTACTTGGAAGGATGGTTCCAGCCTGTATCCTGAAGTCAGTTTGAAGATAAGGTGAGTTGAGATTGGATTTATCAAGTTCATGCTCTAGGAATTTGATAAATTATTTTTCGGCTAAGTTGTCAAAGATACTTGAGGTCTCTCTCAAGTCCACTCATTAAGGCATCTGAGTCGTGCATCTGGAGTCTTCCAGTTACTCTTCTGACTGTCATACCCCAAATTTTGACCACTAAAGTTTCCCATCATTGTGCAAATCATCACCACAATATGGATGTACCTGTATGCTTCATCAGTCTCCCCAAAGATGGGTGAGCATCCACTACAATCAAAATTAGGGTTTCAAGCCCTCTCAGAGCCTTAGACAAAGGATCAATCAAGATATGACATGATCTTCAACTTGTCTAACCTCCCAAACATCCTCAAAGGATCAAAAGGACTCCTACTTCAAGGATTAAGCACAAAGCTGCTCCCTTCTAGGTGGATCAAGTCTCCAGATCGACAGTGTCACCAAATTAGGGTTTTGATCACCCAGGGCCTCCAGATGAAAAATTTCATCTGGGCATAAGCCATTTATCCAAAACATAACCTAATATACTTCATGGAGCCTCATGAACCCATGCATCAAGTCAATTTAGACACAGGGGATGCATTCATCAAAAATCAGGAAATAGGGTTTCTTGACCTAATTCACCCCTAAGTTGACTTTTGGGACAAATCATGAGCCAAGACCTCAAGAGAGGATTTGAGGGTCTCTAATATACCATATTGATCCATTTGGAACAATGGATTGATCCAAGAAGCTTGAGCAACAAGTCTCAATTCCATCTGCACCACAATTAGGGTTTTAAGGGAAAAGTCAACTGTAACTTTGACTTTTGACCTGGACATGCTCCCAAACCCTAATACATGATTGAATATACCCTATGACACCCATGGAACATGTCCATCAAGTTTTATTTAGGTCAAGGACATGATTTCCTGAAGAATTGCATAGTTTGGAATTCATCTGATAAAAAGTCAACTATGCACAAAAGTCAACTTTGACTTTTTGAGATTTTTCACCAAAATGGATTTTTAACCCTAAAATGATGTTAATGTATGATTTGAATCATCATTCATCAAGAAAAATCAAGAAAAGTGAGATAACTTGTAAAAGGGGTAACCATAAAAACTTAGAAAATTTTCTAAGTTAAAAATAAAGTGGCAAGGGTACCAACTTTGGAAGACCATAACTCCTAAACCACAAGGCCATTTTTTATCATCCAAAGATGGATTTGTAGCCCTCATTATCATCTACAAAAACTTCAACTACAAGTCATTCCAATTCATTAAGGATTTTAAGTTATGGAGTGATCAAAGTGGCTGAAAAGTGAAAAAGTCACTTTTTCCAACACTTAGTGAAATTTTCACTAAGTCAGATTTTGCCTCACTTTTTGCCAAATGTAGGGGGATTTTTCACTTGGATTCAAAAGAGATCAAAACCAAACTTGTTCAAACAGTTGTTGTATCATGTAAGAGCTTTCCAAAATGGCCAAGAACATTGCTGATCGGAGATGACCAGAAGGAGATCGTCGTGGCCTTCGTGTAGGGCAAGTGCAGCTGCTTGTTGGAGAAGAAAAGGGGGTGGAGGTACCTGCAAGGTACTCCGATGCCAAAGTAAGTATTTGGTCAAAGAAAAGGGGAAAGCAAGTAAGAGTAGTCAAGTATATGATTCGTGATACTTGCCCCTCTCAAATGAGGGGTTTTTTATAGATAAATGGGTGGCGAGCAAAGCGCGTGGTCTTCTAACTGTTCCCGCAGTATCCGGTTAGGCGGCTGGTCGTGTGACCTATTCTGCGCGTGAGGGGGACACACCCAATGGTCATGTTGTGCCCAACGGCTATATTGTGTATATTGGGCCTGTTCGCCAGTTATGCTGGATTGGGCTTGGCCCTTAAGGGCAGAAAGCCCTGCCCAGTCCAGAACAGGAGCCCCCCAAGTCATTGCTCTGTTGTAGAGTAATGACTTAGGCAGCTGTTACTCGTACTTGTCGGGCAGGTGGTAGATCGCATGGAGTGCTTCATTCGCGCCCCTCGACGTGGTCGTCAGTTTTTAGCGTGAAAACGATGATCGGGACCTGCAACGTCTTTGGAGGGATGGCTGTTTTTTGGCGAACATCTCTGATCGGAAGTGTTCACTTTGACGAGGAGGTTTGCTCGTAGGCCAGGCGTTGTTGCATTTGTGCGCCGACCAGATGTGGCCGTTAGTTTCTAACGCGCGATGTCAACCAGGAGTTTCGTCCTCCTCGTGAAGATGAGGGTTTCTGCTCGTGGATACGTTCGTTATGACGGGGAGACTTGCTCGCGGGAGTTCGAGGGTTGATGAATTTTTTGCGTTGAACCAGGCGAAGAGTTTTTGTGACACGTGGTGTGTATCTATGGCCCTTGTCAGTCCTAGGGGCGTATAGGCTATGATGACCCTCAAGATTCCCCACGATCTAATGGTTATAAAAAGGTGGGGGACGGTTTCATTTTCATAATTTCCCAAGTTTTTCACTCTTTGATCTCGCTTGCTCTGCAATTTGTCTTCGCTGGAGCTTCTCTTCGCCACCGTCAACTTCTTCTTCAACTTGTAAGTTCCCTCTTCCCGTTCGTGTATTTTTATGAGTTTTCCGGTAGAAGTTCATACTTTCCGATGGAACTTCATGTGTTTATTGATGAACACATGAATTCCAGGAAATTCCATGAAGAACATGATGAATCTCTAGAATTTTGTAGAAATTGTTAGCGTAGATCTTTGTAGAATCTGGTTAGGTGTAGAATTTAGTTTGTAGCCGGGCACTAGGCATGTTCGGGACATTTGAGTGATTCTGGGACGACCACGTATCATTGCATGTGCCTCTGTGAGTCTTGGTCGCGGGGACCTTCTATCTAAGTTGATTATAAACATTTTAGACGAGCATATGGTTGTCCTCGGGTTCGTTAACGCCCTTTCACTTGATCAGTGGTGGAAGGGTGGATTTGATCATGGACGTCGAATTCACTTCTCTTCCTCTGCTTTTCAGGTGGAAATGGCCGAACCCCGTGATGACGTTGTGCCCGACGCCCAGGAGGTGCCCGAGGATCCCGGTGTGTCCGCTGACTATTCGAATATCAAGGTCGCGGGAGGGGACCTTGAATGGCTTGGACACAAGCCTTTGTCTTTTCGATCAACCGTCTCTGAGGAGGAGATACGGGATTTTGACCTGTTGGAATTGTGCGACGGGCCTGGAAAGCTTTTCGTCCCGGGGAGCACGATAGAATATGTTCCGCGTATCCGGGACTTCGCTTTCCCATGTACGAATTTGCGTTTACGGAGGCCAAGATGCGTCTTCCTTTCACTGATTTCCAATCGTCTTTGTTCACCTACTTGGAGTTGTGCCCGTCCCAGCTTCATCCGAATGCTTTGGCTTTTATAAGGGCCTTTGAGTTGGTGTGCCGTTATCTACAAATCGGGGCGACCACGGACCTCTTCTTCTGCCTCTTCCAGATTCAGCGGAGCACGGCGGGGTCGAAGCAGAGTTGGGTATCGTTCAAGCAACAGAGTAGGCTGTTCTGGCCGTATTCTGATTCGATACGTAACTTTAAGGATAGGTTTCTGGTCGTGAGGCCTATGACTGAGGAGGCGAGAAGGAGCATTTCGACCATCGAGAGGGTGATGGTGGATGGTCGGGAAAGGGATAGTGTTGTCTCCATTTTCCCTTTGGAATGGGTCTTTACCCATTTTAGACACCGAACAGATCAGTTCCTGGTGAAGCATGAGTAGCTTTGCCCGGCTGATAAGGAGTCGTATAGGATCCTTCACGCTTACGTGGAGAGCTTCTCTCCGGCCTACGTCGTCGATCGGGACGGGAATCAGCTGGTCGGGGAGGATGGCCCTATCCGAGCAGCTAGATATATTAATGTCAAAGCTCTCCTTGAGTGTGATAACGATGACGATGCTATGACCTTGCTTGGTATGCTCCACTGTTTTGTTCTATCTCTTTAAGTTTTTCTTGTCCTGATTTGTTATGTGTCTTCGCAGGTATGATGGCTGATATGCGAGAACGTTTGATGAGGTCGCAGGCGGCCAAGGTCCATAGGAAAGCGACCGCAGGTGCCAAGACCGGTGCAGCCAAGCAGACGGTGATAGAGAGTTTTACCGTTGGACCTTCCCCTGAGCCGGAGAGAGCCTCAACGCCGCTGACCCCGGAGGGTTCCCGTAAACGGAAGAGAGATGCCGCGGGGACTTCTGTAGCCGCTGGTCCGGGCGGGTCTGGCGTCGGACACCTTATTCTCCCTGCCTGCTATACTCGTCGGGATTTGTTCGCTGAAGGGGATTCGATTGAAGTCCCTGAGTCTGAAGGCGTGGCTATCCTGAATGCCAATTCTAAAGCGAGGAGGAAGCAGCTGTGCCAGGATGCGGCGGGCATGTTTAGGGTTCTTGAAGCTGCCCTTGTCCTCGCAGATGACGAAGCTGCTACTCGGGCGAGCCTTGTGACATCTAAGAACAGAGTAGCCGAGCTGGAGGTAGAAAACAACCGGCTGTTTAATGATTTGAAGCAGTTCGAAGGTCACCAGGAGGCCAAAGTGCTGCTCCAGGAGGAGGTGACTCAGCTAAAGCTGGCCGCGCTCAAAGCCGACGAGGAGAGGAAGAAGATGCAGGCGAGGATCGCTGAGTTGGAAGGTCTGACTTCAGCCGTTCAGGACGAAAACGATGATGAGCTTGCCTTGAAGTCGCGGGCTGATCTGATCGGGAGGATCAGGATCCTTGGCGAGGACAACCTAAAAGCGGCTGAGTTCGGCTTCAACGCGGCAAAAGAGCAGATGGTGGCCCTCAACTCCGACGTTCAGCTCCTGACAGATGGGATGGGTCTGTTTAACACGGTAGTGGACGACAAAGTTGTCCCCGCGGAGGAGGAAAGTGAAGTCGTAGGGTAGGACTTTGTTTTTGGGCATGTTTTGTGGGCCTGTGTGCCCTTATGAATTTGTATTTATCACTTTGTATGGGCGCTGCCCCTTTTTTGTATTTGTGACATTATCTGGCCGTGGCCGGTACGTTAATATATTTGGATTTTGTGGACGTTGTATTGTGAATCTGCTCTGTTTGTTTATATGTATGTGCGTGCTCGGATAAGCGAGGAACCTATCGAGGAGGGCGACGTGGTTCTGCCCGTGATGAGACTAGGACTTCGTTTGAGGTACTAGTCTCATAGGCTTGGACTGTTCCCATCGCGAGCTGGGTGTCCTGCCTGAACGGTGCGGCAACGGCGGAGCTCGGTTAAGGTATCCCCGTTGTGCGCAGGATCTGCTCGTTCAATGAGCAGAAGCTGGCCGGCGTTGTAATGCGTGTCATGCTTCACCAGGGCATGATACGAAGGTCGCGCAATTCTCCCCGTTTTGGGTTGATTGTGTCGGCGACTTGTCTATCCTCGTAGTTAAGGACTTAGCTATAGTATTGCTTGAGTTTTTCAGTATTCCATGGTCGAGCAAATTGTTTTTCGTCCAGTGTTTCCAAGTAATACCCTCCCGTGCCCGTTTTGGACTTGACCCTGTAAGGTCCCTCCCAGTTCGCTGCCAGTTTCCCTTCGCGAGAATCCTTCTGGTTTCTGCGCAGGACCAGGCTGCCTACGGGAAAGTCACGTTTTATGACCCTGGTGTCGTGTCGCAACGTTATTTGCTGTTTCAACGTGGCCTCGCGGAGGGCAGCCCCTGATCTTATTTCTTCGACCAGATCGAGCTCCTCGCGTAGAGCCTCGTCGTTCATTTCTTCGTCGAGGGGAGCTTCTGTCCTTCTCGAGGGTTCCCTT
Source organism: Lathyrus tuberosus (assembly GCA_022829125.1). NCBI lineage: Eukaryota > Viridiplantae > Streptophyta > Magnoliopsida > Fabales > Fabaceae > Lathyrus > Lathyrus tuberosus. Next base: position 2,699,826 of record JALAZF010000010.1, on the reverse strand, counting down.
ATCTCCACCGGTATTACCGCCTCTGTTCCATACGCTAGTCGGAAAGGGGTTTCCCCGGTGGTGGAGTGAGGTGTCGTCCTGTACGCCCAGAGGACGCTGTGGAGCTCCTCGACCCACCTCTTCTTGGCCTCGCCTAGTCTTCGCTTCAATCCGCGTAGGATTACTCTGTTCGCGGCCTCCGCTTGCCCGTTGGTCTGGGGATGCTCGACCGAAGTAAAGTGTTGTTTCGTTCCCAACTTGGCGACGAAGTCTTGGAATTTTTTGTCCGTGAATTGGGTTCCGTTGTTGGTCACGAGGGCCTGCGGTACCCCAAATCTGGGGAGGACGTTTCTTTTGTAGAAACGCAGTATGTTGAAGGCTGTGATCTTGGCGAGCGCTTCGGCTTCGATCCATTTTGTGAAGTAGTCGACGGCCACGATTAGGAATTTATTTTGATAAGATCCCATTGTAAAGGGGCCTAGGATGTCCATCCCCCACCAGGCGAAGGGCCATGGCGAGGAGAGGGTCTTCAACTCGTTGGGGGGGTGCCAAATGCATGTCCCCGTGACGCTGGCAACAGTCACATTTTTGCACGTGTTCTTTGGCGTCTTGCTGCATGGTCGGCCAGTAATATCCTGCGCGCAAAGCTTTTCGAGCCAAGGATCTTCCCCCTAAGTGTTGTGCGTTGATGCCCTCGTGGATTTCTTGTAGGATTTCGGGGATCTGGGCCCCGTCGACACACTTTAATAGGGGAATGGAGAACCCTCGTCGGTATAACTTGTCCTCGATCAGTACGTACGAGCAGACTCGTCGTTTAATTACACTGGCTTCCTTACTGTCTTCGGGAAGTTCCCTATTGGTGATGTAATTGTATACCGGGGTCATCCAGCAATGGGGGTCTCCGATGACGTTAACCTCTACCAGGTTGGATTTTGTAATGCTCGGGCTGACCAGTGTTTCTTGTATGACAGATTTGTTTCCGCCTTTTTTTCTGGTGCTGGCTAATTTGGAGAGGATGTCTGCTCGGGTATTCTGTTCGCGCAGGACGTGTTGGACTTCCCATGCTTCAAACTCCGCCATTTTGTCTTTTACCACGGCCAAGTATTCGGCGAGTTGGTCGTTTTTTGCCTGGAATTCTCCTCGCACTTGAGATGCCACGAGTTGGGAATCAGTGCAGATTTTTATTTTCTTCGCGCCGACGTCTTTGGCTAGTCGTAATCCTGCGAGGAAGGCCTCATATTCGGCTTGATTGTTGGATGTATTGAATGAGAGGACCAGGGACACTTCGATCAGGGTCCCTTCTTCGCTTTCGAGGATTATTCCTGCTCCACTGCCCGAGGGGCTTGATGCGCCATCCACGTAGATGATCCACCTCTGTGTTCCTCTCGGGGGGGACGACTCTGGGGTCATCTCTGCCACGAAGTCGGCCAGGACCTGTGCCTTGAGGGCTTTCCTCCCCTCGTAGCGAATGTCGAACTCGGCCAGTTCGAGGGACCATTTTAGCATCCTGCCCGCCATATCTGGTCGGGTTAACAACTGTCTAATAGGCTGGCCGGTTCTGACAACGACAGTGTGTGCCAGGAAGTAATATCTGAGTATCCTAGCGGCGATTATGAGGGCAAGGGCTACCCGTTCTATCTGCGTGTACCTAACTTCGGGTCCTTGTAGGGCTTTACTGGTGAAGTAGATGGGTTTCTGCCCGGTAGTAGTTTCGCGAATAAGAGCTGCACTTACTGCTTCGTTGGCCACGGAGAGATATAGGTATATGGTTTCCCCGCGGTCTGGTCATGACAATATTGGTGGGGCAGATAGAGCTTGTTTGAAATGGGTAAGGGCCTGCTCGCATTCGTCCGTCCACTCGAAATTTCCCTCCTTCCTAAGTAATTTAAAGAAGGGCAGGGCGTGCTGGGCGGACTTGCTTACGAAGCGAGCAAGGGACGCGAGCATCCCGTTTAGGGATTGTATCGCCTTCTTCGACCACGGCGTGGGGATTTCTACGAGTGCCTGGCATTTGTCTGGGTTTGCCTCTATTCCTCTTTCGGTGAGGTAAAATCCGAGGAATTTCCCTGCTCATACACCGAAGGTGCATTTTTCTGGATTAAAACGCATTTTACACTTTCGCGCTTGGTCGAACACCTTGCGCAAGTGGGTGGTGTGGTCGGATTCCTCTTGGGATTTGACGATCATATCATCCATGTATACTTCGAGCATGTCTCCGATTTCTGATCGAAAGACTTTGTTCATCATGCGCTGGTATGTGGCCCCGACGTTTTTTAGTCCAAAGGGCATTACGTTATAGTAATAATTTCCCGAGGGGGTCATGAATGCTGTGTATCTCTTGTCCTCGTCGGCCATTGGGATTTGGTTGTATCCTGAATATGCGTCCATGAAGGACAAGAGCTTGAAACCGGTGGAATTGTCTACGAGCTTATCTATGCTCGGCAGTGGATACGCGTCTTTCGGGCAAGCCCGGTTGAGATCGGTGTAGTCAATGCACATACGCCACTTTCCATTATTCTTTTTAACAAGTACAATATTTGAGAGCCAGGTCGTATACCTGGCCTCGGAAATAAAATTTGCCTCTAAGAGGTCTTGTACAAGTTTTTCGGCAGCCTGTGCCTTTTCCTCGGACTGTTTCCTTCTTCGCTGGGCGACGGCGCGGGCAGCTGGATCGATTGTCAAGTGGTGACAGGCAGTTTCTGGATCCAAACCGGGCATGTCTGCTGCACTCCAGGCGAACAGGTCGGCGTTGTCGTCAACACATGCTTTCAGCTCCCTCTTTACCTCTTCGGGGAGGCCAGCGCCGATCTTCACTCCCCTGCTGGGGTTGTTACTGAAGGTGATGACCTCGAACTCTCCATCTGGGACTGGACGCAGAGGTGCAGGCGAGGGGGAGCGCGTTGCTCCCGAGTTATTATCCTCTCCCCGATCTTGGTGTCCTTCAGTGAGCCTGCTGTTGAGGTCGATGGTGTGTACGGGAAGCGTGGGCTTCTTCTCTCGCTGTCCATCTTCGGCTGGAATTTTGTCTTCCCTGGTGCGTTTCGTCGACTTTACGGTCGCCGCGATCTGGTTCTGCCCCCTCGTGGCGGCCTCGAAGCATCTGCGAGCAGCCTCGATGTCGCCGTGCAGAGTTGCAATGTGTCCCTTCTCAGTGTAGTACTTGAGCTTGAGGTGGACCGTAGAGGGGACGGCAACGAGTTCGGCAAGGGCTGGTCGGCCGAGGATGCACTGATAGAGTGACGGGCAATCTATGACCAATAACTACGTCTTGATTGTCCTCGACGCCTCTTCTTCGCCAAACTTGACTGGTATCTCTACGTAACCCCATGGTCGGGCCGTTGCTCTGTTGAACCCTTGGAGATCAGACCCTACGTACAGGGAGAGATTAGACTTATCCAGTTTTAGTGCGTGGAACAGGCTGGAGTACATGATATCCACGGAACTGCCTTGGTCGACCAGGATTCTCCGCACATCTGTTGATGATAATTTGGCCCTAATCAGCAGAGGGATGTGGGAATTCGGGGATCCCCCGGGGAGTTCTTCCCGGTAGAATGTGATTGGTTGTGAACGCCCTTTACCTTTGTCGATCGTGTACAACTGGTCGGGGCTGCTGTCGATCAACTGTTCAAACTTTCGTTTAATGGAACCGACCGTGAGCTCATGGTACCCCCCACATGAGATAACCATGGCTGTAGGAAACGCTTCCCAGGTGCTGTGCATGAATGCCTGGGAAGTCGGGTCGATGTGACTTGGGATGAAAAAGTCCTCTGGTCGGTTGATGGACATTGCGACCTGTGGGGGAGGACTGAAGGGTGTTGACTCTGTTTCTTTCTTTTTATCAGTCGCGTTACGTCGGGAGGATTCCCCCTTCTTCACGTACTGTTTCAGATGTCCCTCTTTGATGAGGATTTCTATAGCGTCTTTAAGGTGCACGCAGTCCTCTGTTACGTGCCCGTGGCTACGATGGAAACGACAATACTTGCTCTTGTCGACGTTCCCTTTGGCCGAGGTCGGTTTAGGGAACCGGACACCTCCTTGTTTGAACTCGGTGTTGATACAGTCGGAGAGAATACGCTCGCGTGAGGTAGTGAGCACAGTGTATTCATTAAATCGGCCAGCTGGCCCTTTGCCTTCACGAGGACGCTCCTCCCGTCGCTTCTCCTTGCCTTTACGGGATGGCTCCGACTCCTCCTTTTTAGGTGCTCGGGGTGCTTCCCGATCTCTGGCATCCCGGGCACGATATGCGGCCTCTTTCTCCTCGTAGCGGATGTAATCTTTGGCTATGTGGAGGAGCTCTGTCAGTGTTCGAGGAGCTTCGATGCCGACAGCTTTGCAGAAGTCGCTCTTCGGGCGTAGTCCTTTCTCGAGGAGGTATTTCTTCATATGGTCGGAAGTTCTGACTTCCACTGCCTCCTTATTAAACCTCTCGATGTACTCCTGCAGAGGCTCTTCTCGACCTTGTATGATGGCTTCTAAAGTTGCCTCCGTCTTTGGATGTCGTCGGGAGGCTGTGAAGTGGCGGGTGAACTGGCCTTTGAGGTCGCGCCAGGAGGAGATGGATCCTCGAGGAAGTCTTTTGAACCATGCCATCGTACCTTTCCTCAAGGTGATGGGAAATATTTTGCACCGGATGGCTCCGGAGACACCATGGTACTGGAGCATAGCTTCGATGTTCTCTAGGTGCTCATGAGGATCTGATGTGCCATCGTACGTTGCCAGCGTGGGAGGTTTCTCTAGCCCGCGGGGAATCCGGGTGTCTACGATGTTCCTCGTGAACGGGCCTTGAACTTCGTCGTCACTGCTAGAGCTGTGAGAGAATGATGAAGAAAGGCTGTGGTCGCGGCTATGACTGCGGCGAGGAGAGTGTCCGCGGATATGCCTGTGCTCGTGCTTGTCCGAGCGTCGATGTCTTTTGGGAGCAGGGGAGTGCCTAGTTGTCCTAGGAGAACGACGATGCCGGCGAGCCCGGTCGGGTGTTGGACTCCTTGATCTTGATCGTTCCTTGACCGGGGAAGGGCTATCACGTCTCCGCTTTGAGTGATCTTGCGGAGGCGGGGAGAGGTCCAGCGTTTCCGAAGCGTGGTGCTCTTGAAGGGCGTGCTCGAGGGCGCTGATCTTTTCTCCCTGCTGAATGATGAAACGATTGGAATTATTCAGAGAGGCGATGAGCGCCGCGGTGGTCGGATCAGCGCCTTGAGGAACCGGAATGGGCTCGAAGGAAAGTTCCACGGCTTGCGCTCGTGGTCTTTGTTTGTCGGGCTTTGGGGAAGCCGGTCCACCGTTGCGCTGGACGTTCTCGGATGGGACGTTCCCGACGATAGCGTCGGTACGGGTAGCGGTGGTCAAAGGTTCTTGGACATCACTCTTAACGAAAGCCATGATGATCTGGGATTTTGGAGAGATGAAAGCTTTGGTCTTTTGGATGAAAAGATGAGGGATCTTGATTCGAAAAGACGGGGGAGCTAATTTCCCACAGACGGCGCCACTGATCGGAGATGACCAGAAGGAGATCGTCGTGGCCTTCGTGTAGGGCAAGTGTAGCTGCTTGTTGGAGAAGAAAAGGGGGTGGAGGTACCTGCAAGGTACTCCGATGCCAAAGTAAGTATTTGGTCAAAGAAAAGGGGAAAGCAAGTAAGAGTAGTCAAGTATATGATTCGTGATACCTGCCCTTCTCAAATGAGGGGTTTTTATAGATAAATGGGTGGCGAGCAAAGCGCGTGGTCTTTTAACTGTTCCCGCAGTATCCGGTTAGGCGGCTGGTCGTGTGACCTATTCTGCGCGTGAGGGGGACACGCCCAACGTTCATGTTGTGCCCAACGGCTATATTGTGTATATTGGGCCTGTTCGCCAGTTATGCTGGATTGGGCCTGGCTCTTAAGGGCAGAAAGCCCTGCCCAGTCCAGAACAATTGCCAAATTCAACTTACACCATGAGATATGACATTGGCAAGTTACCTTGCTGAAATCTGTCAAGGCAAGGCAGAATTTGCAACTTTGGTCGATTTGCCAAAATCAGCCAAATTCAATTACTCCTATCCACTTGGACACCTCAGAGGATTGAATCTAAAGGGGACAATCACTGAGCCAAGCCTCCAAAGTCCATGGAACAAGAAATAGCATGTTGAACCTAGAATGGCCAAAATAGGGACAAGACTTCAAATTTGGAATGAGGCATTCAATGGAACCATCAAGGTGGCATGGACTGAGCCATTCTCATCTGAAATTAGTCAAGACTTATCCAAGACCAAGGGGACCATAGCTCTGTGCCCTAACCTCTAGTCAATGGCTAGAGGAGACTTGCATTTCCATTGGCCAACATTGAGGAAACACCTGCTGCAGTTGCCATTCACTGTGGATCCCAAAACAAACTTGCTATACTATAAATAGAGCTCAATTGTGATCAGTTTGAGTACCCCAAAGCCATCTAACAGATGCTTTCCTCAAAATCTCTTCTTTCACTCCAATTTTGCCTTCTAAGGCAAGTCACTATCGGGTTTTGAGTTTGAGAGCAATTCCAATCAAACCAATCACTCACACACCTCACATACATCACATATGAGCTGATCAAACACTTAGATTACTTCTGAAACACCAATTTCACAAAATCACCAGCTGGTTGCTCAAGGTTTTAACCAAAGTGCAGCTGAGGTACCACAAAATGATCCAGCCAATTTCAATCAAGTCCAACCATCCAAACACAATCCATAGGGTGTAGGGAAGCTGTTCAGATCATCACAACTCATATGTAACACCTCCAGATCAAAAATCACTTTGAACTTGCTGTCATGACCTAAAGGTAAGCCTAAACTTGGGCATCTCTCAATCTATGCATATTTCCTCGCACAATAATTTGGCCATATGTTCATAATCATGCATGGAATGTTTTCCCTCAATTAATTGCATTGTTTGAATCGTGTATCAAAAATCCTAGCCTTCATGCAGAAATTAGGGTTCTTGAGGTCTCTTCGTGATTTCTTGTTGTATGTTTAATTTAAATGAAATTAATGGATATAGACATGATCGTGAGGTTGAGACGAGCATAATGATATGTGGATTGCATGATATGATTACGTATTCAGTGAGATTGGATAAAAAATGCAAATCTGAGAAACCAAGAACACGCGCGTGTTCTTCAGCTTGTTCTTGGCGCCATTTTTAGAAATTCAAATATTTGAATTTTGTGATTTTGTTTAATTGATTCAAAAATTAATTTCTCTCTGAGTTTTAATGATTTTGAGTTGATTCTTTTTTTAATAATTCACAAAAATGTTAAAATATTTTATTTTCCCAAAAAATCCCAAAAATACTATTTATTTCATATAATTGATATTTTTGTAAATAATTAATATTTTGATTGTTTTTGGCATTTTAAATATTTTTTCTACATTGATTTTGCAACTTTTAATGCTTTCTAATTATTTTGTAGGTCAATACTTAATTTTTGAAGCATTAATCCAAGATCACAATTTGTTTTCCATGTGTTAAACAATTTTTGATCATTTTAATTGAATTTTTATTCAATTAAATACATTTTGAAAACAAATTAGGGTTTTGGATTAATTCAACCCTCATAAATCATTTTGGGCCTCTTGAGAGAGTGTAAGACCCATCCCCCCTTGTACAAAAACTTTTTGGGCCTCACTCATTGTATAAGTCCCTCTGTACAAGTAAACGACGCGATCGTCGCCGGTTTAAAATAAAAAAAATCATCTGGGCCTCTCCTTGAGCTATAAGACCCATTCAAAACACTTTGGGCCTCTATTAGAGTGTAAGACCCAATCCCCCTTTTAACCAAACATCTTGGGCCTCACTTATTGTATAAGTCCCTCCGCGTTAAAAGAAAACCTCGGCGCGATCGCCATTTTTTAAACGAAAAATCATCTGGGCCTACCCTTGTGTTATAAGCCCCACTCTTTTTCTCTAAACTTTTTGGGCCTCTTGAGAGAGTGTAAGACCCATCCCTTTGTACAGAAAACCATTTTGGGCCCCAGTCACTTGTATTAGTCCCGCTGTACAAAGTCAAACAATGCGCTCACTGATAAAACCCTGGGCCTCTCCTTGAGCTGTAAGCCCCAAATCTTTCTTTTTCAAAGCACTTTCTCCTTTGATTTCGAATATACTGTTGTTTTCAATCTTTCTTTGTTGAACAACTAACCAAACAGCATGGAAGCACTACAACCGAGTAAGTGGTTATCGCTTTCGTTTACTGCTTTCATATTATAAACTGTATTGTGGGGCTGCTCATTGTAAGTCTTCTTTCATAAACTCATATCTACTGTGTAATAATAGTATAGATATTTCGAGTTTCCCCGGCAACTACATCTAGCACTAGGTAAAGCCGTTTCGTTTATTCGTAGAAATAGACGCCTAGATCCCCAATAGGAGCACCAGATACAGTCTTCTCTTCGGCTGTCCTCCTTAGGAATCGTCAAGAAGCTCTACTCCCCAAGATGAATGTATTCTCCGTGAATGGCATCTTTGAGTTTCTTCCAAATTCTCGAACTTTCCTGACTTGATCTATTCCTTGTGGATAGCTTGCCTTGAATGTCTCGGGGTTTGGGTACCCACTACGGTCATAATCTTGGACCTTAACTAAGGAACCCTCTTTAAAAGCTAAAAGTCGCTGGATAGTAAACCTCGCACGTTTACCAGTGGTTTTTATCTTTAAAAGAGTTATCTCTCCTAATGGAAAGGAGATGATAGACCCACAGGCTTCTTAAAAGCATCGGCCTCCTCTTGGACATTGTTCAAGGACCCACAGGCTTCCTAAAAGCAACCCCGCCTCCTCTTGGGCTTCGTACAAGGACCCTACGGCTTCTTAGAAGTATTCACAGCCTCCTCTTAGGCTTCGTATAATGACCTCTTCCTCTAGGAATGATAGCCTCCTCTTGGGCTTCGTACAAGGACCTGTCGGCTTCTTAAAAGTTTCCTGCCTCCTCTTGGGCTTCGTACAAATTGTCCCGACGACCTCCTAGAGGTATAGGAGCAGAACCTAGTCATCCTCATAGAACAGTCCTTTCATAGAGTCTACTACTGTTTCTCAAAGCATAGTACAAAAGATAAAACTCTAGGCACGGACAGTCTAACTTCCTTGAGTCTCAAAGACATTCTCAACTGACCCCTTCGTTAAATAGGAAGGAAACCCGCAGACTCGGACACTCTCAATACCCTTTGGATTTCCAGTTTCCTCAAAGAAAAGGAAACAACCCCGATCCTCAGATCTAACCCATGAGTACAGTGATGCTCATATAAGAACTGATTTTCTCTTTCAAAATCAGTATACTGGACCCGTCACTTAACTGACACAGTAACCTTAGCCTTCTCTTGGGCTTTGTACAATGATTCTCCCCAGCAGAGTCAAACAATGTTTTAGCCTCTCTCTCGGGCTTTGTACGAGACACATAAGAGACTCCCTCGTTGAGTCAATCACCCTTCTGCCTCCATCTCGGGCTTTATACGAGATACAAAAAGGTTCTTATTGAGCCAAACAAATTTTAGCCTCCATCTCGGGCTTTGTACGAGATAGAAAAACTCTCTTGTTGAGTCAAATCGCCTCTCTCTCGGGCTTCGTACGAGACACATAAAGACTCTATCGTCGGGTCAAAAAAACTTTTAGCCTCTCTCTCGGGCTTTGTACGGGACACAAAATAGCCTCCTCTTAGGCTTTGTATAATGATTTTCCTAGCGGAAATTAGCCTCCTCTTAGGCTTTGTATAAGAAAACCACTGGTTGATTCAATCAACCTTTTAGCATCAAAGTTGTGCCTCGTTCACAGTACACAAACATCAACAACTCCTTTCCCTTCATCTAATCGCTGTAAGCGGCAAGCCTCTGGATCATCTACATCCATGCCACTGTCCCTATTTTAGCATGATAAATTCCTAAGGAAAGATAGCATTGCTCTACACTGAGTTAAAGTCTTCTCCTTCAGGTTAAAACCCTTTCTTCGGAAATTATGGCATTGCTAGGATCCGCGTATCCCGGTTAAAGTAATTCTCCTTTGTAACCAGTCACCCAACAGTTGGGACAGACAAACCCTTCTTTAGAGATGACAAATTCTCTCTAAAGCCGAGGTCTTTCAGCTTCACATCTTGGGCTTTGAACAAGATACAAATATACCTTTAGCTTCACATCTTGGGCTTTGAACAAGATACAAATCACCTTTCGCTTCACGTCTCGGGCTTTAAACAAGACACCAAAAACCAATTTCCTCCCATAGAATAGGAGGAACTACGAACGCTCTGATTTCCCTGTTTCGGTAAACGGGAATACGTAGGCATAAGATCGAAAGAAAAGATCTTAGCGAGCACAATCAACAAAAAACCAAAATCCCATATCTCCATCAATCAAAAGCAGTAATTCAAAAGCATCAGTCCTAACATCCTAATCCTTGTTCCCCGCCAGAAACCTTCTGCCCAGGTAAAAAGAAAGAAAACAGTATTGGCGAAAATACAAATAACCAGTACAAAGGCCCCCCCACATTGTAGCATCCGTAACCTAACAGACCGCTGTTTAAACTCTGTATGCAAGCAGGGTTAATTGGAGACATCTATTTCCCTTCCTTATTCAGCCCACAATAGGATAAAAAATGAATCGACCTGTAGTCAAAGCTCAAACCGCAGAGAGCGACCAACGCTTAAGAACCGCGTCCAAAATCGCTCGCTACAGAAAAGTCTTTGGGGAGACTGATGAAGCATAAAGGTACATCCATATTGTGGTGATGATTTGCACAATGATGGGAAACTTTAGTGGTCAAAATTTGGGGTATGACAAATGCCCCTATTTAATCTTCTTGGACCCGAAGGTGTGAATGACGAAGGGATTCGGGCATTCGGGGTGCAAGAGGATTAAATATCGGAATACCCGAAATTTTGATGGTGGTTATGAATGGTATCTTACGCATTCATCTTCTTTAGCTAAGCAATGATGCTTAGAAAAGGTAAACTTCCCCTCGATCCTGGTCTTCAGCCAAGGAACTGGTCTCAGTTTTCTTTTGTCAACTTCCCCTCGATCCTGGTTTCCTACCAAGGAACTGGTCTTAGTTGCTGAAATAAACTTCCCCTCGATCTTGGTTTCCTACCAAGGAACTGGTCTTAGTTTCTGATATAAACTTCCCCTCGATCCTGGTTTCCTACCAAGGAACTGGTCTTAGTTTCTAATATAAACTTCCCCTCGATCCTGGTTTCCTACCAAGGAACTGATCTTAGTTTCTGATATAAACTTCCCCTCGATCCTAGTTTCCTACCAAGGAATTGGTCTTAGTTTCTGATATAAACTTCCCCTCGATCCTGGTTTCCTACCAAGGAACTGGTCTTAGTTTCTTTTGTCAATAAACTTTATTGACAAGGGACGCTATGAGTAGCGGTTTTCCTTCAAACTTCTCGCCGAATTTTCCTGGGGAGATGCCATTTGAGTGGAAAAAGTTTTGATGTCAGACTTGCTGGGGAACCCATTCGTCTGAATTGTAGAGGTACACAAACTTCTCTATTGGAGACGCCATTTGTCTCTACTGGGGGGAAAACAGGTCTCTTGAGAGACTGCTGTCGCTTGGAATCTTACATCATAATTTTCTCGGGATCTTCCCGGAGAAATGCCATATGATGAGGTCCAATTTTGAGGTGCCGATGAATTTTTCATCAGCAGGGTTTTTTGGAGAATGGCAGCTGTATTGCCAAATCTCTGGTTAGGAGGCTTTCTCTGTGGATTTTCCTTAATCCGGGAAAGCAAGGATATCATCTTTGATGGTGAAGAGTGACATCTGTTGAAGGTTCTCTGATCTTTCAGAGGTTCAAATTATCAAAGTGGCCAAGTGCCGACTCTGATCTAAAGATACACTGGTGGCGAGATTGTGCAGACGCAACACTTCCTGACGAGGAAAGAACTGATAAACTCGATTGAGAAAACTGTTTATCACTAGGGGACAAGACCGACTCAAGTGATAGTGATGCAATACGAAATGCGAACGCAAATAAAATGCATGAAGTACGTATGTATATGCTGATAAAACAGACGCGACATACAGACTAATGGATGAACACAATTGGATACTCGACCATCGCGGGGCGAAGAAGTACCGTTGGTTCAAAATAGCAATTCCACCTTGCTTAGGAGAGATAGTCCCGTTGGGAGCTATGTTGATCGGGCTTAGGAGATGAGAACTCGGCCGAGGTGTGTCAGACGAAACAAGGTCTCTGGCACAGTTGATCCCTTCATTCAGGCATACTGGCTTAGAAGGAGTACTTTGATTCTGCACTTTGAAGTTCGCTTACTCCGGGAGAAGCGATCGATGTTCTTCTGATGTTCAACAGTCAAAAGAAATGCCATCTTTAATTTAAAAGCAGAAAAAGTTTAACAAGTAAATTTTTTTTTTTTTATTTCAAGAATCGCTGATTAAGTTTAAACAACGTCGTTCTGTAAAGCTAAAACAAGTAAAGAATTACAAACAAAAGCACAAGGGCTCAAATTTTATTGATAAGATGGAGATCAGCTAAACGCGTGATTCCAAAGAGTATATACAAAGTTAGAAAATGGTAATTTACAGGGAAAAGGGCTACGTTGAAACATAACGACCACTATTCTTCTACCAACTTTGAATTCGGGACATCCTGAGCTTCCGTCGAAGATGACCTTTGACTGGAGATTTCCTCCGATAGATGATGCAACTGCCGCTGCTGCTGAGGGACTCGCCTCTGTTGAACATAGTTACTTGCCATTATCCCTAACTTTTGCCTGGATTGTACTATGAGATTTCCAATCTATCGGGATGATTTTTTTCATGTCTCTAACTTTTGCCTGGACCGCCCTTTCGGGTTTTTAATCCACCGAGACGTTTTTTTTAGTTCAGGCGAAGTATTTCTTGACTACATCAACATTCGTGGGGTAGGCAAATTCCTCTCCGTCCATGGTTGCAAGTCTTAAGGCGCTGCCTGAGAAAGCTTTCGTGACCACATAGGGGCCATCATAATTTGGGGTCCATTTGCCCCGAGAGTCAGTGATAAATGATTATATCTTCTTGAGCACGAGGTCTCCTTTCCTGAAAACACGAGGTCGGACCTTTTTGTCGAATGCCCTCTTCATTCTCTGTTGATACAACTGACCGTGGCATAGTGCCGTGATTCACTTCTCTTCAATCAGGTTCAGTTCTTCGTGTGGACTTTGACACCATTCAGCTTCGGTGAGCTTAGCTTCCATCAATGCCCGGATTGATGGGATCTCTACTTCTATGGGGAGCACTGCTTCCATGCCATACACTAGAGAGAAAGGGGTAGCCCCTGTTGAAGTGCGGACAGATGTTCGATAACCGTGAAGAGCAAAGGGTAGCATTTCGTGCCAATCTTTATAGGTTACAACCATCTTTTGAACGATCTTCTTGATGTTCTTGTTAGCCGCTTCTACCGCTCCGTTCATCTTGGGTCGGTAGGGAGATGAGTTATGGTGTTCGATCCTGAACTCTGCACACAACTCTTTCATCATCTTATTGTTCAAGTTAGATCCATTATCAGTAATGATCTCGCTTGGAACACCATAACGGCAGATGATATTGTTTTTGATAAATCGGACCACCACTTGTCGGGTTACATTGGCGAATGACGCTGCTTCAACCCACTTGGTGAAATAGTCAATGGCTACTAGGATGAACCGATGTCCGTTTGAAGCCTTGGGCTCAATCATGCCAATCATGTCGATTCCCCATATGGAAAAAGGCCACGGGGAAGAAAGAACTTTGAGATGTGATGGCGGTACATGAATTTTGTCGGAGTATATCTGACACTTGTGACACCTCCTCATGTACTTGTAGCAGTCGGATTCCATGGTTAACCAATAGTACCCGGCCCTGAGAATTTTTCTCGCCATTGTGTGTCCGTTGGCATGAGTGCCAAAGGATCCTTCGTGAATTTCTTTCATAAGCATGTCTGCTTCTGGTCTGTCGACGCATCGGAGCAAGAACATGTCAAAATTTCTCTTATAAAGAGTGTCACCGCTCAGGAAGAAGTTTCCAGCCAATCTTCTGAGGGTTTTCCTGTCTTTTCTGAGTGCCCCAGATGGGTACTCTTGTTTCTGAAGGAAGCATTTGATATCGTGATACCAAGGTCTGTCGTCTATGACTGCTTCAATTGCGAAAATGTAAGCGGGCCGTTCAAGGGGCATGATGTCGATCTTAGGTATGTCATTCCATCGACCTACACTAATCATGGAAGAGAGAGTGGCTAATGCATCAGCCATGTGATTCTCATTACGAGGGATGTGATGAAAGTCGACTCTGTTGAAGAAGGGTAACAACCTTCTTGCATAGTCTTTGTAAGGAATCAATCCTGATTGGTATGTGTTCCAATCTCCTTTTATCTGGTTAATAACCAAGGCTGAGTCGCCGTATATGTCCAAGTTTTTGATCCTTAAATCAATCGCTTCTTCGAGACCCATAATACAAGCTTCGTATTCGGCCTCGTTGTTCGTACATTTGAACGTAAGTCGAGCGGTGAAAGGAATGTGAGTACCCTGAGGGGTAACAATGATTGCCCCAATTCCGTTTCCATAATGATTGACTGCTCCGTCAAAGATAAGTCCCCACTGGGAACCTGGTTCTGGCCCTTCACCGGGTAGCGGTTCATCGCAATCTTTCATTTTTAGATACATGACATCTTCGTCTGGGAAGTCAAACCCGATTGATTCTTGATTGTCAATCGGTTGATGAACCAAATGATCGGCTAAAATACTTCCTTTAACGGCTTTCTGAGTGTGGTACTCTATGTCATATTCTGATAGCAACATCTGCCAACGGGCAATCCTTCCCGTAAGAGCAGGTTTTTCGAAAACGTACTTGATTGGATCCATTTCGGAGACCAACCAAGTAGTATGACGAATCATGTACTGGCGAAGACGTTTGGCTGTCCAAGCCAAAGCGCAACAAGTTTTCTCAAGCATTGTGTACCGAGTCTCGAAGTCGGTGAATTTCTTGCTTAGATAGTAAATGGCAGACTCTTTCCGTTTAGTTTCGTCTTGTTGGCCAAGTACACATCCCATTGAGTCCTCTAGAATTGTGAGGTAAATGATCAGTGGTCTTCCTTCCACTGGAGGTGATAGAATCAGAGGATTCAACAGATATTCCTTAATACTATCAAAGGCGGTTTGGCAATCTTCTGTCCAAACGCAGTCCTGGTTCTTTTTGAGTAATTTGAAAATCGGCGCACACGTCGCGGTCATAAGGAATATGAATCTGGAGATGTAGTTCAAACGTCCCAGGAATCCTCTGACTTGTTTTGCAGTTTTCGGAGAAGGCATTTCTTAAATGGCCTTGACCTTGTCAGGATCAACTTCAATTCCTTTCTGGCTGACGATGAACCCTAGTAATTTCCCCGGACGAACACCGAAGGTGCACTTGTTGGGATTCAAGCGGAGCTTGAATTTTCTTAGACGTTCGAACAATTTTGACAGATGTTCAACGTGCTCATCCTCTGTTCTTGATTTTGCAATCAAATCATCGACATATACCTCGATTTCTTTGTGTATCATGTCATGAAACAGAGTAGTCATGGCCCTTTGATAGGTTGCCCCGACATTCTTCAAACCGAACGACATTACCTTGTAACAAAAGGTACCCCATGGGGTAATGAACGAAGTTTTCTCCATGTCTTTCGGCGCCATTTTGATCTGGTTATAGCCCGAGAATCCATCCATGAAGGAGAATACTTTGAACTTTGCTGTGCTGTCAACCAGCATGTCAATGTGTGGTAAAGGAAAGTCATCCTTTGGACTTGCCTTGTTTAGATCTCTGTAATCAACACACATTCTGACCTTTCCATCCTTTTTGGGAACGGGTACGATGTTGGCTAACCATTGAGGATATTCAGATGTGGCAAGGAAACCCGCGTCAATCTGTTTCTGTACCTCCTCCTTGATTTTGATGGCCATGTCCGGGTGAGTGCGTCTCAACCTTTGCTTTACTGGCGGACATTCTGATCTTAACGGTAAATGATGTTCCACGATGCTGGTGTCCAACCCTAGCATATCCTGATAGGACCAAGCGAATATATCGGGGAATTCTTTGAGAAGCTTTATCAGATCTTCTCTGGCAGTTGGACTGAGCAGTGCTCCGATCCTGATTTCTTTTCTCTCTTTTTCTGAACCCAAGTTTACCGTTTCCAATGGCTCTTTGTGAGGTTCAATGGACCTTTCCTCTTGTCTGAGTAGTTGGGAGATCTCTTCTGGAATTTGGTCGTCATTTTCTTCTTCAGCCTCGAATAACAGGAACTCAAAGTTGGGAGAAGGCATCGGATCGTATGTTTCAACGGGGTATAAAACAAGCAATCTGCATGACGTGATGATTCGTGTTTAGAAGAGATAGAGAAAATGTAAGTGTGTGCAGTGTTTTGATTTTACTGCTTGTTTTTATTATTGAATGTTTTTTAGGATTGCCATTTTCTGAGAAAAAGCAAAAAGAGAAAATAGCAATAATGCGGAAATTACAGAACGACGTTATTTTATTAATGCACAAGTCGGTTCTTGAAACTACAGCCCTATAAAACAAAACTCTGTCGCTTTGGGCGAAGCGAAGAGGGAAATTTACAGAAAGCGAGCCCTATCAAAACATCCGTTTCACCTGGGCAGGGTGAAAGGCTTAAAGATGGAAATTACTTCGACTGGCGAACGACCTTCGGAACATCGACAACAACCCATTGGCGGCGAACTCCTCGGTGAATCACAAAGTCTGGCACCTTCCTTGATTTGTCTTCAGAAATAACGCTGATTTATGGTGGAGTAGGATCATTGGAATCTGTTTCCCAGGTAGAATTGTCGTAGGAGGATTCCTCTGTTGCATTTTGCATAGCATTGGTGCTCTCAGCTGTATCTCCCCATCCAGTTGGCTGGATGTCTTCGAACCTGATACGAGAGCTTTCGGGAGCAGTGTACTTGACCATAAAGTCGTATTTTCCACTTGGTTGTCCCAGGGTGTCCCACACTTCTGTGGAACTGGAGGAATCATCCCTCTCGATGACGTTGACCTCGGGAAAAGCATAGTTGATGAATTCAAGTCCTGTAATTATTGCGAATTCATCTTCATGTTGAGTAGTTTCTGAATGACCTGAGTGTTGATCCCATGACATAGTGGGGATACAGGTATTCTGTTCAATGACGCTCAGCTGAGTTTCATTGTTCGGCTGACTTTCTTGCCCCAAGTCTCCTGGGTAAGGCTGCCACATTGGCAGGCCATCCATCGGGCCATAGTAATTGTGATCAAAGTTGTCTTTCATCAGAGTGTCTTCCTCTAATGAATTTGGCGGAGCACGACATCCTTCCGGATCACAATCTCCATATATCATTTCGACATCTGACCGTGGTATAAATCTCGGACTCTGTGCGGGATAGCAAAATGGCGTAGGAACCTCTTCCTGAGACATATAATCGTCCTTGTTAAGGTAGTACTTCCATTCTTCATCTGTGTCAGAGGGATCTTCCTCATTGATAGCATGAACTGTCTGAGACACTGGGTGAAGAAAACCTCCACTGTGGAAGAAGTTTTGAAGGGGATGAAGACTTCCATCGTTGGCAGCTGTCTGGGTACAGGTCGCAGAAAAACCAAGACCCTTCTTTGTTTTATTGTCAATAGGAATGACAAGCCGTCCCCATCCTGTCGTATCGGTGCTCTCGACCGCTTTGATAGCATCTTTGTATGAAGAAATCGAAGTTCCTTCTTTGAACTGATTGTCCTTGCTCACCGATAGTGCTTGGAACTGAGTTCCAATAACCTCCTAGGGTTCCACACAAGTAGATGATGATAGGTTACTCACAAGCAAGGCTTGTTCTCCATAGACCGTGATGAGTTGGCCGTTCTGGACGAACTTTAGCTTTTGGTGGAGGGTCAAAGTGACCGCTCCAGCCTGATGTATCCAAGGTCTTCCTAATAAACAACTGTATGTTGCCCGGATGTCCATGACCTGGAAAGTGATTTGGAAAGTGTGAGGACCAATAGTTATGGGAAGATCAACTTCGCCGATAACCGTTTTTCTGGATCCGTCGAATGCTTTGACGACGACCTCGCTGACTCTCATCGGAGGGCCCTTGAATGATAATTGCGTCAAAGTGGACTTTGGCATAACATTCAGGGCTGACCCTGTGTCTACCAGTACGTTGGCTAAAGCATCGCCCTGACAGTTAACTGTAATGTTGAGCGCCATGTTATGACGGCGACCCTCTTCGGGTAATTCCTCATCACTAAATCCCAAATTATTGCAGGAAGTGATGTTAGAGACAATACTATCGAACTGTCTGACTGTTACATCTTGTTCCACGAAAGCTTGCTCCAAGACTTTCTGTAGAGCCTCCCTGTGCGCTTCTGAACTGAGTAAAAGTGATAATACTGAGATCTTTGAAGGAGTCTGCAAAAGTTGATCAACAATGTTGTATTCACTCCTTTGGATGAGCTTTAGCATCTCATCTTTGTCTTTTGAAAAGTCGGGATTACTAGATTGACCGGCTGGTGGATCAGGAATTTCTGCCTGAAGTTCCTTTTCTTTGTTGGATTCTCCAACCCCTCGGTTGAAGATTCGACCGCTCCGTGTTACACGACTGATGTCTGCAATATTCACGACGGAGGGTAATGGAATTTCCTTTCCATTCTCGATTATTGTTGCACCGTATTTGTAAGGGATTGCCTTAGCTGATTCATACGGTAGTGGCCCCAGCAGATAGATGACTATGGGAACCTTCTGATTTTTCTGACCATCACAAGTAACCTTGATCCGTTTCCGGTTGGGAACTCTAGATTCGTCAAGTAGAGGGATGATGGTAAAAACATCCCTGGTCCTGTGATGACCAAAGATCGTGACAACATCCTCAACTTGCTCGGCAAGGTAGTTCGGCGACCAAATGATGGGTCCTGAACCTGGATGTGGACGAATTTCTCCATGATCGACCTGACCCTGAAGAGCTGCTCTCACAAGGTAACACCCTTGGTTACTTTCTGAACAGACGCTACAACTGTCATAGTTGTGTGGTGGTACCTGGCCACGCCCGCTTTGAATACAATGTAACCTCACTAGGTTACCTTCCATTGATCGGACATCCCGACTTTGACGACGAGTAGGATTCCTGTCATTGATACTAATCTGTCGAGTATCTTCGTCCATATAGATTGGCATCCACCAATGATTTAACAAGTGCTAAAGTGCCTCCTGGACAAGGGTACAACCTCGATTGTTTTCGCAACCCGCTTTGCAGCTTTGATAGTCATGTGATATTAAGAATCCGAGTCGGACCTGCTCAGCATGTAACCCTACCAGGTTGGTATTCATCACGCGAATATCAAAGATCTGAACCGTGTTGATTTGATAGGGATTCCTATCATGGTAGTCTTGGATCCATCCAAGATCCATCTGATGCTGGAGGGCCTCTTGTATGAAAGAGCATCCCTGTTTGTTTACCGAGCAAGTTAGACAGGAACTGTAATCGTGCCGCGGCAGATTATGATACTGGCTTTGCCTTGAGTTCATCGCCACCAAGCTGACATTCATCGCACGGATTTCATGGTTTTGAATGACGTTAGAATTCGTAGAGACCATGTTAACTCCACGAACTCGGTGCTCTTGGATCCATTCGAGATCCATCTGTTCCTGCAGAGCTGCTTGCACTACAGAACATCCCTGGTTGTCTTTAGAGCAGATATCACACTGGTGATAATTATGAGGTGGCACATGGCCATATCCACTCTGTCTACAATTCATCTTGACCAAATTGGTTTTCAACAAGAGTACATCGTGAATTTGATAGACATTGTTAGTCTCTTTCTCTATCAAATTGACTGCAACCTTCTCATGTTGAGGCAGCGGGTTCGTGAGAACATTAGGATTCATATCTTTGAAGGACAAGAGCCCGCTCCTAACAAGCTTTTGCACGTCGGATTTGAAATTGAGACAAGTCTCAATGTTATGCCCTGAACCTCCTTGATGATAAGGGCATGTTTGATCCTCCTTAAACCAAAAAGGTGGATTTTCTGGAACTGTAAGAGGGGACTTAGTCTGAATGTGCCCCTTGGCTAGCAGTAACGGAAACAGTTCAGCGTACGATACGGGTATAGGATCAAATCCTGGCGGCCGTGTTGTACGGTTGTTGTTATATGGAGGACGAGCCTGTTGAAGAGGCTGTTGTGTCCTTTGTTGATCAGGCTGGCTCTGCGCAACCTGAGGTTGATACATAGGAACAGGCGCGGGGCCGATAGCAGGAGTAACAGCTGCTACTAGCTGATAACGTCGCCTTTGCTTTTCGAGAGAGATATTCCCAATATCTTGCTCTTTTTTCTTAGGGAGAGCACTACCGTATTTTTTAGTACCGCTCGATGATCCAGTGTCTTTTACCAAACGTCCTTCTCAGACGGCTTCCTCAAGACGTACGCCCATGCCGACCATCTCGGTGAAATCACTGGGCGCACTGGAGACCATTCGGCCGTAGTAAAATGAGCTCAAGGTCTTTAAGAAGATCTTTGTCATCTCTTTTTCCTCAAGAGGTGGACAAATTTGAGCGGAAATTTCACGCCATCTCTGAGCATACTCCTTAAAGGTTTCCTTGTCCTTTTGTGACATCGATCTGAGTTGATCTCTGTCGGGTGCCATGTCCAAATTGTACTTGTATTGTTGGACGAAGGCAGTACCAAGATCTCTGAATGTACTGATCGTAGTACGGTTTAAACCCATGTACCATTTTAATGCGGCACCGGTTAAACTATCCTGGAAGTAGTGAATCAGTAGGTCCTGATTCTCCATCTGAGCTGACATCCGCCGAGCGTACATCACCAGATGGCTCTGAGGGCAAGAGTTACCCTTGTATTTTTCAAAGTCGGGCACTTGGAACTTGTGCGGGACTTTCACATTTGGGACCAAGCAGAGGTATGCAGCGTCCTTTCCAAATAGATCCTGACCGCGAATGGCTTGCAGTTCCTTCTGCATTTCCAAGAACTGTTCCTGGAATTCCTCCATTCTGTCAAACATAGTTTCCTTCTTACCAGAAGGTGTCTGTGGAATCTGTCCTTCCGGGACAGTGTGCACCACAGGGGGTGGTACCGTGACTACGGCAGTAAGTCTTGGCGCCTCCCAAAGTTTGTAACCTTCAGGAGTCTTGAGTATTCCCCTGGCATCTTCGCTTTTCCAAAGTTTGTAACCTTCAGGCCCAGCGGCTTCTGTTGCGATTCCCTGATCTTCAGTGATCGGCGGGACATATCCTTCCGGGATATAGTTAACAGGCATGCCCCAAGGACGATCTTTCGGTATCTGATACCTAGGATCATACTTCTCCACTATGGGCGTTGAGGTGATCTCTGAGATCACAGTTCTTTGTAGCTGAGCTTCTGCCATGGCTTGCATGTCGTTACGAAGCTTTCTCATATCCTCTCTCAGAGCGTCGAGCTCTTCTCTCAACTCTCTGTTCTCTTCCTCAAGATCATCCATCTTTTTCTGACGATTGGCCAGAGTATTATACGAATGAGACAGTTTGACTCTAGAATCGAGACACAAATGTGAGATTCGTAGGGAAGAAGAATACGCGATGTGAGAATGATGAATGCAATGATTATATTAATTGTTTTTTTGGTTTAATCAAAATAAACTTCGACAATTAGATTACAAATATCAAACACTGGGGAAACCCCTTTTTATTGAATTCCAAAGGATTACAGAAATGGAAATACAGTAGATTACAAAGTGCAGAAACCTAAACTAATGGGTCCCGAGTCCTCTCTGAGGAGAAACCGGGTGCTGATTCTGGTATCCTCCTTTTCTTTGACCGGGGCTCCTGGATCGTTGTCGGGTTGTCATTCCTTTGCCAAGTGAAAGGAGTGAGCAAATTCCTTTGGTCATCTTGATTCTCTACAGCATGTTGCTCCAAAATTTCAATCAGAGCATCTTTCTCTTTCAGTAGTTGCTGCATTTGGATACACTCCACATTGAGGGTGCAGTACTTATTCTTCCAAGACCTTCTCTCCTTTTGAACTTTGTTGAGAGTAACCTGAAGCTTTTCAGTTTCCATCATGAAGTACATGACAGATTCCCTCGGTGGAAGAATTCCGAAATGAGGATAAGACATTTTTAGCTTGAGAGCTCTAGTTTGTACCCAATGGAGATAAGGCTCCACCGAGACACAATCCGGTTTTCCTAGAGACTCTCGTCCTTTCTTATGAACATGTTTCCAAGCTTACACTATTTCCATATTTAGTGCTCTGTCGTTTTCTCCTTCTTTGAAGAAAAGACCTTCCAGATGAACACCCAGTGGGATGTGTCTCATCGGGTATCCAAATTGACGAAGAACCAATATCGGATGGTAGTTGATTCCTCCGTTAGTTCCTATGAGGGGTACGTTGGGGAAGTTTCCACAATGATCAATGATCCTGATTCCCTCATAAATCCTATTACACCAATCTATATAGGAATTGGTGAGAGGCATGATCTTCTGCGACCAACGTAAGACACTCTTGCAATCCCAAAAAGCAGCAGACTTGGGCAAGTGGGATATAAACCATTTGTAGAGCAAAGGTACACAGCATGTGATCTCCCCTCCGCTGTACAAATTTCCCAAGTGTACAGAATGATACGCATCTGCAAGCAAGGTCGGCACAGGGTTTCCAATGAGAAAAACCTTAATAGCGTTGATATCGACGAAGTTATTGATGTTGGGAAACAAAAATAACCCGTAGGTGAGCAAGACAAAGATGCTTTCAAAAGCAGTCCCGTTCCCTATACTAGCGAAGTATAGAGCCTTTTTTGTCAAGAACTGGGCTGGCAAACCTTGGATGCCACCCTTAGTGGTCATGTGAGTCCTGACCTCAGACTCGTCCAAATGAATTGCTATTGCAATAGTCTGATTCTTTGGAATTTCTTCCAGTCCATAAAATGGAGCTCGATCAGTGATATGTAAATCAGTCAGATGAGAATACTCCTCCAGCGTTGGTGCAAGCTGGTAATCCGGGAATGTGAAACAATGATAAACCGGATCGTAGAATTGAATGAGCGCGTCCATGATCCCCTTAATCACATGGACTCTTAACAGTGGTAGCAAACCACCGTGGTTGGCTCTGAAAGCCTCTGGGTTAACGATCATCCTCGCTAACTTTCTCAAATCCTCTAGATTTGGAACCTTGAAGGTGTACTGGTGAGTTCTCCTTCTACCGAAATCCATTAATGCAATATTTTTCTCTGATATTCGCAATCACAGTCTTAGTTTAATTTGAAAAACAGAGAGACTAGAAGAGAAGTTTTTTGAATGTTTTAATGTTTTATTAAATGAATGCATGAATGCAGCACACAAAAACATAGAAAAAACATGGGGTCAAAGGGTCGTTGTCATGAAGTCAAGGCTCTACCTATCCCCAAAAGTTTATACTAGGGTGATTTTTTGTACCTGTACCCATTATCATCAGCTCCTCCCAGGAAAGCAAAACAACAAGCGGATCACCAGCGAGTTGTAGAGCAATCTTAGAGTAAGTGCCATTCACCGAGAATAGATCACCAGCCTCAAATGAGGTTAGTATCGCGTAACAACTATTTCCGATAGTTTCCGCACTACGAAAGGGTTTGGCTCCTCAGCTTCTCAGACTTAACAACCGGCCCATTGGCTAGAAGAGTGAATGGGTTGCGTTGGTCAGCCTCCACTGAGGTTGATGGTTGACCCCGTCGCCATCACTTATCTTAAATGTATACTCATTCTCACCACATGCGGCATCACACACATTCCCATTAGCAGAAAAATAAACATGTATAGCAATTAGGAAAAGCAGTATATATATTTGTCCTAATCATCCTAGACCTTTAAAGCTATGAATCCTATGTTCTTGACAGAAAATGGGTTCCCCGGCGGAAGCCCCAATCTGTGGTTTTCACACAAGAGAAGAGAAAAAAGGTTAGAAGGGCCCCACGGTGGGCGTCACTTTTCTGTAGTGAGCGATTTTGGACGCGGTTCTTAAGCGCTGGTCGCTCTCTGCGGTTTGAGCTTTGACTACAGGTCGATTCATTTTTTATCCTATTGTGAGCTGAATAAGGAAGGGAAATAGATGTCTCCAATTAACCCTGCTTGCATACTGAGTTTAAACAGCGGTCTGTTAGGTTACGGATGCTACAATGTGGGGGGGCCTTTGTACTGGTTATTTGTATTTTCGCCAATACTGTTTTCTTTCTTTTTACCTGGGCAGAAGGTTTCTGGCGGGGAACAAGGATTAGGATGTTAGGACTGATGCTTTTGAATTACTGCTTTTGATTGATGGAGATATGGGATTTTGGTTTTTTGTTGATTGTGCTCGCTAAGATCTTTTCTTTCGATCTTATGCCTACGTATTCCCGTTTACCGAAACAGGGAAATCAGAGCGTTCGTAGTTCCTCCTATTCTATGGGAGGAAATTGGTTTTTGGTGTCTTGTTTAAAGCCCAAGACGTGAAGCGAAAGGTGTTTTGTATCTTTTTCAAAGCCCAAGATGTGAAGCTAAAGGTATATTTGTATCTTGTTCAAAGCCCAAGATGTCAAGCTGAAAGACCTCGGCTTTAGAGAGAATTTGTCATCTCTAAAGAAGGGTTTATCTGTCCCAACTGTTGGGTGACTGGTTACAAAGGAGAATTACTTTAACCGGGATACGCGGATCCTAGCAATGCCATAATTTCCGAAGAAAGGGTTTTAACCTGAAGGAGAAGACTTTAACTCAGTGTAGAGCAATGCTATCTTTCCTTAGGAATTTATCATGCTAAAAGAGGGACAGTGGCATGGATGTAGATGATCCAGAGGCTTGCCGCTTACAGCGATTAGATGAAGGGAAAGGAGTTGTTGATGTTTGTGTACTGTGAACGAGGCACAACTTTGATGCTAAAAGGTTGATTGAATCAACCAGTGGTTTTCTTATACAAAGCCTAAGAGGAGGCTAATTTACGCTAGGAAAATCATTATACAAAGCCTAAGAGGAGGCTATTTTGTGTCCCGTACAAAGCCCGAGAGAGAGGCTAAAAGTTTTTTTGACCCGACGATAGAGTCTTTATGTGTCTCGTACGAAGCCCGAGAGAGAGGCGATTTGACTCAACAAGAGAGTTTTTCTATCTCGTACAAAGCCCGAGATGGAGGCTAAAATTTGTTTGGCTCAATAAGAACCTTTTTGTATCTCGTATAAAGCCCGAGATGGAGGCGGAAGGGTGATTGACTCAACGAGGGAGTCTCTTATGTGTCTCGTACAAAGCCCGAGAGAGAGGCTAAAACGTTGTTTGACTCTGCTGGGGAGAATCATTGTACAAAGCCCAAGAGAAGGCTAAGGTTACTGTGTCAATTAAGTGACGGGTCCAGTATACTGATTTTGAAAGAGAAAATCAGTTCTTATATGAGCATCACTGTACTCATGGGTTAGATCTGAGGATCGGGGTTGTTTCCTTTTCTTTGAGGAAATTGGAAATCCAAAGGGTATTGAGAGTGTCCGAGTCTGCGGGTTTCCTTCCTATTTAACGAAGGGGTCACTTGAGAATGTCTTTGAGACTCAAGGAAGTTAGACTGTCCGTGCCTAGAGTTTTATCTTTTGTACTATGCTTTGAGAAACAGTAGTAGACTCTATGAAAGGACTGTTCTATGAGGATGACTAGGTTCTGTTCCTATACCTCTAGGAGGTCGTCGGGACAATTTGTACGAAGCCCAAGAGGAGGCTGGAAACTTTTAAGAAGCCGACGGGTCCTTGTACGAAGCCCAAGAGGAGGCTATCATTCCCGGAGGAAGAGATCATTATACGAAGCCTAAGAGGAGGCTGTGAATACTTCTAAGAAGCCGTAGGGTCCTTGTACGAAGCCCAAGAGGAGGCGGGGTTGCTTTTAGGAAGCCTGTGGGTCCTTGAACAATGCCCAAGAGGAGGCCGATGCTTTTAAGAAGCCCGTGGGTCTATCATCTCCTTTCCATTAGGAGAGATAACTCTTTTAAAGATAAAAACCACTGGTAAATGTGCGAGGTTTACTATCCAGTGACTTTTAGCTTTTAAAGAGGGTTCCTTAGTTAAGGTCCAAGATTATGACCGTAGTGGGTACCCAAACCCCGAGACATTCAAGGCAAGCTATCCACAAGGAATAGATCAAGTCAGGAAAGTTTGAGAATTTGGAAGAAACTCAAATATGCCATTCACGGAGAATACATTCATCTTGGGGAGTAGAGCTTCTTGACGATTCCTAAGGAGGACAGCCGAAGAGAAGACTGTATCTGGTGCTCCTATTGGGGATCTAGGCGTCTATTTCTACGAATAAACGAAACGGCTTTACCTAGTGCTAGACGTAGTTGCCGGGGAAACTCGAAATATCTATACTATTATTACACAGTAGATATGAGTTTATGAAAGGAGACTTACAGTGAGCACCCCCACAATACAGTTTATAATATGAAGGCAGTAAACGAAAGCGATAACCACTTACTCGGTTGTAGTGCTTCCATGCTGTTTGGTTAGTTGTTCAACAAAGAAAGATTGAAAACAACAGTATATTCGAAATCAAAGGAGAAAGTGCTTTGAAAAAGAAAGATTTGGGGCTTACAGCTCAAGGAGAGGCCCAGGGTTTTATCAGTGAGCGCACTGTTTGACTTTGTACAGCGGGACTTATACAAGTGACTGGGGCCCAAAATGGTTTTCTGTACAAAGGGATGGGTCTTACACTTTCTCAAGAGGCCCAAAAAGTTTAGAGAAAAAGAGTGGGGCTTATAACACGAGGGTAGGCCCAGATGATTTTTCGTTTAAAAAATGGCGATCGCGCCGAGGTTTTCTTTTAACGCGGAGGGACTTATACAATAAGTGAGGCCCAAGATGTTTGGTTAAAAGGGGGATTGGGTCTTACACTCTAATAGAGGCCCAAAGTGTTTTGAATGGGTCTTATAGCTCAAGGAGAGGCCCAGATGATTTTTTTTATTTTAAACGGGCGACGATCGCGCCGTTTACTTGTACAGAGGGACTTATACAATGAGTTAGGCCCAAAAAGTTTTTGTACAAGGGGGGATGGGTCTTACACTCTCTCAAGAGGCCCAAAATGATTTATGAGGGTTGAATTAATCCAAAACCCTAATTTGTTTTCAAAATGTATTTAATTGAATAAAAATTCAATTAAAATGATCAAAAATTGTTTAACACATGGAAAACAAATTGTGATCTTGGATTAATGCTTCAAAAATTAAGTATTGACCTACAAAATAATTAGAAAGCATTAAAAGTTGCAAAATCAATGTAGAAAAAAATATTTAAAATGCCAAAAACAATCAAAATATTAATTCTTTACAAAAATATCAATTATATGAAATAAATAGTATTTTTGGGATTTTTTGGGAAAGTAAAATATTTTAACATTTTTGTGAATTATTAAAAAAAGAATCAACTCAAAATCATTAAAACTCAGAGAGAAATTAATTTTTGAATCAATTAAACAAAATCACAAAATTCAAATATTTGAATTTCTAAAAATGGCGCCAAGAACAAGCTGAAGAACACGCGCGTGTTCTTGGTTTCTCAGATTTGCATTTTCTATCCAATCTCACTGAATACGTAATCATATCATGCAATCCACATATCATTATGCTCGTCTCAACCTCACGATCATGTCTATATCCATTAATTTCATTTAAATTAAACATACAACAAGAAATCACGAAGAGACCTCAAGAACCCTAATTTCTGCATGAAGGCTAGGATTTTGGATACACGATTCAAACAATGCAATTAATTGAGGGAAAACATTCCATGCATGATTATGAACATATGGCCAAATTATTGTGCGAGGAAATATGCATAGATTGAGAGATGCCCAAGTTTAGGCTTACCTTTAGGTCGTGACAGCAAGTTCAAAGTGATTTTTGATTTGGAGGTGTTACAGATGAGTTGTGATGATCTGAACAGCTTCCCTACACCCTATGGATTGTGTTTGGATGGTTGGACTTGATTGAAATTGGCTGGATCATTTTGTGGTACCTCAGCTGCACTTTGGTTAAAACCTTGAGCAACCAGCTGGTGATTTTGTGAAATTGGTGTTTCAGAAGTAATCTAAGTGTTTGATCAGCTCATATGTGATGTATGTGAGGTGTGTGAGTGATTGGTTTGATTGGAATTGCTCTCAAACTCAAAACCCGATAGTGACTTGCCTTAGAAGGCAAAATTGGAGTGAAAGAAGAGATTTTGAGGAAAGCATCTGTTAGATGGCTTTGGGGGTACTCAAACTGATCACAATTGAGCTCTATTTATAGTAGAGCAAGTTTGTTTTGGGATCCACAATGAATGGCAACTGCAGTAGGTGTTTCCTCAATGTTGGCCAATGGAAATGCAAGTCTCCTCTAGCCATTGACTAGAGGTTAGGGCACAGAGCTATGGTCCCCTTGGTCTTGGATAAGTCTTGACTAATTTCAGATGAGAATGGCTCAGTCCATGCCCCCTTGATGGTTCCATTGAATGCCTCATTCCAAATTTGAAGTCTTGTTCCTATTTTGGCCATTCTAGGTTCAACATGCTATTTCTTGTTCCATGGACTTTGGAGGCTTGGCTCAGTGATTGTCCCCTTTAGATTCAATCCTCTGAGGTGTCTAAGTGGATAGGAGCAATTGAATTTGGCTGATTTTGGCAAATCGACCAAAGTTGCAAATTTTGCCTTGCCTTGACAGATTTCAGCAAGGTAACTTGCCAATGTCATATCTCATGGTGTAAGTTGAATTTGGCAATGTTCTTGGCCATTTTGGAAAGCTCTTACATGATACAGCAACTGTTTGAACAAGTTTGGTTTTGATCTCTTTTGAATCCAAGTGAAAAATCCTCCTACATTTGGCAAAAAGTGAGGCAAAATCTGACTTAGTGAAAATTTCACTAAGTGTTGGAAAAAGTGACTTTTTCACTTTTCAGCCACTTTGATCACTCCATAACTCAAAATCCTTAATGAATTGGAATGACTTGTAGTTGAAGTTTTTGTAGATGATAATGAGGGCTACAAATCCATCTTTGGATGAGAAAAAATGGCCTTGTGGTTTAGGAGTTATGGTCCTCCAAAGTTGGTACCCTTGCCACTTTATTTTTAACTTAGAAAATTTTCTAAGTTTTTATGGTTACCCCTTTTACAAGTTATCTCACTTTTCTTGATTTTTCTTGATGAATGATGATTCAAATCATACATTAACATCATTTTAGGGTTAAAAATCCATTTTGGTGAAAAATCTCAAAAAGTCAAAGTTGACTTTTGTGCATAGTTGACTTTTTATCAGATGAATTCCAAACTGTGCAATTCTTCAGGAAATCATGTCCTTGACCTAAATAAAACTTGATGGACATGTTCCATGGGTGTCATAGGGTATATTCAATCATGTATTAGGGTTTGGGAGCATGTCCAGGTCAAAAGTCAAAGTTACAGTTGACTTTTCCCTTAAAACCCTAATTGTGGTGCAGATGGAATTGAGACTTGTTGCTCAAGCTTCTTGGATCAATCCATTGTTCCAAATGGATCAATATGGTATATTAGAGACCCTCAAATCCTCTCTTGAGGTCTTGGCTCATGATTTGTCCCAAAATTTAACTTAGGGGTGAATTAGGTCAAGAAACCCTAATTCCTGGTTTTTGATAAATGCATCCCCTGTGTCTAAATTGACTTGATGCATGGGTTCATGAGGCTCCATGAAGTATATTAGGTTATGTTTTGGATCAATGGCTTGTGCCCAGATGAAATTTTTCATCTGGAGGCCCTGGGTGATCAAAACCCTAATTTGGTGACACTGTCGATCTGGAGACTTGATCCACCTAGAAGGGAGGAGCTTTGTGCTTAATCCTTGAAGTAGGAGTCCTTTTGATCCTTTGAGGATGTTTGGGAGGTTAGACAAGTTGAAGATCATGTCATTTCTTGATTGATCCTTTGTCTAAGGCTCTGAGAGGGCTTGAAACCCTAATTTTGATTGTAGTGGATGCTCACCCATCTTTGGGGAGACTGATGAAGCATAAAGGTACATCCATATTGTGGTGATGATTTGCACAATGATGGGAAACTTTAGTGGTCAAAATTTGGGGTATGACACTGACTAGAGGGTGTTTCTGTGAAACATAAATCTGAAGAAAGTGGAGGTGATTTATTTTCACCATCCAAATCTGCAAGGAAGGATTCCTCTTTCTTAATCCTAAGGATGAATCCAATCTGAAAGGAGATTTCAGATCTGTTGAGGTAAATAGGGTTTGTTCAGAGAAAACCTTAGTTACTTGAGTCAAGGGTGGCAACCTTGATATCTCAACACTGTGTTTGTCAAGAGAGATACTTGCAACAATTGAATACTTGATGAGTATTCATGAAGTGATATGGTGGAGTTTATCTACAACAGTATCATAGGGTTTTTGGACAAGGATTTAAGATCAATTGTTGTTTGTGGAGTTCACAAATATTTAATTGATTATTCTTGATATTGGAGTACAAGATTGCTGATATCATAAAGATGTTCAATCAGATGTTGAAACATCTTTTCTTTAGAGATTATGCAGAATCATGGGAGGGGTACTGCATACTCTTTGGATTTGTTACACTTGGGAGTTGACCTAAGGTTGTAAGGATCGTCCGCAGACTGGTATTGCAAAAGCATCTTACCTCTGTAAAGTTTCCTGGAAATAAACATTTCTAGAAGATGGCGTTGTTGAAGGTGAAGAAGAAGACATCATAATCTTGATGAATACTTCTTGGATCAATTTATTTCTGATATAGGAGTATTGGAGTGCAGCAGGTGTGTTCCAGTTGTTACTAGAAGCATCTGATGCTTATCTGGAAAGTGACTGTCATACCCCAAATTTTGACCACTAAGATCTCCCATCATTGTGCAAATCATCATCACAATATGGATGAACCATCATACCTCATCAGTCTCCCCAAAGATGGGTGAGCATCCACTACCATCAAGCTTAGGGTTTCAAGCCCTCTCTGAGTTCTTAGACAAAGGATCAATCAATAATTGACATGATCTTCAACTTGTATAAACCTCTCAAACACCTACAATGGATCAATAGGACTCCCACTTCAATGATTAAGCACAAGGCTTCTCCCTTCTAAGTGGATCAAGCCCCAAGATCGCCAGTGTCACCAAATTAAGGTTTTGGTCGACCAGGGCCTCTAGATGGAAATTCTCCTCTGGGCATGAGCCAATGCTTCAAGGCATAACCTAAGATGCTCCAAGGGACATCATAAACCCAATCACCGAGTCAATTTAGCCTCAGGGGATGCATACATAAAAAATCAGGAATTAGGGTTTCTTGACCTAATTCACCCCTAAGTTGACTTTTGGGACAAATCATGAGCCAAGACCTCAAGGGAGGACTTGAGGGTCTCTAACACACTACATTGATCCATTTACAACAATGGATTAATCCAAGAAGCTTGAGCAACAAGTTTCAATTTCATCTGAACCACAGTTAGGGTTTCGCGAGAAAAGTCAACTGTAGCTTTGACTTTTGACCAGGACATGCTCCCAAACCCTAGTACATGAATCAATATACCCTATAACACCCATGAAACATGTCCATCAAGTTTGATTTAGGTCAAGGACATGATTTCCTAAAGGATTGCACATTTTGGAATTCATCGGATAAAAAGTCAACTGTGCACAAAAGTCAACTTTGACTTTTTGAGATTTTTCACAAAAATGGATTTTTAACCCTAAAATGATGTTAATGTATTATTTGAATCATCATTCATCAAGAAAAATCAAAGAAAGTGGGATAACTTGTAAAAGGGGTAACCATAAAAACTTAGAAAATTTTCTGTTATGAACAAAGTGGCAAGGGTACCAACTTTGGAGGATCATAACTCCTAAACCACAAAGCCATTTCTCCCCATCCAAAGCTTGATTTGTAGATCTCATGTCCCTCTACAAAAACTTCAACTGGACCTCATTCCAATTCTTCATGGATTTTGAGTTATGGATTGATCAAAATCACAAAAAGTGAAAATGTCACTTTTTTTCCAACACTTAGTGAAATTTTCACTAAGTCAGAATCTGCCTTCACTATTTTCCAAATGTAGAGACATTTTTCACTTGGATCCAAAAAGTATCAAAACCAAATATGATCAAATAGTTATTGTATCATATAAGGGCTTTCCAAAATGGCCAAGAACATCAACAATTTCAACTTGAGCCATGAGATATAACATTGGCAAGTTGCCTTGCTGAAAACTGCCAAGGCAAGGCAGAATTTTGCATTTTTGGTCGATTTGCCAAAATCATCCAATTTCAAGCCTTGTCATCATCTTGGACACATATGAGGATCAAATCTAAAGGGGACAATCACTGAGCCAAGCCTCCAAAGTCCTTGGAATAAGAAGTAGCATGCCAAACCTAGAATTGCCTAAAAGAGGGACAAGACTCTAATTTTGGATTGGAGCATTTAATAGATACTTAGAGGTGGCATGGACTGACACATTTACAACTGAATTCAATCAAGATTCCTCCAACAAGTAGGGAACCAAAGCTCTGTGCTCTAACCTCTAGTCAATGGCTAGAGGAGACTTGGATTTTCATTTGCCAACATTGGCCAAACCTCTGCTGCAGTTGCTATTCACTATTGATCCCAAAACAAACTTGCTCTACTATAAATAGAGTTCATTTGTGCTCAGTTTGAGTACACCAAAGCCATCAAACAGATGCTTTCCTCAAAATCCCTTTCTCTTGGCAAAAATGTCTTCTTTAGCAAGGTAACTCTGAGTTTTTTGAGTTTGAGAGATTTTTCAATCAAACCAATCACACACACACCTCATAAACATCATATGTAGGTGATCCAAACTCTCACAAGTGACCTGTAATTACAAAATCACAAAGTCACCTCTCAAAACCTCAAAATAGGCTTTTTGTGCATTTTTCAAGCCATGTCTTGATTCAGTCACTTTCCAAACCAGATAAAACCTCAAACACACTCCAAATATCATTCTTGAACTGTCCCAAATGGTTCCCCCATCTGGAATACCATTTGAGAGAGTTGCTATTTTGGTCACTTTTAACCCCTTTTGCAAGAAAGGGCCAGTTTGTGTTTTTGCAGGTACCAGCTGATTACAATCATCCTAAAAGCTTCTAAGGGATCATTTGAGTGTGTCTAAAGCATCAAATCATTTTTGGAACAAGAGGCTTGACAGATTGCACAAAAACTCCAAAAAACTCAAAAAGAGGCAAGCCTCATGACTTGAACTTTCCAAAATATGCAATGCTTTGAAGTCCACTAATCATGCACACCTCATTCATGTTATATATGTTGTGTTTGAACCAATTGATCACGTAATTCATGCCTGTATCAAAGTGTAGCATAGAACATGCAATTATACGCCTTTTTCAAAACCACTATCGGGTTTTGAGGAGGGAGTGTGATCTGAAAAAACTACCACCACCATTGGATTCCTTGTGAAATTCTGGTCCAGATGCATATAAATTTTGTCTCAAACCATTAAGAATTGAGAAAGTTATGACCTTCACGTTTCTGAGCCAAAGCTTGCCTTGCCTTGCCTTGGGCCAGGCCTAAAACCAAGGCATGACTTGTATATTTGTGTTTTCACTCAAAACAATGGATGTATCACCACCCCAGTGGTAAGGCGCGCACCTTGTGACCTTGAGGTCGTGGGTTCAAACCCCACCCATGCCATTTTGTGTTTTTTCACATTTTGCCATTTTTTCCAATATTCCATGTTTTATTAATTAATTGGAAAATTAATAACTCACTCAATTTTAATTATTTTTGATTGGTTCTTTTTGCAAAAAATCACAAAAATGTTGAAACATTTTATTCCACAAAAAAATTAAGTTTATATTATTTATTTAATATAATTAGTATTTTTGTGAATAAATTCATTTTTTATTTGTTTTTAAACATTTTAAAATGAACGTTCATCTTGAAAAATCAAGACCAAATGGGTTTTAATATCTCTTGTGATTAAAACCTCATTTTTCAAACCTTAAACAAAAATCACAAGTGGTTTATTCAAATTCATTTGGTATTTTTCATTGATTTTCTTTTAATATTTACTGTTAAAGGAAAACAAATTAGGGTTTCTTTGATTTTCACCCTCACAAATCATTTTCAAACACTCATGGGTCTCTATTAGAGTGTAAGACCCAATCCCCTTTTAACCAAAACAATTTTGGGCCTCAGATATTGTATAAGTCCCTCTGCGTTAAAAGAAAAGTTCGGCGCAATCGTCGCCCGTTTAAAATAAACCATCCGGGCCTCTCCTCGAGCTATAAGACCCATTCAAAACTTTTGGGCCTCTATTAGAGTGTAAGACCCAACCCCTTTTGAAAACCAAACCATTCTGGGCCTCAGTCATTGTATAAGACCCACTACGTTTTCAAAAATCTCGGCGCGATCGCCATTTCAAACGAAAAATCATATGGGCCTACCCTCGTGTTATAAGCCCCACTCTTTTTCTTTAAACCTTTTGGGCCTCTTGAGAGAGTGTAAGACCCATCCCTTTGTACAAAGAATCTTTCTCGGGCCTCAGTCACTTGTATAAGTCCCTCTGTACAAAACGATAGTGTGATCATTGATAAAAACCTAGGCCTCTCCTTGAGCTGTAAGCCCCAATTCTTCTTTCAAAGCACTTTCTCCTTTGATCTTGAATATACTGTTGTTTTCAATCTTTCTTTGTTGAACAACTAACCAAACAGCATGGAAGCTCTACAATTGAGTAAGTGGTTATATGCTTTCTTTATCCGCTTTCATATACATATAACTGTATTGTGGGGCTGTTTCACTGTAAGTCTTCTTTCATAAACTCATATTAACTGTGTAATAATAGTATATATATTTAGAGTTTCTCCGGCAACTACGTCTAGCACTAAGCCCTGTTGATTACTCTTAAAATAGACAAAACTAGATCCCCATAGGATTACCAGATACAGTCTTCCCTCCTCTTGGGGTTAAACAATATGGAGACGTGAAAGGCAGCATTCTCGGTGAACCCTTTCACAGACTGTCACCGTTAGAAATCGTCAAAGAAACTCTATTCCCCAGAGATGATCTTTTCTCCGTGAATGGCATCTCTTGAGTTTCTTCCAAATTCTCGAACTTTCCTGGCTTGATCTATTCTCTGTGAATAACCTGTCTTGAATTTCTCGGGGTTTGGCGACCCACAGGCTTCTTAAAAGCATCCTCGCCTCCTCTTGGGCGTTGTACAAGGACCCGTCGGCTTCTTAGAAGTATTCACAGCCTCCTCTTAGGCTTCGTATAAATGATTTCTTCCTCCGGGAATGATAGCCTCCTCTTGGGCTTCGTACAAATTGTCCCTCGGCTTCTTAAAAGTTTCCAGCCTCCTCTTGGGCTTCGTACAAATTGTCCCGACGACCTCCTAGAGGTATAGGAACAGAAATTAGTCATCTCAATAGAATAATCTTTCAAAAAGTCTATATCTTGCTACTGTTGTTTCTTAAACGTAGTACAAAAGATGAAACTCTAGACTTGGACAGTCTAATTCCCTTGAGTCTCAAAGACATTCTCAAGTTCCTTTCAAAACTAGGAGATGAAACCCGTAGACTCAGACAGTCTCAATACCCTTTGGATTTCCCATTTCCTTAAAGAACAGGAAATAACCCTGATCCTCGAATCAAATCCCTGAGTGAAAACAATACTCATATAAGAACTGATTTTCTCTTTAAATCAGCATACTGGACCTGTCACTCAACTGAAACAGTAACCCTAGCCTCCTCTTGGGCTTTGTACAATGATTCTCCCCAACGGAGTTAACCTTTTCGGACTCTCGTGTTGAGTCAACCTTTAGCCTCCATCTCGGGCTTCATACGAGATATAAAATCACTCTCTTGTTGAGTATAAAAGACTCTCTTGTTGAGCCAAAACCCTTTTAGCCTCCCTCTCGGGCTTTGTACGAGATACAAAACACTCTCTTGTTGAGTATAAAAGGCTCTCTTGTTGAGTCTGACCTTTAGCCTCCGTCTTGGGCTTCGTACAAGACACATATAAAAGATTCTCCTGTAGAGTCAACCCTTTTAGCCTCTCTCTCGGGATTCGTACGAGACACATAAAAATCACCCTCTTGTTGGGTCGATAGCCTCCTCTTAGGCTTTGTATAAGGAAACCCCGGTTGAACCAATCAACCTTTTAGCATCAAAGTTGTGCCTCGTTCACAGTACACAAACATCAACAACTCCTTTCCCTTCATCTAATCGCTGTAAGCGGCAAGCCTCTGGATCATCTACATCCATGCCACTGTCCCTCTTTTAGCATGAGAAATTCCTAAGGAAAGATGGCATTGCTCTACACTGAGTTAAAGTCTTCTCCTTCAGGTAAAAAACCCTTATAAAGGAAATTATGGCATTGCTGGATTCACATATCCCAGTTAAAGTAATCCTCCTTTATAACCAGTCACCTAACAATCGTGACCAACAGACCCCTTTAGAGATGACAAATTCTCTCTAAAGTCAACACCCTTTTAGCTTCACATCTTGGGCTTCGAACAAGATACAAATAGACTCTTTAGCTTCATATCTTGGGCTTTGAACAAGATACAAACCATCTTTAGCTTCATATCTTGGGCTTTGAACAAGACACCAAAACACCATTTCCTCCCATAGAATAGGAGGAACTACGATCGCTCTGATTTCCCTGTTTCGGTAAACGGGAATACGTAGGCATAAGATTGAAAGAAAAATCTTAGCGAGCACACTCAACAAAAACCCACATCCCATACCCACATACATCAATTAAAAAGTATCAGTCCTAACCCCCTACCCATGAACATTCCCGGTTTTTCGTTATAAACAAAGAAAGAAGAAAGAGGCCCCACTTCCATATCGCATCCGTAACCTAACAGACCACTGTTTAAACTCGGTATGCAAGAAGGGTTAATTGGAGACATCTATTTCCCTCCCTTAGTCAGCTCAATAGGATAAAAAATGAATCGATCTGTAGTACCCCCAAAAGAGCGACAGTGCTTAAGAAACACGTCCAGTTTCACTCGCTACAGAAAAGTGGCGCCCACCGTGGGGCCAAGTCTTTGATTTTCTTTCTTTCTTTCTTAAAGTAAAAGCCTTTGACAAGTTATTTTCATCGGGGGATATCGTTATTGCTAGGATCGGACTTCACTAGGATCTTAGGTCAAAACCTTTAAATTGGGAAGAAACCACAGAGTGGCGCCTCCGCCGGGGAGCTATTTTCTGTCAGGAACATAGGATTCATAGCTCTTAAAAGTCTAGGACATTAGGACAAATATATATACTGATTTTCCTAATTGATATATGTGTTTATTTTTCTGCTAATGGGAATGCGTGTGATGCCGCATGTGGAAAGATTGAGTATACACCTAGGAAAAACCCCTTTAGTGGTGCGGAAGCTATCGGAAATAGTTGTCACGCGATACCACCCTCTTCTGAGGACTATTCAAACAAACACCACCTAGCACGGTTCCCGGCCCGCTGGTGTTTTTCTCGACAAGAGTTGATGATGTTGAGAGACAGGTACAAAAATCACTAGTATAGAGCTTTCCTTAGTTTGTAAACATGGCCAGGAAATGTTGGATCAACAAATCCTTTTGGTTGATCAACATACACCTCTTCATTTAAGTAACCATTCAAGAAGGCACTTTTAACATCCATCTGAAAAAGATTGAATTTGAAATTACAAGCCACCCCTAAGAGCAATCTGATAGATTCCAGTCTTGCCACAGGAGCAAAGGTTTCATCATAATCAATTCCTTCAACCTGAGTGTATCCCTGAGCAACTAATCTGGCCTTGTTTCTGGTGACCACTCCTTGTTCATCAGATTTATTCTTGTAGATCCACTTGGTGCCAATCACATTAACTCCATCAGGCCTAGGTACAAGCTCCCATACTTCATTCCTCTTGAATTGCTCTAGCTCTTCATGCATTGCATTTATCCAAAACTCATCAGTCAATGCTTCCTTGACATTCTTTGGCTCAACTTTGGAGACAAAACATGAACTAGCTATAACATCTCTTGACCTAGTCCTCACTCCAGAGTTTGGATCACCTATAATGAGCTCCTTTGTGTGGTCCTTCTGCACTCTGATAGAGGGATCTTTATGAGGTTGCTCAGTTTCAGGCTCAGCAGCAGTAACACTAGGAGTTGGACTTCTGTCTTCAGCTTCTGGTGCTACTTCACCAACTGATGTTCCAACATCATCTAGGACATCATCATCTTCCTGCTTGTCATTGTCATCAATCACCACATTGATTGACTCCATCATCACCTTGGTTCTAGAGTTGAAAACCCTATATGCTCTGTTGTTAGTAGAGTATCCCAAAAATATTCCTTCATCACTTTTGGAATCCAATTTTCTTCTCTATTCTCTATCATCCAGAATATAACATCTACTTTCAAAAACATGAAAGTATTGAGGTTTTCTTCCCTTCCATAGTTCATACAGAGTGGATGAAGTGCCTCTTCTCAGGGTAACCCTGTTGTGAATGTAACAGGCAGTATTCATGGCTTCAACCCAGAAATGATAGGGAAGTTTCTTGGCATGGATCATAGCTCTAGCAGACTCTTGGATAGTTCTGTTCTTCCTCTCAACTACTCCATTTTGCTGAGGAGTAATAGGGGATGAAAACTCATGACTTATACCTTCAGCAGAGCAAAATTCTTCAAACTTGCTATTCTCAAACTCTCTTCCATGGTTACTTCTTATCCTGATAACATTACTCTCCTTTTCTCTTTGGAGTCTTTGACAAAGATCTTTAAAAACA
This sequence comes from Lathyrus tuberosus, assembly GCA_022829125.1. Taxonomy (NCBI): domain Eukaryota; kingdom Viridiplantae; phylum Streptophyta; class Magnoliopsida; order Fabales; family Fabaceae; genus Lathyrus; species Lathyrus tuberosus. The sequence goes on along the minus strand of JALAZF010000010.1, from coordinate 2,661,184 downwards.
TCAAACACCTCTGATTTGTCTTTGATGAAGCTCACCCAGGTGTACCTTGAATAGTCGTCCACAACTACATATGCATATTTCTTTCCACCCAGACTTTCCACCTGCATAGGTCCCATCAAGTCCATATGAAGTAGTTCCAAGACCTTGGAGGTGGTGTCATGTTGAAGCTTCGGATGAGTCATCTTTGTCTGCTTCCCTTTTTGACAGTCTCCACACACTTTTCCTTCCTCAATATTAAGTTTGGGAATTCCTCTAACTGCTCCTGAGGAGATAATTCTCTTCATTCCCTTTAGGTGAAGATGTCCCAACTTCTGATGCCAGATTTTGACATCATCTTCTTTAGCAAAAACATAAGTGGGAGAATTTGATTCTTGTGGCACCCAAAGATAACAATTGTCCTTAGACCTGTCTCCCTTCATAATGACTTCTCCTTTATCATCTTTGACAATGCATTCAGACTTTGTAAAGTCTACTTTGAATCCTTGATCACAAAGCTGACTAATGCTAATCAAATTAGCTGTCAGTCCTTTCACAAGAAGAACATCCTCCAGTCTGGGAGCAGCAGCACAATTTAGTTTACCAATCCCCTTGATCTCTCCTTTGACCCCATCACCAAATGTAACATATCCTGAAGAGTGAAGCTTCACATCTACCAACAGATTCTTTACTCCAGTCATGTGCCTTGAACACCCACTGTCAAAGTACCAATCTTCTTTGGTAGAAACCCTTAAAGAAGTGTGAGCTATCAAGCTGGTAATCTTAACTTTAGGGACCCATTGCTTCTTAGGCTTGGAAACCTGCCTTCCTTTATAACAGTTCTGTTTGGGAACAACCTGATGAGCCTTCTGTGGATACCCATGTAGCTTATAACAATAAGCCTTAATGTGTCCAAAACATCCACAATGGTGACACCTCCAGTGTCTGTATTTCTTCTTAGATGGAGTTCTGTCATGATGTTTTAACATCACTGGTTTTGAGGTGATAGAACCTGCATCACTGGTGAATCCCAAACCACATTTGTCTGTAACCATCTTCCCAATACTAAGAATGTTGTCTAACGCATTAGTACCATTGTTCAACATTCTGATAGTTTTGGTCATAGAGTCCAGTTTATAGTTAAGCATACTGACTTCAGCTTCAAGTTCAGTCTTTTCAGCTTTTAACCGTACTATGGTTTTCTTCAGCTCTTCTCCTTCAAGACACACTTGTTCACTTCTTATGAAAAGATCTTTATAAGTGACAGCAAGTTCATCGTAAGAAACCTCATCATCACAAGACTCATCATTTGACTCATAAACCCCAATCATAGCTCTACAAAGTTTAGCTGAATTTTCTTCAGATTCACTCTCACTGTCAGACCAAGAAGCTGATAACCCTTTCCGATTCTTTAGAAAAGTAGGACATTCCTTCTTGACATGTCCATACCCTTCACACTCAAAGCATTGTATCCCTTTGTCATTACTGGATTTTTCTTCATCTTTAGACTTCGTCCCTTGTTCTCCTGATCTGGTGATGTCGGAGGTAGTGTTCTTGACATTGGGATTATAACTCCTATTTATCCTCTTCATAACTTTGTTGAACTGTTTACCCAGCAAAGCAATAGCCTGAGACAGCTCCTCCTGAGAATCATCCGCTTTCCCTTTCTTGGCTTCATCAGAACTGGAAACCAAAGCTATACTCTTGGACTTCTTCTCAGGTTCCTCTTCACTTAACCCTAGCTCAAATGTTTGAAGAGATCCAATAAGCTCATCAACCCTCATCTTGCTGATGTCTTGAGCTTCTTCAATTGCAGTCACCTTCATCTTATACCTCTTGGGAAGGGATCTAAGGATTTTCCTCACCAGCTTTTCTTCAGTCATCTTCTCTCCAAGAGCACTAGAGGCATTGGACAACTCAAGAATACTCATATGAAAGTCATGAATAGTTTCATCTTCCTTCATCTTTAGACTTTCAAACTTTGATGTCAGAAGTTGAAGTCTTGACATCTTAACCTTTGAAGTTCCTTCATGGGTAGTCTTCAAGATGTCCCAAGCTTCCTTGGCAACTTCACAGGTATTGATAAACCTGAATATGTTCTTATTAACTCCATTGAAAATAGCATTTAAGGCTTTGGAATTACCAAGCGCAAGCTCATCTTCTTCCTTGGTCCATTCTTCTTCAAGTTTCAGTTTTGAGCTGCCTTCTTTTTCTTTACCAGCATCATCTTTCTCAACAACAACAGGTGCTTTCCATTCTTTTATGATAGCCTTCCAAGCTCTGCTGTCCAAGGATTTCAAAAAGGTAATCATCCTTGGTTTCCAATAATCATAATTCGAGCCATCCAAAATAGGGGGTCTATTCACAAATCCACCAACTTCCTTGTCCATCTTTACCAGAAAGTATCAGCCCTAGATCTCACCCAAATTAAGAGCAGGATGCCTGCTCTGATACCAATTGAAATTCTGGTACCAGATATGTGATGTTACGTGTGATGTCACAACAACACACTCTGCAATGGACAAAGTAAAACAACAGAAGAGAACACAAAGAATTATTCACCCAGTTCGGTCTAACTACCTACGTCTGGGGGCTACCAAGCCAGGGATGAATTTCACTATCAGTAGTAACAAATTTACAGACTCAACAACCCAGTTGACATCTTCTAAACTTAATCATTACTTAATGAACCTTCTACCTAAGAGTCCACTTAAGTATGAGAACACTACTCAATCCCTAAATCACTTCAGTGATATAATTTAAAGATCACACACTTTGAAAAACACAACTTGATTCTGCTTCACAGCTTTGATCAAGAACAACTCAAAACAACAACACCAATTCACACTAGAATGGTTTACAATACAAACACGAAGACTCAAACGACTCTCAGTCTTTAGCTCTCTTTCTTCGTTACTTTCTTCAAAGGATTGATACGCTTTATACAGCTATTTGATCTGGTCTTGGACCTGCTACAATATCTGACCTGATTTGTTATTTAAAACTGAATCTTCGACAGATTTTCTCTCTCAAAATCTTCTTAAATCTTCAGCCTTTAAACTCTCATACAAATCTGCATCAAATCTGTTTGTAACAGAAAATATCTCCTCCAAGATATTCGCATCTAATTACTCTGCCAGCTCTTCCAAAATCCAGCTAAAACGCTTAACCCTAAAAACATCTCAGACCTGATGTTTTACTGATCTGCATATCTGATGTCATGACATCGCATGTGACATCAGACTTTAAAACTTCAACAACTTAAACACTTAACATACACCAATGTTAAGACTCAATGTTAAGACATCACCCATGTGACATCAACATTGAACAATTTGTTTTACCAAAATTCTAGCCAATCCACGAACCAACAATCTCCCTCTTTGGCTAATTTTGGCTAAAACAATCTTTGCAACATCAGAGACTTCAGCGGCGGATAAAACATTAAAAAGACTAGAACCAACATAACCAGCTATTCAACATGCACACTCCCCCTCAACATCTGCACCACACCAGATCTTAGATAGGATGCACTCTACACACCTACACACCTAGGCTAACCCTCCCCCTTTTTAGCCATAATTGGACAATCACCAAACACAATGTCTTGACATAAAGACATGGTCAAACACAAGTTCCAACATTGACTGTTCAGTCGATACAAACTATGCTCCTTATTTTTATTATAAACACAAGCCTTTCTTCCTTCTAGCATCACCACTCAGCAACCAAGAATGAGCCAGTCAAACATCAAAGATGCAGCAAAGAACTTTAAGCAGAAGGACAAGACTTCAGATCCACCTCAGAAGGGGAGCAAAACAATGACTGCGGCTGAAACTACTTCAGGAACCACAAAGTCAGGCAGAACCTCAAAAACAACCATGAAACCAAGCAAGAAGCTTCCTGTATGCCTTCAGCAGTTGAATAAAATCAATTTCTAATAAAGAATACAACTGCTTAATACACTTTCTAGCACAATCAATCTTCATAAATGCAAATTCCTAATTTACTTCTCAAACTTTCAAATTTGTTTGCATCTAAGGCTTTACACATCACTGATCGAGCTCTTTTTTCTGGACTAGAAGAAATTCCAAAGGATCAGACCATTGTGTAGCACCCCAAAATTTGCTCACCTTACTTTAAGTACTAACTGGCTTATGTTTCATTTCATTTTTGCATTATCATGTGTGCATATCATTGGTTCTTAGCATGGGGTCAAGGTGCCTGAGGCAAGTTCAAGAGGAGAAGATGTTCTTCAGAGAGTCAAGCAAGAGTCCTTATATTGTCCAAGAGAGCTCAAGTGGATTACTCTCTCCTAACCAGTGCAGAAATTAGGGTTTTGAGATTCTTGGGTTTATTGCTCCAATGGGCAAGCTTCTTGGGTTTTTATTATCACCAAATGGCATATCTTATCTTTGTTGGAGAGGATACACATCATATTCAGAGGAATTTAGATTTGGAGACTGTGCTATTTCCTCCTAGACTGAGGGTACCAAAATTAGGGTTTGCTATAAAGTCAGTTTATTTCTGATTTTTTGGGTAATACTTGGTTCCATGGTGTTCCTTGGGTCCCTAAGTATCTAGGAATGGAAGATGGTCCATCAGTGTGGTTCAGGAGAAGTTCAATTGGCCAATGGATTGGGAATCAGGAGAATTGGGGAAAAGTCAACAGTGAGAGGGGAAGTCAACTGTGAAATTTTGAGGTTCTCTTCAAGGTTTTCAAGGTCTCACATCCTCATATGGTCTTCAAGGGTCAAGTTTCATACCATTTATCAAGAATCAAGGGTTGGTACAAAAGTTACTAAATATGGAAATGACCTATAATTTGAAAGTTTCCATTTTGGGCAAGTTCCTACATTACATTTAACTTGACTTTTCATCATCAAATAAGCTTCAAATGGATTTTCCTCAAACATGAAAGTTGAAGATATTTTTCTCCCCTTTCCAACGAGTACTAGTGGGTCTCCATATCATTTGTGAAACTCAAGTTATGATCAAAAGAAGGCAAGGTGGTTTTTAGGGTTTCCTTATGGTTCCATTTTCACAATTTTTGCATTTTGGGACATAGTGACCTATAATTGATTCCTTTGTTTCAAGCCACATTCTAACATCAAAGAACAATCCATAAGGACCATTTTTTGGCCTTTGAATCAAGGAATTCCATGACTTATTCATTACTTATTTTTCATTATGCAAAATTGCCAAATTATTGAAAACTCATGAACCAAGACATCTCAAGGCCCAAATCTAATTCAGGTGTGATTAGCAATTGTTAAATAAGTGATCCATCATCAAGGGTTTGGATATGCATGCATGGAGGAGGGTGTATTTCACATTATTCAAATTTCCAAAATTACCCAAAACTCATTAAGTGGGGAATTAACAAGGCCCAAGTGATCATCAGTGGATTAACCCTAAGTATTTAAGTTAACTCATGCACTGGTTAGAGAAGAACACACGTGATTTTGAGGAGAAAAAAGTTTGAACCCTAAAACTTGAATCATTCGAATCTCATAATCCAGAAGAGCTTTTCCAAAACTTCTTTCACCATCTGAGTCCTGAGGATCCATAGAGCACAAAGCAATCATCACTTGAAGCTAATACCAAGGGAATAGGTGGCGTGATCTCAGGTTGGTGGTATTTTTCATGATCTTAAAACTCAGATTTTTGACATGCATAATGTTGTGTGACATTCATTGATCATTCTGGTATATTTTGTTTTGAATTTGGACGTGTAATTTGGTTGCTGCGTGAGTTTTAAAATTTTGAACCCTAACTTGTTTCGTGCGAATCTCTTTGTGTGTTGATTGTTTGCAAATTTTAATGTGATATTTGAGATCCTGGTGAAATTCTGGTCAAGAAGGTATGTTCTTTTGCACGTTCTGGGTTTCTTTTGGTTGCAGGTGGCCGGAGCCCTAGCTCCGGCGACTGGTAAGGGTTCCGGTGGAATTAGGGTTCCAAGGTAAGGGACACAATCTCCACCGTCCATTGCCTTAATCGTGTGGCCCTCATGCTGCCATGTGTTTTAATTTTTTGTTTTATTTAATTGTTTGCGTGTGCGTCCGTCCGTGATAATTACCATGTTCCATAAATCTGAGCCTTTCATTTCCTTTGACTTTTGACTTGATGTTGTGATCTGGAGCATTGACATGATATGAGGGCCATGATGAGGCCAGCGTATTAATGAGGGAGTATGCTATGCACATGTTCTTTTTTTATTTATGACCAATTGCGTGTGTGAATGTGCATCATTATTAATATGGACGTGCCAATCAATACCATTCATCATGATTACTTGGACTTTTGTTGACTAAAGATGGTGCGTTAGATGGATCAAAGGGCTCTTGTGAGTCAACTGGGTTGACTGAGTCCATGTGTTCTCTTTTTTGTTTTATTTTATTTTTTCTGATGGATTTAAATGTTTGGGCTTGCTATTTACACACCCACCTTCCAGCCCATTTCAATTTCCAACATGGTTGGACTGCTGAACACCCCCCCCCCCCCCCCCCCCCCCACGCTCATTCCCATTCATTTTATTTTATTTAATTGGCATTAATTCATTTTTAATTTTTGAAAATAGATAATTGCATTAAAAAATCCCCAAAAAATTCATGAATCATATTTATAATTTTATAAAATTTTCCCAAATTTTATATTTTATTTTTATTTTATTTTTATCATCTGCATTAATTATTTTAATAATTTCTTTTTGAATTTGTTTCATTTTGCACACATTGCATTGTAAAATTCATTTCTCATCATCCATAAAGCATTTTGAACTCATTCTTTTTTTCATTTTTTCACCAACACATTGAATTGCATTAAAATATTTTTCTCTCAATTTTAAAATCATTTCATATTGCATTTCAGTCCTTTTCTTTTGCATATTGAACCATGACTCTCTCTTGACTTTGAATGATTGTTTGGGTGACCTATCTTATGAATTTTGGCATGAGTTTTTGATATATTGTTTGTTTCTGGTTGAGCAATGTTGATAATTAATTTGGTGATTTTAGAAGGTGTGTTGCTAATTGTCTAATTGCTCCTTGTGTGAGATCTTCTTGTATGCACACCCTTAATCATGTCTGATTATTTGTTTGAGAAGGCACTTGTGCCATTGCTTGAGATTGCTTCTTGTACTTCATAAACCATGCTTGAATTGTTATAGGTCACTTGATTACCATTACATGTCATTGCTTGGGTTTCATTAGTCTTATTATTACTTATGTCTGTTGTGTACTAACCTTTTATGCAGGGGCTGAGGTAAGTTATTTGAGGGTGTGGATAAGTATCCATATCCACTCTCATTCTTTCTTTCTCTCATCTTTTCTTTTCTTTAGGCTTAGGTTGTTGTCCAACCTCCCCTTAGGGCCATCTTTGCATGATAACATTAGGATAGATTTTTTCCCATAGTCTTTTTCTTTTCTTTTGAGTCCCTCTTCTCACCTCATAACAATTTCTAAGGTACTTAATAAGGTCAACTTACCTTGCACACAAGCCTTAAACATAGGAAATGAAGATTGAGGGGCCCCCCTTATCTCTTCTAGAGTGTTGAGCATACGTCCCATTGGGGACGACCATGCGACGCATTCGTTCCCGTGTCATAGACTTTGGTTCAAGTTGAGTTATGAACTAACTCAAGTCACTTCTGTCCTAAAAAATACAAATAAACTTCAAACCTTTTTATCCTTCGGGATTGTCAAACTAAAGCCTATTTTCAAAAAGGGCACGTTACCTTCCGTGTGAGTCGCAAACAGGCATCGACCCTAACTGCCGGACGCGAACTTAGCGTCGCTCATAAAAAAAACACAAGAAGAACTTGGTCCGAACTACGTTGACTCTGAATTCCCCATTGCACAAAGGGGGTACGTAGGCCTAGGACATCGACGTCCTACCGAGTCTGTCCTTATTTTTCCCTCCCTCGTTTTAGTGCAGCCCTAGATGTTAGGATAACTCACCCTTAGAATAGACAACAAGCGTGGATCCCATCGAGTACGATGGACGCGTGGGGTGCTAACACCTTCCCCTCGCGTAACCGACTCCCTAACCTAGGTTATGGTTACGATGACCATTCCTTTCCCTCTACCTCAGGTTTATGCGGTGTTCCCTTTCCCTCTCTTGGGATAAATTTACACGGCTGGTGACTCTGTTTTCCGCGCCACTCTCGCGTTTGTACCTGGATGAAAATCCCGGGAGTGACAATTGGCGACTCTGCTGGGGACATCTGGTTCCCTAAGCGAGTCAGTCCTAGCGCTTGTTTGTTTTTGTTCTCTTTGGGTGTTTTTGTTTTTTTTTCTTTATTTGTTGTATTTTATTTTTACCGCATTTACTGCATTGCATATTATTATCATCTGCTGCACTGTTTTTCTGTTTGGCGGGTTGGGAGTTCTGAGAGATAAGCCCAATACCCAGGCTTGAGCGTACACGTAGGATTAGCGTGGAAAGTAGTGTGACTTGTGTGGCATTTGGCCAGACGTAGTATACATGAAAACTCCACATCCAGACGAGGTTTTCTTTGGTAATGTTCTATACTGCGCATTGGTGCAGATGATTGAATGTAACTTGGAGAACTTTCGACTCTGGCGGCCATTCCCAAGGACTCAGTAACGGCACTCCTCTCGAGATGTGATAATGGCATACCAGAAATGGAAAACCCATTACACCTGTCGATCCGAGGACCCAATGCTGGGAACTTGCTCTAGGGTTTCCTTTTGGAAAAGAATCAGTGGAAGCACTCCTCGATTGGCGGTAGTACTATACCCCGAGGGATGAATGTACTATTGCTTCTCGACCTCAGTGCCGAAACTGAGGACTTGCCATAGGATGTTTTCTTTTGAGGGGAATCAGTTGAGGCCTCCTCGATTGGTGATGATGCCAAACCAGAAATGGTGGCCGTATCATCATTTATCGACCTGAGAGTCCGTGATATTGAGGATCCTCGGCTTTCTAGTACCCACATATGAGAAGGCAGGGTGTTTACAGGTTTGCAGGTAACATTGACCTTCAACATACCCGGTTTTCTGATCAGCAGATTTATCAGTGTGGCACTGTGGTTATTTCGGTATTCTGGGTATTTGGGCAGACCTTTGAGATTATACAGTGGTTCAGTGCAGCAGTTGTTCAGTTTGTGTGGCATCCTTGATCCCATGTGTTCATTTTGCAGGGTTGCATCCTAACTTTGATTCTGGTTTTTGAAGACTATTAAGGATGAGCACTGAGAAGAGAAAGAACATCGTAGTGTACAAGTTCCCATCACTTTTTCTGGATACTGTTCACAAGATTGTGTCTATGGCAGAACCTGGGGTATTGGCAGACTTTAGAGGAGAGTATGGAAGAATTCTGAATTTTGCTCGCAACATCATCGAATACGAGTATAGGGCTTTGCACACTCTGGTACAATTCTATGACCCTCACCTGCACTGTTTTCTATTCACTGATTATCTTTTGGCTCCGACATTGGAGGAATTTTCTCTCATTCTAGATGTTGCCATTAAAGAAGAAGCTCCTTTCTACCCTTCTGAAGAAATTCCTGATTTGGAAAAGGTTTCCGAGGCTTTGCATTTGGATCCATCTTTGTTGAAAAATAACATTGCCAGTAAGGGAGGGTGTAAAGGTTTTCATGCGAAATTTTTGATAGAACAGGCTGCTGTGTATGTTAAGGCTAGATGTTGGACAGTTTTCAACGCTATGTTGGCTATGTGTGTCTATGAAACGGTGTTGTTTCCGAATATGAAGGATTTTGTGGACATGCACGCTGTCCAAATATTTACCATGAAGAATCCGGTACCTACTTTGCTTGGAGATCTGTATTACTCAGTGCATTATAAGAATGAGAAGAGGAGGGGTGAACCCCTTTATTTTTGTGCGCCAATCTTCTACAAATGGTTTGCTGATTGTCTTCCCGAATCTGGGGCATTTATAGATACTCAAGGAACTTTGGTGGTCCAAAAGATTGATGGGTTTGAGAGCAAATAATCTAGTTTGGGTTAACCGTGACTTGTTGGGCCAAGATATCATGATTAGTTGTGGAGGTCTCCCAAATGTGCCTCTAATAGGAAGGAAATGAGGAATTAACTACAACCCTATTCTTGCTATTAGGAAATTCGGGTATGCCTTGAAAGAGCCACCAAGAGACGAGGAGGTCCAAGAATCTTTATATCTGAGTGGGGAAACCAATCCAAAACTGTTAAAAGAAGCTGCAAATACTTGGGGAGATCGTCATAAGAAGGGGAAGATTTCTTTTGGGAAGAGCAACAACAGAACATTTCCCACGTATGAAGATTGGATTCAGAAAAGGGTAGAGGAGGAGCTTTTGCCATTCGCCAAAGAACCACCATCTTACCCCTTGCTGATTGAGTCTCCTACAACAGTTGAAATAGAGAAGTTTAACAAGTTGTGGGCTGAAAAAGAAAAGATGCGAGAAGAAAACAGTGAGCTACAAAGAGAGATTTATCAGTTGAAACATGAGCGGGGTGAAGCTGTTCATATCGCCAAGTTGAAGACAAAGCTTCTCGCTAAGGCAGAACAGGAGCTAGCTGACAAGGTCGCATCCAGACAAAGGATGAAGTAAGCTCTAGACGGTATCAGTAAGGTTCTCGAGTCTAAGAAGGAGGAATTGGACAAGGCTTTGTTAAAAATTCACAGGTTTAATGCTCACCGAGAAACTGCAATGGCTGAGAATAAGCAAAAGGAAGACGATTTTCTAGCTCAAATTGATCAATTGAAGTTGAAGCTCAAGAAGAAAGACGCTGAGATCCTATCAGGGGTATTCCAGAGACAAGCAGTCGAGGGTCGACTCAATGAAGCCATAGCCTCCATAGAGGAGCTAAAGATCCAAGCTGAAGTGAAGAGACCTAGAAATGAGGGTCCTAGCATGGATGGTGTTTCTGGAGAAGACGCTTGGGAGTTGCATTGTCGATACTTGGAAGGGATCATGCATAGGAGAGACGTTCTCATTCAAGAGCTAATTCAGAGGCCGAAGCATCCCGACACCAAAAAGCTGTTCAAGGAAATTCAAGACTGGAGCAAAAAGCATAATGGATGGGGGGGGATTGACACTTGTGGGATTTGATGACATGCCATAGTTTTCTATTTTTCTTTCATTATTTGGACCACCGCCAGGCTTGTTGGTTGGGATCTATGATTATTGTGTTCAGACTTGTTATCTTGGATTTGTGATTGTTGACATTTGGTTTTCCTCTGGTTTTCTTAATATATGAGCAGAAGTTCGGTTTTATCTTGTTGTTAAACTGGAATCAAGGGGTGGATCGCCCCGCGAATATTCAAACATGTTCATCTGCATTTGCATATTCACGATCATTTTGCATAATCATTTTGCATGACAGGTGTTTATCTCCGGTGTTCTTACTTTGTTCTCCTCCGCAGTCAGGATTGATCAACCAATTCATCGGTATTCTACTCAGTCTGTGATAACCAGAGGATAGCCATGGAACAACTCCGTGCAGAGATGCTTGAAATGAAGGTTCAGATGAGGCAATTTGGGGAAGACATGCTGGTCATGTCCCAGGAGCAGAAGAAGCTGAAGGAGGAGGTCAATCATATGAAGACTCAGATGGGTTTGGTCATGGATATTTTGAAAACAGTGTTGAAGAAGGAAAACAGTCATGTGCTCGCTTCCGCGACAGAGGTCCTTATTCCTCCCATCTCTTTGGAATTTGATCTAAATCGTGGATTACCTCGTGAATCTCTTCCACAAGCTAAAGTTCCAGAACTTTCCCAACAGCAGCCAGGTCATGTCTCCCAAGATAAGCCTAAGAATAAAAAGTGTGCACAGAGACCGAAGCAGCCTGAAAGAGTTTTTCATCCACTCCCTATGCCATATTCTTAACTATTGTAGCATCTCCTTCAGTTGCAACTGGTACAGAAAAGGACTTTGGCTCCTCTCACTGGTAATCCTCCACCAGGCTACAATGCAAGAGCCCATTGTGATTTCCATTCTGGGGCACCAGGGCATACTGTGGAGAAATGTAGGGCCTTTCAGCATCAAGTCTAGGATTTGATTGATGCAGGGGCAATTGAATTCACGTCGGGCGGCGTAAGGATTCAAGGTGATTTTACCCAAATTATCGCAAAGGAAGTAGAGACTCCTCCCCTCTTTGCAGGATCCATCTCATGTCATAGACTTTCTCCACAACCTTTTGCTGCAGAAGCTCTACGTCAGCAGCCTTTGTTTGTGCCTCAGCCAAATGTGGAAAGGAAAGTACAAGCGCAGGTGGGGCGTCCAAATCAGCATCGACAGCAGAATTATCAGCAGCAGGGGCAACCGAGACCAAGAAGGCCCAAGAGGATATTTGATCCTATTCCTATCCCTTATAGTCAGTTATTTGCTTGTCTGCTCAAGAACTCTCTGATTCAAACGAGGAGTACCACGCCGGTACCGTACCCTATTCCTCCGGGTTATGACATGACTGCTAGGTGCGAGTTCCACTCGGGAACGTTTGGGCATACAATTGATAAGTGTAATGTATTCCAGCACAAGGTGCAAGAGTTGATCGACTCGAAGGTCATCACGCCAGATGGTACCCCTTTGAATTGAAGCTTCTTTGTCAGAGTAAACATCAGATTGCAAGAGTGTCATCAGAAATAATAAGTCCAGACTGAGCCGAGTCTCCTCAACGATGGCGATCTTCAGTTTCTTTACTGCATTTTCATTTGTAGTTTTTCATTTCTTGTTAAAGCATTGTATGCATGTAAAGACTTGTTTGTTTTTGAATGATAATCATAATACAATGAGCATGTTTTTCTTGAAGTAATCCATTCGTGTTCACTCTTAAATGTTTATATGCACTGCAATACCAATTTTCTTGTTTAGAACTCTTGAGGGGGGATGACGAAATAAGAGCGCAGATTTCTAATGGTACGTTTTTGGATAAAACCCTGTTAAGGATGTACAGGCATTATCCCCAATTCACAAGCCATGGAGCGATAAGGAGATAGACCCTCGTTAACCCCTTTGAGCCTTGAAGTAGGAGCTTCTTTCGTACGAAAAAACCCTCATACTTAACCCAGGGGCAGGGTAGGCGTCAGTTAGTTTGACCGAGCGTTCAAATTCCAAGGAGAGTGTGCATCCGAGGATCCATTACCTTCCATTCCACTAGCAAGAGGTTAAACCACAATGGTTATCCATCAACAATCAAGGAGTGAGACAGTCACAACCCTTTCAAGCAAGTAAGACAACCAGTGTCACACGCTTTGTTCAAAAGGGGAATTAAAAAAAAGGAAAAGAAAGCCCACTAAGTCGAAACTTGAAAACAAGCGACTTAGGCAAAAGTTAGGGCATCCCGCTGGACTTCAAAATTGAAAACTCAAAAGAGTCAGTCCAGGTAAAAATTAGGGATCAAAAAAAGGCAAAAGAAAGAAAAAGCGAAAGGCGAAAAGGATTACAAAAGAAAATCCTCGATAAGAACAAATTCGTGTGATTACAGACACAGAAGATAAAAAGGGGTGACCGCCATTCCAAAACTCCCTTAGGTGCCAAACCATTAGTGGCATAGGTTCCTTAAAGATCATAAACCTTTTGGGAGATGAGCGTTTGGGTCAGATTGACTGAACATAGGACTGGAGAACATCACGAAGAGTGGGTGGGCACCGATAAATTTTGAGCCATAAATCCTTTTTCTGAAACCGTGAACCAGACCACGTTACAACCCTTAAAAGTCCTAATTGAAACAAGGTTTATTCCGAAAGCGTACTTCAACAGGATAGCGTTCCTGACTCCTATGAGTTGTGCTAATAAGATTTGTTGGTATTGCATGTGCGCATTGTTTTGCCATTCAAAATCAAGGTCGCATCCCAGCTAGTGATTCGTTCACGAGGCTTGGCGACGCATTTTCAATAAAGCTTCAAGGTTAACATGAGTGTTGCATTAGAATTGTCATTCTCGTAATAAACATTTTCTGCTTGCATGTGTTTGATATCCAAGAAGCTTACACGATGAACGACAGTCGAGAAACTCGATCACGCCAAGTTGAGATGGTGAAAACTCCGAAGGACAATCATGTCAAGGGGTATGTGGCTAAGAGACTGTGCGCCGCTTGGGGGTTCCCGTTAAATGGTGATAAGGTGCAGCTAATCTGGAGAAGTCACGTTGAAAACTCTCCCTAAAGCAGCCGAACAGGGGCAATCAGGCCGATTTGACAAATCTCTGTAAGATCAGCCAGGGGAAAAGTTCCTTCAAGAATTGGGGCAGGCCACCTCTAGAGCGTGAGAAATTGTCCACTCCTGAAAATGGTTAATTGAAAACACCTCTTCAAAGTTCAGAATACTGGGACAGAGTATTTTCAAGTCACTACAATTCCTTTCGAGGTAATGTACTTCATGAATTATGAAGTCTGGAGCAGTTATGTCAAGATCTGATAAATCTCTCCAAGAGTTTGAAGACCCTGGGGCAGTGCGAACGCCTGGTCTTCTATAAAATCCTCTTGAGATGATTTCTTCCATTAGACCTGTGGTCTGGGGCAAGTGGAGAGTTCAAAGGGGCGTCTATGACCGTAGAAACAGGTCAGGTTGGATGGCAACAGGATTGTATCTCCCCAGCAGTTTGCTCTCCTCAGGATTGAGATTGCACTTTCCTCAGCAGAGCAGACTTTCCCCAGCAGGAGACTTGGGAAGCATCTTCTCTGGATCAAGACGTTATTTCCCCATAGAATCAGGGTGTTCACTTCCCCCATCTAGTCAGGAAGCGTGCTTTCGCCGACAATGTCATATTCTAGTCCCCAGCAAGGTGAGAGTAAAGTCATTCTCCCCATCAGCAGGCTAAGTTCAGTAGCATCCCCAAGCAGGATGGTATTATGGACTGTTTTCCCCAGCAGGTCCTAAGCCCATCTGTTATTGGCAATCCTCAGTAACAGACTTCCGGTTCCGTTATCGGCATTCATTCTCAACTCCCCCAGCAGAGGAGGAATCTCAGGTTTTGGATGTTACCTTCAGTAAAGGACATGTGTAATCCCGGGTAGTGTGGATGTTCTTTTGGGATTTCATCCCCAGCAGAAGTTATTGATCCGAAGAGTCGATCAGTATGATCCTTCTCAGCAGAGTTTCTGGATTCAGAGGACAATTTATTTTTGTCATCCCCAGCTGAATTGGTCTTTTCTCTCCAGCATTTATTTTGCTGGAGGGACCCCTTTTGCATATCATAAGCATTTGCATGTCATCCTCAAACGCGTAGCATTTCCACTTCGTGTGGAGCATTACGACAAAATTCAAACATTTGCATTCGAAGCATAAGCCAGGTTTGATACTTTCCTTGCCAGATCTCTTTCTCACCAGAGATGGCATAACTCAGGAGATTTTGGAGGGATGCGTTCCTCATATTAGTGCTCCCCAGCAGAGTGTTTTATTTAGACTTCTCCTTTCCCCAGCGGAGTCATCTTATCTGTGGATTGTGAGTCCGTTAGAAGTTTGCCTATGTTTGGCCTTTCTCTTTTGTGAAATCCAGTTCTTGCCTGGTAGTCAGTTCAAGCTTGACATATTTTGTGTGCCAGTTTCCCTTTCTCAGTAGGGGTCAGGTATTCTAAATCATCCTACGAAACACATACTTTGTAATTTCCTTCTCTTTCCCCTGATTCTTACTTTAGCATCGGAGTGCCTTGCATGTACACCCCCTCCTCATCTTTCACACCCAGCATCGCAGACTCATCTCTGGACCACTTCAGGTTTTGATCAGCCGTCAAGATCAGTGGCGCCGTCTGTGGGAACCCTTGCTTCCCCGTTCTTTCTCCCGTAGAAACCCAAGAACCAAAGCAGTTTTTTCCAATCTCCGTTGATTATGGCCAACCCACGCACTAACGAAACCCCTCCCTTAAGGACTACCGCAGAAGAGTGGTCCGTCGCGGAACCTGGGGAGCATGCCTCCGTCTTTACCTCGTACACCAAAGATTCTTTCACGACGGTGGAGGCTGAGGAGGAGTGGAAAGTCCATTTCCCCAGAAAAGACGACTGCATCTGCTCGGACTTCGGGGAGAGATTCCCAATGTATGAATATGTTTTCAAGGAGATAGGCTGAGGTTGCCCTTTACTGATTTTCAGAGGTCGATCTTCGTGCATCTAGATTTGGCCCCTTCGCAGCTGCACCCTAACTCCATTGCCTTCATTCGGGCGTTTGAATTGACATGCGACTTCTTGGAGATAAGAGCTACCCTCAGAACGTGAGGATTGGAGCCCTAGAAGAATCCAACTGGCAAAGATCCCCTCCGTCGAGGAAAGAACGTCAAAGATCTTGGAGTCTACCTCCCCGACGTGAAAGAGACCGCCGGGCACCACCTGAGCCAGAGTCCCAGGAAATCAGAAAGCACGACCACATCTCTCCACGGAGCCAGTACTTCATAGGAACTAAGAGGACCAGAAGGGACCAGCGTTTGCCTCCGCCCAGATCCAAGGACTGAGCACAAACCCCGTCTCCCCGCAGAGGTTGCCGTCCTACCCTTGGGCGAAGCACCCTCTCCCCGTCATGGTCCAGTAGCAGCAGCGACGACGAGCCTCGCGGCCCGTTGTCTTAGGAAATCACGGCCATGAGCCTGCCAAAAGGGCTGGAGAAACCACCATCTCTGGGCACGTACGACGGTACAACGGATCCTGACGAGTACATCGAGAATATCGATGCATTGCTCGACTACCGTTGCGTCCAGGGCGCCATCAAATGTATATTGTCCCCTACCACGCTCAGAAAGGGAGCGATGACCTGGTACAAGAAGCTCCCCGACGAATCCATCACCTCGTGGAGACAGTTGGGGAAAATGTTCTCCAGACACTTCACGGCCTCCCGTCGCCACCCAAAGACCGAAGCCTCCCTTGAGACCATAATTCAAGGGAAAGACGAGCCTCTCTGAGCCTATATCGAGAGGTTAGATAAATAAGCAGTCCAAGTCTCAACGACCGATGACATGAAGAAGTTCTTGCTCGAGCGAGGACTTTGTCCCCGTACATAATTTACCAAAGCAGTTGGCATTAAAACTCCGCAGACCCTGGATGCTTTCTTCCTCAAGGCGCAAGCATACATCCAATACGAGGAGAAAGAAGATGCTAGTTCCTCCAGGGACTCAAGGCACCAGGAGAGTTCTAGATCCTCGAAGCATAATGACCCCTCGACATCTTGTCGGGGAGATATAAGACGCGAGGATCGCCCCCGGGAGTCCCGGGACAACAAAGGACCCTCCATCCGCTTTCACGAGTATACTCCTCTGACCGTCTCCAGGGAGGAGATCCTCTCCGAATGTACCAACTCAGAGTTCCGACAAGCGGGGGTCTGATTCCCTAAACAGATACCGGCCAAGCTGAATACTGACAAGTCGAAGTCTTACCGGTTCCACAAGATCCACGGCCATACAAACGACCACTGCATCCACCTGAAGGATGCCATTGAGATATATATCAGGGACGGGCGCCTAAAACAGTTTTCCAAGAAGAAGGATGCTCCACGGCAGGAAGTCCAGGAGTCCAACTACACCGCCCACATATTGAATCGTCAAATCAAAGAGCAACTAAGTTCTTTGTTTCGAAGTGTACAGTTTCCACTCCCTCCTGCTACTAATATGGAGCAGGTGGTCAATTTATTAACGGCGAATTCGACATCACTCCCAGATCTTTTTGAAATTGCCGACAACCTTCTTATTCAGGGGGAAGCGAGCCCTCATTTTGCGAGTGCCTGTACGATTGTTGCATAATTATGGCCCGAGGGCGGGTTCTGAGAAGGATGGGAACTACCTATTTCAATTTTTGGGCCAATTTCCCCTTCGTACTATCAAAAAATGCTTGCTGAAAAGAAAGGAAAGAAGGTCCATTTTCCCACGTAGTTCGTCGGTTAAACCAACGATTCTCTTCTCAAAGTTATAGAGAGATCTTTTTCTAGTTAGACTTCTATCAATGAAATGAAAGAACCACCCCTTCCTATTTCTTTGTCCTGTCAGATAGAAATATAATAAGACCCAAAAGACCCCTTCTTTACCACTTTAGGGGGTGGGGGTAAAGGGGGAGTTTACATACAACCTAGGAAAAATGGTTTATGATTGAATCTCAGAGGAATTCTTATCATTTGGTAGATCCAAGTCCATGGCCTATTTCGGGTTCACTCGGAGCTTTGGCAACCACCGTACGAGGTGTGATGTACATGCACTCATTTCAAGGGGTGCAACACTTCTCAGTTTGGGCCTAATATTTATATTATATACCATGTTTGTATGGTGGCGCAATGTTCTAAGTGAATCCACGTTGGAAGGACATCATACCAAAGTTGTACAATTAGGACCTCGATATGGTTCTATTTCGTTCATCGTATCGGAGGTTATGTTGCTTTTTTCTTTTTTTCGGGCTTCTTCTCATTCTTCTTTGGCACCTACGGTAGAGATCGGGGTATTTGGCCCCCAAAAGGGATTGGGGTTTTAGATCCTCAGGAAATCCCATTTCTTAATACCCCTATTCTCCTTTCATCCAGAGTAGCCGTAACTTGGGCTCATCATGTTATACTCGCGGGGATGGAAAAACGAGCAGTTTGTGCTTTGGTAGCAACCGTTTCTCTGGCTCTAGTATTCACTGGCTTTCAAGGAATGGAATATTACCAAGCACCCTCCACTATTTCGGATAGTATTTATGGTTCTACCTTTTTCTTAGCAAATAGCTTTCATGGTTTTCATGTGATTATAGGTACTCTTTTCTTGATCATATGTGATATTCGTCAATATCTTGGTCATCTGACCAAGGAGCATCATGTTGTCTTTGAAGCAGCTGCATGGTACTGGCATTTTGAAGACGTGGTTCGGTTATTCCCATTTGTCTCTATCTATTGGTGGGGAGGTATGTGAAGGAACAAAACAGTGGATTTAGGAATGAAAGTTTGAATACAAAGAGAACCGGGCTTTTCCAAAGAATTACTCCAGCTTTCCCAGCATCGTTATCCTTTGAATTACTCCTAATTTTTCTATTCCTAGTGTCATGAGAAATAAAAAATTTCTATACTCATTCCTTCTCTTAGTCGGTGTCTCCTATTTACTTTGTCTCATCTTGGGTGAGAGTGAAGTTTTTTGGGCCTTGCTCTCAAAGGTGGGATACTCCAGTATGACACGAGCCATATTTATGCCATTTCTAAAATTGGCAGGTTGCTTCGGAAGGCTGGCTCTTGTTCTATTTTTCGCCGTGAAAGCAGTGAATGGAACCCTCTTCAAAGATTTTTTCTCTTGTATGGAAGAAGCTAGGTCGTTTTTGGGCGCATCAAGCTCTAACCCGGGTAATCCTGTTGTACCCCCTATTGATCAAGGTCTACACGGCGAAGTGAAACAAGATGAAGTCTAGGATGCAGTAGACATTGAGGAAAGGAGGAAAGAGGAAGAACTGCGTATCTCCAAGGAATGGAAGAAAAGTGAGCGTCACCTGCTCAAGGTGGAAAACATTAAAAAATCCATAGGCCAACGAGCGAAGGAAATATCTCAGGAAAGGGGATTAACCCCAGGACGCTGCGAGGCGGTGGAAGATGCAGCAAACTACATTGCCGGAGATGTGGAAGATCTAGCAGAAAATTAACAAGTAAGCTTCCTAGTCAACTTAATGCGAGACCTTAATAATCCCAACAGCGAGTCGTAGGAGCGAATCGAAGAGGAGGTGAAAAGATGACGTTCATGGGAGGATTAGGGTCGACCAACAAATAGGGAAGGACCACATACCTGGTTTGGCAAATAAATAAAGTATCACACATCCTCTTGTTTGTTCCCAAGAGCCCCATGTTCTTCTCTCATGCTTCTGATGGATCTAGCAAAGACAAATCCACCTCTTATAGGGATCTGGTCACTCATTCGGATTGAGATTCATCCAAGTCTACCATAACGGCTGCTAAATCCCTCCCTATTTCACTTTGACTCTTTTCAAGGTGGGAAAAAGACTGGCTCTCTAGTTCTGTCATGGAAGGGGGTAAGGTGCTAACCGATGTCAATTAGGAAGTTGCTCCTGTTGTAAAGAAGTGAGGCAACGAAGAAGAAGCATTTTAGCATTCACATGTCCGTCCTTCTTTGTGGAATGCTCAATCCTAGTGAGAACTCAAGTCAATTCGAATGACTAGATCCGCTGTAACTAAGGCTATTTCCAATGCCCGAAAGGAAGGTGCTTAAGCTGAAAGAGTGGTCAGTGAGGCTCAATTCTTTGTATTGATTCCAAGACCCAGGGCATAAGGAATTCACTAAGTATAATAATATTATCCTTTTGATTCAATTGAAGGGGATGCCTTCTACCTTACTTTTCGCAGTCAGCTATGTAACTCAGAAAGGTTCAAGCTACTCTTTGAAGCTTCTTGTGGTTGACGCTAAAAGCTCCTTGTGACAACTCTTCTTGTTCTCTCCTACGCGTATGCCAAGTTCCATCTTTGGAAAAATTAAACTCGTTGCCAGAGAGAAAACATCACAAAATTAACCGACCCCGCCCATGGTCAGTAGTCAAGAGCTATTATTAAAATAGTTGTCGAGGGAAAGAAGTCGAAAATCAACAGCTCAGAAAGCTTTCCCTTGACAAACCCACACTTTGACAACAAAAAACGCCAGTTACTCACAAAGAACAGAGATAAGAAGGATACGAGGGCTCGCTCACGCTTAGATTTTTTAACATGTATGCAGGCCCCTTTCACTTGACTATTTAGGTTACTTAGGCCCACTATGAACAAAAGACCAATGACACACCGAGACTTTCTTAATAGAGAAAGAACCGAACCGGGCAGGGAAAAGCGATAACGACCCAAGAAATGGTGAAGTACGTGAATTGACTCCCTCTTCGAGTTATTTAACATAAAACAAATAAGAAGGGACTGGCTTCTTTCTTGACAATGATCCTGAAAAAATAGCACATGCTCCAAGGACTTCATGGAATTAGGAGGCATACTGGTAGGTATACCAAGAGAAATACGGGTAAGCGACGAGGGAAATAACCCCTCCATAAAAGCATGTATTTCTAGACACTAATATTTTTTGTGGAAGAATTGTCCACATGATGAACCAAACAGAGCGGGCAGAGTGAAATTACCATTTTAGTGTAGCGTGCGCTTTTTTTCGGTGACGCGACCACCTTACCGCAAATGATTGGGTGCTACTTTCTGATTTCTATATTTATCCTATGAAGCTGGTTAAGGAAGGGGAAGATATCTTAAACTAACCCTGCACGCAAATGTTTTCTTTAACAAATGCTAAGATATCAGGGATCGGGGTCTAGTTATACAAAGGGAAGCTATTAACACCCAGTGTATCTATATTAATCCATAGGAACCTTCTTTTTGCATGCATTTCTGTTAACTTGAAATGCTTTCTTGTGTTTATCTGCTTTAGATTGAGAAAGTTTCTCCTTTGGGAGTGTTGAGAGAATGTTTTTTGTTGTTTTTGGGTTTTTTGTTATTTTTGGGAAGGTACCGGACCTAAAGTTTTTTATTTGTGTGCTCGCTAAGATTTCACAATCTTATGCCTACGTATTCCCGTAAAGAGATTTGGGAAATCAGAGCAATCATAGTTCCTCCTATTTCTATGGGAGGAAAAATATGTGGTGTCTTGTTCAAAGCCCAAGATTGAAGCTATCTGAGTAT
Organism: Lathyrus tuberosus; assembly: GCA_022829125.1. NCBI lineage: Eukaryota > Viridiplantae > Streptophyta > Magnoliopsida > Fabales > Fabaceae > Lathyrus > Lathyrus tuberosus. The sequence continues at coordinate 2,639,646 of JALAZF010000010.1, read as the reverse complement.
TTGTGTCTTGTTCAAAGCCCAAGATTGAAGCTAAGAGTTTGTGTCTTGTTTAAAGCCCAAGATTGAAGCTAATGGTTGACTGAGAGAGAGAATTTGTCATCTCTAAAGGGAGATATCTCACCTATTTATCACAAATGTTGAGAAATGGGTTATAAGGGAAATTACTTTAACTAGAATATGAGAAATCCAGCAATGCCATAATTTCCTTTATAAGAGAGATGTCATGAAGGAAGAAGCTTTAACTCAGTGTAGAGCAATGCCACTTTTTCCGTTATGGATCTTTCATGCTAAGAGAGAGACATTGGCTTGGATGTGAGGAATCCAGAGGCTTGCCACTTACAGCTGTTAGATGAAAGATAAGTTTTAGCCAGGATAAGGGAAGGACTCCAGCTTGGATTTTTAATCAACAAGTGTGCCACTTATAGCAATTATCTGGAAAAAGGTTTTGATTGTTTATTTTGATATGTGATGTATAAAGGGTGTAGCGTGCGATTTTTGTCGGTGACGCGACCACCTTACCGCATTGGTTGGAATTGGGTGCTACTTTCTGATTTCTTATTTATCCTATGAATCTGGAAAGGAAAGGGAAGCTATCTAAAACTAACCTTGCACGTAAATGTTTTCTTTAACAAATGCTAAGAGATTGGGGGGTCCGGGGTCAGGTTATACACAGGGGATTAGTCAATTACCCAATGTATATATGGTTATCCATAGATTGTTTGGCATTTTCTTCTGTTATCTACTTACTGGTGTTTATCTGTCATAAATTGCGAAAGTTTCTCCTTTGGGAATGTTGAGAGAGTATTTTTGTTGTTTTTGGGTTTTTCGATGTTTTTGGTAAGGTACTGGACCTAAGGTTTTTTATATGTGTGCTCGCTAAGATTTCACAATCTTATGCCTACATATTCTCGTAATGATAACAAGGAAATCAGAGCAATCGTAGTTCCTCCTATTCTATGGGAGGAAAGATGTTTGGTGTCTTGTTCAAAGCCTAAGATTGAAGCTAGATGAGTATTTGTGTCTTTTTCAAAGCCCAAGATTGAAGCTAAAGGGTTTGATTGAGAGATAATTTGTCATCTCTAAAGGGAGATATCTCATCTGTTTATCACAGTTGTTGGGTAACTGATTATAAAGGAGAGTTACTTTAACTAGAAAGTATGGAATCCAGCAATGCCATAATTTCCTTCACAAGGGATTTGTCCTGAAGGAGAACACTTTAACTCAGTGTAGAGCAATGCCATTTTTCCTTAGGAGTCTTTCATGCTAAGAGAGGGACATTGACTTGGATGTAAATAATCCAGAGGCTTGCCACTTACAGCAATTAGATGAAAGAAAGGTATTTACCAGGATAAAGAAGGACTACAACTTGGATTTTTGAATCAACAAGTGTGCCACTTACAACAATTATCTGGGATTAGGGTTTGTTTGATTGTCTGTTTTGATGTGTGATGTACATAGAAGTGTCTTCCTACAGAGAGATTTTGATTTCCTCTGAGGGGATGTTGATTTTTATGTGCCTTGATTGAAACGCCCCAGTTTTGCCAGTTTTATTTTTTTATTGAGTCTTTTTGATTATTTTATTATTATTTTATTTTATTTTCGACTTTTGTGTGAAAATATGTTATTTTTAGCCGTGAATATATTTTATCGCGTTTCGGGAACATTTGCGAGATATTTGAGTGTGGGGGTATTTTGGGCATTTCATAGATATTTGGATAAGTTAGTAAGAATAGAAAATAGAAAAGAGAAAGAAAGAAAAATAGAGAGAAAGAAAGAAGAAAGAAGAAAGAAGGAAAAAGAGAAGAAAAGAGGAGAAGAGAGAAAATTGAAGAAAGTGTGGAAAAATCATCAAGAGCAAGTTGTAGAGTCGATTAAATCGGGTAAGGGTGCGAAACTCGATTATTCTATGATTGTATACGATTATGTATGTGTGTTTGTTGTGGTTTTGGATTGAATTGGAAGAAAATGAGTAAAACCCATATTTGGTATAATTGATTAGAAATTGATGTGAATGTGTCAAAACTTGTGTTGATTGTGTTTTAGATTGTCTATACATGTTGGTTGTGTGTTATTGCAATTCAAATTGGTCATTTTCTGAGTTTTAGGTGAAAAATTGGTTGATTGGATTTGGAAAACGCAGAAATTGTTCTGCAGAATTTTTCTGGGTTTGTCCTGGCAATACGCGTAAGGGACTTGCCAATACGCGTATGGGCCAAGGCGTTACGCGTAACATTGTGTTGTTTTTGGGGCATTACGCGTATGAAATGCATGTTTTCACGGCCCTCTGGTGATACGCGTAAGGGCTATGGGTGTACGCGTATGGATTTTTGAAACGTGATTTTGTGAAGAGAAATTGTTCTGTCAATACGCGTATGGACAGGAGAATTGCAAAAATATGATTTTTCAAAATGTTGTTTTCGGTTTTGTCCGTAACTTTGGTTCCGATTATCCGATTTTTGTATTCTTGGTGTCGTTGGAAAGGTATCGAGTCGTACTTTGTGATTATGAGGTTTTGAGAATTGTTAGCCGATTAAATTTTGTCGGAAAATATGAATAGTGTCGAATCTCGACTTTTGTCGTTTTAATGGTGCGTATTTGACATGTATTATGTTATATGTTTGTGCTTTGAATGTGTATGCCTTATGTGCTGTTGTGATGATGATTTGTGGCCGAAAGGCAAGAAAATGATAAGTGTGGTATTTGATGATATATGCATGGTTATGAATGGGTGTATGTATACAATGTGAATGTCATGAGTCATTGTATGCCAAGCATCATAATGTGCATTGTGGAAACGTCCTGAGTGACGGTTTGATTCCCGAGGAGAATATGCTATAACATCGTGTGCCTCGAAAATATGAGGCGATTCCTGAGGACTTAAAGCGATGGGTATAGACGATTGTGGGCTCCTTTGGAGACTTAAAGCAATCCTTAACGTCGTGTGCCTCGAAAATATGAGGCGATGCCTGAGGACCTAAAGCGACGGGTGAACATCGTAGGCCCGACGGGGAGTTACTTGAGATTCTCAGTAACGAGCGATGGTTCCAATAGTTCCTGAGTGGACTAATGACGTGACATGACGTGACAAAGGAAGTCGGTACCGCATGGCATGTGCATAGAGTCGTGGTGTCGGTCTCTGTGCATTTGCATTCATCATGAGTCATTTGTGTATGAAATTGTGAATGTGATTTAATGAGATGGAATATGTGTGATTGTGATGTGAATGATTGATGTGCTGTGATATATGATACGAGAGAATTGTACTGTGTGCTGTTATAATTGATCTGTGGGCTTTGGTGGTGAGACTATGTTACTCGTGTATTTTTGTGTTAATATATAATGTTATGCAATTATATTATGGTTGTTTTTCTCACCCTTCTGCTGTTTTATAACGCTCTATGAGGCGTTGCAGATTAGAGTTGCTGGAGGTATTCTTTTTTTGAAGCTTTGCGTCTTCATTCTTTTGTCGGTCGGCTCTGATATGTGACTCCGGGTAGCTAGGGTGGCCGTTTGCGATTATTGTGTATATCTGATGATATATTTTGGTTGTATATGTATAACTGGATGTATGACAGACATGTTTATATGTATATATGTATATGTGTTATTCAGATTTTAGATCTTTCCGCTTTAATTCTAATTTCTGAAAAGTGGGTGTAAGGAACGAAGTTTCCTCGGTATGATTTGCTACCCCACGTTGCATATCTAAATGAGCAGGTGTTGTATGCTATGTCTTGTTACAGTTGATGTGATTTCTCCCTTTCTATGCCGCGAATTCAAATGTACTCTGACGAAATTTTGAATTTTCTTTTAGTGCTTTAATTGCATGTTAATTGGGGGTATAGATTGGGGGCGTCACATTAAGTGGTATCAGAGCAAGTCCGTGTCAGTTGTGTTTGTTGTGTCGGTTGTGTCTAGCATATTGGGCGAGTTGTGTTGGACGAGTTGTTGACCAGCCATATTCTGTTCGTCCAAGCACAGAAAATATGGTTAATCAACAACTCGTCCAACACAACTGTAACTCGCCCATTATGCCAGACACAACCGACACAACAAACACAACTGACACGGACTTGCTCTGATACCACTTAATGTGACGCCCCCAATCTATACCCCCAATTAACATGCAATTAAAGCACTAAAAGAAAATTCAAAATTTCGTCAGAGTACATTTGAATTCGCGGCATAGAAAGGGAGAAATCACATCAACTGTAACAAGACATAGCATACAACACCTGCTCATTTAGATATGCAACGTGGGTTAGCAAATCATACCGAGGAAACTTTGTTCCTTACACCCACTTTTCAGAAATTAGAATTAAAGCGGAAAGATCTAAAATCTGAATAACACATATACATATATACATATAAACATGTCTGTCATACATCCAGTTATACATATACAACCAAAATATATCATCAGATATACACAATAATCGCAAACGGCCACCCTAGCTACCCGGAGTCACATATCAGAGCCGACCAACAAAAGAATGAAGACGCAAAGCTTCAAAAAAAGAATACCTCCAGCAACTCTAATCTGCAACGCCTCATAGAGCGTTATAAAACAGCAGAAGGGTGAGAAAAACAACCATAATATAATTGCATAACATTATATCTTAACACAAAAATACACGAGTAACATAGTCTCACCACCAAAGCACACATATCAATTATAACAGCACACAGTACAATTCTCTCGTATCATATATCACAGCACATCAATCATTCACATCACAATCACACATATTCCATCTCATTAAATCACATTCACAATTTCATACACAAATGACTCATGATGAATGCAAATGCACAGAGACCGACACCACGACTCTATGCACATGCCATGCGGTACCGACTTCCTTTGTCACGTCATTAGTCCACTCAGGAACTATTGGAACCATCGCTCGTTACTGAGAATCTCAAGTAACTCCCCGTTGGGCCTACGATGTTCACCCGTCGCTTTAGGTCCTCAGGCATCGCCTCATATTTTCGAGGCACACGACGTTAAGGATTGCTTTAAGTCTCCAAAGGAGCCCACAATCGTCTATACCCATCGCTTTAAGTCCTCAGGCATCGCCTCATATTTTCGAGGCACACGATGTTATAGCATATTCTCCTCGGGAATCAAACCGTCACTCAGGACGTTTCCACAATGCACATTATGATGCTTGGCATACAATGACTCATGACATTCACATTGTATACATACACCCATTCATAACCATGCATATATCATCAAATACCACACTTATCATTTTCTTGCCTTTCGGCCACAAATCATCATCACAACAGCACATAAGGCATACACATTCAAAGCACAAACATATAACATAATACATGTCAAATACGCACCATTAAAACGACAAAAATCCAGATTCGACACTATTCATATTTTCCGACAAAATTTAATCGGCTAACAATTCTCAAAACCTCATAATCACAAAGTACGACTCGATACCTTTCCAACGACACCAAGAATACAAAAATCGGATAATCGGAACCAAAGTTACGGACAAAACCGAAAACAACATTTTGAAAAATCACATTTTTGCAATTCTCCTGTCCATACGCGTAACACCTATTCCCATACGCGTATTGACAGAACAATTTCTCTTCACAAAATCACGTTTCAAAAATCCATACGCGTACGCCCATAGCCCTTACGCGTATCACCAGAGGGCCGTGAAAACATGCATTTCATACGCGTAATGCCCCAAAAACAACACAATGTTACGCGTAACGCCTTGGCCCATACGCGTATTGGCAAGTCCCTTACGCGTATTGCCAGGACAAACCCAGAAAAATTCTGCAGAACAATTTCTGCGTTTTCCAAATCCAATCAACCAATTTCACCTAAAACTCAGAAAATGACCAATTTGAATTGCAATAACACACAACCAACATGTATAGACAATCTAAAACACAATCAACACAAGTTTTGACACATTCACATCAATTTTTAATCAATTATACCAAATATGGGTTTTACTCATTTTCTTCCAATTCAATCCAAAACCACAACAAACACACATACATAATCGTATACAATCATAGAATAATCGAGTTTCGCACCCTTACCCGATTTAATCGACTCTACAACTTGCTCTTGATGATTTTTCCACACTTTCTTCAATTTTCTCTCTTCTCCTCTTTTCTTCTCTTTTTCCTTCTTTCTTCTTTCTTTCTCTCTATTTTTCTTTCTTTCTCTTTTCTATTTTCTATTCTTACTAACTTATCCAAATATCTATGAAATGCCCAAAATACCCCCACACTCAAATATCTCGCAAATGTTCCCGAAACGCGATAAAATATATTCACGACTAAAAATAACATATTTTCACACAAAAGTCGAAAATAAAATAAAATAATAATAAAATAATAAAAAAGACTCAATAAAAAAATAAAACTGGCAAAACTGGGGCGTTACAACTCTCCCCCACTTAGAAATTTTCGTCCTCGAAAATCTTACCTGATACAAACAACTCCGGATACGACTCCCGCATCCTACTCTCCAATTCCCACGTCAAATTACCCTCAGCAGCGCCTCCCCACGCCACTTTCACAAGTGCAATCTCTTTACCCCTTAACCGCTTCACCTCGCGATCCAAAATACCAACCGGTAATGCCTCGACCGTAAGGTTATCCCTTACCTCAACCTCGTCCATCGGAATCACATGTGAAGGGTCCGGAACATACTTCCGAAGCTGTGAAACATGAAACACATCATGCAAATTCGACAGATTCGGCGGCAACGCCACACGATATGCTACAGCACCCACTCTCGCAGATATCTGGTAAGGACCAATAAATCGAGAAGTAAGCTTCTTAGATTTCAAAGCACGACCAACACCCGTTACCGGCGTAACTCTCAGAAATACGTGATCACCCTCTTGAAACTCAAGATCCTTCCGTCTCCGATCATGATAACTCTTTTGTCTATCCTGACAAGCCTTCATTTTCTCACGAATAAACTTTACCTTTTCCGTCGTTTGTTGCACCAAATCCGGTCCAACCACCGAACTTTCACCTGTTTCGTACCAACACAGCGGCGTTCGACATCTTCGTCCATATAAGGCCTCAAAAGGTGCCATTCCAATACTAGAATGGAAACTGTTATTATACATGAACTCAATCAAAGCAAGATAACCGTCCCACGCACCACCTTGTTCCAAAACACATGCTCTCAACAAATCCTCCAAAGACTGAATAGTTCTTTCGGTGTGACCATCCGTCTGCGGATGATAAGCCGAACTCAACCTCAATCTAGAACCCAAAGCCTTCTGTAAAGTTTCCCAAAATCTCGATGTAAACCTAGGATCTCGATCAGAAACAATACTCAATGGAATCCTATGCAATTTCACAACCACACTGATATAGATCTCCGCTAACCTCTCCAAAGAAAAACTGATGTCAATCGGAATGAAATGCGCCGATTTAGTCAGCCTGTCCACAATCACCCAAATAGCATTATGCCCACACTGAGTGTTCGGTAATCCCGTCACAAAATCCATCGAAATGCTATCCCACTTCCACTCAGGAATATCCAACGGTTGCAACAAACCACTAGGCCTCAAATGTTCCACTTTCGATTTCTGACAAGTCAAACATGCATACACAAACTAAGCCACATCCCTTTTTAAACCAGACCACCAGAAAATCTTCTTCAAATCTTGGTACATCTTATTCGCTCCCGGATGAATACTTAGGTTACTCCTGTGTCCTTCCTCCAAAATCATTCTTTTCAACTCCGCATCATCAGGAATGCAAATACGACTACGAAACCTCAAAACACCAAAATTATCCACCTTGAAATCCACATTCTCATTCCTCATCAAATCAACGAATTTCAAATCCAGCTTTTGTTTCTCACTAACCGACAACAAAAATTCATTCGTAACCTTCAACATTCCAAGCCTTACACTATCCGAAGTCACTTCACATACCAAACTCAAATCTCTGAACGATTCCAAAAGTTCCCACTCTTTAACCATTAAAGCCGACATATGCAACGATCTCCGACTCAATGCATCGGCTACCACATTAGCTTTACCAGGATGGTAATTCAAGCCAAAGTCGTAGTCTTTCAAGAATTCCAACCATCTCCGCTGCCTCATGTTCAACTCTTTCTGATCAAATAAATATTTCAAGCTTTTATGATCACTAAAGACTTCAAACCTTGCACCATAGAGATAGTGCCTCCAAATCTTCAACACAAAAACTACAGCCGCTAACTCAAGATCATGAGTAGGATAGTTTTTCTCATGAACTCTTAACTGCCTTGAAGCATAAGCTACAACCTTACCTTCCTGCATCAGAACACCACCCAAACCAATTAAAGAAGCATCGCAGTACACAACAAACGGTTCAGTAGGATCAGGTAAAATCAGAATAGGAGCTGTCGTCAATCTTTTCTTCAGCTCACAAAAACTTTCTTCACATTGTATATCCCAAATGAATGCTTTGCCCTTACAAGTCAACCGCGTCAAAGGAAGAGCTAGCTTAGAAAAACCTTCAATGAACCTCCGGTAATAACCAGCCAAACCCAAAAAGCTTCGAATTTCAGTAACGGATCTAGGAGCCTCCCATTGTAGAATTGCTTCCACTTTAGATGGATCCACAGCAATACCATTACCTGAAATTACGTGCCCAAGAAAACTCACCTCAGACAACCAGAATTCACACTTGGACAATTTGGCAAAAAGCTTCCTTTCCTTCAAAACCTGCAAAACAATACGCAAATGCTCTGCATGTTCCTCACGAGACTTAGAATAGATTAAAATATCATCAATAAACACCACCACAAAACGATCCAAATGCTCGTGGAAAATACGATTCATGTATTCCATAAACACACCAGGCGCGTTAGAAACCCCGAACGGCATCACTGAATATTCATAATGACCGTAACGTGTTCTAAAGGCCGTCTTCTGAATATCCTCTTCCTTCACCCTTATCTGATGATACCCCGATCTCAAATCAATCTTACTAAACACACAAGCACCGACCAACTGATCCATCAGATCATCAATCCTTGGAAGCAGATACTTATTCTTAATCGTCACTTTGTTCAACTGGCGATAATCAATACATAATCGCATACTCCCATCTTTCTTTTTCACTAACAAAACTGGAGCACCCCAAGGAGAAACACTTGGCCTCACGAACCTCTTTTCCAACAACTCACTTAACTGCTTTTTCAACTCCACTAATTCGGATGCCGACATTCTATAAGGTGCCATAGAAACAGGTCTAGTACCAGGAACTAGCTCTATAGAAAATTCAACCTCTCTCACCGGTGGCACATCTGAAATATCATCAGGAAACACCTCGGGAAATTCGCACACAACAGGAAACACCTCCAATGAAACTTGACTATCCACAGTCAAAGATGCAAATAATCCAAACAACTGAGCTTCATCCGCCAAAAGTTTCTTCAACTCTTTGGTAGATAAGAAACTCGAGTCTTCATCTTCCTCAAGAGAAGGAAACCTTACAAGCTTATGATAACAATCAATGTGCACCCGATTGAATTGCAACCAATTCATTCCCAACACCGCATCTAAACCTTCCAACGGTAAACACACCAAATCCATCACAAAGTCTTTACCATAAATGGCTAAAGGACAACTCATACACACCAAAGAAGTAGTTACTGACCCCATCGCTGGAGTATCAATAACCATCTCACCATCCATCGAAGACAACCCAAGATTCAAACGTTCTGCGCACTCAGACGAAATAAACGAATGAGTCGCTCCAGTATCAATAATAGCAATTAAAGGCGTATTATTAATAAAGCAAGTACCTCTTATCAGACGATCAACACTTGAAGTCTGAGTTCCCGCCAATGAAAACACTTTCCCACTAGTCTGGGCTTTCTTCGGATTAGGACACTTCGAACTAATGTGACCAGGTTCCCCACAATTGTAACACTTCACCACATTCTTCCTTTTACAATAAGCTAAAACATGTCCGATACCACCACAATTAGAACACTTATCCAACTTCTTCCTACATTCATGCTGGCGATGACCCAATTCACCACATCCAAAACACCTAATAGGATTAGACATACCTCCTCCACCTGACCTTCGATCAAAAGTTCCCCTTTGTTTACCTTTATCAGCCGATGACACATACGGACCACCACGGAACTGCTGTTTCCCTTTCCTGTCACTCACACTTTTATAGTGAGCAGAACGAGCCTTACTATCTTCATCATAAATCCTACAGCATTCCACCAAATCAGCAAACCTTCGAATCCTTTGATAACCAATAGCCTGCTTTATCTCAGGACGCAAACCACTTTCATACTTCACACACTTTGAAAATTCAGCAGCCGCTTCCACATAATGAGGATAAAACTGCACAAGCTCCACAAACTTAGCAGTATAGTCAATAACCGACATATTACCTTGTTTTAGCTCTAAAAACTCAATCTCCTTCTTTCCTCGGACATCCTCGGGAAAATACTTCCTTAGAAACTCTCGGCTAAACACCTCCCAAGTGATCTCTTCTTCCTCCTCAGCTTCCAACACCTGACGAGTACTGACCCACCAGTCATCAGCCTCTTCGTGTAACATATGAGTGCCCAGCCTCACCTTATCATCATCGTCATCAGAATCCATCACCCTGAAAATCCTCTCAATCTCTTTCAACCACAACTGCGCACCATCCGGATCATGCTTCCCTTTAAAGACCGGCGGCTTATTCTTTCTAAACTCATCATTTCCTGCAGCATTCGGTGCACCCTGCACAGCTCGTGCCATAGCCTCCATCGCCGCAGCCAAAGCAGCATCATTATGACTAGCCATATTCTGTTCGTCCAAACACAGAAACTATGGTTAATCAACAACTCGTCCAACACAACTCGCCCAATATGCCAGACACAACCGACACAACAAACACAACTGACACGGACTTGCTCTGATACCACTTAATGTGACGCCCCCAATCTATACCCCCAATTAACATGCAATTAAAGCACTAAAAGAAAATTCGAAATTTCGTCAGAGTACATTTGAATTCGCGGCATAGAAAGGGAGAAATCACATCAACTGTAACAAGACATAACATACAACACCTGCTCATTTAGATATGCAACGTGGGGTAGCAAATCATACCGAGGAAACTTCGTTCCTTACACCCACTTTTCAGAAATTAGAATTAAAGCGGAAAGATCTAAAATCTGAATAACACATATACATATATACATATAAACACGTCTGTCATACATCCAGTTATACATATACAACCAAAATATATCATCAGATATACACAATAATCGTAAACGGCCACCCTAGCTACCCGGAGTCACATATCAGAGCCGACCGACAAAAGAATGAAGACGCAAAGCTTCACAAAAAGAATACCTCCAGCAACTCTAATCTGCAACGCCTCATAGAACGTTATAAAACAGCAGAACGGTGAGAAAAACAACCATAATATAATTGCATAACATTATATATTAACACAAAAATACACGAGTAACATAGTCTCACCACCAAAGCACACAGATCAATTATAACACCACACAGTACAATTCTCTCGTATCATATATCACAGCACATCAATCATTCACATCACAATCACACATATTCCATCTCATTAAATCACATTCACAATTTCATACACAAATGACTCATGATGAATGCAAATGCACAAAGACCGACACCACGACTCTATGCACATGCCATGCGGTACGGACTTCCTTTGTCACGTCATGTCACGTCATTAGTCCACTCAAGAACTATTGGAACCATCGCTCGTTACTGAGAATCTCAAGTAACTCCCCGTCGGGCCTATGATGTTCACCCGTCGCTTTAGGTCCTCAGGCATCGCCTCATATTTTTGAGGCACACGACGTTAAGGATTGCTTTAAGTCTCCAAAGGAGCCCACAATCGTCTATACCCATCGCTTTAAGTCCTCAGGCATCACCTCATATTTTCGAGGCACACGATGTTATAGCATATTCCCCTCGGGAATCAAACCGTCACTCAGGACGTTTCCACAATGCACATTATGATGCTTGGCATACAATGACTCATGACATTCACATTGTATACATACACCCATTCATAACCATGCATATATCATAAAATACCACACTTATCATTTTCTTGCCTTTCGTCCACAAATCATCATCACAACAGCACATAAGGCATACACATTCAAAGCACAAACATATAACATAATACATGTCAAATACGCACCATTAAAACGACAAAAGTCGAGATTCGACACTATTCATATTTTCCGACAAAATTTAATCGGCTAACAATTCTCAAAACCTCATAATCACAAAGTACGACTCGATACCTTTCCAACGACACCAAGAATACAAAAATCGGATAATCGGAACCAAAGTTACGGACAAAACCGAAAACAACATTTTGAAAAATCATATTTTTGCAATTCTCCTGTCCATACGTGTAACACCTATTCCCATACGCGTATTGACAGAAAAATTTCTCTTCACAAAATCACGTTTCAAAAATCCATACGCGTACGCCCATAGCCCTTACGCGTATCACCAGAGGGCCGTGAAAACATGCATTTCATACGCGTAATGCCCCAAAAACAACACAATGTTACGCGTAACGCCTTGGCCCATACGCGTATTGGCAAGTCCCTTACGCGTATTGCCAGGACAAACCTAGAAAAATTCTGCAGAACAATTTCTGCGTTTTCCAAATCCAATCAACCAATTTTTCACCTAAAACTCAGAAAATGACCAATTTGAATTGCAATAACACACAACCAACATGTATAGACAATCTAAAACACAATCAACACAAGTTTTGACACATTCGCATCAATTTCTAATCAATTATACCAAATATGGGTTTTACTCATTTTCTTCCAATTCAATCCAAAACCACAACAAACACACATACATAATCGTATACAATCATAGAATAATCGAGTTTCGCACCCTTACCCGATTTAATCGACTCTACAACTTGCTCTTGATGATTTTTCCACACTTTCTTCAATTTTCTCTCTTCTCCTCTTTTCTTCTCTTTTTCCTTCTTTCTTCTTTCTTTCTCTCTATTTTTCTTTCTTTCTCTTTTCTATTTTCTATTCTTACTAACTTATCCAAATATCTATGAAATGCCCAAAATACCCCCACACTCAAATATCTCGCAAATGTTCCCGAAACGCGATAAAATATATTCACGACTAAAAATAACATATTTTCACACAAAAGTCGAAAATAAAATAAAATAATAATAAAATAATCAAAAAGACTCAATAAAAAAATAAAACTGGCAAAACTGGGGCGTTACATTGATCAAAGCCCAAGGTTGAAGCTAAAAGGTTGACTCTGTTTAGGGAGTTTTATATATGTCTTGTACAAAGCCCAAGATTGAGGCTGAAAAGGGATTGACTCTTTTGGGGAGAGTGTTTTTATCTGTCTTGTACAAAGTCCAAGATTGAGGCTAAAAGAAATGACTGACTCAGCTGGAGAATATTTTATCTGTCTTGTACAAGGTCCAAGATTGAGGCTAAAATTGCTGAGGGAAATTTTTTATACAAAGCCTAAGAGGAGGCTGGTTGGGGAATTTCTTATATGAAGCCTAAGAGGATGCTATCTTCTGCTGAGGATTATTGAGATCCAGAGACAGGTCCAAATTGGGGAATCAACTCTTGCTGAGGGATGTAGAAGAGTTGAAATATCAAATGCCTTGAGGTTCTAATTTAGGGTTTATTGATGGTAATTTGACCCTAGCTGGGGGATTTTAAAGTGAAAGCTTAAAGATGATTTTCAGCCTTTGGATGTTTTAACTCTGCTGGTGATTAATGAAATGATCAGGGTTTTTTTCCTGTGTTTTTAGGAAACTTGAGGGTTTCTTTGAGATCCAAGAGGAGATGAGACTGTCCAAGTCTATTGGTATGAGAAGGTTTTCTCTTAACTGGAGAAAGATCTTTGTATGAAGCCCAAGAGGAGGCTGATGTTTTAAGGGATGAGAATCAACCCTAAACTGGTCTGATGTTTTGACTCTTTGGAGGACTGCTCTAGCAAAAGATGACTAAGTTCTGTCCTATACCTGTAAGAGGTATTTGGGTCCTTGTACTAAGCCCGAGAAGAGGCTGAGAACTTCTAAGAAGCCTGAGGGTCCTTGTACAAAGCCCAAGAGGAGGCTGGGGATGCTTTTAGGAAGCCTGTCGGTCCAAACCTGAGAAAAGTTCAAGAAAGGTTTCACCGGGAATAATCCTTTCTTTAGTGAACAGTTCTAGGGTTTGAAGAAATTCAAGAGAGGTTTCACCGGGAATTAATCCTCTCTGGGGAAATGAATTTCTTGTACAGATTTCTAGTAGTGACAGTATTGAGAAAAGTTTCACCAGGAATAATGCCTTTCTCTCTTCCATATTGTATAAGCCCAAGAGGAGGCAAGACTGTATCTGGAATTTCCTATGGGGCACTAGTTTTGACTGTGTTGAAAGAGTAACCACTGGTTTGATCTAAAACCTAGACCTAATTGCTGGGGAAAACTCTAAGCATATATACAGACATATATATACATATGAAATATATATAAGCAAATATGTAAAAGAAAGCTGGTAGAACTTATAGGTGAGCAAGCTTCCAGTATTATAAACACAGTTGTATGGTTAGTTATTCAAGAAATGAAGAAAGTTTTTATACAACTATAAATTTGAATCTAAATCAAAAGGAAAGTTTTTTTAAAAGGTAGTTTGGGGCTTATACTCAAGGAGAGGCCCAGATGGATTCTTTTTGAAAAGGCGACGATCGCGTCGTAGTTTTGAAAACAACAGAGGGACTTATACAATGACTGAGGCCCATATTTATTGTATTTACAAAAGAGATGGGTCTTACACTCTATTAGAAGCCCAAAAGTTTATTTTTTATATAAGAGATGGGGCTTACAACTCAAGGAGAGACCCAGATGAAAAACAACGATCGCACCGTTATTTTGAAAACTGTACTGGGACTTATACAATGACTGAGGCCCAAATTATTTATGTTCAAAGGGGGGTTGGGTCTTATACTCTATTAGAGGCCCAAAAATGTTTAAAAAAGAAGAAAAATGGGACTTACAACACAAGGGGAGGCCCAGATGAAAATTGTTTTGAAAACGACGATTGCGCCGAGATTTTTTAAACGTATCGGGACTTATACAATGACTGAGGCCCAAAATGGTTTATTTACAAAGGGATGGGACTTACACTCTATTAGAGGCCCAGATGAAAATTGTTTTGAAAACGACGATCGCGCCGAGATTTTTTAAACATATCAGGACTTATACAATAACTGAGGCCCAAAATGGTTTATTTACAAAGGGATGGGACTTACACTCTATTAGAGGCCCAAAAAAGTCTTTAAAAAGAAGTTTGATCAAGAGGAAACCCTAATTTCTTTTACAAATATAATTTTCAAAGAAAAATAAGTAATAAATGATATAAAATACTAAATATATTGAAAAAACAAGTTGCAAATTTTGAACAATGTTTTTGAAAATCATGTTTAATCACATGAAGGCTTGAAATTCAATTGGTTTTGAAAAATCAAGGTGGAAATCTCATTTTAAAAATGTTTGAAAACAAATAAAATGAAATTAATTGCAAAAATTCAAACTATATTAAATAAATAATATAAATTCAAATTTTTTTGGGATAAAATATTTTATCATTTTTGTGAATTTCCAAAAAAAGAACCAATAAAAAATATTTAAAATTGGGAGAGAAATTAATTTTGGAATTATTTAATAAAAACCATAAAAAATGAAAAATAGCAAAATATGAGAGAAAATGGCAAAATGGTATGGGTGGGTCTTGAACCCACGAACTCCCAACCAAACACGCATGCGCGCTACCACTGGGTGGTGGTACATCCGTGTATAAAAATCACCCCATGTGCATATAAGGGTGACAAGGTTTTAGACCTGGCCAAGGCGCCTTGGCCTGGCCCTTGCCCAAGGCTGGCCTGATTTTAGGCCTCTTGCATGAAGGCCATAACTTCTTCATTTCTCCATGGATTTGGACAAAATTTTGATGGATCCTACCTAGAATTTCATGATGAATCTAATGGTGCCTTTGGAATTTTCTAAAGATGCTTCTATTTTAAAACCTGATAGTGATTTCAAAATAGGCCAAGATTTGCAAGTTCTATGCTATCTTATCATACAAGCAACAATAACATGGTAAATTGGTTCAAACACAACACATATGATATGTATGAGATGTCCATGATCAATGGACATCAAAGCAATGCATATTTTTAAGAGTTCAAGTTGTGATGCACTTACCTCTTGAAGCTCCATGTGCTAACTATCAAGATCCTTGTGCTAGAAGTGGTCTAATGCTTTAGACACCCTTGATTGATCCCTTAGAAGCTTTTAGAATGATCAAAACCAGCTGGAAACCTCAGGAACAAGAGTTGGCTCTTTCTTGCAAAAGGGACAAAAATGACCAAAATGGTAACTCACTCAAATGGTGTTCCAGTTGAGGGAAACCAGTTGAGACAGTTTGAGGATGATATTTGGAGTGTGTTTGAAGCTTTGTTTGGTTTTGAAAGTGACTGAATCAAGACATGGCTTGCAAAATGCAGAAAAGTCAAAATTTGAGGTTTTAGAGGTTGACTTTCTGATTTTGAGGTTGTGCAATGTGGATGAAGGTTTGAACACCTCCAATGGATGATTTATGATGTGTTAGGTTGGTTTTTTGAGTGGTTTTTGCTCTGGTTTCAAGAATTCCCAAATTGCTTCATAATGACTTGAAAATGAAGTAAGAGAGGGAGAGTGAGAAAACAAGGCTTTGGTATTGTTTTGGTGTGGTTTAAAACATCAGAAATGACCTCTATTTATAGTAGAGGAGTTTTGTTTTTGAAGGAATAGTGAATGGCAACTGGTTCACCCTATTATCCTATGGATATGCCCATGTATCACTTCTTTAAATGCCAAGGTACCAAGTCTTCATTTGGCCATTGACTTGGGCTGGTCTTGGTAGCTCTAGGTCTTCTGATTTTTGTAACAACCTTGACTCAATTGGAATGATAAGGCCTGATTCATGACAACTCAATGCACCACATCAATTCCAAATGACAAAGCTTGGTTTTTGGATTTGCAACATTGATGATCACATGACAAGGGGATTAGATTCTTGACTCAATGGTCCAACTTTGAAAATATCAAGTGAGTCATCAAGATTCTCTCTGATCTTGGAAAAGGAAAAAGCTTGCAAGATGACAGAATTTGAAATAGAAATCGTGTGGCACAAGAAATGCACCAAATCTGCCTTTAAAACCAGTTTGAGCAAGGCATGTTGTGAGATCCATAACTCCTTGATCAAGTTAACTTAATGGGAGTTCTTGTACTCTTTGGAAAGCTCTCATGACATACTTTAACTTTGATGTCCAAGATTGATGTTGATTTAGCTTGGATCAAGGTGAAAAATGGCCTCAAAGTTTGGAAAAAGTGAAACAAATTCTGTCTTGAAAATTTCACTAAGTGTTGGAATGAAAATGTTCATTTTCATTTTTTGTGATTTTGATCAATCCATAACTCAAAATCCATGAGGATTTGGAATGAGATGTAGTTGACATATTTGAAGTATGTAAGATGAACTTTTATTTGATCTTTGGATGGGAGAAAAAGGCCTTGTGGTTTAGGAGTTATGACCTTGCAAAGTTGGTGCCAAATCACTTTTGTCTCATAACTTAGAAATTTTTTTGTTTCTCATGGTTGCCCCTTTTGCAAGAAACCTCACTTTTCTTGATTTTTCTTGATGAATGATGATCAATACCATACATTAACATTTTTTTTACTTAGGGGAACCATATTTGTGAAAAATTCCAAAAAGTCAAACTTGATTTTAGGCACAGTTGACTTTTTGTCAGATGAATTCCAAACTGTGTAATCCTTTATGCAATCAAGTCCTTGACCTAATTCAAACCTAATGTATGAATTCCATATATGTTTTAGGGTGTCTTGAATCATGTCCCAAGGTTTGGGAACATGTCTTGGTCAAAAGTCAAAGGCACAGTTGACCTTTTCTTCAAAACCCTAATTGTGGTCCAGATGAAATTGAAACTTGTGAACCAAGCTTCTTGGACCAATCCATTGTTGTAAATGGATCAATGTGGTGTATTTGAGGCCCTCAAATAATGTCTTAAGGTCTTGGTTCATGTCTTACCTCAAAAGTCAACTTAGGGGTGAATTAGGTCAAGAAACCCTAATTCCTGATTTTTTATGAATGCTTCCCCTGAGGTTGTTTTGACTTGATGATTGGATCCACGAGGTCCCTTGAAGCATTTTGGATCATGCTTTGAAGTATTGGCTCATACTCAGATGAAAATTTTCATCTGGAGGCCTTGGTCGACCAAAACCCTAATTTGGTGACACTGGCGATCTTGAGGCTTGATCCACTTGGAATGTTGCAATCTTGTGCTTGATTCTTGATGTGGGAGACCTCTTGATCCTTTATAGATGTTTGAGAGGCTAGACAAGTTGAGGATCATGTCCATTCTTAATTGATCCTTTGTCTGAGTACTCTGAGAGGGCTTAAAACCCTAATTCTTGGTTGAAGTGAGTGCTCAACAATCCTTGAGAAGATTGATGAGGTATGATGGTACATCCATATTGTGGCAATGATTTGCACAATGATGGGAAATCTTGTGGTCAAAATTTCGAGTATGACAGACGCCCCTATTTAATCTTCTTGGACCTGAAGGTATGAATGGCGAAGATATTCGGACATTCAGGGTGCAAGAGGATTAAATATCGGAATACCCGAAATTTTGACGGTGGTTATGAAGGAAGTTTGCTCATCCATCTTCTTTTTCTAAGCAATGCTACTTAGAAAAGGGTAAAACTTCCCCTCGATCCTGATTTTTTTGCCACAGAACTGGTCTTAGTTTCTTTTGAAATAAACTTCCCCTCGATCCGGGTCTTCAGCCATGGAACTGGTCTCAGTTTATTTTGAAATAAACCTCCCCTCGATCATGGTCTTCCAGCCACGGAACTGGTCTCAGTTTCTTCTTGTCGAGTTTCTTTTCTCGACAAGGAACGCTATGTGTAGCGGTCTTTATCAAACTTCTCGCCGAGTTTTTACCGGGGAGACGCTATTTGATGGAAAAAAGATTTGATGTCAGACTTGCTAGGGAAACCCATTTGTCTGAGATGTAGAGGTGTGCAAACTTCTCTGTGGGAGATGCCATTTGTTGACTCTACCGGGGAAAATTAGTCTCTTGAGAGACTGCTTTTTGCTTGGGGATATTACATCATACTTTTTTTCGAGATCATTTCGGAGAAATGCCATGTGATGTGATCCAATTTTGAGGTGCTGATGACTTTATTAACATCGAATTTCTCGGGAGAAAAACCGATGTATTGCCGAGAGTCTTTTGTCGAGAGGCTTTCTTTGGGGATTTTTTTTAATCCAGGAAAGCGAGAAATATCATCTTTAATGGTAAAGAGTGATGTTCCAAAGGTGTTTGTCGAATGTCTTCTTGCCTTTCAGAGGTTCAAGTTATCAAAGTGGTCGAGGACAATTTCCAATCCAGAAAGAAACTGGGGATAGGTTTCTCAGACGATACATTTCCTAACAAGGAAAGAACTCAAACCGGGATTTTTTCTTATCTGACGCTGAAAAGAAAACTGACAACTTGATCGACAAGAGGACTTTATCACTTGGGAATGAGTATGATCAGAGCGATATTAATGTAATATGAATATGAATATGAATCAATTATGCATGATTTATGTATGTTTATGCTGACAAAACTGACGCGACATACAGACTAGTGAATAAACACGACTGGATACTCGGCCACTGCGGGGGATGAAAAGTACCATTGGTTCAAGATAGCAATATTTTCTTGCTTAGGAGAGGTAGACCCTGTGGGGGGAAAAAGAACCATCAATTGTTCTTCAGAGGTACGAACTCTGCCGGGAATATCATATGAGACATTGCATCTGAAACAATTGATCCTTCATTCAGGTGCACTGGTTTAGAAGGAGTACTTTGATTCTGCACTTTGAGGTTCAATCACCTTCGAAGAGGCTATCAATGTCCTTTTTGATGTTTAACAGTCAAAAGGAATCGCCATCTTTATTTTAAAAGCAGAAAAAATTTTGACAAGTAAAATTCATTTTTTTCAAGAATCATTGATCATGTTAAAAATGTCATTCTGTAAAGCAAAAATAAATGAGAGTTGCAAACAAAAGCATTAAGGCTCAAATTTTATTGATAGAATGGAAATCAGCCAATCGCGTGATACCATAGAGTATTTACAAAGTTTAGAAAAATGGTAATTTAAGGGAAAAGGGGCTACATTGAAACGTAACAACCGCTATCCTTCCACCAACTTTGAGTTCTGGACATTCTGGGCTTCTGTCGAAGGCGAACTTGACCGAAGTCTTTCAACGGATGGCATTACTGCTGAGGACTCAAACTTGTCAGACGTAGTTACTAGCCATGAATCCCTAACTTTTTCCTAGATTGTCTTTTCAGGTTTTTCAATCCATCGGGATGATTTTTGCTTATGTCTCTAATTTTTGCCTGGACCGCCCTTTCGGGTTTTCAATCCACCGAGACATTTTTTTTCTTATTTAGGCGAAGTATTTCTTGACTACATCAACATTCATGGGGTAGGTAAACTCCTCTCCATCCATAGTTGCAAGTCTCAAGGCGCCGCCTGAGAAGGCTTTCTTGACCACATAGGGGCCTTCATAATTCAAAGTCCATTTGCCCCGGGAATCAGTGAGGAATGATTGTATCTTTTTGAGCACAAGGTCTCCTTTCTTGAAGACACGGGGTCGAACCTTTTTGTCAAACGTCTTCTTCATTCTTTGCTGATACAACTGACCATGGCACAAGGCCGTCATTCTCTTTTCTTCGATTAGGTTCAGCTCATCGTGCCGATTTTGACACCATTCAACCTCTGTTAACTTGGCTTCCATCAATACCCAGATTGATGGGATTTCTACTTCTATGGGGAGCACTACTTCCATGCCATATACTAGAGAGAAAGGGGGTTCCCCTGTTGAAGTGCGGACAGATGTCCGATAACTGTGAAGGGCAAAGGGTAGCATCTCGTGCCAGTCTTTGTAGGTTACAACCATATTTTGAACGATTTTCTTGATGTTCTTGTCAGCCGCTTCTACTGCTTCATTCATCTTGGGTCAGTAAGGAGATGAGTTATGGTGTTCGATCTTGAACTCAACACACAACTCTTTCATCATCTTGTTGTTTAAGTTAGATCCATTATCCATAATGATCTGGCTTGGAACACCAGAACGACAGATGAGATTGTTCTTGATAAATTGGACCACCACTTGTCAGGTTACATTGGTGTATAACACTGCTTCGACCTACTTGGTGAAGTAGTCAATGGCCACCAGGATGAACCGATGTCCGTTTGACGCCTTGGGTTCGATCATGCCGATCATGTTGATTCCCCATATAGAAAAAGGCCATGGAGAAGAAAGAATTTTGAGATGCGTTGGCGGTACATGGATTTTGTCAGCGTATATCTGACACTTGTGACACCTTCTCATGTACTTACAGCAATCGGATTCCATTGTCAGCCAATAGTACCCTGCTCTTAGAATTTTCCTCGCCATGCGTGTCCATTGGCATGAGTGCCAAAGGATCCTTCGTGAATCTCTTTCATCAACATGTTTGCTTCTGGTCTGTCTACGCATCTGAGCAAAACCATGTCAAAGTTTCTTTTGTAGAGTGTATCACCGTTCAGAAAGAAGTTGTCTGCCAGTCTTCTAAGAGTCTTCCTGTCTTTCTTGGATGCCCCAGGTGGGTACTCTTGTCTTTGAAGGAAGCACTTGATTTCATGATACCAAGGTTTGTCATCTATGACTGCTTCAACATGAAGATATAAGCGGGCCTTTCAAGGCGCATTATGTCAATCTTTGGTACGTCGTTCCATTGACCTACACTAATCATGGAAGAGAGAGTGGCTAGTGCATCAGCCATGTGATTTTATTCATGAGGGATGTGATGAAACTCGATTCTGTTGAAGAATGGTAACAACCTTCTCGCGTAATCTTTGTAAGGAATCAATCCTGATTGATATGTGTTCCACTCTCCTTTGATCTGATTGACAACCAGGGCTGAGTCTCTATATACATCCAAGTTCTTAATCCTTAAGTCGACAGCTTCTTCGAGACCCATGATACAAGCTTCGTATTCGGCCTCATTGTTTGTGCACTTGAATGTCAATCTGGAAGTGAAAGGAATATGGGTACCCTGAGGTGTTACGATGATTGCCCCAATTCCGTTTCCATAAGTGTTGACGGCTCCGTCAACAATTAGTCCCCATTGGGAACCTGGTTCTGGCCCTTCATTGGAGAGTGGTTCATCGCAATCTTTCATTTTCAAGTACATGACATCTTCGTTTGGGAAGTCAAACCCGACCGATTCCTGATCGTCAATCGGTTGATGAGCCAAATGATTGGTTAAAATACTTCCTTTGACGGCTTTTTGAGCGTGGTACTCGATGTCGTATTCCAATAACAACATCTGCCAACGGGAAATCCTTCCCGTGAGGGCAGGTTTTTCAAATACGTACTTGATTGGGTCCATTTCGGATATTAACCAAGTAGTGTGACAGATCATGTACTGGTGAAGATGTTTGGCTGCCCAAGCCAGAGCGCAGCAAGTTTTCTCAAGCATGGAGTACCGAGTTTCACAGTCTGTAAATTTCTTTCTTAAGTAATAAATGGCAGACTGTTTTCTTTTTGTTTCATCTTGTTGACCGAGTACACAACCCATAGAGTTTTCCAAGACTGTTAGGTATATGATCAGTGGTCTCCCTTCCACTGGAGAAGAAAGGATAGGTGGATTCGATAGATATTCTTTAATACTATCAAAAGCTTTTTGGCAGTCTTCTGTCCATACACAGCTCTGGTTCTTTCTAAGTAGTTTGAAGATCGGCGCGCATATCGCGCTCATGAGGGATATGAATCTTGAGATGTTATTCAGCCATCCCAAAAATCCTTTGACCTGTTTTTCAGTCTTTGGTGAAGGAATTTCTTGAATGGACTTGACCTTGTCAGGATCAACTTCAATCCCTTTCTGGCTGACGATGAACCCTTAGAGTTTTCCTGACCGCACACCAAACGTGCATTTATTGGGATTCAAGCGGAGTTTATACTTTCTCAGACGTTTGAATAACTTTGAGAGGTGTGTCACATGCTCTTCTTCTGTTTTAGATTTAGCAATCATGTCATCGACATACACTTCGATTTCTTTGTGCATCATGTCATTAAACAGAGTTGTCATGGCCCTTTGATAGGTTGCCCCCACGTTTTTTAAACCGAACGACATTACCTTGTAATAAAAGGTGCCTCATGGGGTGATGAATGAAGTCTTCTCCATATCTTCCGGCTCCATTTTGATTTGATTATAGCCCGAGAATCCATCCATGAAGGATAAGACTTTGAACTTCGCTGTACTGTCTACCAGCATGTCAATGTGTGGCAGGGGGAAGTCATCCTTTGGACTTGCTTTGTTCAGATCCCTGTAGTCTACACACATTCGGACTTTTCCGTCCTTTTTCGGAACTAGCACTATGTTGGCTAGCCATTGAGGATATTCTGAGGTGGCGAGGAAACCTGCGTCGATCTGTTTCTGCACTTCCTCCTTAATCTTGATAGCCATATCTGGATGAGTCCGTCTCAGTCTCTGTTTCACCGGAGGACACTCTGCTTTTAGCGGCAAATGATGTTCCACGATGCTGGTATCCAACCCTGGCATGTCCTGGTAGAACCAAGCAAATACATCTGGAAACTCTTTGAGAAGTTTTATCAAGTCTTCTCTGACAGTTGGACGGAGCAGTGCCCCAATCTTTACTTCTTTCTTTTCTTCCTCTGAACCCAAATTGACTGTTTCCAACGACTCTTTGTGAGGCTCAATAGACCTTTCCTCTTGTCTGAGTAGTCGGGAGATGTCTTCTGGAATTTCTTCGTCCTCTTCTTCTTCAGCTTCAAATACCGAAAATTCAAAGTTGGGAGAAGGCATTGGATCGTATGTTTCAATGGGGTTTAAAACAAAAAATCTGCATGACGTGATGATTTGTTTTTTAGCAAAGACAGAGAGAATGCAAGAGTGTGTGCAATGTATTTTTTGAAAAATGCTTGTTTTTATTTCTGGTTGTTTTAGGATTACCATTTTCTAAAAAAACGAAAAGTGAAAACACCAATAAATGCGGGAATTCAGAATGACATTATTTATTTATGATTTGTCGATTCTTGAAATACAGCCCTATAAAACAAAACTCTGTCGCTTTGGACTAAGCGAAGAGGGACATTGTAATACCCCAAATTTTGACCACTTAGATTTCCCATCATTGTGAAAATCATCATCACAATATGGATGTACCTTTATGCTTCATTAGTCTCCCCAAAGATGGGTGAGCATCCACTACAATCAAAATTAGGGTTTCAAGCCCTCTCTGAGTGCTTAGACAAAGGATCAATCAAGAAATGACATGATCTTCAACTTGTCTAATCTCTTAAACATCCACAATGGATCAAAAAGGACTCCCACTTCAAGGATTAAGCACAAGGCTGCTCCCTTCTAGGTGGATCAAGTCTTAAGATCGACAGT
Source organism: Lathyrus tuberosus (assembly GCA_022829125.1). NCBI lineage: Eukaryota > Viridiplantae > Streptophyta > Magnoliopsida > Fabales > Fabaceae > Lathyrus > Lathyrus tuberosus. The sequence goes on along the minus strand of JALAZF010000010.1, from coordinate 2,615,054 downwards.
GTCACCAAATTAGGGTTTTGGTCGACCAGGGCCTCCAGATGGAAATTTTCATCTGGGCACAAGGCATTGATCCAAAACATAACCTAATATACTTCATGGAACCTCATGAACCCATGCATCAAGTCAATTTTGCCTCAGGGGATACATTCATCAAAAATCAGGAATTAGGGTTTCTTGACCTAATTCACCCCTAAGTTGACTTTTGGGAAAAACCATGAGCCAAGACCTCAAGAGATGATTTGAGGGTCTCTAATATACCATATTGATCCATTTGGAACAATGGATTGATCCAAGAAGTTTGAGCAACAAGTCTCAATTTCATCTGCACCACAATTAGGGTTTTAAGGGAAAAGTCAACTGTAACTTTGACTTTTGACCAGGACATGCTCCCAAACCCTAATACATGATTGAATATACCCTATGAAACCCATGGAACATGTCCATCAAGTTTGATTTAGGTCAAGGACATGATTTCCTGAAGAATTGCACAGTTTGGAATTCATCTGATAAAAAGTCAACTGTGCACAAAAGTCAACTTTGACTTTTTGAGATTTTTCACCAAAATGGATTTTTAACCCTAAAATGATGTTAATGTATGATTTGAATCATCATTCATCAAGAAAAATCAAGAAAAGTGAGATAACTTGTAAAAGGGGTAACCATAAAACTTAGAAATTTTTCTAAGTTAAAAATAGAGTGGCAAAGGTACCAACTTTGAAGGACCATAACTCCTAAACCACAAGGCCATTTTTTCTCATCCAAAGATGGATTTGTAGCCCTCATTATCACCTACAAAAACTTCAACTACAAGTCATTCCAATTCATTAAGGATTTTGAGTTATGGAGTGATCAAAGTGGCTGAAAAGTGAAAATGTCACTTTTTCCAACACTTAGTGAAATTTTCACTAAGTCAGATTCTGCCTCACTTTTTGCCAAATGTAGGGGGATTTTTCACTTGGAATCAAGAGAGATCAAAACTAAACTTGTTCAAACAGTTGTTGTATCATGTAAGAGCTTTCCAAAATGGCCAAGAACATTGCCAAATTCAACCTACACCATGAGATACAACATTGCCAAGTTGCCTTGCTGAAATCTGTCAAGGCAAGGCAGAATTTGCAACTTTGGCCGATTTGCCAAAATCAACCAAATTCCATTGCTCCTATCCACTTGGACACCTCAGAGGATTGAATCTAAAGGGGACAATCACTGAGCCAAGCCTCCAAAGTCCATGGAACAAGAAATAGCATGTTGAACCTAGAATGGCCAAAATAGGGACAAGACTTCAAATTTGGAATGAGCCATTCAATGGAACCATCAAGGTGGCATGGACTGAGCCATTCTCATATGAAATCAGTCAAGACTTATCCAAGACCAAGGGGACCAAAGCTCTGTGCCCTAACCTCTAGTCAATGGCTAGAGGAGACTTGGATTTTCATTTGCCAACATTGGCCAAACCTACTTACCAGCTGCCATGCACTATTCCTTGCAAAACAAACTTGCTCTACTATAAATAGAGCTCAATTGTGATCAGTTTGAGTACACCAAAGCCATCTAACAGATGCTTTCCTCAAAATCTCTTCTTTCACTCCAATTTTGCCTTCTAAGGCAAGTCACTATCGGGTTTTGAGTTTGAGAGCAATTCCAATCAAACCAATCACTCACACACCTCACATACATCACATATGAGCTGATCAAACACTTAGATTACTTCTGAAACATCAATTTCACGAAATCACCAGCTGGTTGCTCAAGGTTTTAACCAAAGTGCAGCTGAGGTACCACAAAATGATCCAGCCAATTTCAATCAAGTCCAACCATCCAAACACAATCCATAGGGTGTAGGGAAGCTGTTCAGATCATCACCACTCATCTGTAACACCTCCAAATCAAAAATCACTTTGAACTTGCTGTCACGGCCTAGAGGTAAGCACATACTTGGTCATCTCTCAATCTATGCATATTTCCTCACACAATAATTTGGCCATATGCTCATAATCATGCATGGAATGTTTTCCCTCAATTAATTGCATTGTTTGAATCGTGTATCAAAAATCCTAGCCTTCATGCAGAAATTAGGGTTCTTGAGGTCTCTTCGTGATTTCTTGTTGTATGTTTAATTTAAATGAAATTAAAGTACATAGACATGATCGTGAGGTTGAGACGAGCATAATGATATGTGGATTGCATGATATGATTACGTATTCATGGAGATTGGATAGAAAATGCAAATCTGAGAAACCAAGAACACGCGCGTGTTCTTCAGCTGTTCTTGGCGCCATTTTTCATAAATTCAAATATTTGAATTTTGTGATTTTGTTTAATTGATTCAAAAATTAATTTCTCTCTGAGTTTTAATGATTTTGAGTTGATTCTTTTTTTCATAATTCACAAAAATGTTAAAATATTTTATTTTCACAAAAAATCCCAAAAATATTATTTATTTCATATAATTGATATTTTTGTAAAGAATTAATATTTTGATTGTTTTTGGCATTTTAAATATTTTTTCTACATTCATTTTGCAACTTTTAATGCTTTCTAATTATTTTGTAGGTCAATACTTAATTTTTGAAGCATTAATCCAAGATCACAATTTGTTTTCCATGTGTTAAACAATTTTTGATCATTTTAATTGAATTTTTATTCAATTAAATACATTTTGAAAACAAATTAGGGTTTTGGATTAATTCAACCCTCATAAATCATTTTCAAAACCTCTTTGGGCCTCTTAAGAGAGTGTAAGACCCATCCCCCCTTGTAAAAAAACTTTTTGGGCCTCACTCATTGTATAAGTCCCTCTGTACAAGTAAACGGCGCGATCGTCGCCCGTTTAAAAATAAAAATCATTTGGGCCTCTCCTTGAGCTATAAGACCCATTCAAAACACTTTGGGCCTCTATTAGAGTGTAAGATCCAATCCCCCTTTTAACCAAAACATTTTGGGCCTCACTTATTGTATAAGTCCCTCTGCGTTAAAAGAAAACCTCGGCGCGATCGCCATTTTTAAACGAAAAATCATTTGGGCCTACCCTCGTGTTATAAGCCCCACTCTTTTTTCTTTAAACCTTTTTGGGCCTCTTGAGAGAGTGTAAGACCCATCCCTTTGTACAGAAAACCTTTTTGGGCCCCAGTCACTTGTATAAGTCCCGCTGTACAAAGTCAAACAGTGCGCTCACTGATAAAACCCTGGGCCTCTCCTTGAGCTGTAAGCCCCAAATCTTTCTTTTTCAAAGCACTTTCTCCTTTGATTTTGAATATACTATTGTTTTCAATCTTTCTTTGTTGAACAACTAACCAAACAGCATGGAAGCACTCTAACCGAGTAAGTGGTTATTGCTTTCATTTACTGCTTTCATATATATATAACTGTATTGTGGGGCTGCTCACTGTAAGTCTCCTTTCATAAACTCATATCTACTGTGTAATAATAGTATAGATATTTCGAGTTTCCCCTGCTACTACGTCTAGAACTAGGTGACGCTGTTTCATTTATTCGTAGAAATAGACGCCTAGATCCCCAATAGGAGCACCAGATACAGTCTTCTCTTCGGTTGTCCTCCTTAGGAATCGTCAAGAAGCACTACTCCCCAAGATGAATGTATTCTCCGTGAATGGCATCTTTGATTTTCTTCCAAATTCTCGAACTTTCCTGACTTGATCTATTCCTTGTGGATAGCTTGCCTTGAATGTCTCGGGGTTTGGGTACCCACTACGGTCATAATCTTGGACCTTAACTAAGGAACCCTCTTCAAAAGCTAAAAGTCGCTGGATAGTAAACCTCGCACGTTTACCAGTGGTTTTTATCTTTAAAAGAGTTATCTCTCCTAATGGAAAGGAGATGATAGACCCACGGGCTTCTTAAAAGCATCGGCCTCCTCTTGGGCATTATTCAAGGACCCTACGGCTTCTTAGAAGTATTCACAACCTCCTCTTAGGCTTCGTATAATGATCTCTTCCTCCGGGAATGATAGCCTCCTCTTGGGCTTCGTACAAGGACCCGTCGGCTTCTTAAAAGTTTCCAGCCTCCTCTTGGGCTTCGTACAAATTGTCCCGACGACCTCCTAGAGGTATAGGAACAGAACTTAGTCATCTCCATAGAACAGTCCTTTCATAGAGTCTACTACTGTTTCTCAAAGCATAGTACAAAAGATAAAACTCTAGACACGGACAGTCTAACTTCCTTGAGTCTCAAAAGACATTCTCAAGTGACCCCTTCGTTAAATAGGAAGGAAACCCGCAGACTCGGACAGTCTCAACACCCTTTGGATTTCCAGTTTCCTCAAAGAAAAGGAGACCACCCCGATCCTCAGATCTAACCCATGAGTACAGTGATGCTCATATAAGAACTGATTTTCTCTTTCAAAATCAGTATACTGGACCTGTCACTTAACTGACATAGCCTCCATCTCGGGCTTCGTACAACATACAAAGACTCTCTTGTTGAGTCAAACCTTTTAGCCTCCATCTCGGGCTTCGTACGAGATACAAAAACACTCTCTTGTTGAGTATAAAAGATTCTCCTGTTGAGTCAAACAAACAATAGCCTCCATCTCGGGCTTCATACGAGACACAAAGACTCTATCGTCGGGTCAAAAACTTTTAGCCTCTCTCTCGGGCTTTGTACGAGACACAAAATAGCCTCCTCTTAGGCTTTGTATAATGATTTTCCTAGCGGAAATTACCCTCCTCTTAGGCTTTGTATAAGAAAACCACTGGTTGATCTAATTACCCTTTTAGCATCAAAGCTGTGCCTCGTTCACAGTACACAAACATCAACAACTCCTTTCCCTTCATCTAATCGCTGTAAGCAGCAAGCCTCTGGATCATCTATATCCACGCCACTGTCCCTCTTTTAGCATGAGAAATTCCTAAGGAAAGATGGCATTGCTCTACACTGAGTTAAAGTCTTCTCCTTCAGGTTAAAACCCTTTCTTCGGAAATTATGGCATTGTTCGGATCCACGTATCCCAGTTAAAGTAATTCTCCTTCTCCCCTCTTTAGAGATGACAAATTCTCTCTAAAGTCGAGGTCTTTCAGCTTCACATCTTGGGCTTTGAACAAGACACAAATAGACCTTTCAGCTTCACATCTTGGGCTTTGAACAAGATACAAACCACCTTTCGCTTCACGTCTTGGGCTTTGAACAAGACACCAAAAACCAATTTCCTCCCATAGAATAGGAGGAACTACGAACGCTCTGATTTCCCTGTTTCGGTAAACGGGAATACGTAGGCATAAGATCGAAAGAAAAGATCTTAGCGAGCGCAATCAACAAAAAACCCAAATCCCATATCTCCATCAATCAAAAGCAGTATTTCAAAAGCATCAGTCCTAACATACTAATCCTTGTTCCCCACCAGAAACCTTATGCCCAGGTAAAAAAAGAAAGAAAACAGTATTGGCGAAAATACAAATAACCAGTACAAAGGCCCCCCACATTGATAGCATCCGTAACCTAACAGACCGCTTTTTAAACTCAGTATGCAAAGCAGGGTTAATTGGAGACATCTATTTCCCTTCCTTATTCAGCTCACAATAGGATAAAAAATGAATCGACCTGTAGTTCAAGCTCAACCACAGAGAGCGACCAGCGCTTAAGAACCGCGTCCAAAATCGCTCGCTACAGAAAAGTGGCGCCCACCGTGGGGCCAAATCTTCTTTCTTAAACGTTTAAGGTGGAAACCTTGGACAAACCTTTTTTCTCTTCACTTGTGTGAATACCACAGATTGGGGCTTCCGCTGGGGAACCCATTTCTGTCAGGAACTTAGGAATCATAGCTTTATAAGTCTAGGATGATTAGGACAAATATATATACTGCTTTTCCTAATTGCTATACGTGCTTATTTTTCTGCTAATGGGAATGCGGGTGATGCCGCATGTGGTGAGAATGAGTATACACTTAAGATAAGTGATGGCGACGGGGTCGACCATCAACCTCAGTGGAGGCTGACCAACGCAACCCATTCACTCTTCTAGCCAATGGGCCGGTTGTTAAGTCTGAGAAGCTGAGGAGCCAAACCCTTTCGTGGTGCGGAACTATCGGAAATAGTTGTTACGCGATACTACCCTCATTTGAGGCTGGTGATCTATTCTCGGTGAATGGCACTTACTCTAAGATTGCTCTACAACTCGCTGGCGATCCGCTTGTTGTTTTGCTTTCCTGGGAGGAGCTGATGATAATGAGTACAGGTACAAAAATCACCCTAGTATAAACCTTTGGGGATGGGTAGAGCCTTGACTTCATGACAACGACCCTCTGACCCCATGTTTTTTCTATGTTTTTGTGTGCTGCATTCATGCATTCATCTTAAAAGCATTAAAACATTCAAAAAACTTTCTCTTCTAGTCTCTCTGTTTTTCAAATTAAACTAAGACTGTGATTGCAAATATCAGAGAAGAGGATTACGCTAATGGATTTCGGTAGAAGGAGAACTCACCAGTATACCTTCAAGGTTCCAAAACTAGGGGATTTGAGAAGATTAGCAAGGATGATCGTTAACCCAGAGGCTTTCAGAGCCAAGCACGGAGGTTTGCTACCACTGTTAAGAGTCCATGTGATTAAGGGGATCATGGACGCGCTCATTCAATTCTACGATCCGGTTTATCACTGTTTCACATTCCCGGATTACCAGCTATCACCAACGCTGGAGGAGTATTCTCATCTGACTGATTTACATATCACTGATCGAGCTCCATTTTCTGGACTGGAAGAAATTCCAAAGAATCAGACTATTGCAATAGCAATTCATTTGGACGAGTCTGAGGTCAGGACTCACATGACCACTAAGGGTGGCATCCAAGGTTTTCCAGCCCAGTTCTTGACAAAAAAGGCTCTATACTTCGCTAGTATAGGGAACGGGACTGCTTTTGAAAGCATCTTTGTCTTGCTCACCTACGGGTTATTTTTGTTTCCCAACATTAATAACTTCGTCGATATCAACGCTATTAAGGTTTTTCTCATTGGAAACCCGGGTGCCGACTTTGCTTGCAGATGCGTATCATTCTGTACACTTGGGAAATTTGTACAGCGGAGGAGAGATCACAAGCTGTGTACCTTTGCTTTACAAATGGTTTATCTCTCACTTGCCCAAGTCTGCTGCTTTTTGGGATTGCAAGAGTGTCTTACGTTGGTCACAGAAGATCACGTCTCTTACCAACTCTGATATAGATTGGTGTAATAGGATTTATGAGGGAATTAGAATCATTGACCGTTGTGGAAACTTCCCCAGCGTACCCCTCATTGGAACTAAAGGAGGAATCAACTATCATCCGATATTGGTTCTTCGTCAATTTGGATACCCGATGAGACACATCCCACTGGGTGTTCATCTGGAAGGTCTTTTCTTCAAAGAATGAGAAAGTGACAGAGCACTAAAGATGGAAATAGTGCAAGCTTGGAAACATGTTCATAAGAAAGGACGAGAGTCTCTGGGAAAACCGAACTGTGTCTCGGTGGAGCCTTATCTCCATTGGGTACAAGCCAGAGCTCTCAAGCTAAAGATGCCTTATCCTCGTTACGGAATTCTTCCGCCGAGGGAATCTGTCACGTACTTCATGACGGAAACTGAAAGGCTTCAGGTTACTCTCAACAAAGTTCAAAAGGAAAGAAGATCTTGGAAGAACAAGTACCGCACCCTCGACGTAGAGTGTATCCAAATACAGCAACTACTAAAAGAGAAAGATGCTCTGATTGAAATTTTGGAGCAGCATGCTGTAGAGAATCAAGATGACCAAAGGAATTTGCTCGCTCCTTTCACCTGGCAAAGGAATGGCAACCCAACAACGGCCCAAGCACCCCGGTCAAAGAAGAGGACTCGGGACCCATTAGTTTAGGTTTCTGTTTCTGCACTTTGTAATCTACTGTATTTCCATTTCTGTAATCCTTTGGAATTCAATAAAAAGGGGTTTCCCCACTGTTTGATATTTGCAATCTAATTGTCGAAGTTTATTTTGATTAAACAAAAAAACAATTAATATAATCATTGCATTTTATCATTCTCACATCGCGTATTCTTCTTCCCTACGAATCTCACGTTTGTGTCTCGATTCTAGATTCAAACTGTCTCATTCGTATAATACTCGGGCCAATCGTCAGAAAAAGATGGATGATCTTGAGGAAGAAAATAGAGAGTTGAAAGAAGAGATCGACGCTCTGAGAGAGGATATGAGAAAGCTTCGTAACGACATGCAAGCCATGGCAGAAGCTCAGCTACAAAGAACTGTGATCTCAGAGATCACCTCAACGCCCATCATAGAAAAGTATGATCCTAGGTATCAGATGCCGAAAGATCGTCCTTGGGGCATGCCTGTTAACTATATCCCGGAAGGATATGTTCCGCCGATCACTGAAGATCAGGGAATCGCAACAGAAGCCGCTGGGCCTGAAGGTTACAAACTTCGGGAAAGCGAAGATGCCAGGGGCATACTCAAGACTCCTGAAGGTTACAAACTTCGGGAGGCGCCAAGACTTACTGTCGTAGTCACGGTACCACCCCCTGTGGTGCACACTGTCCCGAAAGGACAGATTCCACAGACACCTTCTGGTAAGAAGGAAACTATGTTTGACAGAATGGATGAATTCCAGGAGCAGTTCTTGGAAATGCAGAAAGAGCTGCAAGCCATTCGCGGTCAGGATCTATTTGGAAAGGACGCTGCAGACCTCTGCTTGGTCCCAAATGTGAAAGTCCCGCACAAGTTCCAAGTGCCCGACTTTGAAAAATACAAGGGTAACTCTTGCCCTCAGAGCCATCTGGTGATGTACGCTCGGCGGATGTCAGCTCAGACGGAGAATCAGGACCTGCTGATTCACTATTTCCAGGATAGTTTAACCGGTGCCGCACTCAAATGGTACATGGGTTTAAACCGTACTACGATCAGTACATTCAGAGATCTTGGTACTGCCTTCGTCCAACAATACAAGTACAATTTGGACATGGCACCCGACAGAGATCAACTCAGATCAATGTCACAAAAGGACAAGGAAACCTTTAAGGAGTATGCTCAAAGGTGGCATGAAATTTCCGCTCAAATTTGTCCACCTCTTGAGGAAAAAGAGATGACAAAAATCTTCTTAAAGACCTTAAGCTCATTTTACTATGACCGAATGATTGCCAGTGCACCCAGTGATTTCACCGAAATGGTCGGCATGGGTGTACGTCTTGAGGAAGCCGTCCGAGAAGGATGTTTGGTAAAAGACACTGGATCGACGAGCGGTACTAAAAAATACGGTAGTGCTCTCCCTAAGAAAAAAGAGCAAGATATTGGGAATATCTCTCTCGGAAAGCAAAGGCGACGTTATCAGCCAGTAGCAGCTGTTACTCCTGCTATCGGTCCCGCGCCTGTTCCTATGTATCAACCTCAGGTTGCGCAGAGCCAACCTGACCAACAAAGGACACAACAGCCTCTTCAGCAGGCTCGTCCTCCATATAACAACAACCGTACAACACGGCCTCCGGGATTTGATCCTATACCCGTAACGTACGCAGAGCTGTTTCCGTTACTGCTGGCTAAGGGGCACATCCAGACTAAGTCTCCCCTTTCAGTTCTGGAAAATCCACCTTTTTGGTTTAAAGCGGATCAAACATGCCCTTATCATCAAGGAGGTTCAGGGCATAACATTGAGACTTGTCTCAATTTCAAATCCGACGTGCAAAAGATTGTTAGGAGCGGGCTCTTATCTTTCAAAGATACGAATCTTAATGTTCTTACGAACCCGCTGCCTCAACATGAGAAAGCTGCAGTCAATATGATTGAGAAAGAGACTAACAATGTCTATCAAATTCATGATGTACTCTTGTTAAAGACCAATCTGGTTAAGATGCATTGTAGACAGAGTGGATATGGCCATGTGCCACCTCATAGTTATCACCAGTGTGATATCTGCTCTAAAGACAACCAGGGATGTTCTGTAGTGCAAGCATCTCTACAGGAACAAATGGATATTGGATGGATCCAAGAGCACTGAGTTCGTGGAGTTAACATGGTTTACACGAATTCCAACGTCATTCAAAACCACGACATCCGTACGATGAATGACAACTTGGTGGCAATGCACTCAAGGCAAAGCCAGTATCATAATCTGCCGCGGCACGATTACAGTTCTTGTCTGATTTGCTCGGTAAACAAATAGGGATGCTCTTTCATACAAGAGGCCCTCCAGCGTCAGATGGATCTTGGATGGATCCAAGACTACCATGATAGGAACTCCTATCAAGTCAACATGGTTCAGATCTTTGACATTCGCGTGATGAATACCAACCTGGTAGAGTTACATGCTGAGCAGGTCCGACTTGGATTCTTAATATCACATGATTATCAAAACTGTAAAGCAGGTTGCGAAAACGATCGAGGTTGTACCCTTGTCCAGGAGGCACTTCAGCACTTGTTAAATCACTGGTGGATGCCAATCTATATGGACGAAGATACTCAGCAGATTAGTATCAATCACAGGAATCCTACTCGTCGTCAAAGTCAGGATGTCCGATCAATGGAAGATAACCTAGTGAGGTTACATTGCATTCAAAGTGGGCGTGGCCAGGTGCCACCACACAACTATGACAATTGTAGCGTCTGTTCGGAAAGTAACCAAGGGTGTTACTTTGTGAGAGCAGCTCTTCAGGGTCAGATCGATCATGGAGAAATTCATCCATATCCAGGTTCAGGACCCATCATTTGGTCGCCGAACTACCTTGCCGAGCAAGTTGAGGATGTTGTCACGATCTCTGGTCATAACAGGACCAGGGATGTTTTTGCCATCATCCCTCTACTTGACGAATCTAGAGTTCCCAACCGGGAACGGATCAAGGTTACTTATGATGGTCAGAAAAATCAGAAGGTTCCCATAGTCATCTATCTACCGGGGCCACTACCGTATGAATCTGCTAAGGCAATCCCTTACAAATACGGTGCAATAATAATCGAAAATGGAAAGGAAATTCCATTACCCTCCGTCGTGAATATTGCAGACATCAGTCGTGTAACACGGAGCGGTCGAATCTTCAACCGAGGGGTTGGAGAATCCAACAAAGAAAAGGAACTTCAGGCAGAAATTCCTGATCCACCAGTCGGTCAATCTAGTAATCCAGACTTTTCAAAAGACAAAGATGAGATGCTAAAGCTCATCCAAAGGAGTGAATATAACATTGTTGATCAACTGTTACAAACTCCTTCAAAGATCTCAGTATTATCACTGTTACTCAGTTCAGAAGCACACAGAGAGGCTCTACAGAAAGTCTTGGAGCAAGCCTTTGTGGAACAGGATGTAACAATCAGACAATTCGATAGCATTGTCTCTAACATCACTTCTTGCAATAATTTGGGATTTAGTGATGAGGAATTACCTGAAGAGGGTCGCCGTCATAACATGGCGCTCAATATCACAGTTAACTGCCAGGGCGATGCTTTAGCCAACGTACTGGTAGACACAGGGTCAGCCCTGAATGTTATGCCGAAGTCCACCTTGATGCGATTATCATTCAAGGGCCCTCCGATGAGAGTCAGCGAGGTCGTCGTCAAAGCATTCGACGGATCCAGAAAAATAGTTATCGGCGAAGTTGATCTTCCCATAACTATTGGTCCTCACACTTTCCAAATCACTTTCCAGGTCATGGACATCCGGGCAACATACAGTTGTTTATTAGGAAGACCTTGGATACATCAGGCTGGATCGGTTACTTCAACCCTCCACCAAAAGCTAAAGTTCGTCAAGAACGATCAACTTGTCACGGTTTGTGGGGAACAAGCCTTGCTTGTGAGCAACTTATCATCATCTACTTGTGTGGAACCCGAGGAGGTTATTGGAACTCAGTTCCAAGCACTATCGGTGAGCAAGGACAATCAGTTCAAAGAAGGAACTTCAATTTCTTCATACAAAGATGCTATCAAAGCGGTCGAGAGTACCGATACGACAGGATGGGGACGGCTTGTCATTCCTATTGACAATAAAACAAAGAAGGGTCTTGGTTTTTCTGCGACCTGTACCCAGACAGCCGCCAACGATGAAAGTCTTCATCCCCTTCAAAACTTCTTCCACAGTGGAGGTTTTCTTCACCCAGTGTCTCAGACAGTTCATGCTATCAATGAGGAAGATCCCTCTGACGCAGATGAAGAGTGGAAGTCCTATCTTAATGAGGACGGTTATATGTCTCAGGAAGAGGTGCCTATGCCTTTTTGCTTTCCTACAGAAAGTCTGAGATTTATACCAAGATCAAATGTCGAAATGATCTACGGAGATTGTGATCCGGAAGGATGCCGTGCTCCGCCAAATTCATTAGAGGAGGACACTCCGATGAAAGACAACTTTGACCATAATTACTATGGTCCAATGGATGGTCTGCCAATGTGGCAGCCTTACCCAGGAAACTTGGGGCAAGAAAGTCAGCCGAACAATGAAAATCAGCTGACCGTCATTGAACAGAATACCTGTGTCCCCACCATGTCATGGGATCAACACTCAGGTCATTCAGAAACTACTCAACATGAAGATGAATTCGCAACATTCGTATGACTTGAATTCATCAACTATGCTTTTCCGGAGGTCAACGTCATTGAGAGAGATGACTCCTCCAGTTCCAAAGAAGTTTGGGACACTCTGGGAGAACCAAGTGGAAAATACGACTATATGGTTAAGTACACCGCTCCCGAAAGCTCTCGTATCAGGCTCGAAGATATCCAGCCAGCTAGATGGGGAGATACAGCTGAGAGCACAAATGCTATGCAAAATACAACAGAGGAATCCTCCTACGACAATTCTGCTTGGGAGACAGATTCCAATGATCCTGCTCCACCAGAAATCAGCGTCATTTCTGAAGACAAATTAAGGAAGGTGCCAGACTTTGTGATTCACCGAGGAGTTCGCCGCCAATGGGTTACTGTCGAGGTTCCGAAGGTCGTTCGTCAGTCAAAGTAATTGCCATCTTTAACCTTTCACCCTGCCCAGGTGAAACGAATATTTTGATAGGGCTCGTTTTCTGTAAATTTCCCTCTTCGCTTTGCCCAAAGCGACAAAGTTTTGTTTTATAGGGCTGTAGTTTCAAGAGTCGACTTGTTCATTAATAAAATAACGTCGTTCTGTAATTTCCGCATTAATTGTTGTTTTCTCTTTTTGCTTTTTCAGAAAATGGTAATCCTAAAAAACATTCAATAATAAAAAAAAGCAGTAAAATCAAAACACTGCACACACTTACATTTTCTCTATCTCTTCTAAACACGAATCATCACGTCATGCATATTGCTTGTTTTATACCCCGTTGAAACATACGATCCGATGCCTTCTCCCAACTTTGAGTTCCCGGTATTCGAGGCTGAAGAAGAAAATGACGACCAAATTCCAGAAGAGATCTCCTGACTACTCAGACAAGAGGAAAGGTCCATCGAACCTCACAAAGAGCCGTTGGAAACGGTAAACTTGGGTTCAGAAAAAGAGAGAAAAGAAATCAGGATCGGAGCACTGCTCAGTCCAACTGCCAGAGAGGGTTTGATAAAGCTTCTCAAAGAATTTCCCGATGTATTCGCTTGGTCCTATCAGGATATGCCAGGGTTGGATACCAGCATCGTGGAACATCACTTACCGTTGAGATCAGAATGTCTGCCAGTAAAGCAAAGGTTGAGACGCACTCACCCGGACATGGCCATCAAAATCAAGGAGGAGGTACAGAAACAGATCGACGCGGGTTTCCTCGCTACATCTGAATATCCTCAATGGTTAGCCAACATCGTACCCGTTCCCAAAAAGGATGGAAGGGTCAGAATGTGTGTTGATTACAGAGATCTGAACAAGGCAAGTCCAAAGGACGACTTTCCTTTACCACACATTGACATGCTGGTTGACAGCACAGCAAAGTTCAAAGTATTCTCCTTCATGGATGGATTCTCGGGCTATAACCAGATCAAAATGGTGCCGAAAGACATGGAGAAAACTTCGTTCATTACCCCATGGGGTACCTTTTGTTACAAGGTAATGCCGTTCGGTTTGAAGAATGCCGGGGCAACCTATCAAAGGGCCATGACTACTCTGTTTCATGACATGATACACAAAGCAATCGAGGTATATGTCGATGATTTGATTGAAAAATCAAGAACAGAGGATGAGCACGTTGAACATCTGTCAAAATTGTTCGAACGTCTAAGAAAATTCAAGCTCCATTTGAATCCCAACAAGTGCACCTTCGGTGTCCGTTCGGGGAAATTACTAGGGTTCATCATCAGCCAGAAAGGAATTGAAGTTGATCCTGACAAGGTCAAGGCCATTCAAGAAATGCCTTCTCCGAAAACTGAAAAACAAGTCAGAGGATTTCTGGGACGTTTGAACTACATCTCCAGATTCATATTCCTCATGACCGCGACATGCGCGCCGATTTTCAAATTACTCAAAAAGAACCAGGATTGCGTTTGGTCAGAAGATTGCCAAACCGCCTTCAACAGTATTAAGGAATATCTGTTGAATCCGCCGACTATCACCTCCAGTGGAAGGAAGACCACTGATCATTTACCTTACAGTCCTAGAGGACTCAATGGGATGTGTACTTGGCCAACAAGACGAAACTAAAAGGAAAGAGTCTGCCATTTGCTATCTAAGCAAGAAATTCACCGACTGCGAGACTCGGTACACGATGCTTGAGAAAACTTGTTGCGCTTTGGCTTGGGTGGCCAAACGTCTTCGCCAGTACATGATTCGTCATACTACTTGGTTGGTCTCCGAAATGGATCCAATCAAGTACGTTTTCGAAAAACCTGCTCTCAAGGGAAGGATTGCCCGTTGGCAGATGTTACTATCAGAATATGACATAGAGTACCATGCTCAGAAAGCCGTTAAAGGAAGTATTTTAGCCGATCATTTGGCTCATCAACCGATTGACGATCAAGAATCAATCGGGTTTGACTTCCCAGACGAAGATGTCATGTATCTAAAGATGAAAGATTGCGATGAACTGCTACCCAGTGAAGGTCCAGAACCTGGTTCCCAGTGGGGACTTATCTTTGATGGAGCAGTCAATCATTATGGAAACGGAATTGGGGCAATCATTGTTACCCCTCAGGGTTCCCACATTCCTTTCATTGCCAGACTTACGTTCAAATGTACGAACAACGAGGCCGAATACGAAGCATGTATCATGGGTCTCGAAGAAGCGATTGATTTAAGGATCAAAAACTTGGACGTATACGGCGATTCAGCCCTGGTTATTAACCAGATAAAAGGAGATTGGAACACATACCAATCAGGATTGATTCCTTACAAAGACTATGCAAGGAGGTTGTTACCCTTCTTCAACAGAGTCGACTTTCATCACATCCCTCGTGATGAGAATCACATGGCTGATGCATTAGCCACTCTCTCTTCCATGATTAGTGTAGGTCGATGGAATGACATACCTAAGATCGACATAATGCGCCTTGAACGGCCCGCTTACATCTTCGCGATTGAAGCAGTCATAGACGATAGACCTTGGTATCACGATATCAAATGCTTCCTTCAGAAACAAGAGTACCCATCTGGGGCACTCAGAAAATATAGAAAGACCCTCAGAAGATTGGCTGGAAACTTCTTCCTGAGCGGTGACACTCTTTATAAGAGAAATTTTGACATGGTCTTGCTCCGATGCGTTGACAGACCAGAAGCAGACATGCTCATGAAAGAAATTCATGAAGGATCCTTTGGCAATCATGCCAACGGACACACAATGGCGAGAAAAATTCTCAGGGCCGGGTATTATTGGTTGACAATGGAATCTGACTGCTACAAGTACATGAAGAGGTGTCACAAGTGTCAGATATACTCCGACAAAATTCATGTACCGCCATCACATCTCAAGGTTCTTTATTCCCCGTGGCCATTTTCCATATGGGGAATCGACATGATTGGCATGATTGAACCTAAGGCTTCAAACGGACATCGGTTCATTCTAGTAGCCATTGACTACTTCACCAAGTGGGTTGAAGCAGCGTCATTCGCCAATGTAACCCGACAAGTGGTGGTCCGATTTATCAAAAACAATATCATCTACCGTTATGGTGTTCCAAGCGAGATCATTACTGATAATGGATCTAACTTGAACAATAAGATGATGAAGGAGTTGTGTGCAGAGTTCAAGATCGAACATCATAACTCATCTCCCTACTGACCCAAGATGAACGGGGCGGTAGAAGCGGCCAACAAGAACATCAAGAAGATTGTTCAAAAGATGGTTGTGACCTACAAAGACTGGCACGAGATGCTACCCTTTGCTCTTCATGGTTATCGCACATATGTCCGTACTTCAACAGGGGCAACCCCTTTCTCTCTAGTATATGGCATGGAGGCAGTGCTCCCCATAGAAGTAGAGATCCCATCAATCCGGGTATTAATGGAAGCGAAGCTCACCGAAGCTGAATGGTGTCAAAGTCGACACGACGACCTGAACCTGATCGAAGAGAAGCGAATCACGACACTATGCCATGGTCAGTTGTATCAACAGAGAATGAAGAGGGCGTTCGATAAAAAGGTCCAACCTCGTGTCTTCAGGAAAGGAGACCTTGTGCTCAAGAAGATACAATCATTTCTCACTGATTCTCGGGGAAAATGGACCCCAAATTATGATGGCCCCTATGTGGTCACGAAAGCTTTCTCAGGCGGCGCCTTGAGACTTGCAACCATGGACGGAGAAGAATTTGCCTATCCCACGAATGTTGATGTAGTCAAGAAATACTTCGCCTAAAACAAAAAAAAAACGT
The DNA here is from genome assembly GCA_022829125.1 of Lathyrus tuberosus. NCBI lineage: Eukaryota > Viridiplantae > Streptophyta > Magnoliopsida > Fabales > Fabaceae > Lathyrus > Lathyrus tuberosus. The sequence continues at coordinate 2,598,347 of JALAZF010000010.1, read as the reverse complement.
CTCGGTGGATTGAAAACCCGAAAGGGCGGTCCAGGCAAAAGTTAGAGACATGAAAAGAATCATCCCGATGGATTGGAAATCTCATAGTACAATCCAGGCAAAAGTTAGGGATAATGGCAAGTAACTATGTTCAACAGAGGCAAGTCCCTCAGCAGCAGTTGCATCATCATCCGTCAGGAAAACTCCAGTCAAGGTCATCTTCGACAGAAGCTTAGGATGTCCCGAATTCAAAGTTGGTAGAAGGATATTGGTCGTTATGTTTCAACGTAGCCCTTTTCCCTGTAAATTACCATTTTCTAACTTTGTATATACTCTTTGGAATCACGCGTTTGGCTGATTTCCATCTTATCAATAAAATTTGAGCCCTTGTGCTTTTGTTTGTAATTCTTTACTTGTTTTAGCTTTACAGAACGACGTTGTTTAAACTTAATCAGCGATTCTTGAAATAAAACAAAAATAAATTTACTTGTTAAACTTTTTCTGCTTTTAAATTAAAGATGGCATTTCTTTTGACTGTTGAACATCAGAAGAACATCGATCGCTTCTCCCGAAGTAAGCGGACTTCAAAGTGCAGAATCAAAGTACTCCTTCTAAGCCAGTATGCCTGAATGAAGGGATCAACTGTGTCAGAGACCTTGTTTCGTCTGACACGCCTCGGCCGAGTTCTCATCTCCTAAGCCCGATCAACATAGCTCCCAACGGGACTATCTCTCCTAAGCAAGGTGGAATTGCTATTTTGAACCAACGGTACTTCTTCGCCCCGCGATGGCCGAGTATCCAATTGTGTTCATCCATTAGTCTGTATGTCGCGTCTGTTTTGTCAGCATATACATACGTACTTCATGCATTTTTTATTTGCATTTACATTTCATATTGCATCGTTATCACTCTAGCCGGTCTTGTCCCCTAGTGATAAACAGTTTTCTCAATCGAGTTTGTCAGTTCTTTCCTCGTCAGGAAGTGTTGCGTCTGTACAATCTCGCCACCAGTGTATCTTTAGATCAGAGTTGGCACGTGGCCACTTTGATAATTTGAACCTCTGAAAGATCAGATAACCTTCAACAGATGTCACTCTTCGCCATTAAAGATGATATCCTTGCTTTCCCGGATTAAGGAAAATCCACAGAGAAAGCCTCGTGATCAGAGATTCGGCAGCACGCCAGTTTTGCTCCGAAAAACCACTGATGAGAAGGTCATTGGCACCTCAAAATTGGACCCCATCATATGGCGTTTCTCCGGGAAGATCCCGAGAAAAGTATGATGAAAGATCCCAAATGAAAACAGTATCTCAAGAGACTCGCTTTCCCCAGTAAAAACAAATGGCGTCTCCAACGGAGAAATTTGTACAACTCTATAACTCAGACGACTGGGGTCCCCAGCAAGTCTGACAACAAAACATTTTCTACTCAAATGGCATCTCCCCAGGAAAATTCGGCGAGAAGTTTGAAGGAAAACCGCTACACATAGCGTCCCTTGTCAATAAAGTTTATTGGCAAAAGAAACTAAGACCAGTTCCTTGGTAGGAAACCAGGATTGAGGGGAAGTTTATTTCAAAAGAAACTAAGACCAGTTCCTTGGTAGGAAACCACGATCGAGGGGAAGTTGACAAAAGAGACTGAGACCAGTTCTTGGTAGGAAACCAGGATCGAGGGGAAGTTGACAAAAGAAACTAAGACCAGTTCCTTGGTAGGAAACCAGGAACGAGGGGAAGTTCATTTCAGAGACTGAGACCAGTTCTTGGTAGGAAACCAAGATCGAGGGGAAGTTTACCTTTTCTAAGCATCATTGCTTAGCTAAAGAAGATGAATGCGTAAGCTACCATTCATAACCACCATCAAAATTTCGGGTATTCCGATATTTAATCCTCTTGCACCCCGAATGCCCGAATCCCTTCGTCATTCACACCTTCGGGTCCAAGAAGATTAAATAGGGGCATCTGTAATACCCCAAATTTTGACCACTTAGATTTCCCATCATTGTGAAAATCATCATCACAATATGGATGTACCTTTATGCTTCATTAGTCTCCCCAAAGATGGGTGAGCATCCACTACAATCAAAATTAGGGTTTCAAGCCCTCTCTGAGTGCTTAGACAAAGGATCAATCAAGAAATGACATGATCTTCAACTTGTCTAATCTCTTAAACATCCACAATGGATCAAAAAGGACTCCCACTTCAAGGATTAAGCACAAGGCTGCTCCCTTCTAGGTGGATCAAGTCTTAAGATCGACAGTGTCACCAAATTAGGGTTTTGGTCGACCAGGGCCTCCAGATGGAAATTTTCATCTGGGAACAAGGCAATGATCCAAAACATAACCTAATATACTTCATGGAACCTCATGAACCCATGCATCAAGTCAATTTTGCCTCAGGGGATGCATTCATCAAAAATTAGGAATTAGGGTTTCTTGACCTAATTCACCCCTAAGTTGACTTTTGGGACAAACCATGAGCCAAGACCTCAAGAGATGATTTGAGGGTCTCTAATATACCATATTGATCCAAGAAGTTTGAGCAACAAGTCTCAATTTCATCTGCACCACAATTAGGGTTTTAAGGGAAAAGTCAACTGTAACTTTGACTTTTGACCAGGACATGCGCCCAAACCCTAATACATGATTGAATATACCCTATGACACCCATGTAACATGTCCATCAAGTTTGATTTAGGTCAAGGACATGATTTCCTGAAGAATTGCACAGTTTGGAATTCATCTGATAAAAAGTCAACTGTGCACAAAAGTCAACTTTGACTTTTTGAGATTTTTCACCAAAATGGATTTTTAACCCTAAAATGATGTTAATGTATTATTTGAATCATCATTCATCAAGAAAAATAAGAAAAGTGAGATAACTTGTAAAAGGGGTAACCATAAAACTTAGAAATTTTTCTAAGTTAAAAATAGAGTGGCAAAGGTACCAACTTTGAAGGACCATAACTCCTAAACCACAAGGCCATTTTTTCTCATCCAAAGATGGATTGGTAGCCCTCATTATCACCTATAAAAACTTCAACTACAAGTCATTCCAATTCATTAAGGATTTTGAGTTATGGAGTGATCAAAGTGGCTGAAAAGTGAAAATGTCACTTTTTCCAACACTTAGTGAAATTTTCACTAAGTCAGATTCTGCCTCACTTTTTGCCAAATGTAGGGGGATTTTTCACTTGGAATCAAGAGAGATCAAAACCAAACTTGTTCAAACAGTTTTTGTATCATGTAAGAGCTTTCCAAAATGGCCAAGAACATTGCCAAATTCAACCTACACCATGAGATACAACATTGCCAAGTTGCCTTGCTGAAATCTGTCAAGGCAAGGCAGAATTTGCAACTTTGGTCGATTTGCCAAAATCAGCCAAATTCAATTGCTCCCATCCACTTGGACACCTCAGAGGATTGAATCTAAAGGGGACAATCACTGAGCCAAGCCTCCAAAGTCCATGGAACAAGAAATAGCATGTTGAACCTAGAATGGCCAAAATAGGGACAAGACTTCAAATTTGGAATGAGGCATTCAATGGAACCATCAAGGTGGCATGGACTAAGCCATTCTCATCTGAAATCAGTCAAGACTTATCCAAGACCAAGGGGACCAAAGCTCTGTGCCATAACCTCTAGTCAATGGCTAGAGGAGACTTGGATTTTCATTTGCCAACATTGGCCAAACCTACTTACCAGCTGCCATACACTATTCCTTGCAAAACAAACTTACTCTACTATAAATAGAGCTCAATTGTGATCAGTTTGAGTACACCAAAGCCATCTAACAGATGCTTTCCTCAAAATCTCTTCTTTCACTCCAATTTTGCCTTTTAAGGCAAGTCACTATCGGGTTTTGAGTTTGAGAGCAATTCCAATCAAACCAATCACTCACACACCTCACATACATCACATATGAGCTGATCAAACACTTAGATTACTTCTGAAACATCAATTTCACGAAATCACCAGCTGGTTGCTCAAGGTTTTAACCAAAGTGCAGCTGAGGTACCACAAAATGATCCAGCCAATTTCAATCAAGTCCAACCATCCAAACACAATCCATAGGGTGTAGGGAAGCTGTTCAGATCATCACCACTCATCTGTAACACCTCCAAATCAAAAATCACTTTGAACTTGCTGTCACGGCCTAGAGGTAAGCACATACTTGGTCATCTCTCAATCTATGCATATTTCCTCACACAATAATTTGGCCATATGTTCATAATCATGCATGGAATGTTTTCCCTCAATTAATTGCATTGTTTGAATCGTGTATCAAAAATCCTAGCCTTCATGCAGAAATTAGGGTTCTTGAGGTCTCTTCGTGATTTCTTGTTGTATGTTTAATTTAAATGAAATTAAAGTACATAGACATGATCGTGAGGTTGAGACGAGCATAATGATATGTGGATTGCATGATATGATTACGTATTCATGGAGATTGGATAGAAAATGCAAATCTGAGAAACCAAGAACACACGCGTGTTCTTCAGCTGTTCTTGGCGCCATTTTTCATAAATTCAAATATTTGAATTTTGTGATTTTGTTTAATTGATTCAAAAATTAATTTCTCTCTGAGTTTTAATGATTTTGAGTTGATTCTTTTTTTCATAATTCACAAAAATGTTAAAATATTTTATTTTCACAAAAAATCCCAAAAATATTATTTATTTCATATAATTGATATTTTTGTAAAGAATTAATATTTTGATTGTTTTTGGCATTTTAAATATTTTTTCTACATTGATTTTGCAACTTTTAATGCTTTCTAATTATTTTGTAGGCCAATACTTAATTTTTGAAGCATTAATCCAAGATCACAATTTGTTTTCCATGTGTTAAACAATTTTTGATCATTTTAATTGAATTTTTATTCAATTAAATACATTTTGAAAACAAATTAGGGTTTTGGATTAATTCAACCCTCATAAATCATTTTCAAAACCTCTTTGGGCCTCTTGAGAGAGTGTAAGACCCATCCCCCCTTGTACAAAAACTTTTTGGGCCTCACTCATTGTATAAGTCCCTCTGTACAAGTAAACGGCGCGATCGTCGCCCGTTTAAAAATAAAAATCATTTGGGCCTCTCCTTGAGCTATAAGACCCATTCAAAACACTTTGGGCCTCTATTAGAGTGTAAGACCCAATCCCCCTTTTAACCAAAACATTTTGGGCCTCACTTATTGTATAAGTCCCTCTGCGTTAAAAGAAAACCTCGGCGCGATCGCCATTTTTAAACGAAAAATCATTTGGGCCTACCCTCGTGTTATAAGCCCCACTCTTTTTTCTTTAAACCTTTTTGGGCCTCTTGAGAGAGTGTAAGACCCATCCCTTTGTACAGAAAACCTTTTTGGGCCCCAGTCACTTGTATAAGTCCCGCTGTACAAAGTCAAACAGTGCGCTCACTGATAAAACCCTGGGCCTCTCCTTGAGCTGTAAGCCCCAAATCTTTCTTTTTCAAAGCACTTTCTCCTTTGATTTTGAATATACTGTTGTTTTCAATCTTTCTTTGTTGAACAACTAACCAAACAGCATGGAAGCACTCTAACCGAGTAAGTGGTTATCGCTTTCATTTACTGCTTTCATATATATATAACTGTATTGTGGGGCTGCTCACTGTAAGTCTCCTTTCATAAACTCATATCTACTGTGTAATAATAATATAGATATTTCGAGTTTCCCCTGCTACTACGTCTAGAACTAGGTGACGCCGTTTCATTTATTCGTAGAAATAGACGCCTAGATCCCCAATAGGAGCACCAGATACAGTCTTCTCTTCGGCTGTCCTCCTTAGGAATCGTCAAGAAGCTCTACTCCCCAAGATGAATGTATTCTCCGTGAATGGCATCTTTGATTTTCTTCCAAATTCTCGAACTTTCCTGACTTGATCTATTCCTTGTGGATAGCTTGCCTTGAATGTCTCGGGGTTTGGGTACCCACTACGGTCATAATCTTGGACCTTAACTAAGGAACCCTCTTCAAAAGCTAAAAGTCGCTGGATAGTAAACCTCGCACGTTTACTAGTGGTTTTTATCTTTAAAAGAGTTATCTCTCCTAATGGAAAGGAGATGATAGACCCACGGGCTTCTTAAAAGCATCGGCCTCCTCTTGGGCATTATTCAAGGACCCTACAGCTTCTTAGAAGTATTCACAGCCTCCTCTTAGGCTTCGTATAATGATCTCTTCCTCCGGGAATGATAGCCTCCTCTTGGGCTTCGTACAAGGACCCGTCGGCTTCTTAAAAGTTTCCAGCCTCCTCTTGGGCTTCGTACAAATTGTCCCGACGACCTCCTAGAGGTATAGGAACAGAACTTAGTCATCTCCATAGAACAGTCCTTTCATAGAGTCTACTACTGTTTCTCAAAGCATAGTACAAAAGATAAAACTCTAGACACGGACAGTCTAACTTCCTTGAGTCTCAAAAGACATTCTCAAGTGACCCCTTCGTTAAATAGGAAGGAAACCCGCAGACTCGGACAGTCTCAACACCCTTTGGATTTCCAGTTTCCTCAAAGAAAAGGAGACCACCCCGATCCTCAGATCTAACCCATGAGTACAGTGATGCTCATATAAGAACTGATTTTCTCTTTCAAAATCAGTATACTGGACCTGTCACTTAACTGACATAGCCTCCATCTCGGGCTTCGTACGAGATACAAAGACTCTCTTGTTAAGTCAAACCTTTTAGCCTCCATCTCGGGCTTCGTACGAGATACAAAAACACTCTCTTGTTGAGTATAAAAGATTCTCCTGTTGAGTCAAACAAACAATAGCCTCCATCTCGGGCTTCGTACGAGACACAAAGACTCTATCGTCGGGTCAAAAACTTTTAGCCTCTCTCTCGGGCTTTGTACGAGACACAAAATAGCCTCCTCTTAGGCTTTGTATAATGATTTTCCTAGCGGAAATTACCCTCCTCTTAGGCTTTGTATAAGAAAACCACTGGTTGATCCAATTACCCTTTTAGCATCAAAGCTGTGCCTCGTTCACAGTACACAAACATCAACAACTCCTTTCCCTTCATCTAATCGCTGTAAGCAGCAAGCCTCTGGATCATCTATATCCACACCACTGTCCCTCTTTTAGCATGAGAAATTCCTAAGGAAAGATGGCATTTCTCTACACTGAGTTAAAGTCTTCTCCTTCAGGTTAAAACCCTTTCTTCAGAAATTATGGCATTGCTCGGATCCACGTATCCCAGTTAAAGTAATTCTCCTTCTCCCCTCTTTAGAGATGACGAATTCTCTCTAAAGTCGAGGTCTTTCAGCTTCACGTCTTGGGCTTTGAACAAGACACAAATAGACCTTTCAGCTTCACATCTTGGGCTTTGAACAAGATACAAACCACCTTTCGCTTCACGTCTTGGGCTTTGAACAAGACACCAAAAACCAATTTCCTCCCATAGAATAGGAGGAACTACGAATGCTCTGATTTCCCTGTTTCGGTAAACGGGAATACGTAGGCATAAGATCGAAAGAAAAGATCTTAGCGAGCGCAATCAACAAAAAACCCAAATCCCATATCTCCATCAATCAAAAGCAGTATTTCAAAAGCATCAGTCCTAACACCCTAATCCTTGTTCCCCGCCAGAAACCTTCTGCCCAGGTAAAAAAAGAAAGAAAACAGTATTGGCGAAAATACAAATAACCAGTACAAAGGCCCCCCACATTGATAGCATCCGTAACCTAACAGACCGCTGTTTAAACTCAGTATGCAAAGCAGGGTTAATTGGAGACATCTATTTCCCTTCCTTATTCAGCTCACAATAGGATAAAAAATGAATCGACCTGTAGTTCAAGCTCAACCGCAGAGAGCGACCAGCGCTTAAGAACCGCGTCCAAAATCGCTCGCTACAGACATTTATAGAAAAGTGAGCCCTATAAAACATATGTTTCACCTAGGCAAGATGAAAGGTCAAAACAAAGACGGTAATTACTTAGACTTATGGACAACTTTCGGGACATCGACAACAACCCATTGGTGACGAACTCCTCGGTGAATCACAAAGTCTGGTACATTCTTTCTTGGTTTGTCCTCAGAATCAATGCTGATTTCTGGCGGAGTAGAATCGTTGGAGTCTTCCTCCCATGCAGAGTTATCATAAACGAACTCTTCTATTGTATCTTTCCTAGTGTTTTCACTCTCAAGAGGATCTCCCCATCCAGTTGGCTGGATGTCCTCGTATCTGATGCGAGAGCTTTCAGGAGCGGTATACTTGACTAAGAAGTCGTACTTGCCACTCGGCTGTCCTAATGTGTCCCATACTTCTGTGGGAGTGGACAAGTGATCTTCCTCGATGACGTTGACCTCAGGAAAAACATAGTTGATGAACTCTTGCCCTGCAGTCTTTGCAAATTTATCATTGCGGTGCTGGTTATTTTCTGAATATCCTGAGTAATGATCCCATGACTCGGTGGGTACGTGGGTATTCTTTTCAATATTACTCAGCTGATAGGCATCGTTGAGCTGACTCTTTTGCCCCAAGTTTCCTGTGTACGGCTTCTAGATAGGCAAGTCATTCAGGGGATCATAATAATCTTGATCGGAGTTATCTTTCATACGGTCATCTTTGAGTGAGTTAGGTGGGGCACGACATCCTTCAGGATCACAATCTCCATAGATCATCCGGACGTATGACCTCGGTATATATCTCGGGCTCTACTTTGGAAAATAGAATGGCATGTACGCTTCTTCCTGAGACATATAACTGTTATCGTTGAGATAAGATTTCCATTCCTCGTCAGTATCAGAGGAGTCACTCTTATTGATGGTGTGTACTTCTTGAGACACTGGGTGGAGGAAACCTCCGATGTGGAAGAAGTCCTGAATGAGATGAAAGCTTTCATATTTCTTGGCAATCTAGGTACAGATTGAAGAGAAATCAGGACCTTTCTTTGTCTTGTTATCAGTAGGAATTATAACCTGTCCCCATTCTTTTGCGTTATTACTCTTGATTACCTCGAGAGCATCTTTGTATGAGGAAATTGATGTCCCTCTTTCTTATTGATTCTCATTGCTCACCGAGAGTGCTTGGAACTGGGTTCCAACGACCTCTTCCAGTTCTACACCGAAGAATGATGATAATTTGCTCACGATTAAGGCTTGCTCTCCCCATACTATGACTAACTTGTCATTCTTGACGAACTTCAGCTTTTGGTGAAGTGTCAAAGTGACTGCCCCAGCTTCGTGTATCCAAGGTCTTCCTAATAAACAATTGTATGCTTCCCGGATGTCCATGACCTGGAAAGTGTGAGGACCGATAGTTATGGGAAGATCGACTTCGCCGATAACTATTTTTCTGGATCCATCAAAGGCTTTGAAGATGATCTCACTGCCCCTCATCGGAGCTCCTTGGAATGATAGTCGTATTAGAGTCGATTTTGGCATAACATTCAAAGATGATCCTGTGTCTACCAATACGCTGGCTAAAGCATCGTCTTGGCAATTGACTGTAATGTTAAGCGCCATATTGTGATTCTTTCCTTCTTCCGGCAGTTCTTCATCAGTGAATCCTAAATTATTGCAGGAAGTGATGTTGGATATGATGCTGTCAAATTGTCCTACTATCACATCTTGTTCCACGAAGGCTTGCTCTAAGACTTTTTGCAGAGCTTCCTTGTGAGCCTTTGAACTAAGCAAGAGAGATAGCACAGAGATTCAAGACGGAGTTTGCAACAATTGGTCCATAATGTTGTACTCGCTTTTCTGGATGATCTTCAGCATCTCATCGTTGTTCTTTACAAGTTCTGGATTACTGGATTGCCCGACTTGTTGATTTAGAACTTCCGTTTGAGGTTCATTTTCTTTGGCAGGTTCTCCAACTCCTCTGTTAAAGATCTGACCGCTCTGGGTAACTCGACTGATGTCGGCAATGTTCACGACGGAGGGTAATGGAGTTTCCTTTCCATTTTCGATGGTCGTTGCACCATACTTGTAAGGGATAGCCTTATCTGACTTATACGGTATTGGTCCTAGAAGGTAGATAACCACGGGAGCTTTTTGATTTCTCAGACCGTTATAGGCGACCTCAATCAGTTCCTGGTTGGGAATCTTTCTATTATCAAGAGGTATTTTGGATTCATTGAGTAGAGGGATTATGGCGCACACTTCCTCAGTTTTCCCATGATCAGAGATTATGACAACGTTTTCGCTTTGATCAGGGAGATAGTCTTGTATCACATTGATCGACCCAGAACTTGAACATGGTCGAACCTCTTTTCGGTCCAACTGACTTTGAAGAGCTGCTCGTACGAGATAGCATTATTGGTTGTTCTCCGAACATACTCTACAGCGCTCATAATTATGTGGTGGTACCTTACCCCACCCACTTTGTATGTAGTGCATCTTTACTAGATCTGTTTCTATTGAGCGGACATCACGAATTTGAAGTCTACCAGGATTCTCGTCGGTCATGTTAATCGATTGTGTAGCTTCATCCAAGTAGATTGGAAGCTGTCAGTGGTTTAAAAGTGTTGAAGTGTTCTTTGTACAAGTGTACCCGCTCTGTCTGCAATGCATCCTCACCAGATTGGTTCCTAATAGAAGCACATCGTGAATTTGATAACTGCAGCTAAATTCTTCCTCTATTAAATTTACTGCAGTCTTTCATGTTGTGGCAACAGGTTTGTCTGAACATTCAGATTAGTATCTTTGAAAGATATGATCCTGTTCCTGACAAGCTTCTGTACGTTAGACTTGAAGCTGAGACAGTTCTCAATGTTGTGCCCCGGTCCTCCTTGATGGTAAGGGCAAGTTTGATCTGCTTTAAACCAAAAAGGCCAATTTTCTGGTACTGTAAGAGGAGTCCTGTTTTAGACGTGCCCCTTTGCCAGTAAAAGCGGAAATAGTTCTACGTAAAACATTGGTATAAGGTCAAACCCTGATGTTCGTGTCGTAGGATTATTGTTGTTATACTGTGGACGAGCCTGCTGAAGAGGCTGTTTTGTCCATTGCTGATACTGTTGTTGACTTAGTTAGCTCTGAGCAACCTAGGGTTAATAATTCGGAGTCGGTGCTGGGTTGATAGCGGGAGTTATCGTCGTTACTGGTTGATACCTTTGCCTTTACTTTCCCAAAGAGATATTACTAATATCTTGCTCTTTCTTCTTTTGGAAAGCACTACCGTATCTCTTGGTACTGCTGGATGGTTCTGTATCTTTGACCAATCATCCTTTTCTCGGATTGCTTCTTCAAGGCATACTCCCATGTTCACCATCTCAGTGAAGTCACTGGGCGCACTGGCGACCATTCGGTCGTAATAAAACGAGCTTAAGGTTTTCAAAAAGATCTTGGTTATCTCCTTTTCCTCAAGAGGGGGACAGATCTGGGCGGCAATTTCACACCATCTCTGAGCATATTCTTTAAAAGTTTCTTTGTCCCTTTGTGATATTGCTCTGAGCTGATCCCTATCTGGTGCCATGTCCAAATTGTATTTATACTGCTGGACAAAGGCTACCCCGAGATCTCTGAAAGTACTGATCTTGGTACGGTTTAAACCCATGTACCATTGTCATACCCCAAACTTTGACCACCACGATTTCCCATCATTATGCAAATTATCACCACAATATGGATGTACCTTCATGCTTCATCAATCTCCTCAAAGATGGTTGAGCATTCACTGCAATCAAGAATTAGGGTTTTAAGCCCTCTCAGAGCACTTAGACAAAGGATCAATCAAGGAACGACATGATCTTCAACTTGTCTAACCTCTTAAAACATCCACAAAGGATCAAGGGAAACCCCACATCAAGAGTTAAGCACAAGGTTGCAACATTCCAAGTGGATCAAGCCTCAAGATCGACAGTGTCACCAAATTAGGGTTTTGGTCGACCAAGGCCTCCAGATGGAATTTTTCCTCTGGGCATGAGCCAATACTTCAAAGCATAACCCAAGATACTCCAAGGGACCTCATGGACCCAATCATCAAGTCAATTTAGCCTTAGGGGATGCATTCATAAAAAAAATCAGGAATTAGGGTTTCTTGACCTAATTCACCCCTACGTTGACTTTTGAGGCAAGGCATGAGCCAAGAACTCAAGACATGATTTTAGGGCCTCAAATACACCACATGGATCCATTTACAACAATGGATTTATCCAAGAAGCTTGATTCACAAGTTTCATTTTCATCTGGACCACAATTAGGGTTTTGAAGGAAAAAAGTCAACTGTATCTTTGACTTTTGACCAAGAAACGCTCCCAAACCTTGGGACATGATTTAATACACCCTATAACACCTATGGAGTCCATCCATTAGGTTTGATTTAGGTCAAGGCCTTGATTTCAAAAAGGATCGCACAGTTTGGATTTCATCCGGTAAAAAGTCAACTGTGCACAAAATCAAGTTTGACCTTTTGAAATTTTTCACAAATATGGTTCCCCTAAGTAAAAAATAATGTTAATGTATGGTATTGATCATCATTAATTAATAAAAATCAAGAAAAATTAGGTTTCTTGCAAAAGAAGCAACCATAAGAAACCAAAAATTTTCTAAGTTATGGAACAAAAGTGATTTTGGTACCAACTTCCAAGGATCATAACTTGAGATCCAAGCAACCATTTTGGGTGATCCAAAGTTGGATTTGTAGGTCTTGCTACACTCTACAAAAGCTTCAACAACCTCAGACTCCAATTCTTCATGGATTTTGAGTTAGAGATTGATTAAAATCACAAAAACATGAAAATGACACTTTTTCCAACACTTAGTGAAAATCTGCCTAAGTTACCAGCCTTGAACATTAATGTTCATGAGGTTTTTTCAGTTGGATCCAAATAGTTTCAAAATAAACTATGATCACACATGTTTTGTATCATATGGGGGCTTTCTAAAAAGCACAAGAGCCTCCCATAACTCAACCTGAGCAGGGAGATATGATCCCCTCAAAATCACCATTTCCAACTGCCTTGTACAAGGCAGATTTTGTGCATTTGCTCGATTTGGAAAATTTGGACAACTCCAAGCCTTGTCATCCATTTGGACACGTCTGAGGATAAAACAAAAGGAGAATGATCTGATCCCCAAGCCTCCAAAGTCCAAGAATATACACATAGCCATAAGAAACCTAAAAAGGCTAAAAAGGTGCCAAGACTCTAATTTTGTTTGCAAGCATTCAATGGATACACCTGTCGCTACTCGAAAAATAGTCGACCGGAGGCGAAAAGGAAAGAAACAGGAGAGTCGCCATCGAACTTTATTTATCCCATGAGGGGAAGGGAAAACATCGAGAAAACCCAAAGAAGAAAGGATAAGATGGTCTCGCAACCAAATTACGGGTTCGGAAGCCGGTTATGCGAGGGGAAGGTGTTAGAACCCCTCACATCCATCGTACTCGATGGGAACCATTTGCTTGTCTATGTGTAAGGATGTTTGCTAAAGAAATTTCTTTCTAAGTGTGTTCTAAGAGGGAGAGAAAAGGGATTTAGAAACAAAGAATGTGAAAGAAAATAAAAGAAAGAGTGGGGAGAAGAAGTGGGGAAAAGAAAAAGGAGACTCGATAGGACTTCGCGGTCCTATGCCTACGTATTCCCTTGTGCAATGGGAAAGTCAGAGTCAACGTAGTTCGGAGGACTACGGGTGAAGAAAATGGAAGGGGGTGAAAACGGAAGATGGATAGAAGGTAGCTCGCCAAGATCATCACAATCTTGTGCCTACGTATCTTACATTCAGACAAGAATGAAGAATCAGAGCAATCGTAGTTCGACCTACGATTTGTTGGTGTTTTTTATGGACGATGCTAACGTGCGGGTTCTAGAAGTTAGGTGTTTTGCGGCTCGCTCGTGGAGTCTTATGCGTTACCTGTTTGCGGTAGAACGGACGTAACATGTCCTTTTTGAAAATGTTGATTTTTGCCATCAAGGCAAGATGTCTCATTTGATTTGTTGAAAGTTTTTAGGGGTGAAATAAGTCCTCGGATAGGAACCCCTTCGGGTAGTACCCAATTCTTTATCTCAAAAGGTTTGTTATGAAAATGGTGTGGCGAATATAGTCACGTCTTCGTATTGAAAGACGAGTATCGACACCACACACTCTAAAGTGAGCATCCTAATACTCGAAGAGGATGAGGTCTTCACCCAATCCTCTCTCTTTAGTTCAATACAAAGAGAACTTTATTCTCTTATTAAAAGTGTTTTTGGTTTTAGATGGTAAGTGTTTTACGACAGTGAACCCTAAAGGTAATGTCAAGCACTTGGGATAGGAGAAGGCCTTTGCCTAACCACTCCACGACCATCTAAGTTTATTAAGAAAAGGTTTGAAAATACACTTGGTACAAGACCAAGGTTTTTAGACACAAGGAGATGAAATAAAGAGAGAAAAAGGTTTTTGAAAGAATGGGCGGTGAATATAGTCACGTCTTCGCATTGAAAGACGAGTATCGAGACCACACACTCTAAAGTGAGAATCCTAATACTCGAAGAGAAAGAGGCCTTCACCCAATCCTCTCTTTTTAGTTCAATACAAAAAGAACTTTTAAAAGTGAGCACTTGGTACTGGACCAAGGTTTTTTACTTTAGAAGAGAATGAAAATAAGGGATGAAATAGAAACCGAAATGAAATCGAAAAGAAAATGGCCTCATATTGATCAAGATTTTGAATCGATTGAAGGAAATCAAGTAATCATGATTTTTGTTATATCATTGGCCAAAGTAAAATTGAAAAGAAAATCGAAGATGTAAATCACAGTAGAAATGAGAAGTGAAGATAAATCAAGAAGATCTAGACAATATGACAACCAAAATATAATTGAAAAAATGTTTGAGGATACAAAATAACATTTAAGAAAATATTAAATAAAATATAATTTACAAAATATCTAATAAATTATTTATAAAATGACTAAAAGAAATGTTAACAAAAATCTAAATAATCTAAAAAAAACCTAAATAGCTAAGTTATAAACATAAATTATATTTTAAAATTACTAAACAAAACTAATCTAATAATAACTAGAATTAAAAAAAAAAGATTAGTAAAAAAAAAACTATAACAAAAAAACCAGGGTTTAAGGAATGGGCTGATGGAAAACGAGGTAGGCCCAAGGAAAGGGAGCTGGATCGCTCCAAACTCCACCGGGTCGGATTCAAACCCGGTTTCACCTCAAAAGCTAAACAAACCCTAATGAAACAACAAAAAAAACATGGGACGGCTGGTGTTCATACGATTCACTTGAAAGAAGTTCAAAAAACACAATCTCACAGAGGAAAGCTTAATCTCACTCGCTCTCGGGTTTCCTCTCACGATCATCTAATCTCTCTTGCGCTTCCTCTCACGTTCGCGGTTCTCTCGCTTCTTTTTCGATTCCGGATCTCTTCTTCTATTCGAGTTTGGGAATGGTGTGGTTCTGTTTCATTTCCTCTTCATCTTTCTTCTTCTGGGTGTACGATTCAACAAAAATGGGCAGTGGCAGTGGATCGGAAAAGGTGATGGTGGATATTGGTGCAAGTGATTAGATGAGTTGCAAACGGTCATGTTGTTGTTCAGATGACAAAATTTGTTGCGTCAGTGAGTGAGCTGTTGTGTGGCGGAAAGAGGTGAGTTTTCTGTTGTTCTGATTTTTTGAGTTTTCAGTTTATTCCTCAGTCTCTCTTCATCTCACTTCTTTGTTCTGGTTTTTTTTTCGATTTGGTATTTTGGGTGATGATGAAATGGTAAGGTTCGAAAAGCTTCTGGTGAGTTGTTGGATGTGTGTTCTTGAGTTTGGGGTCTGGGGATTGAAACAGATGGTAGTGATGGGTTGCTGTTATGAATGGTGGGTCGGTTTGAGAAAGGTTGATGGTAGAAGTGGTTGTTTGAAAAATGGAGAGGGAGGAGATAGTTAGTGGAAGGTTTTGTATGTGGAGGTTTGGTGTTTCTCTTCTCTCAATCTCACTCGCTACTCTCTCTCTGTTCGCGGCGGCAGATGGCAGTTGTCTTTGTTGATGTGGTTTCACGGTGAAGAGTGAAGTTTTGAAGGTTGTTGTTTGTCTTCTCAAGAAAATGGGTCACCAAAGGGAAGCTTGAAGGAAGGTGGTTTGCTATGGAAGACCGTTGGGGTCAAAATAGAAAATCAAGGTTGTTTCAGGTTTATGATTTTGAACCGGGTTCCCCCCTCCCCTTCTCTGCGTTTGTGCGTTATATATACAAAAAGTGTCCTTGAAAACTGTCATTAATTTTTCAATTTGTGCAAATTTTGAAACTTTTGACATGTTGTGGAGACAATTCATACATGTTGCAGGGACATGTTTTGTAGCAGTCGATAAGTCGCAGCTGGTGTGTTGGTTGCAGCAGGTCGTACGGTTTGTCGTAGCTTGGGGGTAGCAGGTTGTCGCGCATGGCTTGTGGGGCGGAAATAATGAGCAGCAGCTGTGGCTTTTTTGTGTAATGTGAGATGGTAAATGGTGTATGTTTAGAATAAGCATTTGGAAGTTTTTGAAGAATGGATTCTCATTGTATAGATTTGGAAATTTTGGACAATGGGCCTTATGTCTATTTTTGTGAATTTTCTAAATGGGCTTTGTAAAAAGAAGTAATGGACTCTATAAAACAAGTGGATATTAAAAAAAAATGGAATATGGGATACAAATATAAATGAATGGGTATTAAAAAAAATGATGGTTGGATATGAAATGTGGATTTGGAAATATATAGATGATAAAAATATGGATAAAATGGATATGGATTAATTTGGATTAATGAAGTGGATAATGGTTTTTTTTGGAATATGGTAATGGATAATATAAATAAATAAATAGTAAATGGTCTTGATAACACTAAAAATAAAAAGGATTGAATATAATAGAAATTAATTAAGAAAAGTGGTTTGTGAATGGACGGATAATGAATAATGGATATTGGGATGAAATTGGTTTTAAATGGATATTATGGATAATGGAATGAATTTTTGAATTATGGTTTTATGGAAATAATATGGACATTGATGGATAGAAAGAAATAGATTTTTATGGATATGGAAATGGTGTCAATTGAAAATGGAGTTTGGAAAATAGATAATGAAATAAAATGGAAAATGAATTAATATGAAAAAGATAAATGGATAACAAAAATAAAAAAAGGATAATTGGATATGAATTGAATTGGAATTAGATTTGAAAATTGGACATTGGATATGGTTTAAAATATGGTTAAAATGAATGGAGAAATGGATTGGTAAATTGGTTTAGAAAATGGATATAAAAGGAAATGGTTATTGACTTTAAGTGGAAATGAATATGATTTAGATTTGCGAAGATGGACTAGCCCTTGAGAAGCCATAAACCAATCTTTTGAATCTTGAATGGATTGGACAACTATCACAAATCCATAGACACCCTGAGCTCTCGGAGATCCTAACTGGGATTCCTGACATACACCACCCCAAATTATGCATATCCTGACCTTGATCATGAAACACTCTCTTGCCTGACCAAGATTAGGCTAGACCTACTAAACTTCAATCAATATTGCACACGCCACTGCCCTGATAGTCTCAAATGAACCTGAGATGTTGACGATCCACAAAACCCTAGTTCCTCATTCTCAATTAAAACCATGATGAAACCATAAACACTTGACGCCTCTTGAGAGATCTTGAACTCGATACTTGATGAATCTGGGCAGAGGAAAGCCCTGTAGCTGGATGATTTTTAATAGAAAGATGCTCATGACATTGTGAGCTCAAACCTTCGCTTCAATTCGAGTGCAATAGCCAGATAAATCACACCTCTGAACAAGGAAAATCCACATACCAGGAGAATGCTTTGATCCCACGTCTTAGAAGACCAATGGAACGTATGATATGAGTTATGACTAATGGAGATGCAGATTATGGAAATGATATGTTATGCAAGGTTAGGGTTAGGGTGAAAATGAGGGTGTGACAGATGCCCCTATTTAATCTTCTTGGACTTGAAGGTGAGAGTGGCAGAGGCTTTCTTACTGTCAAGGTACAAGAGGATTAAATATAAGAATACCCGGAGTTTTCAGCCGAAAAAGTGGGTGGAATGAAAGTGATGAATCTGTGGTATGGCTTGGAAAAGGCATCTGTCATTGGGACAAAAGGAGATTGGTTATGAGGGATATGATGATATGCTTGAGATGCAATGAAAGATGAACATGAGTGCTTTGCCAGTCCTGAAAGGGGGGCATCCCTGCAGTATCCTCGGGACATATAAAAGGTCATGAGATATTCCTTCTACGAAAGGTAGAGAGGACTCTAGAAATAAAGGATGAGATATTCCTCCTACGAAAGGTAAAGAGGACTCAAGAATAAAGGATAGAAATTGGTTCTCCTCTTGCAAAAGGAAAAGAGGACCCCTGAACGAAAGGTTAGGAGAAAAAATAAATTCCTGCTACAACAAGTAGAGGAGACTCCCTTGGGCGAAGACGATCGTATTATTTTCTGCGGAAGCAGAAGCGACTCAAGAACACAAGGTTTGGAGAATAATTCCTCTTACAAAAGGTAGAGAGGACTCCAGAACAAAAGGTTAGGAGACAAAGTTTTGCTACAAAAGGTAGGCTGGGAAGAAATTATGCAAAAGGCATGGGAAGACTCTTACTAAAGGTAAGCTAGACACATTACAAAAGGCAAAGAGGAGACACATCGCGAAAGGACAAGACTTCACGCGAAAGGCACGGAAGGAGTTGGAAGTAATAAGTGATGGGGGACAAAGTCCATAGGAATGCCCTACGCTCTACAGGAACTGGCTAAACAAGCGTGCAAATGATGCAAAAATGTATGCAAAATGCTGGGGATATGAGGAGGTGAGAGTCTAGAGTGACGGTCGTGCCAAACGTGGTTGGCCTTTTGTTTTGGGTGCCAAGGATGGTTGGGATTTGGTTGAAAAGGAGATAGGTAAGGTGATGGATACCAACCGAAGATGGCTTTTAAATGAGTTACCAGACGAGAACTGGTTTTTAAGGGGTAGACTACCAGACGAGAACTGGTGGTAAAAGGTTAAGTTGTCAGACGAGAACTGACTTTATGGTTGGCTAGACGGGAACTAGACTTTGAAACGGTGCTTACCAGACGAGAACTGGTTTTAAAATGGCTAAAGAATAGGTGACCAGACGAGAACTGGCATAGAAGTTGTTTACCAGACGAGAACTGGTGTTTTGTTTTGGTTTTCCAGACTAGAACTGGTTTTATGGTTTGCCAGACGAGAACTGGACTTTAAAGTTGTGCAAGCAGGGTGGATTTTGTATCTGGTTAAGGGTGCCGAGTATGTTCGGGCTTATGGTGGTAGGTGCCAAGATGGTTGGGCTTTGGTTGGTGTGCCAAGTATGATTGGGCTTTGGGTTAGATGGGGAAGAGCTTAACTTCTCGACACTCGAAACCTGACGATGTGATGATCAGACGGTAGATATGGAGGTTCCTGATGCTCCGTATTTGGTCCTTTGCAGAAGTTGCACTTGCTCCTTAGAGAATCTCACTTCTAACTGAGATGCCATGATGGCTTTGCAACCGAAAATATGAGCATAGCGACACGACTAGTGCATGTTGGTTGCGCTTTTGCTCTGCCCCAAGGCTCTTTGACACTTGTTGTGACCTCAACATTTACTAGTGGCTGACAGGGTCTGCTCGACCAATCTTGAAAGTATAGAGGAAAACCGCCCCTTTACAATTCATCTGCCCCAGTCTGCATGGTTTTTGACTGAATCCTCCTTGAATGGAAGCTTTGGGGATGAATATACCATGACATGGTCTGAGATAACTTGCCCCAATATCTGAATCTTCAATAGTCATCCTTTGCTTGAGTCACTTGAAGAACTTGCCCCAGAATGAGCGTTGAAGCGACTTAACTTGTGTTGATTGAGCCTTGGAGGGATTTTCCCTCAATCACAAGAATCTCTGGGTGGCCTACCTTTGGCTGGTGGAGTCTTGAGATGATTCTCTGCTCAACTCACTCTTGAATGCTTTGTCCCAGATTCACAAGGTTTGGAGAAGGTCTTGATTCGAGTCAGCACCAACGAATGATCAAGTTTCTCTCTTATTGCACTTTGTTGGAATCTTTTTGATGTCAACTACTTTCTTGCAGTTAAAATTGTTCGCTTAGAAATGGTAATTTTAATGCGACATTCATGCAAGTTTTGAAAGAAATCGCTTATTGTAATGATGTGAAAGTGTGTGATGAATGGACTATTAGTCCAAACACAATGTTGATTTACTGGTGTACGAAAGATATAGCAAGAATATGACACCAATGATGAAGATTAGTAAATCTGCGGGGAGTCAGTTTACGCAACCTTGCAATAGTACGCTTTCAGAATAAACCCCGCCTCAATTAGGTCTTTTAAGGGTTGTAACGTGGTCTGGTTCACGGTTATTTGAAACAAAGGATATTAGGCTCAAATTTTGATTTGTACCCACCCTTCTTCGTGATGAACTCCAGTCCTACGTTCAGTTATATTACACACATTTATCTTCCAAAAGGGTTGACGGTGTAAGGGCGAATTTGCTTGGAATGACAGTCACCTTATTTTGTTTTTGTGGATGTCAGTGACTTTTCTAATCCATTTCGGTGGACACTGAATCGGGTTTTGCTTTTGCTGAGGATTTGAGGGCCTCTTTTGCTTTATTTATTTTTTGATCCCTAACTTTTGCATGGACCGACTTCACTTTTCGAGCCCATCGGGATTGCCCTAATTTTGCCTAAGTTTCCTCTTTGGGGTGGTGGACTTATCGGGCTCTCTTCTTTTTTATTATTTTATTTTGAAGGGTCGTGACTGCCAAGTATCTGGTCTCTGAAAATGTTTCATCTTGAAATCCGAATGTGTAATCAGGATAACTGAACACTACCCATGCCCCAGGTTAAGCGTAAGGGTTTAGAAATCCGAAGGAAACTCCTACTTCTAGGCTCGAAGGGGTTGACTAGGGACTAACTCCTTATCTCTCCAGTGTTTAGGGGATTTGAAACAATGCCTGTACATCATCAGCGGGATTTTATTCGAAAGCATACAGTTTGCAATTATGGGTATTTCGTTTTCATCATCCTCCCTCAAATCTTTACTAAGACAACAACTGATAAAGGGAGTGAAATGTGGAAATTTTTTTTGTGATTTTTTTGCAATATATGATAAAAAATGAGTGGATACAAATGGACTTGTTCAAAAAAGGCATGTTCATTACATTAACAAAACCATTAGTAAGCAACAATGTTCAACAACAAGTAGCACTTAACAGAGAAGAAACTACAAATGAAAATAAATGACAAGATCTAAAAATTTCCAATTCTGGGGATGTCTTCTGTCTGACCCACTGGCTCGAGGAGATGACCCTTATAGTCTTTGAACTCAAACAGACGAGAGGTTGACGTGCATAACCAGGCTTCCTTCTGGAAAGGATATGTAACCTTTGTCAATCAGTTGTTGCACTTTGGCTTGGTAAGCTTTGCAATCTTCAGTCGAATGCCCCATTGATCCAGCATGATATCCACATTGCACATCGGGATCGTACCCAGAAGGGTATGGCTCTGGCAACGGCTTGAGAGACTTGGGAACCACCAGCGAGATTTGAATCAGATGCGGCAAGAGTTGACTGTATGACATAGGGACTGTATGAAGAAGAGCATTCCTTCTTTCTAGATTGTTGCGAGGCCTATGCTGACTCTGACGCTGATTCTAATATCCTCGGCCATGGGCTCGTTGACTTACATGAGGAGCAATCCACGATTTCTGGGACGAAGCTATAGGCATTACTGGTTGCCCATAAGGATAGCATGGCGCTGGAAATGATGACTGCTGAGAAGATGAGGGACCAAAAGGTTTTGCTGGTACACCATGAGAATACTCAACATTTGCTATGACTGCATTGGTTTCATCCTCTTCCTCTTGGGAGTTAATGAGGGATTCGGTCTCACCGGCTTAGCTTCTTGAGACATCTTGGATTAGTCCACTCTTGAGGTAGCTTTCGATGCGTTCCCCTACCATTACAAGGTCAGAGAAGCTTGATGGCGTACTGCCAACCATTCTTTCAAGATAAGAGCCATGCAGACTGTTTATGAACATGTCAATCAATTCCCTGTCCAAGAGTGTTGGTTGCACCCTAGCTGCTAATTCTCTCCATCGCTGTGCGTATTCCTTGAAGGATTCATCTCCATTCTGAGATAGGTTTTGCAACTGCATGCGACTAGGCGCCACGTCTAGATTGTACTGATATCGCTTTAGAAAAGCGCTGGATAAGTCCTTCCATGATTGGATATGGCTTCTTTCTAAATCCATGTACCAACTTAAAGATGCCCCACTCAAACTATCTCGAAAACAGTGAATCATCAGCTTATCATCATGGGTATATGTGGTCATTTTTTGGCAGAACATCACCAAATGACGCTTCGGGTAACTACGACCTGCATACTTCTCGAAGTTGGGTACCATGAATTTCGGAGGGATTACCAAATCTGGCACTAGGCACATATCAGCAGCATCGAGCCCAGGCGTACCATGCACTTTCATAGCTTGGAGTTTCTCCTCAATGTCACAAAGTATTTCCTTCATAGGATCAGTCAATGGCTTCCTCTGGGGTCGAGTAGGAACATTTAATCGTGGTGGATCATCATCAGGCAGAAGACCATATAGTGGATTAGTTGTCATAATGAAACCTGGTGGGGGGATCAACATTCTGACGGTTGCTCTCTGACATGGCTACCTCAGCTTCCAACTTGCTTCGTCTAACTGGCCTTTCAAGTCGTCTATGTTCCACTTGCTTAAAATGCTTCACATCTACCACAGGTTCAATGCGAGTGTCGAGAAATCAACTGCGGGTTATGGACAAAGGACTGAATGAGCTTCTCGGTTTTGGGTTGGAGAATGATATGCAAAATGATGCAAAGATGCTCATGCAAATGCAATGTTATGAACACAATAAGACATGGGATCAAAGATCAGAGGTTCACGCCACAGGTATCAAGGTCACAGATTCTGCAGGACAACACAACAAGATATCCCTTACCTCGGGTAGGTTATCTATTGGCTTATAACAGGGCATTCCACGGGCTTTTAAACAAGGTCCCATGAACTAACCCTCAAAAGTTTTCCATCATAACGACGATTCGTAAGACGGTAATCCCTTCAAAGGATGAGCACAGAGTTATGCCTTAGTAACCTTTGGAATAAGGTTCTAAAAGTCCTCAGAATCACGGACTCCCAGGTCGAAAACAAAGACGCCATTACGACTAATCGTAAGACATAATCATTCCCAAAGGGGCCTCATCTGATCGGTGGAAGTCAAACCAACTCGACGAGTCCTAAGTCTCGCAAATCAGTAAGCAACCACCTCCTAGCTTAGTGTATACTCGAAAAGCTCGGGTAGAAAGCCTTTCTCCTCACAAACCATCCCCAATATACCCAACAAATAAGAGAAGCATAAGATAATAAAGCAATAATAAAGCAATAATAAAGTAAACAAAAGCACACATGCGACAAACAAATTAGGTTTGACTTGCTTAGGGATTTCCATGTCCCCAGCAGAGTCGCCAGCTGTCACTACTCGAAAAATAGTCGACCGGAGGCGAAAAGGAAAGAAACAGGAGAGTCTCCATCGAACTTTATTTATCCCATGAGGGGAAGGGAAAACATCGAGAAAACCCAAAGAAGAAAGGATAAGATGGTATCGCAACCAAATTACGGGTTCGGAAGCCGGTTATGCGAGGGGAAGGTGTTAGCACCCCTCACATCCATCGTGCTCGATGGGAACCATTTGCTTGTCTATGTGTAAGGATGTTTGCTAAAGAAATTGCTTTCTAAGTGTGTTCTAAGAAGGTGAGAAAAGGGATTTAGAAACAAAGAATGTGAAAGAAAATAAAAGAAAGAGTGGGGAGAAGAAGAGGGGAAAAGACAAAGGAGACTCGATAGGACTTTGCGGTCCTATGCCTATGTATTCCCTTGTGCAATGGGAAAGTCAGAGTCAACGTAGTTCGGAGGACTACGGGTGAAGAAAATGGAAGGGGGGGAAAACGGAAGATGGATAGAAGGTAGCTCGCCAAGATCATCACAATCTTGTGCCTACGTATCTTACATTCAGACAAGAATGAAGAATCAGAGCAATCGTAGTTCGACCTACAATTTGTTGGTGTTTTTTATGGACGATGCTAACGTGCGGGTTCTAGCAGTTAGGTGTTTTGCGGCTCGCTCGTGGAGTCTTATGCGTTACCTGTTTGCGGTAGAACGGACATAACATGTCCTTTTTGAAAATGTTGATTTTCGCCATCAAGGCAAGATGTCTCATTTTATTTGTTGAAAGTTTTTAGGGGTGAAATAAGTCCTCGGATACGAACCCCTTCGGGTAGTACCCAATTCTTTATCTCAAAAGGTTTGTTATGAAAATGGTGTGGCGAATATAGTCACGTCTTCGTATTGAAAGACGAGTATCGAGACCACACACTCTAAAGTGAGCATCCTAATACTCGAAGAGGATGAGGTCTTCACCCAATCCTCTCTCTTTAGTTCAATACAAAGAGAACTTTATTCTCTTATTAAAAGTGTTTTTGGTTTTAGATGGTAAGTGTTTTACGACAGTGAACCCTAAAGGTAATGTCAAGCACTCGGGATAGGAGAAGGCCTTCGCCTAACCACTCCACGACCATCTAAGTTTATTAAGAAAAGGTTTGAAAATACACTTGGTACAAGACCAAGGTTTATAGACACAAGGAGATGAAATAAAGAGAGAAAAAGGTTTTTGAAAGAATGGGCGGTGTATATAGTCACGTCTTCGCATTGAAAGACGAGTATCGAGACCACACACTCTAAAGTGAGAATCCTAATACTCGAAGAGGAAGAGGCCTTCACCCAATCCTCTCTTTTTAGTTCAATACAAAGAGAACTTTTGAAAGTGAGCACTTTGTACTAGACCAAGGTTTTTTACTTTAGAAGAGAATGAAAATGAGGGATGAAATAGAAACCGAAATGAAATCGAAAAGAAAATGGCCTCATATTGATCAAGATTTTGAATCGATTGAAGGAAATCAAGTAATCATGATTTTTGTTATATCATTGGCCAAAGTAAAATTGAAAAGAAAATCGAAGATGTAAATCACAGTAGAAATGAGAAGTGAAGATAAATCAAGAAGATCTAGACAATATGACAACCAAAATATAATTGAAAAAATGTTTGAGGATACAAAATAACATTTAAGAAAATATTAAATAAAATATAATTTACAAAATATCTAATAAATTATTTATAAAATGACTAATAGAAATGTTAACAAAAATCTAAATAATCTAAAAAAAACCTAAATAGCTAAGTTATAAACATAAATTATATTTTAAAATTACTAAGCAAAACTAATCTAATAATAACTAGAATTAAAAAAAAAGATTAGTCAAAAAAAATATAACAAAAAAAACAGGGTTTAAGGAATGGGTTGATGAAAAACGAGGTAGGCCCAAGGAAAGGGAGCTGGATCGCTCCAAACTCCACCGGGTCGGATTCAAACCCGGTTTCACCTCAAAAGCTAAGCAAACCCTAATGAAACAACAAAAAAAAACATGGGACGGCTGGTGTTCATACGATTCACTTGAAAGAAGTTCAAAAAACACAATCTCACAGAGGAAAGCTTAATCTCACTCGCTCTCGGGTTTCCTCTCACGATCATCTCATCTCTCTCGCGCTTCCTCTCACGTTCGCGGTTCTCTCGCTTCTTTTTCGATTTCCAGATCTCTTCTTCTGTTCGAGTTTGGGAATGGTGTAGTTCTGTTTCATTTCCTCTTCATCTTTCTTCTTCTGGGTGTACGATTCAACAAAAATGGGCGGTGGCAGTGGATCGGAAAAGGTGATGGTGGATATTGGTGCAAGTGATTAGATGAGTTGCAAACGGTCATGTTGTTGTTCAGATGACAAAATTGGTTGCGTCGGTGAGTGAGCTGTTGTGCGGCGGAAATAGGTGAGTTTTCTGTTGTTCTAATTTTTTGAGTTTTCAGTTTATTCCTCAATCTCTCTTCATCTCACTTCTTTGTTCTCTTTTTTTTTCGATTTGGTATTTTGGGTGATGATGAAATGGTAAGGTTCGAAAAGTTTCTGGTGAGTTATTAGATGTGTGTTCTTGAGTTTGGGGTCTGGGGATTGAAACAGATGGTAGTGATGGGTTGCTGTTATGAATGGTGGGTCGGTTTGAGAAAGGTTGATGGTGGAAGTGGTTGTTTGAAAAATGGAGAGGGAGGAGATAGTTAGTGGAAGGTTTTGTATGTGGAGGTTTGGTGTTTCTCTTCTCTCAATCTCACTTGCTACTCTCTCTCTGTTCGCGGCGGCGGATGGTGGTTGTCTTTGTTGATGTGGTTTCACGGTGAAGAGTGAAGTTATGAAGGCTGTTGTTTGTTTTCTCAAGAAAATGGGTCACCAAAGGGAAGCTTGAAGGAAGGTGGTTTGCTATGGAAGACCGTTGGGGTCAAAATAGAAAATCAAGGTTGTTTCAGGTTTATGATTTTGAACCGGGTTCCCCCCTCCTCTTCTCTGCGTTTGTGCGTTATATATACAAAAAATGTCCTTGAAAACTTTGTCATTAATTTTTCAATTTGTGCAATTTTTGAAACTTTTGACATGTTGTGGAGACAATTCGTACATGTTGCAGGGACATGTTTTGTAGCAGTCGATAAGTCGCAGCTGGTGTGTTGGTTGCAGCAGGTTGCACGGTTTGTCGTGGCTTGGGGGTAGCAGGTTGTCGCGCATGGCTTCTAGGGCGGAAGTAATGAGCAGCAGCTATGGCTTTTTTGTTTGTAATGTGAGATGGTAAATGGTGTATGTTTAGAATAGGCATTTGGAAGTTTTTGAAGAATGGATTCTCATTGTATCGATTTGGAAATTTTGGACAATGGGCCTTATGTCTATTTTTGTGAATTTTCTAAATGGGCTTTGTAAAAAGAAGTAATGGACTCTATAAAACAAGTGGATATTAAAAAAATGGAATATGGGATACAAATATAAATGAATGGGTATTAAAAAAAATGATGGTTGGATATGAAATGTGGATTTGGAAATATATAGATGATAAAAATATGGATAAAATGGATATGGATTAATTTGGATTAATGAAGTGGATAATGGTTTTTTTTGGAATATGGTAATGGATAATATAAATAAATAAATAGTAAATGGTCTTGATAACACTAAAAATAAAATGGATTGAATATAATAGAAATGAATTAAGAAAAGTGGTTTGTGAATGGACGGATAATGAATAATGGATATTGGGATGAAATTGGTTTTAAATGGATATTATGGATAATGGAATGAATTTTTGAATTATGGTTTTATGGAAATAATATGGACATTGATGGATAGAAAAAAATAGATTTTTATGGATATGGAAATGGTGTCAATTGAAAATGGAGTTTGGAAAATAGATAATGAAATAAAATGGAAAATGAATTAATATGAAAAAGATAAATGGATAACAAAAATAAAAAAAGGATAATTGGATATGAATTGAATTGGAATTGGATTTGAAAATTGGACATTGGATATGGTTTAAAATATGGTTAAAATGAATGGAGAAATGGATTGGTAAATTGGTTTAGAAAATGGATATAAAAGGAAATGGTTATTGACTTTAAGTGGAAATGAATATGATTTGGATTTGCGAAGATGGACTAGACCTTGAGAAGCCATAAACCAATCTTTTGAATCTTGAATGGATTGGACAAATATCACAAATCCATAGACACCCTGAGCTCTCGGAGATCCTAACTGGGATTCCTGACATACACCACCCCAAATTATGCATATCCTGACCTTGATCATGAAACACTCTCTTGCCTGACCAAGATTAGGCTAGACCTACTAAACTTCAATCAATATTGCACACGCCACTGCCCTGATAGTCTCAAATGAACCTGAGATGTTGACGATCCACAAAACCCTAGTTCCTCATTCTCAATTAAAACCATGATGAAACCATAAACACTTGACGCCTCTTGAGAGATCTTGAACTCGATACTTGATGAATCTGGGCAAAGGAAAGCCCTGTAGCTGGATGATTTTTAATAGAAAGATGCTCATGACATTGTGAGCTCAAACCTTCGCTTCAATTCGAGTGCAATAGCCAGATAAATCACACCTCTAAACAAGGAAAATCCACATACCAGGAGAATGCTTTGATCCCACGTCTTAGAAGACCAATGGAACGTATGATATGAGTTATGACTAATGGAGATGCAGATTATGGAAATGATATGTTATGCAAGGTTAGGGTTAGGGTGAAAATGAGGGTGTGAAAACACCAAGGTGGCATGGACTGACACATTCCTAACTGAATGAGTCAATAATCAGCACCGAATCAAAGAACCATAGGCCTGTGCCCTAACCTCAAGTCAATGGCTATAGGAGACTAAAGATTCCATTGGATCAACATTGGCCAAAGGCCTGTACCAGCTGCCATTCACTATTGCTTGCAAAACAAACTTGCTCTACTATAAATAGAGCTCATTTGTGCTCAGTTTGAGTACACCAAAGCACTACAACACTTGTTTTCCTCAAAATCTCTTTCTCTAGGCGAAAATACCTTCTTTTCCAATTTATCTTTGAGTTTTTGAGTTAGAGAGCAATTCCACCACAGCTCATGATCCAAACACCTCTAATATGTCATATCTAAGTTGTTCAAACACTCACTTGTGACCTAAAACACCAAAATCAAAAGGTCATCCTCCAAAACCTCAAAAATTGACTTTTCTGCATTTTTCAAGCCATGTCTTGATTCAGTCACTTCCAAAATGAAACAAGACCTCAAACACACTCCAAATATCATCCTCAAACTTTCCCAAATGGTTCCCCTTATCTAGAACACCATTTGAGAGAGTTGCCATATTGGTCACTTTTGCCCCTTTTGCAAGAAAGAGCTAAAACTTGTTCCTGAGGATTCCAGCTGGTTCTACTCATCTTAAAAGCTTCTAAGGGATCAATCAAGAGTGTCCAAAGCATTGGATTACTTCTGGCACAAGGATCTTGACAGTTAGCACAAGAAGCTCCAAGAGGTAAGTGCATGACAACTTGAACTCTTTGAATTATGCATTCCTTTGATGTCCACTGATCATAAACATCTCATACATGTTGTATATGTTGTGTTTGAACCAATTTGTCATGCAATTCTTGCTTGTACCATGAGATAGCATAGAACATGCAAATCTAGGCCTATTTTGAAACCACTATCGGGTTTTAAAATAGGGGCACTTTCTGAAAATTTCAAAAGCACCATTGGATTCCTTGTGAAATTCTAGGCCAGATGCACCTAAATTTTGTCTAAATCCATGGAGAAATGAGAAAGTTAGAGGCTTCATATAAATTGCCAAAACTTGCCTTGCCTTGCCTTGGCCAGACCTGAAAACTTGGCACCCCTTATGTATTAATGGGGTGGTTTTGATACACAGATGTATCACCAGCTCAGTGGTAGCGCGCATGTGTGTTTGTGTATGAGGTCGTGGGTTCAAACCCCACCCAGACCATTTTTGCTACCTTTCCACATTTTTGCTATTTTTAATATTTTCATGTTTTTGTTAATTAATTCAAAAATTAATTTCTCTCTCAATTTTAATTATTTTTTATTGATTCTTTTTTTGAAAATTCACAAAAATATTAAAATATTTTATTCCATGAAAATTTCACAAAAATATTAGGCTAAAATACAGTTTTGGTCCCCCTGTTTGTCAAAATTCACGGTTTTGGTCCCCCTATTTTTTTTTTTAACAGTTTTGGTCCCCCACCCCAATTTTGGCCCAAAAAAAGTGATGAACAGTAACATGTCCGTACATGAACAGTACACGTCCGTACATGAATAGTGAGGGGTGGGGGACCAAAACTGTTAAAAAAAAAACAGGGGGACCAAAACTGTGAATTTTGACAAACAGGGGGACAAAAACTGTATTTTAGCCAAAATATTATTTATTTCATATATTTGATATTTTTGTAAAGAATTATATTTTTATTTGTTTTTAAACATAAAAAATATTTCTTTCTCTTGGTTTTGCAAAATTCAAATGATTTTTAAATCATCCCATGAATGAAACATGATTTTCCAAATATAAATCCAAGATCACAACCTTTTTTCACATGTTTGATTATTTTAATTGAATTTTTATTCAATTAAAATACATTTTAAAACCAAAAATTAGGGTTTTGATCACTATCACCCTAACAAATCTTTTCAAACCACTTTGGGCCTCTAATAGAGTGTAAGACCCAACCCCCTTTGAAAACTAAACTATTTTAGGCCTCAGATATTGTATAAGTCCCGATACGATTTTAAAATCTCGGCACGATCGTCGCTTTGCAAAACATTTTCATCTGGGCCTACCCTTGTGTTGTAAGTCCCATTTCTTTTCTTTTTCAAACCTTTGGGCTTCTCCATGAGTTGTAAGACCCATCTCTTTGCACATACAACCTAATTTGGGCCTCAGTCGTTGTATAAGTCTCGATACAATTTTCAGATCATCGGTACGATTACTGTTTTTTCATCTGGGTCTCTCCTTGAGTATAAGCCCAAACAATCTTTTCAAAAACAACTTCCCTTTTGATTTAAGATCCAACTCATAGTTGTTATCAAAACTTTCTTTAATTTCTTGAACAACTAACCATACAGCTTTTACAATGGAAGCTAGCTCGCCTGTAAGTTTTTATCAGTTTTCATTTACATGCTTACATATATATATAACTGTATTGCTGGAAGCTTGCTGTCGCTCCCAGGATTTTCATCCAGGTACAAACGCGAAAGTGGCGCGGAACACAGAGTCACCAGCCGTGTATATTTATCCCAAGAGAGGGAAAGGGAACACCGCATAAACCTGAGGAAGAGGGAAAGGAATGGTCATCGCAACCATAGTCTGGGTTCGGGAGTCGGTTACGCGAGGGGAAGGTGTTAGCACCCCACGCGTCCATCGTACTCGATGGGATCCATGCTTGTTGTCTATTCTAAGGGTGAGTTATCCTAACATCTATGGCTATACTAAAACGGAGAGGGAAAAACAAAGACGGACTCGGTAGGACGTCGTCGTCCTAGGCCTACGTACTCCCTTTGTGCAATGGGAAATTCAGAGTCAACGTAGTTCAGACCAAGTTCTTTTTGTGTTTTTTATGAGCGACGTTAAGCTCGCGTCCGACAGTTAGGGTCGATGCCCGTTTGCGACTCAGACGGAAAGTAACGTGCCCTTTTTGAAAATAGCCTTTAGTTTGACGATCCCGAAGGACAAAAATGATTTGAAATTTGTTTGTATATTTTTTTTAGGACAGAAGTGACTTGAGTTAGTTCGTAACTCAACTTGAACCAAAGTCTATGACACGGGAACGAATGCGTCGCATGGTCGTCCCCAATGGCATGGCATATAAGTGGAACATGTTCAAGTATGCAAGATGAAACATGAATAACATATGATATGAATGCAAAGCTCCAAAGTCAGAAACATACATCAAATGAAATGCAAATGAATTATATGGCATGGTATACATAAACCAAACATAAATCATGAAGAGACACGGGTGAGAAGAAGTGAGAAGATAAGTCTAAGAAAAGGCATGTAAACCAAGCATTGAACATGTGCACAAAGTATGCAACAACCTCACACCAATGACCTATAATGGCAATCAAGTGACCTATAACAATTTAAACATGGTTTATGAAGTCAAAGAAGCAATCCCAAATGATGGCACAAGTGCCTTCTCAAACAAGTAATCAGACATGATCAAAGATGTGCATACAAGAAGACCTCAAACAAAGAGCAATCAAACAATTAGCAAAACATCTTCTAAAATTACCAAATTAAAACTCAAAACACCTCAACTAGGGGTAAGCATCATGTTAAAAACTCATGCAAAAATTCACAAGATAAGTCACTAAAACAATCATGCAAAGATCAAGTAGGAAACATGGTTCAATATGCAAAATAAAAGGACCAAAATGCAATATGAAATGATTTTAAAAATATTAGGAAAATGTTTTAATGAACTTAAAAATGTTGATGAAACAATGAAAAAAGAATGAGTTCAAAATGTTTTGTATGCTATGAGAAATAAAATCAACAAGTTAGAGTATGCATATATGAAATAAACTCAAAAGAAATTATTCAAATAATTAATTCAGATGATAAAAATAAAATAAAATGATAAAATAAAATTTTATAAAATTTTATAAAACTATAAAAATGCTTCATAAATTTTTTGGTGATTTTTGGATGCAATTATCTATTTTTAAAAATTAAAAATGCAAACAATGCAATTAAATAAAAATAAAAGAAATTGAAATAAACATGGGGGTGTAAATAGCAGTCCAACCACGTTGGAAATGAACATGGGCCCAAAGGAGGGGGTGTGGATATCAAGCCCACACACCAAAACCCATCAGCGAAAAAAAAAAAAAGAGGCTCACGTGAGACCCAGTCAACCCACAGACCCAACATCAACCATTAGATCCATCACACGCTCCACAGTCAGTCAACACAAACACAAAATAAACAAAATCAATGGCCATGATTAAAAGTGCACCATAATGATGATACGCGCACCCACACACAATTGGTCAGCAATTAAAAAAGGAACATGTGATAAGCACGCCATATCATTAATGCGTTGGCAAACATCATCAAATCAAAAATTAAAATAAATGAATGGCTCAGATTAGAGGTGCATGGTAATTATCATAGAGCGTCACACACACAAACCATAAAATAAAAACATATTTTAAAAGATGTGGCACGCTGGGGACCGTTAGATCAAGGCAATGGACGGCCCTGATTTCATCTCCTTCCTTGGAACCCTAGCCTCGCCGGCGATCAAGCCAAACGCCGGAGCCCTAGCTCCGGTCGTCCCTTCCGGCCACCTGCAACCCCAAAAAACCCAGAACGTGCAAACGAATATACCCTCTTGACCAGAATTTCACCAGGATCAATAAAATGCCATCAAAAATCACAAATAACTAACACATAAGCCAAATCGAATGAAATAAGCTAGGGTTCAAAAATTTCAAACTCATCATACAAACAATCTAAACGTCCAAACTCAAAACAAAATATACCAGAATTATCAGTGAATGTCACACATCATGATACGCACCAAAAAACTGAGTTCTAAGACCATGAAAAAAATCACTAACCTGAGATCACGCAACCTGTATTCTTGCTATTAGCTTCAAACGATGGGTGATATGTGCTCTATGGATGCCAAGGATGAAGATTGTGAAGGAAGTTTTTAAAAAACCCTAATGGATGATGAGATTCGAAGGAAAGAAGAATTAGGGTTAAAACTTGATTTCTCTCCAAAACAACGTGTCCCCTCCTCTAATCAGTGCATGAGTAAGCTTAAATACATTAGGTTATTCCACTGATTAGCATTTGGGCCTTGTTAATTCCTCACTTAATGAGTTTTGGGTGATTTTGGAAATTTGCATAATGTGAGATACACCCTCCTCCATGCATCACACCCAAGCCTTTGATGATGGATCATCCACATTTCAATTGCTAATCACACCTGTATGGAATTTGGGCCTTGAGATGTCTTGGTTTATGAATTTTCATTGATCTTGCAATTTTACATAATGGGAAATAAGTGATGAATAAGCCATGGATACACTTGATTCAAAGGCCAAAACTGGTCCTTATGGAATGTACTTTGATGTTATAATGTGCCTTGAAGCAATGGAACCAAATATAGGTCACTATGTCCCAAAATGCAAAAGTTGTGAAAATGGAACC
The DNA here is from genome assembly GCA_022829125.1 of Lathyrus tuberosus. NCBI lineage: Eukaryota > Viridiplantae > Streptophyta > Magnoliopsida > Fabales > Fabaceae > Lathyrus > Lathyrus tuberosus. The sequence goes on along the minus strand of JALAZF010000010.1, from coordinate 2,564,729 downwards.
ATGAGAAAACCCTAAAAACCACCTTGCCTTCTTTTGATCATAACTTGAGTTTCACAAATGATATGGAGACCATCTAGTACTTGTTGGAAAGGGGAGAAAAAGATATTCAACTTTCATGTTTGAGGAAAATTCACTTGAAGCTTCTTTGATGATGAAAAGTCAAATTGAAAGTAGTGTAATAACTTTCCAAAAATGGAAACTTCCAAATTATAGGTCATTTCCACATTTAGTAACTTTTTGTACCAACCCTTGATTCTTGATAAATGGTATAGAACTTGACCCTTGAAGACCATATGAGGATGTGAGACCTTGAAAATCTTGAAGAGAATCTCAAGATTTCACAGTTGACTTCCCCTCTCACTGTTGACTTTCTTTTAGTTCTCCTGATTTACAATCCATTGGCCAATTGAACCTCTCATGAACCAAACTGATGGACCATCTTCCATTCCTAGATACTTAGGGACCCAAGGAATACCATGGAATCAAGTCTTGCCCAAAAAATCAGAAATAAAATGATCTCATAGCAAACCCTAATTTTAGTACCCTCAGTCTAGGAGGAAATAACACAGTCTCCAAATCCAAATTCCTCTGAATATGATGTGTATCCTCTCCAACAAAGATAAGATGTGCCATTTGGTGATGGTAAAAACCCAAGAAGCTTGCCCATTGGAGCAATAAACCCAAGAATCTCAAAACCCTAATTTCTGCACTGGTTAGGAGAGAGTTAGCCACTTGAGATCTCTTGGACAATATAAGGACTCTTGCTTAACCCTTTGAAGAACATCTTCTCCTCTTGAATTTGCCTCAGGCACCCTGACCCCATGCTAAGAAACAGTGATATGCACACATGATAATGCAAAAATGAAATGAAACATAAGCCAGTTAGTACTAAAGGTAGGAGAGCAAATTTTGGGGTGCTACAGCTGCCCCTATTCAATTAACTTGGTCCTGAAGATATGATAGCGACGGCTCTCAGACATTCTAGGATGCACGGGGATTGAATACCGAAAGAGCCCCGGAAATTTCCTAACGGTGAGAATAACGAAATGGAGCGTGCTGAAAAATAAGGAGTATGGCCTCAACCATACCCACAAAAATAGGACGAATACGACCTCAATCGTACCCGCAAAGGAAGACTGACCTCGATCACTCTACCCACAAAGAAAATATGAATACGACCTCAATCGCACCCATAAAACGAATACAACCTCAATCGTACCCGCAAAGGAAGACTGACCTCGATCACTCTACCCACAAAGAAAATATGAATACGACCTCAATCACACCCACAAAACAAATACAACCTCAATCGTACCCTCAAATGAAGACTGGCCTCGATCACTCTACCCACAAAGAAAATATGAATACGACCTCAATCGCACCCACAAAACGAATACAACCTCAATCGTACCCTCAAAGGAAGACTGACCTCAATCACTCTACCCACAAAGAAAATATGAATACGACCTCAATCGCACCCACAAAACAAATACAACCTCAATTGTACCCGCAAAGGAAGACTGACCTCGATCACTCTACCCACAAAGAAAATATGAATACGACCTCAATCGCACCCACAAAACGAATACGACCTCAATCGTACCCTCAAAGGAAAACTGACCTCAATCACTCTACCCACAAAGAAAATATGAATACGACCTCAATCACACCCACAAAACGAATACAACCTCAATTGTACCCGCAAAGGAAGACTGACCTCGATCACTCTACCCACAAAGAAAATATGAATACGACCTCATTCGCACCCACAAAACGAATACAACCTCAATTGTACCCGCAAAGGAAGACTGACCTCGATCACTCTACCCACAAAGAAAATATGAATACGACCTCAATCGCACCCACAAAACAAATACGACCTCAATCGTACCCTCAAAGGAAGACTGACCTCAATCACTCTACCCACAAAGAAAATATGAATACGACCTCAATCGCACCCACAAAACGAATACAACCTCAATTGTACCCGCAAAGGAAGACTGACCTCGATCACTCTACCCACAAATAAAATATGAATACGACCTCAATCGCACCCACAAAACGAATACAACCTCAATTGTATCCGCAAAGGATAACCAACATAAAGTGGACTTCGCTGGGGATAACGTGAAACAAAACTTCTGGTTTAAACCACCCCTACTGAGAAAGGGAAACTGGCAAACAAAATATGTCAAGCGAGAACTGACTACCAAGCGACAACTGGATTTCACATAAGAGAAAGGCCAAACAAAGGCAAACTTCTAACGGACTCACGATCCATAGATAAGATGACTCCACTGGGGAAAGGAGAAGTCTAAATAAAAGACTCTGCCAGGGAGCACAAGTATGAGGAACGCATCCCTCCAAAATCTCCTGAGTTATGCCATCTCTGCTGAGAAAGAGAACTGGCAAGGAAAGTATCAAATCTGGCTTATGCTTCGAATGCAAATGTTTGAATTTTGCCGTAATGCTCCACACGAAGTGGAAATGCTTATGATATGCAAAAGGGGTCCCTCCAGCAAAATAAATGCTGGAGAGAAAAGACCAATTTAGCTGGGGATGACAAAAATAAATTGTCCTCTGAATCTGAGAACTCTGCTGAGAAGGATCACGCTGACCGACCCTTTGGATCAACAACTTCTGCTGGGGATGAAATCCCAAAAGAACATCCACACTACCGGGGATTACACATGTCCTTTACTGAAGGTAACATCCAAAACCTGATATTTCTCCTCCGCTGGGGGAGTTGAGAATGAATGCCAATAACGGAATCGGCGATCTGTTACTGAAAATTGCTAATAACCAATTGGGCTCAGAACCTGCTGGGGGATGCCATCTCATAATACCATCCTGCTTGGGGAAAACAGTCCATAATACCATCCTGCTTAGGGATACTACTGATCTTAGCTTGCTGATGGGGAGAATGACTTTACCCTCGCCTTGCTGGGGTTTAGAGCATAACGTTATCGGTGAGAGCACACTCCCTGACTGGATGGGGAAAGTGGTCACCCTGGTTCTGTGGGGAAACAACGTCTCGATCCAGAGAACATATTCCCCAAGTCTCCTACTGGGGATAGTCTGCTCTGATGAGGAAGGTGCAATCTCAATGATAGGGAGAGCAAACCTACTGGGGAAGTACAATCCTGTTGCCATCCCACCTGACCTGTCTCTACGGTTATAAACGGCCCTTTGAACTTTCCACTTGCCCCAGACCACCAGGTCTAATGGAAGAAATCATCTCAAGAGGATTTTACAGAAGACCGGGCGTTTGCACTGCCCCAGTGTCTTCAAACTCTTGGAGAGATTTATCAGATCTCGACATAACTGCCCCAGACTTCATAATCCATGAAGTACATTACCTCGAAAGGATTTGTAATGACTTGAAAATACTCTGTCTCAGTATTCTGAACTTTGAGGAGGTGTTTTCGATTAACCATTTTCAGGAGTGGACAATTTCTCACGCTCTAGAGGTGGCCTGCCCCAATTCTTGAAGGAACTTTTTCCCTGACTTATCTTACAGAGATTTGTCAAATCGACCTGATTGCCCCTGTTTGGCTGCTTTAGGGAGAGTTTTCAGCGTGACTGTTCCAGATTAGCTGCATCTTATCACCATTTATCGGGAACCTCCAGGCTGCGCACAGTCTCTTGGCCACATACCCCTTGACATGATTTTCCTTCGGAGTTTTCACCATCTCAACTTGGCGTGATCGAGCTTCTCGACTGTCGTTCATCGTGTAAGCTTCTTTGACATCAAACACATGCAAGCAGAAAATGTTTATTATGAGAATGACAATTCTAATGCAACACTCGTGTTAACCTTGAAGTTTTATTGAAAATGCATCGCCAAGCCTTGTGAACGAATCACTAGTTGGGATGCGACCTTGATTTTTGAATGGCAAAACAATGCGCACATGCAATACCAACAAATCTTATTAGCACAACTCATAGGAGTCAGGAACGATATCCTGTTGAAGTACGCTTTCGGAATAAACCCTGTTTCAATTAGGACTTTTAAGGGTTGTAACGTGGTCTGGTTCACGGTTTCAGAAAAAAGGATTTATGGCTCAAAATTTATCGGTGCCCACCCACTCTTCATGATGTTCTCCAGTCCTATGTTCAGTTAATCTGACCCAAACGCTCATCTCTCAAAAGGTTTATGATCTTTAAGGAACCTATGCCACTAATGGTTTGGCGCCTAAGGGAGTTTTGGAACGACAGTCACCCCTTTTTATCTTTTGTGTCTGTAATCACACGAATTTGTTCTTATCGAGGATTTTCTTTTGTAATGCTTTTCGCTTCTTCTTTCTTTTGCTTTTTTTGATCCCTAATTTTTGCCTGGACTGACTCTTTTGAGTTTTTCGATTTTTAAGTCCAGCGGGATGCCCTAACTTTTGCCTAAGTCACTTGTTTTCAAGTTTCGACTTAGCGGGCTTTTCCTTTTTTTTTATTCCCCTTTTTGAACAAAGCGTGCGACACTGGTCGTCTTACTTGCTTGAAAGGATTGTGACTGACTCACTCCTTGATTGTCGATGGATAACCATTGTGGTCTCACATCTCTTGACCTCTTGACGGTGGGATAGAAGGTGATGGTTCCTCGGATGCACATTCTCCTTGGAATTTGAACGCTCGGTCAAACTAACTGACGCCTACCCTGCCCCTGGGTTAAGTATGAGGTTTTTTCGTACGAAAGAAGCTCCTACTTCAAGGCTCAAAGGGGTTAGGGTCTATCTCCCTTATATCTCCAGTGTTTGTGAATTGGAAACAATGCATGTACATCCTTAACAGGGTTCTATCCTTGAACATACAACCAAAGATTTTGCGTTTTCATCTCATCATCCTCCCTCAAGAGTTCTAGACAAGAAAATTGGTATTGCAGTGCATATAAACATTTAAGAGTGAACACGAATGGATTACTTCAAGAAAAACATGCTTATTGTATTATGATTGTCATTCAAAAACAAACAAGTCTTACATGCATACAATGCTTTAACAAGAAATGAAAAAACTACAAATGAAAATGCAGTAAAGAAGCTGAAGATTGCCATTGCTGAGGAAGCTTGATTCTGTCTGGACGTACTTGCAGACTGAGTGCTCACTTGAGAAAGGAGGCTTCAATTGATGTACATATCATCTTCAGTGAATGCAATGATCTCTGAGTCTACCAGGTCTTGCACCTTGTGCTTGAACACGTTGCAATTTTCAATTGAATGACCTAGTGTGTCTGAGTGATATTCACATCTGGCATCCAGATCATAATCAGGAGGAATAGGATCGGGAACAGGCTTGGCATCCCTTAGTTGAACCAGAGAACTTTCAAGTAGACGGGCAAGAACATGGCTGTCAGGAATAGGGAGTGGATCAAATATCCTCTTGGGCCTTCTTTGTCTCGGTTGCCCCTGTTGCTGATAATTCTGCTGTCGATGCCGATTTGGGCGCCTCACCTGCACTTGCACTTTCCTTTCCACATTTGGCTGAGGCACAAACAAAGGTTGTTGACGTGGAGCTTCTGCAGCAAAAGGTTGTGGAGGGGATTCATGAGGAAATCCATGATCTAGAGCAAATCCCACAGAAATGGGAGGATTAAGGACTTCTGTTGCGGAAGCGAGTACAGGACTGTTTTCCTTCTTTAACACTATATTCAAATTTTCCATGACCAAACCCATCTGAGTCTTCATCTGATTGACCTCCTCCTTCAGTATCTTCTGCTCCTGGGACATGACCAGCATGTCTTCCCCAAATTGCCTCACCTGAACCTTCATTTCAAGCATCTCCGCTCGGAGTTGTTCCATGCCTATCCTCTGGTTATCACAGACTGAGTAGAATACCGATGAACTAGCTGATCAATCCTGTACTGCGGAGGAGAGCAAAGTAAGAACACCAGAGATAAACACCTGTTATGCAAAATGATTATGAATATGCAAATGCAAATGAGCATGTTGAGAAATTCGCAGGGCGATCCATCCCTTGATTCCAGTTTAACAATAAGATATAACGGGACTTTTGCTCATATATTAAGAAAACCAGAGGAAACCGAATGTCAACAATCACAACTCACGATAATAAGTCTGAACACAATAATCGTAGATCCCAACCAACAAGCCTGGTGGTGATCCAAATACAATAAGAGGATAGAAAACTACGGCATGTCATCAAAGTCCACTAGTGCCAATCCCCCCCATCCATCATGCTCTTTGCTCCAGTCTTGAATTTCCTTGAACAACTTTTTGGTGTCGGGATGCTTCGGTCTCTGAATTAGCTCTTGAATGAGAACGTCTCTCCTATGCATGATCCCTTTCAAGTATCGGCAATGCAACTCCCAAGCGTCTTCTCCAGAAACACCATCCATGCTAGGACCCTCATTTCTAGGTCTCTTCACTTCAGCTTGGATCTTCAATTCCTCTATGGAGGCTATGGCTTCATTGAGGCGACCCTCGACTGCTTGTCTCTAGAATACCCCTGATAGGATCTCAGCGTCTTTTTTCTTGAGCTTCAACTTTAATTGATCAATCTGAGCTAGATAATCGTCTTTCTTTCGCTTATTATCAGCCATTGCAGTGTCTCGGTGAGCATTGAACCTGTGAATTTTCAATAAAGCCTTGGCCAATTCCTCCTTCTTAGACTCGAGAACCTTACTGATACCCTCTAGGGCTTGCTTCATCCTTTGTTTGGCTGTGACCTTGTCAGCTAGCTCCTTTTCTGCCTTAGCGAGAAGCTCTGTCTTCAACTTGGCGATATGAACAACTTCACCCCGCTCATGTTTCAACTGGTAAATCTCTCTTTGTAGCTCACTGTTTTCTTCTCGCAGCTTTTCCTTTTCAGCCCACAACTTGTTAAACTTCTCTATTTCAACTATGGTAGGAGGCTCAATCAGCAAGGGGTAAGATGGTGGTTCTTTGGAGAACGGTAAAAGTTCCTTCTCTACCCTCTTTTGAATCCAATCTTCATACGTAGGAAATGTTCTGTTGTTGCTCTTCCCAAAAGAAGTTTTCCCCTTCTTATGACGATCTTCCCAAGTATTTGCAGCTTCTTTTAACAGTTCTGGATTGATTTCCCCACTCAGATATAAAGATTCTTGGACCTCCCCGTATTTTGGTGGCTCTTTCAAGGCATACCCGAATTGCCTAATAGCAAGAATAGGGTTGTAGTTAATCCCCCCTTTCTTTCCTATTAGAGGCACTTTGGTAGTCCTCCACAACTGATCATGATATCTTGGCCCAACAAGTCACGGTTAACCCAAATAAGATTATCTGCCCTCAAGCCCATCAATCTTTTGGACCATTCCAATGTTCCTTGAGTATCTACAAATGCCCCAGATTTGGGAAGACGATCAGCAAACCATTTGTAGAAGACTGGCGCACAAAAATAAAGGGGTCCTCCCCTCCTCTTCTCGTTCTTATAATGCACTGAATAATACAGATCTCCAAGCAAAGTAGGTACCAGATTCTTCATGGTAAATATCCTGACAGCGTGCATGTCCACAAAATCCTTCATATTTGGAAACAACACCATTCCATAGACACTCATAGCCAAGATGGCGTTGAAAACTGACCAACATCTAGCCTTAGCATACACAGCAGCATGTTCTACCAAAAATTTCACATGAAAGCCTTTACACCCTCCCTTACTGGCAATGTTATTTTTCAACAAAGATGGATCCAAATGCAAAGCCTAGGAAACCTTTCCCAAATCAGGAAGTTCTTCAGAAGGATAGAAAGGAGCTTCTTCTTTAATGGCAACATCCAGAATGAGAGCAAATTCCTCCAATGTCGGAGCCAAAAGATAATCAGTGAATAGAAAACAGCGCAAGTGAGGGTCATAGAATTGCACCAGAGTGTGCAAAGCCCTATACTCGTATTCAGTGATGTTGCGAGTAAAATTCAGAATTCTTCCATACTCTCCTCTAAAGCTTGCCAATACTCCAGGTTCTGCCATAGACACAATCTTGTGAACAGGATCCAGAATAAGTGATGGGAACTTGTACACTATGATGTTATTTCTCTTCTCAGTACTCATCCTTAATAGTCTTCAAAAACCAAAATCAAAGTTAGGATGCAGCCCTGCAAATGAATAAACATGTTAGGATGCAAAATGATGATGCAAATGCATACATGGGATCAAGGATGCCACACAGACTGGACAACTGCTGCACTGAACCACTGTATAATCTCAAAGGGTCTGCCCAAATACCCAGAATACCAGAATAACCATAGTACCACACTGATAAATCTGCTGATCAGAAAACCGGGTATGTTGAAGGTCAAGGTTACTTGCAAACCTGTAAACACCCTGCCCTCTCACATGTGGGTACTAGAAAGCCGAGGATCCTCAATATCACGGGCTCTCAGGTCGAGAAATGATGATACGTTCACCATTTCTGGTTTGGCATCATCACCAATCGAGGAGGCCTCAACTGATTCCCCTCAAAAAGAAACATCCTATGGCAAGTCCTCAGTTTTGGCACTGGGGTCGAGAAGCAATAATACATTCATCCCTCGGGGTATAGTACTATCGCCAATCGAGGAGTGCTTCCACTGATTCTTTCCCAAAAGGAAACCCTATAGCAAGTTCCCAGCATTGGGTCCTCGGACCGACATGTGTAATGGGTTTGCCATTTCTGGTTTGCCATTATCACATCTCGGGAGGAGTGCCATTACTGAGTCCTCGGGAATGGTCGCCAGAGTCGACAGTTTTCCAAGTTACATTCCATCATCTGCACCAATGCGCAGGATAGAACATTACCAAAGAAAACCTCATCTGGATGTGGAGTTTTCATGTATACTGTGGCTGGCCAAATGCCACACAAGTCACACTACTTTCCACGCTAATCCTACGTGTACGCTCAAGTCTGGGTATTGGGCTTATCTCTCGGAAACCCCAACCCTCCAAACAGAAGAACAGTGCAGCAGATGATAATAATATGCAATGCAAAAAATGCGGTAAAAATAAAATACCACAAATAAAGCAAAACAAAAACAAAAACACCCAAAGAGAACAAAAACAAACAAGCGCTAGGACTGACTCGCTTAGGGAACCAGATGTCCCCAGCAGAGTCGCCAGCTGTCACTCCCAGGATTTTCATCCAGGTACAAACGCGAAAGTGGCGCGGAACACAGAGTCGCCAGTCGTGTATATTTATCCCAAGAGAGGGAAAGGGAACACTGCATAAACCTGAGGAAGAGGGAAAGGAATGGTCATCGCAACCATAGCCTGGGTTTGGGAGTCGGTTACGCGAGGGGAAGGTGTTAGCACCCCACGCGTCCATCGTACTCGATGGGATCCAGGCTTGTTGTCTTTTCTAAGGGTGAGTTATCCTAACATCTATGGCTGTACTAAAACGGGGAGGGAAAAACAAAGACGGACTCGGTAGGACGTCGTCGTCCTAGGCCTACGTACTCCCTTTGTGCAATGGGAAATTCAGAGTCAACGTAGTTCGGACCAAGTTCTTTTTGTGTTTTTTATGAGCGACGTTAAGCTCGCATCCGGCAGTTAGGGTCGATGCCCGTTTGCGACCAGACGGAAAGTAACGTGCCCTTTTTGAAAATAGCCTTTAGTTTGACGATCCCGAAGGACAAAAATAATTTGAAATTTGTTTGTATACTTTTTTAGGACAGAAGTGACTTGAGTTAGTTCGTAACTCAATTTGAACCAAAGTCTATGACACGGGAATGAATGCGTCGCATGGTCGTCCCCAATGGGACGTATGCTCAACACTCTAGAAGAGAGAAGGGGGACCCCTCAATCTTCATTTCCTATGTTTAAGGCTTGTGTGCAAGGAAAGTTGACCTTATTAAGTATCTTAGAGATGTTATGAGATGAGAAGAGGGACTCAAAAGAAAAGAAAAAAACACTACGGGGAAAATCTATCCTAATGTTATCATGCAAAGATGGCCCTAAGGGGAGGTTTGACAACAACCTAAGCCTAGAGAAAAGAAAAGATGAGGGAAAGAAAGAGTGAGGGTGAACATGGATAACTATCCACATCCTCAAATAACTTACCTCAGCCTCTGCATAAAAGGTTAATACAAAACAGACATAAGTGACAATAAGACAAATGAAACCCCAAGCAAGTCACAAACCAAAGAGAAATGGTTACAAACCAAATGAAACTCATCCAAGCCAGAATATACACCTTAGAGGAGACCCACAATGTTTACTAAACAAAATCAAGTGAATAGAATGCAAACCAGTGGCAAAACAAACAAGAGAGTCATCAAAGAAGGAGTAGAAGAAGGAAGAGTGAATATGCAAGGTGATCATGCAAGAATGCTTCAAATAATACCCAATTCAGAATGTGGATGACCTAAACATGTGCCTAAACATGCTAAACAAGTGTCACATGAGGCACACAAACGAGTATCCAAGCATTAAGAATCAATAGAAGAAGGAGAATGAAGCATATAAGTGGAACATGTTCAAGTATGCAAGATGAAACATGAATAACATATGATATGAATGCAAAGCTCCAAAGTCAGAAACATACATCAAATGAAATGCAAATGAATGATATGGCATGGCATACATAAACCAAACATAAATCATGAAGAGACACAGGTGAGAAGAAGTGAGAAGATAAGTCTAAAAAAAATTCAAACAAACTTCAAACCTTTTTATCCTTCGGGATCGTCAAACTAAAGGCTATTTTCAAAAAGGGCACGTTACTTTCCTTCTGAGTAGCAAACAGGCATCGACCCTAACTGCCGGACGCGAGCTTAACGTTGCTCATAAAAAACATAAAAAGAACTTGGTCTGAACTACGTTGACTCTGAATCCCCCATTGCACAAAGGGGGTACGTAGGCCTAGGACGACGACGTCCTACCGAGTCTGTCTTTGTTTTCCCCTTCCCCGTTTTAGTGCAGCCATAGATTTTAGGATAACTCACCCTTAGATTAGACAACAAGCATGGATCCCATCGAGTACGATGGACGCGTGGGGTGCTAACACCTTCCCCTCGCGTAACCGACTCCCGAACCCGGATTATGGTTGCGATGACCATTCCTTTCCCTCTTCCTCAGGTTTATGCGGTGTTCCCTTTCCCTCTCTTGGGATAAATATACATTGCGGGCGACTCTGTGTTCCACGCCACTTTCGCGTTTATACCTGGATGAAAATCCTTGGAGCGACACTTGCTCACCTGTAAGTCATTCTTTCATATCCTTTTAAATACTTGTCATATATCAACTGTATATATACTTGTATATCTGCTTAGAGTTTTCCCCTGCAACTAGGTCTAGAACAAGGTAAAGCCAGTTGGTTACTCTTTCAATACAGTCAAAACTAGTTCCCCATAGGAATTCCAGATACAGTCTTGCCTTCTCTTAGGCTTAAACAATATGGAACAAAGAGAAAGGAATTATTCCCGGTGAAACTTTTCTCAGACTGTCACTATTAGAAATTGTCAAAGAAGTTCATTTCCCCATAGAGGATTAATTCCCGGTGAAACCTCTCTTGAATTTCTTCAAACCCTAGAACTGTTCACTAAAGAAAAGATTATTCTCGGTGAAACTTTTCTTGAACTCTTCTTAAGTTTTGACCCACAGGCTTCCTAAAAGCATCCCTGCCTCCTCTTAGGCTTTGTACAAGGACCCTCCGGCTTCTTAGAAGTTCTCATGCCTCCTCTTGGACTTAATACAAGGACCTTGAAGACCTCTTAAAGGTATAGGACAGAACTTAGTCATCCTTTGCTAGAGCAGTCTTTCTAGTGTCAAAACATCAAACCATTTTAGGGTTGATTCTCATCCCTTAAAACACCTGCCTCCTCTTGGGCATCATACAAAGATAAACTCTTCCATACCAGTAGACTCGGACAATCTAATTTCCTTTTGGATCTCAAAGACATTCTCAAGTTCCATACAAACACAGGAGAAACCCTGGTCATTTTAATAAATCTCCAGTAGAGATAAAACCCAGTCTTTTATCCTAAATTTCCCCAGTGGGGTCAGCTTATCATCAGTATAACACTATTCCAAATCAGAACCTCAAGGCATCTGATACCTCAACCCTTCTGTAAACCTCAGCAAGAGTTGATTCCCCATCTTGGACCTGCCTCTGGATCTCAATAATCCTCAGCAGAAGCCAGCGTCCTCTTAGGCTTTGTATAATGATTTTCCTCAACAGAATTAGCCCCAACAGCACCCTTTTGTTGAGTCCATCTTCTTTCTTAAAACACTCTCTTGTTGAGTTAACCCTTTTTAGCCTCAATCTTGGGCTTTGTAAAAAACAAACAAAAGCACTCTCTTGTTGAGTTAATCACCTTAAGGCACTCTCTTGTTGAGTCGACCTTTTTCAGCCTCCTCTTAGGCTTTGTATAAAGATTTTTCCCAGCTGAGTTAGCTTCAAAAGGACTCTCTTGTTGAGTCAATCACCTTTCCATACTCTCTTGTTGAGTCAATGATACCAAAAACACTCTCTTGTTGAGCCGTTCTTTCAGCCTCAATCTTGGGCTTTGTACAAGACATATATATACTTTCTCCAACCAAGTCAAAATCTTTATAACCTTCTCTTAAGCCCTAGATAAATATCTTCCTCGGCGAAGTAAATTCCTCCCAGCCTTCTTTTGGGCTTTGAGAAATAATATCCTTAAGCAGAATCAATCTTCTTTTCAGCCTCCTCTTTGGCTTTGTATAATGATTTTCCCCGATAAGGTCAGCCTCAATCTTGGGCTTTGTACAAGACACCTAAAAAATCCTCAACAGAGTCAATCTCTTTTCAGCCTCAATCTTGGGCTTTGTACAAGACACCGTATAAATCTCTCCAGTAGAGTCAATCTTTTTTCATCCTTAATCTTGGGTTTTGTACAAGACAGATAAAACCTCTCACCTGTAGAGTCAGTTTCCCCTTTTAGCCTCAATCTTGGGCTTTGTGCAAGACAGACAAAATATTCCCCTGGAAAAGTCAGCTTTTAGCCTCCTCTTAGGTTTTTATAATGATATCTCCCCAAAAAGAGTCAGTATCTTTTTTAGCCTCAATCTTGGGCTTTGTACAACACAGATAAACACTCTCTTGTTGATTCAGCCTTTTCTAGCCTCCTCTTAGGCTTTGTATAATGACTTCCCCAGTGGAGTCAATCAATCTCTTAGCCTCAACCTTGGGCTTTAATCAAGGCACATACAAAAACCACCATTCCCTCAGAGGAAATCAGAATCTCTCTATAGGAAGACACTTCTCTGGGTTATCACACATTAAAACAGAAATCAAAACAAAACCTAATCCCAGATAACCGCTGCAAGTGGCACACTTGTTGATTCAAACATCCAAGTTGTCGTCCATCTCTTATCCTGGCAAACTTTCTCTTTCATCTAATTGCTATAAGTGGCAAGCCTCTGGATTATTTACATCCACGCCATTGTCCCTCTCTTTGCACGAAAGATTCCTAAGGGAAAATGGCATTGCTCAACACTGAGTTAAAGTTTTCTCCTTTAGGACAAATCCCCTATAAAGGAAATTATGGCATTGCTGGATTCACATATCCCAGTTAAAGTAATTCTCCTTTATAAACAGTCACCCAACAGTTGTGGTAAACGGACGAGATGTCTCCCTTTAAAGATAACAAATTCTCTCTCAATCAAACCTTTAGCTTCAATCTTGGGCTTTGAACAAGACACAAATACTCAACCTTTTAGCTTTGATCTTGGGCTTTGAACAAGACATCAAAACATCTTTTTTCCTCCCATAGAATAGGAGGAACTATGATTGCTCTAATTTCCCTGCTTCTTTAAACGGGAATACATAGGCATAAGATTGTGAAATCTTAGCGAGCATACCAATCAAAAACTCTAGGTCCAGTACCTTCGCATTCTAATCAAACACTCTAGGTCCAATACCTTCGCATTCTAATCAAACACTCTAGGTCTAGTACCTTCACACCAATCAAAACTGAGGTCCAGTACCTCACCAAAATCATCAAAAACTCTCTCTCTCTCATATCTCCCAAAGAAGAAACTTTCCCAACCCATCAACAGATAAACACCATCAAGTATAAAAGCAGAAACTATTGCTAACAACCTGTGGATAACCACATATAGGATGGGTAATTAACAACTCCCCATTGTATAACCTGACCCCGAACTCCCCGAACTCTCTTAGCGTTTGTTTAGTTAAACATTCGCGTGCAAGGTTAGTTTTAGATAGCTTCCCTTTCCCATCCAGCTTCACGGGATAAATAAAAAATCAGAAAGTAGCACCCCACTCCTACCATTGCGGTGAGGAGAAACCCATGGCGATAAGGTGGTCGCGTCACCGACAAAAATTGCATGCTACAGTGAAATGGCGACTCTGCTGGGGAGTCATTTTGTCTGTTTAAGATTAAGACTAAAATTCCTAAGAGGTCTAGGATGTTAGTTTTAGGAATCATATATATATATATATATATATATATATATATATATATATACTGCTTTTCCTACTTGATATCTGTGTTTATTTTTCTGCTAATGGGAATGCGAGTGATGTCGCATGTGGAAAGTATGAGAGAACCCTATGATAGGTGATGGCATAGACGGGTAGTCTTATAGGGAGTGAATCCTGAATAAGCTATCCCAGTAGACCATCAAATCAGTGGAGATACCCTTTGCGGATTCAATGCTTAACGACTCCGTTGTGAAGGCAGATTGTCCCAATGTGGTATCCGTGAAACTAAGGATTTAGTATACAGTAATCAGTAATTATGTGGCCATTTGGTAGTGCGGTAGCTATCGGAAATAGTTGACACGCGATACTACACTCAATTGAGATTACCCTAGGATGCTACAGCTCACTTGGGTGAACCAGCTTGCTGTTGTTATCCCTAGGGGTCAATGATTTTGGGAACTTTTAACCCATTCTACAGGTACAAAATTCACCAGAATACAACCTTTGGGGATGGATAGAGCCATGATTCCATGCTCGTGACGTTGAACCCTTGAACCCATGTTTTTTCAATGTTTTTGTGTGCTGCATTCATGCATTCATTTAAAAAACTCTTAAACAAAGAAAAATCTTCTTTTCTCTTCTCTCTTCTTTTTCAAATTAAACTAAAACAATGATTGCAAATATCAGAGAGAAAGAATGCGTTATGGGTTTCGGTAGAAGGAAGACGCACAAGTACACCTTCAAGGCTCCAAAACTAGAGGATTTAAGGGGGTTGGCAAGGATGATCACCAACCCTGATGCTTTCAGAGCTAAGTCTAGAGGACTGTTGTCTCTGTTTAGGGTCCATGTAGTTGAAGGAATCTTGTCTACGCTAATTCAGTTTTACGATCCGGTTTATCACTGTTTCACATTCTCGGATTATCAACTAGCACCAACACTAGAGGAGTACTCTCACCTGACTGATTTACCCATCACTGACCAAGCTCCATTTTCTGGACTAGAAGAAATTCCAAAGGATAAAACCATTGCAAGAGCAATCAATTTGGATGAGTCAGAAGTCAGGACTCACATGACCACTAAGGAAGGAATCCAAGGTTTACCAGCCAAGTTTTTGGTAGAGAAAGCCCTATACTTTGCCAATATAAGAAACATTACTGCTTTCGAAGATATCTTTGTTCTACTCACATGCAGGCTTTTCCTCTTTCCCAACATTGACAACTTCGTTGATATCAACGCTGTTAAGATATTTCTGATTGGAAACCCCGTACCAACTTTGCTCGCAGATGCTTATCATTCTGTACACTTAAGGAATTTGTACAGTGGAGGAATGATCACATGTTGTGTACCCCTGCTATACAAATGGTTCACTTCCCATTTACCTAAGTCTGCTGCCTTTTGGGATCATAAGAGTACTCTACGTTGGTCACAGAGAATCATGTCTCTTACCAACTCTGACATAGATTGGTACAATCGGATCTATGACGGGATAAGGATCATTGACAAGTATGGAAATTTCCCAAATGTTCCCCTCATAGGAACTAAAGGAGGAATCAACTATCATCCGATTTTAGTTCGCCGTCAACTCGGATACCCGATGAGGCATATCCCGCGTAATGTTCATCTGGAAGGTCTTTTCTTCAAGGAAGGAGAAAATGATAGAGCGCTAAAGACAGAAATAGTGCATGCCTGGAAACATGTTCACAAGAAAGGAAGAGAGTGTCTAGGAAAACCAGATTGTGTCTCCGTGGAACCTTATCTCCACTGGGTACAAACTAGATCCCTCAAGCTAAGGATGCCTTACCCTCATCAAGAAGTTCTTCCGCTAAAGGAATCTGTCCTTTATTTTATGTCTGATGCGGAAAAACTCCAGGTCACTCTCAATAAAGTTCGACGGGAAAAGAAATCTTGGAAGAACAAGTACCGTATTCTCAATGTGGAGTGTACCAAAATTCAGGAACTGTTAAAAGAGAAGGATGCTCTGATTAAGATACTAGAACAACATGTTGTAGAAAATCAAGAAGACTGAAGAAACTTGCTCGCTCCTTTCACTTGGCAAAGGACTGACAACCCGACAACGGCTGAAGATCCCCGGTCAAAGAAAAGGAAAATACCAGAACCAGCACCTGAGCCCTCCTCAGAGAGGACTCAGGACCCATGAACTTAGACATTTCCTTTTAAAACACTTTGTAAAATACTATATTTCCATTTCCGCAATCTTTCAAAATCAATAAAATGGGGTCTCCCAACTGTATGATATTTTTAATCTATTTGTTGAAGTTTCTTTTTAAAGCAAAAACGAAAAAAATTAATATATATCATTGTATATCATTCATCATTCTCACATAACACATTCTTCTTACCTTCGAATCTCACTTATACGTCACGATTCTAGAGTCAAACTGTCTCACTCGTACAATACTCGGGCCAATCGACAAAAGAAAATGGACGATCTCGAGGAAGAGAACAGAGAGCTGAGAGAAGAAATTGACGCTCTGAAGGAAGATTTGAGAAAACTTCACAGTGACATGCAATCTCTGGCAGCAGCTCAGAGACAACAACAAAGGACTGTGATCTCAGAGATCACATCTATGCCCATAGTGGAGATATATGATCCTCGGTACAACATGCCTAAAGATCGTCCCTAGGGCATGCTGTCATACCCCAAATTTTTACCACTAAGATTTTCCATCATTTTGCAAATCATCATCATAATATGGATGAACCATTAGTCTCCCCAAAGATGGGTGAGCATCCACTATAATCAGACTTAGGGTTTCAAGACCTCTCAGAGCTCTTAGACAAATGATCAATCAAGAAATGACATGATCTTCAACTTGTCTAGCCTCTCAAACATCCACAAAGGATCAAGAAGACTCCCACTTCAAGGATTAAGCACAAGGCTTCTCCCTTCTAGGTGGATCAAGCCTTAAGATCGCCAGTGTCACCAAATTAGGGTTTGGTCGACCAGGGCCTCCAGATAGAAATTTTCCTCTAGGCATGAGCCAATGCTTCAAAGCATAACCTATTATGCTCCAAGAGACCTCATGAACCCAATCATCAATTCAATTTAGCCTCAGGGGATGCATTCATCAAAAAATCAGGAATTAGGGTTTCTTGACCTAATTCACCCCTAAGTTGACTTTTGGGACAAAACATGAGCCAAGACCTCAAGAGGGTATTTGAGGGTCTAAAATACATCACATTGATCCATTTGCAAACATGGATTGATCCAAGAAGCTTGAGCAACAAGTTTCAATTTCATCAGAACCACAGTTAGGGTTTCGCGGAAAAAAGTCAACTGTATCTTTGACTTTTGACCAGGACATGCTCCCAAACCCTAAGACATGATTCAATACACCCTATAACACCTATGAAATCAATCCATCAAGTTTGATTTAGGTCAAGGACTTGATTTCATAGAGGATCGCACAGTTTGGAACTCATCTGACAAAAAGTCAACTGTGAACAAAAGTCAAACTTTGACTTTTTGAGATTTTTCACAATTATGGTTCTTTGACCCCAAAATGATGTTAATGTATGATTGGAATCATCATTCATCAAGAAAAATCAAGAAAAGTGGGATAACTTGTAAAAGGGGTAACCATAAAAGACTTAGAAATTTTTCTAAGTTATGGAACAAAGTGGCTAAGGTGCCAACTTTGGAGGATCATAACTCCTAAACCACAAGGCCATTTTTCCCCATCCAAAGCTGGATTTGTAGCTCTCATTACCCTCTACAAAAGCTTCAACTACCACTCATTCCAATTCCCTATGGATTTCATGTTATGTAATGATCAAAATCAAGAAAAGTGAAAATGTCACTTTTTTCCAACACTTAGTGAAATTTTCACTAAGTCAGAATCTGCCTTCACTTTTTTCCAAATGTAGGGGCATTTTTCACTTGGATCCAAAAAGTATCAAAACCAATTATGATCAAACAGTTATTGTATCATATGAGGGCTTTCCAAAATGGCCAAGAACTCCATCAAATCCCACTTGAGCCATGAGATATGACAATGGCAATATGCCTTGCTGAAAACTTCCAAGGCTAGGTAGAATTTTCCATTTTTGCTCGATTTGGCAAAATCAGATAATTCCAAGCCTTGTCATCACTTTGGACACATCTGAGGATCAAATCTAAAGGGAACAAACACTGATCCAAGCCTCCAAAGTCTTTGGAATAAGAAGTAGCATGTCAAACCTAGAAATCCCTAAAAGAGGGACAAGACTCCAATTTTGGATTAGAGCATTTAATGGATGGTTAGAGGTGGCATGGACTGAGCTTCCTCCAAATGAATTCAGTCAAGATTCATTCAACAACTAGGGAACCACAACTCTGTGCTCTAACCTCTAGTCAATGGCTAGAGGAGACTTGGATTCTCATTGATCAACATTGGCCAAACCTCTGCTGCAGTTGCCATTCACTATTGATCCCAAAACAAACTTGCTCTACTATAAATAGAGCTCATTTCTGCTCAGTTTGAGTACACCAAAGCCATCAAACAGATGCTTTCCTCAAAATCACTTTCTTTAGGCAAAAATACCTTCTTTAGCAAGGTAACTCTGAGTTTTTGAGTTAGAGAGCATTTCCATCACAACTCATGATCTAAACACATCCAATATGTCATATCTAAGCTGTCCAAACTCACACAAGTGACCTGTAATCCTTAAATCTCAAAGTCACCTCTCAAAACCTCAAAATAGGCTTTTTTTTTGCATTTTTCAAGCCATGTCTTGATTCAGTCACTTTCCAAACCAGATAAAGCCTCAAACACACTCCAAATATCATCCTTGAACTGTCCCAAATGGTTCCCCCCATCTGGAACACCATTTGAGAGAGTTGCTATTTTGGCCACTTTAACCCTTTTTGCAAGAAAGGGCTAGTTTTTGTTTTTGCAGGTTCCAGCTGATTCCAATCATCCTAAAAGCTTCTAAGGGATCATTTGAGAGTGTCCAAAGCATCAAACCATTTTTGGAACAAGAAACTTGGCAGATTGCACAAAAAACTCCAAAAGCTCAAAAAGAGGTAAGCATCATGACTTGAACTTTCCAAAATATGCATTGCTTTGAGGTCCACTGATCATGCACATCTTGTACATGTTATATGTGTTGTGTTTGCACCAAATTTTCATGCAATCCTTGCCTGTATCATGAGATAGCACAGAAAATGCAATTAGAGGCCTATTTCAAAACCACTATCAGGTTTTAAAATAGGGACATGATCTGAAAAAAAACACCACCACCATTGGATTCCTTGTGAAATTCTAGGCAGGATAGACCTAAATTTTGTCTCAATCCATGGAGAAATGAGAAAGTTATGGCCTTCACGTTTTTGAGCCAAAACTTGCCTTGTCTTGCCTTGGCTAGGCCTAGGACACAAGGCAAGCCTTGTGTATTTGTTGGTTTGTTTCAATCAACGGATGTATCACCACCCCAGTGGTAAGGGTCGTGGGTTCAAACCCCACCCAGACCATTTTGTGTTTTCTCACATTTTGCTATTTTTTCCAATATTTTCATGTTTTGTTAATTAATTGGAAAATTAATAACTCCTTCAATTTTAATTATTTTTTATTGGTTCTTTTTGCAAAAAATCACAAAAATGTTAAAATATTTTATTCCACAAAAAATTAAGATTTATATTATTTATTTAATATAATTAGTATTTTTGTGAATAAATTCCTTTTTTATTGTTTTTAAACATTTAAAAGTGAATATTTACTTGGAAAATCAAAACCAAATGAGTTTTAATTCATCTTGTGATTAATACCTCATTTTTCAAACCTTAAAAAAATCACAAATGGTTTATTCAAACTTATTTGGTATTTTTATTGGATTTTCTTTAAATATTTACTTTTAAAGAAAAGCAAAAATTAGGGTTTCTTTGATTTTCACCCTCACAAAACATTTTCAAACCTTTGGGCCTCTAATAGAGTGTAAGTCCCAATCCTTTGTAAATACAAACCTATTTTGGGCCTCAAATGATGTATAAGCCCCGTTGTATTTCAAAAGTTTGGCGCGATCATCGCCTGTTTAAAACAAAATATCTGGGCCTCTCCTCGAGCTATAAGACCCATTTAAAATAATTTTGGGCCTCTAATAGAGTGTAAGACCCAATCCCCTTTTGAAACCAAAAACTTTTGGGCCTCAGTCGTTGTATAAGACCCCCGGTGTTTTCAAAACCTCGGCGCGATCGTCGCCCTTTTCAAAATTAACCATTGGGCTTCTCCTTGAGCTATAAGACCCATCTTTGTTCACTTTCAATCATTTTTGGGCCTCTTGAGAGAGTGTAAGACCCATCCCCTTGTACAGAAAACCTTTCTTGGGCCTCAGTCACTTGTATAAGTCCCTGTATAAAACGACAGTGCGATCACTGATAAAACCCTGGGCCTCTCCTTGAGCTGTAAGCCCCAATTTTCCTTTCAAAAGCACTTTCTCCTTTGATTTTATAACATACTGTTATTTTCAATTTCTTTGCTGAACGACTAACAATACAGTATGGAAGCTCTACAACTGAGTAAGTGTTTACCCGCTTTCATTTACCGCTTTCATATGTATATAACTGTATTGTGGCGTTGTTTCACTGTAAGTCTTCTTTCATAAACTCATATCGACTGCTACGTCTAGAACTAGACAAAACCTCGTCTCCTTACCTCCGACGTTCTCCCGGATATTTCAACATAACCTAAACCATGAGAATTTTCTTTTACAACATATTTAGATAACTAGATCTAAGAAATCTCCCCCTTGAACAGTTCATATACAAAAGGCCAATGTTCCAAGGGAAGCCCCTTCTGGAACTGTTCATCATCCTCCTCTTGGGCTTAGTGCAAGGACCCACAGGCTTCCTAAAAGCATCCCCGCCTCCTCTTGGGCGTAGTACAAGGACCCGTCGGCTTCTTAGAAGTTTTCACAGCCTCCTTTTAGGCTTCGTATAATGATTCTTCCTCCGGGAAGATAGCCTCCTCTTGGGCTTCGTACAAATTGTCCCTTCGGCTTCTTAAACATTTTTCTCGCCTTCTCTTGGGCTTCGTACAAATTGTCCCGACAACCTCTTAAATGTATAGGAACAAAAATTAGTCATCTTAATAGAACAGTCTTTCAAAGAGTCTAGATCTTCCTACGGCGAACATACTGTCTCTTGATCTCTCTTAAGCATAGTACAAAAGATAAAACTCTAGACATGGACAGTCTAATCTCCTTGAGTCTCGAAGACATTCTCAAGTTCCTTTCAAAAATAGGAAAAAACACCCGTAGACTTGGGCAGTCTCAATACCCTTCGGAGTCCCCATTTCCTTAAAGAACAGGAAATAATCCTGGTCCTCAGATCAAATCCATGAGTACAACATTACCCATATAAGAACTGATTTTCTCTTTTAACCAACATTCTGGACCTGTCACTCAACTAAAACAGTAACCCTAGCCTCCTCTTGGGCTTTGTACAATGATTCTCCCCAGCAGTGATCACCTTTAGCCTCCATCTCGGGCTTCGTACGATATACAAATCACTCTCTTGGTGAGTATAAAAGACTCTCTTGTTGAGTCAAACCCTTTTAACCTCCGTCTTGGGCTTCGTTCAAGACACATATAAAAACACTCTCTTGTTGAGTCAACCCTTTTAGCCTCTATCTCGGGCTTCGTACGAGACACAAAAGCATCCTCTTGTTGGGTCAATAGCCTCCTCTTAGGCTTTGTATAAAGAAATCCCCGTTTGATTCAATCAACCTTTTAGCATCAAATCATGCTTTGGTCACAGCAAACAAACATCAACAACTCCTTTTCCCTCGTCTAATTGTTGTAAGCGGCAAGCCTCTGGATTATTTACATCCACGCCACTGTCCCTCTTTTAGCATGAGAAATTCCTAAGGAAAGATGGCGTTGCTCTAAATTGAGTTAAAGTCTTCTCCTTCAGGTTGAAAATCCCCTATAAAAGAAATTATGGCATTGCTGGATTCACATATCCGAGTTAAATTAATTCTCCTTTATAATCAGTCACCCAACAGTTGTACCAAATATTCCCTTTTAGAGATGACAAATTCTCTCTAAAAACAAACCCCTTCAGCTTCACATCTTGGGCTTCGAACAAGATACAAATAGACCCTTCAACTTCACATCTTGGGCTTTGAACAAGATACAAACCACCTTTAGCTTCATGTCTTGGGCTTTGAACAAGACACCAAAACACCATTTCCTCCCCTAGAATAGGAGGAACTACGATCGCTCTGATTTCCCTATCCCGGGAATACGTAGGCATAAGATTGAAAAAGAATCTTAGCGAGCACACTAATCAAAAAACCCTAAAGTCCCCTACCTCCAGCCAATCTAGCGCAGTATCCCAACAAATTCCCCATGAACAGTCCCGGTATTTCGTTCTGAATAAAATAAGCAGAGAGAGGCCCACGAACTAAAACCGCATAAGTAAACCAACAGTTTTGACTGTTTAACCTCAGTTTGCAAGCAGGGTTAGTTGGAGACATCTATTTCCCTTCCTTCATCAGCTTCAATAGGATAAAAAATGAATCGACCTGTAGTACCCCAGAGCGACTGTGCTTAAGAACCACGTCCAAAATCGCTCGCTACACATGCCTATCAACTTTATCCCCGAAGGATACATTCCACCGGTCACTGATGACCCAGAAACTGCAGCAGGAACCGCTGGGCCTGAAGGTTACAAACTTTAGGAAAGCGATGACGCAAGAGTGATGGTAGCAACTCCTGAAGGTTACAAATTTTGGGGCATAGAAGAACTAAGAGTCACCGTCGCAATGACTATACCACAACATATGGTACAAACTGTCCCACAAGGGCAGATTCCACAAGTAATTTCGGGTGGAAACGAAGAGATGTACGACAGGATGAATGAGTTCCAGGAGCAATTCCTGGAGATGCAAAAGGAATTGTACGCCATTCGCGGTCAGGATTTATTTGAAAAAGGACGCCGCAGACCTTTGTCTGGTCCCTAATGTGAAAATCCCGCACAAATTTAAGGTGTCTGACTTTGAAAAATACAAGGGTAACTCTTGCCCTCAAAGTTATTTGGTGATGTACGCTCGAAAGATGTCAACTCAAATAGAGAATCAACAGTTACTGATCCATTATTTCCAAGATAGTTTAATCGGTGCCGCACTCAAATGGTACATGGGTTTAAACCACACCAAGATCGTCACTTTCAGAGATCTTGGCGCTGCCTTCGTTCAACAGTATAAGTATAACTTGGACATGGCACCAGACAGAGATCAACTCAGAGCAATGTCGTAGAAGGACAAGGAAACTTTTAAGGAATATGCTCAGAGATAGTGTGAAATTACCGCCCAGATTTGTCCCCCTCTTGAGGAAAAAGAGATGACAAAGATCTTTTTGAAAACCTTGAGCTCATTCTATTACGACCGAATGGTCGCCAGTGCGCCCAGCGACTTCACCGAGATGGTAAACATGGGGGTACGCCTTGAAGAAGCAGTCCGAGAAGGACATCTGATCAAAGGTACAGAATCATTAAGCAGTACCAAAAGATACGGTAGTGCTTTCCCAGAGAAAAAAGAGCAAGATATTGGTAACATCTCTCTCGGAAAGCAAAGGCGAAGGTATCAACCAGTAGCAGCGGTAACTCCTGCTATCAACCCAACGCCGGCTCCAACGTATCAACCTAAGGTTGCTCAAAGCCAACTGAATCAACAACAGTATCAGTAAAGGACACAACAGCCTCTTCATCGGGCTCGTCCCAAGTACAACAATAACAATCGTATTACACGACCACCAGGGTTTGACCCCATACCTATGTTGTACGCAGAACTGTTTCCACTACTACTAGTCAAGGGGCATGTCCAAACTAGGTCTCCTCTTACAGTACCGGAAAATCCGCCTTTTTGGTTTAAAGCGGATCAAACTTTCCCTTACCATCAAGGAGGACCGGGGCACAACATCGAGAACTGTCTCAGCTTCAAATCTGATGTACAGAAACTTGTCAGGAACAGGGTCTTATCTTTCAAAGATACTAATCTAAACGTTCAGATGAACCCGTTGCCTCAACATGAGAAAACTGCCGTAAATTTGATAGAGGAAGAATTTAACCACTGTTATCGAATTCACGATGTACTCCTATTAGGAACCAATCTGGTCAGGATGCATTGCAGACAGAGCGGGTACGGTCATGTACCGTCTCATAATTATCACCAGTGTGATATCTGCTCAAAGAATAATCAAGGATGTTCCGTAGTGCAATCAGCTCTACAAGAACAAATGGATCTCGGATGGATCCAAGATCACCGAATCGGTGAGATCAATATGGCTCATGCAAATCCCAACATTGTCCAGAACCATAACATTCTGGCGATGAATGTCAACTTGGTGGCAATGCACTCAAGGCAAAGCCAACATCATGATCTGCC